>CAWUFW010001520.1:0-1384563 GCA_963921515.1 Calotriton arnoldi | reverse complement strand
AATAATATGATTGCAGTTGAAATATGTTTAATATGAATGCAGAAGTGTGTTTATTAATGTAGTTTAGTTGCGCGCATTTTCGGAAATTCGCCATCTTAATTAAGGTGGATGTTGTTTTGATGCTGAAAATTCCACTCCTGTCCTGCTCTTCCTCCTCCCAGGCCTTTCCCCGGCGATGTCTTCTCTCCCCACAGGCTCCGCGGAACAAGAGACAAGCTGGTATCAAAGTACTTTTTGCCAATGTGCATGCATTGTGAATCGCCTTTCTAGTGTTTGTTAACAGTTGCATTTTATTTTGTACCGCTTTATACTGAGATTTTGTAATAAAATCTTTAACCTTTTCCCCGGACCTAGAACTCAGTTATTGAGTCTTTTCAGGTATTTATTTGTTTCTTTGCTAACTAATGTTGGGTCTGATGTTGAGGAGGCTGACTCTTAATGTAAAATTAACCCCAGAGAAGCGGACCGCCAGAGGTAAATTTTGGGTGATCTGAATTATGGAGTGTGTTATTTTTTGAGGGTTTGGGGTTACGCTTCCACAGCCACCATGTTTAGGCAACACAATGCTTTCTTTTGTTTTCTTTTTATGTTTTGTGGCATATTCTCAAAAGTAACAAAAATAACCATCACACCAGTTTCCAATGGCCAGACCGTCTGGATTTGCCAATGCTTGTTATATATCCAGCTAAATACGACCAGTTTACATACACAGCCTGGATTGTGCTGATACGCACTTTTCTGCCCATCAATGTATTCGTAAAGCATGCGATTGATAACTGCTTCAGTTTCCATGTAAATTGTTGTATCCTATCGTTCGTCTGTGCTTTGTGCGAGTTTCCCTTAAGCAAAATACATGCGCGCAGTTATAATCTAGCTTATTATTTAATAAATATGCAATTGTAGATCTTAATTTTTCATCGCGAGCACGATCTCTAACCTCACTGAATTAGCGAAATACAACACAAGTCATGCTTTCCACAATGGAAGCGTGATATCGTACAATTTAGTTTTGTAATATTGTATGTACACGACTGACCGTTCACCAAGCAACAGAGAACAATATCACATTATTGTGAGTCGATGGCCGAGAGGCTTGTGGGGTCATATATAAGTGGAGCGACTTGCAAGGTTCCACAAAGGCGTTTAGGAAAAGACGAGGTTCGGATCCCCTGTTCCCAAACTAATATTGAAGTGACAGCGCAAAATGTTCTCTCCAATAAAAGGTATTTTGACCTTTGCCTTGAAAGCTCATTTTTGAAGTTCTGAAAATGACACTGACAGTGACGGCAGCTCATTGCAGTCACTGCCACATCTAGAGTTGCAAGGTGCATGATGTGCCATAACATAATTTTTGGGGGATGATGAATCATTTTAAAACAGTCTTCCAAGACATGAAACCATCGCTGAACTTTCAAAATAGAGGGTGAATTTTTTTTAATCAAGAGAATTGTCACAAATTGAAAATAGGTTGAACATGAAAACAATTACATTTCCATATGTTTCGTTTTGCTTCTTTTCGATGCAGAGTAGTTTTGTTTGAGGAACAAGAGATTGCATACATTGAAAATTATCTAAATATGGCATGCGGAAACTCTAAGCTATGACCTCAACATTAATATATGTATCTTTATGACATCTATCTTAAGAAATATGTTTTATACAAGCGTGCACTGAAAATAATTTTGTTTGCCGCTTGTATAACCACACATGCTAGTAATTAAATTATTTTGTTGATTAGCAGCTATGTGGAATATATATTTATGTTCTTATAGTTCCTTGAGTTTAATTCTAAAAGTAATGTTCTGGGCATAATTTCACAGCTTCATCTTTTGGATATTTCTATCAATATCTTGAAAAGGGTTCCCCTGCATGGGATGTTGATGACACAGGAAATGCATTGCCCACAAAACTGAAGAGTTCATTACATTTTGAGGCTTCATACATCATAGTATGTTATCATGAAGAGAAAACAACTTTAGTAATAACAAGGTAGAGAATGATGAAAGGTACAAAGGTCCCTCATAGACTAAATTAGCAAATGTCATACACCCAGCTAAGAAAAAACAAAACCTATATGGTACTGACCTTAAAAAGAAAAAAAATATTGTACACTCTTCAATATCTCTGGGGCCAGGAGTTCCTTGTTTCCATAAATGGCCTATCTGAACATAACTTTACTAAGCAAAAACACTAGAGCATATCAATTCTTTCCCCTGAACAAAATAGCTCTACACAATTTACACTCCCAAGACCAATACACAACTGAATGATCTTCCCTTTTCAACCAACCCTACCCACCAGAACCTTCAATCAACCAAAAATTGACCCACATTTTATTAAACCTCAAAATCCCTCTGCATCGGATGGCATATAATAACTCTTTTGGTCTCACTTGCTTCATTTTCCCAATCTCCCTCCAGTGGAAGGAATTAATTGTGATTTTCACATTTGCAAAAACAGCGCTCTGGCTACCAGCATTGAATCATTCAATCAGTTTTTGTTATCCAGAGGTTAGTTTTAAGATGGGATCATATCCCAATAGTACCAATGAGGCACAAGGCACAAGCTGTATTTGCCAAATCCACTCCAGATACTGGAAAATTTAATTCCAGAAATCTTTAAGAGCTGCAAAGTGCCAGATTACAGGCGACAAGTTTCCTAGGTAAGTCAATTCGCATCTAAAACATTGGCCCAACAATCCTGGGTAAATCTCATTAAGATATTGTGGAGTTCGATAAATCAACCACTTTACGTAGAACTGCATTCTGCCCCAATTAGCTCCTCTGAGCACTATAAAGTTCAATTTATTAACTTTACCCCAAACTTCCCTTGACAAAACAAATCATTCTTATTTTCCCCACTTATTTCCAGCTTTTTGATAGATATCAGCCCCCTACTTAGTGCAAGAATCTTTTCCAACCACCCAGTTGCTTTTAGGTTAATAACCAAGTTTTTACTACTTAGTAGAGGATTTATATCAATTGTCTTTAATCTTAAGAATAAAATATAGGAGCAGTACAACTAATAGTTTCCCCTATCGGTTTCTTGATTGCAAACTAGATTTTCCACCTATCCCCTATAAAAAAGTAACCAACTTAGAGAAATCCTTTGCCCCCCCCCTTTTGTTCAATACTTTCCCTTGGACCCCAGACCCCAATCAGACAGACGTGTAGCAGCATTAGTATAGAGAATCACATTGTACCTTCATAAGTCTATTTGCTTTTAAAAAAAAAAAAAACATGTAAAGTCTTATAACAATTTTTCTTTTGGGGATTTAGTCAATCTTAAAATATCAATAATTTTATATTCTTTTAAAATCAAATTCATCAGGTCATTCTTAAAAATCACATATAGTTCAGATGTCATAAGGAATCTGAACATATATTGTGCAACGTAGGCATAGTAATTTCCCCTCAAATTGGGGAGAGCCAAGTCAACTTCCTCCACACTTCTATACAAAGCACTAAGTGTGAATCTGGACCTTTTATCCTGACAAAAGATGAAAAAGTAGATTCTATTTCCTTAAAAATGCTACATTCAACACACAGGGCAAGACTGAGAAGAGAAAATTAAACAAGAGAAGAATCGCCATTTTTATCAATGCCACCGTTCCCAATAGACTAAGGGGAAGAGAGTTCAATTGCACTAACCACACTTTAACTTTCAATAAGAATGGGCGGAAATTTAACTCTTATAACTCTTCAACCTTGCATGTATTTCTAAGCCCCAAGAAATGCTTAGGTTCATTGGGAATACAGCCACAAAGCTCTGGTAGCATAATATCTGCCCCACTATTGCAAAAGACAGTTTCTGTTTTTGTTTTATTGATACTATAACCTCCTAACACTTGAAACATAGTAAAATCTTCCCCCAAAATTCTTGCGTTATCTTCATAGTGTCTAAAATTAACATTATATCACCCACATAAAGCTTTATCTTATCCATCTGCGGCAGTGGGGTAGGGAACCCCGCTTTAGCAGCTTAAGTGGGTGTAGCCACTGAACAGAACTATGATCTTGTAATCAGGGTCCCACTAAATATCGAGTCATTTTATATTTTGCCTCTTATGTCTGCAGGCTACAGACACAGGCTCATAAAACGACATGGGGAAGAGCAGAGCAGGGATGAGAGGTAGAGGTCACAAGCTGCTAAAAGAGCCAAGTTCAGGAAAGGAGAGAAAAATAAATGATGAAAATCTAATTCCAACAGGAAAGAAATAACCAGGGAGTTGGGGGACATGGGGAAGGGGTGAGATAAGATTGAAAACATAGTTTGAGAAAATAAAAATGATGGTGGCTTGAAACTGGTAAGGAGGAAATCATGAAGGGTGAAAAGAATGGCTGAAACAAGGAAGAAAATATGAAAGAAGGAAGGATAGGTAAATGGAGAAGTGCAAGGAAGGAATGGTGTAAACAACAAAGAAGGGTGCAAGGATGAATAGTTGGAAGGATGAAAGTTTGGATAAATGGGTGAAAGGATCAATTAACAAAAGGTTGGAAGGAAAGGTGAAAGGATAATTAGGTGAATGGAAGGCTGGATGAAAAGCTGTTAGCTTAAACGGATAGAAGAGTGAAGGGATGGATGATCGATGAGTGAAGGGAATGGTCATTGAGTGGATGAAATGATGAAAGGATGGCTGGATAGATGGTTGAAAGGATGGATTGATGAGTGGAAGGATGGATTGATGAGTGCACCAATGGATCGAAGGAATGTCAGTGGATTATTGAAGTAATGAAGGGACGGATTAAAGGATCAAAGAATGGATAGATGGAAGGGTGGGAGGATAAATGGATAGATTGGACGATGTACGGGTGTAGAGAACTAATCTAGGAAGTGTCGGGATTACTGTTTCTCTCATTCAGTGTCATTAAAATTTTGGTTCAAAGTGGGGGATATTTTAATTTTCTGGCCACTCCCTTGATCTGCGGTATAGGAGGCCAGATCTCTCTATCTTTTTCTTTTGTGGTTGCCAAATGTTCAATAAAAGCAAAAAGGACTGGAGACAGGGGCAGTGCTGTCTAATTCCTCGTGAAACTTTTATCATTCCTGCATCTGATGTATTCATAATTATTTTTGCCTCTGTGTTCTCATCCATTTTCTGTATAAGCATCGTGATCTGGGAGGGTATCTTAAATCTCTGTAGTACAGTAAAAAGGGCCTCTCAGGCCAGGAGGTTTAAGGCCTAGTTGGTAAGTCTGGGCGGTGAACTCCGCTCACGGAGTTTGCGGAGTTTTCCATGTTCAGCGTAGCAGATCTTTTTCCCTCGCTCGTGTTCGTCAACAACGAGTTGGCGAGCACGAGCGAGGAAAATCCACCTCCCGGTGAGATTTTTTCTCGTTCGTGATCGTCAACATAAAGTTGGCGAGCGCAAGCGTGGAAAATCAACCTCCCGGCGAGATTTCGCAATGCGGCCGTTCAGAATTCTCATTGCGAGTGGTCGCATATGCTCGCGACCGCTCGCGTTGAGAAACCATCCGTTCGTGTTGAGAACGCTGCCGCTCGAGTATAACTCTAATTGAGCGACAGAAAGGAAGCAGTGCCCGCTTGCACTGTGCCGTTCGCAATGATTGCGCAGTGCGAACAAGCACCTGGCACTGAAAATCACCGTGAACAGCATTTATCTAACGCACTCCGCCGCTTGCGGAGCTCCGTGTATTGCGGCAGAATTGTTTCTGACATTGTGATGGTTAACTTGGAATTATTATCAAGTTTGTTGATCAGCCACTAAGTGCATGAACCACTTTTGCACTTTGAAGCACTTTAAGGTATATTTAAGCACTTTAGAGGGGGGAGATTTAGGCTTGGATGATGATTGCAATATTTTCATAGGGGAATGTCAAATAGAGAATGCCAACCAGAATTTACACAGGTTTTTAAAGCAGGTTTTGCATATAAATGGTGGGTCTGGGGCTCTCATTTCTTTAAGTTGGGGGTATGGTGGAAGCCGGTATAAAGGGCAATATTCAGAAGGAGTGTGGATTTTAATATAGGTAGGAACATGAGCGGGTCTGGAACACAAGGGGTATTATTGCAGGGAAACATAGTGAAGATTATTTATTTCATTCAATGCTAATGGGCTGAACAACAAAACAAAACTGTATGCTATTGAAGTCTGGAATATGGAGCACAATCCATCCCTAGTATTGTTACAGGAAACCCATATTGCCGCGGCTAAGTTGGCTACATTTTCAATGTTTAAGAAATGGGCTGGCTTCAGCAGCTCTGGTGACCTATCGCAGTGTCTCTGTGTTTCAGACTAAACATTTGAATGCAGAGATCCATGATTGGGCGAGCGATACGGGGGGCACTGGTGCTGGGTCAACTGCTCCAACTCTTCAGCGTGGCTCACCTTAGTTTTTATGCCCCAGTGGAGGACAACATTAGACTGTATCTTGGGTTATTTTAGTCCTTATTGCAGATTCCAGATGAAATTATTATGGGAGGTGATTTTAATTTTTTGCAGGAGCCAGGGGTGGATTCTTCCTCAGGAAATCAATGGCAGCAGAAGCCCAAGGTAGCTGAAGTTATACAAGAATATCAAAGAGTTTTACTCCTTTCAGATACTGCGAGGGAAGTGTTGCCAGAAAATGAGGGAGTATACATTTTCTTTCAGGCATATTTACAACTGCCCCTCAGATTGATTTTTTTTATAGCTACAAATTGCCTGGGTTTTAAATGCCTCCAGATACAGATGGATTCTCAGATCACTCGGCTATTGAGCTGGATATCAATGATGAGTGGCAAAAGCCCCAACCGAAGAGGTGGGTCTTTAATATAGCCTTAGAGCCTCCATAGCAGGCTCTACCAGCTATTAAAGGGCCGCTCAAGGGTTAAAGGCACGAGGCGAAGGCCTTTAACAAGGGAGCGGGCCTTTAAAGGCTGGTAGAGCCTGCTACGGAAGGCTCTAAGGCTATTAAAACATTCTGCCCCTAGAGGACAGAATGTTCTAATTTGTAAAACAAAGACCTCACAAGGCCCGAGGGGGATGACATCCCTTCGGGCGCCGTGAGGCATTTGTTCACAGTTGTTGCTGTGAACAAACATTGGAATGTTGAAGCTCCGGGCTTCTACCGGCCATTAGAAACCCAGAGCACTCCATTGTTTTCAATAGAGCTCAAAATTCCAATGTTCTAATAAGTATTATCTGTAGGATGAGAATTGGGTTAGAATATTCAAGGAGGATATCTGAGAGTTCATGATTAGAAATCAAGGGACAGCCCCACCAAATGTAGTATGGGACGCAATGAAGGTTTATGTAGGGGGGCAACTGATAGCTAAGTATGTGGCAGCTAAGAAGAAAGTCAAAGCACCAAAATTGGCACTGGAAAAGCATGCAAGGGAAGTGCATGATAAACTTTCTCTGCATTATACCGAGGAGAATAGAAGGGTGCTTGAAAAAATTAAGCATGCGTTAATCGATTATCTTTACGATAAGAGCTATGCAAACACTGATTATATGCAAAAGATTTATAAAGAGAACAATTATGACAGTCTCCACAATTGTTTATATGACAGGAATAATAAGATCGCATGTACTTTGAAAGGAGCTCAAGGAAAGAAGTAAAGGAAAAGATATTTAAAAAAATGCTTTGGTACTGCTACATTAAATATCAAATTTCCTAAGCACAAACCTTAAGCGATAGTAGTAACATGAACAGGAAAGAGATATTTATATCTGCTATATATCAAAAGATCAAGAAAAAAATCACTTTATTAAGAGAAGTCAATCCTTACAGTTGATGTTTTCAATTGCTCAGCTCCAGGTAGTTAAGTCACCAAATATAGATCGAGAATCTTCCATAAATAAACAAGAACTGTAGACTCACAAGAATCAAGTTCTACAGTGGTACAGTTGGTGGCCTTATACTTAGACATCATTCTTAACCAGTTTTTCTCACCAGGGTTAGACATTGCCTGCACTCCGTAAATTCTGCCCTTATCCATATTGAGAGTCAAGTATTTGTAAAGCATATTAACCTCTCCCCTGCTTCTTTAACTGTCTCAGATCATCAAACGTCACACCTTCTCTGAGAAGTTGTTTGTTACTTATTTGTAGATTCTTTGCACATCATTCAAAAAGTGGAATACTACAGTGCCTTTTGCTCTCTTTCCGCATCAGATTCCAGGAATCAATCTTCTCTTTACCAATATCCTATGATGAAAACTAGTGTACACTCAATGGTTATTATGGCAAGCAAGCCATGCCCTGCACCTAACCTTTTGCCTCCCCTAAATTAATTTGCACAGAAAAGTTTAAAACACTGCTTGAGGCATTATGACTCCTGTGACTTTGACAATAACAAGTACAGAATTGTACTACAAGGAACATAGGATCAATAAAGCAGGTAACATATAATTCCTTTTGCTTCCTTACTAAGCAAGAAATCGGCCAGTCCCATTAATTCTTCATCTAAATCAGTCATTTGTCACCATAGTCTAACAGTTCAAAGTGCTGAATACCAGTTATTTGTAGTATTTTCGTTTTATGTATAGGCTGTAAATTGTAGGTACAGTAAATATTTTTATGTTTAAAAGTGAATGGTCCTCATGGTAATGATACTCTTTAATGGGGTATGTGTCATTATTGGATGTATTTCCATTAACATTACAATCTCCGAATAATTTAAGACACATTACAATGCAAGAATGAATTGGTTTTCCTTGTAATTAAATATGAGGAAATGTTACAAAATCTATTAATGGATTGAATGCAGCTAGAGCGAGGCTTCTTGGCATGGACCAGACTGTTATATGCAGATCCCTCTGCCAAAGTCTGCATGGGGCAAACCATCTCAAAGAGCTACAGCTTGGGACGAGGGACGTGGCAGGGATGTCCACTGTTGCCTCTGCTGTTTGTCCTGGAGATGGAGCCGCTAGCATGTCTTGAGGGAGAAGTGACCAGATATCGGGGTAGCTTTATATGTGGATGACATCGTAATATTCCTAAGGGATACGACTACAGACCTGGAGGGAGCTAGGGACCTTGCTAGAAGAATTTGGTTAGCTGTCAGGCCAGGTAAATTGGCAGAAATTCCGGTTATTCCCCATGAGAGCAGATCTCCACCCACCAGAGGGACTGGGAGATCTGAGGTGGAAACCATGCTGCCTAACCTATCTGGGGTTAAACATTTCTTCGAGACGTGAACATAGGGTTAGCCATTAGATCACTGAGATCAAGCACAGAGTTTTGGCAGATGCTCCCATTGTCGATAGCAAGAAGAGTGGCCTTACTTACGATGATAGCCATCCCTGACTGTTTAATTTCTTTACAGTACTCCCAGTGTGGATCCTTTGGGCAATGTTCAGAGTATTAGATTCCCTGACAACAGCATACCTGTGGGGATTGGGCCACAGGAGAGTGGCACTTTCTAAAATACAGCACCTGTTGGGTGACGGTGGAATGCCATTACCGGAGTTTGAATCCTACTATCTATAGCAGCTCAACTCCAATGGCACATGCACTGGTTAGTGGGCAGACAATCTCTGGACCGTGCATTGGGGCATTTGTTCAAGAACTTTACAGATGAACAGGGGTGTTACTGAGAACTGGCCGACCATCAGAAGAGGACACCCAGGAATTTAGTCTTGCATCGCTGCTGGGTCCAATGCTTACAAAAAACAGGAACTCGAATCCCATACTCCCATGATCTCCCCATAAAAATGCTGAAAGTCCTACCCCATGGCGGGAGCTTGGAAGGAATAGCCGAATGGTTGGCAGCAGGACCAATGAACTGGGGGACTTGTTCCGCACTGACGAGCTCCTTCCATTTGAAGACTTCCAATCCGAGTTTGACCTTCCACAGTGCCACTTCTTACTGCATAGAGCAGGGAAAATGGCATTCTGTACCATTGGAAAACTGGTATGGTGGAGCCACAACCCCACAAAACCTGTCAATATATTGCACTGTGGGAGCACCATTAATGCAGTTACATGCTTAAATAAGGCAATATGGTGGGACATGCTTCGGCTCCTAGAAACCCTGAAGATAAGGTGGGAGGAACATTTGGCGGTCCCTATACCCGAAAAAGACTGGATGAATATCCCAGAAAGGATGCCAAAGGTATCCAGAAATGCTTGATTTAAATTGAATAATTATAACATCCTTCATACAGAGTACCGTACTCCAGGAAATGTCAATAAATACTTCCATACGGAAGCTGTGGCATGCCCCAGGTGCAGGGAGGTAGGGGCTGAGCATAAACATATGATATGGGACTGCCCTCAGTTGGCAGAGGTCACAACAATGGTGGCAGACACTATCTCCAGAGAGGTTCTCTGTTCACCTAGCCACTGCATAATGAGATGGTTTCCACATACCTCCAAAACCAAGATCCAAGCAGATTCCAGGACCTAGCATTCGTCTTGGCAAAGAGAGAAATAACCAGGTACTGGAAGGCCCCTGGAGAACCCTGTATTGTCGTATGGTGCAAGGAGTTTGAGAGGTGGGCTGGGTATGAGGGGGCAGTGCTACTCAGAGAGGCCAGGAGGGGACTGCGATCGTTGGAGGTGGCACAGGCCTGGGAGGCAAGGGTAGACTCCCAAAAAGAGTTATAACTGCAGTCACATAAACTGTAACCAGGGGGATCGCCTGCCCCAACCCCCTCACTGCACTCAGAAGGTATGATGAAGCCATACGCTAAATACCCTGTATCAAATGTACCCAACCTTCGAAAGAAACTATGAGATATCCTGACACCCTAAGGGCTTTATTGCACCATGTAGAGGGACAACTAGACAACCAGAACCATAAAAAGGCTTTTCTTGCATTTTGGGAGCAACTCGTGGGGGGTTGAGGGGAAGGGGGGAGTTGGAGAAAGTTGGGGAACTTTATAATGGATTTTACATTGAAGAAGATTGATCTGCGAGAGTTGCCACGAGGCGCCTGATGACACAAATCTAATTGTGATGTGCTGATGATAAATGTTTCAATAAAATCTGTTTTAAAAAAAATCTATTACAAATCAGACCAGTTGGACTATTACAAGATGGCGGAGTTCTATCTAGTGTAAACTGATACCTTTTGTTACTAGTTGTGTGGCACAGTTACTTTTTATAAGGATGTTGGATTGATAGGGATTAAGACAGTGAAAAGCAATTGATATTTTTCAATTTTAGTCCAATCTTTCTTTGACTGCCTAACTGGAAGTAAAATACAATATGCTTTTTAATGCATGCCAATAATGGAGGACCCACAGAACAATGGAGACTTTCTTTTCAATAGACATGTCTTTCTTTAACTTTCAACAGGATTCTGGTTCCAGCTTAAGATGGCACCCACACTAGACACAGTCCCACTAGACATACACACACACAACGCAGAAGCAGGCATGAACTCATGAGCAATTTGGTTTTCGTTAGCTTAACTTTGGTTATGTTATTCAGGAACCATATCTTGGTACCGTGTATTTATGTAGCGATAACCAAACCCAGTTGTAGGAAGCAGAAAGTAAAAGTGAAAAACATGAGTAGCTATCATTTGTACGAAGGTCCAGGGAGCCCTGACTAGACATAAAAACAAGTCATTTAGATCAGGACGAAGATGATTTGATAAGAACTGCACAAGTGCTTATAAAGATCTAAAGGCAGCCCTTAAATCAAAACCAAGGTCACAATGTGCCGTAAAAGTGGCTAGGAGGGCATATGCGTTAGCTCGCAGGAATAGAATAAGTGCCCTGAAGAGAGAAGCGTAGGATAAACTTAAGGAGGCCTGCAGCTCTACAAACAGTTCAGCCTTCTGGAAATATATTAACCAGCCATTATTTAATGAGGGAACAGTGCTGGATTTGAGCGTAACTATACCTGCGCAAAAGTGGGTGGATCATTTTGGTCGTATATATGCGGGTGACAGTGATTTAAATCTTACTGTTCCTCCAGTTAAAGAAACTACTGGATATTTCGAGTTGGAAGAGGTGAGGGATGGCATAAAGGAACTAACACCTGGAAAGGCTGTGGGCCCTGATGGGGTTACAGGCGACCTTTTTAAATCATGTGTAGATCTGTGGGCCCCATTAATTACCCAACATCTGATTGCGGCAGCACGAGGCCATATTCCCTCATCATGGAAGCAATCGGTTATAGTACCTAATTTTAAAAAAGGGAACAAAGCTGATTCAGCCTGCTACCGTCCAATCGCTCTGATAGACGTGAAATTGAAAGATTTGGGTAAGGTCTTGCTGAAGCGATTAACAGACTTGGCTAATAATAAGAATATCTTGTCAGAAATTCAACATGGGTTAAGGCCGGGTCGAGGCACTATAGAACAAAACTTGAATTTATATCTTCTGGTCAATAAATACACAGTGGCCAAAAGGGAAAGTATACATCTAGCCTTCATGGATCTCAGCTCAGCTTTTGACACAGTGGTGAGATCTAAACTGTTGTCTGTGCTGAGGGACATGGGGGTGGATGAGACCCTAGTAGAGTTTTTGCATGATTTGCACACAGGGCTTGAAGCCTCAGTAAGATACAGCCCACTGGGGGAATGCACTGGCACTTTCAGTTAGGGAAGGGGGTCCGGCAGGGATGTATTTTAGTGCCTAGGCTTTTTATTTGATATATTAATCAATTTGATCAGTTTTTAAGGGAACATTGTAAAGATGTGCTAAAGGCAGGACACAGAATGGTCCATGCCTTGATCTACGCGATGATTCTGTTCTTATCTCCCACACAGTTAATGGCCTACAACTTTTATTGTGCCGATTTTATGGAAATACTTAAACTAAAACCTACACAATAAGGGATCATGGTATAGGAAAGGCAGATACATTCTGCTACTTAGGCATTTTGCTGGATGAAAAATTGTCCTGGGATCCCTTACTGAAAGCACACATCCATTCTTTTAATAGGATCGCTTTCAGTATTGATGCCATCTCTAGGTGACTAGGCTATAGCCATATAAAGTCTGTATTACACCTTTATAATGCAAAGTGTGTTCCAACTGTATCCTTCGGATCGGAGATTTAGGGCTATAAGTCTTCTATCATTATACAAGCGGCTGAAAATAAATTGTTACAAATTCTGCAGAATGTACCTGCAGAAGTAGTACATGATGAGATAGGTGCAGGCTTTATTGCTGATTACATACATTTGCACCCTATACTTATATGGCTTTCTATATAGGTCAAAAACGAATTCAACAGATTGATTCTGAGAGATTGTTTGAATATGGAACATAGCCTGCGGTTAAGTTATATAAATATGACACTGACAAATTTGGGTAATCCACATCTTTTTAAATCTCCAGAGCTCATTTCTAAATCAGATATAGCATGGGTTAAGACAGCATTTAAGGTACATACTCAAGAAATTACAACCTTAGGCTCACAGCATAAACATTGCTATACACAATATGTTATGGTAACATCTATAGAAAAAATTGAACTTTACCTAACACTGGATATGCCGGTTATACACAGGTTTTTAATATACTTTCGTCTGAATATGTTCCCTCAATTAATAGCGGGATGGCACAAGCCATCATACCCCCTCATATGCATGTGATGCGCCCTCTGTACTAGACACTTCTTCACATTGTTTTAATTTGCCCTAAATGGGTCGACCTGCGACATAAACATATTCGTTCATTACTTGCGCCTTTGAATTTTCAGCAAGCAAGGCCAGCTCTTTATATCAGTAATTTTTAGATAATATTAAAGTATTTTGGTATTTATCTAGATTTTTAGTAGGGTTGTATTTTGCTTATGTATGATAGTGTGATTTTGTTGATTTTTATGCTATGGTCATAAATGTATTTATGTTTTTACTGTATTTTTATGATTGCTGATGCTAATCGAAATAAAGAGCTAATGAAAATGAGTGGCTATCAGGCCACTTATCAACCGGATCTACATTAATTATATTGAATTTTAGGTTAATCCTAACGTTGTTGATACAAGACCTCCAATTTCTGACCAGAATAGAAGTTAACCATCTCATTTGTCTTTTTCATGGAAGAGGAAAGAAGACCAAAACCAATATTGCACAGTTGCAACCGAGTGATGTAGCTTCTTGTGGTTGGCAATGAGTTTTTTAATCCAAAGAAGAGACATGTTGACAAAAATAAAAAAGGACCCACTGATTGGTTGGCTTGAAATGGCAAATGTTTGCAAAAGCAATCACAGGCAGGTATACATGGAGGTTTTGGCAAACAGTGGCAGATGGATGGGGCCTAGCTGCACCCAAACCACTTTCGCTAAAATTGCTAGAGCAAAATGGTAAAGGTAAGTTTTCAATTTTTTCTGTGATGGAGTGGTTCAAGCTTCACTGCCAGCTTTAGAGGATCCGATAGAACACTTGCATTCCTTGAGTCTCTGCTACATCTCATCCCCACAACTAATCCTTCTTGGTCCACTGGCAATACAAAATAGTAATTTCCATTTCTAGTCTTTAAAATAAAATATCTAACTATTGTAGCTTATGTTGTTCACTTGATTTTGAAAGTATGATTTCAGGTTTTTGTTCAGTTGCATTATAATTGAGGGCTTATTTTATATTGTAGGTGTGCTATTGAATTTTATTGCTATTTAGTGTACTGTTATTGTTTTGCTGTGTTCTGTTGTACTGGTGATTTGTTAATATGGCACTTAGTTATTTTATTGTAAAATGATGCTGTATTGTTGTGGTGTTGTATTGTGCCGTTGGGTTGTTGGTATGTTGCTTCATGTTGCTGTATGTGTGAAAGGTTGTTTTGGTATTTTCTTTTTATTGTTTTCTGTTATATTGTGTTTATTCCTCTTGTTATTATTTTACTTGAATGTTTTATTGCAAACTTCTCAAATAAAAGGGGAGAAACCAGATCAACAGGGCTCGCCCTCCTACCAAAGCGTAAATGAAACAGAGAGCCCAATTGTTTAAAAAGGACTAACACTCCGAAAGAAAAGAAAACAATAGGTTTTCTTATAAAACCCTAACCCACCAGGGTTACCTCTTGGTGGCATGCTTCATCATCGGGTCCATCCCAATCCCGCTGCCGAAAGAGGCGTGCTACGACCTACAAGACATGCGGGAGCACTGTGGGTGCATCCAAATGATAAAGGAGATGGAAAACGATAGGAGTGGAAAGGTTTTATGGAGAGTGAGATTAAAAATGCCTGCCCAGTATTTATTTATTTATTTATTTGTAGAGTTTTATATAGCGCTAACTAGACCCGGAGGTACCAGAGCGCTTTACATAGATGTGGAGTAAATAAATAGTTGCATTAGTTACATCGGTTACAAGAAAACAAAAAAACACAAAAAACAAGTCACAAGGAACATAGAGGGAGGTAGGGGAGGGGAATTGAGCTAGTAGCTGGAAATTAGTTCAAGTCAGGCATACCGGCAATGAAGAAAGTTAAACATCAGGGGACCCTTTAAAGTCAATGTTAACGAACCCTTAGTCCGGTCGGGGTCGTGGAAATTACAGCACCCGGGGCCGGTTTCGCTCTCCGCGCAGGAGTACCCTGGCTGTGGAGAGGGCCAGAAGAAGGGAGCGAAATGGATGTCTCGCACAGACCATCCTTGTCAATAGGGTGTAGGCGTCCCGATGGGGGGGATCGTCGTGAGGCGAAAAACAGGTTGGCGAACCATGACAAAGACCGGCTGCATGCGGCGATTTCTGCATCCGATTAACGCCGCCAAGATGGAGGCCTCAGGTCTCAGTCCCATAGACCTCTAGTATAAAATGGAGGAATTGCAGATCCTTTAAACCCCAATCACAAATCGGGGAGGAAGCCAACCTCTGGGTGCTGGATTCGATGGGGGGGCAGTCACGGGGATGAGAGGGAGGAAGACAGGAACTCGTTGCTCTCTCCCGGGTTCATTAAAGGAATCACTCGGGGATACAAGGGCGGCAGTATCCCCGTGTTCACTCGCTGCTTTGTCTGGGGAAAGCGACTCGGGCGCCAGAGCAGCAGCTGCAGGAGGTGTAGAAAGAGGAAGTCGTAGCGGGATGCCGAGTAACCGTGGCCATGCCCGGAAGGTAGGTGACGGTCGTGGATAGCACCGGAGGGGTGATCCCCAGCCCATCTCCTCTCAGCTGCATAAGCAGCTCAACCGAGCTTCGGCCATGTTGCTTGGGTTCCACTGGCGGCAGTCTTTCTTGGTTTATTGTTTGCTGCTGTAGTCGGCTTCAACTCAATCAGCGATGGCCGCGGAGCGGCCCTGGAAAATCGGGGGAACATAGTCTATAGATCACTGGGGGAGGAGGTGGCTTGATGGGGGGGGTTTCAGGGATTTATGCCAAAAGGCAATCCCTAGCCAGGGAGCTCCCGGCTGGAGCTCCTTACCCGTTGGCCATCTTGGATGGACCACTATTTATTCTGGCCTCTAGTCGGTATAGTTAAAAACAAGGGGGTTATGAAAGGATAGGCTTTAATGTGCCTGTCTTTATAAAATGTTAACATGTTTCAGGTTGCACCCCATAAACCTTTCATCAGGACCAAGGAAACTAACTCCCTGATACCCCTCCTCTTATGCTAGTCCCACACACACTGCATGCCAAACAGTAATATATTAGTTTATACAGCACTTACTTGGGAATTACGGCCTGTAACTCTAAGTGATGCAAAATTTCTGAATCATGGGTCCTCCAGTTGTGAGGGCAACTTGCAGTCACATTCACTCCACAGCTTCACCTCCGCCTCTCAACCTACTGACTCGTAGTGGGGCCGGCATGTTTGTTTATTGCAAAGTCATGAAGTTGTGCTGTTAGTTTATTCTGTTTTATTGTTGTTCCTCTGATGTCCATTTGCTTCACTATATACAGACAATTTTCAAATGTTCCCTATACTTTTAAAAAGTATTTAACTCAAATATAAATATTAAACATTTTATATTAAATATGAATGTAAATTAATATTTATATTTATTTTAAATGTAGAACAAAATTAAAAAAAATGCTACAGTACTATTAACTTAATTTTGAATTAAATCCTTAATGGAAAATATATTTAATTAAATTGCAATTATTTTTCTGAAGTTTAAATTAAAATATGCATTTCGACCTAAGAATTTTTTTATTATGCAATATTTATTGAAAGTGATGTACAGAATTAAAACTAATTCAGTTACATTTTAAAGAAAATGTTCTAAGATTAAATTTTACATTTAAAACAGAGTAATAAAATAATCTATAATTAAACTATTGTTTTATTGCTTTAAATTACATGTATTTATTTTTAACTATTTTAAATAATTTAATTTCAACATTATTTTCTATTGGGCTTATTTTAATTCCCTACCTCCATTATTTTTACGGGAGGGTGGTGAAGTACCAGTGGTTGGGCACTTGTGATACTGGACATACATTTTCTTTTGTTTTACGTGTGATTTATAATCAAATTCTGTGACTAATACAAAACATGTACACCTACTCAAAGATGTAAATTACTTATAAAGGTAAGTTACCTTTGTGAATCAGGCCCTTGCTGTCTATCAACAGCTAAATAGTACAAGAATTTAGAAATGGTCTGAGGGCTCGAAGTGAAATGAAAAGTTGGATTTATGAACAAAATAGAGAAAGCAGAAATAACCTGTAGCTGTATCAGGCTCAAGTACTCATTTATGTGCAGAGGCACAAGTCAGATGTTTGCCAATTTCTACAAGAAATTGCTCTGTTGGAACTACATGTGCTGATAATCAACCTCACAGGTAATGCATGTGCTGAAGACAGCATGGGTAGAAAAAAGGGGCACTCACTGTCACTCTGTGTTTCTCTGTGTTTCTGAACAGCAGTGCATGCACTAAGAGGTAGCAAACCAGCAGCTATTGCTTGCTGAAACAGGTGCACAGGTGTCTTCTTTGTTTGTGCATACATCATCATGATACAGCACCACGCTTTGAAGAGACAGACTATAAAGTTTAGAATGACAAGGTGGGTTGGAAGAAGATGTACATGAATTATAGGGTCTCATTACGAAGATCATGTTCTCAGAAGAAAAACAGAAAAATAATTAATTTTAGGTGAAAAGAAAGTTTCAAACGAATCGAGCCGGACACAAACCAGCTTTGATAAATGAAGAGATTGTAGCAAAATCAATGTAGAAGGTAGTACAGGTAGATATGGAGATCACAATAATGATCCCTGGAAAAACCGCTAGAAAAAAACCAAGTTGAGATGTCCTTTATATCTGAGAGTGATAGTAACACAGAAGTAATTGGTTGGCAAGATGTGTAGATGTGAAAGTTATTTGCAGACAGCAAGAACAGATGTTCAATTCGAGATTGACGATAGACAATGAAAAACGAGTCAGCTAATAATATATTTGCAAAAATTGGGGCAGTTGCGTAGGTTCAATTTTCAACCGCCTTGAAGATTTCGATAAATACCAAAACACATTACTTGTATGAATTATAATATTAAAAAAATAGCATTTCTTACAAGGCAGAACAAGCATTTTTGTTCTAACTGGTGGGAAGTGAAAGGACAGCCTAAAATTAAGGGGGTAACTAGACAGCCTCTACCTGGAGAGAATGGGGGCCATTTCCATGAAGGTGAGTAATAGGAAGATGCAAGGAAGGAGGGAGAGTCATGCTGAGTCAGGTGAGCAATTGCTGTGGGGATATGAACATATGATAGTAGTAGAAAAATATAAAACAAGATAATCAGTATGATCTTACCACAAAAAGTTAAAAATGACTATAAGCTAAAATAAATCTCAAAAACAAAATAACCTTGTAAATAATCAAAAGCATGCTCGCAACAGATACATAAGATAGATCCTGAGAGCTGTTAACACATTCTAATAACGTCTTGTAGACTTTTTGTCCAGGGAACCCACCTGAAAGAGGTAGAATTGAAAAAATGGTTAAGGCTACATTGGGTAGGAAATGTAGGTATCTCTGGGCAAAGTATGAATTAGGAGTCCAGCAAAAACAATTGTAAACAAAAGTGATATTACGCTCACAACACAAAAGCAGTCAAAGAATAAAGGAGAAACATATATGAGATCGTTTGAAGGAAACATTGAATGTCTATCAATAATATCTCTGTGTATATCAGACTAGTGCTGATAAGTGAAAAATCTCAGAGGATTTGCTGTTGGAGTTTGTAAAGCTCCCTCTACTATATTTTGTAGATGGAGATTCTGCAGCTACAGAATGAAGATGTTAAACTCCCTGTTTTAGATAGGTAGTATATGAATGAAACATTGCTTAAAGAGAGGCTACCAACACAAGCAGGAAGGTGAACAAATGAATTGAGGTGATTAAAAAAAAACTAAAAAAATGGCTGTACCCAAATATATTTTGAGTGAAAGACAAGGAAAACTTTTAGTTGAGAAGAAAAGAAAAGCCCACCAGACGTAAATTGACAGACAGTTTTTTAGGTAAGTCTAGCTAAAAAAGCTGATGTTATCTAGGATAAATAATTTGAACATGGAGAAAGTATACAAGCTTTTGTAAGCTACTGTTGAAATTTGTACTTCTACTATCTGGAATCTACAGAAGAATTTTGTTTACATTTTTCATAACAGAATTTGTCTTCTAAGAAAAGCTTACAAGTTCAATATTTTAAGGGATGCCAGAATATTATCAAATGAGACAAAAGACATAGCTGAAAGTAAGAAGCAAAAAGACCAAAGGTTTTGGTGAGCTACCAGGAGAATATAATAAACATTTGAAACAAATTTTGATTCCTAAATTATAAACTATATCAAAGGTTTCATAATAGAAGTCCTTACAACGTAGCCACACACCATAATCTCATGTATCTTGAGACTGGGAAAGAATCTAAAGTCACTTTCATCATGCCCCCTCATTTATCTATTTAAACAAGATTACACTGTATGCCTGAAAATCTTAAAGAACTGTTTAAAATCCAGGTTGGGTTTCCTGTTAGATCACTATAAAAATGTTTTTATTTTATTTTTTATCATGGACCATCCACTCAAAAAAATGAAAGAACAACATTACCAAATGATAGATCTAGCTTAAAGTCTGATTGCTGCAAATAAGGTCTCTATATGGCGAATAAACATTTGACTGAGTGAGCTGGTTATATATGTGAAAGGTCTCGCTCTTCTTGTTGCCTTGCCGCCACTGGTCCCGGGAGGACTGCACCTACCATCCTGCCCTGTTCTCCACGGCGCCCGGCGCCCCGCCAACGGCATCATCATCTAGCGCCTGGAGGCGCTACAAATTCGGCCGCGGGCTCCCGCAGCGCGGGACGCGCACGGGCGAAGCCCGGGTCAAGGGCGGGCACGTCTGCGCCCGTCCGAGACCGGACGAGGCTGGGCTGGGCACTTTCTCTTGGAATTTTGTATTGTACTTTCTTATGTGCCCGTGTTTTGCCCAATCCACATAGAAGAACAGGAAACCTCCCAGGGTGGTCTACCCCTAGGCACAGTGTGGTTGCTACCAGGACTACTTGTAAGTGCAACCTGAATTTTACCTCTAGCTGTTTTTGTGTTTTTATATTGTGTCTGACCTCTTCCCCTGTAACCCCAGTATAAAAATCTAGTGGGTTACATTTTCGTCTAGCTGGGCGGTAACTCGAGTGATCCTAGGTGTCCCTGACACGTGTCTAGAAATCCACTAGAAATGGGGAAGCGCACTACAAATGCAACATGGCATGCATCACCACGGCTTATACCCCCTCCCCTTCCACAGAGATCCATTGACAGGATGCTTCAAAGGGCCATAGGAGTGGTGGCCACTGAGCTAGAACTTACAGAACGTAGACTGTCACTGACCCCGGACCTTCAACAAGCCTGTCCTGTCATGGTTTCACCCACAATTCATAGCGAAATGGAACGTTCGCTTGAACTGTCGCCACAGATTCAGACACCAGAGGTGGGCACTGGAACAATTCCCAAAGTAGTCACAAGGAGGAGGGGTGTCACCAAGGGTGCAGCTAAGTCCAGTAATACCAAACAGCCCACAAAGCCCACCAAGGTAGGGGTCAAGCGAAAGAAGTCTAATGATGGAACACCGGAGTACATGGGAGGTGTGTCAGATCAGATTGCGTCTGAGGGGCCAAATCAGCATGTGGATAAGTCACCACCAGCTTGGGCGGCTCCCCTGCTGGAAACTTTACGAGGCCAAATCAGAGACATCTTGAGAAAGGAACTCGCCCACGTACATGCACGTCTGGATAAACTCTCTAACCTATGTTCCAGCTACGCAGGAAAAATGCCCACTTCTCCAACACCGGCCAGAGAGAGTAGAACTGTGTCTGTGGGCACCACAGCACCTGGAACCGTTGAGATCGGAGAAAGGACAAATGTATCCTGTGGGGCTCCAACTGTTACCCCCGTGGTGGCTAGTACTAGTTCAGCTACGGGCCACAAGCCTGGGGTCAGGGCATCAGAAACTGAGGGCACATCGAAAAAAAGCACTGGCAATGCTGGGCCCATGAGACGAGAGGCGGGGCAGGGTCAGACCTACCTACAATTAATCTTCCCCCAGCCTCAATCCCTTACATAATTGTTCTAACTGGAGTCCCAGATTTAAAAGATGGCCAGAATGAAACCCAATTTGAGCTAAAAAACAAATGCTTGCACTTGCTTGTAGACATTGTCAATTTGCCTATGCTAATGCCATAGAAATACTTATGACACGCAGGGTAGGCTGGGTGGGTAACAGGCCCAAAGATGTTCGTGGGGACTGTGTTATAATTAATTTTAGGAACCCACGCATTGTACAACATCTATTGCATCTGAGCCAATCCCTCCCAACCACAGGTTCCGCCATTAAACTTTTTCTGCTCACCCACTTTTACACCCCTGAATCCATTTTTAACACTAGGGCCGACACCAGACAGACAAAATGACTGGCTCCAGAATCAGCCAATGATGGGACAGGGTGCTCTACAACTGAGACCATACACTTTCAATTTGCCTCTGGCAAATAGATTTGGGGTTTTGGAAGAAGTTGATTGACTTATGGCTGAGTGGGCACCCTGGACGGTATGTGTGAGTGAACCCTTAGTGGAAAGGGCCCTGGATTTTAAGAACAAGGCATCCAGTTCCTCCGATAAGGACTCCATTTCGAACACTGTAACTGCCCATCCCGGTCCTGTTGTCCACCCCAAATTGCCCAAAGTTCTATTAGTAACCTCTAGTCCTAAACCCACCACAACCATACAGGACACATATTCTTTCTCCTCTACACATTCCCACACTCCATCTTGTTCCCATGGCATTCCGAAAATCTCTGGAAACCCAGACAGGGGGACAAACCCAGTGGTAATCAAAGATTCTCTGAGCAAGTACCACACAGCGTTATTGGAACCAGAAGTTCTATCAGTGAATGTGGCTCAGGGAGGCACTTTAGCCAACCCTAGCGCATCAAAAAAACTCAAGGTTGTATCTTGGAATGTGGCAGGTCTTAAAAGCAAACTAAATTGCCCTGACTGGGGGGGGTTTGTGGATACCTGTGACATTTGCATGTTTCAGGAATCCTGGGCAACTGAGGAACCAACTCGCTTGGGTTTTGTTTCATTTTACATACCTGCTGTAACTAGGGGACGGGGTAGACCCTCAGGTGGGCTTTGTACGTGGGTTGGGTGTCATTTAAGATGCACGATCACTCCAGTGGTGCATCACTCCCCAGACATACTGTGCCTCATACGGACCTTCACCCCAGAGTTTAAAATAGCCTTAATCAACATTTATTCGAGGCCGGTGAGGACCGGTCAAGAATCACCAACCCTAGACCAACTCGACGGTCTTCTATCTGGTTTCTCGAATAACGCTCTAGTAGTGCTGGGTGGCGACCTTAATTGCCAATTTGAACCAATGAAAGATCTAATTGGTACACCTGCTACAGAGGAGAATGAGATGTGGGCTATTCCTGAGACCAATATCTCTCCGATTAGGACTTGGACACCTTTGGCTCTGCAAATTAAAGCACTCACCTTAAAGCATTCCCTGCGAGCCTGCCATGGTCGTTTCAGCTCTGACTCCCCCGGGAGTTATACCTATAATAGAGTTGGCCACCCCTCTATCCTGGATTATATTTTAGTAGAAACTAGGCTGTGGGGCCAGGTTAAGGACTTCATTGTCCGGCTGCGCCATGATAGTGACCATAATGCTTTAATACTCGAACTCACTTTGCCAACGACTAGGGACCAACCAGCAGAAACATCTGCTATAGATCACAGACTGACACTAACCAACAACAGGCGGAAAGTCAGGTGGGCATGGCTAGAAAAATCGCATGAAAAAATGGCTCTCTTATTTGAAGCCATCACACCCAACCTTGAGGCCATGTCAGAGCTTGTAAAGTCAGGAGACATCGCTGCTTCCCTTGCAGAGGTTGCAAAGATCAACGAGTCCACCACCTCAAAGCTGGAGGAGGTGTTTTGGACAGCGTGTGCAAGGGGACGCGGGAGGAAGCCGAACCAGTCATGGTTAAATGGTAGTTGTCGGGTGGCAAAAAAGGCATTGATAGAGGCCATAAAATCCAAGTGTAATACTGCAGTAAAATCAGCAAGGTCCCTCTATAAAACCACCAATGCATCTGCTAAAACCGCATGGGAAATGGATCAATGGGATAGTTTGAAACTGGCCCTGGAGACAAAAGATATGAAAACATTCTGGAGCATTATATCTACAGGTAGCAACAAAGGACAGGCGGCCTTCGAGCCAAACATAGCGGGCGATAGTTGGAAAGAGCATTTTTTGGCTCTTTATGACTCATTTGCTGTTGAGGCCAGTAGCCTGACTCCAGCAAATCCGACTCCCTCGGTGTCTGAAATAGCTATCCCCGAGATCGCTCTGGCAGAAGTCACAAAAGCCCTAAGCAGAATAGTTCCTGGGAAGGCTGCAGGCCTGGACAAGATACCAGGGGATCTTTATCGGGCAGAACCCAAGATTTGGGGTCCTTATTTTTGGGTGGTCTTTAATGCCATTTTACAGGGAATGGCCCTTCCTGCAACCTGGCTAGGTGCTGAGATCCTTCCGGTATACAAAAAGGGATCACCTCTATTACCTATAAATTACAGACCGATCAGCTTGATCGATGTTTCACAAAAAGTATTTGCCAGGATTTTATTAGATCGCCTGCAATCCTGGTTGGAGGAATATAAGATCATGACCCCTTTGCAGGCCGGCTTTAGAGAAAAAACATCAACAATAGACCAGATTTTCAGGCTCCAACTTCTCTATTGGAAAACAGTACATCTTGAAGGGGGTAGCCTGTATCTGGTCTTTGTGGATCTCAAGAGTGCATTTGACCTGGTACCCAGAGATGCTTTGTGGAGGGTTCTGAGTGAATTAGGACTACCCCTCTATCTTTTAGATATATTGAGAAGGTTACACAATGGTAACTATGCCCAAATCAGGTATGGGAAAAATGGGGAACTCACGCCGCCCATCCCCGTCAACAGGGGAGTAAGACAGGGATGTGTGCTTGCCCCTACCCTGTTCTGCATCTACATCAATGGACTGGTAAGTGCGCTGAGAGAACTTAAGGACATAGACGTCCCCAAACTAGCGCACAAGCCAATTCCGGCCATGATGTTTGCAGACGATACCCTACTCCTCTCCAAGTCTCCCATGGGTATCCAGAGAATTTTAGACAGGTTTTGTGAGTTCTGTAGGTCTAGGGGGTTGGAGATCAACATTCAAAAAACAAAATTTATTGTCTTCAACCCCAATAGATCAACCCGCCCTAACCCATGCATGAACGGTACTCCCCTAGAGCAGGTATCTATATTTGACTACCTGGGCCTTACACTTACTGAAAACATGGTCTGGGGGCCCCAAATAGAGAAGTCAAATCTTAAACTGGCTCAGACCGCAGGTGGCATGGCCAAGTTCTATAGAAAGTCGTTCCACAAGCCGGTAAGTCCAGTCATGGAGATCTACAAAACCCAGCTTAGGAGTGTTGCCCTATATGGGGCTGAACTCTGGGGGCACTCTCATCTTAGGCTTATTGTTAAAACAGAGAACAACTTTCTTAGGCAATTATTCGGATTACCGGTGAGTTCCCCTCTGATTCCACTGCGTATGGATCTAGGGGTGAGACCCATCGCAGAGGAAATTGGCTGCAGACCTCTACTCTTTTGGCGGCGCCTCTGGGTGACACCGGAACTGGGCGAGTACAGATCTGAGCTCTTAGAAATTTTGAGACTCCCCGGCATAGGAAAGCTGTCATGGTTTGCATATATTAGGGAAGGACTTCGTGCAATTGGCAGAGACGACCTATGGGATAATCCAGATACATATAATAAATCACACAGAGGGCTAGAGGAGTTTAAGGACCAACGGGAACCGACTCCCCACCAATATATATTATTCACAAAAAAGGCCCCGGGTCCAGAATACTAGGGAGGTCCACAACGCGGATAAAGAGATAAAAGTGACAGGGCGGGGGATATCCCTTTTAAGGACAGTTCCCCTCACACACCAAAGGTGTCATGCTTCATCATAGGGGTACCTCCTCGCGTGAGGAACCTAGTCCTCACGCGGGCTACAACCCCCTCTCTAGCGAGGGAGGAGCTCAGGGATGTTTTGGTTTAGGCGGTCGGGTGTACTAAAACCCTATGAGAGATGTGTGTGATAACAAAAAATGCAGTGCTATAATAAAGGTGAATTAAAACTGGCTACGGGGTTAGCTCTCATGCAGATTTAATAACGCTACCCAGTGTCAGGATTAAAAAGCAGGAAAAGCTTGTAAACACAGGGGTCAAAATTCAAGACCACTCTGTACTTATCAGACCAACATGTTTCAGCCTAACAGACCTAGTATAGTGTCATGGCTTTCTTCAGGGTCAAAAGTGTAGCTACTGCAATACCAATGAATATATATACGAGTGTGATAATGAAAAACAAAAAGGTGTAGCTATGTCATACTGAACCAGAGAATCATTCGTTGTTCAGTACGTTCGACATGTGCCCTGTGTCAAAGACAGAAATAAAGGTCATGTCATACATATACACAACAAACACATACATATACGTGCAAACATATTATCACTAAATCAAACGTTAGGACCTCCATTAGTCTAACATATAAAACAATTATTGCTATTTTTTTGAAGTTGCTTATTTAGAGTGCCATAATGCAAACAGATTAATGCGTAACTCACCACTAGGGCTATCTGTAGTTTACTGCATCTGTCCTGGCTACTTAGCCATATGGTACCAAAGCCACGACCTGAGAAGAATGGTACGTGGCAGTTAAAAACAAGAAACCCCAAGAGGGCAGAGAAAGTTTGAAAAAGAAAGAACGCTCAACCGGAAGTAATGTACACAAAGCGTGCGTAGTTTAGCTATACATGACATATAAATTGTGGGAGCAAGACATGCTATCAAGATGTATGTTGCAATAACATGGCAGTATGCGATCTAAAATTATGTACAAGTAGGGTGGCAAAAACGGCCTCCGGACGAAAAACAGACATCCATGGTGGCTGGTAGAAAATAAAATCAACCATCGCAATTGGAATGATTCCATATGAAAGGGAAAAAGCGCTGTGAAGGCTGGGGGAGAGTTTACAGCGCAAGAAGACACATATCAAGTATCTATAAAATGAATGCACAGAGCATAACCTGTGAAACGCCAGGGTCTGTGAAAGCAGTTAAGAGTGACTAGTGGAGCAAAGGAAGGTACGCGATAATAAGCAGCGATAATGAGCACAGAAGTGCACAAAGCTAGGAGTGCACGAAGCTTACCGCCAAGAGTACGGTCCTCCGCAGTTGTGGCAGTGGTCCAGGAACAGGAAGCCCGTTTAACAGCATAATGCGGTTTATAAAGGGTTATCCGGGCGATTGACACCACCTGGAAAGCTGCTGTCATGACCGGATTTCCGGCGGAAGCGGTAGAAGACTGGGTAATGTAGTTCGGTGAACCATCGCTACCGAAACTACTGAGGCACTTAATGACCAAACAAACAAACCGAACGTTTATCAGGAATGAAAAAAACAGCAGAATAAATGTCTGCTAGTGACACGAACGGAAAATTAGGTGAACCACATTAAGGTGTTTGTGTGAAAAAATGGTCCTAAAGCTCAAACTGA
The DNA here is from genome assembly GCA_963921515.1 of Calotriton arnoldi. Classification (NCBI taxonomy): domain Eukaryota; kingdom Metazoa; phylum Chordata; class Amphibia; order Caudata; family Salamandridae; genus Calotriton; species Calotriton arnoldi. The sequence continues at coordinate 1,357,620 of CAWUFW010001520.1, read as the reverse complement.
GCCGGGTATCCGGAGTGCCTCATAAGCAGTAAAGAACTATGTGGCAGACGAGAGAAATGGTCCTGAGGTCGCACACATGAAATATTCAGGGTGAAGGTGAAAAATGCTAAGAACAAAGTGACTGCCAAACATGGAAATGCACGGGGCAAATGTCATCCTTGTACTAATTGTAATGAAGTATAATAAAATATCAATTTGTACCAATGAAAGGGAAGGGGGAAAAAAGGGGGGGAGGGGAAGGAAAAAAAAAGGGGGGGGCTAGTTATACCAATGCCAACCAGGGAATGTCATCATTCAGCCCAGAGGTCGCCGTGTCCAACCTATACACCCACCTTTGCTCCAACCTCAACAGTTTCATTGACAAACCTGGTGTGGTAGCATTAACGTTAGGTTTGTCAAGGACAGTCCAACTCAGTGTGTCTGCGCCATGTTTCAAGTCAAAGAAGTGTTTCGTAAGTTTAGTTATTTGTTTTGCGCACCTAATCGTGCTCTTATGTTCTAGGATGCGAGTACGCACTTTTCTAGTAGTCATCCCAACATATCTCAATCCGCACGGACATGTCAATAGATAAATTACCCGTTCACTATTGCAATTAGTGTGGTGTTGTAATTCCCATGGTCTAGCTGTTCCTATGTCAATACTCTTTGTTACTCTAGTTTGAGCACAAGCAGCACAATTACCACACGGGTAATGCCCTTGGACATTCGGTAGATTCCAAAGGGTATTTGGTCTTGGTGTATTAGCAAGTGATGGTCTTGTGTGAATCAAGGTATCTTTAAAGTTACGACCCCTTTTGTACGCAAACATCGGTTTTTCGAGAGTCAAGAGTCCTTTATTCAAAATGTTCCAGTTATGTAGTACAGACTTTTTGACTACATTAGAGAGGGTACTAAAAGTATTAACACATACCAATTTGGATGTGTTTACTGTTGCAGGTCGTGGTTCTAATAAGGCTTCCCTATTGTTATTCAAAGCTCTTTTGGAGGATTTTCTCACCAAAGCAGATGGATAATGCCTGTCCAACAGATTGTTTCTTAACCTAGAGGCATGCACTTTGTACTTCTCTGTGTTGGAACAGTTGCGTCGTAATCTTAAAAACTGTCCATAAGGCAGATTCTCACGCAATGTCTTAGGATGGTGACTTTCATATTGGAGCAGCGCATTACGAGCCATTGGCTTCTGATAGAGCTCAGTTTCAAGAGATCCACCTGACGGGTAAATCCAAAGGTCCAGGAAGGCAAGGCCTACCTTGCTGTAATCACAAGTGAACCGTAGATACTCATTCTGTTCATTTAGCCAATTGTGGAAGAGTCGGATGGAAGTCTCGTCTCCTCTCCAAATGACGAAGATGTCATCTATGTATCTCTTCCATATGATTATCTGTGCGCTGAAGGGATTATCTCTACCAAGGGCAACACCTTCTTCGAACATATGCATGTAGAGGTTTGCTAAACTCGGCGCGAAGGTGCTGCCCATGGAAGTTCCTGAGATTTGGAGATACAATTGGGTTTCAAAAAGGAAAAATTCTCTTTCATTGCCAGTTTTGCACAATCCATAATGAATGGGATAGGTGTAATGGTGTCTGGTGGAGATTGAGTCAGTAGTTGATCCACTTTTTCCAAAGTCTGATCTTGAGGGATGCAGGTATATAGTGATTCTACATCAAATGAAACCAGGTAATCAGTGGTGAGATCAAAATCTATGTCTTCCAAAAGGCGCAGGACGTCTGTAGTATCTTTCAAGTATGTCGGCATATTGCGCACAAGTGGTCTAAGGAAGAAATCAACAAACTGCGATAGTGGTTCTAGCGCAGAACCAATTCCAGAAATGATCGGTCTGCCAGGGGGTGGTCACTGTGGTTTGTGAATTTTAGGTAATATGTAAAAGTAAGGTACTGTTGGTGATTTAGTGCACAGGAATTCAGCTTCTTTGTTAGTAATCCAGTTGTTTTCCAAAGCTTCTTTTATCAATTTGGAAATAATATCCATGATCCGTTCCGTCGGGTCTTTCTCTAGACGCCGGTATGCAGTGTTGTTTGCGAGTTGTCGTAGGCACTCTGTTCTGTACATCTCAGTATCCAGTATTACTGTGGCCCCGCCTTTATCGGCGCTCTTGATGGTGATGGTCTTGTCGGAGGAGAGTGACTGAAGGGCTTCTTTTCTTTCCGTGAGATGTTATCAAAAGCCCTAGTGGATGATGATAATCCTAGAGCAAGGTCTTTGAGGACTGCTTTTTCAAAAGTAGCCACCTCCGTTGGAAGTGCTGCAATTGGTGGATTAAATGTCGATTTAGGGCGTAGGTTAGTGTTCTGACTCGCTGTTTCATTCATGCCTGTTACTTTACCCGCAAAGAAAAAAATGCAACCTTACTTTTCTAAAAAATTGATGCACTTCTTGTTGAATTAAAAATGGATCTCCAAAATTAGTGGGGACAAAACCAAGGCCACGGTTCAAAACAACAGTCTCATCAGGGGTCAAGCATCTCTTACTTAGGTTGACTATCAAACTGGAAAAAGTGGATCAACTACTGACTCAATCTCCACCAGACACGATTACACCTATCCCATTCATTATGGATTGTGCAAAACTGGCAATGAAAGAGATTTTTTTCCTTTTTGAAACCCAATTGTATCTCCAAATCTCAGGAACTTCCATGGGCAGCACCTTCGCGCCGAGTTTAGCGAACCTCTACATGCATATGTTCGAAGAAGGTGTTGCCCTTGGTAGAGATAATCCCTTCAGCGCACAGATAATCATATGGAAGAGATACATAGATGACATCTTCGTCATTTGGAGAGGAGACGAGACTTCCATCCGACTCTTCCACAATTGGCTAAATGAACAGAATGAGTATCTACGGTTCACTTGTGATTACAGCAAGGTAGGCCTTGCCTTCCTGGACCTTTGGATTTACCCGTCAGGTGGATCTCTTGAAACTGAGCTCTATCAGAAGCCAATGGCTCGTAATGCGCTGCTCCAATATGAAAGTCACCATCCTAAGACATTGCGTGAGAATCTGCCTTATGGACAGTTTTTAAGATTACGACGCAACTGTTCCAACACAGAGAAGTACAAAGTGCATGCCTCTAGGTTAAGAAACAATCTGTTGGACAGGCATTATCCATCTGCTTTGGTGAGAAAATCCTCCAAAAGAGCTTTGAATAACAATAGGGAAGCCTTATTAGAACCACGACCTGCAACAGTAAACACATCCAAATTGGTATGTGTTAATACTTTTAGTACCCTCTCTAATGTAGTCAAAAAGTCTGTACTACATAACTGGAACATTTTGAATAAAGGACTCTTGACTCTCGAAAAACCGATGTTTGCGTACAAAAGGGGTCGTAACTTTAAAGATACCTTGATTCACACAAGACCATCACTTGCTAATACACCAAGACCAAATACCCTTTGGAATCTACCGAATGTCCAAGGGCATTACCCGTGTGGTAATTGTGCTGCTTGTGCTCAAACTAGAGTAACAAAGAGTATTGACATAGGAACAGCTAGACCATGGGAATTACAACACCACACTAATTGCAATAGTGAACGGGTAATTTATCTATTGACATGTCCGTGCGGATTGAGATATGTTGGGATGACTACTAGAAAAGTGCGTACTCGCATCCTAGAACATAAGAGCACGATTAGGTGCGCAAAACAAATAACTAAACTTACGAAACACTTCTTTGACTTGAAACATGGCGCAGACACACTGAGTTGGACTGTCCTTGACAAACCTAACGTTAATGCTACCACACCAGGTTTGTCAATGAAACTGTTGAGGTTGGAGCAAAGGTGGGTGTATAGGTTGGACACGGCGACCTCTGGGCTGAATGATGACATTCCCTGGTTGGCATTGGTATAACTAGCCCCCCCCCTTTTTTTTTTTCCTTCCCTCTCCCCCCTTTTTTCCCCCTTCCCTTTCATTGGTACAAATTGATATTTTATTATACTTCATTACAATTAGTACAAGGATGACATTTGCCCCGTGCATTTCCATGTTTGGCAGTCACTTTGTTCTTAGCATTTTTCACCTTCACCCTGAATATTTCATGTGTGCGACCTCAGGACCATTTCTCTCGTCTGCCACATAGTTCTTTACTGCTTATGAGGCACTCCGGATACCCGGCTCAGTTTGAGCTTTAGGACCATTTTTTCACACAAACACCTTAATGTGGTTCACCTAATTTTCCGTTCGTGTCACTAGCAGACATTTATTCTGCTGTTTTTTCATTCCTGATAAACGTTCGGTTTGTTTGTTTGGTCATTAAGTGCCTCAGTAGTTTCGGTAGCGATGGTTCACCGAACTACATTACCCAGTCTTCTACCGCTTCCGCCGGAAATCCGGTCATGACAGCAGCTTTCCAGGTGGTGTCAATCGCCCGGATAACCCTTTATAAACCGCATTATGCTGTTAAACGGGCTTCCTGTTCCTGGACCACTGCCACAACTGCGGAGGACCGTACTCTTGGCGGTAAGCTTCGTGCACTCCTAGCTTTGTGCACTTCTGTGCTCATTATCGCTGCTTATTATCGCGTACCTTCCTTTGCTCCACTAGTCACTCTTAACTGCTTTCACAGACCCTGGCGTTTCACAGGTTATGCTCTGTGCATTCATTTTATAGATACTTGATATGTGTCTTCTTGCGCTGTAAACTCTCCCCCCCAGCCTTCACAGCGCTTTTTCCCTTTCATATGGAATCATTCCAATTGCGATGGTTGATTTTATTTTCTACCAGCCACCATGGATGTCTGTTTTTCGTCCGGAGGCCGTTTTTGCCACCCTACTTGTACATAATTTTAGATCGCATACTGCCATGTTATTGCAACATACATCTTGATAGCATGTCTTGCTCCCACAATTTATATGTCATGTATAGCTAAACTACGCACGCTTTGTGTACATTACTTCCGGTTGAGCGTTCTTTCTTTTTCAAACTTTCTCTGCCCTCTTGGGGTTTCTTGTTTTTAACTGCCACGTACCATTCTTCTCAGGTCGTGGCTTTGGTACCATATGGCTAAGTAGCCAGGACAGATGCAGTAAACTACAGATAGCCCTAGTGGTGAGTTACGCATTAATCTGTTTGCATTATGGCACTCTAAATAAGCAACTTCAAAAAAATAGCAATAATTGTTTTATATGTTAGACTAATGGAGGTCCTAACGTTTGATTTAGTGATAATATGTTTGCACGTCTATGTATGTGTTTGTTGTGTATATATATGACATGACCTTTATTTCTGTCTTTGACACAGGGCACATGTCGAACGTACTGAACAACGAATGATTCTCTGGTTCAGTATGACATAGCTACACCTTTTTGTTTTTCATTATCACACTTGTATATATATTCATTGGTATTGCAGTAGCTACACTTTTGACCCTGAAGAAAGCCATGACACTATACTAGGTCTGTTAGGCTGAAACATGTTGGTCTGATAAGTACAGAGTGGTCTTGAATTTTGACCCCTGTGTTTACAAGCTTTTCCTGCTTTTTAATCCTGACACTGGGTAGCGTTATTAAATCTGCATGAGAGCTAACCCCGTAGCCAGTTTTAATTCACCTTTATTATAGCACTGCATTTTTTGTTATCACACACATCTCTCATAGGGTTTTAGTACACCCGACCGCCTAAACCAAAACATCCCTGAGCTCCTCCCTCGCTAGAGAGGGTGTTGTAGCCAGCGTGAGGACTAGGTTCCTCACGCGAGGAGGTACCCCTATGATGAAGCATGACACCTTTGGTGTGTGAGGGAACTGTCCTTAAAAGGGATATCCCCCGCCCTGTCACTTTTATCTCTTTATCCGCGTTGTGGACCTCCCTAGTATTCTGGACCCGGGGCCTTTTTTGTGAATAAAATAAAAAATAATCCAGATACAGCCTGTTTGAGAATCTCGCGTAAACAATTAGTTACCAGTTATTGGGGTGGCAAACTTGATAAACTCCATGAAGATTCTACCACTGGCTTTCTTACATCAAACTTTCTGGATGTGAAGGATACGTTCAATATTGAGCCATGCCTTGATGAAATCCAACCGGCATTAGCCAGGAAACTGTATGTGCAGTTTCGGCATGGCTGCCTTCCCTTGCGTTCCTTCACCAACAAATGGTCCAGTGGCACTTCATTGGGGTGTCCAGCATGTAGCTTGGGTGAGGAGTCTGAACTCCATGTTTTTTTCTTTTGCCAGGGATACCATACAATTAGACACAGATGGTTGATCCAGTTGTGTAGGAACCTTGGCACAACACATTGCAAAGAAGCATTCAGGCTCCTAAAATATAACACTGAACTCCACATTGTCTATGCGGTATCACGTTTTCTAAGCTCAATGTGGTGGGCACGGATGAATTTTCTTAAAGTTTAACCAAGGACTGGGCTATGTGATTGACCTTCTCATTGTATTAATCTCAAGTACCATTTTAACCTATAATTGTTTTTACCATGATTTTTAGTCTTTTCAACTGTTTTAGCAATGTTTGTACCTATTTGTGTCTGCTCTTTTATGGTGTATAACCTGAAATAAAGAAATATATGATGATGATGATATGTGAAAGGCCATAGACATATTTATGGAGAGTTCTAAATCTTGTCAGTTTCATATAGACTATACATGAACAAGTAAATGAAAGAAGTTGGATCAATGTGGAAAGAAGTACCAGGATGTGATATCCAATATCACTTCACTCTCTCTACTGATCTCTATATTGATACTTTTGTGGCTATGGTCCGATAAAATGAAAAACTCCCTTCAACACTCAAAGAAAATTGTGTTGATGAGGCCTTAATCATAACAACTAAACATAGGAAGGGATGATTTGGTCAAAGGAACAAAAAGGTTTGGCAGGTCTCTGAACGTAACTAAATCTCACTAAAATTAACACACTTTAAAGGGATAATTTGGTAGTCTCCCCTCAAACAGCCTCAGCCATCAGGGTCTATTCCAGCTGGGAGAGAAGATGAGAAGAAAGAGAGAAAACAATTGACAAGGTTGCAAATTAAATTTGGAGGGATTTTCATAAAAGTTTAAATCTCCAGTAAACAATTAAAGGAGGACTAAACCTCACAAAAAAGGTATTTTCATCCAAAAAATTCAAATTTCTCTTTGAATTTCCCCGGCATCTATATATTTTAGAAATCATAAACCTAAAGGTTTCATTATGAGCTTTACCTGTGAAATGAGACACTAAGAACATGACAGAAGAGAGTGATAAGTAGGATTAAGAAATGTGGCTGTAGCCTCACAGACATTGAACTATACTGCTGTGCAGGGCTCAGAGCCAACTGCAATGGAGTGAAGAGCGGCTCAAGAGAGCTTTCCTTCGATTCTGGGGAATACACCAATATACAGCTGCCTGGAAAAACCTTGGAGTCTGGGGACCACTATCTGCTCCCAAGGATCATCTGAACCCACTCACCGATTCTGCAGGAGCCGGGCACCAGCCGGGACCGGCATGTGAAGTGTGGACAGCTCAGCATGAACTGATCAAGGTGGCAACTACTTAGGAGTTCCAGCTTGGGAGAGATGCAGCTGAGCAACTGCCGCATCCTCCTAGGTGCCCCACAGTGAGAATCTTTTTTGAGGTCCACCACAGACATTGGATCTTGCTTCAGCTTAGCCAATTGGGCCTTTTGTGGCACCAAGACTGCATGGAGCAAGGCCCTGCTACTCAGTGGGCCTGGATCACTGCCCATCATTAGAGGGGGAGGCCAACCATTCGGCCCTGGCACTGTGTTGAGTGTATTGTACGTGCCACAGCACCACTTCTCTGTGGAAGAGCACCCCATCATGATAGGAGAGCAGCAGCAGGGGACACTGCAGCCTTATATCGTTTTGCAATACTCTTGGACCTCTGACTCCCACAACACTGGTCATGAGCACAGCTTGGACACAGACTTTGGCTCTGACCATTTACCCCTCGGAGATTGGGGAGTAGGGCATGCTGGTACCACAGACATTACTTCCTAGATTGGGCCTTTGACTAATTGTGTCCGGGAGCAGATGGCCCACCTCACTATCCTTCATTTTAGGGCTGCTGGGCCTTGGGTGGTGGGCGTCATGAGAAACTGTTGTATGTTGCACCACCGACGGCGCCACCCAAGTCATGGATCTTTGTGGACTGATTTGCATTGCACTGCGAAAGTTACTGGGGGTTGCTTACCTCTGTTGCCCGTATTCTTCCCTTACCACCCCCACCAATATTCAAAGCCTGTTTACTGCCTTTGCACATATCCCCACCCATGTTCTACAATGGGTCAGACTCTCAGAGGCAGGGAGGAGGCTGCAGTAAGGCTGCCTCCTGACAAGAACATTACTGATCAGGGTTTGCCCATGGGTGAGGCATCAGGGGACAAACTGGTTGCCATACTTGCTGCCATTGGCTCTACAAGCAAATCTGTCAGGTAGGGTCAAGACCCTGAAAACAACAGTTGAGGGCTAGAAGGGGAGAGCCAGATGTAATAACATTAGAGTGGTGGACCTGCCAGAACAAACTGAGGGGTCATTGATTACGTCTTTTCTTGAGGTCTGGCTCCTGGAAGTGGTTGCACCAGTGAGGCTACCAAAATATACTACACCCTTGAAAGAGCACATAGAGAACCTGCACAGCGCACCAGCCTAGACCAGGTGCACCTCCAAGACCCATAGTGGGACAACTGCTACACTATCATGACTATGACTTCATTTTATGACAGTCGCACAGTGCTGGCCCTTTTACTGTTAAAAATGCATAAATCTTGATATTCCCTGACTTGATATTCCCTGACTTCACGGCAGCATTCTAATGGTTGCAAAGAAGATGCTCTGAGTATTGCGTGTGGAATCTCACAATGGGTTTGTGTCCTGGGGATGGGCCCTAGCTGTTCCTTTTGAACTGACAGGTCATGGCTAGATATCAATCCAACATTAAAAAACTCACCTGTAATGTAAGGGGCCTCAATTCTCCGAGTAAGAGGTATAAGTTCAAGCGTTTATCAAGAGGTGGAAAGCACAAGTTGCATTCCTTCAAGAAACTAATTCCACAAAGGTGGAGGCACTGCAAAAGCAATGGTGAGGGAAGGTGTGTTTCATATCCTACTCTGCCTTTTCTTGAGGAGTGCTCATCTGGATTTTACTGGGCACACCTTATCTACCCCATATTGAGGTCTTTGATGCTGAGGGCAGATGTTGTGCTCAGTGGTAAACTAGAGGGGAAGGACATTGCACTTGTAAATTTATACACCCCTAATGTTGATAAACAGGCCTTTCTGGCTTTGTCATCTCCTCATACTTCCACTGCTGTACATTACACATTTGTTTTAGGGGGAGATTTTAACTGAATTGCAGATGTAACCCTAGATTGATTGCATCCTCCACTGCTCCCTTCTCTGATTCGCAATACCACTAAATTCTTTTGCCGCTGGATGCAGGAGTGGGGGTTGCTTGACTCTTAGAGAAGGCGCCATCAGAGACTATTGCTACTAAGCTGGCGTACACGATTTCCATGTATGGTTAGATAAATTGGTCTGCAGTGGCACGAAGATTATGCACAGCCGAATACTCCAAACAGAAAAAATCTTGCTAAGACCTACTCAGGTTATAATGTATTTCTACTGACACTCTCCTGGGTTTCCCCCCAGGATGCCTATTCCATTCTGGAAACTCAATATTGGCACTTTACTGGATCCTGTCTTTAAAGACTCTAAAGCGACGACTATTCGTAGCTATGTGGCTGAGTTTGAGGGCACAGCATCTTCACTGTTAATGGAGTGATAGGCACTGAAGGTAGTAATCAGGGTTCACTGCATTGCCACTTCATCAGGGATCTGTGCGAAACTAAATATTGAGATTACACAAGAGCAGCTTCTTGATACATTAGAAAGGGCTAGGGTCCAAGATCCTTCCCCACATCCAAAGCTGGCTGCAGAAATAGTGAAGTTGGTTGGTTTGATACAATAACATGAAAGCATAATGATGCATGGGACAAAGGCAGGCGACTGCTTGATTGGATTGCTAATCCCAATAGATAACACTCCCAAATGCTATCACTATAGAATTCCGTGGCGCAGCAAATATATATGCAACTTGAAATCAGCACAGAATTTCAGGCCTACTATTCTCAACTCTATGATGAGTAACTTTGCCCAGCCGTTTGTTATAGGAAATGTGAAATATGAAAATAAAGGGCAAAAGCAGATACTAGCAGAAAGTGTTGCACAGGTGTACTTGGTGAAAGAGCAGTGTAGGCTGGAATCTTGTGCTGACAAGAAGGAGGTGAACAGTTCACTTGAGGACATAATAGAATAAATAACTTGAAAGGCCAACTTGTGTTTAGCAAGCTTGAAGGTATTTATGGCTTTAGCACAAGGGCTCACTGGCATGCTTTTTGGGTTTCCAAATAGATTGAAGCTTGATTAAACAATAGGAGCAGGAGATTCAATTAGTCAAGAACACACGCAGGTCTGAGGTGCACAATGGTAAAACACACATGCCACTGAAATTATATTTACCACAAATATACATGCAATAAAGAATGAAGAATGGTTAGTTTATCAAGCATTGTTAGAAACTGCAAGTCCAGGATATGTAGTGAATTCGGTTAAATTCAAGGGTCTCTGTAACCTCATGTTTCTTACAATCTGCATGTATGAATATGTAACTGTTGAGATAACTTACTTTTGTAACCCCCATTGTTTATCTCTGTATAAAAATAACTGTCCGTGATGTAGCAATTTGAGACCGGCTGCCTGCCTGTGGGAGGAGGTCCGGTCTCCCTGTCGTGAGAGTAAAGAGCTATTGTTACATTGCCAAAAAGGAGTCTGTCTTTTCTTCATATCTTAAGGTTTTAAGTCACCCTGCAACACGTTTAATACTTATATAATTATGTCATGGATGCTGGGACCCGCAGGTTAAGAGGTGACATGGCTGCCTTGCTGAGGGGGAACATTCTGGACCAGGAGGTATGGGGGCTATAAAACCCTGGCTATGGTTAAGGTACTAGGATCTGATAGTTTGCATATCAAATCTTTAACAACCTATGTTGACGTTCTGGCTCCTGTGCTGACTAAGCTCTATAATGCACCCAAAGTGCTCCATAAAACCAATCCAAACAAAATGTAAAACTAATTCTGTCCAGAATTTGATCTTGCTTCTTAAATCACCGCCTAATGAATTTGTGTGTTATAACATGTTTAAATTTTTAAAACTTTTTAAACTTGTATTAGAACGATCGTCTAGTATTTAAGTAACTTTTAATGACAATTGCATTTTTAAATTTTTTCATATATTTGTTGATCTCAGTAGAGAACTAAATCAAATAAAACTTGATTGATTGCTTCGGGGTCTCCCTCCAATAAGGTGTGAGGATTTGATTGTCTTGCTCGTGAAAAAGAGTAAGGATGAGGAGCATGTTTATTTCTACAGACCACTCTTAATTTTAAATGTGGATTATGAAATTCTTGGTAGAGTACTGACAAATCAATTGCTCTCTTGGCTTCACAAGTTAATACAACCTGAGCAACCCGTGTTTGTGTCCGCTCGCAGCACAATACCCAATATTAGACACTTGGTCTACATTCTGAACTGTTCCCTTTGAGCCTATGCCAGGGCACAGGTGCTGACAGTTGACATAAAAAAGGCTTTTGACTCCCTTCAATGAAACTTTCTTTACATGGTTATGGCTAGCATGGGTCTGGGCAGCGGGTCCTTAATTGGACATGTCTATTATATTTTAGTCCAATGGCACACATTAAGACTGGGAGGATTGTAACAAGCACCTGTGCAATCGGTAGAGGTACCAGACAAGGCTGCCCACTTTCCTGCTGTTTGCCATGGTGGTCGAACGAACCGCTGGCTTTAATGCTTAGGCAGAGCAACTCCTTCCAAGGGCTGCACACTGTTGTCATAGTGCTCTACATCTTATTATATGCAGACGATATGCTGTTGTATTTATGCAAGGAGGGATTAGATATGGAGGATGCTGTGCCGCACTTGTCCATTTTGGTAACTTATCTGGACTTCAGGTAAACTCTGGGAAATCTAATGCCTGCTCCTTACATGCTCGGATCACTGAATCAAAACCCCCAGAAATAGGGCACGAGATCCACTGTCAGCCATATACTTTTAGGTATTTGGGGCTACAAATTTATCAGTCCGAAAATCAGCTGCTCAAGGGTAATGTCAGGGCAGCCATTTCCTCTCTGCACCAATCTATTGTCTTTTGGCTCATGGTACCAGTGTCTATAATGGGCCAAATAGAGCTTGCAAAGATGGTTATCCTCCCATGGCTGCTTTATTTCTTCACCACGCTCCCAATATGTGTAGCCAGGGTTGTCTTCAGTATAATAGATGGGCTACTTTTAAAATTAATTGGGGGGCTAGAAACGGTGAGAAATTGCCTTGGCTAAGCTTCGACTGCTATGTTGCGAATATAGGCAGTCCAATCTCAGACAAGGACTGAGGTACCATTCTACACTCTACACCACAGACCTCAAGGAATTCTAGATTTAAACTAGCATAGTATTATTCCTTACACCAAGACTTAATCACCCATAAGAGAATCAATATCATGTTTCCCACAGAGCATGCAGCTTGCCTACGGAGTGGTTCTGAGGGGGTGGATTTCTACTACATGGTGTGGGACTGCCCTTCACTCATTACATATTGGGTCACAGTCACGCACTTTCCCTCTGAAGCCATTGGATGGCACAAACTGAAAAGTCCAGCTTTCCTCCTGTTCCTGAGGCCTCAGGTGAAGGCAGTTACATCCAGATTCAATGACTTGGCATTCGTCTAGGCTCATGGCTAACTTGCCATATCTTGGAAGTGCCCAGATGGGCCCGGGGTCTGGGTATGGAGAAACGAACTGCTTGAATTGGCAGAATGTGAAGGGGCGATGTTAAAGAAGGAGGTGAAACAATGAGTTAGAGGCCCTGAATTTGCCCAGGCCTGGGACATCATACTGCAAGATTGCCCCTTGATGGTCACCTCAGGCAGACTTCTACCTGTTGCGGAGGTTAATAAGGGGGGTGATGATTGAGTCTCTGCTGCCTGGTGGTACCTGTTACCTCTTGACTGGACTTTAGTTATTGGCCCTCACAAGTACTAAACTGTCAGTGTGCATAAGAGGGGTGTACTGAATGTTCCACCTTCACTCTAGCAGACAGGAGTTTGTTTATAGGCACGTGTATACCCTCTCCAGTAGGTTCATTGTTTAATTCTTAGAATGTGTTAGTATATATGATTTTTTTCGCTCATGCCCTGACAACCCAACTACATGTCCTCCACAACACTACTGTAATAGACTTACTGTACCACTGTAGATCACCCTCTCCCCTCTTTCTTCCATCCTATAAAGTATATCCATTTGCATATCCTGATTGTGAATTCTGTTATGGGGAACACTCATATTACACGCTGTGAAAATCAAGAAAATGGTGTAATGCTGTGCAAACAAATCCAAAGACAATTTTAGCATCAAGAAAGTGTGAGGGATTAGGCAGAAAATATTAAGTGCAATGTCATAAGTGCTCTATTAAAGACTGAAAGTTTAGGTTCACTAGTTCTATACATCCTCCCTTGATGTTTTAAACAGCAATATCTCTGCAAGTCATGGATACCTTGGACTTCCTAAACAACATACTTTCTGAAGTACTTCTCAGAAATGGGAGGATCAAACACTTTATAAAATATCACAAGATCATAAAGATTCATGTATTCCGATCATAGCAAGATTGGAAAGTTAACAAGGGGTGAGTAGCACGGGGAACATGGCGGCCGTCTAAGGAGGCGGCGCGAGCGCTAGTCTCTCCAGCTGCATGCACGCCTAAACGGACAAAGCCGACAGAATGAACTGAGATCTAGAGCGGTATAGATACCCATACATTCGCCTTCTCATCTGTTTGTTGCTGGGGTATTTTATTTTCTTCCTCTCGCAGCGGCAGGGAATCCATTGAGCACACTGCTGCCGGAGACGCCTTGGGACACGTGGCCAGCCACGCAGGGGTTTCCTTGGGTCCTGGCCGCTCGACTGCTCCAATGAGATCAGAGAGTTGCTGCACGCGTTTGCCTCCGGGTACAAAGCGGTAGTCAGCACAAGCGTGCAGCCGCGGGGAGTTGCTCCACAAACAGCACTGGACCCGCTTGTGCTGGACAACGCTCAGCATATGAGCCCCAAAAGAGTGCCCGAGGCAGAAAAAGAACCCAAGGCACCGGGGAAGTCATCTTTAATCACTAAAGCAACACAAAGAAGGAAGACCGAGGACAAGCAGAATGTTCCACCAGTGGGAAAGTCTCAGAAGACTAACAGGTATGCTTTAAGGAATCAAGGTATTGAGATTGCTGAAACTCAAGTGACGCATGAAGAGCAGAGGAGTGGGAAGGTATTCCCCCCAGTTATTTCCCCTATATTTCGGCTTCCTAGTTCCTCGTTAGGAGTACCTTGCCAAGATCACACTCCTAAATATCCTCATAGGAAAAAAAAGAGGTGCCGGTACCCTAGCTACAGTAAGGGGGGGGCAAAGGTCAAAATAACGCTCTCATTGAGGTCCTATTTTAAGATCAGTGAGAGTGTAAGTACATCTGCCAGAGACAAGGGGGCCCGAGATCCTCCAGATGGCACTAACACTATGAGACGACAAGTGGCCGGGGAGACACTGATTCCACCTGAGATATCTTTGGCTAACAGGTATCAAGTCTTAGAAGAGATCAGTCCACCTTTTGAATCTATGACCTCCACTGAGAGCGAGACTGTGATGGCAGGGTCTCCACCAGGTGTGGGGGGACCTACACATACTTTGAGGCAGGAGAACATCAGGGAACTATTGCAGACCCTCTCCACAGAGATAAAAAATAGATTTGCAATGTCAGAAGTAAATCAAACCAAAATTTGTGATGCTTGCGAGAATCTGGAAAAAAAACTCACTGACCTGACGGACAGGATTAGGAACTTAGAAACCTCCACAGAAGATATGGGAAGGGAGGTAGCTGGTAACAGCAAAGAGATGCAACATTGCAAAGAGAAAGCCTTACAGGAAAAAATCGAGATGATAGAGAATAACTCTAGAAGGAATAATTTAAGGCTCCTTAATGTGCCGGAGGTAAAGGAAGGTGAGAATCTGAAAGGGTTTTTCATAGACCTGATTAAAGAAATAGTACCAGAAGTCAGGGACCTAGATCTCTCTCAAGACATTCAGCGGATTCACAGAGATCCCTTCAGACGTAATCCTAACAGAGATAAGCCCAGGAAAATCCTTGTCAATTTCAACACTTATTCCATCAAAGAAAAGATTCTCTCTGAAGCATTGAAAGTTGGATCTTATAATACAGACGGATGTTCCTTTCGTATCCGCTCCGACCTTGCAGAAGAAACCCAAACATGTCAATGGGAGCTGGGCAGGTATATACAGAAACTTAAATCCTTAGGAGCTACCGCCCAAATTAAATTCCCAGCCACATTAAAGATAATGTGGAACAACAAAACGTACACCTTTAAAGACCCGGAGGAGGTGGAAAGTTTCATTAAGCAAATAAAAACATAACTAGGCTAAGTCCATAAGCACTCCTAAGATATACTAAGTTAGGAGAGACGAGGGCGGCTGGGCAGACCTATGCCCAACTTTGTTAAAGGGAGGGTTCCCCCCTCAGGGAACATAACTAGATTAGGGGAGTTTCATGCACAATATGTAAATATCACACTGGGTGGGGAGCATTGGGAGAAAAACAAAAAAATATATATATGGTCCTCATATGCGAAAAGCACACACAGAATAGGAAGCATGGGAAGTGAGACACTACTGGAAGATTGCTAATCTAGACAAAAAACATCCTGAGGATACTAAGCTGGAATATAAATGGGTTGAGAGTAGCAGATAAGAGAAGGAGAATTCTTCAACTCCTGAAGCAATCAAAAAGTGAAATAATAATGCTACAAGAGACGCATTTGCAACAAGCTGAATGGGAGTCAATACTCAAGGGACATAAGTGGGTCCAACAGTTTGCATGCACTAACCAGAACTGCAACGTAAAAGGGGTAGCAATTCTGATTAAGAACTCGGCCCATGCTAAAATAATAACAACTATTTCAGACCCCAGAGGGAGATGGGTCATTATTACAATAAGAGTGTATAACACAAAACTCACTTTGATAAGATACTACGGTCCAAACATAGATGACACATCACCATTACAGGAACTGTTCCAACAGATTTTTAAAGGAAAATAATCCCATTATAATGCCAGGGGATTTTAACACTTTAATCGATCTTGAGCTAGACAAATCAACTACTAGACCAACAGTTACCACCCCGAAGATGAGAACTTATATACATAATATGATGAAGAATCTGGGATTGATAGACCCCTGGAGACAAAAAGCTGGTAGAAACAAAGGGTTCACATATCAGAACAAGAAACATGGCCATGCTTCCCGTATAGATTACTTTCTGATAGCTGCTAGACTAAGTAATAAGGTCAAGGCGGTTTTTCATCAGCCAGCCCATTTATCAGATCACCCAGCGGTAAGCCTGGAGCTAGTCCTAGATCATGACTTGCCTAGATCTAGATGGGCAATGGATAGGTCCCTCCTAGCAGAACATAAAATACTAGAAAACTTGAAACGAGTCACCAAAGAGTATTTTGAATTAAATGTGGGTTCTGCCTCTGTGTGTGTTATTTGGGATGCGTATGAAGCTTTTATCAGAGGGAGAATAACCAGCTATGCCATCCGTAGGAAGAGAGAGACCGACAACAAAATCGAGGAGATAGAGAAGAGAATAGCTACATGGCAAAAAGATCTGCATGAGGTAGCCGATCCAGATTTAAATAACGAGATCCAGGGGAAATCGAGGGAAACGAGGGGAAAAAAGACCTAATAGAGCACTTAGAAGGTGTTGTTAAAAAAAAATGGTTTGCCAGTAAACTTTCAAACTATGAACACGGGGAGGGGTGCGGGAAGCTTCTCGCTTGGAAGACCAGGGGGGATTTAGTACGGAACTCAATAAAATAAATAGTCACGGAGGGGTCGGGTGAAAGCAGTTGTGATGACCAAGACATCGGGAGTGCTTTTACTGACTTTTTCCAGAATCTATATAAGGAAGAGATACAAATATCTGATGAGTAAATATCTAACTGGATCTTAAACGATCCCCTGCCAAAAATCTCCCATGATAAGAAACTTCTTCTTAATAAATTAATAACAGTGGAGGAAGTAACTATAGCTATTAAAAGTCAAAAAAATGGGAAAGCGCCTGGGCCCTATGGAATTCCTAGTGAAGTGTACAAAGCCTCAGCAGATAAAATAACTCCTGCACTAACCTCCCTACTTAACGCAGTGTATATAGAAGAAGTTGCAGTCCCAGATAGCCCTACTGAACAATGATTATAAACTATACACTAACATATTGGCTAAAAGGCTAGAGACAGTTCTAGGAAATCTAATAGGGACCTCGCAGAAAGGGGTTCATGAAGGGCAGACAGCTAAATGACCATACTCATGACTTGATGTGCGCCATAGACTTGGCCATAGATAAAAATCTTCCAGTAGCCATTTTGACAGTTGACGCAGCCAAGGCATTTGACAGGGTTAGCTGGTGTTGGAAATGGCCCTTTTTGCAGGGTTATCCCCAAACTTTTTGCTTTTTCCTCCTATTTTTCCCTGACCTATTTGTGTTGGTTTTAGGACTCTGGGCACTTTACCACTGCTAATCAGTGCTAAAGTGCATATGCTCTCTGTGTAAATTGTGTTATGGATGGGTGTTTCCATGATTGTATATTTGATTTACCTGTTAGCCCCTAGTAAAGTGCACTGCATGTGCCAGGGCTGGTGAATCAAATGCTACTGGGGGGCCTGCAGCACTGGTTGTGCCACCCCCGTGAGTAGCCCTGAAAACAGTAACTCAGACCTGCCATTGCAGAAGTCTGCGCGCGGTTTATAACTGCCATGTCGACTTGGCCAGTGCACACACTGGCCGGTCCCTAACCTTCCCTTTTCTTACATGTCAGGCACCCCTCAGGTAGGCCCAAGGTACCCCTGTGGGCAGGGTGCAGTGTATGTGAAAGGTGGGACATGCCCTGGTGTGTGTGACATGTCCTGATAGTGAATTACAGCCAATTTCGTTTTTCACTATTGCAAGGCTATCAGTTCCCCATAGGATAGAATGGGAGGTTTGTTTATAACATCTTATAAACATAACTGGCCCAGGGAATTCGGTAAGAAAATAGAATTTAGTATGCCTGAACTCAGAATCTAAAGATGCATCTTTTAGCGAAGGTGATTTTTACATTCTGTGTTTGAAAATACCACTTTTAGAAAGTAGGTATTTTCTTGCTCAGTCATCCCGTGTGCCTCTGCTGGAATGTGGATTGCCTGTCTGGGTTTTGGATGACAGAAGGCTGGGGGAGCAGGAGGGGTGCCAGATGGTCTAGGTAGGTCAGGGAAGGGCTGAAGAGACCTGGGTTACGATGGAGGAAGTTCGAGGAGATTTCCTTGCACCTCAAAGGGCCTGCTCTGCCTCTGACAAATGCTGTCTCCACCTCCTGCCAGGAATTTACACCAGAAAAGGCAGAACTGGTCCTGACCAGGCACAGGCCCTCTCTGCCTAAGAGATCAAAGGATTTTTGGACATAAATGCTGGGTCCCAGACCCCTGAACTTTAGAACTCATCTGGAACAAGAAGACTGCCAAGAAGAAGAGCCGGAGAAGCTGCGAAAAGGAACGACTGCTTTGCTGGGTGCTTTGCTGGGCTGACCTGCAGTGGCTGTTTCTGTCTTGGGCAGTGAAAGGCCTGGACTGGACTTTCTGCAACCTAATTTGTGAGTCTCTCCAAAGGCTTGAGGTAGAGCTTGCCCCCTGTTCACGAAGTCTCAGGAACAGCAAAGACTTCAAGTTCTTCGACCCGCAGCACTGGGGACTGTGTGTTTTGTGCTGCAACCCTAAGAACACCAACTCGATGACGTCTACGACGCCACTGCCGACTCCGTGTCCTGAAGGCACCACAGAGGGCACTGCCACAACGCCGCTCCGCAACCCTGGTCTCACCGACGATGCCTGTTGACGCCGCCACCGAGCCGCTGCTTGCACCGCGACCTGTGGGCACCGCACTCCGCACCGCCTTGCTTCACGCCGAAGCTTCTTCGCCCTAAGTTGGCAGGGTATGCCCAGACGTGGGTCCCTTGCTCACTTTGCCACTGGATTCAAGCTAGTCTGGCTGATGAAGGGTGTTACCCAGAAACCGGACCCAGGATGCTTGTTTCCGGTTCAGGGAAGACCTGGCTTGGCAGTTCGGGCTGGACTGTTCCCATGAGGCACAGGATCAAGACTGATTTGCATATAGCTGGGTCTGAACTGAGGTGGCGAAGTGACCTAAAAATTGATGGATTCAACCCAGATCTGTGACTGGGGGTGAGTGTCTGAAAAGTTTCAGCGCTCCGTCCATCATCCCTTTGTGTTTGCTTTGTTCAACCTAAGTTGGCAGGGTATGCCCAGACGTGGGTCCCTTCCTCACTTTGCCACTGGATTCAAGCTAGTCTGGCTGATGAAGGGTGTTACCCAGAAACCGGTCCCAGGATGCTTGTTTCCGGTTCAGGGAAGACCTGGCTTGGCAGTTCGGGCTGGACTGTTCCCATGAGGCACAGGATCAAGACTGATTTGCATATAGCTGGGTCTGAACTGAGGTGGCGAAGTGAGTTAAAGAATGATGATGGATTCAACCCAGATCTGTGACTGGGGGTGAGTGTCTGAAAAGTTTCAGCGTTCCGTCCATCATCCCTTTGTGTTTGCTTTGTTCGCCCTAAGTTGGCAGGGTATGCCCAGACGTGGGTACCTTGCTCACTTTGCCACTGGATTCAAGCTAGTCTGGCTGATGAAGGGTGTTACCCAGAAACCGGTCCCAGGATGCTTGTTTCCGGTTCAGGGAAGACCTGGCTTGGCAGTTCGGGCTGGACTGTTCCCATGAGGCACAGGATCAAGACTGATTTGCGTATAGCTGGGTCTGAACTGAGGTGGCGAAGTGAGTTAAAGAATGATGATGGATTCAACCCAGATCTGTGACTGGGGGTGAGTGTCTGAAAAGTTTCAGCGCTCCGTCCATCATCCCTTTGTGTTTGCTTTGTTCGCCCTAAGTTGGCAGGGTATGCCCAGACGTGGGTACCTTGCTCACTTTGCCACTGGATTCAAGCTAGTCTGGCTGATGAAGGGTGTTACCCAGAAACCGGTCCCAGGATGCTTGTTTCCAGTTCAGGGAAGACCTGGCTTGGCAGTTCCGGCTGGACTGTTCCCATGAGGCACAGGATCAAGACTGATTTGCGTATAGCTGGGTCTGAACTGAGGTGGCGAAGCGAGCTAAAGAATGATGATGGATTCAACCCAGATGTGTGACTGGGGGTGAGTGTCTGAAAAGTTTCAGCGCTCCGTCCATCATCCCTTTGTGTTTGCTTTGTTCGCCCGCAGAGAGCACCGCCGCAACGCAACCCTGGTCTCACCGACGACGCCTGTTGACCCCGCCACCGAGCCGCTGCTTGCACCGCGACCTGTGGGCACCGCACTCCGCACTACCTCGCTTCACGCCGAAGCTTTGGCACCACAGAGAGCACCGCCGCAACGCCGCACCGCGACCCTGGTCTCACCGACGACACCTGTTGACGCCGCCACTGAGCCGCTGCTCGCACCGCGACCGGTGGGCACCGCACTCTGCACCGCCCTGCTTCACGAGGACGCCTTGGCCTTCCTGACGCCGCCACTTCCTGCCAAAATCGACCTGTGGGCACCGCACTCCGCACCGCCTCGCTTCACGCCGAACCTTTGGCACCGCAGAGAACACCGCCGCAATGCTGCACCGCGACCCTGGTCTCACCGACGACGCCCGTTGACGCAGCCACCGAGCCGCTGCTTGCACCGCGACCTGTGGGCACGCACTCCGCACCGCCCTGCTTCACGAGGACGCCTTGGCCTTCCTGACGCCGCCACTTCCCGCCGAAATCGATGCCGCTGCTTGCACCGTGGTTCGAGGGCACCGCTCGTAAGTCACACGAGGCACCGCCCTCATCCCACACCGCAGCCTTGGCCCACCGACGCCGGCACCATCGACTCCCGCTTTTCAGCCAACGACAGCGCTTCAGCCGGGACGACGCCGCTGCTTGCACCGCGACCTGCTAGCACCGTGACGAGCACCGCCTTCATCTCGCACCGCGACCCTGGTCTCACCGACGACGCCATCTGATGCCGCCACTGAGCCGCTGCTCGCACCGCGACCTGGGGGCACCGCACGCCGCACCGCTGCGCTTCGCACCGCAGCACCCGACGCCTGTTGGCGCCAGCGCTCTTGATCCCATCAGAAAGGGGCTCGACCTGCAACGCGAGTGACTTCAAGGGCCCCATCGCCCTGCATTTCTGAAAGGTACGGTTTGCGGGTCTTCCCGACACCGTAGCTGGCCTGCGACCCCGCGGTCAGCCAGAACTGTTTTGGATTTGTGTGTTCACGACGCCGTGGTAGCCCGGACGGAGCTATCCACACAAGGAACTCTTTTTAATCAACGTATTTTTGAACTGTGAACTTTTAAGTATAGTATTGTGGATTTTTATAGTTTTTGGTCTTGTTTTAATTATATAAAAATATTGGATATTTTTCTAAACCGGTGTGGTGTCCTTTTGTAGTGTGAACACTGTATTACTGTTGGTTATGTGCAAATGCTTTACACACTGCCTCTAAGATAAGCCTGGCTGCTCGTGCCAAGCTACCAAGGGGGTGAGCAGGGGTTATTTTAGACGTGTAACTCCCTTATCCTGACTAGAGTGGCGGTTTTTGCATGGCTTTGGCCCATGCCCTAGCCTACCAAAAATCCCATTTCTAACAGCTGGTCTTTCCTCTATGCTGTCATGAGCCAGAATGGGCTAGGAGACAAGTTCCGGAACGCAATAAAAGTATATATAGAAATCCATCAGCAAGGATTTTAATCAATGGCTCCCTCACTAAACAATTTAGGATAAGGAGAGGCACGCGGCAAGGATGCCCTCTTTCCCCACTACTGTTTAACCTATATATTGAGCCCCTAGCTAGGAGGATTAGGAAAGAACAGGGGATTTGGCTTTTCCAATATCAAGGCTGGGTTAAGAAAGAGGCTCCTTATGCGGACGATCTAATGATATACACACAAAATCCCATAGAATCATTCCCAATTATTATGCACATACTAAAATACTTTGGTAAGGTAGCTGGATATTAGGTTAATGAAGAAAAAACTGAGATATTGGCTTGGATTGTACAATTGGGTACCATCTTGGAAAAAAATGTGAAGGGAGAGATAAGATACTTAGGAGTCTAGGTGGTCAAAAACCTGGAAGAAATGGCCCAGATTAACTTTCGGAAACTCCTAAGAGAGACCAAGAGGCTCTTACAACTTTGGTCTCACCTGCCTTTATCAATTATAGGCAGGGCAGGGTAAATCTGATCAAGATAATGATTCTCCCGAAGTTCACCTTCATATTCAGTGCTTTACCGCTGCACTTCGAGGCAAAGTGTTTCAGGAAATTACAAAGCGACCTGACTAGTTTTATTTGGGCTAGTAAAAACCCAAGAATTGCCTGGAAAAAGTTCAGCAAGAAAAAAATCGCAGGTGGGCTTGCCCTCCCAGACTTCCAGTTATATTGTTGGGCTTTTCAGTTGAAAAATTTTAGAGCACTCCTAACCAAAAATTATCAATCAAGTCGGCCATGCTATGGAGCTTTGACCCATGACTTTGCTGAACAAGGCAGTTACTTTATGTTTAAATACGGGCACCCTACATTTTTTAAAAAGGTCCGCCTAAAGGTCCTGAGCACAGCATGCAAATTGCGGATTCAAGTTCGAAGAATAATAGACTTGCCTTATTATAGCTATATGGCCCCAATTTGGAAATCACCTGGGACACCTGTGTGTTTGCAAGGTTCACTGTCCACACCACTTATGGAAGCCGCAATGGAGAAATTGGGCCATTTGATGGATGAGCATAGTGCAATCTCCTGGGAGCACTTATTGAAGGAAACTAACAACCATTTCTCCAGATTTAAGTACTTCCAATTAACAAGATGGGCTCAAAGTCAAGTACTGGGTGGCCCGAATAACTGGGAGATGGCACTATGCGGCAACCCTCTACAAAAAAAAGAGATCACTAAATGGTACTGGATGTTGGTACATAAGGAAGACTACCATAACATACCTTTGGAGGGAAAGTGGAAAGATGCGCTACCCGACGCCAACTTAACATCTTTGTGGCAAGTATCTTTGAACACTATGGTTTTTTGTTAAATATGCTCCATTACAGAAGAATCATCTTTTTACTCTACATAGAGTATACTGTCCCCCAAGAAACTATCCAGAATAGGAGGGGAAATCAGGTGCTGCCCGAAATGCGGATTGGCCAAAGCAGATGATGTGCACGTTTTGGCAGGGCCCAGGTGTTCATGCTTATTGGCTAGAAGTGGGTAAGATGTTGACGGCTATTTTGAAAAGGAAGATAGAGGCAAGCCTATCTCTGATTATTTTTGGGATTTTGGATAATGTTGGCTTTATTGGGAAGAATAGGAAATTATTAGGGCAACTTTTATTAATTCTAATCATAATTGCACTTAGGGAAATATATATTAACTGGGTCTCTAGCAATTTACCATCTTGTACAGCTTGGTTAAGGGCGGCTAGGCGTTTCGGTAGGTTGGACTGTGTGAATGGTTCAGTGAAGAGAATTAGCACTTGGGAACCCCTTGTACTTTATCATTCAAACCCAATTAGAGAATAGGAGGTCAACAGTCCAAGGATTAAGACACCTAAATCCATGGAGAGGTAAAGTGGGGGTAACCTTACTACCTCTAAATAAAGGTAGAATGTAGGTGCAACAGGGGCAGGAACATCCAGCAGGATATGGGTACTTGGTCCGATTCCAGAACCTGATCAAACCATAACTATCGCCTTTTATTGGATTCGTGCATATGAGGACTAAAAGAAAAAGATTGGAAAGTTAACAACTATAAGTGCATACAAAATAAAAGATTGCGGACATCTGTAAAGTTACCATCACTGGAACACACACGGATAAATATTTGGGATGCAGGAATAAAATATCAAACAAAGAAAAAGTAAATCACAACATATTCTTTTAATTTAATCAATAGGGATGAGTAATGTTCTCCTGAAAAAGTTAAAAATCTCCAGAGGACAATTAAAGAATTATACTGAGAAAATCATGCATGATACTATGGTCTGTGTACTTCAATTACACCATTACTGTACTCCAAACACATTGCATCATACATCAGTCGAGCTAAGAAATGTCTGATCAGCTTGAAGACAGATATACCAGACACAAGCAAAAGGAAGCAGATGACTATCACATGATTACATCTGGAACACCTCTCAGAGAACAGTGGGATTTGATGTGTATATCCTTTTGCAAAAATTTCTAAAGAGATTCTATGGAGTCTGTACTTTAATTTATTTGGATGAATTTTTGCAAGATCTTAGTGAGATATTGGGATGAACAACAAACAATTTTTCATGGTAATTAATGGGAGATATGGAAAGCGTGCACCGCCCTCAAGTCAAACTAAATAATGTTTTAAGAAAGCATAAGGGGGTTTAGATCAGAGTAGAGAGTATCGGAGTGTCACTGAAGACTGAAGGATAGAGTTCTGACAAACCTCTTTATCAAAGTCTTAGCTGAAGGAACTGAAAAACATCAGTAAGCATAAATTGGAGATTAGAAAGGATGAATCCACTTATCACAGTTTACTGTCTCATTACGAGTCCTGTGCTTAACCTGCTTTGCTACTAACAGGAGTTTAAGGCCTTATTAGAATTGCAAGATAAGTTGTAACTCAGAGGATTGGAAGTATTGCAATCAAACTCTCTAAGTGAAATACCAGACAAAAATATTTGAAAACAACAGTTCCCATTTGTTATTCCGCAACTGCCTACACCAGAGTTAACAAGTCTGGAGGTCCGAAGTACCAGGCAGAAAAACGCCTTACTTGTTAGAGACATTTGTGCTGATCTGTTTCTGCAAACAGTCTCTTGTGGTAAACACTTCTGCCCCACTATCAACATGAGTGTTCAAAGATAAAAAAAAAAAAATGGCAATGTGGTGCCCTTAAATAAAACAGATGACAAATGAGTGGTACAGTTTGTTCATTTTTAAGCTTGAAATTTCATCATACTACTAAATGCCACTTTGAAAAACACTTATGCCCTAATTACGAGTCTGGCGGTCCTCTCCGCCAGGGTTCACACCTAGGTTCTTACTCCATGTAAACCCGGGAGGAGAGGAAGCAAAGGGGACGCTTGTGGATGCACACAGGGGGGCATAACATGTGCCCCCGTGTGCATGCACAACAGTTCCTGCACGGCATGGTCTTTCGAGTCCATGCCGTGCAGGAACCTTGTGAGGCGCTTCCATTGCAATACCTTTTTCAAAGGGCACCACTGCCTTTGAATGAGGCACCACCATGGGACTGCCACGCCATCCGCCCGCCAGACCACATAAAAGTCGTAATCTGGCTGGCGGGTGGTGGAAAGACTCGGCAGGGCGCAGCTGTGGCATACCGCCTGCACCACCAAAACTTGTAATCGGGCTCTAATAAGCAAAGAAAAAACTTTCATCTATTATTAAATGCTCTACTATTGACTATAAACAATAATGGTTTTAATTAGCAATCAGTAATCAAAGCCACTGTGCACGTAATTCAATTAAACTTAATTCATCATAACTTAACATTTACCTCCAGATGTGTGGCAGGACTATTATATCATAGAACCTAACATTTGTTAATTGTCGCTTACTACGGGATGATAAAACTTTAGAAAGGTTACTTAAATCCATTACGTGTATAAAACAGTCATAAGCCATTACATAAAATTGAGATCATACCATTTTCAAATCCTTTGGCCTTTAAAAAAAAAAAAAAAAATTTGAACAATTCATTATTCATGGAGAAGAAGAAAAACACATATTGTGAGATAGCGATGTAATAATACAACCGTACAACATTATCCAATTAAAATTAATTACATAAAACTTACCCCATTTTTACTGATATGGACTGAGTGGACATTCTAGATGTCACCTTCATGACTCTCACGAAATAGTTCACTAATAGACAATGGAAAATGTTTAGGAACTGTACTATAAGGTCCCAGCACTGGTGAATGCCGAGTAGCAAACACAAAGGTTTTAGCAACTTCCTTTGTTGTACACTTAAGAGCTTAACAGTAACATACAACATGTGCCAGAGTCTCTTTTGTAAATTTACGTTGTCGACAACTTGGGTTTACTGGGCTAAAGATCAAATCAGAGCAAAATTTGCATAAGGCAAAAAGATCTATTCATTTCGCACGCAAAATATTTTCAAATCCAGAGGCAATGGTAAATCCACTTAGGCTTTCAGTTGGCCCTGTTACTAATGACCAACAATATGAGACTGGAATGCAGTTTCTATTTAAGTATCTCAAGAGCTTCTTCTAGGGATATGAGCTTAGTCTGAGTGGTCAAAATTTCCTTTTGGTGTGCAAATGACATAATACAATTCTAGGCCTGCCACATTCAAAGAGACTCAAAAACCATCTTCAGATAATATGTCCATAGTTGATCTCTAAAATCATAAACACATTGACATTTCTATCCACAATAGTTCCTTCAGTGCTCCTGATGTGAGTCTCTGGAAGATGGGGGGCAGTTTTATGAATCCAAAAATATAGTGGATTCATGGAGTGGAGGGTAGCTGTTCGTATCAAAAGAAAGATAAAATAAGGTGTAGATGGAAAATCTAGTAATTAAGGGAGTCTTCCTTATTGGAAGATTGAGCCCTCACACACCCAAGTGGGTGTCATGCTTCATCATAGGGTTTAGCTCCTCATGGGGCCGGTGCTGCAATGCCCCAGGGGCCCCACAAGAGGGTTCTTTGGTGGAGATCTTCTCTTCAAGCTGTAAGGATGAGTGAGGATCTGTCGAGGTAGGGTGGTGTGTCGAGTGAAAAATAGTGCCTTAAAACTACCTAAGGGATCATCAGGTTCTTTAATCTATGTTCCCCTTGGCAGTGTTAAAAACAAGAATGCAAAGATTGTCAATGGTTTATAACGGGCCGTGACAATTTTGCAGTGTGTGATTAGAAGCTTAAAGAGAAGATTTCCGCCAAAGAGCCCTCTTGCAGGGCCTATGGGAACCGCAGTGAACCCTTAATACCAGGTCTTTTATCCAGCCACACATCCCTACTGTTAATAGTAAGAATAGTCATTAGAAATGTTTATATAGAAATGATTATTCTAGAAGTATGTGGAATTGTTCTTGCTAGTAATGGAATAGAACAAATGTAAAGATCACCAGCATCATATTTGGGAAAACAGTATGGATGAGGAGCTGGTATATGGGAGCAAATGCATCAGTGCTAGAAATGTTGTTTCCCAGACCATATGACACTGAAACATTCTTTAATGGCACAAATGTGGGCCTCAGGCTAGAAAAATGGAAATATACTTCCAGCCAGACTAGTTGGAATTATGATGACTGCTTTTATTATTTGAGATGTCCTATATGTGTAACATTATAAGATCTATTAACTGTAGATAGTGCTGTGGGTTTTGGTAGTGCTGTAGGGTGCTTATATATTGTATGTTATAGGTAGTGAAATGAGATATAGGTGGTTTAGGGTGCTGTGTGGGAGGTAATGTTAGGTTTGTGTGTGTAGATGGTTGGTGACACTGTAGGATATGGTTCATGGTTTAGAGTGGTGGCCTAGATGGCAGGTGGAAGTGTTAGCATGGGTGGTGGTTTAGCTGAAGAGGGAAGATAGTGGCACAAGTGCAGATTGTGGCACAGTGGTGGCATGGGAGAGTGAAAGGGAGGAATCAATATGCAAAATAGCAATAAGACAAAAGGGAGGGAAGCTATGCTACCTGCTCCTGGCCTCAGAGTGAAAACAAGTGACTTTAAGGGATGAAGTGTGGGATCAACATTTTCTCAGGTACAAAGTGGCTGGGGCAGAATTTCTATAATATATGGTGTAAGATGTAGATGGTGACATATCTGGTATGGGAGGGTGGTGTATGATGTATGTTTAGATGATGGTGCATGTGCTTGTAGTGTAGGTGGTTATGTAGGGTGTAAACAACAGGGACAATGCCTACACACAATGTAGGTTGTAGGTAGTGATGCAATATGTAGCTGGTTTGAGGTTTATGGCTAGGTGTAGGTAATTGTGGACGTGGACCATGTAGGGTAATTTGTACAGTGCAAGCGGGGATGTAGGCCACATGGTTTAGATGTAGGGAGTATGATGTGGCTGATTTAAGTGGCTGCGTAAGTTTGACGCATAAGGTGTAGGTGGTAGTGCACGTGGTGGCATAACGGACAGGTGGTGTAACTTATATGATACCCTACAAGGAAAATTAAAAGCATGCAGTGACAAAATAACAGTGACAAAGCAGACAATGTCATCATGAAGAACTTAGATTGGATACACTTATGCATCATTATAGAGCAAACTTGAACTGAGTTTTGAGTTGCTTTTGTAATTATCCATTTGGAAATCTACTTTGTTTGTTCAATTTTTTTATGTTTTGGTATCAAATGAAATCCTGAGTGGAACACCACCTCATCTAAATCAGTCTTGAAGGCAATGTACTGGAACAACCATCTTGTGATGTTTTAATGGAATGCATGCAGACACTTGGGCCTCATTACGATGTCGGTGGGACCGCCACTGACAGGCCGTCAGTGGCGATCACACCGACATCCAGAACATCAGTCTGACCGCTGCATTACAATGCGTACAATCGTACCAAAGCAGTTGGGGGAAAGACCGCCGCTTCCGACAGGATCAAGGATACCGTTGGGGCAGCGGACAGAATCGCATCCCTACAATGGAGGCACCGCCGTAGGGATTAGGAGGTCTGACCGCCATGAAGAGGCGGACGGAAAGGACATTGGGGGCCCCAAGCAGGACCCCCACCCCGCTGTGGGCCACTGCTAAGTAGCCTGGGGGCACATGTAGTGCCCCCCCACACATCCATGCACCATGTGCTATCCACCACAGGGTGCCTTGCAAATGGAGCATGGATGTGCACAAAGTGCGTTTTTTGTAGTATGGCTTGTGTCTTGACCCTTTTCCAGGGCCACAGAGCAAACCGCACTACAAAAAAGCACTTTCCGACTGCCGGTCATATTGTAATTGGGCAGGTGGGACCGCCGACTCATTGTTGGACAGTCTCCTGCCCGATACGATGGTGGTCGGCAGTCCAACTGACCGCCATCGTAATGAGGGCCATAATTTTTTTATGCCAACTACCAAACAGCAGTATCTGCTGAACTGATTCAGTATAAGAATCCACAATATTGTTACTCCAAGTCAGTATGACAGTGGGGTTTTGCCAACGTAAATTTATTGCAGAAGGCAGAAAATATGTTTCTCAGATTCCTCTTGTCAGTACCAGACAGTACGTCTAATTTTATCTGTCATGCTGAACTTGGCCTGCCCTACTTGGAGGACGTGATTAAGATCCAGCCCGCCCTCCTCTGGCACAGGGTCTGGACTACAGATGAGTCTGCTTTTAATCGCCACATAATGAAAGATGCCCTGGGGATCGATGGAGCTAAACATATAAGATGGCTAGAATATGTTAAAACATTCGTATTTCAATTAGGCCATCAAGAATATTATAACGATCCCCACACTATGTGTAACGTGTCTAGAAAGGATCTAAAGTGTAGCTGTATGCGATATTTGAGTGAAATGAGAATTTTGACTGAAATGAAAAAAACAACGGTCCAGTCTCACCATCTTACTCTGGCCTTTGAGAACATTCAGCCATATGTCCTGTTAGTCACTAGCGACTACGATAGGTTCCTGCTAACACGTTTCAGACTAAACATTCTATACAGATCGTTAAGTTTCCCCGAACTAAATGATTGGTCCAGAACATTATGTAAATGCCCGTGTGATGATGTTTCCGTACAATCATCTATACATATATTGTTTTTTTGCAAATTTTATTCTATCCCTAGAAAAAGATGGATTATACCAGTGCTAAAAAAATTGGGACTGAGACAATGCCGCCCTGCATTTCTGGCACTAAAATTTTTGGATAATGAATTTATTATTGCCTCTATTACTGCCTTTTTAAAAAATGTTTTTAAATTGCGTAAATCAATTGTGATATGACATATACTTGTTCTAAATTGTTATGGGAATTTTAATTGTGTAAAATATGAACTGTGCTTTTATGGTTTACTCTGTACAGTAACCGAATAAAGTTATCGAATAGACAGTATTGACAGTGAATGGGTCTTCAGTCTTTTACACTGCATTATTCTGTTAAACCACGGTCCCTTGTTAATAATATCATAACCCAAAAGAAACGTTTTGTGCTGTTCTTCCACTGGAACACAATAGCCTTTGGCACTAATTTCATCAACTTCTATATGATGATACCCAGAATATCTTGGATTCTGTTTAAATAACAAAATATACATGCAGTGGTATAAAAACTCATATTTTAAAGTGTGCCATGAAATAGGGGAAGTATTTTACAATTCCCTATGAAATACAGTTTTCATTGTCATAATAACAGCTCCTAAAACCAGTCTGCAGAGCTTTAACATTATCTGGGTTACGGTTACTAGCATTATGTGGCATGGAGGATGCCACAAGGCTTTCTTAATTATGTAGCAAAAAATGCAACTTATGCAGCACATTCCCTGACAGTATTATTTTCATCCCTTTTTGCTAGAAATATTATTTTTCACAAGTTTGCAAATTATGCCGTAAATTATGTGGTAAACACGTGCAGGGACACTTCATTGAAGTAACCAGGTGCTTTATAA
The DNA here is from genome assembly GCA_963921515.1 of Calotriton arnoldi. Taxonomy (NCBI): domain Eukaryota; kingdom Metazoa; phylum Chordata; class Amphibia; order Caudata; family Salamandridae; genus Calotriton; species Calotriton arnoldi. The sequence goes on along the minus strand of CAWUFW010001520.1, from coordinate 1,326,804 downwards.
ATTACTTTATTATTATTATTATTATTAAATTCAGGAAATGTCTAATTATGTGATAGATGCTGCTGCCTCGGAATAGCAAAAATCCTCTTGCCCTCACCATTGTGAATTATTTTATGAACAATTTATTCATGAAAGGTAAACCTAAATATTCAAATTGTAATCACTGCCCATTGTTGGCTGTGATTTGAAGAAAACAGCCTTTTCAAGACAATGTCCCCCAAAATAATTATGTAATATAAAAATATGGTTTTATATTGCCATCTCTGGGTTCTGGGGACAGCTATACACTATCCAGCTTTTGTCTTCATGGATTATGAAGTCACCAGAATGCCTTGAAGGCAATATTGGACCTTATTACATGGTCACCCGTTATGTATTTTTCATACTACTATTTGTTTTGAGGGTAGGTATGTAAAAAAATGTGTTTTCTTCAAATTCTTCAAGACCTTTTTTTGTGCTCAAGAAAACTCAAAGTTTACTAAAAATACAAACTGTGGAGGCGTATAATGAAGTTTTAACTCACTAAAAACATCTTCCTTTTAATAATGAACTTTTAAACAAATGTGTGAGACAGCTACGGGGACCTTCTTCTCACCAACTATGCAAATTTGTATAGGGGTTGGTTGGCGGAGTAGGTGGCCATAGGATGGACTATGAGACACTAGATAAGGAACATAATTTTATTAGTCAGATTCATGTATGACATTTTGTTATTTGACAAAGGAGCATTTAAAAATCCACAGAAATTGTGTCAAGATTAAATGATAATTTGTTGACGCTTAGTTCTACCAGCAATATGAGTTGGACACAGATGGAGTTTCTAGATGTGAGATTGGCAATTAAAAACAATAAGATAGAGACATCCACAAACCAGCATAACCAGGATTAGCAGACCATATGCTGGGAGTTTTCATCCAACCTCCCTTAAAAATAGAATACCTAATGGGGAGCAGTTTATAGTGAGATGAAAATGCAGTAGGAAGGGGGCATTTGTCTTATATTAGAACGTTTCAGAGCTAGTGGCTACTCTGTTTCAACCTTGATCAAAAGGAATATTTCTAAACAATATCGATGGGCCACTATACACAGTTCTGCCCAAGGATCAATTCGCAACATAATGAGTAAGGATTGAGATCTACCAAAGAATGACACCGTAATAGGCAATGGTATTACCTCTAAATTGCAATTAACTTTTAGAAGGGTCAAACCTTAGGGCATCAAAGAAAAAATCTTGATTAGCACCTAATCCAGCTTTTAAAAGGTGTACCAAGTATACAGCTTGTAAACTTAAAGTAGACTGTGCATCACATATTACAAACTTCTAAAATATTGCAATTTGATTAAGTAAATAATTGCACTGTAAGAGATCTGGTAGTATATGTACTCAGCTGTACATGTCAAAAAAACTATGTAGGACGCTCTAATCTACTTGTTCATATATGAATATTACAACATATCAAAGCCAATTGTAATTGTGACGAAAGTTTTCTTGTGGCTAGGCATTTCCACACATTGTAGAAAGGTGATCGTAATATATTAACCCACTAAGTAATCAATGTGATTTATAGAAATGTGAAGGGTGGGGAGAGAAAAAGCCCTGGGATGTTTAGAATCTAAATATATAATTGGATTGTATACAAAATAGCAAAATTGTCCCAATATGGACAAAAAACTGTATATGCTTTTGATAGGAACATTCATGCCGCACTGCGCACGTACTAGAGATTGCCAAGTAGATCAGATTTTAAAGTGTTTTTAAATGATTTTTGAATGACCAGCATACTCGGACTATATATTGCATTTGACCTATAACTGGCCAGTTATTTGAAATTCAATTACCATGCAATAGGATAGTATAGTACTAACAAGATATGGATAGCCCAAAAGGGCCTGATGTGGGAAAGACTGATACAATGTTCTTCGAGGAAATAGTCTTGGAAGAAATAAGGGACAAGAGACTTTAAATGGCATTGGCACTCTAAATGTGAATTTACTTTGTGTATTTCACAAGCTGTTGTTTTGATGTAACATCATTAAATAAATCTAATTATATTGTAATGTGAACCCATTTTTTAAAACAAGTTTTCATGTTTCGATAAAAAAATATGTTAAATCTTAATTGTCCTAGAGGTATGTGTCACAAAAATACAATAAAAGGCCCCTGGGTCTAATACAAAAATAAAGTGTTTGGCAATCCCTTTCTTAGGATGATTCCCCTCACCCACCCGAAGGTGACATGCTTCCCTAATAACCCTAATAACCCCCAAAATATTCCATACAATATAGTGGCTGCACAGGAACCTTCTTACAGTACGAGATTTGCCTCAGGGTCAGCAACCACCTTTTTGCGGCCAACACCAGCCGACCCATCCAGCCACTATACACTCGTCACACGCCCCAAAAATCTACATGGTCAATGTCCCCAAACTCGATAAAGAAAAGGGCTATGAGGGCGAAGATTCTCTGACCAACAAAGCGATCCATTGGATTCGCCACGTCAGGGGCTGTTGCTCAGTAATCCGAGATGACATCATAAGGGCCCGGAGATGCACCTCTCCCGCCCAGCCACTTGACTGTATTGAACTTACTCTTAAAGGGGCTGGCCTGGTAGAAAATCTCATTGCTTTGAAATTTCGAACCTGTCCCCCTGAAGCCTCTTCCATTCAGTTTAAGCGTTTTCCAACTCGCGATCTGGGTAGACAACCTGAGCCCCACCTACTTACTCATCTAGCGGCTGGCTCCTCACTGCAGACAAACGATTGACCACAAAGTGAAGTTCTGCGGCACCTTGGTTTATACAGAACCTCCCTAACTGCCTGATTAGCGCCACCAGCACTTTGGCCTTGCAGACCGCGCCCCAATCAAAGGAAGACAGCTCCCGGGGTAACGTAGGAACAAGCAGCACCTCCATTAGCTCCTGCGTGGAGATGGGAGAAGATCCCTCAACACGTCTAAATTCCCAATCCCCTGTACAGGTCTCACTTAGCCACCGCACTCCTACTCGTAACACTGTACATGGTCCTGCAGCTCACCAACAGCTGAGAATAATATTGTGGAATGTGGCTGGGCTAAGCAGTAAAATGTCAATCCCTCATTGGAACGATCTAATCGAGGGTTTTGACATCTGTATATTCCAGGAGACCTGGAGCCTGGTCTCCCTACATAAGCCAGGTTTTGTCTGCTTTTGCTCACCAGCAATAACCATAGGAAGAGGGCGCCCGTCAGGGGGACTGATTATCTGGGTGAACATCGCCCTGGGCTGTCGAATTACCTGTTTTACAAGCTCCTGCCCTGATATTCTGGGGATTAGCATTAGGGGGCCCAGGGAGGGAGTCACAATTAATCTGTTCAACGTTTATGCGAGGGGGACTAAAGGGGGCAGATCCTCACATATCATTTCAGCATTGGAAGAGAGCTTAGCTATCTGCCCATCCCAGCTAGAGCAGTAGTAGCAGGAGATTTTAACTGCACTTTCGAGCCGCTGGATATAGAAGACCTGCTAGGAATTGAGGACGATGACACTAAATGGGCTGTCCCCCCACTAATCCTCCCCCCAGTTAAAAGATGGACGCAGTCGGCGCTCCAACTCAACGCCCTCACTGTAGAGTTTGGTCTGAGGGCAGCTAACGGCAGAATGCCATGGGATAGACAGGGCGTGAATACGTATAATAGAGCTAGCTGCCCATCCCGCATTGACTATATTCTCCTTGATGCGAGGCTCTGGGGAGATTTGGTCTACATGAGCGTGGGCACCACCACAGAAAATGATCACAGCCCCCTCTGCCTAGCTATGAATCCTCTATGGGAAGCCCCCCACCATTCAGTGAGCACCTTACCCCTGACCACCACCAGAGAGATCACCCCCTCAAATTGTAACAGATTTTTAAAATGGCGGAAGATAGCTCTGCAAGAATCGAAGGTTGCAGGTATACAACATGGCCTAGCTACTGGCACACTTGAGCTTCAGGCCGCGGCCTCTAGCCCAAGTGGGTTGGCCGATGTACCTACGGTCCACTCTTGCACCGTGGACAGACTTCAAGTACACTTCTCAGTTCCTAACTCAGGCAGTAAGCCCAGTATGCCGACAAAAGGGCCGCACTCGTGGTACACTAAAGATTGCAGACGCAAACGACTACTCTTAGCCGCAGCAATCAAAGACAAGAATTTCCCCTTGATTAAAACTGCCAGGAAGTCCTACAGAGTTGCTTTGCACCAGGCAAAGATAGCGTGGGAGGAATCTCGCTGGCAGCAACTCAAGGAAGCAAGCTCGTCCAAGGATGCCAAGTTATTCTGGACTCTAGTTACTTGGGGCAGTAAATCAGGTGCATGCCCGCCTCCCAACCACATCACAGGCCAGGAATGGCATGACTATTTTCGGAGCCTCTACTCAACACCTGAGGCCATGCCCCCTGCGGAGCTCAACGCACCCTCTGGGCCCCACAGCGATGATGAGCTTTTTGATCAAGCCGAGATAGAGGCCGCAATAGGCAGAGTAGTGCCTTCCAAGGCAGCAGAACCAGACGGTCTGCCAGGGGATTTATTTCTTGCAGATACCCTGAATTGGGCACGTTATATTCTCCTTCTGGCAAACGCCATACCCAGCGGGGCTCCTGTTCCTGGGTCCTGGAAGGGAGCAGAGGTGGTCCCGATTTATAAAAAAGGTGCCAGAGATGACCCCTCAAACTACAGGCCCATTACTCTGATCGATGCTCTGCAGAAGGTCTTTGGCAGAGTCCTCCTGCAGAGGATCCAGCTGTGGGCAAACGATGATGCCATCCTTTCACAGTACCAAGCCGGTTTTAGGCCGAGGATGGGAACAATTGACCAGGTGTTTTGCTTGTTACTTATCTACTGGAAAGTAGTGGTGATCGGCAAGGGCAGTCTTTACCTGGCATTTATCGATCTAAAGACTGCCTTTGACCTGGTCCCCAGGAGTAAATTGCGGCTGATGCTTAAAGATATGGGTATCTCCCCATCTATCCTTGACCTGCTGGTCCGGTTACATGAAGGAAATTACGCCCAGGTCAGATGGGGGGCACAAGGACAACTGACAGAGCACATCCCAGTCACCAGGAGAGTTCGACAGGGTTGTGTTTTGGCTCCCACCCAATTCTCTCTTTATATGAACGGGGTGGTCAGCTTTCTGCAAGAAGATCCAGCAGATGCACCAACCCTGGGGGTGACAAGGTACCGGCCCTCCTGTTTGCTGACAACACCTTGTTGGTGTCCAAGACCCCAGCAGGGTTGCAGCGACTGCTTAATAGGTTCCATCTCTTTTGTGACGATCGGTGGTTGGTTATTAACACCCTAAAAACCAAATTCATGGCCTTCAACCCCCATAAGTCTTATAAAAGCAACCCTCTACTAGGTGGGATACCTCTGGAAAGGGTGGGCACCTTTGACTGTCTTGGTGTCCGACTTTCTGACAAATTGTCATGGAAGCCCCACCTAGCAAAGATGTTGTTGGGGCACAAACATGTAGTTGGAGCACTCAGGAGGGAACATTGTTTCTCACATAGCAGACCGGTAGCCCCAGCCCTTCAGGTTTATGATGCCAAAGCGGTTAGAGCAGCATTGTACGGAGCAGAGCTATGGGGATTTGAGAAGGCTCATGATCTTTGCAGATCTGAGCACAAGTTTCTCAGGGACCTGGTGATGTTGCCCCAATACGTCCCCCTTGCCCCTTTAATGCTTGACATGGGCAGGCAATCTATTGGTGACATAGCAAGGTTGCGCCCGCTCCTTTTTTGGGCTTGCATTAGGCGGACCCCAGAGCTCCTCTCCTATGCTGAAGCCCTTACTGAGGTGATACGATTAGACACTGGCTGTAAAATAGGCTGGATCTCCAATGTTAGGAAAATGATGTTAGCTCTGGGGCTCCAAGTGCATTGGAATAGGCAGGAACCACCAACGAAAGAAGAGCTCAATCGTTTTTACTGGGAATAGGTGGATCACCAAGAAACCTGCAAACCGAACTTAGGTAGTTTAATGGCAGAATTTTATCTCCATAAACAGACCAGACACTTAGAGCCCTTTTCAGATATTATTCAGGTCCCACGTGACAGGATGTTATACATCCACTTCAGGCTCTGCGCACTTCCTGTCTGTGAGACAACAGCGAAATGGCACCCACGCAATCAAACATTAAAGGACTGCCCATGTTGCTGGGCCCCGTTAGAAAATGTTGCCCACGTTTTGCTTGCATGGCATATAACATCCCGAGGGCTAAGTGGCTGAAACCACTGTGCCGTCAACTGGGTACACAGGACTATCGGGTTGCCCTGCGCATCCTTAGGTCTGACCCCAGACCTACTATTGCGTGTTGCGTGGCAAAGTTCCTTAGTCATGCATGGCTAATTAGACGGAAGTTCTTGACAGGAATAGCACAGCACTCTGCCGAACTACGCTGACATGTAACCGCTGTATGGCTCCATGACTGATCTTTTTAGTTTTAAAATCAAATGTTACGCATGCGCACTTTTTGCTTTTATTTTTAACCTTACGTGCTGCTATCTTAAGGTGGGATGGAACATTTTATTAGGTCTGCGGGGTTGCATCCTGCTTTCTACCCCATTTAAGATGAATTTTCATGTCGTTCCTCCCTCTCTATTTCTATTTTTATTATAGCAAATGTATGTTTTTACTGACATGGGTTTTTAACTTCTCAATCAGCTGAAACCGGTAACTGCACTTTACACCATGGGCACAGCAGTGTACCTGGATGGATTGCCTGTATATATAATTTTTAGTATGTTGCTGTACGATATGCTTATCTAGTATCTCTTTTATAAAATGTCTTTTATTGCTTTTACGACACTAAATATCGAAATAAAGCTATGTATATTAAGCCAATCAGATCTCACAATTCTCAAATATCAATATCTGTAAATCTTTAAATTTCTCAAAAACCTGCTCTCGCTTCAAAAAAGCAAAGCAGAATTGCTTTTGGGCAAGGGAAGCTGCATGTTAGCAGCTCCCCTTGCCCAAAAGAAATGCCGGCTCCCGCAGGAGGCGGGGAGCCGGCTGGGGCCGCGGGGGCATTAGGGCTCCCCCGCGGTCCCCAACGTTGAGGGCCGGCCCCAGGGGATAGGGTCCCCGGGGCCAGAAGTGGCCCGGGAGGGGGGCCACTCAGCCCCCCTCCCCTTTAATTATTATTTTTTTTAAACGGAAGGCCTGCCCCGGGGGATGGGGCCCCCTCCAAAAATAATAAAAAAATTAAAAAAGGCTGGCCAGGGCCCGGGGGATGGGGTCACCGGGGCTATAATTGGCCTCAGGAGTGGGGCCACGCGGCCCCCCTCCTAAATAAAAAAAAGTAAAGGCTGGCCAGGCCCCGGGGGATGTGGTCCCCGGGACCAGAAGTGGCCCAGGGAAGGGGGACCATGCGGCCCCCCTCCCGAATATTTAATTATTTAAAAAAAAAAAAAAATGAGGCAATACCCCGGGGGAAGGGGCCCACAGGGCCGATAAAGGCCTCAGGAGGGGGGCCTTGTGGGCCCCCCTCCAAAAAAAAGAAAAGGCTGGCCAGGCCCTGGGGCATGGGGTCCCCAGGGCTCCAAAAAATAGTAAGAGAAGGGGGGCCACACAGCCCCCCTTCTAACAAAACTAAAAAAAAGAAAAGCTGGCATTTTGCCGGAGGCCCCACCCCCTCCCTGCACCACTCTGCAAATGCACCCCCTGGTGCATTCTAAGTTGGGGGATTACATTCCCTTCATTCCTGAGGGTCCCTGGCGGCCAACTAGCCCACCAGGTACCTCCAGTATGCCCCACACAGTGGGATTGCTGAAAGGTGGTCCGAGGCCACGCCCCTTTTTACACCACTCTGCAAACGCGCCTCTTGGCGCACTGCTGGTGGGGCGATGAGGTCCTCGTGTCCTGAGGACCTCAGGACACAAGTGGACTTCATTCCCCGAGCAGCAGTGCCCCAGGAGCCGCGTTTGCAGAGTGGTGTAAAAAGGGGGTGTGGCCTTTGAGCACTCTCAGCAAACCAGCTGTATGGGGCTTACTGGAGGTAACAGGAGGGCTAGTTGGCCTCCAGGGATTCTCAGGAGGAAAGGGGACTTCATCACCCAACCAGAGCGCGCCAGAAGGCGCGTTTGCAGAGTGGTGGAGAAAGGGGGCGTAGCCTGTGTCCACCTCTCAGCAATCCCACTGTGTGGGGCTTACTGAAGGTAAGAGGTAGGCTAGTTGGCCCCTAAGGACCACCAGCAGCAAAGGGGACTTCAATCCCCATCCAAGAGCATGCCAGGGAGCGCGTTTGCAGAGCGGTGGGCAAAGGGGGCGTGGCCTGCTATGAGAACTTAGCAATCCTGCTGTGTGGGACTTACTGGAGGTAATAGGAGGGTAGTTGGCCCCCAAGGATGTCCTTGGGGCCAACTACCCTCTTGTTACCTCCAGTAAGTCCCACACAGTGGGATTGCTAAGACGTCTTCAGAGGCCACGCCCCCTTTCTCCACCACTCTGCAAATGCGCCTCCTGGCAGACTACGGGATGAGGGATGAAGTCCACTTTACTCCTGAGGGACTTTGGGGGCCAAGACGCCCTCCTGGTACTTCCTGTAAGTCCTACGCAGCGGAATTCCTGAGCGCTGATCGGAGGCCCAGCACCCTTTCTCCACCACTCTGCAAACGCGACTACTAGTTAAAGAAGCGTTTGCAATGTAATAGGTTTTGCATTTGCGAGAGTTAGAGCTATTGGCGTTGTAAATGTAAAAGTTTTTTACTAATGTTTTTTGGTGTAGAGTGGATGTATGTTGTGTGTAGTGGAATTATGTGGTATGTTGTGCAGTGAAATTATGTGAATAGAAAGTATGTATTTAGTGTTTAGGAATTATGTGGAGTGGGATTATGTGTTTTGGAGAGTAATTATGTGGTGTTGTAGTCTGTGTTGTGGAGTGGTAACCTCAGGTTTAGTTTTCCTCGTTTCCATAGAAGCTAAACTATAAACTCAATGAGACACAAAAAAAGAAGGAACCACTGAGGAGCACTTCTGGACCTAGTCAGAGGTATGAGCAGGGCCACTGAAATTATGTGACTGTTCGGCTGCACCAACTTTCACATAATTAAACATTTTCGGCATTTGCCAAATATTCCATCATCTGCTGCCTAATCTGCAGATTTGAACAAAAAAAGCCTTGTTTCTAGCTCAAACGGCTCAAATGTTCCCAAAAATGCAGCTTCACGTGTTACAGCATGGTGGAAGGCCCTTTGCTAAGCTGGTATGGTCATGTGTTACTTATTGCTAAATGTGGGTGTTAAATTGTACTAATGGTGCACAAACCTCTTCTTTCTGTGCCTCTCTTGCCTCTTTCTGCAGATCTCTTGCCTCTCTCTGCACCTCTCTTGCCTCTTTCTGCACCTCACTTGCCTCTTTCTGCACTTCTCTTGCTTCTGTCGACACCTCTCTTGCCTCTTTCTGCTCCTCCCTTGCCTCTTTGTGCATTTCTCTTGCCTGTTTCTGCACTTCCCTTGCCTCTTTCTGTACCTCTCTTGCCTCTTTCTGTACCTCTCTTGCCTCTTTCTGCACCTCACTCTCTTCCTTCTGCCCCTCTCTTGCCCCTTTCTGCACTTCTCTTGCCTCTTTCTGCACTTCTCGAGCCTCTTTCTGTACCTCTCTTGCCTCTTTCTGCACCTCAAGTGCCTCTTTCTGCACTTCTCCTGCCTCTTTCTACACTTCTCTTGCCTCTTTCTATACCTCTCTTGCCTCTTTCTGCACCACACTTGCCACTTTCTGCTCTTCTCTTGCCTCTTTCTGAACCTCACTCTCTTCTTTCTGCACCTCTCTTGCCTCTTTCTGCACCTCACTTGCTTCTTTCTGCATCTCTCTTGCCTCTTTCTGCACCTCTATTGCCTCTTCCTGCAACTCTGTTGCTTCTTTCTGCACCCTTCTTGTCTCTTTCAGCACCTCTGTTGCTTCTTTCTGCACTTCTCTTGCTTCTTTCTGCACCTCTTTTGCAAATTTCTGCATCCCTCTTGCCTCTTTCTGCAGTTCTCTTTCCTCCTTCTGCACCTCACTTGCCTCTTTCTGCACTTCTATTGCCTCGTTCTGCAGCTCTCTTGCTTCTTTCTGCACCCCTGTTGTCTCTTTCTGCACCCGTTGTCTCTTTCTGCACTCGTCTTCCCTCTTTCTGCACCTATCTTGCTACTTTCTGCACCCTTCTTCCCTTTTTTGCATCCTCTTGCCTCTTTCTGCTGTTCTCTTGCCATTTTCTGTACCTCTTGCCTCTTTCTGCACCTCACTTGCCTCTTTCTGCACTTCTCTTGCTTCTTTCCACACCTCTTTTGCTTCTTTCAGCAATTCTCTTGCCTCTTTCTGCACTTCTCTTGTTTGTTTCTGCACCTATCTTGCGTCTTTCTGCACCTGTTGCCTCTTTCTGCACCTCACTTGCTTCTTTCTGTACCCCTCTTTACTCTTTCTGCACCTCTCTTGCGTCTTTCTGCACCCCTGTTCCCTCTTTCTGCACCTTTCCTGCCTGTTTCTGTACCTCTCTTGCCTCTTTCTGTACCTCTGTTGCTTCTTTCTGCACTTCTCTTCCTTCTTTCTGCAACCTTCGTGCCTCTTTCAGCACCTCTGTTGCTTCTTTCTGCACTTCTCTTCCTTCTTTCTGCACCCCTCCTGCCTCTTTCTGTACTTGTCTTGCCTCTTTGTGTACCTCTCCTACCTTTTTCTGCACCCCTCTTGCCTCTTTTTGTACCTCTGTTGGTTCTTACTGCACTGCTCTTGCTTCTTTATGCACATTTCTTGCCTCTTTCTGCACTTCTCTTGCTTCTTTCTATACCTCTGTTGCTTCTTTCAGCAATTCTCTTGCCTCTTTATGCACTTCTCTTCCTTTTTTCTGTACCCCTCCTGCCTCTTTCTGTACCTTCCTTGCCTCTTTCTGCATCTCTCCTACCTCTTTCTGCACCCCTCTTGCCTCTTTTTGCACCTCTGTTGGTTCTTTCTGCACTGCTCTTGCTTCTTTCTGCACCTCACTTGCCTCTTTCTGCACTTCTTTTGCTCCTTTCTACACATCTGTTGCCTCTTTCAGCAATTCTCTTGCCTCTTTCTGCACCTCTGTTGCCTCTTTCTCCACCTCACTTGCTTCTTTCTGTACCCCTCTTGCCTCTTTCTGCACCACTCTTGCCTCTTTCTGCACCTCTCTTGCCTCTTTTTGCACCCGTTCCCTCTTTCTGCACCTTTCCTGCCTGTTTCTGCACCTCTTTCTTCTTTCTGTACCTCTGTTGCTTCTTTCTGCACTTCTCTTCCTTCTTTCTGCACCCCTCCTGCCTCTTTCTGTACCTCTCTTGCCAATTTGTGCATCTCTCCTACCTCTTTCTGCTCCCCTCTTGCCTCTTTTCCCACCTTTGTTAGGTCTTTCTGCACTGCTCTTGCTTCTTTCTGCACCTCTCTTGCTTATTTCTGTACTCTTCTTCCCTTTTTTGCATCCCTCTTGCCTCTTTCTGCTGTTCTCTTGCCATTTTCTGTACCTCTCTTGCCTCTTTCTGCACCTCACTTGCCTCTTTCTGCACTTCTCTTGTTTCTTTCCACACCTCTGTTGCTTCTTTCAGCAATTCTCTTGCCTCTTTCTGCACTTCTCTTGCTTGTTTCTGCACCTTTCTTGCGTCTTTCTGCACCTGTTGCCTCTTTCTGCACCTCACTTGCTTCTTTCTGCACCCCTCTTGCCTCTTTCTGTACCCCTCTTCCCTCTTTCTGCACCTCTCTTGCCTCTTTTTGCACCCCTGTTCCCTCTTTCTGCACCTTTCCTGCCTGTTTATGCACCTCTCTTGCTTCTTTCTGTACCTCTGTTGCTTCTTTCTGCACTTCTCTGCCTCTTTTTGCACCCTTCGCGCCTCTTTCAGCACCTCTGTTGCTTCTTTCTGCACTACTCTTCCTTCTTTCTGCACCCCTCCTGCCTCTTTCTGTACCTCTCTTGCCAATTTGTGCATCTCTCCTACCTCTTTCTGCTCCCCTCTTGCCTCTTTTTGCACCTCTGTTAGGTCTTCCTGCACTGCTCTTGCTTCTTTCTGCACCTCTTTTGCAAATGTCTGCATCCCTCATGCTTCTTTCTGCACCCCTCTTCCCTATCTCGCCACCTCTCTTGCTTCTTTCTCCACCTCTCTTGCTTCTTTCTGCACTGCTCTTGCTTCTTTCTGCACCTCTCTTGCAAATTTCTGTCTCCCTCTTATCTCTTTCTACACCCCTGCCCCCTCATTCTGTACCTTTCTTGCCCGTTTCTGCACCTCTCTTGCCTCTTTCGGTACCTCTGTTGCTTCTTTCTGCACTTCTCTTTCCTCTTTCAGCACCCCTTGCCTCTTTAAGCACCTCTGTTGCTTCTTTCTGCACTTCTCTTGCTTCTTTCTGTACCCCTCTTGCCTCTTTCTGTACCCCTTTTGCCTCTTTGTGCACCTCTCCTGCCTCTTCCTGCACCTCTCGCCGTTTTCTGCAGTTCTCTTGCCTCTTTCTGCACCGCTTTTGCTTTTTTCTGCACTTTTCTTGCCTCCCTCCGTACCCCTCTTGCCTCTCTCTGCACCTCTGTTGGTTCTTTCTACACTGCTCTTGCTTCTTTCTGCACCCCTGACTTCGAGGTAGTTTTAATCCCCCTGCCCTATTATGTACTAGGGCCTTACAGGGGAGTTCATGCCAATCACAGGGGTAACCCAACCCATAGTGTACCCTAGTGTATGTAAGGGTTTTCACTGTATTCTAAGTGTCTTTTAGCATAGCACTGGCTCCGGGCCTGGTTAGTCAGAGTCAGTTACCATCAGTACCAGTGAGCAAAAAGTTGGGGGCACAGGATGACTTTGCAACAAGGCCTCTTTCTGCACCTCTGTTGGCTCTTTGTGCAGATCTATTGCTTCTTTCTGTACCTTTCTTCATCTTTCTGAACTTCTGTTGCCTCTTTCTGCATTTCTCTTGCTTTTTTCTGTGCCTTTCTTCCTCTTTCTGCACATGTCCTACCTCTGCAGGCATAGTTAGAAATTAGCATTAAAAAAACCTTTGAAAAAAACCACAGGTTTCAGGGACGTTATAGTTAGTTGTACCCCGCAATGCACTGCTGATGACGTCACATATTACATCACTCATGACATGGTCAGTGACATCACTGATGACATCACTGATGACATCACTGATGACATCATCCACGTGATAATCTGATGTACCTCCTCACACCCTAATATAACCTTTGCTACACCCACTCTAAAATACAGACTACCATTTTTGAAAACAAAGACACACCAATACCAGTTACTACACACCCACTCACTGATTCCTAGGTCTACACACACATCTACTCATTCACCCATACAGTCACTCATACATGCAGTCACTCATCAATACAGCAATATCATATACACTCATACACCTATACACCTATACAGACACTCACACACTGCCACTCACCCATAGAGTTACTCACACACATAGTCAGTCATGCAAAGAATCAATCATGCTCCTATTTACTCACCTACACAATTATACAAACACCACCTCACCTATTCATACAGATACTAACACATACTTACTCTCTTATACAATCACTGAAACAAGCACACACTCATCCATACAGGCACTCTCACAATCACTCACTCTCACATATCGTCATTTATATACTCCAACACTTACATATACTGCCTTTCACATATGTAGTTACTCACACATGTACCACTGAGACATCTAAACACTCACCAACATACCCATACACACAGTCACCCACCCATACAGCCCTTCACAGATGTACTCTTGAACCCATACACCCAGTGAATCACCCACTCACACATCTATGCATAAAGTCACACACCCCCCACCCACACAGACACTCAGGCACCCATACAGATACTCAGACAACCAATCAATAACCCATATAGACACTCATGTAGCTACTCACCAACCCATGCAGCCGCTTACAGACCAACAGACAGACTGATACAGACATTCACACAGTTTAGTCACTAACCCATGCATTCAGGAAGACACGTTTATTCACTCACTTATACAGTCAGTCACACACCTACTAAATCATCCATTCAGAGAGTCATACACCCACTCATTCTTCAATACACCTTGGCCTATATATATATAAAACATATTTAAACTTTACAGAAACACAGTCACTGGATGATGTCATCAGTGATGTCATTTGAGATGTCATCAGTGATATCATCAGTGATGTCACTGATCATGTCATGAGTGATGTAATATGTGACATCATCAGCAGTGCATTGTGGGGGCGCGAGTTATAGTTACCTCAACTAACTATAACGGCCGAATTTCTCTGGTTTTGTACAAATGAAATGTCCAACTAACTATAACGTCCCTGAAACCTGTGGTTACGTATACATATGTATATATAGATTAACAACAACCAGCTTAATCTTGAGTTCAATGCTAGCATCAGTGAAACCTCAATAGAATTCCTTGACGTTATGTTGTATATATCCAATGGGGCATTACAGTCCCGACTGCACAGAAAGCCCACAGCGGGTAACTCAACTCTCCACGCCTCCAGCTTCCACCCTAGGCACTTAATCACCAGCATCCCGTACGGAGAAAGGCTTCGCATACGCAGGATATGCAGCGCAGAGGGGGATCTGAGAGCATGTCAACAAGAGGCATTTAGCAGGTTTAGAGCATGAGGGTACTCCAAAGATAACATTAACAAAGCCATCACAAGAGCTAACACCATACTCAGGGAAGAACTCCTCACAGGCAGACCTAGTCTAGCCAGCACTACCGCCAGTAATGAATTACAGGCACACACAGTGACTACCAGACTCATCATCACCCACAATACAGAGGAACGCGCGATCTGATCAGTGATAAACACTGGGGCATTATCAAATCAGATCCAATCATGGGCCCTATAGTAACAGCACACCCTGATATCACCTACAGGCGTGCCTTCTCAATGCGTGATGCTCTAGTGAAAAACAGCCCTGAGATAGTCATAAAATCCAACTGGCTTTCCGACATGAAAGGTTTTGTCAAATGTAACTGCTGCAGGGCATGTAAGTTTGGCAGGAACATGACCCAGGTAGATTCTACCTTTAGAAAACAACCCCTCATCATCAAACACCGCCTGACTTGCAGAACTGAATTCGCAGTTTATCTGCTTGAGTGTGAGTGAAAGTTACGCTACATTGGTAGCACTAAGCTACAGGTTCATTTACGCATCCTGCAACATCTCAGAGCCATAGTGAACAATGACCCAGCATACCCAGTCGCCAGACACTTTAGGGAGGTCCATAATAACAATCTTGACCACCTCCGATACTCTGTAATTGATTGTATACCAATCTTAATAAGAGGGGGAACCGTGAAAAACTTTTACGCCAACTTGAAAGCAAATACATACTAGAATTCAACACTAAGACACCCTCAGGCCTTAACACCAGTGAGGACTTGCACAATTTTCTGTAGATTTGAATTAATGTGGCCAATATCTGTTCCTTTTGTTCCTTGCGCTTTGTTCTCCACTTTATGATCCCTGCATTTTTTGTTTTGGTTATTCCCCATTGGGTCTGAACTAAGTGGCACGTATTTGTATAGCACCTGATTTTAATTTTAAATTGGGATGTCCTCTTACTTCCTATGACTTACACCCTGTTATCGCGTGAAACACACAAGACTTATTGCATTAACGCAGTCATATTTGTTTTAGCTATACATTAATACAAATGTCTGTCACAAATACTGCATGGTGTATTCCCATTTGCGCCACTTGAGCCATTTCAATTGTTAGATTGAATTTCTGGATCACCACACTGTATATAGAACACTATGTGCGCTAACATATGTTACATAACACTTCCTCTTAACACCTAGGTCTTCGTATGTTATGCGCTCACATTTTTTCTTTCATTCATTTTAAATTTTTCGCTACACATTACCCTTGGCACTGCCTTACCTCTCACTATAAATCAGTTAAGCACTTGTTTAATATTAGCAGCACTCGCTTATTTGCTCAACACTACAGCTGGCATTTTACCTAATCAGGCATAACGTAGATTACATGACATACTATATATCCCTAATAGAACACTTCTATACAATGTGAGGACAACCACTGTGCGCACGCACGCGATAATATACCGAGAAGCAGGGCTCTACTTCTCCACTATTTCCCACTTGGGATTGTTGCCATTTCATATTTGCATGCACTGATTTGTATTTGTGGCACAAATAACGCAGTGAATCATTGATGTATTATGCAGTTATAACGTATTGTTTCAACTTACCTGTATGCTCATGATTTATATCCTTTAGCTATTTATAGCCGGGACAGTCACATTTAGTACTGTTTATACTTGTTCATCATGTTTAGGGCACACGCAGTGTGGGTTATTACAGTTGATGTGCCATATGTCTCTTCACCATGTTTGGGATACTCACTTAATATCATATATAGCCCAGACTGACTTAAAACAGTAAAGCGAAACCCTGTTGTAAATGACCTACTCACTTTCACTATTGCCGTAAAATCGCCCGGTCATGCAGGTAAACATGAAAAAAAGACTACTATTATCACCTGTATATAATGCACGTACTCACCCAGCAGCGCGTTATGTGATCAAGGGCGCATGTCTGGCGGCCGAAACGCGTCATTTTGGACATAGATGTGTGAATAAACCCATCTGTTAAACATCTTTGCCTTTGGAGTCTGTGCCCGTGGTGTGCGCTGCCGCTGCTGCCGTAGCGGATACATTCCTGGGATTTTCGTGTTGATATGTGTGTATATATATATATATATATATATATATATATATATATATATATATATATATATATATATATATATATATATATGTATATATATATAGGAAACAAACGTTGGGTAATAGGAAAATAGGAATATTGCCTGGCGCGAAGATCTCAGTGCACCAGTGTAGTAATTTATAATACAAAAATAACAGTACTGAAATATTGCTAAATCACACTATGGACATTTTTTCGAAGATTTTCCTTTATTCTTTCTTTATTGGATCACTTGTTCTGTCTCTTTATACGGCAAATACAACCTACAGTCAACACGTGTTTCATGCACACTGGGATTCTTCAGGGTTGAAGAAAAATATGTCTCTCTCTTTGTATTAATTCTACGGAATACAAAAGTACATCTTCTGGGCTCGAAATATGACAGTCTTCTCAAAATAATTTCTCTAATGTGAGGCTATAATCAACTCCTCCATCTTGCAGGATTTTAGTATTCAGAATACCCATAATACTCATCATATCTGTTCACTTCAACATTGTTTAAACGTTTTGTCACAGCATGCATCAGGATAAATTTTTAGTCCTTATTCATAAATTCCCCATGATATGGGATCTGCATCTCTCCTTCACAGCATCCTCCCTCCTTCAAAATGGTGCATCCAGTGGTTCTGTGGATGATGTCATCAGTGATGCCATTTGAGATGTCATGAATGATCTCACTGACCAGGTCATGAGTGATGTAATATGTGAGGTCATAAGTAGTGCATTGTGGGGGCGTTAAGATATAGTTAGCTCAGGTAACTATAACTTCTGAATTTCTATGGTTTTGTACGAGTGAAATCTGAGCCTAACTATAATGTTCTTGTAACCTTTGTATTTTTCAGTGAATTTCTAAGGTTTTTTAAAATCTATTTCCTAACTATAACGTCCTTGTAATGTTTGGTTTTTTAAGTGAATCTCTATGTTTTTTTAACTAATAGTCACATTTGCAGAGTGGTGGAGAAAGGTGGCTGGGCCTCTGACCAGCTCTCAGGAATCCTGCTGTCGGCCTTACTAGAGGTAACAGGAGGACTTCTGGGCCCCCAAGAACAAACAGCATCCAAGAGAACTTCATTCTCTAACCAGCAGTGCACCAGGAGGTACGTTTGCAGAGTGGTGAAGAAAGGGGGTGTGGCTTTCCAAAGACCTCTCAGCAATTCCGCTGTGTGGGACTTACTTGTGGCATCAGGAGGCTTGTTGGCCCCCAAGGACCTTTTGGAACCAAGGGGACTTCATCCCTCAACCAGTAGAGCACCAGGAGGCATGCTTCCAGTGTGGTGGAGAAAGGGGGTGTGGCTTCCAAAGACCTCTCAGCCCGTAATTGCTTCCACTGTTTTCCTGCCTGAAGGAGGGGGAGCGGAGCTAGGACTTCAAGCTCCAGGCTCCCTTGTGGCCTCTGACGCCACCACCAACGCCTGCACTTCGTGCCAGGAGGCGCATATAAAACCATCACCGGGCTCTCGGGACGCGCGCGGGCGTGCCCGGGGAAAGCCCGGGCTGGCACGTCTGCGCCTATCAGCAACTGACTGAGACCAGGCCTGGCCAGCCCTCTTTCGTTGAGAAGCAATCATGGGTAAGCGAAAAGTCCCATGTACCTCAGACACTGTAAAATCTAAGGCAAATATACCACGCAATTGCGCCTCCATTATCTCCTATTTAACCACAGCTGTAGGAGCTATAACCACCGAGATCCATAATGTGGAGGCCCGGTTGGGAACTGATGAACTGGAGGTAACTGTAACTGATAATGCTCCATGTGTTATTCGGTCGCCCTTAAACCCAGACCCTGACTTTAGTCTTACCTCAGAAGTGGTGGTTAGTAATATTATTCGGGACAATGAAATTCCATCAACTTCACACTCAAAGGTACAAATGGAGGGCAAGGGGAGTCCGGAAATGATAAGAACTAAGGCCTTGTCTGCAGCCGTTGGTAAAAAAAGGAGGAAAAAAGGCCTAAAAGCAGGCCCTGTTATAAAGGATTTATTAACATGGAAGGGGGGTGATGACCACTGGACCGCAGTGGAGCTACCACCTTCCAACCCCAATACAGCAATCGTGGACTCAGTTTTGTTACATATTGACACTCTTGTTTGGTCGCTCAAAGAGGACCTATTTAATTACGTTAAAACTGGATTAGATTGTGTGATGGAAAGGTTATCCAGAATAGAGACCAAATTGGGTGATTCAAGGGATACCAATACTGGGGGGAGGAGGCAGGACAAAAATGATACAGGTAATATACCCAACAGATCCAACATGGCTGAAAATGGCATAAGTCCTCAAACCACCTATAAGATGACATCTGAAGAGGGAAGGCCACCCACCATAACACTCCCGGGGCCCATGAAATCTAACGAGGCAACTAAAGGGCTTAGGGGTGGTATTGGTGAGGGGTCGTGACTGCAACCCACTGGGGGACCAAAACTCCATGTCTGACAGGGCCTAACAAAATAGCTATAGGAGAGCCTGTTAAGCAAGGAAGGCTGCACTTGCCACCAGAGGCTACCCCGCTGGTAGCGGTCTTAATAGGGGTGTCCCCTCTCAAAATAAATAGTATTGAGACAACTGAGGAACTCATTCGCAAAGTTAAGTTCTGGTGTAATAAATTCTCTGAGGGGGGGGTCTAGAGCATCCTCACACGTTATAATGGCCAGACGGGTGGGATGGGTGGGAAGCTGCCCTAAAACAGATGATGGCGATTGTATAGTCATTAATTTTGATCGGATAGATGTAGCAGGCTGGCTTTTCCAGGAGAGCCCTAACTGTGGTCTGGGAGGGATCACAGTCTTGCCCTTGGGTTTTTTTTTTAATCCCCCGGGCAAGGGTGATCGGGGCAGAGATCGCAAGGGATCGCCAAGATACACAGCAGGAGAATGGTCCCTCAGGCCTACTGCCAGAACTATGTATAATGCCGGCCAACCCCTCCATGTAAATACCATCAACCCATTCCATTGTCACTCAAACCTCACTGTTGTAGCAGATGAAAGGGCTAAAGACAGCAGGTTGGAAACTGCAAATAGATTTGCCCCACTGAGCCAGTTGGACAGTAACGATTGACTAGACTCTTGTTTCTCTACGAAAGGGCACATCAGAGATAGAGATAGTTATATGAACCCTATTACCAAACCCATACAGGGGGAGGAGGCTAACACAGGGGAGCAAGCCAAGATATTAAGCTGGAATATAGCAGGACTTAAAAATAAGATAGATGATGAAAGGTGGAGAGGTTTTTTAAATGAGCATGATGTGATTGGGCTTCAAGAGACCTGGCAAACTGAGAATAATTTCTGGATGGATGGTTACACAACCTATTTTGAGCCAGCAAGACCATCTGTAGCTGGTAGGGCAAAGGGTGGCTTAATAACTCTCGTCATCGGGAACCACTGTAAATTGGACTCAGGCTCACCAAACTGTCTAGCAGTGCATATTACGCCTATTAACGCACCCAAACTTCTCATTGTTAACTTTTATAATTCATTTGACAGAATTGTCGTAAATGAACACTTGGTCAGTCTGAATCGTTTCCTTGAGTCTTATAATGGAAAACAAACTACCCCTTATTCGGTTATTATTTTAGGTGATTTTAACGTACATCGATGCCCATCGAACTGTCATGTCACTGACAGCTTAGGCCCTGGTAATTACTTGGAGATACACTTCGAACACTCACAGCAAGGTGGATTCTTAGAGGGCACCCCAGCGGAATTTGGCTTATTATATCCTAATACCTCGCATGTTAGCGATGACACTCCAACATTTAAAGGAAGGGGAATGCACTCTACTATTGATTATATTTTTATCAGTGCAGCCTTGACCCCCCCCAGGTGATTGGATATACCACTACGTGGTCACATTTTAGTGACCACAATCCTATACATATCACATTGGCGGGGGGCATTAAGAACAATTTAAAATCAAATAGATGTGCCCTCAACCCAACTTAAAAACTAAAGACCAAGCCCGTAGACTCAAGTGGTGTATGGTAGTGCCGGTGGATTTCCATGTGAACTTATTGAACACCGTTGGAATGGAGATTGACCTCGGTTTAGATGATAATATAAGGGACAAAGAGATCCTCATAGCGTATGCTAAAATCTGTAACCAGGTGGCCTGTGATCTTAAACGCCCATTTAAGGAATCCCTGAATAAAGGGGAGAGGTGGTTTGACCATAACTGTACAGTCGCCCACCAAAAGCTGTTGGTGGCTCTAAAACACAAACCACAAGATAAAAGTGTAATAGTAGCCCTCAGGAAAACCTATAAGCTGGCCATAAATACACGCAAAGGAGAGATTAAAAACGAGGCGTGGAATGATCTCTTGTCCATCGACGTCATCAAAAATAGTGTCAAGTTCTGGGAAATCGTTAATAAGCCATTCTTTCAGGAAACCACGGGTAGCTCTTTAGAATGTAACATACAGGAGCGGGAATGGTTCAATCATTTTAAACTTATATATGGCGATCAGGAGAATCAAGGACCCTCAGGTACATTATTTAAGGCTGAGGTATACACTATGGTTTTTATAGAATCAGAAGTAGCAGAGGCCATAAATCAAATGACAAGTAATAAGGCCCCTGGACCAGATGGCGTCCCGGCCGATCTTTTTAAATCCAATGTGACACTATGGTCAAAACTTCTGGCTCATGTTTTTAATATGGCCTGTAAATTTGGCCTGCCTAGATCATGGTCTGAGTCATTCACTGTCCCAGTTTTCAAAAAGGGAAATAGAGGGGATCCAAGCTGCTACAGACCAATCTCACTTATAGATTCTGTTGTGAAGGTGCTAGGAAGAGTGGTACTCAGTAAACTTACGGTTTGGCTAAACGAAACTAATACACTATCAAACCTGCAATACGGCTTTAGGAAATGGAGGGGTACCACAGACCAATGCTTGAACCTGCACCTATTAATTGGGAAGTATACCATTGCCAAGAAGGGGACATTGTATTTGGCGTTCATGGATCTTTCCTCGGCCTTTGACCGAGTGAATAGATCTAAGTTATGGGCTATACTAATCAAACTAGGTGTGGACAAAAACATTGTTTACTTCCTTGCCGATTTGCATAGGGATCTGACAGCCACAGTGAGGTTCGACCAAAGGGGGAACCGCACCCAGGGAATATGTATCATAAATGGAGTTAGGCAGGGATGCATTTTAGCCCCCCTACTTTTTACCCTATATATTAACAACCTGGACTCAGTTTTAGGGGAAGCCAGTAAAGACATCCCGCGTGTGGGGGACGGGCTGATTCCAGCCCTCCTATACGCAGATGATGCCGCCCTATTAGCAAGAACTGCGGTTGGTCTACAGTGTCTTTTAACTTCCTTTGCCGCTTTTATGAGATCTTTGGATTTAAGTGTAAACTTCTCAAAATCTCACTCAATGATAATTGGCTCCAGGCCTAAAAGGCCTAAAACTCTCTACTGTGAAGTAAACGAGATCACTAGGGTTACTACATTTACTTACCTAGGTGTCATATTTGACGATAGGGGTACATGGGTCCCGCAAATGAATGCAAAAAGAAATGTATTGGCCAGATCCACATCTGCGGTCCTAGGCTTTGCACGTAGGCTAGGGGCAAAACCAATACAAGCACTGTTAAATGTATACAGAGCAAAATGCATTGCTATCGCAAACTATGGCTCGGACATATGGGGATATAGAGAAGCAAAGGAAATCCAAATAGCTGAAAATAAATTCTTAAGAAAATTGTTATCGGTGCCACAATCAACACCATCATATATAGTCATCAAGAGACTGGGGTAGGTTTTGTGGCTGACCTAATTGAAATGGCACCTTTACTTAAATGGATAGCAATTTGGTTAAATCCTGAACTCGAAATGAACCGCGAAATCTTGCGCGATTGTTTAGCTTTAGACCGAGCAAGCAGTATCCCATGGTTGAGCTAAGTGAAAAGGCTGGCAGTGCAATTAGGACGGCCTGAATTATTTAACTCTCCGGATAAATTAGTAAAGGGAGATGTGCAGTGGGCCAAGAAATCTTACCTATACATGGCACTTATGGAAAGAGAGGTAAGGGAGCTGGCAAACCAACGGTACGTGCCCATCAATTGTTAAAAATGTCTTGTGCAATTGAACCCTACTTAAATGTGGTAACCAACTCGAATCATTGCTTCCTCTTAGTAAGATTTAGGCTGAACCAGTTACATTTTCTACTTGCCGAACCTTCGGGATGGAGAAGGGAGGAGGACCTGGGTGTCTGTACATGTGATAATTTCTCCACCCAGGACACATTGCAGTTTGTTTTATTCTGTGAGCATTTTTTGCACAGTCGGAAACGTTTTATTCTTCCAATTTTAAAGGGCAAAGGATTTTTACAGGCGAAACCAGCGCTTATATATCTACAGATGCTGACCAATGTCTGGGAAATTTTTAACATAGCGAGTTTCTTAACAGCAGTAGTTAGAAAAAGGAAAAAGAAGTGAGAGTGATTCCCATGATCTAGAACATAATTAATTTTTTATATAATCTGGTTTTAAAGTTGTATTTTAACTGTTTGTCTATCTTGACTATGTAACCAGTGTAATATTCCTGATGTTAGCTTAAGTCATATTATTGTTTTTAACTTTTTTTTCTGTAGAATGCTTTTATGGTTTTAAGTAACCGAATAAAGTAATTTTGACTGACTGACTGAAAACCTCTCAGCAATCACGCTCTGTGGGACTTACTGGAGGAAACAGGAGAGCTTGCTGGCCCCCAAGGACACTCTGAAACCAAGGGGACTTCATCCCTCAAGCAGTTGTGCACCAGAAGGCACATTTGCAGAGTGGTACTGAAAAGGGGGCGGGCCTCCGGGTGACTTGCCTGTCCACTTTTTAATTTTTTTTACAGGAGGGGGGCCTCGCAGCCTCCTTCCCCGGGCCAATTTCGGCCCCGGGGAACCCAGTCCCTGGGCCTGGCCTTTTTGTTTGTTTTTACAAATAAGGGGAGGGGGACCACGTGGCCCCCTCCCGAGGCTGCTTTCAGCACTGGGGACCCCATCCCCCAGGGCCTGGCCTCTCTTCTGGGTGCCCTGGTCCCACCCAGGGCACCCATTTACTTTTGTTGGGGACCTCGGGCGGAGCCTCAAGGCACCTGTGGACCCTGCCAGCTCCCTGCCTCCTGCGGGAGCTGGCATTGCTTTGACAGAGAGAGAGCTACTGAACATGCAGCTCCCTCTCTGGCAAAGAAATTCTGCTCTGCTTTCAGCAAACAAGAGCATTTTTAATGCTCTCTCTTGCTGAAAGTGGAGGATAGTTTGCTATGGCTTGGTGGGAGCAGTAAAGTTCACAGCAAACAGCTATGTCCCGGGGGAGGCACCCCGGGACATAGCAGGAGCCGGCCCTGGGGGATGGCGGTCTTCAGGGCCATTATTGGCTGTAGGAGGTGGGCTGTGCAGTCCCCCTCCTTTCTTCAATTTTGCCCAAGGGAGGTGGTGGTCCCAGGGCTGCGGGGGGCCGCGCAGCCCCCAGCATTCACCATAGCAAAATCCCCAGGGAGGTGGTAGTCCCCGGGGCTGTAGGGGTTACGCGAGCCTCTCGCATTAATTAAAATTAAAGACCCGGTGAGGTGGTGGCCCCCAGGGCTCCGGGGGGTTCACATGGCCCCCGCATTGTTTACAGATAAAGCCCTGAGGAGGTGGTGGTCTCCGGGGCTGGGGGGTCCAAGAGGCCTCCCCATTTATAGATAAATTAGTCCTGGGAGGTGGAGGTCCCCAGGCTGAAGGGGAGGCTGCATTTATTTGGAAACAAGCCCGATATTTTTGCCATTCATTCTTCTATAGGAAAATTGAACAGTGATACCACAAAAACTGCTGAATGGAATTTGACGAAAAAGAGTACTTTTTGTGATTTTGTGTAAAGCTGTTCAGTAGTTTTTGAGAAATGATGGCTCAATTTTTTTAATATTTCACACCACGGAGGATCTGCTGAGCCAACAGCTCTAGAAATAAGATCGGATTGGCTGCTGCCAATTGTCTGCAACCATATCAACAAAGAAGTGGCAGCAGCTACTTTAGGGTTCGAGGTTCAGTCCCCTGTCCTGGAAATAAGGGAAAAGAAACATAGGTGGCAGGGTAGGGCCCCTATTCCCCACTGACCATGTCATGAGCAATGGAATATGTGAGTTCATAAGCAGTGCATTGCGGGGCAGTAATTCATAGTTAGCTCAGGTAACTATATTTGCTGAATTTCTCTGGTTTAGTACGGCTGAAATCTGAACCTAACTATAACGTTCCTGTAACCTTTGGTTTTTTCAGTGAATTTCTAAGGTTTTTCAAATTCAAATTCCTATCTATAACGTTCCTGTGACCCTTGTTTTTTTAAGTGAATTTCTATGTTTTTTTTAACAAGCAGTCACATTTGCAGAGTAGTGGAGAAAGGGGGTGATGCCTCAGACCGGCTCTCAGGAATCCTGCTGTGTCACACTTACTGGAGGAAACAGGAGGGTTTCTTGGCCCCGAAGGATCCTCAGCATCCAAGAGGACTTCACCCCCCAACCAGCAGTATGCCAGGAGGCGCATTTGCTGAGCGGAGGAAAATGAGGGCGGGCCTCTGATCAGCTCACAGCAATCCTGCTATGTGCGACTTACTAGAGGTGACAGGAGGGGTTCTTGGCCACCAAGGACCTTCAGCAGCCAAGGGGAATTCATCTCCCAACCAGCATTGCACCAGAAGGGGCATTTGGAGAGTGGTGGAGAAAGGGGGCATGACCTCTGAAGACCTTTCAGCAATCACGCTGTATAGGACTTGCTGGAGTTTACAGGAAGGGTTTGTGGCCCCCCAAGGACCCTCAGCAGCAGAGGGGACTCAACCAGTAGTGCAACAAGAGGTGCGTTTTTAGAATGGTGGTTAAAGCGGGCAGGGCCTCCAACAACCTCTCAGCAATCCCACTGTGTGGGACTTACTGGAGGTACTAGGAGGGGACGTTGACCCCCAAGGACCCTTAGAAGCCAAGGTGATTTCATCTCCCAAGAAGATGAGCACCAGGAGGTCCCTTTGCAGAGTGGTAGCGAAAGGGAGCGGGCCTCCGGTGACTCTCTCAGTGGCATTTCTTATTTTTTTCTATTATTAGAAGACGGGGCTGCATGGCCCATCCCTCGGGGCCGCATGGCCCATCCCTTAGGGCCAGGCCTTTTTGAATGGTGGACGGGGGCCTCGCTCCCAAAGCCAAATTTGGCCCGAGGATCCCATTCCCCAGGGCCCAGCCTCCATTCTGGATGCCCTAGTCCCACCCAGGGCACCCATCCACTTTCACTGGGGACCGCGGTGGGAGCCTAAAGTCCCCCATAGTCCCTGCCGGCTTCCCGCCTTCAGCATTGGTGTTAGACATAGGGAGCTCCTAAACATGCAGCTCCCTCTGTCTAAAAGCAATTCTGCTCTGCTTCCAGCAACCAAGAGCATTTTTAATGCTCTTGCTTGCTGGAAGTGTTGCGTTTGCTGTGGCTTGGCATGAGCAGTAAAGCTCCTGCCAAGCCACAGCAAACAGCTATGTCCCGGAGGTGGGCATGTGGGACATTTCCCCAGGAAAATGGTGGTCTGCGGGTAGGGGGTTCACGCTGCCCCCCTGCATTCCATTAGAGAAAAGCCCCGGGGAGATGGCAGTCCCCAGGGCTGCAGGGGAAGGTCCGAACAGCACCCCGATTCAATAAAATTAAAACCCTGAGGTGGTGGCAGCCTCTGAGACTGCGGGGGGGTCCCAGAGGCTCCACAATTTATCAATAAACAAGTCCCGGGTAGGTGGTGGATCCCGGGACATTATTAATACCCAGGAGGGGGGGCATGGGGTCCCCCTCCTTTATTCACAAAATACCCCTGGGACCTGGCCCACTCGGGGACTGATAACTAATGAAGCGCTGGAGTCTGCACTTCATTTCTTAAAAACATTTTGGTGGGATCTGCAGATCCAACACGGCTCCCGCTGAAATTGTTTTTTTTTTTAAATAAAATGCTTTTTAGCCCTGCGGGGACCCTGTGAGACACCCCACCATCCCCCCCAAACAGGCCAAGGGGGTCAGGGTATTTCTACCCCACCCCTTTTCTTTTTTTAAGGTTTTTTCTGGGGCTCGGCTCAAGCCGAGTCCCAAGATTGCTGCCAACACTTCCTGGTTTGAAGTGTTGGTAGCTGATCAGATCTCAGCACAAGATCGGAAGGGGTCACGGATCCTCTGCATCCCTATATAGACACATTTTAATTTTTTGATTAACTTCACAACTACTGAACGGATTTACAGCAAATCACAAAAAGTCACTTCTCTGGAACAACATCTACATTTCTGCCAAATTTGGTGTAATTCCGTTCAGCAGTTTGGGCTGTAGCGGTTTTGTGACTCTCCCTTTTTCTCGGCCCGCACTTGACGGATAACCCCGAAACTTTCCATGCACCACAAGAATCACTGGGGCACTTTTCTGGGGAAGATTTAGTGAAGATTCACCAAACAACATCAAAGATATAGGCAAGTCAAAAAACGCTTTTCCTATGGAAACTAGGTCCTAACTATAACTACCTACTGGCTACCACCTGTAGGATATATATAGGCAGGGAATATTGCTGAGACAGTAAATGTGATGTGTACTTTTACTTCCATCCTCATGCCTTGTTCTTGCAACATACATATACTAAATCTGATCTGCCATAGTAGTGGTATTCAGGGGTATTTTAAATTTGTTTAGTTTATTCCCTAAAAAATATGCATAATTCTTCCTAAAACTATGAAAATGCAGTTAAGTGGCGGAGCCTGGTATAAGAGACTCTTCCGCATGAAAATCTGCAATTTTGCAAGCATTTTTACAAGTGTATTATGCATGTTGGGTTACATGGTGGGAGAAGCTAATTATGGAACTTATTAGCTTACAGTGAGTTAGTAGCACAGCAGTGTCAGTGAACTCACTAGAAAAAGTAAGTTAGAAATTCATTCTCAAACAAAATACTCATAAATTACCTAACGCTCGCAGGAGAAAAATACATGTGAGCAAAGGCGTAGGAAAAGCAGAAAATTAAGCAACCTACAGTTCGGTCAGTTATAAAGGCATACCCAAAAAGTAAAACAGCACTATTTCAAATCTTAAGAAGCATTGGCAGAGTCAAAAGTTTGTGCCTGTGAAACGTACTGATTTTAACAATGCTTCAGGTTTTTACTCCTAGATGGCTACAGCACATGTGCAAGCACAGCAGCCTTCTTCGAATGCATTTTATATGCTTTAGAAAATCTATTCAAAGGTGGCTGCGGTGGATGTGTGCACATGTGCATGCCCATCTTTAAATGTTTTTTGTTAAATATTTAGAAAATTAATTTAAACATGCCCACTATGCATGCGTGAACATAAGCATACGTGCCATCTTGGAATTGTGACAAAAACAGGTAAGGTGGCTGCTTGAGGGCAACGCTATGATCATGAGGAGGCAGCGGTAGGAAAGCATGCACTAGGGTGATAGTTTATAATAAAGAGAAGGGGGTGGGAGGAAGGAGGGGGAGCAAGGAGGGATAGGGAGGGATGGAGAGAAAATAGTCCCTCATTTCCACAGCAATGCAACTTGTGACGTCAGCAGTGGAAGGATAAATGCCATTCAATCAAACATGGTGAGACCAAACTGCTCCTTGGGTGGGACAAAAACAAGAATAGGAAGAAAAGTCATTGAATCAGGAGCAGGGAAATGAGATAGACAGGAAAGCTATCCATTTGTTGTATCGCCGGATGAGGTAGGCGATACGCTGGAGATGCTTTCAGGTGTGTACCAGGTTAGCATCCCGGGTGGGCCAACGCCGGGCCTATACTGTTAAACACATGTAACTCGGACACAAGCAATTACGTTTCCCGCTACTGCACGGGGTCCCTCTCTGAGGCCACACCCGGTAGCCACAGCATTTATTTATTTGGTCCCACGTGGTGTGGGACAAACCATTTGTATGCTTCAACATGGGGTATATCATTGGAAACACCCCCGGCTCAGATGAACTAATTGGTGTCGCCGGGGGTGACGTCATCGTAACAGGCGATACTACATTCCTCCCCAAAAACAAAATTCACGCCCTAGGATTTGAACACCTATAATCAAATTACACAATAACAGGATACAACTTCTCATGGAACACAGTCTCCAATTTCACACCACCCACCTCTCCACTTCAGCTTTCCGCAGACATGCCTCAGATGAAGAAGTCCCTTTACTCCATTCGCAAACACTCTCCATTAAGACACGTGGTCCTTAAGTCTGATCGAAGGCTGAGGATTGCTTTGTAGACCATGCCTTGTCCGAGACTCACGGCCCACTTGTGAAACTGTCTCTGGGACGCAGGAGTTCCTGAGTTATCCGACCTTTCACCAGGACTCGGGATTCTTGGATATCCACCCTCACCCAGTCTGGTTTCCACTGGTTAATTTTCTGACCAATCGTCGAGACCCGTGGCGCCACTCTCAGGATTGTCGACAGGCGATGCCCCAACCTGGCTGGGGTAGAACTTTTTAAAAGTCAAGACATTTCGAGTAACGGTTTCTTGCCCACGACATGCAGGAACCAGAGTGTCATGCAGAGATGTAATGTGCCAGGGTTCACTCTCGAACGGCGAGTGAAATTTGCTGCCCGGATGCCGATCTTGCACAAGTACTAAGTCCCCAACTTTTAGACCAGGGGTCTGGGCTCTTCGTTGATGACTGGCCTTCTCGTTGGACTTCTTCCTCCTCTCATAGACCACCTGGGCATTCAGTGGATCTGGAACACATTTTGGATGGTGGGGGATGGAATCCACAATGACTCGTCCCATTGAGAGGTGACCAGGTGCTCCACCTGGTGTAGAGTGTGGGGTCTGTCTATAATCTCGCTTGTTCAGGGGATTCTTGACTCGCCGAGGTAATCTGAATTACTTTATTCAATGTCCTCATAAATAGCTCAGCCTCCCCGTTGGCTTGGGGCCACCTTGGAGTGATCTTCTTGTGGACAATCCCCAGCAAGCTGAGGTATGAGGCGATTTCCTGCCCCTGAAAAGGAGGACCATTGTCAGTTTGGATTTCCTTGATTAACCCATGTGTCGCCATGATGTTCTCCAATTTGGTGATGAGTTCATACGCACTCAGAGAAGACAGGATTTCTACCTCTGGATACTTGGAATAGTCATCAATCATTACCAGTGTGTGTTTCCCATCAGGGAGACTCCCAAAATCCATGCTGGCACATATCCACGGGCCACTCGGACCTTTCTCAGTCAGGATGGTTGCTGGAAGATTAGCTTCTCCGGCTGCTTGGCACCATGGACAAGATCTGATGGCTTCTTTCAACTTCTCATCCATCAGGAGAAAACATACCTTGGTCCGTAGGTGACCCTTGGTTTTCACCATGCCCTGATGACCAGCATGGGCCAGTTGAATCACCCTGTTAGCAAGCGATGCTAGGATGAGTAAACAATGTCCTTGCATTAGATAACCATTGGGATCAGCACTCAGCTCTTGGCGCACATGGTACAGACTTTCCAGCACCCACCGTGCTTCAGGGGTGAGGAGAACCCACTGGTTCTTGAAGTTGTGCCACTGGTTTGTTTTCACCGTTTTCAGAGTTCTTTATAGACACTCATCCAGGGAGGTTGACTGCCTCAGATCTTCAAGGGATAGAGGTATGGGGCAAGATCTGTCCACGACGTATCACACATACTCCTCCGTTTCTTCCACCTCATCTCCTTCCCTAGCTGTGGCAGCCTGAGGATGCTGGGTAAAGTCGTCTGCTGGGTTGTTCATACCAGGGTGATATTCTACCCTGCAGTTGTACTCTTGCAACCAAAGCATCCACTTTTCGATTCTGGGTGGTGGCTTGGATTCAGTTCCCATGAACAGGAGAATTAGCGGCTTGTGGTCCGTGGTGACCAGGAATGGTTTCCCATATATGTAGAGGTGGAAATGGCGACAGCCCCAGTGTATAGCAATGGCCTGTTTCTCTATTTGTGAATACCGTTCTGTGCTGGTCAGGGACCTGCTCGCAAACGCTACAGGCACCCAGTCGTCCTCAGCATTCGACCTCTGCATCAGAACCATTCCTAATCCTCGTGGGCCAGCATTGACTGTAATCATGGTATTTTGTTGAGGGTCAAAGTACCTCAGTGTGGTGGAGGACGATAGTGCAACCTTGGTAGCTTGAAAGCAGCCTCTTGTTCCAGTCCCCATGACCAAGGGACTGATCTTTTGGTTAACTCTCTTAGGGGCAGTGTTAGCGAGTTGAGGTCTCTCATGAAGCAGCCACAATAATTGACCATGCCGAGGAAACTGCACATCTCGGTCACGGTGGTGGGTCCAGGTGCTTCCTTGATATCTTTCACTTTCTGGGGGTCCAGTGCACTCCCTCTGATGAGAATATGTACCCAAAGAACTGGAGTCTTTGCTGAAGAAACTCACATTTGTTGCAGTGTAGGGTGAGCCCAGCGTCCTGAATTCTTTTTAGCACTTTTCGTAGTCTGATATTGTGCTCTGGTATTGACCTTGCATGAATCAAAATGTCATTGCTGACATTGACCACCTCCGGAAGGTCTGTGAGGAGTTCTTGGATGGTGTTCTGAAATACTACAGCGGCACTTGAAACTCCGAAACTCAAACACCGATATCGCCTCAGTCCTATGTGTGTCGAAAAAGTCATTATGTAACGTGACTCCTCAGCAAGAACTAAATGGTGGTACCCTGAGCGTAAGTCCAGCTTTGAAAACCAGCTAGCGCCACTGAGCTCACCAATTAGGTCATCAATTGTTGGAGTGAGATGACTTTCTCTTTTTATTGCAGCATTCGGGAGGTGCAGAGCTACACATATCCTCACTTCCCCCGGTTGCTTGGGTTTCCTTGCCACAACTATGGGTGATACCCATGGGTGGGCACTCTCACCTTCTCAATTATTCCTGCAGCTTCCAGCTTGTTCAATTTTTTTTCCACAAGAGGCCTCAAGTGGAACGCAATGCGCCGGTGTCGAAGAGCCAGTGGCTGCACTGAGGAGTCTATGTGTAGGTGAATTTCTTTGTCTTTGAGGCACCCGATTCCTTCAAACACCTGGGGAAAGTCATCCAGGATGTGGTTAATGGTCTCTTGATGTATCCCTAAGGCGAATGTTACAATCACAAGATCTTGGGCTGCTCGGCAGCCCAGGAGCATGCCATGACCCTCTTCAGTCTCATACACTTGAGAGTCGATGGAGTGAGATCTATATGTTAGGGTGGTCTTGAACTTCCCTCGCATCAAGAGAGGTCTTTCCTGCCCATATGCAAAGACTTTAATCTTGGCCGGACTTAGTCATGGGAGTGAGCACATGGCCCCATATGCTTCTGCTGACATAATGTTGATGGTCGCGCCTGTGTCAACCACCGCAGTGGAGGGATGTTCGCCCACCAGTATTTGACATTGTGGTAACCGCCTCATGGTTGGGGATGCAGTGCCAATTGTGAATACTGAGTGGATCGTATGTTCTTCACTGTCATCATCGTCCATGTCACTGCTCTTTTCCTGCCCCTCGGGATAATATTGACAGTGGTGTGCTGAGCTCTTCCTTTGCCTGAGCGGCAGACTCTCACCAAGTGGTTGCACTTCCCGCACCCAGAGTACTTCTTGCCGGACACTCCGAGAGCCAGTGAGTGGGCCCACCACAGTAACCACAGGACCGGGTTCCTGGGTTCTTCCTTCGGTCTTGTTGTGTGGGGGTGACTGGGGTTATGACGTTAACTGGTTCAGTCTTGATGGGCTTCTGTAACAGCTTCCATGTGTGCCGCCTGAGCTCTAGACAATTCTTTGGTCCGGCCTACTGTCAGTATATCAGCCAAGGACTTGCCGGATTCCTCCAGAATCCACTCATGCAATTTCACAGAGGCACACCCCTGAATAATTTGCCCCCGTATTTCTTCAGTCTCGTCATTGAATCCACAAGTACTTGCTAATTCCTTGAGGCGGTTGTGGAATACATCAATGGATTCTTCAGCCTGCCTAAATACGAATCTTTCATAGTCCTGGTTGGCCATGGGTTCAAAATGGGCCATCACGGCTGCTATGAGAGTGACGAGTGTCTTTGGCGAAGCTTCACTGACTGATTTGAATATTTTATAAATGTCTCTCCCACCCAAGTGTAGTAGCATGGCATGTTTTTGGTCATTGTCTATTTTAGTGGCTTCAAAAAACAGCATGACTCTCTCAATCCATTCCTTCCACTTAGGGGCTTGTGCTGACGGGGCACCCTCCCCGATAAAAGGTTCCACTGCCGGAATATTAGGCATGTCTTCTTTTTTTTTTTACTGGGCTGTGATCAGTTGCTGACTGTATTTTCATGGCAGGGAGAGTGTCAATGATTTCCTTCCTCCCAGCCTTTCCTGTGATATTCCCCCTCATACAGCAATGTATGTTCCTTGTTATATTTAGGTTTTTTTAGCCACTGTTCTTCTGATTAATATGCTATACTCTGTGTGTTTTCTTTATGTAGTTATTGGCAGAAGCTTTCCTCCACTTACATGCCGACAGCATACCTGCAGGGTGTGTCCGTCCCGCTGCGCTCCCTGCGCGTCACCGCCGTGGGCCTGGTCGTATCAGTGCTCCACTTTCAATCGCGCGCTGCAGCCGTTTGGTGGGGATCCCCCACTCAATGACTCACGCGTGCTGAACCTCTCTGCCGTGCACATTGACTTGGCAGTGCGCTGCAGTTGTGAAAACAGGTTGCCGTCGGGAAGACACTCAGAGCCGCCCGGGGGTGGCCGACTCCGCAGCATGAGCACCGCGCACCCTCATGCTAGGTACGAGGCCGCCACTGGATGCAGAGAGCACGGAGCACCCTCGTCGCCAGTGTTGTATCACTGGATGAGGTAGGCGATACGCTGGAGATGCTTTCAGGTGTGTACCAGGTTAGCGCCCTGGGTGGGCCAACATTGGGCCTATATTGTTGAACACATGTAACTCAGACACAGGCAATTACGGTTCCCGCTACTGCAACGGGGTGCCTATCTCAGTCGACACCCAGCAACCACAGCATTTATTCATTCAGTCACACGTGGTGTGGGTCACCATTTGTGTGCTTCAACATGGGGTATATAATTGGAAACACTCAGATGAACTAGTTGGTGATGCCGGGAGTGACGTCATCGCAACAGGCGATACTACACCATTCACGTCTAAGGGGCTGACCAAATATAGGTCATCAACAACAGACAGCTAAACTTGTCTGTAGGCAAGACCTAAAAAAAGGAGAATGTGACCTACAAAATACAGCATACTGAGGAAAAATTAAACATAAAAGACATATTCCATTTTAAGCTGCCACAATCCTATTTTATGGGTAAGTGACTAGGAAGAACAACTGAAACTAACTTCAATAGGTCTTGCACCCTTACTGTGTAAGAAATACTGGTTTAAATAATGGAAAATACTTGGAAGTGTTGTGGAGATGCATACGTATTTTCTCAGGATTCTCTAAATGAAATGTTTTGTGATTTCCTGTAATAAGTCATTGTTACACGCCTCTCAATTCACTTTAATTTGGAGGCTGTCACTCTCCTTGGAAACATCGTCACTCTCCAAACAAACAAAACACCTCCCTTAGACTTCAATGAGGTCACCAGCCCAGAAAAACTTCCTCATCGTCCAAAAACTGTTTTCATCTCCACTGATTTCAAATGGATTACTCTCTAAAAATGCTTCATTTCACTCTCCTC
The DNA here is from genome assembly GCA_963921515.1 of Calotriton arnoldi. Classification (NCBI taxonomy): domain Eukaryota; kingdom Metazoa; phylum Chordata; class Amphibia; order Caudata; family Salamandridae; genus Calotriton; species Calotriton arnoldi. The sequence continues at coordinate 1,292,429 of CAWUFW010001520.1, read as the reverse complement.
GAAGACTAAAAAACTATTGAGCGGTATGTTTTTATAATGAGGAACAATATGTTCTCAGCTATGTCACTTATGCTATGTCTACTGTAAGGAGTCATGATGAGGACCCCATATACATTTCACTCTGGAAGTGCTGTGTACCAGGGCTTAATTTGAGCTGGTGGTTGCAGGTGAGGTCCACCGGCAGTCATATTTGGAGGCCAGCACTTATTTTGCCTCAACAAACTTTGATCCAGGGCAAGAGATAGAAAAACACAAAGGGTGGAAGGAAGAAGAAAGTAAAAGACGGAAAACAGAGACAAAGGCATAAAGCAGGGATGAAAAATAACATGCAAGAGAGATGAAGGGACAGAGAGTGTCTGGTGGTGGATCTACGAGGTGATGAAGCAGGATTTCGTGAAAGAAACCTGCTCAATCGAACACCCCTATAATACGTACTAACAGTAAGTAGTACTAGAACAACTAATGTGCACATTTACACTACACGAGGGAAGCTTGTTTTGCAATATGCATGAACTAACCCTGAATAATACGTAAATAACCGGTAATGTAATAATCTTGTGTTTAAAACGAATTAATAAGGTTTACATGGCAAGGCTGCATATGTATTTAGTAAAAAGCATGGTGTGTGTGTTGCTTTAAACTAATAAACAATGCAGCTTTCCTGCTTGTGCTATTCTAGGCTAACCGTTAATATGAGGTAGAGTTAAAGTGGGTGGTAAACAGTGAAAATTGCATTATCACATAATTAATAAATGCGTTTCCCGTTCTTTTAGTAATGGACAATTCCTCCGTCTTTTAAAGTTAGCTTAACCGAGGGCGGGTGGAATTAGGAGCGAGCAGAAACCATGTGACCACATGACTGAACTGCTGTGCAAAGCTGAAAAAACCTGACTTGGTGAAGGACAGAACATTGAAAGCAGGCCAAAGCCAGTGTCATCGTGGGAACGGAATCTGTAGTTGTTAAATTTATTAAAATGTACAATAAATTGTTGCATGTGTACTCATGAGAGAGAAGAAGTATTGATGACTGTATAAAAAATTGTTTAGAACAATGGTGTAGTCAAAAGTAGATGATTTCATAATGGGGTGACATCCCACCCCTAGAACCCAACCAATCCCTTAGCTAGAAAATGTGAATTTAGCAACTATTGTGGGACGGACATGTACTTTTAGGGTATAAGAATAGGTACTTTAGGGGTGTGGTTTAGCTACTGGTGGATCCCTTAGGCTGAAGGTGTCTGAGAGAGGGATGCGTCGCTGTTCGTCGGTTTGCTGAGAGGTCTAGCTGTTCTTGTCCTGTCCCTGTCCTGGTTCTTGAGTCTTTGAACCCTGACTCTTGGTTCAGGGGGCCCCCACTGCCACCTAGGCCTGGGTGGTGGTTTTCGCTTACAGATCCCTTGGGTTTATATCTGATCTAACTTAGCATTGCAGAAATTATTTTTGCAGTCGTATTCTTGTTTCTGAAACTTTTGTCTCTTCATCTATCCCCTCCGAATCGTTTGGTTTTAAGTAATAGATTTTGCTTGTATCTAATGTCTCTTCATCTATCCACTCTTTGCAACGTATATTGAAATAATAGTTCCATTGTTTGTATGATTAGATTGTTGGTCTCTCTCATGAGGTTTTCAGTATTTAAAATTTTGAATGTAATCGCTATGAGCATTTATTATTACTAGATCAAATTATTAAATCTCACCAAGAGTTTGTGGTTATTTAACCAGTTTCTAAGATTATTTAATTTGAGAAATTACCATTGCTATCAACTCTTCAACTAATTGGTTCATCGACCAAGTAGATGAAAAGTCGATCATCATTTGATTAATACGCAAAGTACTGGATGTTAAGATATTGAGCCCGAGTAACAAGAGTAAATTGAACTAAAGTTAACAAACTTGACACCAGCACATCAGGGATTTGGGTGAATGTGTATGGGCCAATGTATGATGTTATTGAATATTTATCCCTGATCAATTTATTGGGTTCGCGCTGGATAAGTTTCTTGGCAGCAGAGGACGGTTTAATTATTAATTAGTTTAGTAATGGTTATTGAATATTGATTATATGTCTTAACATGAAGAGTTAGTGTCCTGTTCTATGTTGTCTAGAAGTACAGATACGGAGTTGCCTGAGGTATCCCGGGAAGGAATTTGCCTGAAGTAGGCAGAAGAAGAGTGTGGTAAAGAAATCACACTGCAGAAGTACTTTGTCTGTTGTAATTATACTGAAAAGCTACGTAGGGCTGTCAGTGTTATAATTAGGGAAAATTCGTATGTAAGTAGAGTGTCTGAAACTCTAGCAGTATCCCCGGGGAGTAACAGGACACCTTTTTAATGCCAAAAAAGTTCTCTTGTGAAACTTCGGCTTTATCCCTAGAGGAGTAACAGGTCTCCCCGGAGCTTGTTAGAGAAGTGAGATAACGCTGGTTGTTATTATTACTTGCAGTGTAAGGATCTCTTGGAAAAGTGAAGACTATCTCTTTATTTAGCGGAGCAGACAAAGTAGCATTGTCTTTTTTTTTGTTATTAACCGATTTTTGATTTAGAAAAATTTTAAAAATATTGGGGTCAGTAGAAGGAGTGAATACTGACATCACAAAGTGCCGCACTGGTATTGGACAAAGCAGCGGGCGTATATCGAGAGTAGATTGTAAAGGGAGGGTCAGTAGAAGGAGTAAAAACTGACGTCACAAAAGGCCACGTTGGCATTCGTTAGATAGCGGGTGTGAACAAAACTCCGATTGGTTAACTGGTGTGAGTCGAGCTGACATTGGTTGAGACTGTAGTTACGTAGGGAGCTGTGATTGGTTGGTTGGTGTGAGTCGCGTTGGTATAGGATAGGACTTAACGAATAGGGAAGAGGGAATTACAGAGAAATTTAGTTTGAGTTATTGTTGAAAACACATTAAGTAAAAAAAGAGTTTGAAAATGGGTTTGCTAAAAACAATAAAGAATTTCTTTAAGAAAGACAAACAAATTGTGACTAGAGAGGGAATTCCAATTGCACCCCCAAGAACGCCTGCCTCTTATATGATGATGGAGCGAGGGTACCATACTTGTGTTTGGTTAGAGAACTGGATGAAATATACGAAGGATGATGGGATGTTAGCTTTCCCTGAGTTTGGTACATTTAATGTAAGGATTTTACAGAATTTGAGAAATAGGATGAACTCGATAGAGCCAAATCCTAGACTTACCCAGTATGAAGCTTTGGAAGAATGGGAAGTAGAAGCTTTTGAGCGAGAAAAAGATAGAAGTGGTAGAAGATTCAGAGGTTTTTTGCCTAGATATCCATTTGAGAGGCAAGAAGATCAAATGAAAAGATGGAGAAGAGCTGTAGTGACCGAGGGTCTATATCCAGTTTTGACAGTAGGGAGTCAGACAGGTACTAAGTGTAAAGAGAAAAAGAAAAATATAGAAACGTCCGGAGAGGGCTTGGATGAAACTGATGATGAATTGTTAGAAGAAATTATGACTAAAAGACCTTCGCCATATGAAGAAAATACAGGAGAGATGATTCCAAGTACCCCACAAATGGTAACCCCATTAACTCCCCAAGTTACTGAAAAAGCTAGAATAGTGCGAGAAAATGAAATGAGTTTGTTAAATAAGGCTAGAATGGAACAGGTACAGAAACTAAATCAGTTAAATTTGAATGCAGAAGCTTTGCCGGTACCAGTGACAATTGGTCCTGTGGTTCCATTATTTGAAGAAAAATCGACTTTGCCAAACGTACACACATTGTCAGTTCCAAGAAGTAGTGTAAGGAGTTAAATAGTGTCAGTAACAAATGAAAATAGACAAGATGACCAAAATACCACACTGTTAGACCTACCGGTTGGTGATTTATTAACAGAGACCTGAGGAGAAGTATTCAATTAGACCCAAGGAAAATAGGGCCAAATATTACTCCAGTAGCAGGGAGTTCAGCAGGTCCCTCTCCAGAAGAATTAACTAATTGGATAAAAGAAATGACCAAGCCAAAAGCTCAACCACAGAGTATAAATGTGAGTCAATTGAAAGTAGATTTAGAAGAGATGATTATTGGAACAGTAAGTCCAGATAGATTAGGGACTTATAGTGAGGAAGAGTTGCTGTTTTTGTGTAAAAGTATTACTTGGAGAGCGAAGAATCTTCATGAGAAACTATCGGAAGCTGCTAGTGAGATTGGTGTAGATTTAGAAAAGTCGAATGTGTTGCAGAAAACGTACAGAATGGCTTTTACTGACAAGGATTTAGAGAGTTTGAATATGTCAGGGAAAAGATTGCAGATAAAAGAAATAATGAATATTCTGAAGAAATGGGGAAATGTAGAACGATGGAGGAGTAAATGGATGAAAAAGAAGGAAGAAAATACTGGTAAGGGAACTTCCATGTTTCTGTTAAAGAAAACCGAGCAAGTTGAGAGGGCATGTCCAATGAGAGAGGTTCCAGGTGGTGGATATGTTCATGTACCGTGGACTACACAGGATATATTATCATTCACCAATGATTTTCCCAGATTGCGAGATAAGCCAGTTGAATGGTATAAACAAGTAGATAGATTTGTTAAGGTTTCAAAGGTGTTGTTGAAAGATTTAGATGGTCTTTTTGAAATAGTGGTTCCAGCTGATTTGTGGACAGAATGTAAAATTACTGTTGACTGGCCTAAGGATGAATATCCTAGGGATGCAAAAACAGGTGCACCATCTGAAGAGGTGATGAGAAAGTACCATCAGGTCATTACTTTCTTGAAAGGGAAGATTTCCCCTAAAGAAACAGAATGGGCTAAAATTGACAGGACGACCCAAGAGCCTAAAGAGTCAGTGCATGCATATTATGAGCGATTATTGCAGGTGTTTAAGCAGTACAGTGGGTTTGAGAATATTGGAGATAAAGATATGGGACATTTTGTGTATCGATTCGTATATGGATTGAAACCAGAGATTAGTGCAATGATACAGCAGCATATGCTCTGCTGACAAAGTAAATCAATAGACGAGATTTTGAGGTATGCAAAGTATTGTAGTGATGACATTGATTCAAGACTTAAAAAGTTAAATGAGAAAATGATGTGGGCACAAGTAAAAGATGGCAGAGCAGCAACAGGAAAATGGTAATGTGCATCAAAGTCAGAGTCAGGCTGGTCAGGTATACACTGGAGGTAAGGGAAAATTTAAAATGAGTAAGGAAGAAGCTAAAAAGAAATTTCCTTGTAATACGTGCGGAAAATTTGGACATTGGAAGAATGAGTGTAGATCTGGTAAAAAGGATAATGGAGTAAATCAAAATTTAAATCCACAGATGCAGAATGAGGTGATTGGGAATCAACTGCAGCAGCAGCAGGTAGTTGCTCCACAGTTACAGGTGCCACAACCTCCTATACCCCGTAATGTGAATGCTCATATGCAGATGTACAGTGCAAGTACTGGATTCCACGGAGAAGAGCAGTTTGATAAGAATCCACTGGTTTCGCAGTATTTGTTGCGGTGCAATGATAGTGATTCGGATTCGTCTCAATGACGGTGCCTGAGGGGGGAGGAAGAGTGCGTACTTGGCGCATCTTTAGTGGTAGATCAGTCAGGTCCATTTGCTGATGGAAAGGTAGAAGGTAAAGATATCACCTTCTTGTTGGACACTGGTGCTACCCGTTCTACTGTGAGAGCAGCAGAAATTCCAAACCTACCCCTCTCGGGAGAAACTATACAAGTTGTAGGCGTTGCAAATAAACATATTAGAACTCCTGTCACAGCCCCGATAGAAGTTCATATTGGAAATTTCAAAGACATGCATCGGTTTGTGGTATGTGATTCCAGTCCCGTTAATCTCTTGGGCAGAGATTTGTTGTGCAAAATGAATTGCACCATTTATTGTACACCGGATGGTGTTGCCTTTGTGACACCTGATGAGGATGTTGAGTACAAAGTAATGATGTCCCAAAGAGAATCAGAAGTGAGTGAATTATATTCACTCCTCACTGAGGAAGATTTGCCTGAAGAATTAAAAGGTACAGTGAGATCAGAAGTGTGGGATTTCACAGGAAAAGAGATTGGGTTAATGACAAATGTGGATCCAATTCAGATTACAGTAAAGGATGGTGCTATATATCCAAATACCCCACAGTACAAAATAAGTCCAGAAGTAATTGCTGGAGTCACACCTGTGATTGCCCAATTGATTGAACAGGGGATTTTAAAAGAAATAATGAGCAGCCCCTGTAATTCACCCATTATTGGAATTAAAAAGCCTAATGGAAAATATAGAATAGTTCAAGATTTAACCCCTTCGGTGCTTATGACGAGCTGGACTCGTCATGGCACACAGTGCTCGTGTGCTCATGACGAGTCCAGCTCGTCATAAGACCACCCACGGGGGAAGCGCTGGCGCTCCCCGTGGGAATCCGATCGTTAGGTTTTTTTGGGGAGGCAGGGGAAGGGCTTCCCTGCCTCCCCCGCCCCGCCCTCCCCATCAATGACGTCAGCGCGCAGGCGCGCTGACATCGTTGAGGGTTTCCCTTTCTTCCCGACGCGTTGGAAGCCATTTGCTTCCAGCGCGTCGGGAAATCAGGTGAGGTTTGGCTCGGGGAGGGGGTTTGTATCAAAAGAGGCATCGAGGGAAAGGGTTTTCTTTCCCCGATGCCTCTTTTGTGCATTCCTGCTGCACGATCATGTGATCGTGCAGCAGGAATGCCCACTAGGCACGAGGGAGGGAGGGCAAGAGGCATGTGAACGGGCCTAGAAGCCCCGCCCGTTTGGCCCCGACCCACATACACTAGCGGTATGCAACGTCTTCCCGCCCTTTCCCCACAATGATGGACAGCTTAATCAAAGGATCCCGGCGCTTTCGGCGCGGTGGCAAAATTACAGACACACAGGTCACTGGAGACAATTCTTCTGTTCCTATACACAGCTGTAGTGTAGGAAAGGCACTATACATTTACCCAACGAGGTAGCAGTTACTGATTAGCCAGTAGAAAGTACCTCAGTTGAGTAGAGGTATTGCACAAAACGGTGGCATCTTCGTGGATAAATATGCAGGGCAGGTGTGCAGAATTCGTGAGCGTGGTTAAGCAGATGTGCCTTCTCTCCATTTCCAACGTGAAAAGTTAGCTGTAATCCTTGATGGAGGTCTTTGCATCCTTCATTTTCTCGAGCGCAATTCTCGTGTAGAATTCGTGAGCGTGGTTAAGCAGATGTGGCTTCTCTCCATTTACACCCTGAAAAGTTAGCTGTAATCCTTGATGGAGGTCTTTGCATCCTTGAATTTCTCGAGCGAAATGCTCGTGTAGTTCCTGTGACCAGGGGGTTCCTTCTCCTCGTCTGCCGCTGAGATCGTGCTCTGACCCTTTATAAACAAGAGGCATGTGAACGGGCCTAGAAGCCCCGCCCGTTTGGCCCCGCCACACATACACTAGCGGTATGCAACGTCTGCCCGCCCTTTCCCCACTATGATGGACAGCTTAATCAAAGGTTCCCGGCACTTTCGGCGCGGTGGCAAAAATACAGACACACAGGTCACTGGAGACAATTCTTCTGGTCCTTTACGCAGCTGTAGTGTAGGAAAGGCACTATACATTTACCCAACGAGTTAACACTTACTGATTAGCCAGTAGACAGTACTACAGTTGAGTAGAGGTATTGCACAAAACGGTGGCATCTTCTTGGATAAATATGCAGGGCAGGTGTGCAGAATTCGTGAGCGTGGTTAAGCAGATGTGCCTTCTCTCCATTTCCAACGTGAAAAGTTAGCTGTAATCCTTGATGGAGGTCTTTGCATCCTTCATTTTCTCGAGCGCAATTCTCGTGTAGAATTCGTGAGCATGGTTAAGCAGATGTGGCTTCTCTCCATTTACACCCTGAAAAGTTAGCTGTAATCCTTGATGGAGGTCTTTGCATCCTTGAATTTCTCGAGCGCAATGCTCGTGTAGTTCCTGTGACCAGGAGGTTCCTTCTCCTCGTCTGCCGCTGAGATCCTGCTCTGACCCTTTATCCCTTTCGGTGCTTATGACGAGCTGGACTCGTCATGGCACACAGTGCTCGTGTGCTCATGACGAGTCCAGCTCGTCATAAGACCACCCACGGGGGAAGCGCTGGCGCTCCCCCCGTGGGAATCCGATTGTTAGGTTTTTTTTGGGGGAGGCAGGGGAAGGGCTTCCCCTGCCTCCCCCCGCCCCATCAAGGACGTCAGCGCGTGAGGCGCGCTGACATCATTGAGGGTTTCCCTTTCTTCCCTGACGCGCTGGAAGCCATTTGCTTCCAGCGCGTCGGGGAAATCAGGTGAGGTTTGGCTCGGGGAGGGGGGTTTAGTATCAAAAGAGGCATCGAGGGAAAGGAAAGGGTTTTCCTTTCCCCGATGCCTCTTTTGTGCATTCCTGCTGCTCGATCATGTGATCGTGCAGCAGGAATGCCCACTAGGCGGGAGGGAGGGAGGGAGAGAGAGAGAGAGAGAGAGAGAGAGAGTGTGTGTGTGTGTGTGTGTGTGTACACCCCAGCTTCTATTTTATTTTAATTTGCTTCTCCATGAAATGTAAATGGGCAGTAGACCACAAAGTTATTATTGGTATGTGGCTAGGACGCGTCAATTCAAACTGCTCCCAATTCACACCGGTGAGAGTATTGTGTAGGTGGGTAATTAATGTGCACTGGTGTTCAGCTTTGCGCTGCAGGATTTTTGTACAATGCATATGCATGTTGACTGTGTGCACGGGGATTTATATAGGTGCTGGTCAGTGCATGAGGAGTGTCAGCAGGACACGTGTATTGCCTACATAGAGACACAGGTTATGTGGACTGGACTAGGTAAATTTAGAATATATCTGCGTTTGTGAACTACATCTACACTGTGTGTGTATAGGTAGAAGGGTACATAAACTCCAGCACGCAAGCGTGAGGAATGTACAGGAAAAAGTACAAATTTACAATGAAGAGCGAACTTCCTAGAGGGGGCTGAGAGTGAAAGTATTAGTTCTGAAAGTGTCTTTGGAAGAGAAGAGATTTGAGGTCAGCTTTGAAGATCCGGGTAGAGGAGGTGGCATGGAGCAATGGGGAAGCGAGTTCCAGATTCTCACCGCATTTCCTGAGAAGGATTGCGCCATCGATCTTTCCCTTTTTGAAGACGGGGGTGGGCTCAAGCAGAAGCTTTTCCGCATTGCGAGAAGGGCGAGAGCCACCGGACAATTTCAATTTATTTGCCAGGTAACGAGGGGAGGAGGTGTGTAAGGCTTTGTGTGTGATGCAGGCAGTTTTGTAAATCGATCTTGCCTCGATCGGAAGCCATCGAAGAGAGGATAGGAGTGACGTGGTCGCTTCGTTTAGACCCTGAAATGAGGCGAGCTGCTGAATGGAGGATGGATTTGAGAGGGGAGAGGTGGGATTTGGGTAGGCCCGTCAGAAGAGAATTGCAATAATCCAGTCTTGAGAGAACCAGAGATTGTACCAAGGTTTTTAAGTCTTTCTCCGGGAAGAACCGATGGATCCCCCGTAGAAGGCGCAACTGGTAACGTGCGTTCTTAGCAATAGAGTTGATGTGGGAGATTAGGTTGAGTCTTTTGTCAAGAATGACACCTAGGGATTTAGCGCTGTCAACAATGATGGGTTTGTTGTTGAGTAGGTTCAGCTGATCCATCCAAGATTGAACAGGAGGAGGTGAGAGAGAGGTAGAGAGGAGGAGGAATTCAGTTTTGGCGGGATTCAGAATGAGTTGGTGAGCTAACATCCAGTTGTGAATAGAGTTGAGAGTAGAGTTGAGTAGTGAGAGATCGTGTGCGGAAGATAAAGGTATCTTCCCACTAGTCCACCAGGCTTTTATTTGTGGAGAGTGACCCCTTGGGTGGCAGAAAAGCAGTATGTTTTTAGGCCCATCTGCCCCCAAGGAGGGCAGAAGCCACTAGACACCAGGGTTTTTTTTTATTTTTGTGTTGGGGAGTGGCCAAAAGGGCAAGGGTTGCTCCCCTTTTACGAATATTTTATTTATACTGTTAGGCCCACCTACCCCTTAGCTTGGCTGGTGGATTGTGTGTGGACTGGTGCATTATTTGCATATGTGATTGTAATGTTTTTTTTTCTCCTTTTTATTCTAGTGTAAAGCTTTTGATTCCTGTTTGCGGTTTCGGCAGTGGTGGTTCTGCAGTTTTGTGTAATTGCATTTATTTGGTAAGAAAAATATTTTTGTTGTGTGTACTCCAAATGAGTATTATTGTCATGCATGAATGAATTTTTTTGTAAGTGGTGCCATAATGGCAGCATATTTGTTAGTGTTCAGAGCATGAAATTCTTTCCGATGTTTTGCATTGTCTTATGTGTAATTTTTTTCTTCTTCTTTTTTAGTGGGATATTGTTGATCCTTACTGTGTCTGTGCAGAGTAGGTGGTGGTGAGTCTAGCTGCTTCTGTCACGTGAGTGGTATAGTGTTGGAGTATATAGGTCTTTGTGATAAAGCTACATTTTGTTTATTTCTTTTTTTACAAAGGGTTTGTTGTTGTTGACTTGTTTGACAAGTAACCTTTATTAGTAAGCATTATGGCTAGCCATAGAATTACTGCTCAGCAGGTGGTTGGTTTGCTTCTTGAATCTTCCTCTGAGTAGGATTATGAGACTGACAGTGCGTCTGAGGGAGAGGAGGGAGGGGAAGATTCAGGCAGTGAGTTTCTCTCCACATGGAATCATCGGATGATGAAGGTACTCTCAGTGCAGATGAAGTGCCTGATTTAGAGGAGGATACTACTGTGCCGATGGTGCAAGAGGCATATGGATTGCAGCCTGGGGCTGCTAGGCTTCCTACTGGAAGTGCTGGACTCTGGGTTGATCCAAACATGGTGCAGCCGGTGTTGCCTGCCTTTAGTGGTTATGCAGGGTGTAGAGTGGATTGTGAACATTATTTGCCTATACAGTATTTTCATTTGTTTATGGATGATGTATTTTTGGGTGAGATTGTTGAGCAGACTAATTTGTATGCTGAACAGTTTTTGAGGGACAACAGTGCTAGACTTAGGCCCCATTCTAGAGCTACCCGGTGGAGTCCCACAAATCTGGAAGAGATGAAGAAGTTTTTGGGTTTGACTTTTTGATGGGTTTGATAAGGAAGCCGTCCATGGGTTCATATTGGTCTACCAGTCCCTTGATGGCAACGGCCATATTTCCTGCAGTTATGACTCGTGATCGGTATTTACTTTTGCTTCGGATGCTGCATTTTGTTGATAATGGTTTGGCGTTGCCACGAGATCACCCTGAATGTGACCGTCTTTTAAGATACGGCCTGTTCTTGATCACTTTGTAGATCGATTTTCAGAGATCTATACTCCAGGGAAAGAAATATCTATTGATGAGTCTTTGGTCCTGTTCAAGGGCCGTTTGGTTTTTAGGCAGTACATTCCTAGCAAGAGGGCACGCTATGGAATTAAGCTGTATATGTTGTCTGAGAGTAGGACAGGATATGTTTTTAATTTGCGTGTGTACACTGGTAGGGATTCCACTATTGACCCCCTGGTTGTCCGTCCACTTTTGGAGTTTCAGAGAAAATTGTGTGGGATCTTGCTAGAGGACTGTTTAACAGAGGCCACCATTTGTACCTTGATAACTTCTACACTGCTGTGCAATTGTTTAAGGAATTGTTCCAAGTGGACACTTTTGCTTGTGGCACAATCCGCTCTAACCGTAAAGGTTATCCAAAAGAGCTTGTTTGCAAAAAACTTCAGAGGGGACAGTGCAGTGCCTTGCGTAGTGAGGAACTGCTAGCTGTGAAATTTGTGGACAGGAGGGATGTGTACATGCTGACTACCATCCATGATGAGAGTACTTCACCTGTGGCTGTTTGGGGTCAGATTGCTGAAGTGCGCAAACCTGTGTGCATTTTAGACTACAATAAGCACATGGGTGGTGTTGATAGAGTAGATCAGAGGTTGGAACCTTACACTGCTATTCGTAAGTCTCACATTTGGTATAAGAAGTTGGCCATCCATCTCTTCAATTTAGCAACTTTCAATGCTTTTGTTGTGTTCAAGGAGTGTTCTCCTGCGTCAAAGTTGACTTTTGTTCAGTTTCAGGAGTCTGTCATAGGCAGCCTTGTTATTGTGGAACAGGCAAGTGTTCCTAGAGTTGGAGTGGTGGAGGATGTGGCTCGATTGAAAGATCGCCACTTTCCTGATCACATTCCTCCTACACCCTCAAAAGACTTTCCCACTAGGAGATGTAGATTCTGTTGGCGAAGAGGTATGCGGAAGGAGACTCGTATGTACTGCCCTGAGTGTCCTTCTAACCCTGGGCTGTGTGTGCCTGCTTGTTATAGAGCGTACCACAAGCAAAAGAATTATTGGGAGCAACCATGAGTGGTAAAGTGAACTGCCTGGTCTGTAATGTTTAAGAATTGTTGTTCTGTTTCAAGGTTGGCATTAGTGCAATGTATTTAGTTTCTGATTTTGTGTTAGTAGATTTGTATCTATTTGCAATTTGTTTGTGTTTTCTTTTTGTATAAAAAAATCCTAAATGTGATGGTGGTGTGTGTAGGCTGGTGCTTGGCTGGCGGTGTGCGTGGAGTGGCGCTTGGCTGGCGGTGTGCGTGGAGTGGTGCTTGGCTGGCGGTGTGCGTGGAGTGGCGCTAGGCTGGCGGTGTGCGTGGAGTGGCGCTAGGCTGGCGGTGTGCGTGGAGTGGCGCTAGGCTGGCGGTGTGCGTGGAGTGGCGCTAGGCTGGCGGTGTGCGTGGAGTGGCGCTTGGCTGGCGGTGTGCGTGGAGTGGCGCTTGGCTGGCGGTGTGCGTGGAGTGGCGCTCGGCTGGCAGTGTGAGAGTAGTGACTTGCTGCTGGTCACTACACACACTGCTAGCCGAGCGACACTCCACGCAATCCATCAGCTTGTGTGGTTGCTGTGTTAGGAATGTGGGCGTGTGAAAGTGATGGGCCCTTGAATGGCGCTGTCTGCTGGTGTGAGTGTTGTAATGTGATGGGCCCGCGGCTGGTGGTGTGAATGGTTTTGTATTTGTCACACGTATGAAAGGTGTATGAATGGCCTGTAAAGAGGTTGGTGCCTTGTCGTGGCTTTACAGCTCACGAGCTGTGAGTCAATGGTTCAGTTTCTCGTCCTTTCAATTATTAACAGTGCATTTCATTTTTGTGAAATCACTTGTTAATACAATTGTATATACTGAACCATCACTCACCCTCGTGCCAAATCCAACCAGTATGTGTGTGTGTGCTTGAGGATTAGATGGCTGTGCAGTAATATTTTTTTTTGTCTTTCTCAAGCAGGGTGTACCTTGTCCCTTTTGTGAATGTTGTAATGTGTTTGTTTCGTGCCTGGGGGTGTGAATGGTCTTGTGTGTATCACGTATGAAAGGTGTGTGAATGGCCTGTAAAGCGGTTGGGGCCTTGACGTGGCTTTACAGCTCACGAGCTGCGAGTCACTGGTTCCGTTTTTTGTCCTTTCAATTATTGACAGTGCATTTCATTTTTGTGAAATCTCTTGTTAATAAAATTGTATATACTGAACCATCACTTGCCCTTGTGCCAAATCCAACCAGTATGTGTGTGTGCTTGAGGAATAGATGGCTGTGCTGGGTGGTAGGAAATTTGTGTGAGGCCAGTGATGCCACACTTTCCCACATAAAAATGTGTGAAAAAAGTGATTTTTTCAGCTAAAATTGAGGTTTGCAGGGGATTCTGGGTAAGGAAACGTTGGGGGATCCACGCAAGCCATACCTCCCTGGAAGCCCCCGGGTGTCTACTTTTCAGAAATGTGTGGGTTTGGTAGGTTTCCTAGATGGCCGCCGAGCACGGGGCCAAAAACCCAGGTGACCCCCCTTGCAAAACCAGGTGGTTTTGTGAAAGGCCATTTTGAGGTCGCCTCACTACGTTGTGGGCCCTTGCCTGTCGCGGGTACTTGGGCCTCCCACACAAGTGAGGCACCATTTTTATCGGGAGACCTGGGGGAACGCTGGGTGGTAGGAAATTTGTGTGAGGCCAGTGATGCCACACTTTCCCACACAAAAATGTGTGAAAAAGTGATTTTTTCAGCTAAAATTGAGGTTTGCAGGGGATTCTGGGTAAGGAAACGTTGGGGGATCCATGCAAGCCATACCTCCCTGGAAGCCCCCGGGTGTCTACTTTTCAGAAATGTGTGGGTTTGGTAGGTTTCCCTAGATGGCCGCCGAGCACGGGGCCAAACTCCCAGGTGACCCCCCTTGCAAAACCAGGTGGTTTTGTGAAAGGCCATTTTGAGGTCGCCTCACTACGTTGTGGGCCCTTGCCTGTCGCGGGTACTTGGGCCTCCCACACAAGTGAGGCACCATTTTTAACGGGAGACCTGGGGGAACGCTGGGTGGTAGGAAATTTGTGTGAGGCCAGTGATGCCACACTTTCCCACACAAAAATGTGTGAAAAAAGTGATTTTTTCAGCTAAAATTGAGGTTTGCAGGGGATTCTGGGTAAGGAAACGTTGGGGGATCCAAGCAAGCCATACCTCCCTGGAAGCCCCCGGGTGTCTACTTTTCAGAAATGTGTGTGTTTGGTAGGTTTCCCTAGGTGCCGGCAGAGCTAGGGTTCACAAACTACAGCTAGGCACTTTGCCAAAAAGGGTCATTTTTCACTGCGAAATTGAGGTGTGACCACGTTGCGTTTTGCGCCGTTTCCTGTCGCAGGCACTAGGCCGACCCACACAAGTGAGGTACCATTTTTCTCGTAAGACTTTGGGGAACGCGGGGTGGGTGGAAATTTGTGGATCCACGCAGATTCCAGAACTTTCCACCACAGAAATGTGGGGAAAATGTGGTTTTTTGACAATTTTTAGGTTTGCAAGGGATTCTGGGTAACAGAACCTGGTGGGAGGCAGTCCAGTCACCCCATCCTGGATTCCCCTGGGTGTCTAGTTTTCAAAAATGTATAGGTTTGCTAGGTTTCCCTAGGTGCCGGCAGAGCTAGGGTTCAAAAACTACAGCTAGGCACTTTGCCAAAAAAGGGTTCATTTTTCACTGCGAAATTGAGGTGTGACCACGTTGCGTTTTGCGCCGTTTCCTGTCGCTGGCACTAGGCCGACGCACACAAGTGAGGTACCATTTTTCTCGTAAGACTTTGGGGAACGCGGGGTGGGTGGAAATTTGTGGATCCACGCAGATTCCAGAACTTTCCACCACAGAAATGTGGGGAAAATGTGGTTTTTTTGACAATTGTTTATGTTTGCAAGAGATTCTGGGTAACAGAACCTGGTGGGAGGCAGTCAAGTCACCCCATCCTGGATTCCCCTGGGTGTCTAGTTTTCAAAAATGTATAGGTTTGCTAGGTTTCCCTAGGTGCCGGCAGAGGTAGGGTTAAAAAACTACAGCTAGGCACTTTGCCAAAAAAGGGTCATTTTTCACTGCGAAATTGAGGTGTGACCACGTTGCGTTTTGCACCGTTTCCGGTTGAAGGCACTAGGCCGACCCACACAAGTGAGGTACCATTTTTCTCGTAAGACTTTGGGGAACGCGGGGTGGGTGGAAATTTGTGGATCCACGCAGATTTCAGAACTTTCCACCACAGAAATGTGGGGAAAATGTGTTTTTTTTGACAATTTTTTATGTTTGCAAGGGATTCTGGGTAACAGAACCTGGTGGGAGGCAGTCAAGTCACCCCATCCTGGATTCCCCTGGGTGTCTAGTTTTCAAAAATGTATAGGTTTGCTAGGTTTCCCTAGGTGCCGGCAGAGCTAGGGTTCAAAAACTACAGCTAGGCACTTTGCCAAAAAAGGGTCATTTTTCACTGCGAAATTGAGGTGTGACCACGTTGCGTTTTGCGCCGTTTCCTGTCGCAGGCACTAGGCCGACCCACACAAGTGAGGTACCATTTTTCTCGTAAGACTTTGGGGAACGCGGGGTGTGTGGAAATTTGTGGATCCACGCAGATTCCAAAACTTTCCATCACAGAAATGTGGGGAAAATGTGTTTTTGTGGACAATGTTTTAGGTTTGCAAGGGATTCTGGGTAACAGAACCTGGTGGGAGGAAGTCAAGTCACTCCATCCTGGATTCCCCTGGGTGTCTAGTTTTCAAAAATGTATAGGTTTGCTATGTTTCCCTAGGTGCCGGCAGAGCTAGGGTTCAAAAACTACACCTAGGCACTTTGCAAAAAAAGGGTAATTTTTCATTGTGAAAATGTGGTACGTCCACGTTGCATTTTGAGCCATTTCCTGTTGTGGGCACAAGGGCTACCCACACAAGTGAGGTACCATTTTTATCGGGAGACTTAGGGTAACACAGAATTGTAGAGCAACTGTTATTACCTATTGACTTTCGATGCATTTCTGCCTTCCAAATGAAAGACAATGTGTAAAAAATAAGTCATTTTGAAAAATGACCTATAATTCTCATGCTAGTATGGGTACTCCCAATTTCGGAAATGTGCAAATATCTACTGTTTCTAAAATCTACATTTTGTTCCCATTTCAGAAATACATAGGTGTCTTTCATAACAATTTTTCCATGTATACATTTTCCCAAAATAATTGCTATATACCCGGTACATAATAAAAAACCATTGCAAGATGCTGCTCAATTATTGGCTCTGGGTTCGTCGGGTTCTTGGTGAACCTACAAGTCCTATATATCCCCACAACCAGAAAGGTCCAGCGGATATAACGGTATATTGCCTTCAAATTGCTGTCATAATTAGAAGAAGTTACAGGTGAAAACGTTGACACAAATGGCTGTTTTTTCAACTAATTTTCAATTTTTCCTTTATTTAACTGTTAGTTTCTATAAGGAAAACTTTAAGGATCTACACAACTGACCCCTTGCTGAATTCAGAATTTTGTCTACTTTTCAGAAATGTATGGCTTTCCAGGATCCATTATTGGTTTCATACCCATTTCTACCATTAACTGGAAGGAGGTTGAAAGCACAAAAAATAGCAAAAATAGGCTATGTCCCAGAAAAATGCCAAAACTGTGTAAAAAAGTTAGTTTTCTGACAAAAGTCTGCTTGTCCCTGAAAGCTGGGAAGATGGTGATTTCAGCACCACAACCCCTTTTTGATGCCATTTGCAGGGAAAAATCAAGACGCTTTCATCTGTAGCCCTTTTTCGCATTTTTCCAAAAAAAACAAAATTTAGCTGTATTTTGACTAATTTCTGGGTCCCCTCCAGGGGCATCCACAAACCCTGGGTACCTTTACAATCCCCATGATGTTAGAAAAAAAGGACGCAAATTTGGCATGGATACCTTATGTGGTCAAAAAGTTACAGGGGCCTAAGCGCGCACTACCCCAAATAGCCAAAAAAAGGCTTAGCACAGGAGGGGAAAAGGCCTAGCAGCGAAGGGGTTAAGAAAGGTGAATAAAATTGTAGTACCATGTTGTCCAGTAGTGCCAAATCCAGCAGTAATTCTTTACCAAATTCCCTGCGATGCTGAATGGTACACCGTTATTGATTTGTGTCAGGCATTTTTCTCCATTCCCTTGCACCTGGAAAGTCAATATTTATTTGCATTCAGGTTCAGAAACCATGTCTTGGCATGGTGCCGAGTTCCTCAAGGATACACTGAGAGTCCTTCGATTTTTAATCAGATCTTGAAAAACTGTTTGGAGACTTTGGTCATGCCTGAAAACTCTGTTTTGGTTCAGTACATTGATGACCTACTAGTGGCATCAAAAACACGAGAAGCATGTGTAACAGACACAATAGCTTTGCTGAACCATTTAGCAGTAGGAGGACAAAAGTGTCACCATCTAAATTGTAATACTGTAGACAGGAAGTTCAGTATTTAGGTCACAAGATTGAAAAAGGGGTCAGAAAGGTGGCGCCAGAGAGAATCAGTGTGATCAAGAAAATGAATCCACCCAGAAATCAAAAGGAAGTGCAAATGTTTTTGGGAATGGTTGGATACTGCAGACAGTGGATCTGTGGTTTCTCACTGATTTCAAAACCCCTACAGAGGTTGACACGAAAAGATGTGAAAGATCCAATTGTGTTGGACGAGGAGAGTATGGAATCTTTTTAAAGATTGCGAAACAGTC
The DNA here is from genome assembly GCA_963921515.1 of Calotriton arnoldi. NCBI lineage: Eukaryota > Metazoa > Chordata > Amphibia > Caudata > Salamandridae > Calotriton > Calotriton arnoldi. Next base: position 1,274,485 of record CAWUFW010001520.1, on the reverse strand, counting down.
TTTGTCGAGCACCTGCTTTGGGAATGCCAGATTACTCTAAAGAATTTGCATTGTACTGTTGTGAGAGAGATGGATGTGCACTTGCAGTCTTAACTCAAAAACACGGAATGGCACGACGTCCAGTGGCATATTTTTCTGCTACCCTGGATTCAGTGGCTGCAGCATTACCAGGCTGTTTAAAAGCAGTAGCAATTATTAGGGGGTACAGCGTTTGAGGTTTTTTGGATTGTTATTAGGTATTTCACACATTGGATGCACTTTTGATGCACGCTTTGTTTGGAGGGATGGAGGATGCAATGGGAATGGATTCATTTTAGTTTTAATACACGAATGCTGGTTAATCATAAGGGTGAGGGAGGGGAACAGGGGAGTTTTGGGTGTAGGAGTTGTGTGAGGCAGTACTTTATCTTTTACAGTATGTTCAAATTGAGTAGTAAGTTGAGCTGTTCTTTTCATGTGTTACAGTGACCCCTGACGAAGAGCCAGCATGGCTTGAAATGCATTGGGTATGATACAAAGAGCCTTCTCTGATGTATGGTTGTATTTACATGCCACTGATGAAAGCCTGGATGGGCAGCAGGAGGCATTTGAAAATGATGAATAAAGCATTCAAGCGCAACCATTCTGTCTCCGTGGTAATATATGAAGGAAGACTGATGTCGTAAAGATTGGTAAAAAGTTTCAGTATATGGTGATAAATAATGGCGACTTTTGGATGAAGTGACTTACCATGAGGGATTATTTCCCATTCAGCAGTGCGACAGTAGGGTGCGCGAGTGATGTGCCCGTTTTTGGAGAAATTTGATATTGGCTGAGATTGGGACGGTTCTCAGCCACTGTTTGCACGCACTACAAGCACACAATTTCAAGTTTAAATTAAACAACGAATAAAGGGAAGGAGTGCACTCTCACTTTCAGTGTTTTGATTCGCAACGTACCGTCTCATTAGAGTCTGCACCCCATGGCATACATTAGGATTTTTCAAGAGTAAAGACAGAGAGTCTATTATCACGGAGACAGCGGAAACATAGAAGACTTGGAGTGGATTTTAAGGAAGGAACATCTTTCATGTGGACAATTACATTTGATCAGTATGGCAGCTGAACTTTAACTGCTCAAGTGGATTCTTTTCAACTATTTGCAATTTCAATAGCACTGGATTGATTCATAGACGTTGAGGATGTCACTGTTGTTCACTGTATTTGCACTATTTTTATGGTTAACATCGTAAATTTACCTTTACTTTAACGCATTTAAGTTTTTGAGATGTGTGGGTTGATTGGGGGGTGGAACACGTGCATTTTTGTTTTGATCTGTTAGGTTGGTTGTAAGGAAGAGCATTGTGGGATTTATTAGTATCTCTACATTTTTTTCGTATAAAAGCACATTTCACAGGAGGCACAGGCATAGTTTGAATTAGCGAATCATAATGAAGGAAGGGGTTCACGTGGGAGAGCACACGTTAAATAACGGTCAGAGTAACAGGGAGAGTTCACCAGTTTCTAGACGGATTGAAGCACAAGAGGTGGCCAGGCTGCCGGTCAAGGCTTGAAAAAGGTAAAAAAGTTTAACGATAGATTCTGAGGGATATGGGGTAGGCAGGTTGGTTTGGCAGGTGAGGTTGAGTGGGGGAAATGAGGGGCAATTATTAGGGGGTACGGCGTTTGAGGTTTTTTGGATTGTTATTAGGTATTTCACACATTGGATGCACTTTTGATACACGCTTTGTTTGGAGGTATGGAGGATGCAGTGGGAATGGATTCATTTTAGTTTTAATACACGAATGCTGGTTAATCATAAGGGTGAGGGAGGGGAACAGGGGTGTTTTGGGTGTAGGAGTTGTGTGAGGCAGTACCTTATCTTTTACAGTATGTTCAAATTTAGTAGTAAGTTGAGCTGTTCTTTTCATGTGTTACAGTGACCCCTGACGAAGAGCCAGCATGGCTCAAAATGCATTGGGTATGATACAAAGAGCCTTCTCTGATGTATGGTTGTATTTACGTGCCACTGATGAAAGCCTGGATGGGCAGCAGGAGGCATTTGAAAATGATGAATAAAGAATTCAAGCGCAACCATTCTTTCTCCGTGGTAATATATGAAGGAAGACTGATGTCGTAAAGATTGGTAAAAAGTTTCAGTATATGGTGATAAATAATGGCGACTTTTGGATGAAGTGACTTACCGTGAGGGATTATTTCCCAGTCAGCAGTGCGACAGTAGGGTGCGCGAGTGATGTGCCCGTTTTTGGATAAAAGCAGTAGCCGCCACTTGTATAAGTCTGGAACAGAGTGAAGCAATTGTGATGGGTTATCCTGTTAAAGTGTATGTGCCACATTCTGTTGAGATTCTTTTAACACGCACTCGGACTCAACATATGACCTCTAGTCGGCTGACTAAATATGAGAGAGTGATTCTAGGTGCTGAAAATGTGACAGTGGTGAGATGCACTACTGTGAACCCTGCTACATTGTTACCAAATTCAAGATGTGAGGAGGTGAGAGAGGAAGCGAAACATCATTGTCTGGAAGTGACAGAACTTTGTACTAAGCCTCGTCCAGATATAGAGGATGAATCCTTGGAAGAATCAGAATGTGAATTGTTTGTGGATGGATCATGTTTGAGAAACAAAAAGGGTGAATTATGTGCTGGTTATGCTGTCTGCACCTTATCAGGAGCACTAGAAGCATCTTGTTTGAAGGGGGTAAACTCCGCCCAAGTTGCAGAGTTGATTGCTCTTGATAGAGCATGTAGATTGGCAAAAGGTCTAAAAGTAACCATCTACACCGACAGTCAGTACGGATTTGGAGTCGTACATGACTTCGGTCAGCTATGGATGCAAAGAGGATTTCTGACTTCCTCAGGTACCCCAATTCGGAATGGAAAAACTGTAAAAGAATTATTAGAAGCTTTGCAGTTACCAAAAAGAATTGCAGTTGTAAAAATGTGCTGCACATCAATCCGGAGATGATGATGTGACAAAGGGCAACAGATACGCGGATAAATTAGCGCGTTACTGTGCACAAAATACAATGGCCATAAACAGATCAATTGATAGACAAAATACCGAATGCCACCTTATGTACACAACCACATTTGAGACTTGGGATGAGGTGAGGCAAATGCAGGAAGAAACCAGTGATGAGGAAAAGAAAGAATGGAATAGAACAGGTTGTAGGAAAGATACAGAAGATGAGGTATGGGTCTGTCATGATAGAAGACCAGTATTGCCAGATTCATTACTTTCTCTAATGGCCAGGATGTACCATGGACTCACACATATTGGAAGAGATGCAATGATTAGACTGTTAAAGGAGACATGGTATAATCCAAAGTTCAGGGTCATGGCAGAAAGTTTATGTCAAAGGTGTGCCATATGCCAAAAACAAAATCCAGGAAGAAAAACAGTTGTGAGTTGGGGTGTAACAGGGAAAGCAGGAGGTCCTTTTACTAGACTTCAGATTGATTTCATTGACCTACCACCATGTAATGGGCTGAAATATGTCCTTGTCATTGTCTGTTTGTTTTCTCGCTGGGTAGAGGCATATCCAACGAGAAGGAATGATAGCCTTACAGTGGCTAAGCTGTTGTTGAGAGAACTGATCCCTAGGTTTGGTTTTCCAGTCACTTTGGAATCAGATAGAGGATTGCATTTCAATAATGAAATAATTCAGATGATTTGTGCAGCATTACAAATTGAGCAGAAGCTGCATTGTGCCAAACCGACCAAGGCATCTGGTATTGTTGAACAGATAAATGGCACAATAAAGTCTAGATTAGGGAAGGTATGTGCATCCACAAAACTGAAATGGTCTGATGCTTTACCCCTTGTATTGATGAGTCTTAGAAGTATTCCTGACAAAAAGACTGGATTAAGCCCCCATGAAGTGTTGATGGGAAGAGCCATGAGACAAGCATACATACCTGTGAACAAACTGATTAATATCGTGTGCTAGATTATTGCAAAAGACTGGCTGACCTGGTGCATTCTGTGTCCCGCCAGGTTGGAGGAGATGCCACAACGACACAGCGGAACCAAGCACATGATTTGAATCCTGGTGAGTGGGTCCTAGTCAAGAAACATGTGAGGAAAACGTGTCTAGAACCCCGTCGGAGCGGCCCTTACCAGATCATATTAGTGATGACCACAGCAGTGAAGTGTTTTGGCTTGCCAAATTGGATACATGCAAGCCATACCCGCCTAGTCCCAAGTCCAATTGAAAGACCTAAAGAACAGCAACTGGTAAATCAAAATCAAGAACCAGCAGCTGAAGTGTGTGAAGCTGAAGAGTCTGAAGTGACAGCTTCTGATGAACATTTTGACGATGAACAGCCAAGCACAAGTCAAGTAAAGTGGGCACCAGATACTGGGACTGAAAAGACTGCTGCTGAGTCAGAAGAAGGTGAGGCTGTCGTTGAGCCAGAGGGAAGTAAAGTGGCTGTCGAGACAGAAGAAGGAAAAACAGCTGTTGAGCCAGAAGTAGGACCAGACGAGAATGAAGTTACAAATGAGCTAGAAGAAGGTGAACTCACTGATGAATCAGGAACAAGTGCTGAACCTACAGAAACAGAAATAAAAGGAACGGTGAGGGACAGATAGAAAGAAGACTGAATAAAAGAAATGGTGAACAAAACACAGAAGGTGAAAAGGTAGTACAGAAAAAGAGAGCTAGAAAAGGAGACAATTCGTCAATTGGAATAAGAAGACTAAAGTATAGAATAGTAAAAAGAAGATTGAGGAAAAGACCAGAGCAAAGTAACAAAGTCTCAAGTCAAACAGAACCAGATAGTACAAGAAGAAAAGCAACCCGAAAAACAGAAATAATAAGAATTCCATGTAGAAAGGACAGAGCTCCTGAATGGACCTACGTCATACTAGAAGAATTTGAAAGTCTGGGCTTAAGTGAAGAACATGACAGTAGTGATACTGAAAAGGAATATGAGAACAAACTGAGACTACCTTAAAAGGAATTGAAGAGAGATTAAGGTGAAAATTGTCAATTGAAGCTGAATTAAAGACGCAAGAAAGACCAAAGGACAAATAAAAGAAAGGGGTGAAGAAGAAAGTCATTAAGTGTAGGATTACACAAAATCTATTTTTAGAAATTTTTTAGAATACAGATTTTTGTATTTTTGTAGTACATCAAAATGGCAGAAGCAGAAGTGACTGGACAACCAAAATCTAGTCTAAAACGTAGATGTATTAAAACCTGCTTATGTAGTGTTTTTCTATTAACACTTATATGGATATTATTAATTGTTGTCATACCCATTTTTAATGTAAATAACAGTGGAAATAATACTAATGATGTGTCAATTGAAGGAATGAAAGATGTTTCTAAACCGCCTATAAATACTAATATAGAACAAATGGATGGAAGCATTTTCCATCATGACAAATCAATTAGTGATTTTTCGTTAAATGTTTTTACTAAGTTGTTGTATGAATATACTAATACTATGAATGTGAGTGATTATGTGTGCATGCAATTACCTTCGTCTGTCTCTGAAGGTGTAACGTATCACCACCTTTCTCTAACATATGGTGTGTCATGTAGTGTCCTCAGCAGCCTATTCTATGTAACAGGTAAGTGATAATAATGATCTGACCCAACTGGAGGTTGACGGTGTTTGGGAGAAACTTGGTAAAAGTTTTTCCTCTGTAAGTAAATGGTTTTCTACCTTTGGAAGTAGTTTATTGGGAAAAATAATAATGCCAATATTTTCAATAGCAGTAGTAACTCTAGTAATATTTACAGCGTATAAGTGTTGTAAATGCATAAGAGAAGGAAAAGATGCAACAGATGAAAAGAATAAAAGAAAAGGAAGAAAGAGAAAGATAATAGAATTAGAAAATATAAATGGAGACTATCATGATATGATGAAGAAGCTAGATGAAAGTGCCATAAAAAGAGAGAGAGAAAGTAAATTCTAGATAAAATGGAAGGTGGCACTCGGTATGGTGAGTATTTATGATGGCTCCTAAAAGCCATCAGAGGGGGGATTGATGGAGCAGGATTTCGTGAAAGAAACCTGCTCAATCGAACACCCCTAAAATACGTACTAACAGTAAGTAGTACTAGAACAACTAATGTGCACATTTACACCACAAGAGGGAAGCTTGTTTTGCAATATGCATGAACTAACCCTGAATTATACGTAAATAACCGGAAATGTAATAATCTTGTGTTTAAAACAAATTGATAAGGTTTACATGGCAAGGCCGCATGTGTATTTAGTAAAAAGCATGGTGTGTGTGTTGCTTTAAACTAATAAATAATGCAGCTTTCCTGCTAGGCTAACCGTTAATATGAGGTAGAGTTAAAGTGGGTGGTAAACAGTGAAAATTGCATTGTCACATAATTAATAAATGGCTGTTTCCCGTTCTTTTAGTAATGGACGAGTCCTCCATCTTTTAAAGTTAGCTTAACCGAGGGCGGGTGGAATTAGGAGCGAGCAGGTACCATGTGACCACATGTAAAAAGAATTTCTCTTGGGTGATAAATTACAGATATCTAACTGCATAACATTCAACCATACACCATCCCCAAGACCACTCAACTCACTGAATGTATTGCAAAGTTTAGGGCCCATAAATCAATTATAAACACATGGACAAATATTAATTCAAATATTACAGAAATGCTTTTATTAAAATCACAATTTCATAAAGTTTGAAAAAACCAAATTTATATCAATTAAAATTGTATATCAACAAATTCATACATAAAATACACGAGACAAACATAATGCTTAAAATATATGAGAGACAAAAAACAAGTGAAACATTAAAAAGACATCATGATTCGGTTATTCCGATTGAATCAAATCTTTAGAAGTCTATCAGTGCTCATGTACTTAGACTCAAATGTTCCTCGAATATAACCATGCAAAAGAGGGCGTCGACGCGTTTCTGTGGGTTCAATCTATTTATAAACCACCTTCTTCAAGACATTAATTATTATTGTCTCGCCTAACTTTGGCACAGTATCATATATGCCTTGAATGCTGATCGTGGATGATGAACCACAACATTGATTTTGTGTGGGATCTTTGAAATACATTCAGTGAGTTGAGCGGTCTTGGGGATGGTGTATGGTTGAATGTTATGCAGTTAGATATCTGTAATTTATCACCCAAGAGAAATTATTTTTACATTGACTGTACTTGGTACCTTGTCTCTTGGGGAGTGGGGCCACTCCCTTCTTGTTTCACACCATGTGAACACATGACTGAACTGCTGTGCAAAGCTGAAAAAACCTGACCTGGTAAAGGACAGAACATTGAAAGCCAGCCAAAGCCAGTGTCATCGTTGGAACAGATCTGTAGTTGTTAAATTTATTAAAATGTACAATAAATTGTTGCATGTGTACTCATGAGAGAGAAGAAGTATTGATGACTGTATAAAAAATTGTTTAGAACAATGGTGTAGTCAAAAGTAGATGATTTCATAATGGGGTGACATCTCACCCTTAGAACCCAACCAATCCGTTAGCTAGAAAATGTGAATTTAGCAACTATTGTGGGACGGACATGTACTTTTAGGGTATAAGAATAGGTACTTTAGGGGTGTGGTTTAGCTGCTGGTGGGTCGCTTAGGCTGAAGGTGTCTGAGAGAGGGATGCGTCGCTGTTCGTCGGTTTGCTGAGAGGCCTAGCTGTTCTTGTCCTGTCCCTGTCCTTGTTCTTGAGCCTTTGATCCCTGACTCTTGGTTCAGGGGTCCCCCACTGCCGCCTAGGCCTGGGTGGTGGTTTTCCCTTACAGATCCCTTGGGTTTGTATCTGATCTAACTTAGCATTGCAGAAATTATTTTTGCAGTCGTATTTTTGTTTCTGAAACTTTGTGTCTCTTCATCTATCCCCTTCGAATCATTTGGTTTTAAGTAATAGATTTTGCCTGTATCTAATGTCTCTTCATCTATCCACTCTTTGCAACGTATATTGAAATAATAGTTCCATTGTTTCTATGATTAGATTGTTGCTCTCTCTCATGAGGTTTTGAGTATTTGAAATTTTGAATGTAATCCCTATGAGCTTTTATTATTACTAGATAAAATTATTAAATCTCACCAACAGTTTGTGGTTATTTAACCAGTTTCTAGGATTAATTATTTAATTTGAGAAATTACCATTCCTATCAACTCTTCAACTAATTGGTTCATTGACCAAGTAGATGAAAAGTCGATCATCATTTGTTTAATACGCAAAGTACTGGATATTAAGATATTGAGCCTGAGTAACAAGAGTAAATTGAGGTAAAGTTAACAAACTTGACACCAGCGCATCAGGGATTTGGGTGAATGTGTATGGGCCAATGTATGATGTTATTGAATATTTATCCCTGATCAATTTATTGGGTTCGCGCTGGATCAGAGGAATGAAGTGGAATAAAGACTATGCAGTCTTGGTTGAGCAGTTTTACATCATGTTGAATTATACACCTGCCTCATGCAGCAGCTTAGTAAACATTATTTTCTAAAGCAAGGAGAAATAGCAGTTTTAAATTAATACAATGAGTCGAACCATTGACTTTGAGTGAGTCAAGCTTTGCTTTCCAATCCCCTCACGGAAGTGTACATATACCTAATGTATAGACTCCCGAATGGAATATATACCGGACACAAATCAAAAACATCAGTGAGTTATCAGAAAAGTGACCTTGGAATGCTAAAGGCTGTATGTAGACTGTACCTGAGAGTAGCCTATAATGTCTCCGTTTTCATCCAGCATGTTGAAGTTAATAATTGGCCCTTGCAGATCGGCACTCTTGAACTCTGCAGGGTTGTACATCTGCACTGCAGGAGCCCCATTAGCATACCGTAGAGTAGACAGAACGGAGCAGGTGTAGCTCGCCAAAGCGAACGTGTGCTCCTGAATGTTCTTCATTCCAGCTGCGAAATAAAAAAATAAATGTTTTATAAGCATTCGGCATGTATTTAGCATTTTTATATACCGGGCTGCTACATCACAGTCCAAACCTGAAATCTACAAGCATGCAGTAGTAACTGGAGCAACAAAAAAAACCCTGTAATCTAAGCACATGATTTTAAAGTGGGAGTCCAATATGCCCTCAACACAATGTTCCCAGTAGTGATCTTCCAGAGGCCGCACCAATGGGACCACCAATGTTGTTGCAATCATGCCATGGGAAATGTTGGTGGGTACCCTGGGCATATTCTCCACTGCCACTTCTGGTGCCGTTCCCCCAATCCAAAAACCGTCACTTAAACTATGGCCATCTTTCAAAGAAAACTGTGAAAATGTTCTTGATGTGCAGAGGGAAATACGAGTGGTCGAAGTCTGGGGTTGCTGTCCTTGAAGTGCAGCGGTAAAAGTCCCAGCATGTCACGGACATTTTAAAAGTAGGTGCTGAAAATATGGGGTGTAATTCCAGCACCCATATTCGTAATGGCACGTCCACCAGAGCTTCTATGAGTGAAAAGTACTCACCTATGTGACAGGAAACTGTTAATTGGGCACACCAGCTATCCTTGCTATGACGTACTTGGGGATAACACTACACTCACACCATCCAGACATGAAAGTCATTTTGATGTGAATTTGCGGAGGTTCTGCAAATCTGTGGCAAAAGTAAATAAAGCGCAAGCTCCGATGCTACAAAAATAAACACCCCGGGGTATGCCACGACCCCATCGGGAGCAGTTAGGGGAGGGGGTGTGTGGCCCCCCCTCTCTGAGCCTCTGGGAGGCCCCGAGAACATCATCTCCCGTTGGGGACATTATCATAAAGGAGAGGGTTGTGCGTGGCCTCCCTCCCTGAACCTGAAAAGGCACCAGAGCACCCATACTCTGGGACCGCATACAAAATAAAAGAGGGAGGAGTGTGATCTGCCTCCTTGATTCTTGAAAGGCCCAGGGACCCCATACCCGGGTGCGAACATTATAAAGGAGAGGACGCTGTAACTTTGAAAATGGGTAAGTGTGCAAGGCCCCCCTCCGAGAGCCATTCTATTGCCCAGGGTCTCCAACCCATGGGGTCGGTTCAGTGACGGTGTCTAGGGGTCCCCAATTCACAGGACGCCATCTTTTTCCTGCCCGAGAGCATGGGCCGAGAAAGCGTACTGTTGTCTCACCCAGCGGGAGCACAAAACAGCTCCCACAGGGTGGGAGCACAAACCATTTTCCCTGCCCGTGCTCTCGGGCAGGGTAAAAACCCAAAATGGCTCCTGCCCAGAGGGAGCAAAAGAAGCTGCTCCAGCAGGGTGGGAGCAATGATGGCTCCCGCTGCAACAATGTATGGGTGCAAGTAGAGGATCTGGTGGCACTGTGGGGCCTTGGAGCTCCCCCTACAGCTCCCAACGTAAAATATGCAGTAATGTGCCCTGAGAGGGCATTGGGCACCCTTGAATAAAGTTTTAAAAAAGGCAGGCTCCAGTGTGGACTTGTGAAATGAGGTCACTTGCAGGGAGCCATCAGGGCAGCGGAGCCCCTGGGCCCCCATAGCGGCCCCCAAAACAAAATAAATCTGTGGGTGTCCCAGATGGGACCAGGATACCCACCAAAAATTGGAAAAAAATAATAGTAAAGGAGTGGGCAGAGCCTCCTACCAAAGAGTGCACCACAATGCCCTAGGGCATTTTCAAAGGATACATTTGGTAACTAGTGGTGCCAGTGCCCCTAGAAAAAACAGTGGCACCTCAAAACAGTTTTTTAGTGTTGTGGGGTGCTGCAGAGAGCAGCCCCTCCAGCAACATTTATAAAAAACAGTCCATGACTCCAGGGGAGCTTGCTGTATTTGTTTAAAGCATTGTTAGCTGGAGCTCTATGCCCTTCAGCTGGAGTGCAGAGCCACCTTGTGGTGGGTTTTATAGCTGCATTTTTATAGCTTGAATAATGTTAAAAAAAAACTCAGACATATTAATACATTTTTTAATAACATTTTTACATTTTTTAATGACAATACATCGCCCTGTAGGTATTAATAACAAATAGATGTCATTATAATTATTGCCCTATTTTTGGCAAAGACAATACATGTGCTTTATCCTGAAATAAAGGGTCTAGATATGCTGATATCCTTACCCCTTTATAAAGCCAATAGGACCACTTTTTATATTTTGGTGTTCTGGTCCTTTGACAAAGTCATTAGGCCTGCCATAACTAAAGTGAAACCTAGACTCTGCGCCCAACCCCCTGCTGCGCATGGCTTGTGTGAGGAGGGGATTGGCCCTGGGCCTGGCTCACAACCAACCTCATGCCAGGCAGGGGTGAAGGCTGTGCGTGGCATGTGGTAGGCTGGCGACAGGGGTTGGATGGAGGGCCTGGCCCACAGCATGGGGTTGATGTTACATATGGTAAAAACATAATATTTTATGTAAAAAAAAAAACAAATGTTAAACTAACGTTGTAATTAGGTATGGTAATAATATCTTACTTTGCATTTAAAAAAAACTTTACATTCACTGAAATAAAACAAAGTTTAAAGGAACATTATAGTTGGGTGACAATGTCAGTTAAAATATACCTCGCCAGGCACTGCTAATTACCCGATATTTTACAAAAATCATGACATGTTCTATGACATCATTGATAATACCGCTGCAACATTTGCAAGGAAAACTTTGATGAGAAAGCTGTGCATGGCGGGGGCACAAGTTATAGTTACCTTAGGACACGAGTTACATTTATTTGAGATAACTATAACTGGTGAATTTCAGTAATTTTGTTCATTGAAAAAGTATGTTTTAACTGACATTTTCACCTAACTATAACATACCTCTAATCTTTATTTTTTCAGTGAATATATATATTGCCAGTAGGTAGTTACAGTTAGGACCACGTTACCATATGAAAACCATTTTTTGTCTTGCCAACAACTTTGGCACAATTTGACAAATCTTCACTAAATTTACGGAAAAAAAAGAGCCCGGTGATTCTGGTTGTGCATGGAAAGATCCAGGGTGATAAATTAAGTGGGGGCTGAGAAAAAGGGGGGTCAAAAAAAAGTGCGCTTCCCATCTTAATTCCCATAGGAGCTCTAGACACACCTATAGACCAAACCGCTGGACGGAATTACACCGAACTTGGCAGAAAGCTAGCTTTGGTTATGCAGATCACACTTTCAGTTATTTGGTGTAAATCCATTCAGTAGTTTTTGAGAAATTAAAGGAAATTCAAATTTGCATATCTACGATCGCAGCTAATTTGCGAATAATAACGAGCTCATGCAGAGCTCTCCAGAGCTCTGACTGCCTGCCAGCACTTCAACCAGGATGTGTTGGCAGCCATCTTGGGACTCGGCTTCAACCGATTCCCACAAAAAAAGTGCTACAAAAAAGAAATGCGAGCAGGATAGAAATACCCTGACCCCTAATTTGGCCAAAAATGAATTTAAAAAAAAAAAAAAGGCGAAATTTGCGAATTTAAGGCCAAAAAAAAAAGAAACTAGCGCAGGCTCCTGAGCTTGGTTTGAAAATGGCCCTAGGTCGGCCAGGTCCCAGGGGCATTTTATTAGAGAAGGAGGGTGGATACCGGCCCCCCCATCTAAGACTCTTAGAGCCCCGGGGACCACCACCTCCACAGGGCTCTATTTTTATAATGGAGGGGGGCTGCTCGGACCCCTCTCCTAGACTTCCTCGAAGGCCGTGGACCACTCCCTTCCCAGGGCTTTCATTTAAATAATGGAAGGGGGCTGTGCGGATCCCCCTTCCTTGGCTTACTACAAGCCCCAGGGACCTCCACCTCTCCGGGGCAATACATTTTACAAACTGCTGGAGGCTGCATGATCCCTCCCGGGCCACAGGGACCACGCTCTCCCTGGGGCCCACACAATATCTAATACTGGGAGGGGGGCTACGTGGCCCCCCTTCAGGGCCATATATGGCCCGGGGACAACCACCTATCCGGGGCCAGCCCATGCAAACACTCATGACATGGTCAGTGACATCACTGATGACATCATCCACAGAACCACTCACACACCCACTCAGACCCCATAGAACCTCTCATACACCCACTCCCACTACCACACAACCCCTCACATACCCATTCATAGACCCATACCAGTACTCACACAACAAATCACTCTTCCATTGAGCCACTCATACATCCACTCACTCATATTGCCATCACACACCCACTAACTCAGCCATGCAGTCACTCATGTGCCCACTCACTCACCATATACAGCCACTCACACATCCAGTCATCACAGACACACACATCCGCTCATACACCCTAACAGCCACTCACACACCCACACAGCCACTCACTCACCCATACTGGTACTCACACACCCACTCACTTACATACACACAGACTCAAACAGCTACTCCATCACCTATGCAGCCACTCACACACCTATGAAGCCACTCACATGAGTGATGTAATATGTGAGGTCATAAGCAGTGCATTGCGGGGGCGTAAGTTATAGTTCGCTCAGGTAACTATAACTGCTGAATTTCTATGATTTTGTATGAGTGAAATCTCTAAGCCTAACTACAATGTCCTGGGAGAAGATAGTCCCAGGAAGGCTTGCACTCCACAGTTGCAGTTTTCAACAAAATCTTTATTGGCAACGTGCTTCACCCGATCCCAGGTTTCCTCAAGGCCACAACAACAGAAACATGGCGCCCTATTGCTCTTAAAAAGCACACATAGGGTGGACAGTCATCTTCAACATAGAAGAAATACTGCATATTTTTTCCTCTATATGGCTCATTCATTTAACATCCATTATAAGTGTCATTCCTAATATTCTTAGTAATGCTTGCATATAATTGTAGACATCCAAATCAGGCTGCAGCATTTAAAAACATTTGTGGTGAGCAAAATATATATTTAGTGCTAAACATAAAATTATTATTATATGAGAAAAGCCATTCCATTTCAATAACTTTATTTCGGCCATTACGGCCTTAGAAGTTTCATGAGCATAAAATACAATACAAGCATAGCAAACAATCAATTAAAATAAACCATAATAGCATAAAAAACTTCCAACTTAGAGTCCAGGTTTCCAAAGCTCCGGAAGAAAGAGCAAGTCCACAAAAATGCATTTGTTTAACAGATTAAAAGAGAATCATCATTCAAATATTGTAGCCTTGAGTAAGAGAATCTACCTGACCCTCATTAACATTTAGGACCCTAAAAGTGCCAGTGCATAAAGTGCAAAATAATCTAAAAATTCATTCAAATGATCCAGGCTAATTCAGTACAAACTGTCCAGAACGACGACAAACATAATAAAAACAGTCCTATAAAACCAGGAAACGTAACAACAACAGTCTATGGCATAATGGTTAGCAGCATAATCCATCGTACAAAGCAATTCCTTGTTTAGTACAAATCTAAATTGCATGTTAGCTACTTGCCCAGAATTGGATATACAGTTTCCTAGATACAATGATTGTACTACATGATTATATCTAAGCCATTCTAATTTAATCAATCTTAATACCATATGCTATAATAGCCTATATATACACAGTAAAAAAGAGCATTTGAGAGTAACAAGATATTGTATCCATACTTGATCTCTCCATTAAGCTTGCAATTAGTAATGCTTATTTATATAAACGATCCTTATATTGATCAATAAGACAATTACTATCAGCCTAAAAAAATTTCAATAAAGTGCCTGTGCAACATTGGTCAAAAGACCAATCCTGTATTAGAATAACCATTAGGCTCGTAGCACATACCCTTAAAATAACATGTAGTCAAATGCAATTTAAAATAACCCTAAAATTGATCTAAAAGTAATTTTTAGTTAAAAACAAAACAATATGAACACTAAATTGATTGCCAGCATTATAAAGTGTTTTTTATAAAAGAGAAAAGCAACAATAGATTTAGACAGGCCAAGTGGCTTCAGTACATGTTGACATTTTATGATATTCCCCATGTAATTCCATGCCCTGTATGCCTGCCCAGTGGCAAAAGTAACATTATTTAGCCGGGGGTCACATAACTAGAGCCGCAGAGTGGCTTAAATATATAATCACACTACATGAAATGCCCCACATGACTTCATATACTTTACGCCCGCCAAATAGTTAATTGTAAGTGATTGGAAAGAGGCCTCCGCTCACTACTTGTACCCTCTGGTCCAGCATGCTTGCTCGCAGATGAGTATCAGCCGAGCCAGGGGTAGGTTGCACGCTTTTCGCGATGATCCTGAACCATAAGTCAATTACCCATGGGTTCCGTGTGCTTTCTGGGGATCTCTGTCACTCTTGGTCAATTGCTTCCGCGTAGGCCTTTGACCCGTTTATTTAATTGTCTCTTCCTTTTTATCTTCATCCAGGTGGGATAACACTCTTATAGTGCGACTCCGCTTTTGCTAATGGAGCTTTGATTCCCTCCTTTAGCGGTAAGAGTATTTATTGGTTAAATCATGTGGGCTAATCCCTTCCTGCGACCCTACACTGTGCATGTGACACTCGGTCAGCTGTCCATGACCATCACCCATTACGTGGATACTTTTGTGCGACTTCATTCACGGTATGGGTGCGTTAGTTTATCGGCGTCACATCCGCCGTCTACTTGGCGACATGCATACTGTAAATGAATGGGTGATACTGATATTCACACACCCCTAGGATTCCCCTGAGGTATAGATTCTTGACCTCCCCAGTTTGTGTGTGACTACATGTTAAGTGTCACTACTGACTACCTTCTGGATTACTTATGTTTCGTAACACTGGCGTATTGTTATACCCTTTGGGCATTGAACCTAAGCATGCAATAGCTTTGTATGCCAGCTCTATTAAGCACCAATACGGTCATTGAATTTTGTTGCTGTTTTCCCCTTTTTCTTCTTTCTTCTAGGTCGGTTGATTTATCGATTGCATTAAGATTGATCTCATACCCTTTTGCATTGGGAATGGCACGGCACTAGGTGACATATGTACCTCTGACAGCCCTTCCTCTGAGTAGTTTAGCTGTTTTATATTTCACAGTCCTGATGAATTGCCCTGATCATTCATGACATTACAGACAAGAAAAATGTTGACCAACACTTGTGCTAGAGCTCACATGGACCATTATATCCACTCTGACTTGTATTTGTTTTTAATATAACCTAGGATCTCACACATTAGAGCTTGACTTAGATTCCCTTCAAGTTATTTTTAATCCCACCACTCTACTCATTCACCTCACCCTCACCGCCACCGGCATACTTCATTACGGCAGTTTAAAAGAACTCCGGCAAAGAGCCCTGCTGCGGGGCCCGTTGGGCATTGCGGCACCGACCCAACAAGGAGCTGCCCTATGATGAAGCATGACACCCCTTGGGGTGTGTGAGAGCTCTTGCTCCTGAAGGATCAGATCCCCCATCTTGATCCTTCAGGCTCTCCCGATCCTCCTTCCATAGGAACGGCACACCTGTATGCATACCTACAGTGATTGGAAAGAGCCAGAGTCAAGTTCCTATGGCTGTTGTTCAAAAGGTCCACCCCAAGAGAAATCAAATATTGCAAAGGCTAGCACCATGTAATTTAACTTGAAAAGCAAAGTCACCACCACTATTCATATAACTCATCAAATCACAACAAATTATGACACAGATCAAAGGAAAGCACGCCGTAAGTCCCAGGACTCATGGCCCTAGCTGAGTTACACAATGAATCTTTTATTGGGGGGGGTCTCAGAGAGGGACGTCTTAACTTCCTTGAATCTAGAACTGGGTGGCACAGTGAGCAGTAGTTTCAAACCCAAATCTCTGTTTAATCCAAATATGCCACACGACTTACTAGACTCATTTCATGAGTAAGTGAATCGCGATTTAATGGTATTATGGAAACAATCTGCCAACAATTTTGCCTCCAATCTAAGGACAGAGGAAAGCCTTAACATCCCTTTCTAAAAATCAGATTATTATAATTAAGCCCTCCGATAAGGGAGGTAATGTAGTCCTTTGGGATGTGAATGAATACCAAAAAGAAGCACATAGACAACTCCATTCCACCAGCTATGAAAAAAGAACTTACCAGGCTTATTGTTCAGCTATTCGGAATTGTCATGACCAGCTTTTGGGATGGAGAGCAAAAGAGTTACTTAGTGAGGATGAATACCAGTTCCTTCTAGTGAAGAAACGTGTTGCCCCATGTTTCTACATTTTCCCCAAGGTACATAAAAATAAAACTGACCCACCAGGGAGTCCGATAATTTCAGCCAATGGCAGTATCCTAGAACAAACATCTATTTATCTTGATTTTCACCTTCTCCCATATGTACTCGCTTTACCGTCTTACTGCAGATATATCACCGATTTCATCACCAAAATCACAGAGATACCTTGGCAGCCTAGCTACATTTTTGTCACCTTGGACGTGTTGTCTCTGAACACCTACATAGACCACGACTTAGGAGTACAGGCATGCAAACACTTTTTTAGAGATAAACCATTACATAGGTAAGATCTTTACATGAGGTTGCTGGAGATGTTACGTTTCGGTCTAGAAAACAACCATTTTGTATTCAGAGATGTTTGATATCGACAACTGGTCAGGACTGCAAAGGGAAGTTGTTTCACTCCAAGCTATGTCTGTATGTTTATGGGATGGTGGGAGGAAAAACATGACTGGATTGAGGAGAATGAGAGGTGGACAAATCAGATCGTCCTCTGGATTAGATACATAGATGATTTATTCATGGTATGGGAGGGTCCAGAGGTGAACTGCATGATTTTCTGAAACATATCTCCCAAAATTCTTTAAATCTTGCCGTCACGCCTAAAATTGATAAGACACAGATGGATTTCTTGGATGTCTCAGTTTCAGTAATAGAGGGTAATATACAGACCAATATATACCACAAGGAGACAGCAGGCAATAGCATCCTTCATGCCAAAAGCCACCACCCACAAAATTTTAAATGGAGCATTCCATATGGCGAGCTCCTCAGGGCCAAAAGAACTTGCAGCACACCACTGAGCTTTAGCCATGAGAAAGGCAGGATGATCTCGAGATTTAGAGCAAGAGGATATCCTTATAAAGTTCTGAATGCTGCCAGTAGGAAAAAAGCCATAACTTAAAGGGAACACCTACTAGTTCAAAAGAAAAAAGAACAAAAGGAACCCTCCGGGGTCAAACTCATAACCACATTCAATAGTGAATCGAGTGCTGTGAAAAAGATTCTTAACAAACATTGCCATTTGATCAAAACAGATCCCGTTATAGGGACAGCCGTGCCTGCACTTCCTCCAGTGACCTATCAGAAATCTAAATCCCTTAAGGACTTCCTTGTACACAGCTACAGTAATGCATCTACCAACAGAAGGGGTTGGCCTCAAGAGCAGAGACGTTTCCACAAATGTGGCCACTGTGAAGCCTGCCATGGCAGCAAGAACAGAAGGGAATACACACTACCTACTGGGCAAACCAGGGCTATCAATAAATCCATCACATGTGGGAATGATTGTGTAGTATATGTACAGGAATGTCCTTGTGGTTATAAATATGTAGGTAGCACCATCTGACCGGTAAAAAAAGAGGGTGTTGGAACATTATCGAGCTATAAAAAAATGGAGATCTAAATTATCCAGTAGCTAGACACTGGGAGAAATTCCATGAGCATAATGCTGATTTATTGTCGTATTTTGGCATTGACAGGATCCCGCAGAATGTCCGTGGTGGAGACAGGGATAGAAAATTGAGACGTTTGGATTCGGAGTATGTAATCCTGCTTAGGAGCAATTCCCAGGGAGGCCTCAATGAGGATGAGGAATTTCATGTGCATATCGGCTGATATGACATTGGATGAATGACAATTTTTAATCAATTTTTCATTTTCAAACTTCATTTATCGATCTCATTTGTGGCATGAAGGGTTTTGCTTTCCTTTTCTCTTATCAGTACTTCTCTGAACTTTGTCTTCTATATGTGTTCCATATTCTTCATATCTGTATATCTCTCTTCTGTCCCTCTCGTGAAATGAATTATGGAGCCATTATGTTCTTCTCAGGATCTCACACTGTCCAGAGTACTTACGGCATGCTTTCCTTTGATCTGTGTCATAATGTTTTTATGATTTGATGAGTTATATGAATACTGGTGGCAACTTTGCTTTTCAAGTTGGATTACATGGTGCTAGCCTTTGCAACATTTGATTTCTCTTGGGGTGGACCTTATGAATGACAGCCATAGGAACTTGACTCTGGCTCTTTCCAATCACTTACAATTAACTATTTGGCAGACGTAAAGTATATGAAATCATGTGGGGCCTTTCATGCAGTGTGATTATATATTCAAGCCACTCGGCGGCTCTAGTTATGAGACCCCCGGCTATATAATGTTACTTTTGCCACTGTGCAGGCATACAGGGCATGGAATTACATGGGGAATATCATAAAATGTCAACATGTACCGAAGCCACTTGGCCTGTCTAGATCTATTGTTGCTTTTCTTATATAATAATAATAATAATTTTATTTTTAGCACAGAATATATTTTGCTCACCACAAGTGTTTTTTAAATGCTGCAGCCTGATTTGGATGTTAACAATTATATGCAAGCATTACTAAGAATATTAGGAATGACACTTATAATGGATGTTAAATGAATGAGCCATATAGATGGAAAAAATATGCAGTAGTTCTTCGATGGTGATGATGATTGTCCACCCTATGCGTGCTTTTTAAGGGTGATAGGGCACCATGTTTCTGTTTTTGTGGCTGTGAGGAAGCCCGGGATCGGGTGAAACGCGTTGCCAATAAAGCTTTTGTTGAAAACTGCAACTGTGGAGTGCAAGCCTTCCTGAGAGTATCTTCTCCCAGGATCTTTGTTTTGGGATTATTACGGGCCCTGCACCCATGTGCCCGCACCAGCCCCGCCAGTGTGGACCTGACTGCTTATACTGCAGGATTGTTTTCTTGCTATATATATGTATATTATATATATACACATATTTTTTTTACAGCCTGGCATTAGCCACTCTGTAGTTATAGTTAGGATGCAGAGAGATAGGAATTCCTCAGTTTTGTGACCAATAATAACTTTGTGTCTGTTTAATGAATCTCCACAAAACTTTGCAGACCTATAGCTTTTTCTACATTGGCATACAATGCAAAGGTTTGTGGTGACTGGTCAAGGGTGTGCAAAGAAAAAGGGGGGTCCCAATATGCTTTATTCAAACAATGCATTTTTTCATAAATGTTGTACTCGCTCGTAGTGGCATAGTGACCAGTTAGATGTCCTTAAAATCTGGCATCATTATACATTATGGTGTGCAGATGATATTTTTTGGTAGTAGAGGTAAGTATGGTAAGTATTTTTAAAGTTATAAGGCATTTTAACTTAGAGGTACCTGAGGCTGCTGTAGCTTCGCAAAAGTTTGTGAAAGTATAGAGGTACGTGCCAATAACGAGGCATTAAATGATTGGCTAATGACTGCCTTTACAAAAGTTAAGGGCAGTCATGTTAAGTACACTTTGCCTGTGTTCTGGGTAAGTGCCTTAGATATAGGTAAGCATTAGGTTTATATGTTTTCCTACCTATTAGCACGTTGTTAAAGTGGCAATAGGTAGGGAAGATAATGTAAAGTTTTCTATATATTTTTTAAAACATTTTACAGAATACCGCAGTATTTCCTATGAATAATAAATAACAAATAAATGTTACAACATTTTAAAAACATTGTCCTACACTATTGATTTTGATTTAAAATCTTTTAGTTTTGAAATAAAACCATAAAAATACAAATAACAGTTCCCAGAATGCAAAAAGGAGATGCCTCGTCATATCGGTGCTGCATCTGACATAGTCCGCTAACAATGGATACACAATTTGTATCGATGCATTACAATCTCAGGGTCGAGAAATGATGAGATATAAAGTATAATATGTACAATACAAAGTATATGCCAAAGTAGCAAATTACAGGCAGTAAAAACAGAATGTACCACACTATATTTCACAAATATAGTGTACTACAATGTATTTTCACTTTAGAAACATTTTGTTTTTAAAAAAATTAACACAATATGGCATTAATCACAGTATTACCTAGAAAGTAGTGTGCTACTTACAAAAAATGGCAATTTGTTTTTATATAAAACAATATACTGTACCTCACTATATTTCACAAATATAGTGAACTAGATTGTATTTTTATTTTTTACATATTTGTTTTTTTATTTTCAGGCAACTATCGCAGCACTTTGTAGGTACCAGCACAGTACTTTGTACACTTTTTTTTAAATATATAGAAAAATATGAATACATTTCCCTACCTATTAACACAACAATAGCACCTACTACTTACCCATATCTAACACTTTAAACCGCTACACAGCTAAAGTGTGGTACAAACTACATGGCTTCATTTTACTTTTGTAAACACAACCATTAACCAAACATATACTGCCTTGTGATCTGCTGTAACTTTGTGGTATACCACAGCACAATATAAAACTAAATGTGTTATCATTTATAACTTTAATAGTACTTAATCAATTTAGACCTAATACCAAAAATTACCTTTTCCACTCAATAATATATTTCCTGCTACATTTCATTTTCATACGTTCACATTAAGGGCCTTATTACGATGTCAGGCGGATGCAATCTCTGGTCGGTGGTCCCAACCGCTGAATTATGTGTAGGCTTTCCTGTTTTCAGTTTCTATTTTTGGTCAATTCTGGTGGGGTTTTTTCAGTGTTTTCAAGTGTTTTCAATACCTTAAAAAAACAGTGGTTATCAGTGGTTACATATTTTTGCACCATTAAAAACAACGGAAACAGTGTTTTTCCGGTGTTTATGGAACATTTTGCTTTTATTATTGCCTGCTTTCTGCACTGATAGTGCATGGTATATAGGCAGTGTACGTACAGTGTATATGAGGTCCAAATACATTATTGCACATCAAACTTATTGTAGTACACCAAACAATACTTCTGCAGTGAGTCTTCGGTCATGTGCGCTCGCTCTTTCCTTCCTATGTAAACATTTTTCTGTGAAAACGCCCTCTCAACATTGGCACATGAGATGGGCAACGCCAAAACAGCCAGTACACAATTTGCTAACTCCAGCCACTGACATAGCTTTCCATGCCAACACTGGTGCTCTTGAAGATTGCGATTCTCTGGGCAGATTCTGCAACATTTGGGTTGAACTGGGCGCTTATGCCCTCGAGCGGTCAAAAATGAAGCACCACTTTTGAAACTACGGAGAAAATTCCCCTTTACGGAAGGGAGCTAGAACTTGTACAGAGTACCACAGTGAGGTTTCATTGATTTCAAATGCCATGGTTGGTGAAGGGACATTTCTATGCATCATTGCAAGCCATTTTTCATACATTGTAAAATAAAAGTTCCTGAATTGCTCTTCAACATTGCTTTGCTTACCAAGTGGCAAGAATTCTAACATTGAACATGTTGCAGTGCCAAAGTTGCTAAAGGTGTCGCCCAGCCTACCCTCAAGGAGATGTTTCACATCTACACCAATTATGCTGAACACTTGGCAGACAAGGGTGTTTTTAGACTCTAGTTTTTTTATTATGTCCACTACATCAGTTATGTTTTCCTGTAAAAATCTAAGAATGTAGTAGAGTGTACTTTTTCTCACATCACTATCAAAATGCGACCAAAGATCCTCACATTTCTTGCCTTTGGCATCATCACTCAGCAAATATTCTGTAAACGGGTGCCACATGGATAATATAGAATTCACACCCCCTTGGACTGATAACCATCAGCTAAGTGACACAGATGGGATGACTCTTTCTTTGATGCCACACAAAGCACAAAATGAGAAATAGGTGCGTATTAGCTCCCGCTCATAACAAAACAGTGCACCAAAATTGACTAAAAAGTCAATAGCATTCTTCATTAACTCTGAAGATTGTAAAGATGCTTTCAGCATACCATCTAACAAGTGGCAAGGATCTCTTACAGCAAAGCACTTCAGCTCAGGTATCGATTTTGACTGGTCATCACACAACTTTTTCATATACGTAGCTGAATTACTGCAAATATAAACAATATCACTC
Organism: Calotriton arnoldi; assembly: GCA_963921515.1. Classification (NCBI taxonomy): domain Eukaryota; kingdom Metazoa; phylum Chordata; class Amphibia; order Caudata; family Salamandridae; genus Calotriton; species Calotriton arnoldi. The sequence goes on along the minus strand of CAWUFW010001520.1, from coordinate 1,251,537 downwards.
CAATCTTTGTTGAACTTGGAAAGAACCTTTTTGCAGCAGCATTCCAAGTGGCACTGCGTTCCATGTTTTCCAAAAGTCTGGTGTCATGTTTTCACCACTATCCCAGATGCTTGGTGATAGCACTCTTTTCACATATACTTGTCACTATACCTTGCATTGAATGTTTAAAGCCTGAGGTGTTGGTAATTCACCTACTATCAATACTGACTCACTTGAAACTGGGAGCTGATTTATCAAGGGTTTTTACCCATTCTCTGTGGGTAAATGTGATAGCTGATTCTTATGAAACCAGCCATTTTACCCATCAGTGAAAGAATCAAACGCAGCCAAAATATCAAATATGATTTTGATATTTTCTGATTCTCTACAGTTTATAAAATAATTAAAGAAGACCTAAAACATGCTTCTACACCCTGCATCTTTAGACCACAGACTACAAAACTAAAGAAACAATATTTTAGTGACATCCCTAAACAACGAAACTCAAGCAAAGTTACATTGTATTGGCCCCTCAGGAAGAAAAAAAAATACTCTTTCACTCACCTTTTCCTTTCTTTGAATGGCATTTAGTTTATGGTTGTGCCGGTGTTTTTTCAGTGTTTATATGTTTACACTGGTGAGGGCTATTTCCCTTTCGGTGGGGTTTTATCAGTTATTATAGGTTTAAACCTAAAACCGGACAGCCTAATTATATGCGACCGCACATGGTGCGGTCGCAAGCTCCCTTTTCTGTATGGGAGCTTGTGCTGCGGTCGGAAACCGGCTGCAGCACAAGCTCCCATACAGAAAAGGGAGTTTGTGTTCATCCCTACACCGCGTGGTAGGCACCTCAAAGTGCCTGCCACACGGTGCAAGGATCAACAGGGGGGCCCGGCCCCTAAACAGAGGCCGCAGGAAGAAGGGGGCCCAGCTAGGGGCCCCCAAACTTGCTTTCCGAGAGGCTTTCCATGTCGGAAAGCCTTGCATGGAAAGCCTGTTGGAAGCCAAGCATCATAATCTGGACGGCGTAAAACACCGCCCATAGGGATCACGTGCCGGTTCTGACTGGCAGACAGGCTCCTTGAGCCCGTCGGAAGCCAGCCGGAATGTCTGGCCGGTTTCAAAACCGACAGCCTTCATTGTAATGAGGCTGTCAGTTTTGAAACCACAATGAGGCTTGGAAAGCCGCAGAACTGCGTTTGGAGGCTTTCCGAGCCTCATTGTAATCGGCCCATAAGTATCTTTAAACTACACTCAAGTACACCACACACCTCTCCACTCTACACCACTACATGACTCCACTCTACACCACTCCACTCTATGCCATTCCACTCTACACCATTCGATTCCACGCCACTCCACTCTACACCAGTGCACTCTACGGCAAACCACTGTACGACACTCCACTGTATGCCTCTCCATTATACGCCACTCCAGTATGTGCCACTGAACTCTACATTACTCCACTGTATGCCACTTCACGTCACTCAATTCTACGCCACTCCATGCTATGATATTACACTGTACAGCACTCCATTTTACAGCACCTCACTCCATGCCACCCAACTCCATGCCACTCAATTCTATGCCGCTCCATGCTACACTATTTCAGGCTGCGCAACTTCACTTTGCAACACTTCAGTGTATGCTACAACACAGTATGCCACTCCACTGTATGCCACTCCACTCTACTCTGTTTCACTCAATGCCATTCCAATGTAAGCCACTGCACTCTACGCACTCCATTTTATGGTAATCAACTGTACCACACTCAATTCTACGACATTATATATCACTCCACTCCATGCCATTACACTCAATGCTACTCCATGCAACTCCAATTAACAGCACTCCACTCTACTCCACTGTATGCAAATCCAATTTACGCCAGTCCACTGTATGCCAATCCACTGTACGTCACACTACTGTACATCATTGCACTGTACGCCATTGCATTGTAAACTATTACACTGCATGCTATTCCACTCTACCCCATCCACTCTATCCCACTCTACACCACTGCACACCACTCCAAGCTACTCCACTCCACTCTATGCCACTCCATTCTACACCACAACATTATACATTATTTCACTCTATGTCACTCCACTCTACCCCACACCTCTCTACTCTACTCGATTCTAGGGGTGGGCAGAACTTGCAAAATTTGACATAAAAAATAGGCACGTTGTGCTGCTCATACTGTGATTTAGTGGCAGTAGCATGTTCCATGCTGTAAAATGGCACTAGGCGGTGCGCCAGAGGTTGCAGGTACTCGAGGTGGTTTTGCAGATTTTCTACTCCAGCGGCAGCCTTATAACCATGAACGGTCTTGACCACGCGTGTTAGAAACATCTAGCTGGATGTCCTTTTAGTGACCCAAAATCACACTAGGAAACGCCAAGTCTCGCTCGCCAACATTTCTGGAGCAATGCGTGAGAAATAATTCTGCCATGTAGCGATAAGCTTAATTCAGCCAGAACTCATGCAGAGTCACTGATATTCCATGGGCGAAACTGAATATTCCACTCACCCCTTCTCTATTCCTCTGTACACCACTCCGCTCTACGCCACTCTGCTCTGCGGCACTCCTCTCTATGCGGCTCCACTCTACGGTATTCCACTTTACACCACTCCACTCTAAGCTACTCCACTGTACACCATTGAACTTCACGCCAGTCCGTCATGCCAGTGTATGCCACTACTCTTTACAACCCTCCACTGTATGCTACTCCACTGTACGCCACCTCACTCCACTCTATGCCACTCTACTGTATATCACTCCAGTGTACGCTACTCCACTCTATCCCACTTTATGCCTCTCCACTGTACACCACTGCACTCTACACAACTCCATTGTCTATCACTCCACTCTAGGCCACTACACTAAATAATATTCAACTCCATATCACTCAATTCTATGCCACTCCAGTAGATGCTATCCCACTCTACACCACTCCAGTCTACGCTGTTCCACTCTACGTGACTCTACTGTATGCTACTCCACTCTATGCTATTCCAACGTAAGACACTTGACTCTGTCACTGTATGCCACTCCACTCTATGCCACTCCGCTCTGCAGAACTCTGCTCTAAGCTACAGCACTGCAATCTAGGCAGCTCCACAGTCTACCACTCCACTCTATGCTATTCCACTGATTGCCACTCAACTCCATGCCAGTATACGTCACTGCACTCTACGCCACTTGACGCTATGCCACTCAACTATACGTCACTCCACGGTATGCTATTTCACTCAACATCACTTCAATCTATGCCACTCTACTGTAAGTCACTCCACTGTACACCACTCCACTGTACGCCACTCCACTCTATACTATTCCACTCTACCCTATTCCACTCTACACCACCACTCCATGTTATTTGACTTTACACCACTCCACTATAGCCTCTTCTATTCTACGCCACTACACTGTATGCCACTCCATGCCACTACACTGTATGCTATTCAACTCCACACCACTCCATTCTATGCCACTCCAGTCTATGCCACTCCACTCTATACCACTGCACTGTAAACCACTCCATTCTACGTCATTTGACTCTACACCACTCCACTATAGCCTCTTCTACTCTATGCCACTACACTGTACGCCACTCCACTCTATGCCACTGCACGCCACAACTTTGTACGCTATTCAACTCCACACCACTCCATTCTATGCCACTCCAGTCTATGCTATTTCACTCTATGCCACTCCATTTTAAGCCACTCTGCTCTATGCTATTCTACAGTAAGCCACTCCAATTTATGCCACTCTACTGTACGTCAAACTCTATTTGTACACACCACTCCACTCCATTATAGGACACTCCATTCTAAGCCTCTGTACGCCACTGCACTGTACTGTATTTCACTCTACTCCACTTCACTTTACCACACTCCGTCGTACGCCATTCCACTCTACGCTGTTACACTCCACTCTCCACTAGTCCACTGTATGCTACTCCACTCTATGCTATTTGACTCTACTCCACTATACGTCATTCTACTCTATGCCACTACATTGTACGACTCTCCACTCTATGCCACTCCACTGTATGCCACTCCACGCCACTCCACTCTTCACTATTTGACTCCACACCACTCCACTCTACCCCACTCCAGTCTATGCTATTCCACTCAACGTCACTGCACTCTACACTACTCCAGACTACGCTTTTCCACTGTAAACCCCTCCACTTTCCACCTCTCTACTGTACGCCAATGAACTCTATGCCACTCCACTCTACGCCACTCAGCTATATGCCTCTGAATGTCATTCCAATGTACAGAATTCTACTCTACCCTCTTCACTTTAAGCCATTCCACTTTACGCCACTCCATTGTATGCCATTCCACTCTACGCTACTCCACTCTTCATCACTCTGCTCTAAGCCACTCCACAATATGCTATTCCATGCTATTCTACTGTACATCACTCCACTTTACACCAGCCTACTATACACCACTCCACTCTATGCAACTCCACTCTATACCACTACACTATATGCTATTCTATGCCACTTGACTCTATGCCACTCTACCCCACTTCATGCTATTCCACTCTACGACACTTGACTCTACACCTCTTCAATGTACACTATTCCACTATATGCCACTCCACTCTATGCTGTTCCCCACTGCAATACTTGACTGCATGCCACTTTACGCTATTTCACTCTATGCCACTCCAATCTACGCTATTCCACTCTATGCCATTCCACTCTATGCCACTCCACTGTACGCCATTCCACTCTTCATCACTCTGATATAAGCCACTCCACTATGCGCTACTCCATGCTATCCTTCTGTACATCACTCCAGTTTACACCACTCTCCTATACACCACTCTATGCAACTCCACTCTAAACCACTACACTCTATGCTATTTTATGCCACTTGACTATGCCACTCTACCCCACTCCATGCTATTCTACTCTACGCCACTTGACTCTACACCTCTGCAATGTACACTATTCCACTATATGCCACTACACTCTATGCTATTCCCAGCTGCAATACTTGACTGTATGCCACTTTACGGTATTTCACTCTATGCCCCTACACTCTATGCTATTCCACTCTATGCCACTACACTCTATTCCACTGTACACCACTAGATGACACTCCACAACACTCCACTCTATGACACTACCGTGTACGACACAGTCCTGCACTGTACTCTATAACACTCCACTTAACAACACTCTACTCAACGACAGTACACTCTACGATTTGAAACACTTTTTTATTAAAAAATAATAACCATTGAAATTCAATTAAAATAAAAACAAATGTTAAATCTTAGAGTTAGGTAAACCTTGTTTTTTTCCTTCATAGAAACCAAACTTAACTACTCGAACATTACAATTATTTTGGAGATCCTTTTGAAAACATCACTCCGGTAGGCTGAATGATGTCTTAATCACTGGTGATGTTATGCCGTGGGCTGCTGTGCAACCTGCAGCGTCCTCGTCTTCACTGCCGCAGGCCGCAGTTCAGTCTGTAATGAGTCACATCTCTTCTTGTGCATGCAGCGGTTTCCCACGGTGGCCCAGGGTTGTAGTTAGAGCATCTCAGGTACGCCCAGTGATGCTTTCATCTGTACCACGGCAGACCATGGTTCGGCCCACAACGCTTTCCCCCTTTTGGCCTGCCGCGGGATCTGTGCGGCGGCCCACATCTGTCTGCAGTATCCCGGGTATGTTGCGGTTCCAGTTTGGGTACTGCGACTTCCTGTATAATATCCAGTTCTTAGCCCAGTATTTCTTACCTAAAGCCTAGTGGCTGCACTTAACAGACCATTTAAGTAGCCATTCTTCTGTATGGGAGCCATTTTCCTGCTGGTTCTATTCCCATGATTCCACAGCCTTGCTCCCAGGGTGGCTGGGGAGAGGTTTTTGTAACACCATTCGAAGATGGCACATTTATCTATCTTTTTTACTACAATTTCCCTATCCAAAATGGTGACTGCTCATTTCTTGCCACACCACTCCCTGTCTGTGGGTATATAAAGGGTTGAATCTCTCATTTCCTTGTGTTGTAACACTTCCTGCTCCAGCTGGGGTGTCCACGCTCCTGTTTGTGTATCTTCACTCTTGATGAATGTATCTTCGCTCCTGTTGGCGTATTCTGTTCTTATTTGGATTTCATTGGTGCCTTTGTCCTCGCCTGTAGCTTCCTGTCTTCTGGTTTGATTCTCCCTTGCTGGTAGTTTCTGTTTCACTTTTGGCTCCTTTCTGTTCCTGAAGTAAGAGGTCTCTTTCCTTTGAGATTTTTACTCTTGGGACTCCTTCTGTGAGGCACAGTCTACTCTGGCATTACACAGTCAGCAGCACCGTGGCTACCAGGAAGGGTCCCCATTACCTCAGACAGACCAGAACCTTCAAGAACCAGAATCAGGAACCATCCCAGCATGCTAAAGTTGGTAAGAGAAATTCCAAGCGTGACAGATGATCCACATAGAAGAAATACCGTACACCACTTTTTAAAAGTAGAAATACATCTTTGAACTCTGGTTGAAGGAACAAGAGGTAAGAGTTTGGAAGTTTAAAAGGCAGTTTTAATTTATATTTTTGCTTGGTGCCATTGCATTCTGTCCAGCCAGTTTAATTCTTTAAATAGACAGACGTTACAATAAGTCCTTCTTGAAAGATGATAGCCATAGCAGTATAAGTTGTTCCGGAAACTGATATTTGTCCAGCTTTGAAGTCCGTAATTTCGGTTTCCAATTTAGATCCATCTGCTCTGCATCATTTTTGCATTAATGTAAGGAATTTCCCACTTCTTTGTATATGCAATGTAGACATAACATCTGATCTACAATTTGTCAGGTCATATTTTGGTTAGCCTTTTTGGTCAATCTGTCAAAAGGCACAATTTTGGAATCTGGTATTGTTAAGTACAAAATTCGCTCAGAATTGATTTGAGTGGCACATGTAAAAGAGAAATCTTCACAGTTATGGTTCCATGTGTAAATCAGTCCAAATAAGCCATAAATGCGTATTTCTTCTTCTACTGAAACTCCAAGGATGACCATTATAAATTCCAGTGAATCTTATTGAGTGTTGAGAGTAAATACTATTGATCCACTACATATATCTACTAGATCTTTAATGCCTGAAGCACAATGTATTACATACCTATCACTATGTAAACTTTAAAGCAAACCACACAGTGCAGAATCTAATCTCTTCTGTGGTTTCTGTTCAATTGCATTTATAAGATATGGTAAATGAAACAGTACATTGAAAACAAAATGTACATAGCAGTTGACACCAGAAGTATTTGACAACTGGTAACCTACAATATCTCCCTCATTCTCCAGTTTTTTCTTCTTAACACCTTCCTTGTTCTCAGGCTTTTCCTTCTTTTCAAAAATATCCGTAGATTCTTTTGTGAGCTTCCACTTTGGACAGATTATCCATTTTTCATAAATGGGATACTGTCCTAAATGAGGAGAGTATACACTTCTTAACCGCTTGTACTCTCTGAAACAACATGCATCGGCACTAACTTTCCTGTCATCAAAATCAACCAAACTGGAAAATGTTCTTACTAAAGACAATTCAACATATGAAATACATTCTTTAAATACAGTCCTACCAATATTAATAAAAGCTGCGTCTACACCTAAACTTTGCATTTATGGATAGTTACAGTGTATGCTAGAGACACTTAGAACTGTTGCCGCCAGACATATAAGTCTTTCACAAGCAAAAACCTACAACACATTGGCCAATCTGCTTCATGCCATTAATCTGATAAAATTTTATAGCTAAATATTCAACCTCATCCCTGTTTGGAAAATTAATAAAATCAATAACTTTGCCCATCGCCACATTTGCTAATCCTGTATAACATTTAAATTGCGCAGCAAAATGACTCTGCAGTTTTGACACACGCATAAACTCTTTTCTAATCCTGCAGTCCTAGATACAGATTTCTCCAATGATTCTAATTTTGCTGGTACCTTTCCACTTAGCAGTACTGTTACTCCCAGGTGTTCCATTTTGACAATAGCTGTAATTTCCAAAATTTCTTCTTTTTCCAGTTTTAGTAATTGTTCATTGAAATTGGAGCATTCTTGAAGTACAGGCAGTAAACAGACTATGATTTCCCTTCTGAAATTACTTTGAACATTAGCTGTGCTGCTGTGTTCTTAGAGGAGTATAGTTTCTTGATAAGTCGACTGTCTAAGGTACGTTCCCCCTCCTTTGTTGGAAATCCTACTCTAATGTCCTTCAGAATATTTCCATATTCCACATTGGATGCTTGATGCATATTCTTCAGTAGTTCCTTATATTGAAGTTTAGCCAAATGTTTACATTGCCAATACTTCCCAAAGATTTCCCAGTTTCGTCATGCAGAAGTGTCTTGAAAATAGGCTGTCCTTTGATGGGGTAAGTTACAGTAGGGTAACTAAGACAATTAAATTCTTTCTTTCAAACAGCACATCATGCTCTGTTTTTAAAATCTGTTGCATTATCAAGTGTACAAAGACAAGCATTAAGTTTGAAACCCTGCTCACCTCATCGATGATTAAAAGCTTCAGTTTCTTCAATACTCTTGACACCTCATGACTAGCTTCACCTGATAACTTTTGGTATTCCAGTTTATTGTCATGTTCAACTGGTAGCATTAGTACTCGATGTAGAGTAATTCCTTTATTGTTGTGTGCAGCTAGTTCAGTTGGTGCTGTTACTAGACACGATAAATTTCATTCTTTTGTCCTCTGTAGGTAAGCGGTGAGAACTTTAATTAAAAAGCTTTTCCCGGTGCCAGCTTGACCACTGATGTATAATAGTATTGGCTTAAATAATGAGCATTTACATTCTTTCTTCTCATGGAGGAATCCATGCTTTATTTTCTCTTTTGCCCCCCTATAAATTTCTTTCTGTTTGTCATTCAGTTGTAAAAGTAACTGTTCGAAATCAACACGTTCCTGCCTCGCCTCATTCTTGGCTATGGCTGCTTCATTTTCAATAGTTGGTTGTCCAAGAGGATCTTGACTCAGTGATCCAGAACTTTGCTGCTGTGTGAGCTCTCCTTAGCTATCTCAGCAGCAATCATTTCTTCCTGTTCAATCTCATCATTTAACATTTCCAAGCAGTTTGGGAAGACTTAACACTGAATGGTCTCTTTCACAACGTTGAAAGAATCTTCATAGCAGTCATACTTTCCAAGTAATGTGGACTACTTCTTGGATAGTACGTATGCAACATATTTGATTTCACAATGTCTGTACTTTCGGGGCCGAACTCTGCTAGGCACTGAATTTCTTGGAACAACTTTAACACTCTATTTGGCATACTTGCTAGGCCTAGACTTACCCAAACAATTCCCCTTGGCTTCGAGAACTAACTGGGTGAGCTTAACCTGTCACAGCACTCATAGGACCCCATCTCTCTATGGAAACGCATTTTTAAGGTGAAGCTGTACAATTCTTTGGTTAGTGTCTTTTCTGCAGAAACCTCCTTCCACATCTCCATCTCCGTTTTCTCTGATTTTGTAATATTTGAAGTGACGTACCGAGCAACAGAGATGGAGTTGTCTGCAACAAATTGAATATCCATATTTGCATTCCACTTTTTGAGAATCACAGGGTTATAGTCATTAATATACTTGGAAGCCTCTGTTCTTTTCAGGTTGTATGTTTTTTTTTGTGATTTCTATGTCAGTATGTCTGAGTGCAGACAAAAAGCTGTTCACTCTTCTCTTTTGTATTTTTGACAGGAGTACTCCCCACATCTATGTGTTTGAGAGCACAGAACTTGTAGTCTCAGGCCATTTTCACTACTGTCTTTTGGGATGGCGCATGTCACATACTATTCTATGACAGACAGTACAGACTCATCACGGTCTGTTCCAAATTTTGGCGCATCTTTTATCCATGACAGCATGTGAATATGAGAGGCACCTCTTGATTGGTACTCTTTATGCCGAAAGAAATCAGTTACTTTGCCAAGAGGAGGATTTGTTTTGTTGCAGATGAAAGACAGCATGGCTTGGAACCTGTGGTTAAAATATCTACAAACATTTGCAGGAACCAATGAGGAAATTTCCCCTGCTGTCTTCACATTGATGTCCTTAATGTCTCAGTTCACTTCTCTCAAAAATTCAAGCAGATCATCCCACATGTACTCCGCACAACTGAGTGTCAGAAACCAAGCAGGTGCACCTAGGCTTCTCAACATACATTTGAGTTCTCCATGACAATGATTCCAATAGTTGTTGGTGCCAAGTTGGCACACCATCAAATAAATCAAGTTGTATTCTATCTTTTCATCCTTTCCATGAACTTTGTCAAAAAATTCCTTTGCAGCTTAACTACTGTCTTTAGTATGTGGTTTACAGCATATGAAAGTCCAGACAAGTCACTCTGAAACAGAAGATGGAAAATGTATGAAATACACTGGCAAAATCTTGGATCCTCTGAATATATTTTGGTTGACTGGTATTCAGCTACTGGTATCTGTACAGTGTGGTCATCATAGCGACCACCTGCTCCAGTGGGAAACAGTTGTGGAAAACAGCGAGCCTCTAAACTTTTCTCCCACATACTCATGGGAGCTCCTTTTGCTTGTTGCATTTTAAATAGATCAATAGCATTACCACTGACTTCTTTAGAATGCAAGGGATGGATGCTGCAGTGTTCATAAACATCTTAAGATCTGGATCGAACCACTTTTTCAATCTGCCCACTTGATGGCAACGTTTCATCCTCCAAATATTTTATATCTTTAACAACATCACATTTTTATACTAAATATTAATTTGCACCAGGTATAATGTTGCTTTTATTAGTTTATTAACATCCACTAACTCTTGCCAGATTTCTTTGCTCTTGGTAGGCACACCATTTACTAAATGATAACAGGTTCATCAATATCTCTCTCTACCCTTACAGTTTCAATATTCAGTTTAAAATCTAAAGGTAAGTAAACAACTCTTCCTTTAGGGTTTTTCTGTAGCTATGTCTGAGGTAATTTTCCTGTCTTCTGTACCATACGACTTACTGCTTGAAAAGGGTGTACATATTTGACATTAAGTAAACAGGCACTTGTAAATTCAAGTATTTATTGGCATCCACCTCCAGCCAGTACAATTACAGCTCCACAGTCCTATCTCTCAACTCAATTGTCTCAAGATGGAATCACTGCCATCCCGCATTCCACCTAATGACCAGGCTAACTTAAAGGGACCTTGACATATAAGGATAGGCAGAAAACGCATCTCCCCCTTAACGTAGTGACTAACAGCTGAGGACAGATGACAAAGAAATAGTGGGGAAAACAAGGAAATATAAATAATATCATGCTACTATAACAAGGAAAGGAATGGAGAAAGGAAGAAAGAACAGAAAATGGAATAAGTGATAACATTGCAAAGATCATACATAACAAAGTACAATATAAAATTGGTCAGAGATCAGGCACATCTTACATACTATGTAACACTAACATACAATATAAAACTAATGAAAGATCATACATTTCTGAAGTGCAAGGTGGAACTAATCCACTACATAATCCTTAAATCGCGCTGGACGTGTCTAGGCCCTTGCACTCCTCCAGAAACTCCCACTGTCCCCACGCAGCTTGCCAGGTACTCCACACGAGGCAGGGTGTGCATCTGTATGCTTAGCTAAACGCAACATGCTCACAGACATCTCTAACCTCCAAAACTGCAACTTTTTTTTACTTCAATATTCTTCCTGGGTTGAGAAAACCTAGATGCTCCACATAGGCTTCTTGATCCAAACCACATCACCGACATTCCATTTTCTCCAACGCACACAATGTCTGGCATCAAACCATTTTTAGAATTTGTCTTGATTGGCTATGACCGTGTCCCGTCAAAACCAAAAGTGGGGAGTGCAGAGGTCTACAAGTAGGGGACCTATCCTCCACTGCACTTAGTTAGCAATCAAAAGAGGTACCCTCAACACAGGAAAAAGTTTCATATGTTTGCAGGAATGTAGAAATTAGAAAAGAAAAGATTTTTCTTTTCATAAAACCCTCACCCACCCGGGTTTCCCCTGGGTGGCATGCTCCATCATTGGGCCCATCCTTGTCCTCTACGGACAAGGGCGTGCTACTACCTACGAATACGTGGGAGCACTGGTTTTGTAAAAAGTGTGGGCGTCGATATACACCTAACCACTGGTTGATGAATTTGGAAAAGGGAGTGGGTTTTTACTGCAAGGTGAAGAAATGGTTAAAAATACCAGATTAGTGGGTCTAAAAACAAATTTATTTCCTACCCCGAAATGGTATGCTAAAATCTGGGGATGTGCGGGAAAACCTTAGGAACTAATGCCTGTTGTTTCCCTTATTTTGGTCGACTAGTTTCTTGCCTTTCCCCAAGGCAATTCATCAGGACCTACAAAGGAGAAATGATGTTCCCACTCCTAGTGTCACATTGTACACATCAATAATCAAAAATATAAAATGTACATACAGTACCAAATTGGCCTGCGTTTAAATATCAAAAAGACTTGGAAAGCGACCATCATTGGGCCCCATGAGTCCATCCAGGAGATTAAGGAGGGACTCCTGTAGTCAAACCTCCGTCAAGGCTACTCCCTTTCTGTGCACCTGACCACTCTCTCCCGTGGCTCCGATGTTACTCCACTAATCTGGTATTTTTAACCATTTCTTCACCTTGCAGTAAAAACCCACTCCCTTTTCCAAATTCATCAACCAGTGGTTAGGTGTATAGGGACACCCAAACTTTTTACAAAACCAGTGCTCCCACGTATTTGTAGGTAGTAGCACACCCTTGTCCGTAGAGGACAAGGATGGGCCCAATGATGAAGCATGCCACCCAGGGGAAACCCGGGTGGGTGAGGGTTTTATGAACAGAAAAATCTTTTTCTTTTCTAATTTCTACATTCCTGCAAATATACGTAAATTTTCCCTGTGTTGAGGGTACCTCTTTTGATTGCTAACTATGACTGTGTCCCAACTAGGTATTACTTTGCCAGATGTCACAACCCTACCACCCTTCCTTGAGATCAACGATAAAGGGTTCAATGTAGATCCAGCCAACCTCCCTTTCAGTACTCAAAAAGGAGAAAATCTTGTCACAGCGTTGGGTGCATTCCTATGAGCCCACAACGTTTCCCGGAGAATGGTCTTGAGAGGCAATCTGTTCTCCAGAGCAGTTTGCACATTGGCCCTCACAAGTTGGTTCATCTTCTCAACTAGGCCTTTCGCTTGAGAGGCATACAGAGCAGTGTGGAAATGAGAAATCAACAAATTACCAAGAAAATCCTTCATCTCCTGTGAGGTAAATTGGACACCATTATCAGTAAATACAGATTTAGGGATCCCTTCACCTGCAAAAACATCTTTCAAAAATTCCACAACGGTCCTGGTGGTAATCGAGTGCACATACCTAGTAGTCACCTACTTAGAAGTGTAATCCGCCAGAACAATGACAAACCTCTCATTAGATGGCAACAAATCAAAAGGTGGTATCAGATCTATTCCTAATTTACAGCAAGGTTCATCCGGAACAGGGGACAAGGGAGCTATTCTCACTACTCTGAACTTGTCATCACCCACACATTGAACACAGCCTTTCACCACCTCCTCAACTTGTCTGTCAAGGCCCGGCCACCAGTAACACTTTCTTATACTAGCATTAGTAAGGTTCCTGCCCGGATGTCCTTCATGAGCCAAGTTAATTAACTTCCCAACCAACCCTGCCAGTGGGATGTGCCTGTCATTCCTGTACAAATCACCTTTGATAATGCCTTAACTTCCTCGGAACAATCACTCAAGTTAGGCCACCCTTTAACAACATATCGAGACACTACCTTGCGAACAACGTCTTTTTCCTCCTCCAAACAGTATTCTTCCTTACCAAGGGCCGAAGCACAGTTTTCCCTAGCTGTGACTTGGAGAGGAAATCTGCCGGCATATTCTTCTTCCGAGGAAAATATTCTACCTGGAAGTTAAACTCCATAAGACTTTCCACCCAACACTTAATGTGAGGAGTATTGTTCTCAACCCTTCTAACGGCAAACATATGTACCAAGGACCTCTGATCACTCCTGACAGCAAAAGGCAAACCCCACAGGTAGTATTTGAAATGATTCATGGCCCAGGCACAAGCCAACACCTCATGTTCCACCACAGAATAGCGTTCCTCCACACCCTTAGGAGAGCATGAGGCAAACGCCACCACTCTTTCTTCACCATCAGACACTTGAGAAAGAACAGCTCCCAAGCCTTTCATACTAGCATCCGTCATGAGCAGGGTCTTACGTTTTATGTCAACATGACCGAAAGTAGGCATGCTTCCAATCTCTCTCTTCACCACCCCAAAAGCTCCTTTACATTCTGAAGACCCATCAGAATTCGGACCCTTCTTCAACAGTAATCTTAAAGGGCTGAACCACACTAGCAAAATTAGGGATATATTTTGAGTAATAGTCTGGAAGACCAAGGAACGATCTTACTTGATCCTTGTCACTAGGCGTTGGTACCAAAATGATGGACTCTGCCACCTGCAACTTTGATCTAATCCCAGCCTCCGAGATGGTGTGGTCTAAATAGAAAAATGTGCCCACCCTAAAACTGCATTTTTCTCATTTTAAGGTGAGACCACTGTACCTTAATCTTGTGAGTCCTTCCCTTAAAACATCATCTTATTTACATTGTCCTCACCATAAATCAAATATGTTGTCCTGAAAAAATAATACAGATTTGACACCTTTGAGTACCTCCTTCCTCACCCTCTGGAAACAGGCAGTAACAGAGGCCAACCCAAATGGAATTCTGATTAAACCAAAAGTGCCCAAAGGGGTAAAAAAGGAGCTAAGTTGTCTAGAGTATTCATGGAGTAAGACCTGATGATATGCTGCGGAAAGCTCCATAACACTGAAAGCTTTAGCTTCTGATAATATGATTAGGGTCTCACCACTGTTGGGTAGGGGTTGGCGATCGACCCAAATACATTGGTTGAGTTCTCTCAAGTCCACACACATCCTAATCTTTGAGCTATTATGTTTGGAGGCATGGACATTAGGCGCACACTTTTCTGAGGCTTTAATTTCATCAATTACTCCCAGTTGCAGTAATCTTTCCGATTCCTCCTGCAGTGGATTCAACATACGATGTGGCACTGTCCTGACCTTATGTACAACCGGCTTGGCATCAGCTTTTAAAATGATCTTACGTTTACAATTCTTTAATAAACCAAGCTTGTCATTAAAAACTTCTGGAAAATCACGTTTAATGTCTACATCATCACTAACATGTGATACTGATAAAACTTGATCAGGTGAATTTGGGTTCAAAATGATTCCCAAATCCCTCTGATGCCACCAGCACAAAAGGTTATCCCCATGTTTTGCTATATACACTTTCCCCACAGTCTCACAACCTTTGTATCTTATTGTTGTGACAGTATAACCAAACAAGTCAATCTTTTGTCCACCATAGCCTTCAGGGTTATTATCCGGTGGGAACAATTTGATGTTGTCCGCCCAAAGGTTGCCTCCCAATTCTTATCCCCAATTAGTGCAAACGAAAACCCAGGGTCAGCCAGGACTGGTAGAACTTCCCACCAATGTCAGCATCACATCTTGGCCTGGTCAAATTGTTCTCATCCACCACCCCAACTTGCTGGATACCTGCACTAGCATGTAATATCTGTTGATTAACTGATGGTTCATTTGCAGAGTTTACTTTGGAACCTCTGCAAACTCTTGCAAAGTGTCCTTTTCCGCACAGTTTTGGGAATTAACATTTCGTGCAAAACACTTTATTATTTGCAGAAATGGGCTGCGCTACCACATTTGTAACACTTAGTCTTCGAGTCTCTTTACATTTCACCACCTATTTTTAGGCGTGCAGCTACCTTTTTTACCAGTTCCATTTCTTCATTTCCATCAGGAGTGGACACTCTGGCCACAGCGGGGTTGGTATCTGTATCCCTCATTTCCACAACCCACAATTTTACATGTTCCATGGTTTCTACAATATTTACTGCATCCTAAAGTGTTGGGTTGCTCGCCAGTAATTTTTCCTGCACCCTGGGAATATTGGTGCTTATTAGTGAATCAGTTAGATCAGCAAATTAACAGGTTTGTGCCAGAGTCTTCCAGGACGCAATATAGTTACCTACTCTCTCATCTTTAGCTTGAGTTCTCAAAGAATTTGTGTCTCTCCATAGCGACATTTATACAGGCACCAAAATGTTTTTTAAGCGTCACTACCGACATCTCATTGATGTCCCTCAGTTCTCCTTCAGCATTGGCAATCGTTAGTAAATCCAGACTGTCATAAATGTTCCTACCCTCAATGCCCAAACTATGGAGAACAATGCCCTGTCAGGGGAAAACTTTTCACCCCCAATGGCAACAAAATAGGAATCATACACCTTATCCATTTTTTCCATTGCAGTATTGGTTCTCCTCACTTGGAAAGAAATTGGGATGGTTGTGACATGCTGAGAGGTGAATGGTGCGATATTGCAAAATATTCCTGTAAGAGTATTAAAAATATCAATCCCCCAAAATAAGTTAACGCAACAAATTAATATAATAAATTACAATAAAAACTAATATAACAAATGAAAAATAAGCACGCTGCTTTAGGCTTCCATCATGCTAAAAAAAAGCTGTAACACTAGCTGAACAAAAATAAGGCAAAGTGTATCTTTTTTAAATAAGAACAGTGACTTCACATGAGAATAAAATTCAATTAGTAGCTCTTAGTATATACTTTTGATCCTAGTGGTATTCAACCTAAGTGCAGTATTACTTCCCAAAATACACAGTTAGGCTTATGGATGAAAAGGAAGGGAAAATTTCCACACACAAAAAAATATAAATGAAAGATGGTGTGGGAATCACCACAATCTGCTGACAAATACCTTTCCTTTTGTGGATTTACTGAGAAATTCACAGGATTCACAAAATCAACTGAGTGCTGCTTTGCTAGGGTCAGTTGTGCCTCGCATTGGCAGATTCCACCATGCGCAGTGTTGCTAGGCACTTCCTCAGCGTCTGCATGCGTCACATTTCACAGCAAGTCAGCAGTCTAATGTTCCCCACATGACGACATAATAATGATGATGGAACATCAACATCACACGCTCAGGACAGCAACGATGCACACAAAATAGCTCCCGTCATCCTTGCGGACTCACTCCTCAATTTTATGCGATGAACTTAACATGCTGCCCAGCTTCACATGCTGCCAAGAAAACAGTAGGTGATCACGCTCCCAAACTTAAACACTTGAGCACAGACCGGTTCCCACAGCTCAAAATTAGAGAAATACTAAGTAAATCACCATACCTTCCACACGTAGCAAGTTAGGCATAACTATTGGAAATTGTTTTAATTAAAATGTCATCCTCACCACCTAACAAAAGGGTGTTGTAAAACGGTTCACCAAAAAGCACAAAGGGTTCAGTAGGTGAGGTGGATGCTCCCGCTTGTGCGCTTGTTGCCACTTGACTTAAAGTAAACAGGCACTTGTAAATTCAAGTATTTATTGGCATCCACCTCCAGCCAGTACAATTACATCTTCACGGTCCCGTCTGTCAGCTCAACTGTCTCCAGGTGGAATCACCGGCACCCCAGATTCCACCTGATGACCTTGCTAACTTAAAGGGGCCTGACATCCCAGGTATAGGCAACAACAATATTGTATGAGAATTGATTCATAAACATTTAAATCTCATAGTTCTTGTGGAATAGATACTAATTCTAACTTGTTATGTACTGCTCTAGCTGGCATTTTGTTATTCTCAAACGTACCATAGCAGTACTTACATATTGCTGTGTGGACAACTCAAAGCATTCCTCTACAAATAAATATACAGCAAATTCTTGCCACTTATCTCTGTTCTCCTGTTCAGTTTTTGAGAATACAGTTACATTGCAAGTTTGGCTTTCGTAGTGAGTGTGTTAACAACAAATACAAATATTCTTTGGTTTCTTGGAAGAAACTGTGTTAAACTTCCTAATCTCATCTGTAAAGTTATCAACACTAATACCTGGGTCCTGTTCCTCTACAGCTGCACATACCAACTCATCATTTTCCCTAGACTCCTGTTCAGGACCAAAGAAACAAAACTGAACATCTTCACAAACTTTTTCTACCTCTGCTACTTTACCATGCAAAAGAGCTCCATTCATTTCTCCCAATCATAGGGCAGGAGTTTTGACATAGTAAAGTCTCCTAACTAAATTTCGAATTTTAGAGTGATGAACAGCTAACATTCTGAAGTAATAGAAGCTGCTTCAGCACACTTTCTTTGATAGACATGCTAGTGAATGTCCCTGTAAATTCGTATAATTCCTTAGTTTGCAAAATCCCTATTTTCTGTTTCAGACTTATGCATAGAAAGTTATGTAGGAAATATATATATATATATATATTCACTGAAAAAACCATAGGTTTTAGGGACAGTTATAGTTAGTTGGACATTTCACTCGTACAAAACCATAGAAATTCCCCGTTATAGTTAGTTCAGCTAACTATAACTCGCGCCCGCAATGCACTGCTGATGACGTCACATATTACATCACTCATGACATGGTCAGTGACATCACTGATGACATCACTGATGACATCTCAAATGACATCACTGATGACATCACTGATGACATCATCCAGTGACTGTTTCTGTAAGGTTTAAATATGTTTAATATATATAGGGAAAGGCGTATTGAAGAATGAGTGGGTGTATAAGTGTCTGAATGGATGATTTAGTACGTGAGTGACTGACTCTACAAGTGAGTGATTAAATGTATCTTACTGAATGCATGGGTTAGTGACTAAACTGTGTGAATGTCTGTATCCGTCTGTCTGTTGGTTTGTAAGCGGCTGCATGGCTTTCTGAATAGCTACATGAGTGTCTACATGGGTTATTGATTGATTGTCTGAGTATCTGTATGGGTGCCTGAGTGTTTGTATGGGTGGGGTGTGTGTGACTGTGCATAGATGTGTGAGTTGGTGATTCACTGGGTGCATGGTTTCAAGAGTGCATCTGTGATGGACTGTATGGGTGGGTGAGTGTGTGTATGGGTGTGTTAGTGATTGAATGTATATCTCAGTGGTACATGTGTGAGTAACTACATATGTGAAAGGCAGTATATATGTGTGTTGGAGTATATAAATGGCTATAAGTGAGAGTGTGTGATTGTGAGAGTGGCTGTATGGATGAGTGTGTACTTGTATCAGTGATTGTATAAGAGCGTAAGAATGTGCTAGTATTTGTATGAGTAAGTGAGCTGGTGTGTGTATAACTGTATAGGTGAGTAAATGGGTGTGTGATTATGTTTTTGCATGACTGACTAGGTGTGTGAGTACCTCTATGGATGAGTGGCGGTGTGTGAGTGTTTGTATAGGTGTATGAGGGCATATGATAGTCCTGTACTGAGTGACTAAGTATGAGTGACTGTACGGGTGAGTGAGTGGATGTGTGTGTAGACTTAAGAATCAGTGAGTGGGTATGTAGTTTTTGGTGTTGGAGTGTCTATGGTTTTGAGAATGGCAGTCTGTAATTTAGAGTGGGTGAATCAAAAGTTATATTAGGGTGTGAGAAGATGCATGAAATTATCACATGGATGATGTCATCAGTGATGTCATTTGAGATGTCATCAGTGATGTCACTGACCATGTCATGAGTGATGTAATATGTGACGTCATCAGCAGTGCATTGCGGGGCGCGAGTTATAGTTAGCTGAACTAACTATAACGGGGGAATTTCTATGGTTTTGTATGAGTGAAATGTCCAACTAACTATAACTGTCCCTAAAACCTATGGTTTTTTCAGTGAATTTCAAAGGTTTTTTAAATGCTAATTTCTAACTATAACGTGCCTGAAACCTATGATTTTTAAGTGAATTTCAAAGGTTTTTTAAATGCTAGTTTCTAACTATGCCTACAGAGGTAGGACATGTGAAGAAAGAAGAAAAACGCACAGAAAGAAGCAAAAGATGTGCAGAAAGAACCAACAGAGGAGCAGAAAGAGGCCTTGTTGTAAAATCATCCTGTGCCCACAACTTTTTCAGACGGGTACTGGTGGTAACTGACTCTGACTAACCAGAGCCAGTGCTATGCTAAAAGACACTTAGAATACAGTGAAAACACCTACATACACTAGGGAACACTATGCGTTGGGGTACCCCTGTGATTAGCATGACCTCCTCTGCAAGTCCCTAGTACATAATAGGGCAGGGGATTAAAACTATCTCTTAAAACACGCTACAGAGGCGCGTTTGCACAGTGGTGAAGGGAGGGGGGCCTGAGGTGACGTGTGCAGACGCACCTCGTGGTGCGTTTTAAGTTGCGGGATTAAGTCCCCTTGAATTCTGAGGGTCCCTGGGGCCCAACTAGCCCCCAGGTACCTACAGTTAGGACCACAGAGCTGAGTTGCAGAGAGGCGTTCCGAGGCCACGCACCTTTTTCACCTCTCTGCAACGCAACTCTGTTGTGCTTACTGAAGGTACCTGGTGGGCTAGTTGGCCCCCAGGGTCCCTCAGGATTCAAAGGGAATTAATTCCCCAACTTAAAACGCACCACAGGGCGTGTTTGCGCACATGTCACCTGAGGCCCCGCCCCTCCCTTCACCACTGTGCAAACGCGCCCGTGGTGCGTTTTAAGTTGGGGGATTAGGTCACCTTGAATTCTGAGGGTCCCTGGGGCCCAACTAGCCCACTAGGTACTTCCAGTAAGCACCACAGGCCTGCGTTGCAACGCCTGTAACAAATTGTGCAGTTGTGTTTAGGTAGTGAAGAGGGTCGTGCTGGGGGTAGTGTTTTAGGGTTTAGGGTAGTGCAGTGGTGTTTGTGTAGTGTAGGGGGTCATGCTGGGGGTAGATTTAGGGTTTAGGGTAGTGCAGTGGTGTTTGGGTAGTGTAGGGAGTCGTGCTGGGGGGTTTGTTTTAGGGTTTAGGGTAGTGCAGTGGTGTTTGGGTAGTGTAGGGGGTCGTGCTGGGGGTAGTGTTTTAGGGTTTAGGGTAGTGCAGTGGTGTTTGGGTAGTGTAGGGGGTCGTGCTGGGAGTAGTGATTTAGGGTAGTGCAGTGGTGTTTGGGTAGTGTAGGGGGTACTGCTGGGGGTAGTGTTTTAGGGTTTAGGGTAGTGCAGTGGTGTTTGGGTAGTGTAGGGGTACTGCTGGGGGTAGTTTTTTAGGGTTTAGGGCAGTGCAGTGGTGTTTGGGTAGTGTAGTGGTTCGTCCTGGGGTAGTTTTTTAGGGTTTAGGGTAGTGCAGTGGTGTTTGTGTAGTGTAGGGGGTAGTGTTTTAGGGTTTAGGGTAGTGCAGTGGTGTTTGTGTAGTGTAGGAGGTCATGTTTTAGGGTTTAGGGTAGTGCAGTGGTCTTTGGGTAGTGTAGGGAGTCGTGCGGGGGGTAGTGTTTTAGGGATTAGGGTAGTGCATTGGTGTTTGGGTAGTGTAGGAGGTCGTGTTTTAGGGTTTAGGGTGGTGCAGTGGTCTTTGGGTAGTGTAGGGGGTCATCCGGGGGTAATGTTTTAGGGATTAGGGTAGTGCATTTGTGTTTGGGTAGTGTAGGGGGTCATGTGGGGGTAGTGTTTTAGGGTTTAGGGCAGTGCAGTGGTGTTTGGGTAGTGTAGGGGTCGTGCTGGGGGAGTGTTTTAGGGTTTAGGGCAGTGCAGTGGTGTTCGGGTAGTGTAGGGGGTCGTGATGGGGGAGTGTTTTAGGGGTTAGGGCAGTGCAGTGGTGTTTGGGTAGTGTAGGGGTCGTGCTGGGGGAGTGTTTGAGGGTTTAGGGCAGTGCAGTCGTGTTCGGGTAGTGTAGGGGGTTGTGCTGGGGGTAGTATTTTAGGGTTTAGGGTAGTGCAGTGGTGTTCGGTTAGTGTAGGGGGTCATGCTGGGGGTGGTGTTCTAGGGTTTAGGGCAGTGCAGTGGTGTTTGGGCAGTGTAGGGGGTAATGCTGGGGGTGGTGTTTTAGGATTTAGGACAGTGCAGTGGTGTTCGGGCAGTGTAGGGGGTCATGCTGGGGGTGGTGTTTCAGGGTTTAGGGCAGTGCAGCAGTGTTCTGGCAGTGTAGGGGGTGGTGTTTCAGGGTTTAGGGCAGTGCAGTGGTGTTCGGGCAGTGTAGGGGGTCGTGCAGGGGTGGTGTTTCAGGGTTTAGGGCAGTGGTGTTCGGGCAGTGTAGGGGGTCGAGCTGGGGGTGGTGTTTCAGGGTTTGGGGCAGTGCAGTGGTGTTCGAGCAGTAAAGGGGTCGTGCTGGGGGTGGTGTTTCAGGGTTTAGGGCAGTGCAGTGGTGTTCGGGCAGTGTAGGGGGTGGTGCAGGGGTGGTGTTTCAGGGTTTAGGGCAGTGCAGTGGTGTTTGGGCAGTGTAGGGGTGGTGCAGGGGTGGTGTTTCAGGGTTTAGGGCAGTGCAGTGGTGTTCGGGCAGTGTAGGGGGTCATGCAGGGGGTGGTGTTTCAGGGTTTAGGGCAGTGCAGTGGTGTTCGGGCAGTGTAGGGGGTCGTGCTGGGGCTGGTGTTTCAGGGTTTAGGGCAGTACAGTGGTGTTCAGGCAGTGTAGGGGGTCGTGCTGGGGCTGGTGTTTCAGGGTTTAGGGCAGTGCAGTGGTGTTCGGGCAGTGTAGGTGGTCGTGCTGGGGCTGGTGTTTCGGGGTTTAGGGCAGTGCAGTGGTGTTCGGGCAGTGTAGGGGGTCTTGCTGGGGCTGGTGTTTCAGAGTCTAGGGCAGTGCAGTGGTGTTCGGGCAGTGTAGGAGGTCTTGTTGGGGCTGGTGTTTCAGGGTTTAGGGCAGTGCAGTGGTGTTCGGGCAGTGTAGAGGGTCGTGCTGTGGGTGGTGTTTCAGGGTTTAGGGCAGTGCAGTGGTGTTCGGGCTGTGTAGGGGGTCGTGCTGGGGCTAGTGTTTCAGGATTTAGGGCAGAGCAATGGTGTTCAGGCAGTGTAGGGGGTTTTGCTGGAGGTGGTGTTTCAGGGTTCAGTGCAGTGGTGTTCAGGCAGTGTAGGGGGTCTTGCTGGGGTTGATGTTTCAGGGTTTAGGGCAGTGCAGTGGTGTTCGGGCAGTGTAGGGGGTCGTGCTGGGGGTGGTGTTTCAGGGTTTAGGGCAGTACAGTGGTGTTCCGGCAGTGTAGGAGGTCGTGCAGGGGGTGGTGTTTCAGGGTTTAGGGCAGTGCAGTGGTGTTCGGGCAGTGTAGGGGGTCGTGCTGGGGGTGGTGTTTCAGGGTTTAGGGCAGTGCAGTGGTGTTCGGGCAGTGTAGGGTGTCGTGCTGAGGGGTGGTGTTTCAGGGTTTAGGGCAGTGCAGTGGTGTTTGGGCAGTGTAGGGGGTCGTGCAGGGGGTGGTGTTTCAGGGTTTAGGGCAGTGCAGTGGTGTTCGGCCAGTGTAGGTGGTCTTGCTGGGGGTGGTGTTTCAGGCTTTAGTGCTGTGGTGTTCGGGCAGTGTAGGGGGTCTTGCTGGGGGTGGTGTTTCAGGGTTTAGGGCAGTGCAGTGGTGTTCGGGCAGTGTAGGGGGTCTTGCTGGGGCTGGTGTTTCAGGGTTTAGGGCAGTGCAGTGGTGTTCGGGCAGTGTAGGGGGTCTTGTTGGGGCTGGTGTTTCAGGGTTTAGGGCAGTGTAGTGGTGTTCGGGCAGTGTAGGGGGTCGTGCTGGGGGTGGTGTTTCAGGGTTTAGGGCAATGCAGTGGTTTTCGGGCAGTGTAGGCGGTCATGCTGGGGCTGGTGTTTCAGGGTTTAGGGCAGTGCAGTGGTGTTCGGGCAGTGTAGAGGGTCGTGCTGGGGCTGGTGTTTCATGGTTTATGGCAGTGCAGTGGTGTTCGGGCAGTGTAGGGGGTCGTGCTGGGGGTGGTGTTTCAGGGTTTAGGGCAGTGCAGTGGTGTTCGGGCAGTGTAGGGGGTCATGCTGGGGGTGGTGTTTCAGGGTTTAGGGCAGTGCAGTGGTGTTCGGGCAGTGTAGGGGATCTTGCTGGGGGCGGTGTTTCAGGGTTTAGGGCAGTGGTGTTCGGGCAGTGTAGGGGGTCTTGCTGGGGCTGGTGTTTCAGGGTTTAGGGCAGTGCAGTGGTGTTCGGGCAGTGTAGGTGGTCGTGCTGGGGCTGGTGTTTCAGGGTTTAGGGCAGTGCAGTGGTGTTCGGGCAGTGTAGGGGGTCATGCTGGGGCTGGTGTTTCAGGGTTTAGGGCAGTGCACTGGTGTTCTGGCAGTGTAGGGGGTCTTGTTGGGGCTGGTGTTTCAGGGTTTAGGGCAGTGCAGTGGTGTTTGGGCAGTGTAGGGGGTCGTGCTGGGGGTGGTGTTTCAGGGTTTAGGGCAGTGCAGTGGTGTTCGGGCAGTGTAGGGGGTCTTGCTGGGGGTAGTGTTTTGGGGTTTAGGGCAGTGCAGTGGTGTTCGTGCAGTGTAGGGGGTCGTGCTGGGTGTGGTGTTTCAGGGTTTAGGGCAGTACAGTGGTGTTCAGGCAGTGTAGGGGGTCGTGCTGGGGCTGGTGTTTCAGGGTTTAGGGCAGTGCAGTGGTGTTCGGGCAGTGTAGGTGGTCGTGCTGGGGCTGGTGTTTCAGGGTTTAGGGCAGTGCAGTGGTGTTCGGGCAGTGTAGGGGGTCATGCTGGGGCTGGTGTTTCAGGGTTTAGGGCAGTGCAGTGGTGTTCGGGCAGTGTAGGGGGTCTTGCTGGGGCTGGTGTTTCAGAGTCTAGGGCAGTGCAGTGGTGTTCGGGCAGTGTAGGGGGTCTTGTTGGGGCTGGTGTTTCAGGGTTTAGGGCAGTGCAGTGGTGTTCGGGCAGTGTAGGGGGTCGTGCTGGGGGTGGTGTTTCAGGGTTTAGGGCAGTGCAGTGGTGTTCGGGCAGTGTAGGGGGTCGTGCTGGGGCTAGTTTTTCAGGATTTAGGGCAGAGCAATGGTGTTCAGGCAGTGTAGGGGGTTTTGCTGGAGGTGGTGTTTCAGGGTTTAGGGCAGTGCAGTGGTGTTCAGGCAGTGTAGGGGGTCTTGCTGGGGTTGATGTTTCAGGGTTTAGGGCAGTGCAGTGGTGTTCGGGCAGTGTAGGGGGTCGTGCTGGGGGTGGTGTTTCAGGGTTTAGGGCAGTATAGTGGTGTTCCGGCAGTGTAGGAGGTCGTGCAGGGGTGGTGTTTCAGGGTTTAGGGCAGTGCAGTGGTGTTCGGGCAGTGTAGGGGGTCGTGCTGGGGGTGGTGTTTCAGGGTTTAGGGCATTGCAGTGGTGTTCGGGCAGTGTAGGGTGTCGTGCTGAGGGGTGGTGTTTCAGGGTTTAGGGCAGTGCAGTGGTGTTTGGGCAGTGTAGGGGGTCGTGCAGGGGTGGTGTTTCAGGGTTTAGGGCAGTGCAGTGGTGTTCGGCCAGTGTAGGTGGTCTTGCTGGGGGTGGTGTTTCAGGCTTTAGTGCTGTGGTGTTCGGGCAGTGTAGGGGTCTTGCTGGGGGTGGTGTTTCAGGGTTTAGGGCAGTGCAGTGGTGTTCGGGCAGTGTAGGGGGTCTTGCTGGGGCTGGTGTTTCAGGGTTTAGGGCAGTGCAGTGGTGTTCGGGCAGTGTAGGGGGTCGTGCTGGGGCTGGTGTTTGAGGGTTTAGGGTAGTGCAGTGGTGTTCGGGCAGAGTAGGGGTCGTGCTGGGGCTGGTGTTTCAGGGTTTAGGGCAATGCAGTGGTTTTCGGGCAGTGTAGGTGGTCGTGCTGGGGCTGGTGTTTCAGGGTTTAGAGCAGTGCAGTGGTGTTCGGGCAGTGTAGGGGGTCGTGCTGGGGGTGGTGTTTCAGGGTTTAGGGCAGTGCAGTGGTGTTCGGGCAGTGTAGGGGGTCGTGCTGGGGGTGGTGTTTCAGGGTTTAGGGCAGTGCAGTGGTGTTCGGGCAGTGTAGGGGGTCATGCTGGGGGTGGTGTTTCAGGGTTTAGGGCAGTGCAGTGGTGTTCGGGCAGTGTAGGGGGTCTTGCTGGGGGTGGTGTTTCAGGGTTTAGGGCAGTGGTGTTCGGGCAGTGTAGGGGGTCTTGCTGGGGGTGATGTTTCAGGGTTTAGGGCAGTGCAGTGGTGTTCGGGCAGTGTAGGGGGTCTTGCTGGGGGTAGTGTTTCGGGGTTTAGGGCAGTGCAGTGGTGTTCGTGCAGTGTAGGGGGTCGTGCTGGGTGTGGTGTTTCAGGGTTTAGGGCAGTGCAGTAGTGTTCGGGCAGTGTAGGGGATCGTGCAGGGGGTGGTGGTTTAGGGCAGTGCAGTGGTGTTCGGGCAGTGTAGGGGATCGATCTGGGGGTGGTGTTTCAGGGATTAGGGCAGTGCAGTGGTGTTCGTGCAGTGTAGGGGGTCGTGCAGGGGGTGGTGTTTCAGGGTTTAGGGCAGTGCAGTGGTGTTCGGGCAGTGTAGGGGTCATGCTGGGGCTGGTATTTCAGGGTTTAGGGCAGTGCAGTGGTGTTTGGGCAGTGTAGGGGGTCTTGCTGGGTGTGGTGTTTCAGGGTTTAGGGCAGTGGTGTTCGGGCAGAGTAGGGGGTCTTGCTGGGGGTGATGTTTCAGGGTTTAGGGTAGTGCAGTGGTGTTCGGGCAGTGTAGGGGGTCTTGCTGGGGGTAGTATTTCATGGTTTAGGGCAGTGCAGTGGTGTTCGTGCAGTGTAGGGTGTCGTGCTGGGGATGGTGTTTCAGGGTTTAGTGCAGTAGTGTTCGGGCAGTGTAGGGGTCGTGCAGGGGGTGGTGTTTCAGGGTTTAGGGCAGTGCAGTGGTGTTCGGGCAGTGTAGGGGGTCGTGCTGGGGGTGGTGTTTCAGGGTTTAGGGCAGTGCAGTGGTGTTCGGGCAGTGTAGGGGTCGTGCTGGGGGTGGTGTTTCAGGGTTTAGGGCAGTGGTGTTCGGGCAGTGTAGGGGGTCTTGCTGGGGGTGATGTTTCAGGGTTTAGGGCAGTGCAGTGGTGTTCGGGCAGTGTAGGAGGTCTTGCTGGGGGTAGTGTTTCAGGGTTTAGGGCAGTGCAGTGGTGTTCGGGCAGTGTAGGGGGCGTGCTGGGGTGGTGTTTCAGGGTTTAGGGCAGTGCAGTGGTGTTTGGGCAGTGTAGGGGGTCGTGAAGGGGGTGGTGTTTCAGGGTTTAGGGCAGTGCAGTGGTGTTCGGGCAGTGTAGGGGGTCGTGCTAGGGTTGGTGTTTCAGGGTTTAGGGCAGTGCAGTGGTGTTCGGGCAGTGTAGGGGGTCGTGCAGGGGCTGGTGTTTCAGGGTTTAGGGCAGTTGCGTGGTGTTTGGGCAGTGTAGGGGGTCGTGCTGGGGGTAGTGTTTTAGGGTTTAGGGTAGTGCAGTGGTGCTTGTGTAGTGTAGGGGGTCGTGCTGGGGGTAGTGTTTTAGGGTTTAGGGTAGTGCAGTGGTGTTTGTGTAGTGTAGGGGGTCATGTTTTAGGGTAGTGCAGTGGTGTTTGGGTAGTGTAGGGGGTCGTGCTGGGGGTAGTGTTTTAGGATTTAGGTTAGTGCAGTGGTGTTTGGGTAGTGTAGGGGGTCGTGCTGGGGGTAGTGTTTTAGGGTTTAGGTTAGTGCAGTGGTGTTGGGGTAGTGTTTTAGGGTTTAGGGTAGTGCAGTGGTGTTTGTGTAGTGTAGGGGGTCATGCTGGGGGTAGTGTTTTAGGGTTTAGGATAGTGCAGTGGTGCTTGTGTAGTGTAGGGGGTCGTGCTGGGGGTAGTGTTTTAGGGTTTAGGGTAGTGCAGTGGTGTTTTTGTAGTGTAGGGGGTCATGTTTTAAGATGCAACGCTCCAATACCTGACCAGTCTGCACTACATAAAACTGCAAAAAACTAAAAATAAAAAGTGTTTTGAACACTTTTGTCATTGGGCTATATGTGGGCTACATCTGGGTAATATTTGTGCTACATTTGGGCTCTTTTTTCACTGGTGGCCATCTTGGAAGACTTCTTTGTTATGAAGTTTCCTAATTCCTCATTTACTGCAGTCTCCTCAGTAGGAAATGCTTTCAGTTTTTTACTTTGATTCCATCAAGAAGGCATTCAGATGTGTCACACATTTGCCATAAATTCAGAATGTTAGCACTCTAGTTGTTCATTAGATCACTGTAGTAAAGCTACTGCTCACCAAGGAGTTAACTGGAAGTCTACTGCTGGTATTGAAAGTGATTGTTTCAGTCTGCATGTCAGAATTTTCTAATGAAATAGAAGAGGATTTGAGATCTCACTTAAAACATGCACTAAATTTTCTTTTTGCAGCACTAACCATAATTTCTATGGAAAAATGAACCCCCTCATTTTGTTCCTTTTTAAATTAAATGTTTTAAGTGTTACCAGTTTATTCCAATCAAGATGGCTTCAGGTGTGCCATACTTTTGTCATAAGTAAGGCTGTTAGCACTCTAGTTGTTCTTTAGAACACTCTGGGAAGCTGCAGTAGAACACAAAGGAATCAACTGACAGTCTCTGCCCTTGTTGGATGTACATGTTTTACTGAGAATGTCAGACTTCATTCTCACATGACTGAGAAAGATAATGTGAATTTACAGAAAATATGCTCTCATTTTAGCTTCTGGAGCACCTTCCAAAACTGTATGGGACAAGCATGTGAAAATAGTTTTCTCTCAAACATGATTCATGATATCCCAGCAGAAGGTTTTTCACAGGGTAAAATCACCTTAGAACACACCACAATTCCTGAAATTAGTATGGTACCATCAACAAATGAATTCTAATGTAACTAAAGTCTGTTATCACCCATTATAGTTCTCCTTTTGGTAACACTCAAAATCTTCGATTCACTACAATGCATTTCAATGGGGTACTATCATTTATATTGGTCCCAAGATGGCTGCCAGCAATTCCAGGATGAAGTGCTGACAGCCAATCAGATCTCACGATGACGTGTTAGGCTCCGCCCAGATATATATGTGTTTTTACTTTTGATTTTCTCAGCAACTACTGAACGGATTTACACCATTTAACAAAAAGGGTTCTTTCTGAACCAAGAACTACCTCTTTGCCAAATTAGGTGTAATTCCGTTCAGCAGTTCGGGCTGTAGCCGTGGCTAAAGTTCCCAATGGGAAAATGAATGGGGAAAACACGTTTTTTTTTTACCCCCCTTTTTTCTCAGCCCCCGCTTGACGAATCACCCCGAAACTTTCAGGGTAGGAGCGGACCGGAGCGGGCCATAAAGTTTGAAAATTTCGCGAAGATTCGTCAACCGACGCAAGAGTTATTTCAAATAGAATGTTGCGGATTTCCTATGGAAAATAGGTCCTAACTATAACGATCTACTGGCGACCGCCAGTAGATAATATACATACATACATACACATATATATATTATCTACTGGCGGTCGCCAGTAGATAGTTATAGTTACAACCTATTATCCATAGGAAATCCGCGACATTCTATTTGAAATAACGTTGGCGCCGGTTGACGAATCTTCGTGAAAGTTTCCAACTTGTTGGGGCACTCCGCTCCGCTCCTTCCCTGAAAGTCTCGGGTGATACGTGAAGCGGGGGCCGAGAAAAAGGGGGTCCCAAACGTGTTTTCCCCATTCATTTTTCCATAGGAACCTTTAGTCGCAGCTACAGCCCGAACTGCTGAACGGAATTACACCAAATTTGGCAAAGAGGTAGTCCTTGGTTCAGACTGGTGCCTTTTGCTTAAATGGTGTAAATCCGTTCAGTAGTTCCTGAGAAAATCAAAAGTAAAAGTACATATATATCTATGGGCGCGTCGGATACGCGTACCCTCAGCGCACCCTGCGCGCACCGTCCCGATCACGAGCTGCATGCTAATTGGCTGTCAGCTGGCTGTCAACATTCCGATTCAGGAAGTGTTGGCAGCCATTTTGTCCCTCGGTAGAACCGAGGGACAGAAACAAGTGCGCAAGCGCAAAGGGGGCAGGGTAGAAACACCCTGACCTCTAGGTCTGCTCAGGGGTCCCACAAGGACCCCTGGGCAGAAAAACGATTTTTTTTTTTTTAAATCGGCGGGATGCGCTTAGGGTGCGCGTATCCCGCCGAGAAAAAAAGAAACAAGTGCGCAAAACGCACAAAGGGGGCAGGGTAGAAACACCCTAACCCCTAGGCCTGCTCAGGGGTCCCACAAGGACCCCCTGAGCAAAAAGCATTTTTTAAAAAAAAATCGGCAGGATGCGCTCAGGGTGCGCGAATCCTGCCGAAAAAAATGTTAATTGGCCCCCGGGTGGGCCAAGTCCCGGGGGCATGCTGGGGGGTTAATTTTATGTGTGGGGGCCTCTAAGGGCCCTCAAGCCCGGGGACCGCCACCCCCGGGGCTTTATGCATAATGGTGCGGGAGGGCTCTGAGCCCTCCCGCAGCCCCGGGACCACCACCTCCCGGGGCTTCTTTTTTAAATGAAAAACCTGTGTGGGGGGGCTCCAGCCCCACACGCCCGGGACCGCCACCTCCCCGGGGCACTAAACATTTAAATATGGGGGTCCGTTACGGACCTCAGAGCCCGGGGACCACCACCTCCCGGGGCTATGCACACGATGGGAGGGGGCCGCGCGGCCCCCTCCTGGAGCCTGTGGTGGCCCTGGGGACCGCCACCCCCAGGGCCGGCTCCTGCAGTGTCCCGGGGTGCCTACCCCGGGACACTGCTGTTTGCAATGACAGGACGGGAGCCTCGCGGCTCCCGTCCTGTCATTGCAAACTTGCTTTGGATATTGGAAGAGAGAGCAGGAAACCTGCTCTCTCTTCCAATATCCAAAGCTGATTGCTTTCCACATGGGGAGCAGCATGTTAGCTGCTCCCCATGTGTAAAGCAATGCCGGCTCCCGTAGGACACGGGAGCCGGCGGGACTGTGGGGGTTTGGGGACCCCCCACAGTCCCCAACGAGAGGGCCAGCCCGGGGGATGGGGTCCCCGGGGCAAGTAGTGTCCCGGGAGGGGCCACGCGGCCCCCTCCCCAAAGTTTAGAAAAATTATAAAAAATAAAAAAAGGGTATGGCCGGCCCGAGGGATGGGGTCCCGGGCCTTAAAATGGCCAGAGGAGGGGGCCACGCAGCCCCCTCAAAATATTAAAAATAAAAATAGATGCCATGCCCCGGGAGATGGGGTCCCCGGGGCCAATACAGGCCCGGGGAAGGGGGCCACGCGGCCCCTTCCCGTTTTTTTTTTTTTAAATTTAAAAAGGGGTAAGGCCCTGGGGGATGGGGTCCCCAGGGCCCAAAAACAGAAAAAAGGAAGGGGGCTACACAGCCCCCTTCAGGGGACAAAAAACAAAAAAAACGATCGGGCCCGCAGGCCCGCCCCTTCACCACTCTGCAAACGCGCCCCTGGCGCGTTTGCAGAGGGGAACGATCCCCTTGAATCCTGGGGGTCCCTGGGGGCCAACTAGCCCACCAGGAACCTCCAGTATGCGCCAGGGGCTGCCTTGCAGAGAGGTGTACAGAGGCCACGCCCCTTTTACACCTCTCTGCAACGCAGCTCTGTGGCGCTTTTGGAGGTATATGGTGGGCTAGTTGGACTCCGGGGACCCTCAGGATTCAAGGAGACTTAATCCCCAACTTAAAACGCGCCACGGGGCGCGTTTGCACAGTGGTGAAGGGAGGGGGCGGGGCTTCAGGTGACATGTGTGCAAACAGGCCCCGTGGCGCGTTTTAAGATGGGGAATTAAATCCCCTTCAATCCTGAGGGTCCCTCGGGGCCAACTAGCCCAACAGGTACATCCAGAAAGCGCCACAGAGCTGCGTTGCAGAGAGGTGTAAAAGGGGTGTGGCCTCTCTACACGTCTCTGCAACGCAGCCCCTGGCGCATATTGGAGGTTCCTGGTGGGCTAGTTGGCCCCTAGGGACCCTCAGGATTCAAGGGGACTTAATCCCCCAACTTAAAACGCGCCACGGGGCGCGTTTACACAGATGTAACCTCAGGCCCCGCCCCTCCCTTCACCATTGTGCAAATATTCCTCTAAAATCAGCCGAAATACGCATTCCGATTTACTCACCTGTTATCAGGAGAGACCTCAGTGCTGCATCTTTCAGCCCAGTACTGGTCCTGAAAAGTAATTTTAACCGTACTTACCGGTAACTTGAATTTCCTTCATAGGCTAACATTGACTGGTTTCACTTGGAAATTCTTCTAAGTGTGGAGTTTTGGAACTTTAAAATATTACTCTAAAATCAGCCGAAATACGAATTCCGATTTACTCACCTGTTATCAGGAGAGACCTCAGTGCTGCATCTTTCAGCCCAGTACTGATCCTCAAAAGTAATTTTAACCGTACTTACCAGTAACTTGAATTTCCTTCCATAGGATATCATTGCCTGCTTTTTGCTGAAAAAGTTTCTAAGTGTTGATTTTTGAAACATACAAATATTCCTCTAAAATCAGCCGAAATCCAAATTCTGATTTACTCACCTGTTATCAGGAGAGACCTCAGTGCTGCATCTTTCAGCCCAGTACTGGTCCTGAAAAGTAATTTTAACCGTACTTACCAGTAACTTGAATTTCCTTCCATAGGCTAACATTGACTGGTTTCACTTGGAAATTCTTCTAAGTGTGGAGTTTTGGAACTTTAAAATATTCCTCTAAAATCAGCCGAAATACGAATTCCGATTTACTCACCTGTTATCAGGAGAGACCTCAGTGCTGCATCTTTCAGCCCAGTACTGATCCTCAAAAGTAATTTTAACCGTACTTACCGGTAACTTGAATTTCCTTCATAGGCTAAGATTGACTGGTTTTCAGCAAAAAGTTTCAAAGTGTTGATTTTCACAAACTACAAATATTCCTTAAAAATCGCCTGTATGACTTAAACGCATTTTTTCAACTGTTTACAGGAGATGCACCAGTGCTGGATCCAGGATCCAACACTGAGTAAGAAAAAGTAACGATAACAGTTTTTACCTGCTAAGTGAATTTCCTTCCATAGGATAACATTGGTGATTCTATGAGAAAAAGTTTCTAAGTGTCAACTTTTAAAATACAATAATATTCCTTAAAAATCACGACTGTAACCAAAACGCTTTTACTCAACTGTTTACAGGAGATGTACCAGGACTGAATCTAGGATCCAGTCCTGTGGTTACAAAAGTAATCCATAAAGTAACTAATTGCATTTAACTAGAAATTCACATTGAGCTGAATGTTGCATTGTGTTTGAAAATGTGTTGCCCATTGCAACAACTGTAACTACTGTACTTAAAAGTCTATTGCCTATCTGCAAAGTATTTAAACTAAAGTAATTCATTCTGAGAAAGTATTTTTGTAATGTAATGTATAATGTAATTACAATGTAATTTAAAAAATAAAATATGTAAAAAAAATTGTTTCTAAAAATGTAGTAAATCAGTATGAAAAAAATTAATATAACAATTAATACATTTAAAAATTGTCATTTACAAAACCTTTGAAATTCACTGAAAAAACCGTAGGTTTCAGGCACGTTATAGTTAGAAATTAGCATTTAAAAACCTTTGAAATTCACTGAAAAACCATAGGTTTCACACACGTTATAGTTACAAATTAGCATTTAAAAACCTTTGAAATTCACTGAAAAAACCATAGGTTTCAGACACGTTATAGTTACAAATTAGCATTTAAAAACCTTTGAAATTCACTGAAAAAACCATAGGTTTTAGGGACAGTTTTAGTTACTTGGACATTGCACTCGTACAAAACCCGTGAAATTCCCCCGTTATAGTTAGTTCAGCTAACTATAACTCGCGCCCCTGCAATGCACTGCTGATGACGTCACATATTACATCACTCATGACATGGTCAGTGACATCACTGATGACATCACTGATGACATCTCAAATGACATCACTGATGACATCACTGATGACATCATCCATGTGATAATTTCATGCATCTTCTCACACCCTAATATAACCTTTGATATACCCACTCTAAATTACAGACTGCCATTCTCAAAACCATAGACACTCCAACACCAAAAACTACATACCCATCACTGATTATTAGGTCTACACACACATTTACTCTCTCACCAGTACAATCACTTATACTTATGGTCACTCAGTACAGGACTATCATATGCACTCATACACCTATATACACACTCACACACCTCCACTCATCCATAGAGGTACTCACACACCTAGTCAGTCATGCAAATAATTAATCACACTCCCATTTACTTACCTATACAGTTATACACACACCAGCTCACTTACTCATACAAATACTAGCACATTCTTACGCTCTTACACAATCACTGATACAAGCACACACTCATCCATACAGCCACTCTCACAATCACACACTCTCACTTATAGCCATTTATATACTCCAACACACATATATACTGCCTTTCACATATGTAGTTACTCACACATGTACCACTGAGATATACATTTACTCACTAACACAGCCATACACACACTCACACACCCATACAGTCCATCACAGATGCACTCTTGAAAACATGCACCCAGTGAATCACCCACTCACACATCTATGCACAGAGTCACACACACCCCACCCACACAAACACTCAGGCACCCATACAGATACTCAAACAACAAATCAATAACCCATATAGACACTCATGTAGCTATTCGCAAACCCATGCAGCCGCTTACACACCAACAGACAGACAGATACAGACATTCACACAGTTTAGTCATTAACCCATGCATTCAGTAAGATACGTTTAATCACTCACTCATAGAGTCAGTCACGCACCTACTAAATCATCCATTCAGACACTTATACACCCACTCATTCTTCAATATGCCTTTCCCTATATATATTAAACATATTTAAACTTTACAGAAACACACAGTCACTGGATGATGCCATCAGTGATGTCATCAGTGATGTCATTTGAGATGTCATCAGTGATGTCATCAGTGATGTCACTGACCATGTCATGAGTGATGTAATATGTGACGTCATCAGCAGTGCATTGCAGGGCGCGAGTTATAGTTAGCTGAACTAACTATAACGGGGGAATTTCACGGGTTTTGTACGAGTGCAATGTCCAAGTAACTAAAACTGTCCCTAAAACCTATGGTTTTTTCAGTGAATATATATATATATATATATATAGCTATAGATATAGCTATAGATATAGATATATAGATATATATATCCATAGATTCCTGTCGAACACTGCAAATACTGCTACAGTTCAGTTTGTATACAGGGGCCTGTCTATGTCTTCCTTGTATCTCTTCAGCTTTCCCTTTCTCAACATTCCCAGGAAACATTTCCTCTTTCAGAATGGGAGTACCATCCTTCACCTCATAACATCAACCAGTTGTTTCAACTGCATGCACTAAGGCGTTCTCTTGGAAGTAGCTTTCTTCATTAAAGAAAGGATTAGTACTGGATGTATGCTTCCATCCACCACTGAAAAGTTTGCAAAAATGACTTCTATTCAGAAGTCTTTCCTTTTGGCTATTTTTCCTCATAGACAACCCAGTTTTATCCAGTGTTCTCATTCCACTCAGAATCAAAATACATAGCTTCCTCATCAAAGCAAATGCCTTATCAACTACAGCCTCAACACATTCCTTTTGTTTGACTGCTTCTATTCTCCTTTTATACTGCTTCAAAGGTCGTATGAGATTCTGAATTACCCTACTGCGAAACATTTTGACTCTTATTTCCTTCAACTGCAGGTCTTCTTGTTAAACTATTTGCTTTCTTATACAATGTATTCCTCTTAATATCACTTTCTTTTTGTCCTTTCTTAGCTACATTGAAACCACACTTGTTATTTACTTGCTTATGATCACTAAGAGTTTTCCACATAATCTTTTAAGAAACAGTTTAGCTTTCTTACCACCAGCTTTTTTCTCTTAAACCACACTGTCCACATTATCTCCCTTTTGTTTCTGTGTTGTAAGAAGGTAATATCCTTGCATCTGTTTCTTTCTTGTTGCAGTTTTTTTGGCATTGTAATTCTCTGGTTTTAAGTAGAAGTAGATGTCTCGAAAGAAAAACAAATCCGTTCATTTAGCTCCTCATTACATACTATTAAATTACATATTTTAAACATTTTAACTGCCAACATAAACAGTTATGTTACTATATTATAGCCACTCTTAGTCTATTTATGTTCAGGTTTATATCTTTCTGTCACTACCGGTCTCAGCATATGCATCAGTCTGTTCCTGGGTATACTACCACATTAATCAGTTTGCCCATGGGTGTTTAAGCATATGCATCAGTATGTCTTAGGGTGTCTCACTGTATGCATAAATGATTGTCTGGGTGTGATACTGTATGAAAACGTGTGTGACTGAGTCTGTGTATCCCTAAGTGTGTCATTTGGTTTGCTAGTGTATGCATGAATATGTACCTGCATATGTTAGTGTATCAATCACTGTCTGCTTAGGTGTGCATGTGTATATCAGTGTCTGCATGGGGATGCTATTCTATCCATTGGAATGTACATGGGTGTGTTAACATATGTATCACAGTCTGTGTGGGTGTATCAGTGTACGGATCAGTGTGTGTCATGCTGTGTTAGTGTGTGCATAAGTGTGTGCCTGGGTGTGTTAGTGTACACACGAGTGTCTGTATGGGCATGTCAGTGTATGTATCGTTGTGTGCCTGGGCGTCTTATAGTATGTGTCAGTATGTGCTTGGGTGTGTCAGTGTATGTATTAGTGTATGTGTGGTTGTGTCACTGTACACATCAGAGTGTTCCTGTGTGTATTAGTGTATGCATAAGTGTGTTCCAGAGTGTGACAGTGTATGCTTAGGTCTGTACCTGGGTCTGTTAGTGTATGCATGAGTGTGTGCCACTGTGTCTCAGTGTGTGCATCAGTGTGTGCCAGAGTATGCATAAGTGTCTTCCTGCACGTCTTACTGTATACATCAGTGTGCACTGGATGTCTTAGTGTACACATGAGTGTGTGCTTCAGTGTATTAGAATAAGCATCAGTGTGTACCTGGGAGTGCTACTATATGCATTAGAGTATATTTGGGTGTGCTAGTGTATATCTACCTATGACCTACCTTAGGGGTGACTTATAAGTTAAAAAAAGGACTTTATGGCTTAGCAAGGCATTGGAAATGCCTACTCAGCCTAGCAGCACAGTTGCACACAGACTGTGCAGTAGCAGGCCGAAAACATCTTTAAAAGGCTGCTTGTCTGCATGGGTGAATAGGAGTAGCAGTACTTCAATACATATCTAAGTAACTGTATTAGTCTTTCTCTGAGTGTAACTGGATGGGTAAATGGCTAAGTCGCTAGATGACTAGTTATCTTAATGGGTCTCTATATGTGTTTGTAACTGGCTTTATGGATTACTTACTGGTTGTATTAGTGAGTAATGCAGTTTATAATTGTGTGTGCAACTGGTTCTATCACTATTCTTTTTAATTCACCAGTTTTATAAAGTGTGTGGCAACCTGGCACCGTGCTTCCCAGTGCTAACAGAGCTAGCTAGAGTGAAGTAGAATGATAAAACTTAAATGAAGGGGTAAGTCTTTGTTTCTTTCTAAAAATCCTAAAATCGTCTTCCATTCTCAGGCTTTCACTGATGGATACTTAACTGCTCTATGGGTATATGACTAAATGTGTAAGTGCCTCTGTCTGACTGGCTGGGTGAGGATCTCTATACTTCTGCAAATATATATGTAAGTTGCAGTATGGGTGGGACACTGGATGTTTAACTGGGTATGTGGGTCTGGAAGTTTGCGCATGACTCACTGAAACTTCAAAGTACATGCCTAACCTTCTAACGACATAGCACCCTACCCTATGGCCTACCTACACCCTACCTTAGGGGTGACATATCTAGTAGAAGGAACATTTAAGGTTTGATAAGTGGTTATCAATGCCAAGTCAACCTGGCAGTAAAACTGCACACGCAGGCTCTGCAGTAGCAGGCCCAACACATCTATCTAAATAAGTGTGTTGGTCCCTCCCTGGGTGTGTTACTGCATGTGTAAGTAACTACAATGATATACGACTAGCTGTCTTAGTTTCACTATGGGTCTATATATGTGTATGTAAATGACTGTATATACTACTTACCTGCTCCATTACGGAGTGTTGGGGTTTATAATTGTGTAAGCAACTAGTTCTGTTACTGAAGATGAATTATATATAATAGAAGGGAAATTTAAACCTTGGTAATGAGTTTTAAATGTCAATTCGACCTGGTAGTAAAACTGCACACACAGCATTTGCAGTAGCAGCCACACCACATGTTTAAAGGCCTACTAGCCTGGAGGAGGAACTAGGAGTATCACTACTTCAGTACACAACTAAATGAGTGTATCAGTCCTTCCCTTGGTGTGTCACTGGATGTGAAAGTAACTAAGACAATCTTCTTATGTCTATGTAAGTGGCTATACATATTACTTACTACCTCTATTACCGAATGTTGGCTTTTATAAATGTGAATGCAAGTGCCTCTGTTACTGCTGCATACATAAGTACTGTATGAGCATGTCACTGAATATCTACATGCCTCTGTCTCTCTCATAGGATAGGAGAGTAACTCTGCATTTCTA
The DNA here is from genome assembly GCA_963921515.1 of Calotriton arnoldi. NCBI lineage: Eukaryota > Metazoa > Chordata > Amphibia > Caudata > Salamandridae > Calotriton > Calotriton arnoldi. Next base: position 1,213,257 of record CAWUFW010001520.1, on the reverse strand, counting down.
AATATGTATATAACTTGCAGTATGGGTGAAACACTGCATATTTAACTATGCCTAGGGGTCTCACAGTACACATGACTAACTGAGACATTAAAGTGCATGTCTTACCCTGTAAGGACATAACTCCCTGCCCTATGACTTACCTACACCCTACATAAGGGGAATCTAGTACATACATCTAGTACATAAAGAAGAAACAGAGGTACAGAAAGAGGCAAGAGAAGTGCAGAAAGAGAAAAGAGGTGAAGAAAGAGGCAAGAGCGGTGCAGAAAGAGGGAAGAGGGGTACATAAAGAGGCAAGACGGGTGCAGAAAGAGGCAAGAGGGGTGCAGAAAGAGGCAAGAGGGGTGCAGAAAGAGGCAAGAGGGGTGCAGAAAGAGGCAAGAGAAGTGCAGAAAGAAGCAACAGATGTGTGGAAGGAGACAAGAGCACTGCAGACAGAGGCAAGAGAGGTGTATAACAGGGAAGATGGGAGCAGAAAGAGGCAAGAGGAGTGTAGAAAGAAGCAAGAGAGGTGCAGAAAGAAGCAAGAGAAGTACAGAAAGAAGCAAGAGAAGTGCAGAAAGAGGCAAGAGAAGAGCAGAAAGAAGGAGCAGAAATGCGGAAAGAGGCAAAAGAAGTACAGAAAGAAGCAACAGAAATGCGGACAGAGGCGAGAGAAGTGCAGAAAAAAGCAACAGAGGTGCAGAAAGTAGCAACAGAGGTACACAAAGAGGCAAGAGAAGTGTAGAAAGATGGAACAGAGATGCGGAAAGAGGCAAAAGAAGTACAGAAAGAAGCAACAGAAATGCAGACAGAGGCGAGAGAAGTGCAGACAAAAGCAACAGAGGTGCTGAAAGAAGCAACAGAGGTTCGGAAAGAGGCAAGAGAAGTACAGAAATAAGGAAAAGAAATGCGGAAAGAGGCAAGAGAAGTATAGAAAGAAGCAACAGAAATGCAGACAGAGGTGAGAGAAGTGCAGAAAAAAGCAAGAGAGGTGCAGAAAGAAGCAAGAGAAGTGCAGAAATAAGGAACAGAAATGAGGAAAGAGGCAAAAGAAGTACAGAAAGAAGCAACAGTAATGCAGACAGAGGCAAGAGAAGTGCAGAAAAAAGCAACAGAGGTGCTGAAAGAAGCAACAGAGGTGCATAAAGAAGCAAGAGAAGTGATGAGAGACAAGAGAGTTGCATAAAGAAGCAAGAGAGGTGCAGAAAAAAGCAAGAGAAGTGCAGAAAGAGGCAGGCGAGGTGCAGACAAAGGCAAGAGAGGTACAGAAAGAGGCAAGAGAGGTGCAGAAAGAGGCAAGTGAGGTGCAGAAACAGGCAAGAGGGATGCAGAAAGAGGCAAGAAAAATGCAGAAAGAAGCAACAGAGGTGCAGAAGGAAAGATAACTGCAGAAAGAAGCAAGAGAAATACAGAAACAGGCAAGAGAGGTACAGAAAGAGGCTAGAAGGGTGCAGGAAGAGGCAAGAGGAATGCAGAAAGAAGCTAGAGAAGTGCAGAAAGAGGCAAGAGAAGTGCAGAAACAAGCAACAGAGGTGCAGAAAGAGGCAACAGAAGTGCAGAAAGAGGCAAGAGAGGTGCACAAAGAGACAAGAGAGGTGCACAAAGACAAGAGAAGTGCAGAAAGAGGAAAGACTAGTTCAGAAAGAGGCAACAGGGCTGTATAAAGAAGCAAGAGGGGTATAGAAAGAAGCAAGAGAAGTGCAGAAAGAAGCAACAGAGGTGCAGAAAGAGATGAAAGGTGCAGAAAGAGGCAAGAGAGGTGCAGAAAAAGGGAAGAGGGATGCAGAAAGGGGCAAGAGGGATGCAGAAAGAGGCAACAGAAGTGCAGAAAGAAGCAACAGAAATGCAGAAAGAAGCAACAGAAATGCAGAAAGAAGCAAGAGAGGTGCAGAAGGAGGCAAGAGAACTGCAGAAAGTGGCAAGAGAGTTGCACAAACAGGCAAGAGGTGCAGAAAAAGGGAACAGGGGTACAGAAAGAAGCAAGAGAGGTGCAGAAAGAAGCAAGAGAGGTACAGAAAGAGGCAAGAGGGGTACAGAAAGAAACAAGAGAGGTACAGAAAGAAGCAAGAGAGGTACAGAAAGAAGCAAGAGAAGTGCAGAAAGAAGCAATAGGGGTGCATAAAGAGGCAAGAGGGGAGCAGAAAGATGCAAGACAAGTGCAGAAAGAAGCAACAGATATGTGGAAGGAGACAAGAGCACTGCAGACAGAGGCAAGAGAGGTGCAAAAGAGGGAAGATGGGAGCAGAAAGAGGCAAGAGGAGTGCATAAAGAAGGAACAGAAATGCAGAAAGAGGCAAAAGAAGTACAAAAAGAAGCAACAGAAATGCAGACAGAGGTGAGAGAAGTGTAGAAAAAAGCAACAGAGGTGCAGAAAGATGCAAGAGAAGTGCAGAAATAAGGAACAGAAATGCGGAAAGAGGCAAAAGAAGTACAGAAAGAAGCAACAGAAATGCAGACAGGGGCAAGAGAAGTGCAGAAAAAAGCAACAGAGGTGCTGAAAGAAGCACCAGAGGTGCAGAAAGAAGCAAGAGAAGTGATGAAAGAGACAAGAGTGTTGCATAAAGAAACAAGAGAGGTGCAGAAAAAAGCAAGAGAAGTGCAGAAAGAGGCAGGCGAGGTGCAGACAAAGGCAAGAGAGGTACAGAAAGAGGCAAGAGAGGTGCAGAAAGAGGCAAGTGAGGTGCAGAAACAGGCAAGAGGGATGCAGAAAGAGGCAAGAAAAATGCAGAAAGAAGCAACAGAGGTGCAGAAGGAAAGATAACTGCAGAAAGAAGCAAGCGAAATACAGAAACAGGCAAGAGAGGTACAGAAAGAGGCAAGAGGGGTGCAGAAAGAGGCAAGAGGAATGCAGAAAGAAGCTAGAGAAGTGCAGAAAGAAGCTAGAGAAGTGCAGAACGAAAGAACAGAAATGCAGAAAGAGGTAAGAGAAGTGCAGAAAGAAGCAACAGAAATGCAGAAAGAGTCAAGAGAAGTGCAGAAACAAGCAAAAGAGGTGCAGAAACAGGCAAGAGAGGTGCAGAAAGAGACAAGAGAGGTGCACAAAGAGACAAGAGAGGTGCACAAAGAGACAAGAGAGGTGCACAAAGAGACAAGAGAGGTGCACAAAGAGGAAAGACGAGTTCAGAAAAAGGCAACAGGGCTGTATAAAGAAGCAAGAGAGGTATAGAAAGAAGCAAGAGAAGTGCAGAAATAAGCAACAGAGGTGCAGAAAGAGATGAAAGGTGCAGAAAGAGGCAAGAGAGGTGCAGAAAAAGGGAAGAGGGATGCAGAAAGGGGCAAGAAGGATGCAGAAAGAGGCAACAGAAATGCAGAAAGAAGCAACAGAAATGCAGAAAGAAGCAACAGAAATGCAGAAAGAAGCAAGAGAGGTGCAGAAGGAGGCAAGAGAACTGCAGAAAGTGGCAAGAGAGTTGCAGAAACAGGCAAGAGGTGTAGAAAAAGGGAACAGGGGTACAGAAATAAGCAAGAGAGGTGCAGAAAGAAGCAAGAGAAGTGCAGAAAGGGACAAGAGAGGTGCAGAAAGAGACAAGAGGTGCAGAAAGAGACAAGAGAGGTGCAGAAAGAGGCAAGAGAGGTACAGAAAGAGGCAAGAGGGGTGCAGAAAGAAGCAAGAGAGGTACAGAAAGAAGCAAGAGAGGTACAGAAAGAAGCAAGAGAAGTGCAGAAAGAAGCAATAGGGGTGCATAAAGAGGCAAGAGGGGAGCAGAAAGATGCAAGACAAGTGCAGAAAGAAGCAACAGATGTGTGGAAGGAGACAAGAGCACTGCAGACAGAGGCAAGAGAGGTGCAAAAGAGGGAAGATGGGAGCAGAAAGAGGCAAGAGGAGTGTAGAAAGAAGCAAGAGGTGCAGAAAGAGGCAAGAGAAGTGCATAAAGAAGGAACAGAAATGCAGAAAGAGGCAAAAGAAGTACAAAAAGAAGCAACAGAAATGCAGACAGAGGCGAGAGAAGTGTAGAAAAAAGCAACAGAGGTGCAGAAAGAAGCAAGAGAAGTGCAGAAATAAGGAACAGAAATGCGGAAAGAGGCAAAAGAAGTACAGAAAGAAGCAACAGAAATGCAGACAGAGGCAAGAGAAGTGCAGAAAAAAGCAACAGAGGTGCTGAAAGAAGCACCAGAGGTGCAGAAAGAAGCAAGAGAAGTGATGAAAGAGACAAGAGTGTTGCATAAAGAAACAAGAGAGGTGCAGAAAAAAGCAAGAGAAGTGCAGAAAGAGGCAGGCGAGGTGCAGACAAAGGCAAGAGAGGTACAGAAAGAGGCAAGAGAGGTGCAGAAAGAGGCAAGTGAGGTGCAGAAACAGGCAAGAGGGATGCAGAAAGAGGCAAGAAAAATGCAGAAAGAAGCAACAGAGGTGCAGAAGGAAAGATAACTGCAGAAAGAAGCAAGCGAAATACAGAAACAGGCAAGAGAGGTACAGAAAGGCAAGAGGGGTGCAGAAAGAGGCAAGAGGAATGCAGAAAGAGGCTAGAGAAGTGCAGAAAGAAGCTAGAGAAGTGCAGAACGAAAGAACAGAAATGCAGAAAGAGGCAAGAGAAGTGCAGAAAGAGGCAACAGAAATGCAGAAAGAGTCAAGAGAAGTGCAGAAACAAGCAACAGAGGTGCAGAAAGAGACAAGAGAGGTGCACAAAGAGACAAGAGAGGTGCACAAAGAGACAAGAGAGGTGCACAAAGAGGAAAGACGAGTTCAGAAAAAGGCAACAGGGCTGTATAAAGAAGCAAGAGAGGTATAGAAAGAAGCAAGAGAAGTGCAGAAAGAAGCAACAGAGGTGCAGAAAGAGATGAAAGGTGCAGAAAGAGGCAAGAGAGGTGCAGAAAAAGGGAAGAGGGATGCAGAAAGGGGCAAGAGGGATGCAGAAAGAGGCAACAGAAGTGCAGAAAGAAGCAACAGAAATGCAGAAAGAAGCAACAGAAATGCAGAAAGAAGCAACAGAAATGCAGAAAGAAGCAAGAGAGGTGCAGAAGGAGGCAAGAGAACTGCAGAAAGTGGCAAGAGAGTTGCAGAAACAGGCAAGAGGTGCAGAAAAAGGGAACAGGGGTACAGAAATAAGCAAGAGAGGTGCAGAAAGAAGCAAGAGAAGTGCAGAAAGGGACAAGAGAGGTGCAGAAAGAGACGAGAGGTACAGAAAGAGACAAGAGAGGTGCAGAAAGAGGCAAGAGAGGTACAGAAAGAGGCAAGACAGGTACAGAAAGAAGCAAGAGAGGTACAGAAAGAAGAAAGAGAAGTGCAGAAAGAAGCAAGAGAAGTGCAGAAAGAGACAAGAGAGGTGCAGAAAGAGGCAAGAGAGGTGCAGAAAGAGGCAAGAGAGGTACAGAAAGAGGCAAGAGGGGTACAGAAAGAAGCAAGAGAGGTACAGAAAGAAGCAAGAGAAGTGCAGAAAGAAGCAAGAGAAGTGCATAAAGAGGCAATAGGGGTGCATAAAGAGGCAAGAGGGGAGCAGAAAGAGGCAAGACAAGTGCAGGAGGAAGCAACAGATGTGTGGAAGGAGACAAGAGCACTGCAGACAGAGGCAAGAGAGGTGCAAAACAGGGAAGATGGGAGCAGAAAGAGGCAAGAGGAGTGTAGAAAGAAGCAAGAGAGGTGCAGAAAGAAGCAAGAGAAGTGCAGAAAGAGGCAAGAAAAGAGCAGAAAGAAGGAGCAGAAATGCGGAAAGAGGCAAAAGAAGTACAGAAAGAAGCAACAGAAATGCAGACAGAGGCGAGAGAAGTGCAGAAAAAAGCAACAGAGGTGCTGAAAGAAGCAACAGAGGTTCGGAAAGAGGCAAGAGAAGTACAGAAATAAGGAAAAGAAATGCGGAAAGAGGCAAGAGAAGTATAGAAAGAAGCAACAGAAATGCAGACCGAGGTGAGAGAAGTGCAGAAAAAAGCAAGAGAGGTGCAGAAAGAGGCAAGAGAAGTGCAGAAATAAGGAACAGAAATGCGGAAAGAGGCAAAAGAAGTACAGAAAGAAGCAACAGAAATGCAGACAGAGGCAAGAGAAGTGCAGAAAAAAGCAACAGAGGTGCTGAAAGAAGCAACAGAGGTGCAGAAAGAAACAAGAGAAGTGATGAAAGAGACAAGAGAGTTGCATAAAGAAGCAAGAGAGGTGCAGAAAAAAGCAAGAGAAGTGCAGAAAGAGGCAGGCGAGGTGCAGACAAAGGCAAGAGAGGTACAGAAAGAGGCAAGAGAGGTGCAGAAAGAGGCAAGAGAGGTGCAGAAACAGGCAAGAGGGATGCAGAAAGAGGCAAGAAAAATGCAGAAAGAAGCAACAGAGGTGCAGAAGGAAAGATAACTGCAGAAAGAAGCAAGAGAAATACAGAAACAGGCAAGAGAGGTACAGAAAGAGGCTAGAAGGGTGCAGAAAGAGGCAAGAGGAATGCAGAAAGAAGCTAGAGAAGTGCAGTAAGAGGCAAGAGAAGTGCAGAAAGAAGCAACAGAAATGCAGAAAGAGGCAAGAGAAGTGCAGAAACAAGCAACAGAGGTGCAGAAAGAGGCAACAGAAGTGCAGAAAGAGGCAAGAGAGGTGCACAAAGAGACAAGAGAGGTGCACAAAGACAAGAGAGGTGCACAAAGACAAGAGAGGTGCAGAAAGAAGAAAGACGAGTTCAGAAAGAGGCAACAGGGCTGTATAAAGAAGCAAGAGGGGTATAGAAAGAAGCAAGAGAAGTGCAGAAAGAAGCAACAGAGGTGCAGAAAGAGATGAAAGGTACAGAAAGAGGCAAGAGAGGTGCAGAAAAAGGGAAGAGGGATGCAGAAAGGGGCAAGAGGGATGCAGAAAGAGGCAACAGAAGTGCAGAAAGAAGCAACAGAAATGCAGAAAGAAGTAACAGAAATGCAGAAAGAAGCAAGAGAGGTGCAGAAGGAGGCAAGAGAACTGCAGAAAGTGGCAAGAGAGTTGCAGAAACAGGCAAGAGGTGCAGAAAAAGGGAACAGGGGTACAGAAAGAAGCAAGAGAGGTGCAGAAAGAGACAAGAGAGGTGCAGAAAGAAGCAAGAGAAGTACAGAAAGAAGCAAGAGAGGTACAGAAAGAAGCAAGAGAGGTACAGAAAGAAGCAAGAGAAGTGCAGAAAGAAGCAATAGGGGTGCATAAAGAGGGGAGCAGAAAGATGCAAGACAAGTGCAGAAAGAAGCAACAGATGTGTGGAAGGAGACAAGAGCACTGCAGACAGAGGCGAGAGGTGCAACACAGGGAAGATGGGAGCAGAAAGAGGCAAGAGGAGTGTAGAAAGAAGCAAGAGAGGTGCAGAAAGAAGCAAGAGAAGTACAGAAAGAAGCAAGAGAAGTGCAGAAAGAAGCAACAGAGGTGCAGAAAGAGGCAAGAGAAGAGCAGAAAGAAGGAGCAGAAATGCGGAAAGAGGCAAAAGAAGTACAGAAAGAAGCAACAGAAATGCGGACAGAGGTGAGAGAAGTGCAGAAAAAAGCAACAGAGGTGCAGAAAGTAGCAACAGAGGTACACAAAGAGGCAAGAGAAGTGTAGAAAGAAGGAACAGAGATGTGGAAAGAGGCAAAAGAAGTACAGAAAGAAGCAACAGAGGTGCAGAAGGAACGACAACTGCAGAAAGAGGCAAGAGAAATGCAGAAACAGGAAAGAGAGGTGCAGAAAGAGGCTAGAGGGGTGCAGAAAGCGGCAAGAGGGATGCAGAAAGAAGCAAGAGAGGTGCATAAAGAAGCAAGAGAAGTGCAGAACAAAGGAACAGAAATGTAAAAGAGGCAAGAGAAGTACAGAAACAAGCAACAGAGGTGCCGAAAGGCAACATAAGTGCAGAAAGAGGCAAGAGAGGTATAGAAAGAGGCAAGAGAAGTGCAGAAAGAAGCAACAGAGGTGCAGAAAGATGAAAGGTGCAGAAAGAGGCAGGAGAAGTGAAGAAAAAGGGAAGGGAGATGCAGAAAGGGGCAAGAGGGATGCAGAAAGAGGGATGCAGAAAGAGGCAAGAGGGGTGCAGAAAGAAGCTAGAGAGGTACACAAAGAAGCAACAGAGGTGCAGAAGGAGGCAAGAGAACTGCAGAAAGAGGCACGAGAGTTTCAGAAACAGGCAAAAGAGGTACAGAAGGAAGAAAAAAGGGTGCAGACAAAGGAAAGAGAGGTGCAGAAAGAGGGAAGGGGTGCAGAAAGAGGCAAGAGGAGTACAGAAAGAGGCAAGAGGTGTACAGAAAGAGGCAGGAGAGGTGCAGGAAGAAGCCAGTAAAGCACAGGAAGAAGCAACAGAAATGCAGAAAGAGACCAGAGAGGTGCAGAAAAAGGCAAGATGGGTGCAGAAAGAAGGAACAAAAAGGAAGAAAGAGGCAAGAGAAGTGCAGAGAGAAGCAACAGAAATGCAGAAAGAGGCAAGAGAGGTGCAGAAGGAGGCAAGTGAGGTGCAGAAAGAAGCAGGAAGGGTGCAGAAAGTAGCAACAGAGGTGCAGAAGGAGGCAAGAGACCTGCAGAAAGTGGCAAGAAAGTTGCAGAAACAGGCAAGAGGTGCAGAAAAGGGAGCAGGGGTGCAGAAAGAAGCAAGAGAGGTATGGAAAGAAGCAAGAGAAGTGCAGAAAGAGACAAGAGAGGTACAGAAAGAGGCAAGAGAGGTGCAGAAAGAGGCAAGATGGGTGCAGAAAGCGGCAAGATGGGTGCAGAAAGAGGCAAGATGGGTGCAGAAAGAGGCATGAGGGGTGCAGAAATGGTAAACACAAGTGCAGAAAGAAGCAACAGATGTGTTGAAGGAGGCAAGAGGACTGCAGACAGAGGCAAGAGAGGTGCAGAAGAGGGACGATGGGAGCAGAAGGAGGCAAGAGGTACAGAAAGAAACAAGAGAGGTGAAGAAAGAAGCAATAGGGGTGCATAAAGAGGCAAGAGGGGTGCAGAAATGGTAAACACAAGTGCAGAAAGAAGCAACAGATGTGTTGAAGGAGGCAAGAGCACTGCAGACAGAGGCAAGAGAGGTGCAAAACAGGGAAGATGGGAGCAGAAAGAGGCAAGAGGAGTGTAGAAAGAAGCGAGAGAGGTGCAGAAAGAAGCAAGAGAAGAGACATACAGAAATAAGCAACAGGGGTACATAAAGAGGCAAGAGGGGTGCAGAATGAGGCAAGAGAAGTACAGAAAGAAGCAACAGAGGTGCAGGAGGTGGCAAGAGAACTGCAGAAAGAGGCACGAGAGTTTCAGAAACAGGCAAAAGAGGTACAGAAGGAAGAAAAAAGGGTGCAGACAAAGGAAAGAGGTGCATAAAGAGGGAAGGGGTGCAGAAAGAGGCAAGAGGGGTACAGAAAGAGGCAAGAGGTGTACAGAAAGAGGCAAGAGGTGTACAGAAAGAGGCAGGAGAGGTGCAGGAAGAAGCCAGTAAAGCACAGGAAGAAGCAACAGATATGCAGAAAGAGACAAGAGAGGTGCAGAAAAAGGCAAGATGGGTGCAGAAAGAAGGAACAAAAAGGCAGACAGAGGCAAGAGAAGTGCAGAAAGAAGCAACAGAAATGCAGAAAGAGGCAAGAGAGGTGCAGAAAGAGGCAAGAGAGGTGCAGAAGGAGGCAAGTGAGGTGCAGAAAGAAGCAGGAAGGGTGCAGAAAGTAGCAACAGAGGTGCAGAAGGAGGCAAGAGACCTGCAGAAAGTGGCAAGAAAGTTGCAGAAACAGGCAAGAGGTGCAGAAAAGGGAGCAGGGGTGCAGAAAGAAGCAAGAGAGGTGTGGAAAGAGGCAAGAGAGGTGCAGAAAGAGGCAAGATGGGTGCAGAAAGAGGCATGAGGGGTGCAGAAATGGTAAACACAAGTGCAGAAAGAAGCAACAGATGTGTTGAAGGAGGCAAGAGGACTGCAGACAGAGGCAAGAGAGGTGCAGAAGAGGGACGATGGGAGCAGAAGGAGGCAAGAGAGGTACAGAAAGAAACAAGAGAGGTGAAGAATGAAGCAATAGGGGTGCATAAAGAGGCAAGAGGGGTGCAGAAATGGTAAACACAAGTGCAGAAAGAAGCAACAGATGTGTTGAAGGAGGCAAGAGGACTGCAGACAGAGGCAAGAGAGGTGCAGAAGAGGGACAATGGGAGCAGAAGGAGGCAAGAGAGGTACAGAAAGAAGCAAGAGAAGTGCAGAAAGAAGCAATAGGGGTGCATAAAGAGGCAAGAGGGGTGCAGAAATGGTAAACACAAGTGCAGAAAGAAGCAACAGATGTGTTGAAGGAGGCAAGAGGACTGCAGACAGAGGCAATAGAGGTGCAGAAGAGGGACGATGGGAGCAGAAGGAGGCAAGAGAGGTACAGAAAGAAGCAAGAGAGGTGAAGAAAGAAGCAAGAGAAGTGCAGAAAGAAGGAGAAGTGCAGAAAGAAGCAACAGAGGTGCAGAAAGAGGCAAGAGAAGTGCATAAAGAAGGAACAGAAATGCAGACAGAGGCGAGAGAAGTGTAGAAAAAAGCAACAGAGGTGCAGAAAGAGGCAAGAGAAGTGCAGAAATAAGGAACAGAAATGCGGAAAGAGGCAAAAGAACTACAGAAAGAAGCAACAGAAATGCAGACAGAGGCGAGAGAAGTGCAGAAAAAAGCAACAGAGGTGCTGAAAGTAGCAACAGAGGTGCAGAAAGAAGCAAGAGAAGTGATGAAAGAGACAAGAGAGTTGCATAAAGAAACAAGAGAGGTGCAGACAAAGGCAAGAGGGATGCAGAAAGAGGCAACAGAGGTGCAGAAAGAGGCAAGTGATGTGCAGAAAGAGGCAAGAGGGATGCAGAAAGAGGCAAGAAAAATGTAGAAAAGCAACAGAGGTGCAGAAGGAAAGATAACTGCAGAAAGAAGCAAGAGAAATACAGAAAGAGGCAAAAGAGGTACAGAAAGAGGCTAGAGGGGTGCAGAAAGAGGCAAGAGGAATGCAGAAAGAAGCTAGAGAAGTGCAGAACGAAAGAACAGAATGCAGAAAGAGGCAAGAGAAGTGCAGAAAGAAGCAACAGAAATGCAGAAAGAGGCAAGAGAAGTGCAGAAACAAGCAACAGAGGTGCAGAAAGAGGCAAGAGAGGTGCACAAAGAGACAAGAGAGGTGCAGAAAGAGGAAAGACGAGTGCAGAAAGAGGCAACAGGGCTGTATAAAGAAGCAAGAGTGGTATAGAAAGAAGCAAGAGAAGTGCAGAAAGAAGCAACAGAGGTGCAGAAAGAGATAAAAGGTGCAGAAAGAGGCAAGAGGTGCAGAAAAAGGGAAGAGGGATGCAGAAAGGGGCAAGAGGGATGCAGAAAGGCAAGAGGGGTGCAGAAAGGCAAGAGGGGTGCAGAAAGAGGCAAGAGGGGTGCAGAAAGAGGCAAGAGGGGTGCAGAAAGAGGCAAGAGGGGTGCAGAAAGAGGCAAGATGGGTACAGAAAGAAGCAACAGAGGTACAGAAAGAAGCAAGAGAAGAACAGAAATAAGCAACAGGGGTGCATAAAGAGGCAAGAGGGGTGAAGAAAGAGGCGCGAGAAGTACAGAAAGAAGCAAGAGAGCTGCAGAAGGAGGCAAGAGAACTGCAGAAAGAGGCAAGAGAGTTGCAGAAACAGGCAAAAGAGGTACAGAAGGAAGAAAAAACGGTGCAGACAGAGGCAAGAGAGGTGCATAAAGAGGGAAGAGGGGTGCAGAAAGAGGCAAGAGGGGTACAGGCAAGAGGGGTACAGAAAGAGGCACGAGGGGTACAGAAAGAAGCAAGAGAGCTGCAGAAAGAAGCAAGAGAAGTGCAGAAAGAAGAAACAGAGGTGCAGAAAGAGGCAAGAGAAATGCAGAAAGAAGGAACTGAAATGTGGAAAGCGGCAAGAGATGCACAGAAAGAAGCAACAGAAATGCAGAAAGAGGTGAGAGAAGTGCAGCAAGAAGCAATAGAGGTGCAGAAAGAGGCAAGAGAAGTGCAGAAAGAGAAGAGAGGTGCAGAAAGAGGGAAGAGAGGTGCAGAAAGAGGCAGGAAGGGTGCAGAAAGAAGCAACAGAGGTGCAGAAGGAGGCAAGAGAAGTGCAGAAAGAGACAAGAGAGGTGCAGAAAGAGGCAAGAGAGGTACAGAAAGAGGCAAGAGAGGTGCAGAAAGAGGCAAGAGGTGCAGAAAAAGGGAACAGGGGTACAGAAAGAAGCAAGAGAGGTGCAGAAAGAAGCAAGAGAAGTGCAGAAAGAGACAAGAGAGGTGCAGAAAGAGACAAGAGAGGTGCAGAAAGAGGCAAGAGAGGTGCAGAAAGAGGCAAGAGAGGTGCAGAAAGAGGAAAGAGGGGTGCAGAAAGAAGCAAGAGAGGTACAGAAAGAAGAAAGAGAAGTGCAGAAAGAAGCAATAGGGGTGCATAAAGAGGCAAGAGGGGAGCAGAAAGAGGCAAGACAAGTGCAGAAAGAAGCAACAGATGTGTGGAAGGAGACAAGAGCACTGCAGACAGAGGCAAGAGAGGTGCAAAACAGGGAAGATGGGAGCAGAAAGAGGCAAGAGGGGTGCAGAAAGAAGCAAGAGAGGTGCAGAAAGAAGCAAGAGAGGTGCAGAAAGTGGCAAGAGAGTTGCAGAAACAGGCCTTAAGAGGTACAGAAAGAGGGAACAGGGGTGCAGACAGAAGCAAGAGAGGTGCAGAAAGAGGCAAGAGATGTGCAGAAAGAGGCAAGACAAGTGCAGAAAGAAGCAACAGATGTGTTGAAGGAGGCAAGAACACGGCAGACAGAGGCAAGAGAGGTGCAGAAGAGGTAAGAGGGGAGCAGAAAGAGGCAAGAGGGGTACAGAAAGAAGCAACGGAGGTGCAGAAAGAGACAAAAGAAGTACAGAAAGAAGCAACAGAAATGCAGAAAAAGGCGAGAGAAGTGCAGAAAAAAGCAACAGAGGTGCAGAAAGGGGCAACAGAGGTGCAGAAAGAGGCAAGAAAAGTGCAGATAGAAGGTACAGAAATACAGAAAGAGGCAAGAGAAGGGCAGAAAGAAGCAACAGAAATGCAGAAAGAGGCAAGTGAGGTGCAGAAGGAGACAAGTGAGGTGCAGAAAGAGGCAAGAGGGGTGCAGAAAGAGGCAAGAGGTGCAGAAAAAGGGAACAGGAGTTCAGCAAGAGGCAAGAGAGGTGCAGAAAGAGGGAAGAGGGATGCAGAAGAAAGAGGCAAGAGGCGTGCAGAAAGAGGCAAGAGGGGTGCAGAAAGAAGCAAGAGAGGTACAGAAAGAAGCAGGAGAAGTGCAGAAAGAAGCAACGGAGGTGCAGAAAGAGGCAGGAGAGGTGCAGAAAGAGGCAGGAGAGGTGCAGAAAGAAGCAACAGAGGTGCAGAAGGAGGCAAGAGAACTGCAGAAAGAGGCACGAGAAGTACAGAGAGAGGGAAGAGAGGTGCAGAAAGAGGGAAGAGGGGTGCAAAAGAGGAAAGATGGGTGCAGAAAGAAGCAAGAGAGTTGCAGTAAAGAAGAAAGAGAAGTGCAGAAAGAAGCAGCAGATGTGCAGAAAGAGGCAAATGGGGTGCAGAGAGAGGCAAGAGAAGTGCAGAGAGAGGAAAGAAGTGCAGAGAGAGGCAAGAGAGGTGGAGACAGAGGGAGGAGGGTGCAGAAATAAGCAAGAGAAGTGCAAACAAAGCAAGAGAGGTGCAGAAAGAGGCAAGAGAGGTGCAGAAGAAAGAAGGAAGAGAGGTGCAGAGAGGAGCAAGAGAGGTGCAGAAAGAAGGGAGGTGCAGAACGTGGAAGAGATGTGCAGAAAGAGGCAAGAGAAGTGCAGAAAAAGGAAGCAAGGTGCAGAAAGAAGCAAGAGAAATGCAGAGAGAGGCAAGAGAGGCGCAGAAAGAAGCAAGAGTGGTTTGCGCACCATTAGTACCAATTTAACACCCACATTTAGCAATAAGTAACAGATGACCATTCCAGCTTTGCAAAGGGTCTTCCACCACGCTGTAACACTTGTTGCTGCATTTTTGGTAACGTTTAAGCCGTTTGAGCTAGAAACAAGGTTTTTTTTGTTCAAATCTGCAGATTATGCAGCAGATGATGGATTATGTGGCAAATGCGGAAAATTTATAATTATGCAAAAATCGGTGCAGCCTAACAGTCGCATAATTCCAGTGGCATTGCTCATACCTCTGACTAGATCCAGAAGTGCTCCTCACTGGTTCATTCTATTTTTGTCTCATTGAGTTTATAGTTTATCTTCTATACAAATGAGGAAGACTAAACCAGATGTTTTCACTCCACAACACAGACTACCATACCACATAATTACTCTCCATAACACATAATCGCACTCTACATAATTCCTATACACTAAATACCACATACTTTCTATCCATATAATTTCACTGCACAACATATCACATAATTCCACTACACACAACGTACATCGACTCCACTCCAAAAAACATTAGTAAAAACCTTTTACATTAACAACGCCAATAGCTCCAACTCAGAAATGCGAGACATATTACATTACAAATGCTTCTTTAACTACTAGTCGTGTGTGCAGAGTGGTGGAGAAAGGGGGCTGGGCTTCCAACCAGTGCTCAGGAATTCTGCTGCGTAGGATTAACAGGAGGTACCAGGAGGGCTTCTTGTCTCCCAAAGTCCCTCAGGAGTAAAGTGGACTTCATCCCCCAACCAGTAGTGTGCCAAGAGGCGTGTTTGCAGAGTGGTGGAGAAAGGGGGCGTGACCTCCGAAGACCTCTTAGCAATCCCACTGTGTGGGACTTACCGGAGGTAACAGGAGGGGTAGTTGGCCCCCAAGGGCATCCTTGGGGGCCAACTACCCCTCCTATTACCTCCAGTAAGTCCCACACAGCAGTATTGCTAAGTTCTCATAGCAGGCCACACCCCCTTTTCCCACCACTTTGCAAACGTGCTCCCTGTTGCACTCTTGGATGGGGATTGAAGTCCCCTTCGCTGCTGGATGTCCTTAGGGGCCAACTAGCTACCTGTTACCTCCATTAAGCCCCACACAGTGGGATTGCTGAGAGTTGGACACAGGCCATGCCCCCTTTCTCCACCACTCTGCAAACACACCTCCTGGCGCGCTCTTGGTTGGGGGATAAATTCCCCTTGCATCTTGAGGGTCCCTGGGGGCAAACTAGCCCTCCTGTTACCTCTAGTAGGCCCCACAGAGCTGGTTTGCTGAGAGTGGTCAGAGGCCACGCCCCCTATTCACACCACTCTGCAAACACGCCTTATGGTGTGCTGCTGCTTGGGGGATGAAGTCCACTTCAGTCCTGAGGTCCTCAGGACACAAGGGGACCTCATCGCCCCACCACCAGTGCGCCAAGAGGCGCGTTTGCAGAGTGTTGTAAAAAGGGGCGTGGCCTCAGACAACCTCTCAGCAATCCCACTGTGTGGGGCTTACTGGAGGTACCTGGTGGGCTAGTTGGCACGTAAGGACCCTCATCAGTGAAGGGGGCTTTATCCCCCAACCCAGAACACACCAGGAGGTGTGTTTGCAGAGTGGTGCGGGGAAGGGGCGGGCCTCCAGCGAGTTGCTGGTTTCTTTTTTTTATATTTTAGAAATGGGGCCCCGGGGGCCCCATCCCCTGGGGCCTGAGCCATTTTTTCTTTATTTGAAAAGGAAGGGGCCGCGCGGCCCCCCTCCTGAGGCCAATTTCGGCCCCAGGGACCCCATCCCATGGGGCTTGGCCATTTTTTTATTTATTTGTTTTCTAAAGGAGGGGGACCCCATTCCCCAGGGCCCGGCAATCCCTTTTTTTAAAAATAAATAGAGGGGGACCGAGTGGCCCCCCTCCTGGGCAATTTTTGGCCCCAGGGATCCCATCCCCCGGGGCATGGCCATGACATTGGGGACCGCAGGGGAGCCCCAATGCCCCCGTGGTCCCTGCTGGCCCCCTGCCTCCTGCGGGAGCCGGCATTGCTTTCGGGCATAGGGAGCTGCAAACATGCAGCTCCCTTTGCCCAAAAGCAATTATGCTTCGCTTCATGGAAGCAAGAGCAGTTTTCCTGCTCTCTCTTCCATGAAGCAAAGCAGAAGTTTGCTACTAGCGCTCCCGCCCTGCCATAGCAAACTGCAATGTCCCGGGGGTGGGCACCCCAGGACATTGCTGGAGCCGGCCCTGGAGGGTGGCCGTCCCCAGGGCCAAGGAGGGCTCCTGGAGGGGGGGCCGCGCAGCCCCCTCCCATCTTGTGAGTAGCCCTGGGGAGGTGGTGGTCCCTGGGGCTGGGGGTCCACAATGGACCTCCACATTTACATAATGTATGCCCCAGGGAGGTGGTGGTCCCCAGGGCAGAGTGGGGGGCAGAGCCCCCCCACACCTTTTATTTTTAAAAAAAGCCCCAGGGAGGTGGCAGTCCCAGTGGCTGTGAGGGGGCTGCGAGGCCCCCCCAGATTTAAACATTAAAGCCCCGGGGAGGTAACGGTCCCTGGGGCAGGCACGAGCCCCCACATGCATTTATTTTACATAAAAAGCCCTGGGGAAGTGGCAGTCCCTGGGGCTGCGGGGGGCCCCCACACGCATTTATTTTACATAAAAAGCCCCGGGGAGGTGGCGGTGCCCGGGGCTGTGGGGGCCCACAGGGCCCCCGCATCATATTTTGGCATTGCCCCCAGTACCCGGCCTATCCACGGGCTTAATTAAACAAAGCACTGGAGCCTGCGCTTCATTTTTGGGGGTTTTTCGGCGGGATTTGCGGACCCTACGCGAATCCCGCCGAAATTGTTTTCAAGAAATGCTTTTTTTGGCCCTCGGGGTCCCTGTGGGACCCCCTGAGACTACCCTGCCCCCTTTTCTTGTTTTTTTACCTTTTTTCGTGTGACTCGGTTCAACCGAGTCACAAGATGGCTTCCAACACTTCCCGGTTGGAACTGTTGGCAGCCATTCAGAGTCAAGCTCAAGATTAGGAGGGGTCGTGGATCCACCGTGGTCACCAGATATTAATATTTCTAAATATATGAATTTCTCAGGAACTACTGAACGGATTTACACCATTTAACAAAAAGGTCGCTTTCTGAAACAAGAGCTACCCAAATTTGGTGTAATTCGGTTCAGCAGTTTGCGCTGTAGCCTTGACTAAAGTTTCCAATGGAAATTAACTTGGAGAAAGCATGTTTTGGGACCCCCCTTTTTTCTTGGCCCCCACTTGGCGAATCATCCAGAAACTTTCAAGACATTAGCTGACCGGAGTGTCCCATTATTTTTGGAAATTTCGCAAAGATTCGTGAAACGGCGCCAAAGATATTGGTAAATCAAATAACGCTTTTCCTATGGAAACTAGGTCCTAACTAATACTACCTACTGGTGACCACCAGTAGGTAATATATATATATATATCCTTACCTTACTGGTGATTGCATGTAGGTAGTTATAGCTAGGACAAAGCATATTTTTTTTTGCTAATACCTTTGGCGCCATTTGACGAATCGCAACAAACTGTTTCAAAACTAGTTTGCCACTCACTTTAGCTGCTGTCTTGAAAGTTTCAGGGTGATTCATCAAGTGGGGGCTGAGAAAAAGGGGATGTCTCAAAACATGTTTTTCCCATGCAATTTCCCATTACGATTTTGAACATGACTACAGCCCGAACCACTGGACAGAATCACATCAGATTTGGCAGAAAGCTAGCTCTTGGTTTAGAAAGAGTCCTTTTTGTACTCTGGTACAAATCTGTTTGGTAGTTTTGGAGTTATTAAAGAAAACACATTTATAGATATCTATGGACGAGGAGCATCTGCAGATCCAACTGATCTCAGGCTGAGGTCTGATTGGCTGCTAACACTTTAACCAGGAAGTGTTGGCAGCCATCTTGGGCCTGATTCCCCCAAACAAATTGCAAACAAAACTAAAAAGTGGGCAGGGTAGGAATACCCTGACCCCCTAGGCCTAGTGGTTGGGTCGCACAGAGACCCCGCTAGGTGCCCAAATTTTTTGTTTGTTAATTTTGCCACAAATTTGCGTGCACCGCTTTTGGCCCCGGGGACCACCACCCTCTGGGGCATGGCTGATATTTTGAAGGGGAGAGGGACCGCACAGCCTTCCATTCCCGGCCAACTTTGGTCCCTGGAACTGCGACCCCCTAGGGTCTTGGCAAGACAATGAAGGGGAGGGGGGATGCGCCCCCCTCCTGGCTGATGTCAGCCCAGAGGACTGCCACCCAACCCAAAAAAGGGAGAAGGGGGCTGCACTACCCCCCTCCTGGAGCCATTAATGGCCCTGGGGACCCCATTCCACAGGTCCAGCTCCAGCTATGTCCCGGTTTGCCCACCCCTGGGACATAGCAAACTCCCTGCCTACACTGGTACGGGCAGGGAAAACTGCATTTGCTCTCACTTGGCTGGAGTAATTTCAAAGCTTTCCACCAAGCGGGAGCAAACACTAAGTCCGCTCCCAGCAGGCGGGCATATGAAAAATGCTCCCACCCACTGGGAGCAGCGGGCAGGGAAACAGATTTTAAATAATTGCTCTGACCTGCAAGGAGCAGCATGTTTTGCTGCTCCTTGCGGGTGGGAGCAATGCCGGCTCCCGCTGGAGGCGGGGAGCCGGTTGGGGCCCAGGGGGCATTGAGGCTTCCAATGTGGCCCCCAACTAAATGGAAGTGGGTGCTCTGGGTGGGCTCCCACACTTCACTGGCCTGTTCCCGGGGGATGGGATCCCCAGGGACAATATTGACCTCCACTGTAACTCGTGCCCTCGCCATGCACTGCTAATTACCCAACATATTTAATCACGGATGAAATCTTCTATGAAATAATACTACTGCAACTTCTGCAGTAAAATTATTAATGAGAAAATTGTGCATGGCGGGGGAGCGAGACATGGTTGCATTAGGGGACGAGTTATAGTTTCTTGATAACTCTAACTATAAATGCTGACTTTCTATGGTTTTGTGTGTAAATTCTTAATCTAACTATGATGTCCCAGTAACATCTGTTAATTTAATGAATATATATATATATATATATATATATATATATATATATATATATATAATCTCACTGCAGTAAAATCAAAATCTCTTGCTAATGCTGTAAGTAGCTCTCCTGTTTGCAACCCTAGCCTACTAAATTAGACGCTGTGGCTGGTTTGAATTAATGTATGTATGCCTACATTCAAGACAACATTTTTCAGAACTCATTAACTGATATTTGGAGAAAAATGGCTAAATTTGCAGAATATATTTAAAGCTGATATTTTAGTGATAAATCATGAGGCATTGGGGAGACATATTACCAGGGGCATTGCAGGTATGGCTGTGATGTATTACCCAAAAAGAGGCCTTTCACATAGCAAAGCCTTTTTACATCACAGCTTGCAAACGTTCTATGTCAACTGAGATTTGCAAACGATTGCCACTAATGTAATCTTGTCTGATGTTGCCACTTTTACAGCACTAATAATATTAGTGGCTCTGGATAGTGTTCATTCATCATAAGTAAGCTCTTGTTACAGAAAAGGTTGGAGACCCCTTAATGGTATGGGCATATGTTACATGGTGACATGCAGGAGCATGAGAAGGCCTTGATTTTAAGCTTGTGTTATTCTCCATATCAAAATAGTAGGTAAAAATTACTAAATAACTGACCAATGGACCTAGGGTGGACGGTCTAGTACCAGAGATGATGTCATTATCACATTGTTTTACTATCCATCTCAATCAGGTTTGGTCCATGCATGAATAATAGTGACCCATGTAACTTTGTACCAGGCACTCAAGCTACTATGGCGTTTACATGTATTCCATATTACAGGTGAGACATTTGTGTCTTAAAACTACATGTAATTGCATTCATGTCAGACTCTAAAGATCGGTTCCTCTCCTCTGCTGTTCTCCTTAAAACAAATACCTTAAAATATCACCCAAAAAGTACTGCAATAGATTACAGCTGCAGCCACTGACAAATTACCAATTTCTTTTAAGTACTCCTCTTCAGCGTATCCGGAACACTTACGTTATTGCGTGCAATTATTAAAGTGGCCGTTTTTCAGAAAGGTTTGTTCTTTGATGTGTACATTCTTCCTTCGGATTCATCATTAACTCTAAGAAATGCCAGGACGAGGCATTTCCTGGCACTGTGTCTCCACTGCAGGGCACTCTGCGCATCCATTCCAGACACCATTCCAAACAGATTTCAAGGACAGGCCATTTTTACAGGCACCGAGAAGATTGGATTCAAGACAATGGCACAAGTAATTTGGATGTTAATTTCCTAAATGTCCATCACATGGAGAAAATAAATTGAAATGACACAGACTAATTGCAAAAGGTGGCATAACTTTAAACCCCTTAATTGATCATCTGACGTCTGCCAAGACAAGCACCAGAGAAACAGAAGGGAAATATTAGATGCAGAGGCAAGCTGTAATTTAATTTACGAGAGACCTATTTAGTATTTCCCTCACAATATTGCATCATATGCCTTACCGCTGGATCCTGTATGGCCAAAAGGTAGCATGCCCTTTGTGTGCACTTCAAAGCTCTTCTCTTTCTCGCCCCTCCTTGTTCCCCCATCGCCAATCCTCTCTGCCAGTCCTCCTTCAGTGCACATCAGGCGCAAATGGAATTACATGTGTCCATGTCCCCGAGGGAGTCTTTTGGTTTATCATATCACATAAAGGAATCTCTTGCCTTTCTTTTAGGGATAGGTGAAGCCAACAAATTAATAGGGAGACAGAACAGAGCTGAGCCAAGCATCTGGCTTGGCTCTTAGAGCCTGAGTCCAGCCAAGTTTGCGTAGGATAAACACTTCAAAATTTAGAAAAGATTCATTCTTTGTAACACGGGAATGTTTCACTTTAGTACATGAGATTATATCACTACATTGAGTGTCATTTATTAGAAGTGATAGTGCCTAAATGTAGGAAAATTCCTCTTTTTGCATGATCAACCCAATTGTTTCGACTGATGCTATTCCTTTTAAGACTCTGTACAATGGGATCTGCTAACCTTCCCCAGTGCATGCACACTCACCCCTAGAAACTTGTAAAATGGGTTACAATTCCTGATTGACACATTTAACTCACCTAGACTTCCCTAGTATGTGGTAAAAGTGTGCACAGGGCCTGTAAGTTAAACAGGACTCTAGACCTGCCACAGCGGCCTAGCTGGACGGTTTTAAAACTGTAATTTTGCCCTGTCAAAATCACCCTTTTGGAGGACATACCTTTCCATTTAAGAAGTAGCAAGCCTTCCCTAAAGTTGCCCTTATCAGCCCAAAAGCAGGGTGCATACTATATAAAAGTAGGACATTTTGGGGCTAATTAAAATGCCAGGCGGACACCGTCTTGCCTCTGGTCGGCGGTCACGACTGCCTAATTAGGATGCGACTGAACACTGTTCAGTCACAATCCTACATTTCCCTATGGGAAAATGCATTGCGGCCATAAACCAGCAGTAATACATGCTCCCATGGGAAATGGGAGGTGCAGTTTATTCCTGCACCTCCTGGCAGACACCTCAAGGTGCCTGCCACAGGGTGCAGAATCAACAGGTGGGGCACCATAGGTGCTGCCTCTGCCCCCAACCAGAGGCCTCGCGCCCAAGGGGGCCCTGCTGTGGGCCCCCTAACACACTTTCTGCCATGGTTTCCATGTCAGACAGGCCGGCTTGGAAACCATGCTGGAAACTGTGCATCGTAATCCCAAGGGTGGAGAGGCCCGCCCTTTGGGATTACGAGCCAGTTCAACTGGCCGATGGGCTCCTTGAGCCCGTCGCAAGCCAGCCAGAATGATCGGCTGGTTTACTTTCCGACCGCCAGCATTGTAATGCGGCGGTCGGAAACTTGGTCTGAGCCTTTACGGACCGCATCGCAATCGGCCCCCTGTTTTTACATGCCCTTACAGTGAAAAATACCTCAAAACTGTTTTATATGTAGCACGGCTAGTTGTGGATAGAAAACACTGGGTTACTTTATTACACCTAATAAAGCTAGCTTCAGATTGGTACTTGCTAGAAAAATACTTTAAACACTCATTTTTGTAACTAAGCAAAATCTAACTTAATGCTAAAGGTGAATGTTGTCTATTTCAGAAATAGTAGCTTTAGAAAGTCACTATTTTCCTGTCCAAGGTCCCTGGTACCCTTTTCAGAATTAATCCTCAACTGTCACCTGGCAGCTTGCTGCCCCCTGCAAGGAGATGAGAATGGTTCTCAGGAAAGGGAACAAAAGGGCTTGGGTGGGAGGAGATGTGAACTCCTCCTAACAGAATGGTTTTGGGATATGCCCACCACCTACACAAGCTTCAAAGGGGCAACCCCTGTCACAGGCAAAATTAACTCACACCTAGGACTGTCCATTCCATTGTCAAGGTAGTCAGGATGTAACCAATCCTGGGAGAATGGGGGGCACAGGGGGAGAGATAACCGGTTTCAGAACTGGTTTGCAGGGGAGAGTTTCTTATTTCCCTAGACACAACCGGAGTGTTCCCAGAGCTCTGCCCAGGAGAAGAAAGGTTCTGTCATGTTGGATTTTGGCAGAGCAGTGTACTGTAGAATTTTGTGTAGGACCAAACCCCTTGGAAAGGATGCCAAAGTGGGTAGGGTTCCCCCCGGGAACTTGTTTCATATTGGTTGGGGAGTCTCCCCCTCCCACAACCTAGTGACAAGCATAAATGTGGCATCCATGGGTACCTGCTTCAGAACACATCTGGACCTCTGGAAGACAGAAGGACTGCATCTGTTGTTGAATCAGTGGAGAGAGACTCCAAGAGCTGAATCTGCTCTCACTTGTACCCAGGAGAAAGAAGTGGACCACAAAGCTCAGTTGTCTGAACTCCTGTTAAGCTACATGGCCACAAAAGCTTCAAGAAGCCTATTTTTTCCAAGAGCTGAGTTGACCATTTCAACTGTATCTGCCTTGGACCCTGCTGGGTGGCTTCTAGGAGGGAGTCCTAACCCACCAAGTGGTTCCCAAAAGTTCCTGGACCTTTGGCTGGAGTTAGAGTGTACTCCTCTGACCCTAAAACCTGCAAAATTGGACACTTGGAAACTTTTTCAGAACTTTTCCTCCAAGAGTCCAGAGAGACCTGGACCAACACTGCAGCCGCCAACATATAATGGTCGGTTGGATTCAACTCATTGCTTTCTCCTGCTGAAAGGATTTCACTTCCAGAAAAGTTTCTAGGTCCAAAGGTAGAGGGACTTCATCAAGATCGACACTGAACAGCATCCGCGTGGGGGTGGACGTAACTCGCTAATTCCATGTTGCGTAATCACGCAGAATAACCCAGAAATTCTGCAAGATTATGCAGTATTACGTGAGAGGACAGCAATTCTGTATTGAGAACTATTTTCGTAGCACACAAATGCCCCCTCATACTCAAAATGGAGGCAAGGATGCATTTTACACTAAGAAATAGTGCTAAATGCAACAGAACATAAATAGCGAAAGCAAGCGGCTAAATGTGCCCTTGCAGTAGGATTCTTTCCCCCTAAATTACTCTAAATCATGCCAGTGAGTGTAATTGTGTTATTAACGGTAATTCTGCATCAAAGAGACATGCAGAATTACTGAAATAACTCTGATTACTCCAGTGTAATTCCGCCTACGTCTGTATCGACCCACTGAAGAGACTTTCCTGGGTACAGGTTCTGTACTTTGCACACTCATAGCTTTCCTGCCATCAATGAAAACTGGACCAAGTTTCTCACTGGAGCAGAGTCTTCCACTGAGGGACAAACCTGGTACCTGTATCCAACCGACAGTAGCTTGCGGTCAGTCTTAAATTTTGACTTGGACCTGGTCCACAACAACCAGATGACTGCAATTGGCCCCTAGTGCTTTTAGGCACTATTTTGTCTTAAAATGTCTAAAAATCATATCTCCAGTTTCCTACACCCGATTATTGCCATTTTGGTGTGAATCTGTTCATTAAATTGTAGTCTATTTTCAGAAATTGGAGTGGGATTTTTATTGTGTTGTTTTTTTCAGTTTTAACTGTTTTGGTACCGAGAAATGTTTTACACATTTCTCCCAAATAAAGTCTGACTGCTCTGTGCTACAGTTACTAAGGGTTGAGATCATAATCAAATTATGGAGACCTGCAGACACTATCCTGGGCACACGTGGTTGGGATAATAGTTCAGAAAAAAGTCTCGAAAGTTGCCCAATTTAAGATCGACATCAGTTATGTAAGTCAAGATTATTTTAATGATGCACAAAGAAAAGCGACCAGCCGACACGTGTTTCGTCACAGTGGGAAGTAATCCCGTGACTCTTCAGGGCCGAACGGGTAGTGGCAAAGTAAGGGAAGGTAAGAAAAGGGCGTCCCAGACAACGTGAAACATTCTTAGAACATGGCATGTGTAACCATCAAATATCAATGAGATGGACGATGATCACTGGGTGAGTGAGCACGGTGCCCGCGAGGGTGGTAGGTAGAATGATGATTGGGTCGAATGAAAAGAAAGTAGGTAAAGGGAAGAAAAGAAAAGAAAATGAAGGACTACACCGAAGAGATAATAAGAGGAAAGAGAAACACTGTAGTAGCATAGGATAGAAGGAAGTGCAAAACAGGAGACATAGCCAAGAGGTTAGTGCGCTGTTAACGCCAAAAGGGAGCGAAAACAAGCAACCGAATCACAGACGACGGTAGTGAAGGGTGTGGTGAGGGGGAAAGGGAAAGAAAGTGGCGTGAAAAGTGGACTGTTTGGGAAGCGATACGACATTGGAGAAAGAAACTTACCCAAACGGGTAGTGGCAAAGTAAGGGAAGGTAAGAAAAGGGCGTCCCAGGACGGGAAGGTGTACAACCTCGAAGTCCTGCCCAGAGGAGGGTGACCAGGAACGGTATCCGGGTCCGGGTGGTGACGGAGGGCAGGGCCCAGTGAGGGCACGCTGAAAAATGAAAGAGGGTGAGTCTACAGGAACCCTAGCGTGGGGAGGCTGGAGACTAAAACGAAACACACTTACCTAATAAATTGGTCGGGAAAAGCGGACAAAGAGTGGCAGGCGGGTGCGCCCAGGAGCCGCAGTGAGGCTGCGGGGGAACAGTAGAGAGAGGGGTTAGAAATGGTGGGCCGTAGAAAAGAACGCCGGCGGCCCGGGGAAAGCGCCGAGGACTTACTTGGAGTGGAAGCGAAGTCCGTCGATCACGTGACTGCCGGATGCGGAAGTCACAGTGTAGGGGGAAGGAGGGAATATAAAGAGGCGAGCGTAATGGGCGTGGCCCCGGCAAGGGGGTGTGGTCACGTGAGGTAGAGCTGGAACAAGTGAGTGAGACCGGGGTGGAAAGTTCACGGGAGGAAGGAGAACAGTCGGGGGTGCATACGCAGAGAGGAAACGAGAAATAGGGGCGAGAGAAAAGGAAAAGAGTAAAGAATGAAAAAAGGTTGAAATAACAGTAAATAAGACAACAGCTGAATAGTATATGGCACGGTTATAGTAATAACGAAGTGAAATTAGACACAACCAAGATACAGCATGGAATAGGGGGAAGGTGAAATTAGAAATACTAGACCCTATGCAAAAAGGGCTGCAAGTGACTGTAAATTAAGGACAAGTGGATAGTCAGGACCACAGTATCACATATCACATAAAATTGACGAAATCAAAACGTGGAACACCAGAATCCTTAGCAAGTGGGACTGAACATGACTGCATAAATCAGAAAACACAGAAAGAGCACCGTCCTGGGTCATTCGCCCAGAAAATAGTGCAGTTCGTGATCAGTGTTGAGTCCCTGTGTCACTGAATGAAGGTGCATAATCCAGGAAGCCTCTTGGTGCCTGAGTTGAAGTTCTCTGTTACCCCCTCTGGGGTTTGCGGCAGCAACATCACATCCAAAGAAGGAAAATCGTTTGCTCACGCTTTGAGTTGAACAGGTGGCCGCATGCACGGCCATCGGGTATCTGGTGTTGTAGGGCTCTGATGTGTTCGCTGATGCGTTCTTTCAGTGGTCTGATTGTACTGCCCACGTACCAGCGTTTGCATGTGCATTCAAGTATGTAAACCACAAACTTAGTGTGGCAATTGATGTTGTGTCTGATCCAGTATGTCTTCTTGTCATGAGCCATGAAAGATCTGACCCCATGCTGGGCTAATCTGCAGACCCCACAATTACCACATTTGTAGTAACCCAACGTATGTGTGCCTAACCAAGTGTGACTGGTTGAATGTCTAGGTACACTAGGGCTTAACCTGGATCTAAGCGTTCTGCCGCGCCTGTATGTCACTAGCGGTTTAGCCGTGATGATATTCTTGAGGGAGGTGTCTGCCAGGAGAGTGCCCCAGTGTCTGTTGTGGCTTTTTCTTATAACTAGACCCATGTTACTGTAATCTGTCACCAGTCTGACCGGTTGATCACGTGTCCCAAGTGTGTCCTTAGCAAGGAGGGTGTCCTGTCTGTCTAGCTGATTGACCCTCGTTTCTGCCTTGGATATTGTGTGGGGATTGTAGCCTCTGTCTCTGAATCTCTGTTTCATGTTCATTAATGCATTGTTGAAACTCGGGTTCTTCACTACAATTCCTTCTGGCCCTTACGAATTCTCCATAGGGGATGGCCTGTATTTGATGTGGCGGGTGGGAACTCTCTGCATGGAGGATTGCGTTGACTTGGACCTGGTCCACAACAACCAGATGACTGCAATTGGCCCCTAGTGCTTTTAGGCACTATTTTGTCTTAAAATCATATCTCCAGTTTCCTACACCCGATTATTGCCATTTTGGTGTGAATCTGTTCATTAAATTGTAGTCTATTTTCAGAAATTGGAGTGGGATTTTTATTGTGTTGTTTTTTTCAGTTTTAACTGTTTTGGTACCGAGAAATGTTTTACACATTTCTCCCAAATAAAGTCTGACTGCTCTGTGCTACAGTTACTAAGGGTTGAGATCATAATCAAATTATGGAGACCTAACTGGACCTGGTACTGAATTGTGACGTTATTACTTGGTGAGGACTCACATACCCACCAACTAATAATTCACTTTCTCACGCAAAACATGAACCAAGAAACACCAAGCAAGCCCTGATTATGATGACATCAGTTAATTAAGAGGCAAATTGAGTGTCATTTGCCCCTTATTTGTGTTTTAGGCTGTTACTATAGATGGAACTTAGCTATATATGGGAAAAGTACCCCTGCTCTACATAAGGATATTGCAAGTCACTGAGTTCTGCCACCATATATAGGAATAAGGACGAAGGCAGAGTTTCTTTAGGAGGCCATGAAATCTGAGGTGACTAGAAATAGTCATATAAAGTAAGTTAGGAGATACTTTATTCCTTATAATACATGGTAATACCATCACGTTTACCAGAAGCAGCTTAAATCTTTGTAGTCTTGTCCTTTCATATGAAAGGGATAGCATGTTTGCAGACATGAAGGGAAAAAAAGGCGAATCTGTAGTGCAAAGTAAATCCACGAAACACATAAGATAATTGTTGCAAAAAGATATTAGAATCAGTTTAAGATAAACTAGAATAAAAAACATTGTAGTTGAGAATGTGTAGAAACATGCCGAGAGATTCTCTCTTGCCTACAATTACATACAACATGCAAAACAAAAATATGCTGCCATAAATATCTCCTTTATGCTTATCATTATTCATTTAGTGAACCAGAAACAGATCTGATTTCATTTTTATGTCTAAACTGCAGCTTTAATTAGGCTCCGTGTCCTGCCTTCGCCCTTGGCTGCTGGCTCTGGCAGCAGGCACTGTGATGTCAGAACTCAATGTTAATAAGTTATTACAGTTCAGCAGCTACCTCATTTATTATATTACACTAGAGACTTCACAAGTCTCTAGGAAGTTAGAGACGGGCTTTTTATGCAAATATTACAGGCTCCTATGTATTAAAGTATATCAAACCACTCACAAAGTGGATTTTGTACAGCACCAATCCTGAAGTGATGTATTTCAAAGTCCACTCTTAAAAAAAACAAAATCTTGTTACATGCTAAACCAGCTTGGCACTAGAAGACTTAGTTAGAAAAGGCAGTTACACCCATTAGTAAAACAAAACGTGTAGGAGATCCAACACCACTACACATCTTCACATCGACAGAAGTGTAGTGCTCAGATGCAGAGCTGCGGACAGACTTTCACGCAGAACTCGCACTGTGCATTTTTTTTGCATTTAGAATTGGCCTTTGAGGAGCAAAGTACAGATGGGCTATAAGGCTCTTCCCAGTCTCCATACCAGCATAAACAGCATGATTGGGCAGCACAGGGCAGCACTGTGGCTGGGCGGCATTTTGGACCTCAAGGGCCTAGATAACCTCAAAGTGAGCTAGAGCCAGGCATGCGGCGCAAAGGTGCATTGAGCCTTCAGTATCTCACCCACCTCCAGCCAATTATCTACCGACAGCAGCTTCACAAATAAGACTGCTGTCCATAATAGATTAAAAAAAGGATGCACCTTAGCACCCCAAATGTTTTCAATGGACACTTCAGATAGTCTGATCTGCTTGGAAATAGTTAGAGAATTCAAACCAAATGTATCTGGTACATTTATAACATTGATCATCAATGGTGATATTTTTGTGATTCTTGATTTTATACCTGTTTTGTCTAGAAAGGCAGCAAGCAGCTAATATTATCAGAATTTGCTGAAAAATAAAAATTACAGATCAGTGTGCAGAAAACAAAAACAATGTTCTTTGGATCCAGTGGGATATGTACACCTAAAAGGGTGGACAAATATTGTTTAATAAGAGAATGTAAAGAAGTAAACTTAGTTATTTGCCAATCCTATGTCTATTACACCTCATGTTTAGCCACAAATAAAACCTTTGCTGCTGGAATGGGCATAAATCAATGTTTTCGTCCATGTGAAGATGGAATATCCCTGCTCGGTTTAAGATTTATAACTTCAAGATTACTGCCATGTTTCTGTATGCATTAAATCTTGAACTTTGCAGCCTTTACCACTAACTAAAACGGAGGGACGGCTGTGGAAAGTTTCTCCATCATTGGGACAGAATACCTCTGTTGAAGGTATATGACTAGAATTTGGATTGACTGGTCTGCAATATAAAAGTTACAGTGCCAATAATTCGATATTGGTATGATATAAATCGGGGCTAACCCTATAACGTTTAAGAATAATTTGCAAATGTTACTTACTAGTGTTAGGGCAGAGAAATACAGCTTTATTGAATTGCTTATACTCATTTGCTGATGCAAAATCAATACAATCAAGTGCACACTTAACAAGCATTGGCATAGCCAATAGGTCTCGCCTTTGGGACCTTATACGTTTTAGCCAGAGCTATTGGTTTTGGCAATGTGTTTAGGCTATGTTGTAGAGCATTGTGGCTGCTGTGCAGCATGCTGAAACGTTGTAATAAAAAAGTCTTATATGCATTTTTGTTATCTTATATATACCAAGAAGACATTATGTACAACTGAACAACCCTATTGAAAAAGTAATAACATAAAAAATATCTTCTAGTTTGGTTTGTCCTTGCAGTGCGGGCAACTTCTTCCTGCCTGTTCTAATGCTTGTTTGTTATAGTTTTCAGTTATTGGGAGGGGTGGTGGGACATAAACAATGGGAGAGTGGAGGTTGGGAAATAGTACCTGAATTACAACACAAGTAGTGGATGGACACTAGGGGAGAATCAACAGATGCCAGATTCTGAGGGCAGATTGAGGTGGTGCTGAGTTGGCGGTGTACTGGTGCAGAAGCGATGCACAGGTGATGCTGCTGAATGATACTGAAGTGGTGCTGAGTGATGCTGAGGTGGGGTGTGCTGTTGCGGAGGCGATGCTCAGGTGATGCTTAGTGATACTGAGGTGAAAAAAGTAGAGGGAGAAGAGAAAGTGAGAAAGACAGAGAAAGTAAAACATGACAGAATGAGAGAAAAAAGGCGAAAGAAGGAAAGAAACTAAAAGCAAAGAAACAAAGAAACAGGAGAAAATGAAAAGAGATGAAGGAAGAGAAATTAAGAAAATGAGAGGAAGAAGCAAGGAAATGGTGATAGAATGAATGAAGAGTAAGGAAGAAAGAATGACAAAGGAAGAAGTAGAAAAAAGAAGGAAGAGCACAACAGAAAGAAAGCAAGAAAAATATATAGAAAATGATAGAAAGTAAACAGAAGGACAAATGAGAGTAAGAAAGGGAAAGAAAAGAACAAAAAGAAAGTAAGAAACAAAGAAGGAGAGGTATGGAGAAAAGGACAGTAGTGGAGGAAAAAAAGAAGAAAAAGAAAGGAAAAAGCACACTAAATACAACAAGAAGGAGGAATATCAGTGGAGGAAAGATGGACCTGAGAAAGATAAGACAAGACTGAAATAAAAGAGGGAAAGAAGGAGAGAAAAACACAGAGAAATAAAGAGAAAGGACAAAAGAAAGGGAATGTGAGAAATAAAAAAAGGCGAGGATGCAAAAATAAATGGAGACACGAGAAAGACAGAAAGGAGAGGAAAAAGAAAAAATAAAGAACAAAGGAAATAATTATTGAGCGAAAGAAGGAGAGAAAGAAGGTGAAAGAAAGATTTAGAGAGAAAAAAGAAAAGCACAGATAAAAGAGAAGAAATAAAGAGAATGGAAGAGGAGAAGTAGTAAGGGGTCAATGGAGGAAAAGAAAAGTAGAGGTAGAAGTGAGATAAAGGGAAAAAGTTAGGGAAAAGTAGCAAGAGTAAAATAAAGACAAGAAAGAGGAAAAGAGAAATAGAGCAAGAAAGATGTAGTTTAAAAAGTTTAAAAACATAGTTAGAGAAAGAAGAAAACCAATAAAGAGGATAAAATAAATGAAGAAAGGAGAAAAAGACAAACAAGGAAAAAAGAAAGAGAAGGAAAGAGGCAAGAAAAAGAAGTAAATAAAAATGTTTTAAGAAGAGGGTAGGCTGCATTATCCTGCACTGTTAGCTTTCTAACCCTTACATGTGCAAGCTACTTAGTGGCAGCCTGCGAGCTACTGGTAGCTCGCAATCGATCTGTTGGAGACCCCTGTTTAGACGATCCCTGGTAACTGTCTGTATGTTAGCTGGTTCCGCTGAGCTGTGAAGGATCTCTAAGTATACTAATTTCTCTGTTCTGCAGCAGAAGCTCAAGTGTGTGATGGATGTGCCCATCACCAACCTTTCTACAGAAGCATTTCTCATATGATACAATCAGGGTTTCAGCTGAAAGCCCGCTCCATTCATTCATCTGTTAAAATGTGGTGACTGAGGGCAGATAAAACAAGCATTGGCATAGCCAATAGGTCTCGCTTTTGGGACCTTATAAGTATTTAGTTATGCAGCACAATATCAACTGTTGCATGGCTAAACACTTATATAAAGTCCCAAAAGCGAGGCCTAATGGCTATGCCAATGCTTGTTTACCTTGAGCACAGCATTTGGTTGGCAGAGTTTGTGTGCTTCTACTGAAAAATAAGTGTTGTATCACACATTTTGCCTTATGGAAAAGCTCATACTCAAAACAGAAGGAATAAGTTGGTTATGGTAGCAAGTCAATGATCACATCTATAGGTCTGATCTGTTTAATATGAAAAGTTACAGTAAAGGAAGTAGGCCTAACATATTTATTGTGAAAAGCGTATGATAAAGTTAATCTGCATTGAATGGCGGATTGTTATTACTTAGTATTACAGTCTGCATTTTCATGCATCTTGTTACGTGGACTTTCACAGGTTACCATAGTAGGCATTGGTTTTGGTGTCGATTAGCACCTTTGACAAACCTTGCAGCTAGAAATTTGCCCTTGGATGATTCTTGATAGGTCCTGTTAGGAGACAGTATTTTGCTTTGTCACCTGTAGTTTTATTTGCATCTGTAATTTTATGACTGCATGCCTGATGCTTATGCTCAATAAAGTAGGCCTGAGCTGGTTACGGTGACAAACCAATGAAAAAGGCCATAGGCCTAATATATTTATTGGGAAATGTTATGCTCAATGTCATAGATCTTATCTATTTAATATGAAACGTCGTGACAAAGGTAGTAGGTCTGATTTATTTATTGGGAAAAGCATTTCTTGAAGACAATCAGTGCTTAATTTGAGGCGGTGGTTTCCAGTGCTCGGCACCGGCACTTAATTGTCAACACCGGCACTTATGACAGCTGCCACTTGGTGGCGCTGTTTGTGTAATATAGAGATGAGCACAACAAGAGTTGTTTATTGATCAAATAGACATTAAAACAACTAATAATTGCCTCCTAAACCAATCTTACAGCTTTCGGGGCTTCTAACAGTCTGAATTGTCACACATGTAGCAGTGTGATGGCTAATAGTTGTGTATGTACTGTCATTGGCAACGCTGGCAGTGGCAATGGGTGGTGCAAGCTGGGATGGCCTGCTGAAGATAGCCTTGGCACTTATTGTTTTGCAAATTAAGGATGGAAGCTAATAGACCTTTAACAGTGGATTGTAATCACACTGTGTTACAGGCTGTAAACATGTTTTTTGCTACATGAAATCACACAGATTACTGTAATAGCCAAAGGCATAGGTGTTGGTCACCCACTCCTGGCAAACCTTGAGGTTTCACTGTGATTCGTCTTGCTAGGCCCTTTTGAGAGAGTTTTAATATTGTTTTGTCAACTGTAATTTTGAACGTACTTGTAATTTTATGACTGTATGCATCATTGTTGCCAGTTGAATGCTCACTTCAGTAAGCCTGTCTCGATTATGGTGTCACACCAATTGTAAAAGCTATAGATCATATTGGTCCACTGGGAAATGTTCTGTCAGATTCCATAGGTTTTATCTGTTTATTAGGAAAAATGATGACAAAGCAAGTATCCCTCACCTACTAATCTACATACTGTGAAAAGTGTGTCTTAAAGGCAATAGGATTCTAAGAATGGATTGTTATTACACTGTGCAAAAGACAGTAAGTAGGTATTTTGTTACATGGAATCTCACAGATTACAAATTTCTTCTTTTACTTTTAATTTAATTCCTTCTCTTTTTATTTTCATTGTTTAGAGTATATTTGTTAGGTGGCATTTTGTTGTGGTAGCGATGTGTTCTCCTGTTTTTTATGTTGTTGTGTTCTTATGCTAGATTGTTACAGAACGTTGATGTTCTGTTGTTATCCAGTTAGTGTGTTACATTCCATTTTTTACATTCCTTGTTATGCTTTAATTGTGTTGCTATGCTGCTCTGTGTATGTTATTGTATTATGTTCTGTTGTTTACTTTAAATCTATCAACCAAAGATGCCACATGTCCAGTGGAAAGCAGCGCAAGCCTTTAAAGTTCCAGGAACAAGTCACCATTTATCAATGTCTACAGTGGTAAAACAGCACTGCTAAACTATTTCATTCAGCAGTCAGCCCAAAGTGCTGTCTTAACTTAGAACTTACAGGGCTTTCTTAATGGAATACAGCCCTGAAAATGCTAATTTAAGAAATGTCTCTGTCACTGTTTCAGGCTGACTGTAGACCTAAACAGTTGAAGAACTCAAGCAGTGGCATTTTACCACCTTTGACAGTAGTAATTGATTGTCACTGGAATGAAAAAAAAATGTCTAGCTTTTGACTGGAAATGTTGGCACCTTTAACGTAAATAATAGAAAACAGCACAATAGAGTAACACAAAGCAATACAACGACAAAAGAAAAACTTAACAGGTCACAACAAAATAGTGAGCACAGAATGCAACACAATAGCCACTGTACAGCAGAACAACACAGTGCAATAAAGCCGCACAAAAACACAACAGTACAGAAAACTACAACTCACCAAACAGCAAACTTTAACACAACAAATATGTACAAACATTCTCATCACACATTACTACGTACAAAAATGTACTTTCAGAATACAATGTTGAAAAGTGTTTGCACTTAGCACTGCCTTATCTACCACCAAGGAAATGAATTCGCACCAGTTAAAAAGTTTGTGGTATTGCAGCCTCAGTGTGTGCAGCACAAGTTTGTACTGACTAAGCAGGGAATTCTGGAATTCAGCTGGGCAGCATATCTCTGAACAGACCAGACGTGCTCCAGGCTGTCACACAAATCCCAGGCTCTGCGTTTTCTCTAACCCCTATCCCTTCAGTGTTGCACTGTAAAATCATTTTTAAACAGTTTTTATTATGAAGAATGAACAAAACCACAAAGTTGCTTAGAAATACAGTGAGCATCCAGGGACAACAGTCTTCAGTGATATTTACAAAATCACTACAAGTCACACACAAACACCACCGGACGAAGGGCAAATCTACAAGAATGGCACCTGATGTATGAAACAGTTTGTAGCCCACCCAGTAAAGTTTCAACCCAAATTTCCTCACATTGGAAAATGAAAACTCTTCTTCAGGTACCTAATGGGATCTCACAAGAGAGACAGATTAATATTGGGAGGGGACATGCTGGACTCCCTTTCCTTAGCAGGGAAGCAGGGCTGGGCTACTCATTGGAGAATCAGAATCCAGTTGCCCAACCTCTCTGCCGTCAAATAATCAAAAATTGTACAAGTGTGCAGGGGCCGCACACCCAGAGACATAAGAAAGGACTATGACGCGGTTCAGAAGCCTGGAAGAATATGTGACAAAGAAACAGCCTGAGAGCCAGGAACCAGAAGAGAGCGATGGCAGAAAAAAGAAAATAGTGCTTCACAGGTGAGGAAGTGGAAATTCTCATTGCTGAGGTGAACAAAGACAAAACAAACTCTCGGTGAGGCCAGAACTGCTACTGTGGAATAAACACGCATTGCGGAATTATACCGTGGCAAAACTAAATGCAGTATAGGAGAAACACGTATTGGTAAATGAAATAGGTTTCACCTATGTGATTAAAAATCATTTTTTGTTGTTGTACTTTTTAGCTTGGTGAGCAGTTGTGCAATTTAAACTCCATATAAGTGTTATGACTTGTTTATTGAGAAAGCTAATGTATTGTGCAGCAGCTGTGGGACTTGCCTCTGCCGTGGCACAGAGACAGTAAAAGCGGAGGATGGGCATACTAACCCAAAGAATTTCAAAACAGTTTTACTGAAGAGCAAAGTTCTTTCAACCAGAAACCAGCTGCGTGAGAAACCTGGAAAATAATTGACGTAAGATCCCCTTTGACATACAGAGAAAAGCAGTTCATAGAAGTACACATTCACCTGCACAGAATAGTATCAGCACAGAATATGCATCAGCAGTGCAAGCATCCCTCGTGTACATACAATGGTACATAAACAGAAGCACTGCAAGCTCTGTTTAATATCTGTGGGATTGCACGTGTGTGTGTGAGAGAGATAGCTTTAGGGTCTGGGGATGGTTTGTATGTGACATTGTTTTTTGTGCTTTTGTAAGTTATGGTATGTGTTGGTGGGACGGTACATGTGCTCCCATGTTTGTATAGTTGTTTGTTTGATGTGTATGTAAAGGTGAATGTGTTAGCATGATGGTGCGCAGCGGTGCCTTATGACGGGTGATGCTGTCATTACATATATTGGCGGAATGGCATTTGGTGTGTGCACGTGTGACGGCTTGACGTATGTGTGAAAGACAGAGAGATGTATGTGGGTCTGTGTGTTTAAGATGTGTGAGTGTATATGGATGTGAAGGTGTGATTTGGAGCCAAATAGCAGTACTGGAGAGGTGACGTGGACTGGTTTGGTGAGAGGAGAGTGTTCAATGATGAAGGTGAAAGAAGAAAGGCGGGGGAAGGCATGGAGGTAGATGCAGTTAGGAGGCGGAAGCAAAATGGAGGGTGCCATCCTGCAGAAGCCTAGCACTAAAGGGTCGGGAGGGAGACGTGTCAGTGACACAGATTTTGTGATGATGACAGGAATGCGTAATGGGTTCAGCGGACAGCTTCAGGGCGGAGTTTTTAGGGGAAAGGTAAAAACTGAAATAGTGAGGACTGGTTATGTGGGAGAAAGATGAAGAGATAGTGGATGGGGTGGCATTCAGAGAGACACAGCATAGAAGGGTTGGGCGAGATTAAACTAGTGGACCTGTTTGTGAGGTATCACAGAGTGTGGGATAAATACTTGGAACAAAGGGAAAAGAGGAAGGGAGCTGAAGATGAGGGAAAGGTGGGTCAGTGAAGACGGGGGACAAAGTTGTCGGAGTGGTGGCTGGAGTCCCTGCAGAAAGGGTAAGTAGGAATTTTACAGAATGATAACTGTGCAGTACAGGCTGAGAAGGACCTGTCTGTGGGAGTGGATATCTTGGTGGCTCTGCTCAGGGGAGGGAGGGGGACATCAAAAGGTGAAATGGTGACTAAATGCAATAAACTTGCCACACACGGGTATTACGGTGTTTCTGGGCGCTCACAAGAGAACAGATTAGAACATGCACTATTATTGGTGTTGTTAAGCTGCTTCCCAGGGAGACACGGTACTAAGGGTCTAAGG
Organism: Calotriton arnoldi; assembly: GCA_963921515.1. Lineage (NCBI taxonomy): Eukaryota > Metazoa > Chordata > Amphibia > Caudata > Salamandridae > Calotriton > Calotriton arnoldi. The sequence continues at coordinate 1,177,252 of CAWUFW010001520.1, read as the reverse complement.
CTAAGGAACTAGAGTTGGCTAGCCGACCAAGAGCTGTCGCCGACATAGACACATGGACTTCTGCTTTTCTGTTGAATACCAGTGTCTGTGTGTATGCTTTTTGGTGAGGGAGCGTGTGTTAGATTCCGGAGTAAGTATAGGCACGACTGTTAAAAACGTGATACGACACTTCCAGTGGTGTAGTGTTGTATTAGAGATAAAGGGAATGGAGGAAGGGCAATGGGGAAAGACTGATAAAAGACAGAGTGCCTCTGAAAAGTTATATTAAAAGGCACACCTTCATGAGAACATGTCAAAAGTTTTAAAAGCTCACTGGCATTTCTGTGTACAACGGGCAAATGCGCACAGTCCCGGGCACACGTAGTAAGGGTATAACGATAGTGTGACCGTATTGTTCGAATAACAGTTGTAGGGTCGACACCTATTAGAGTTGAAAAGTTATTTAATGAAAACAACTGAATTAACAATAAACAACCAGCCGACACGTGCTTCGTCACTCAGAGTAATCCGGTGACTCTTCAGGGCTGTGTAGCAAGAGTGAGGATAGAAAAGCAGAACCCGTATGACCGGTGATATTCCAAACCGGCTCGGGGTGTACGCAGCACTACTAAAAGGAGGAGACGGTGCCCACATAGAGACGGGCACGGGGTGCGTGCCACGGATTAGTCGTGAAGCCTGTGGGCGGTGAGGGCAGTGGTGCCAAGGAGAAGTAAACAGCGGAATGTAGCAGGCGGGAGTACTGGGACGAAGGTAGAAGTATCAGAACAATCCAAGTAATCAGGTCCAGAAACTGCGGGAGGACAGGGTGAAAGCCAGGTGGCGGCGGAAGTAATGGAGCCAGGAGGAGATTAACGGCGCTCCATGAGTATGAAGCGTGCCAAGAGGCGGATAAGCCTGTAGGGTAGCTCCGACGAAACCGGAAGCAGCTTGTGTAGGGTTTCGTCGGAGCTACCCTACAGGCTTATCCGCCTCTTGGCACGCTTCATACTCATGGAGCGCCGTTAATCTCCTCCTGGCTCCATTACTTCCGCCGCCACCTGGCTTTTCACCCTGTCCTCCCGCAGTTTCTGGACCTGATTACTTGGATTGTTCTGATACTTCTACCTTCGTCCCAGTACTCCCGCCTGCTACATTCCGCTGTTTACTTCTCCTTGGCACCACTGCCCTCACCGCCCACAGGCTTCACGACTAATCCCGTGGCACGCACCCCGTGCCCGGTCTCTACGTGGAGCACCGTCTCCTCCTTTTAGTAGTGCTTTGCGTACACCCCCGAGCCGGTTTGGAATTATCACCGGTCATACGGGTTCTGCTTTTTCTATCCTCACTCTTGCTACACAGCCCTGAAGAGTCACCGGATTACTCTGAGTGACGAAACACGTGTCGGCTGGTTGTTTATTGTTAATTCAGTTGTTTTTCATTAAATAACTTTTCAACTCTAATAGGTGTCGACCCCTACAACTGTTATTCGAACAATACGGTCACACTATCGTTATACCCTTACTACGTGTGCCCGGGACTGTGCTTATTTTCCCAGTGTGGGTCCTGTGACTCACACACCTCCGGGGGTTATTGGGTAAATCCCCCGACCTGGCAGCACCGTACCTACTCTAGTTCACATTTACACCACGCATACTAGTCTGAGCGCCACACTTCCTGACTACGCCAAAAACCCTAGCTCTAGTCTTCAACGGGCAAATGCGTTCATGTCATTTGGAAGCAAAGGCAACAAGCGCGCGCGCCTCGCACGGCAGCAGGGGGAGAGGAGGGAGCCTGCACGATTCACTTGCGGGAGCGAGCGGCGCCAGGAGCGATAATTGCTACCATATGGCGCAGCTCGCTCCCGCAAGTGAATCGCCAAACGTGCACGCGTTGCCATTGAAGGCAATGGAACGCGTGCACGTTTTAGGCTGAAAAGCCGAATCGATGGCAAAAGGTCTTTTTGCCTATGCAGCGCATGCGCGCTGCGTAGGCGAGACCTAAACAGTAACCTCAAAACAACTGATTTGCATTTAATGCAGAAGGTACCGGTAGTCTTGTCATTTCCCACATGTACGGCAGAGAAAATCAAAATAAGACGAGCAACTACTGTAAACAGCAATTAAATGAAGGCCACATTTTTAATTTCTTCTTAGGAGGTGCTGAAAAAACGCCCCTTTTTAACACACAAAGCTGGTCTTTGAAAATAAGGCATTTATGTGAGGAATACCAAGGCATCTAGTTATTTTACCAAGCGTTTAAAAGTTTTGAGTGTAAATGCCACTTTTAACACCAATGTATTTTTATGAAACACTTCCACCTCAAAGTTTGATGGCTTTATAAGAATCAGATTTTACTATAATACAGTCACTAGTTTTATTAGCCTTCCTGGCAGCAAGAGACTATGGCAGGCTGGACAGCTCTCGGGCTGCCTGGTCCAGGCTTCCCACCTCTTCGAGGGTAGGAGATGTGTGGCCAGAACAGCTCCCCATGGCATGGCCTAACATGTTGTGTTGGACTAAGCTATATGGGGCAGAGCAAAAGCTTCCGTCCATGTTACTGGTCAGTCTGTACTGTCACAGACGAGTTCTAAAATGATGGAATAGATGTCACTCCACAAGTGATGGAGCATGTTTAAACTATATTAGGCTATCACATTTGTACAGCCTGAGTGACCTAGGGCATATAGTTATTGGTCTGGGGATGGTGGAATGTAAGGAAGCAAAGCAAATGAGGCAAAAAGGTGACATGAGTCTTCAGAAACAAAACAAATGGTGCAGGTCTTGTGTTTAGTGACCGACAGTTATCAAAGATCATTTGAGGCCCACTGGTGATGGCATGTGGTAGAGGTCAAAGATTTAACAGTGTAGCGAGAAGCTGTGTGAACTATGCACGCCTGCTACAGAGATTGGTGTGATCTACTCAGTGTTAATTATATATAGCTGTATTTATAATTATTTGTATGTAGTGCTGCAATAACGCATGTCTACTGCTAATAACTGATAATAGTCCTATTTGTGGTACTAAATATACTAACCATTGAAGGACAGAGGGGGGAGTCTACCAGGCCGGGATTTGTGTCCATGACCTCCAGAACACTGCATGTGTTGGCGGCGAGTGTTCAGCTCACTGAGCCATCCTCTCGACTTAATTGTCACAACCATGCACTTTTTATGTAGATCTTCTGTGGAGAAGGTGTTTGGTGGCTTGAAATGGAGCTGACCGTCCTACTGACAGTTGTACTGGTGTTTGCTGCTTATTTAAAGTGATACCTGTTCCGGGCGGATGGTGTAGGAGGCCGTGTGTCTGGTTTTTCAGGCCACACGCCTCTCTCCCTGTTGCTTCAGGGCACCAAGAGAAAGCTGTGCCTTAAACAGAGTCCAGAACCCCGCCCCCCCCCCCATCACGCATCCTCCTTCCTTCTCCCCAGGCGGTGATGAGTCAGGGGCCTGTCACCAGCCTCCCATCTGAGCCACTCTGGTTCTTCCTTACCACACACAAGCGGGCATGTGTGATCCTCGGCCAGATAAGCCCGCTCCCGACATGATGCAGCAGCCTTAGGCCGCCCTGCGTTAGTCATTCGGACGATTGATTACTGCCAGGGCTCCGATTGGGACTCCATGTAATCAGTCACGCATTTACCTGGCAAACCCTGCTGGTTGGGTCAGTCAGTCAGTCCTCTGCACCGGACTCACTTCTTGTTGCGACTCACTTGACTTGGAAGTTGTGAATCTGACTCCTTCACTATCGGGTGCGCTTTAAGAAGGGCTGTTTCTTTCCATTACACCGGCAGTGTGTAAAACTGTGACACAGACTGCGATTGGCTTGGTTCCAGCCGCAAACATATGTAAAAACACAACTCGCACATTACAGTATACAGACCTAAGATTCACTTAAAAAGTGGGGGAAGGAGGGTCAAATATAAGTGGCGTTGGAAAGTGTATTAGTCATTTCAGTTTTGCAGGGGGTGTCATGTGCTAAATACATTAAGGAATAGAGACGCAATTCTACAATTTTCCTAACCCTACTCAGAGCATGAACGCAAATGTTCATTGTCTGCCCACGTGTATTACTTTATGACATGAATATGTACTCGTGAATCACAAGGGGATGAATGAGAACATCCAATAAAGTGTCGACCTCCGAAGGATAAGAGGCTGAGTGGACACGCCGGGATTGTAACCTGTGGCCGCAAAGCCAGACGCAGGTTTCTGGAGTGGATGTGTTAATTCACTGAACTACCAGAACAATCAGTATACGTCTCCCTCTGTAACTGGCCCCTGGGAGTGGAGTGCTCTCCCCTCGCCCACCGCCAGGGCATCGGGTGTCTGGCCCTTTCGGGCCAGCAGAAGAATAAACAAGCAAAAACGGGAGGAGGGGGATTGTATAAAGGACATGATTTACAGCCTTGGGTGCATGAGAACAACAAGGGGCGACATGTGCAGAGAAGCGCGTCCTCGTGATATTAGTTATCTGTACTCACGAATTCCCTTCTAGACTTGTGTTTTCAACGAGGCATGACTGTGTATTTCACCAAAGGGAGCGAAGGCACGAATGCAGAGAAAGGAATCGGCAAACAGGAGCCAATGAGCTTAAAAACAAGAGAGGAGCGGGGGCGAGCGAGCGCGGCAGCCTGGGCTTTCGAAGCTGACTAGACGCTGCAGGCGTCATGGCCTTTTCCCCGCATGGCCGGCATGTTTCCAATTATCGCGCACGCGTCTGGGCACGATAATGGGAAACAGATGTTGGCCCTGCGCGCGTAACCGCAGGAAAAAGGCCATGACGCACGAGCGTCTGGTCAGCTTTCCAAACCCCCTTACTAAAAGTCTCGCAAGCAGCGCATGCGCTGCTCTAGGCTCGACCTAAAAAGGATGTTGAAAATATTGTAAGCAAGAGAGCTTTGAAAATGGGATCAAGCACTATTCTCCAATTAAAAGGATGTTTCTAGTCTGTCGCTCAGATGAACAAGGGAAAAGCCCATTTTATTCTGTGCGACGATTTTACGTTATTATGGTGCGTTTATTCAGGATAATGATTGAATTAGCAAGGGAAAGTACTCCTAACTAAAAGATGGCTTTTGAGCTTGCATCCTGGGCACAGTTTAACTCGTGTTTGTACCTGACCTTTTCTATTTAAGGACAGAGTTTTGTATTGAAACCTACGGTTATTAAATGTCAGATTGCTACAGTTTCAGATGCTGCTATTTCATTGTATAACCCTGACACTGTAAAAGTTTGCACTAGCCTCTTTGTATATTTTAAAACAGTATTGACGAAGATTAAATCCAGTGGTTAATTTGTAAAATAAAAAGTGCCGGGCTCTCCTCAGGAGGCAGCGATAACAGGAAAAATGTGCTGGTGCAAACTGCCTCCTGATTAGAGCCCCGGCACTTATTATTCTGGAGAGGACTTGGCCAAATGGCTAGAGCTGCCGATTTCAGAGCTGAGGAATGAGTTTGAGTCTCGGCGTGGCTCAACATCCTGTGATTCTGGGGAAAATCATGTGCCTTGAATAGGAGTGTGTCCTTAATTGGTGCTATAAGCGCCGGTGCCGAGGATTAGGTGCCAGTGCTGAGCACCGGAAAGCACAGGCTCAAATTAAGCATTGATTAAATCTATGGTTGATGAGTACGATAGAAAGAAAGAAAGAAAGAAAGAAAGAAAGAAAGAAAGAAAGAAAGAAAGAAAGAATGAAAGAAAGAAAGAAAAGAATACACTTTTTTTGGACTCATTGTTTTATTGAGAAATTAAGGCTTCTGTAATATCTGGATCAGATGAGCAAACCGTAGGTGGATCCTACTCTTACATCTGTTTTTGTTTCGCGTGTGTAACTAAGAAACAATGCTCCTAAGCTGTCAAGGAATTCATTACTCAATTTTAATCCTCCCCTGATTCTGTGTCCATAAAAGGACATCTACCAAGCATGTCTTCTTTACGTGAAGCTTCAGGAGACGCCTGTGTGGCAGCTTCGAGGGTGGGAACTGCATGGTTTCTTAGCGCTTCTATGACAAATTCAGCAGTCGGCGCATACTCGCTCTCCTGCCTGCAGTTTGCGGTTAACTCACGGTATAATGGCACCACAGCGTTCAAACACACCACGTGGCAGGCTGGGGGCCTGCAATCCAGCCAAATCCTGTGTGGATTTGGACCCTATGGATGATGAGGCCATCTCTCTTTTAACTCCAGGAGATAGCAGTACCTCTCAGGTCCGATGCCCGATCCTCAAACTGCTCAGATCCGGCACAGCAGCTATTCTTCTCCAGGCGCGTAGCAAGGAGCCAACTGTCCTAGGAGAAGAGCCTTCCCTCATGGATGCCCTAATGGCAGAAGCCCAAAATGGGGGGGCTTCTATTTCCTCTGTAGCTCCTGGCTCCTTTTTACAGGACATCTCATATGACTTTTCTCCTCTGACTTCACTCCACATAGCAAACGGCCTGTTTGCGACAATACATCTGCACCGCAGTGTCTCTGGTGTGGTAAGTCTTTGCAGGGCCACCTGAAATCACTTCACTATTGAGTACTCTTCTGAATCATACTGCTAAGGCATAAGATCGCACTACCCTCACTGTCCTTGAGTGTAGTTATAAAGCCTCCTTTGGATTGCAGCTTATCTAGGGTGTCATCAACAGTCCCTTAGCCCCACAGAGTGCTACGTTTGTGCCATGAGCTTTTAGAGAGAACGTTTCCACCACCATTCCTTCAATTTAATTCTTTCTCACACACACTCATTTCTTCATCCATACACTCTCCCATTCATTTTCCATTCACACAGTCAGTCCCTCATTCATTCACCCTACATAACTGCACACGTAGGCTTGACAACCAATGAAGAAGTCATTTCGCTTAACAAATAGCCGGATCAATTTATTGGCTTTCCTTATGTTGGTTTCTTCTAGCCTCCTCATAAACTAAACTGTGAAAATTGTCCTCGTGTGTTTTTTTTTCTTTTCTAATATTTTGTCTCCTCGTGACATATCCCTGCCCTAATTTGAAGGGGAGGATTTACAAAAAAATGCAAAGGAACTGATGGAGAATGTTGTGTAAAATCTTTCACAAATTACAAATCCGATAGAAGCATTGCTCTAAGCCACTCCCAACATATTATAAATATTGTACAGTTGTGTTTCGGGGGATAACCTTCAAAGACACTGGTTTTATTGATTATTCTACAAACCTCTCCAGAAGTCAAAATTAACAAGATGTGAGCCATATTACTGGCACACCTCCCGGCAGTTTCTGAAAATGTTTGGAATTGTGCCGGGAGAGGAGAGGAAGCCGAGTGAAGGTGGCAGGCGGGAGAAAATGAATGGTAGCCCAATAGATGTACATTTTCCTTTTTGCACCTTTACTAGCAATAAAAACAATCAATTGGAGTCTTTATTTGAGAAGAGATGGTAGATTTATTAGCATCAAATTAATCAATATTTTTTTTAACATCCATGTACAAATGTTATATTTGTGAATTTTCCATATGTGGATACTGCTCATATTAATTGTTATTATCTTCAACAATTTATGTGAAATTGTCATCAGTCAACATGGGTGCAAAAACATATTTGAACTGCAAACTAAAAATTCTGAGTTGAAGAACAGTGGAACTGCTGAATTTTTAAGTTTAGGGAAAGAGAAGAGATTGGGGAAGTATTTTTTGGGGGGGGGAGGGGGGGGCATGCTGCAATAATAGATGAACACTTTCAAACTGATAAGCTTGAGTGTTTTCACAAACTTCCTGCATGGAGTTTCCCGGTGGTGGGATCACTAACATTTTCCTTCTGTGAAATGGAGTAGGTACAGCTTTTCGAAATGGGTTATAGGGAGAAAAACACACCGACATTTAATGTGGATTCTGCGGAAGGAGTTTCTGTGAAGAAAATGTAATGACTGTCTTGCTTTATCCGGAGAACTTCAGAGATCTTTAGTGAATCCCTTAAAAGTTCGAATTCAGCCCCAAAACTGGAGTAAACCTAAGGGATTAGGTTTTCAACTTTCTACCCTAAGGCTTTCGAATCAACAATATAAAGAGGTTACTGTCCCCTACTTAAAACCAAGGCAAGTCTCAAAGCTCACCTGCACCGCTTGCACAAATGAAGGAAGTTGCACTACCAACCTCACACATTTTTCCCATCATTATTTGCTCTTATTTAATTCCATTCTTGAATTATTCATATGAGCTTTCGTGGGTACTTTGCCTTTCTTATTTATATTAGTAAATCATTGTTTAAACCTTTGTTAGAATATGAAACTTCCACACAAACGTGCTGTTTAGTAGCATCAGTATTCAGTCATCATAGCGCAATTACTGGTTCACTTTGCTACCCTGTTGTCGTTACCGTTGCTCTACTGCATCGCAGGTGCACTCCTACTGTGTTTTCTGCCCTAATTTTATCTTTTTAGATTCCAAAATGATACATAATGTAAGAATCACTTACAAAATTGTTATGAAGAAAATACCTTCTATCTTTAACTTGGCAGTAATTCTATCACTGGTGCTCTTAATGTGCTCAGGAGTTATTTCCTGCTATGGCATTGTGACAGCGAGATAGAGGTGGGAGTTGTTGAAAAATACTTAGGTACCAAAATAGAGAGCATGTTCACGCTACTAAAGGCATGGAAGCTTTTCAAGAGGACTACAATATGTGTGTGCGGTGCAACAGATCTCTTTCACTCGACACCTGACCTGCTGCAAACAACAAGCTATTGTAGCAGTCATTTATTAATGAGACTGACATGAGTAGGTGTTTACCAATTTAGAGCTACCGTAGAGACTTAAGTTCTTTAGGCCAGAAGTACTAAGTCGCCTCACAAAGCAACAATGGGCACAAGCAGGATCTGTGTCTTTTACCACCTAGATCCCTTTGGGCGCTAGGCAAACAATGTGCCAAGTTTGTGATGGCATTTCCCACCAGGTATCTGGCTGCACTTTTGCACTTTGCTCTATAAAACCGTAAAGAGGGGGGGGGGGGTAGCAAGACCGGTAAAATGAGGGAAAACATCTACTAGCATATGTAAGAATCAATTTTTGTAAACACTGGGTAAATAGCCCACACGTTACACTTGCAGACCCGACAGTCACATTCTAATTGCCATGGTGTTTTTGGAGGCACAGTGTGGAACTGTGTTCCTAAAAAGGTTAATGGCGCGCACCTAACTATAGGGGAAAAAGTTATGTTTTTAGATTTTTTTCTGAACGTGAGACTAGTATACTCAAAGCGAATATTCAGGTATTGTTCCACAGCTCGGTGTCATCAGCCATAAAAGCCATGCCACCCACCAAATTTATAACGCTGAATGCTCATGGCCTCAACACCTGTAAGATTAACTGCTGAGGGACCTCTACTTTAACTCTGCACTATTTTACCTCCATTTACCTCATACCTTTTGCATTAATGACATATCAGACTCAGATTGCATTCATCATCTTTCTGCTCTTAACCTCTTAGCTGCTAGGCCTTTTCCCCCCTGTGCTAAGCCTTTTTTTGGCTATTTGGGGCAGTTCACGCTTAGACCCCTGTAACCTTTTGACCACATAAGGTATCCACGCCAAATTTGCGTCGTTTTCTTCCAACACCATGGGGATTTCAAAGGTACCCAGGGTTTGTTGATTCCCCTGGAGGGGACCCAGAAATTTGCCAAAATACAGCTAAAGTTTTTTTGGGGGGGGAAAAATGGGAAAAAAGGGCTGCAGATGAAAGCGTCTGTTTTGTTCCCTGCAAATAGTATCAACAAAGGGTTTGTGGTGCTGAAATCACCATCTGCGTTTTCAGGGACTGACAGACTTTTGTCATAAAACCAAAATTTTTTACACAGTTTTGGCATTTTACTGGGACACAGCCTATTTTTGCTATTTTTTGTGCTTTCAACCTCCTTTCAGTTAATGGTAAAAATGCGTATGAAAGCAATGATGGATCCTGGAAAACTATACATTTCTGAAAAGTAGACAAAATTCTGAATTCAGCAAGTGGTCATTTGTGTAGATCCTTCACAAACTAACAGTTGAAAATAGGAAAAATTGAAAATGAGTTTAAAAAAACAGCCATTTGTGCCAACGTTTTCACCTGTAACTTCTTCTAAGTATGACATATCTTTGAAAGCAATATACCGTTACATCCGCTGGAACCTTCTGGTTCTGGGGATATATAGGACTTGTACATTCACCAAGAACCCGAGGAACCCAGAGCCAATAACTGAGCAGCATCTTGCAATGGTTTTTTATTGTGTACCGGGTATATAGCAATTCATTTGGGACTATATAAACAGGGAAAAATCGGTATGAAAGACAATGTATGTATTTCTAAAATGGGAACAAAATATAGAGCTGAGAAACAGTAGCTATTTGCACATCTCCGAAATTGTGGGTACCCATACCAGCATGGGAATTATAAGACATTTTTCTAAGTGACTTATTTTTTACACATTGTCTTACATTTGGAAGGCAGAAATACATTGAAAGTCAATAGTTAATAACAGTTGCTCTACAATTCTGTGTTCCCCTAAGTCTCCCGCTAAAACTGGCACCTCACTAGTGTGGGTAGGTGTAGTGCCCGCGACAGGAAACGGCTCAAAACACAACGTGGACACTGGACACACCACATTTTCACAGTGAAAACGGACCCTTTTTTGCAAAGTGCCTAGCTGTAGGTTTTGAACCCTAGCTCTGCCGGCACCCAGGGAAACCTAGCAAACTTATACATTTTTGAAAACTAGACAGCCAGGTGAATACAGTATGGGGTGACTTGTCTGGCTCTCACCAGGGTCTGTTACCCAGAATCCCTTCCAAATCTCAAACTTTGTCAAGAAAACCAAATTTTCCTCATATTTCTGTGGTGGAAAGTTCTGGAATCTGCGTGGATCCACAAAATTCCACCCACCCCGCATCCCCCAAAGTCTTCCGAGAAAAATGGTACCTCACTTGTGTCGGTAGGCCTAGTGCCCGCAGCAGTAAAACGGCCCAAAACGCAACGTGGACACACCACATTTTCACAGTGAAAACAGACCCTTTTTTTGCAAAGTGCCTAGCTGTAGATTTTGAATCCTAGCTCTGCCAGCACCTAGGAAAGCCTAGAAAACCTATACATTTTTAAAAACTAGACAGCCAGGGGAATACAGTATGGGGTGACTTGTCTGGCTCTCACCAGGTTCTGTTACCCAGAATCTCTTGCAAACCTCAAACTTTGTAAAAAAAAAAAACCACATTTTCCTCACATTTCTGTGATAGAAAGTTCTGCAATCTACGTGGATCCACAAATTTCCTACCACCCAGCGTTCCCCCAGGTCTACCGATAAAAATGGTACCTCAGTCACGTGGGTGGGTCAAGTACCCGTGACAGGCAAGGGCTCAAAACGTATTGAGGAGACATCAAAATTACCTATCACAAAACAACCTGGTTTTGCAAGGGGGGTCACCTGGGTTTTTGGCCCCGGGCTCAGCAGCCATCTTGGGAAACCTATCAAACCCACACATTTCTGAAAACAAGACACCCAGGAGAGTCCAGCGAGGTATGGCTTGCATGGGTCCCCTACTTTTTCCTACCCAGAATCCCCTGCAAACCTAAAATGTAGCTGAAAAAAACTTTTTTCTCAAATTTCTGTGTGGGAAAGTTCTGGAATCTGCATGGATCCACAAATTTCCAACCACCCAGCATTCCCCGAGGTCTCCTGATAAAAATGGTACCTCACTCACGTGGGTGGGTCAAGTACCCGCGACAGGCAAGGGCCTAAAACGTATTGAGGAGACATCAAAATTACCTATCACAAAACAACCTGGTTTTGCAAGGGGGGTCACCTGGGTTTTTGGCCCCCGGCTTGGCGGCCATCTTGGGAAACTACCAAACCGACACATTTCTGAAAACTAGACACCCGAAGAAGTCTAGCGAGGTATGGCTTGCATGGATCCCCCAACGTTTTCCTACCCAGAATCTCCTGCAAACCTCACATTTAGCTGAAAAAAACATATTTTCCACATATTTGTGCGTGGAAACACTGTGCCGGCACAAATGTCCTACCCACAGCGTTCCCCTCAGTCTCCCATGTAAAATGGTACCTCACTTGTGTGGGTGTCCAATGCAGAATTGGCTAAAAACTTCTTTTTAAAAAAATTTTAGAATTCTCGGTGCTATACCCTTAATCCCTATGTTTTTGTCTCTTTCTCAGTCACCGGCCCTTGCCCCACCCACACAAGCGAGGTATAATTTTACTCAGGAGACTCAGGGGAATACTGTGGGGTAGGACATTTGTGCCGTAACCGTGATTCCATGCAAAAATATGTGGAAAATTAGTTTTTTTCAGCTAAATTTGAGGTTTGCAGGGGATTCTGGGTAGGAAAACATTAGGGGATCCACGCAAGCCATACCTCGCTGGACTTCCCCGGGTGTCTAGTTTTCAGAAATGTGTGGGTTTGGTAGATTTCCCAAGATGGCCGCCAAGCCCGGGTCCAAAAACCCAGGTGACCCCCCTTGCAAAACCAGGTTGTTTTGTAATAGGTAATTTTGATGTCTCCTCAATACGTTTTGGGCCGTTGCCTGTCACGGGTACTTGACGCACCCATGCGAGTGAGGTACCATTTTTATAGGGAGACCTGGGGAAACTCTGGGTGGTAGGAAATTTGTGGATCCATGCAGATTCCAGAACTTTCCCACCCAGAAATTTGAGAAAAATGTGATTTGTTCAGCTAAATTTGAGGTTTGCAGGGGATTCTGGGTAGGAAAACGTTAGGGGGTCCACAGAAGCCATACCTCGCTGGACTCCCCCGGGTATCTAGTTTTCAGAAATGTGTGGGTTTGGTGGGTTTCCCAAGATGGCCGCCGAGTCCGGGGCCAAAAACCCAGGTGACCACCCTTGCAAAACCAGGTTCTTTTGTGATAGGTAATTTTGATGTCTCCTCAATACGTTATAGGCCCTTGCCTGTCGTGGGTACTTGACCCACCCACTCTACTGAGGTTCCATTTTTATCGGGAGACCTAGGGGAACACTGGGTGGTAGGAAATTTGTGGATCCATGCAGATTCCAGAACATTCCCACACAGAAATTTGAGAAAAATTTGATTTTTTCAGCTAAATTTGAGGTTTGCAGGGGATTCTGGGTAGGAAAACTTTGGGGGGTCCACGCAAGCCAGACCTCGCTGGACTCCCCCGGGTGTCTAGTTTTCAGAAATGTGTGGGTTTGGTAGGTTTCCCTAGATGGCTGACGACCCCGGGACCAAAAACGCATATGCTCCCTATGTATCCGAAAACGACCTGGTTTTGCAAGGGGGGTTCACATGAGTTTTTGGTCCCGGGTTTGGCGGCTATCTCATGAAACCTACCAAACACACAAATTTCTAAAAACTAGAGACCCGGGGGAGTCCAGGGAGGTATGGCTTGCGTGGATCCCCCAAGGTTTCCCTACCCAGAATCCCCTGCAAACCTCAAATTTTGCTGAAAAAATCTAATATTTCTCAAATTTCTGTGTGAGAAAGTTGTGGGATCACCAGGCTGACACAAATTTCCTACCACCCAGCGTTCCCCCAGGTCTCCCGATAAAAATGCTACCTCACTTGTGTGGGTGGGTCAAGTACCAGCGACAGTACAGTCAAGGGCCCAAAACGTATTGCGGAGACATTAAAATTACATATCACAAAATGATCTGCTTTTGCAAGGGGGGTCACAAGAGTTTTTGGTCCCGGGCTTAGCGGCCATCTAGGGAAACCTACAAAACCCACACATTTTTTAAAACTAGAGACCCCGTGGAGTCCAGGGAGGTAAGGCTTTCATGGATCTCCCAAAGTTTCCCTACCCAGAATCCCCTGCAAACATCAAATTTTGCTGAAAAAAGTCTAATTTTTCTCAGATTTCTGTGTGGGAAAGTTCTGGAATCTGCGTCGATCCACAAATTTCCTACCACCCAGCGTTCCCCCAGGTCTCCCGATAAAAATGGTACCTCACTCATGTGGGTGGGTCAAGTACCCGCGACAGGCAAGGGCCCAAAACGTATTGTGGAGACTTGAAAATTACCTATCATAAAACAACATGGTTTTGCAGAGGGGGGCACCTGGGTTTTTGGCTCCGGGCTTGCGGCCCTCTAGGGAAACCTACCAAACCCACACATTTCTGAAAACTAGACACCCTGGGGAGTCCAGTGAGGTATGACTTGCATGGATCCCCTATGTTTCCCAACCCAGAATCCCCTGCAAACCTCAAATTTAGCTGAAAAAAAATCACATTTTCCATACATTTTTGTGTGGGTTCACCATGCCGGCACAAATGTCCTACCACCCAGCGTTCCCCTTGTTCTCCCGAGTAAAATGATACATCACTTGTGTGGGTGGGCCAAAGGCCTGTGACTGGGAAGAGCCAAAAACAGAGATTAAAGGTATAGCATCCCGAATTCTAAGCGCTACATTTAAAAACAAATACGTTTTTAGCGGATTCTGCATTGGACAGCCGCACAAATGAGGTATCATTTTACTCGGTAGACCAAGGGGAATGCTACGTGGTAGGACATTTGAGCCGGCACAGTGATCCCACACAAAAAGGTGTGGAAAAAGTGATTTTTTTCAGCTAAATTTGAAGTTTACAGGGGAATCTGGGAAGGAAAACGTTGGGGATCCACGCAAGCCATACCTCACTAGACTCCCCAGGGTTTTTAGTTTTCAGAAATGTGTGGGTTTGGTAGGTTTCCCTAGATGGCCGCGAGCCCCAGGCCAAAAAACCAGGCCCCCCCACCTGCAAAACCAGGTAGTTTTATGATAGGAACTTTTGAAGACTCCAGAGTATGATTTGGGCTGCAAGTGAGGTACCATTTTTATCAGGAGCCCTGGGGGAACGCTAGGTGGTAGGACATTTTTGTCAGCCTCGTGATCCCACAACTTTCCCCACACAAAAAAGTGAGGAAAATGTGATTTTTGTTAGCTAAATTTGAGGTTTGCAGGGGATTCTGGGTAGGAAATCATTGGGGGTTCCACGCAAGCCATACCTCATTGGACTCCCCAGGGTGTCTAGTTTTCAGAAATGTGTGGGTTTGGTAGTTTTCCCTAGATGGCTGTTGAGCCCGGGGCTAAAAACCCAGGTGCCCCCCTTGCAAAACCAGGTCGTTTTGTGATAGGTAATTTTGAAGTCTCCACAATATGTTAAGGGCCCTTGCCTGTCGCAGGCACTAGGCCTACTCACACAAGTGAGGTACCATTTTTCTTGGAAGACTTTGGGGAATGCGGGGTGGGTGGAATTTTGTGGATTCACACAGATTCCAGAACTTTCCATCACAGAAATGTGAGGAAAATGTGTTTACTTTTTACAAAGTTTGAGGTTTGCAAGGGATTCTAGGTAACAAAACCTGGTGAGAGTCAGACAAGTCACCCCATCCTGGACTCCCCTGGGTGTCTAGTTTTCAAAAATGTATAGGTTTGCTAGGACTACCTAGGTGCCTACAGAGCTAGGGTTCAAAATCCACAGCTAGGCACTTTGCAAAAAAGGGGTCAGTTTTCACTGTAAAAATGTGGTGTGTCCACGTTGCATTTTGGGCCGTTTCCTGTCACGGGCACTAGGCCTGCTCACACAAGTGAGGTACCATTTTTATCGGAAGACTCTGGGAAATGCGGGGTGGGTAGAATTTTGTGGATCCAAGCAGATTCCAGAACTTTCCATCACAGAAATGTGAGGAATTTTTTTTTTTTTCAGCTAAGTTTGAGGTTTGCAAGGGATTCTGGGTAACAGAACCTTGTGAGAGGCACACAAGTCACCCCATCCTGGATTCCCCTTGGTGTCTAGTTTTCAAAAATGTACAGGTTTGCTAGGTTTCCCTATGTGCCGGCTGCGCTAGGGCCCAAAATCCACAGGTAGGCACATTGCTAAAAACAAGTCCGTGCCTAGTGGGCTTTCTGCCGCTCTGGGGGGGGAATCGGGGGGGGGGGTTTACCCGATATGCCCCCAAGGGGGGCAGAAAGACTCTGGCAATTTGTTTGGGGGGTGGGGGCATTGGTATGCCCATTCTAGGCAGCCCCCACGCATAAAAAAAGCCAGCATAATCGTTGGCACCTAGTGGGCTCTCCGACGCCCCCTGGGGGGACAGATATGGGGCCACTGCCCCCATCTGTCTCCTGGGGGAGCAGAAAGACTGTGGCATTTTTGGGGAGGGTGGTGGGGGCATTGAATTTAAAAAAAAAAATCCCTGATGCCTATTGGGCTTTCTGCCCCCCCCGGGAGGCAGATAAGGGGCTTTTGCCCCTATCTGCCTCCCGGGGGGGGGCAGAAAGACTGTGGCAATTTTTTTGGGGTGGGGGCATTCGCATGCCCTTTCTGGGCAGCCCCCACCCCTACGTATATAAAAAAAATCCCTGGTGCCTTGTGGGCTTTCTGCCCCTCCCGGGGGGCAGATCAGGGTCTAATGCCCCATCTGCCTCCTGGGGGGGGGGCAGAAAGACTGTGGCGTTTTTTTTGGGGGGGTGGGGGCATTGGCATGGCCATGCTGGGCAGCCCCCACCCCAAACTTTGAAGAAAAAAATCCCTGGTGCCTAGTGGGCTTTCTACCCCCCCTCGGGGGGCTGATAAGGGTCTATTGCCCCATCTGCCTCCCAGGGGGGGCAGAAAGACTACCATTTTTTTGGGTGGGGGCATTGGCATGCCCATTCTGGGCAGCCCCCACCCCTACGTATAAAAAAAAAAAAACCTGGTGCCTAGTGGGCTTTCTGCCCCCCCCCCCCCCCAGAGGGGCAGATCAGGGGCTATTGCCCCATCGGCCTTCAGGGGGGCAGAAAGTCTTTTGCCTTCTTTGGGGGAATAGGGTGGGGGCATTGGGATGCCCATTCTGGGCAGCCCCCACCCCTGGCCTATAAAAAATTAATCCCTGGCGTCTAGGGTGCTTTCTACCCCCCCGGGGGGCAGATTGGGGGCTACTGCCCCATCTGCCTCCCAGGGGGGGGAGAAAGACTGTAGCATTTTTTTGGGGGTGGGGGCATTGATATGCCCATTCTGGGCAGCCCCCACCCCTACGTATATAAAAATAAAACCCTGGTGCTTACTGGGCTTTCTGCCCCCGGGGGCAGATCAGGGGCTATTGCCCCTATCTGCCTCTGGGGGGGGCAGAAAGTCTTGTTTTCTTTGTTGGGGTAGGGTGGGGACATTTGCATGCCCATTCTGGGCAGCCCCCAACCCTTGCCTATAAGAAAAATCCCTGGTGTCTAGGGTGCTTTCTGCCCCCTGGGGGGGGCAGAAAGACTGTTTGTACCCATATTATATGGAGGGAGCAAAGGCCCTTGCCCAAGGGGCCGCTCCCTCCTCCCTCGTAGCTAGTGGGTGGATCCCTGCTTGGGGATCGCCCTCCTGGGGTGATCCCCAAGCAGGAATCCACTAGGAAAGGATACCATTGGAAAGGGGAGATTCTCCCCTTTCCAATGATACCTCTCCCAAGTGTTTCGCTGCTCGGGGGCTGAGATAGCCCCACGAGCACCGAAACAATGAAACTGAAAATAAGTTTCAGTTTCATTTTCAATGCAATGACGTCAGCACGCCATGCGCACGATCGGCATTGCAATGAAAATGCAAATTGGCCTCGGGAGGTTGGGGAAGCTTTTCCCCAACCTTCCGAGGCCAATAAAAAAAAAAAGGAAATCCCTCTGCTGTCTGCAGCAGAGGGATTTAGTGCCCCTGTTCTCGTGACGGAACCATTCCGTCATGAGCACTGAAAGGGTTAAGCACATCTGTAAACCTAAACACACTATCCCATCCTTCATTGCTAGAGTCCACGCAGAAGACCTCGCTCCATTGGTCGGACAACAGATTAATACCACACTGGCTTCAGGAGTCATTCTTGATAACTAAACCACAGTAACACTGCTCCTGGAAAAAAAAACTGGACTAAGAAGTTTGTCATGGCATATGGACGAAAAGCTCCTGCAGGACAGAGTCCTCCCAGGTCCAGCCAGGACACTGGACATCACTTTCTGTGTGGACATGTGGAAAAGCAGGATGCAAGAGGAACAAAAGAAAATACAACACTAGGCAACTTAGGAACAGTGTGGATAGAGTTACCCCCTGCGTAGAGGAACAGATGTGACAGAAAGAGGCTAACAAAATAAAGGACAGAACAACACAGTAACAGTATCTGTGTAATTTGTTCATATTGTACCACGGTATAACAAAGTTATGGACAGCTATCATCCGATTGAAGGTCTAACGATGTAAAATGCTGGAGAAAGCATTCAAATACAGGATTTCTTAGAAGAGGACAACCTCCTAGATGATGTCAGGTTTAAGGTCCTGGCAAGGCCCAGAAACAGCACTTGCGAATGTCTATGATGATCTGCTAGGCATTCCAGATAATGATGAGATGTCCTTTTAGATAATGTTGGACCTCCCTGCAGCTTTTGTTTTGACACTGTTGATCATTCATTACTACTAGAATGATTATGAGATACAGGTCAAGACTTAGTTAATGCTCTCTGATGGTTTGCTTAATTCCTTCAGGATAGGGCCCAGTGTGTGCAGCTAGAAACCTTTGCCTCCTCCCCTCTTCCGATGAATTGTGGATTTCCCCAAGACTCAGCCCAGCCATCTATTCTTTTTTCATATTTAATTATGTTTTCTCTTTCATCTGACTCACTGTGAAGGTTTAACATATCACTAGCACACTGGTGATTCTCAGATCTACCCTCGGGTAACTGTGGCATCCGAAAACTTTCACCCTGCAAAATGGATCCTATTCCAACATATGATTGCTGATGGGTTGAGTATTAGTGAACTGAAGTTCAACGCAACCAAGTCTGAAGCAATACTGATGGGACCTAAACATGCTTGTCTGTCTCTTTTCCTTTGTCCACTCGGCCTCACGCCTTTGTTCTATCCTATGCAATATGCTAACTAGTTAACAATGTAGGGTTTACCAGGGATTCATGCTAGTCATGTTACACGAATTGACAAACTAACCAAGGAATGCTGATTTTAATTCCACCTTCTTCGAAAGGCACTCTACTATTTACTTCCTGGCTGCCACAAGATCAAAGAAGGAGACCCCATGAATGACAAGCTGAACTATGGACATGATTTGCCTGGAGGGCTTTAAAATACAGAGTTTCTCCAGATGATTGGCATCTAAAATATAGATCTGGTATCCCACATTATCAACTGATGGCCCACAAAAGCTAGGGTACTTTTTAGGATTCTAACTCCAGGCACCAGCTCTCTGGTAATTGATACAAATGGAAAGTGCATGTCAGCCCGATCTTTGCAATTTGCTGTTTTCCTGTTCCTGACTGGCTCTCAAACTAAAAATAAATCCTGGGGAGATAGGATGTTCTCTCTAAGTAATCCTAAGCATAAGAATGAAGTCCTGCTGCACAGCCAGAAGAACGTATTTAATTTCCTATGACAAAGCCTTTCTCATGATTACATTGTTCTAGGATCTTGGGAACATTTTAGTGCATTTTATGAGCAGTTAACATAAACAAATAATATATATATAAACACGCTGCAAGGATCAAAATTTATGGGCAATACCCATTCAGCAATGTTATCAGCATTGCAACGTATGACTTCAAGTTTCACAAGAATCTCTGCAACATTATCATTAACCCACACTACTGTCTTGCACAGAAAACAAACCTGAAACCTACAGGGTGAAAGCAATGCTTTGCAGCAGACGCATTAAATCTTGAAGCTTATGATTCAACCCTGAGATCCGAGAATCCACTGACATCTCTGCAGCAAGCACATTAACCACCTGAGGTGTTTATCCAATATTAAAAGATGAAACTTGCTGGATTCACATGGATCTTTGTAGTAGACGCCATTTCACCTAAGCTATTTCAAAACGCGGCCTGTTTGTGATCTATAATGCAATCCAGAACAGCTATTCTCGAACAGTTTTATTTATCAAACTATCGGGGGATCGAGTTGTATTTATAAGTTGGCGCATGCGTGCAGGCAGGTTATAGGAGGGCTCACATCGACTCACTCATGACTCCACACCTGACAACTCCACCACCTTTCTGACTCGGTCTACTTTCTGCAACTGCCCTCCCCATCATCAGTAGGTCCCCAGTTTACATTTATTTTTTATAAACAACAATGCTTCTAAATTAGTCTGCACGTAAACTACGTTCTATAGCGGGTGTGACTGGTTAGCTCTGAGTAAGCAATAAGAAAAACTGCTAAGAAAATGGTCGTTGATTAATGGCTGCCTGGGACACTAAATCACGCTGAGACACATGAATTCACCACTGCTAGGATGGAAATTTCCATTTATTCATCAATGTGAATACAGCTTTTCGCGCCTCAGATTATATCTAATGGCAACTAATTGGCGCACGCCTTGAAAGTACAAAGCCGCCTTCTGACGAACAATACTGGAGTCAGTGCCCTCCAGGTACTCATTTTTGCTGGGAAAGCATCTGCTAGAAATCTCTCCAACAATGAAGGAGATCACGCCTAACAGCCTTGATTACATATTTCATTCGAATATGTTAATGAGAACAAAGCTATCAGCTTCTTCACATGGGGCCTCTGGCGGCACTGTTTCCACGCTTCTGATTAGAGCCGTTTTAATCTGGAGCTTGCTGTTAACTAGAGTGTTTTAACACCAGTATGAAAACGTGCCTTGACATTCATCTGGCCACGTTGGGAAATATCAGCTTTTTGTGCACTTCCAGAACAGCAGGTCCGCTCGTTTCTCTGTGCTACACAGGTCTCTTGCTTACCATTATTACAACGAGTGGCGCTCGTTTTCAATTCTTACTGAATTCCAGTGTTCCCACCATGGTCTTTGTTTACAGTTCCCAAGTGCTCATCCCATTCCGTGTTTACAGCTCTCCCAAAGCTTCCAATTCCAGTATTTACACGCTTCCAACATCCTTGACAGTAGCAGCATTTTCAATTCCCAAGTGTTCCAAGTTCTGATTTACAGCTCTCCAGATGTTTCAGGTCCTGCTTTTCCAGGTTTCCAACGTGCTTCCAAATTCTTCTAGTTACATTTCCGATGAACTGTTCTGTCCGCTCCCAAGATCATGTGTTTACAGTTCACCAACCTGTCATCTGTTCTGGTTTGGACTGTTCAGCCACACTGTAGCCTTATCAGGTTCCTTGGTTCTCAGCGTATTACTTTGGAAAACCTCCCTATCTACAGATATATTTCAGTGCTTGAAGTGATAAGGGCTGACAGTAGCTTGCAGGTACATGTTTATTAGTTATAACACCAATGTGGAGTGCACCACCAATAAGCGAAGAAAGAAATTCTGTCCATCCATAGTGATGGAGCAAGGACTCACAGATGAGACTTGCTCGAATGCAATCTCCTCACAGTATTAATCTATTAAATTTGTATTGTCTCTACTAATCCTTGCATACACTACACGAATAGTAAGGATGCTTGCCTATGTGTTTTATTAATGAATAACGCTTGTCCGTAATCCAAAATGGCCGCTAAAACGAGGGAAACTTACTGCGCATGTCCCAACCACATCACGTGTTGTGACGTCTCTTCTTGCTTGGTGGGAAATTTCTGCTTCTGCGCAGTGTGCATTACAATGGCTGCTTGATGTTTTCACATGCTTCAGCTTGCTCTCATGTCATTATTAAACTGTTGTTTCTCTAACGCTACTAATGCGGGATAGAAGTTATAATTAAATGGGAATAGAGTAGAAAGAGTGGGCATACAGTGAAACATTTTATTTGTGATTTTAATGTTTTCTTCTTTGACTTTTATTAGTTCGTAAACTTGGGCCTGGATTTGGTGAACTGAAAGCTCGTGTGACAAAGATTTCGCACATGCGCCCTGCAGTGGCAGACCAGAAAGAAAAAGATGAAGTCAACTTGGACATCACCCAAGGCCATGACCTGCTGGCCGACACCACTACATACCAAGATGTTCTCGTCGAAAAGAAACATTTTATATGAATAAGTTGTAAATTTTGTCATGAGACGGGTGGGAAATAAAGCAAATGTATTAAATTGAAGGGGCGGTAGTTTAAAAACAATAGGCTTCAGAATTCAAGATAAATCAATATGGTGTGAGAATCCACCCCCTGTCCCTGTCCAATCAGAAATAGTGGTCCCATATTTTGGCAACATTAAGGGGAGGTACATGGGCGTAGAAGGGTATAATAGATATAGAATTAGCTAATTAGTTTAGTCTGGAGAGAAGGAGATGCTGAAAGAGAGCAGACGTACACACGAGAACAGGCGTTCATGCTGTCAGGCTTCTAGCTCCAGACTGCCAAGCTGATCGACTGCAGACTGAACCGCTGTCCAGAGAGGTCCTGAGGAGGGGGCGGCGGAGTCCATTAGGAGGAAGACACGGGCGAATCGAGGAGAAGTCGGGTATCAGAGAGGGGAACGACGCAGGCGTCGTTGTAGAGAGGCCACCGGTCCTGTCCTGAACCTGGAGGAGGTCTTTGCTCTTCATCCTTCCTGGGTCCTATTCTTTCCAACTCCTTGGCCAAGGGGTTTGTTTCTCGCACTTAGGTAAATATAATGCAACCTTTAGTTGCGCTGCTGTCTCTATCCTCTCCTTTTCTGAGGGACCGTCATTGATTAGCACTAGCTATTCTATGCTTCATCTTGGGTATGCGATTAAGTACCGTGTGGTTCTGTATTTTACTCTGCGAAATCTTTAGATAAACATTTTAAAACTTTCTGACTCAGTGGTTATTTCAGGATTATGTACTATAATGAATGTCACTCATTTTAAACTTCCCAATTAGCAAAGGATTCATTGGTAAGTCATTACTCTTCAATCAGAAGGTAATTGGTAGCAGGGATATTTGATAAAGAGTATAACGGACACCCCATCGTAAGTATTAGCGTAGTATGAATGTATGGGCCCAAGTGAGTGTTTTGTGTATGATTGCTGTTTGCTAATATCACGCTGGATCAATAGGGTAACAAAATAAGCAAATTCTTTATTCTTCTTTTGGTTAAAAGACAGCAGCCAAACAGCCGACGCGTTTCGTCCAGGTTATGGACTTCATCAGGGTACTTTGAATGGACTGTGCGAGAAAATGGTCTCAAAAGTCGATAGAAGAAGTAGTAAGGCAGAGCTATTCGTTGATTTCTCTGCAACTGTACCCTCCTCAATCCAGGGTCAGTCGAAAGTAAGGCGGCTCATGTGCCATGGTCTGCTGTTTCCGGGACCCCTGCAATCTTCTGCATACGGATTCAAAGTGACTGACCCTGGATTGAGGAGGGTACAGTTGCAGAGAAATCAACGAATAGCTCTGCCTTACTACTTCTTCTATCGACTTTTGAGACCATTTTCTCGCACAGTCCATTCAAAGTACCCAAGCCCTGATGAAGTCCATAACCTGGACGAAACGCGTCAGCTGTTTGGCTGCTGTCTTTTAACCAAAAGAAGAATAAAGAATTTGCTTATTTTGTTACCCTATGGATGGACAGAATTTCTTTCTTCGCTTGTTGGTGGTGCACTCCACATTGGTGTTATAATTGACTCTTGGTCTTGAAGACTGCTCCTTGGGAACAGCAGGAGCGGTGGGGGCACACGGTTTGAGCAAACAGGCTCAGAATACTGGACTCTTTGTTTGGGAGATTATATTGGGGGAGGTGCGTCACATGCACACTTGTGTGTATTGGCTAGGCTTGTTGTTCCAATTTTGAGGTTTACATGTTTATTAGTTATAATAATATCCCCAACGGAAACGTGTTCTGTTCAATTTTTGTTAAAAATGGAAACCATCTCCTGCATTTGCTAACAAGCTAATTGATTCCAGAAAGTAAATTAATTACGTACAGTTTTTGCATTCTGTTATCAGGCACCGGTCCAGCAGCAGTTAAAACGGGTTTTATTTTAACTGTTAAGGGGCTTTTCCATGTTTTCTATGAAGCATAATTTTTCTTTAATATTGCCAGATACTCAAACACGGCACACTTTTCAGTGATATTACTGTGGGTACAGTCTTTTGGCTTTTAACCCGGTAGTGGTATTCTGCTTTTAGCAGATGTTCTGCACCGAGTTTATAAAATTCAGATACTTGTAAAGTAATGTGTTCCTTCTTAATTAAGTTGTGTTAAGTCTTTCTCGGATTAGTGCATAGCAGTGAACAAATGCATTTGAAAGTCTACAAAATGACAGACTAATGTAGCACACCATGCCACATAATTCCAATCAGCATAATTTCGCTCAATGCCACACAGATCCATGCCACACAATTCAACTCGATACATTTCCATTCCATACCACATAATTCCACACAAAACCACACAATTCAACTCCACAGCACAAATACCACATACCTCCAATCCACATCAGAGAATTCCACATTATGCCACAAAATTTAACAGCACACCACATAATTTAACTCCACAACATGCCATTCCACAACACCAATACCATTACACATAATAAACTCCATAACACACAATGTCACTCTACATAATTCCAGTACACTTAATACCATTTAATTACTATCCACATAACTCCACAGTCCACCATGCCATATATTTCCACTACACAACTCCACACCACACAATTCCATGCCACACAATTCCACAACAACCAATTCCAATACAACCCATCTTTCCCTCGCACTCCCATCAAACTTGTAATCTCTCCCACACACAACCACTGCCCCTTTCATCTCCCCCTCACACTGCCAATACCCCTCTCATCTCCTATTCCCACTGCCCCTCTAATCCCTCCCTCACATTCCTTCTCTATACTGCCTGCTCATAAATGCTACCTTCTTGTACCTCCTCCCGCTGTGCACTGGCCCACCTCTCCCCTTCCCCCACCTCTGGGTGCAACTCCCACTCAGCCCTCTCTTACTCTTTCTCACCTCACCCCTCTGTCTCGTTCTCTCACACACTCTTCCTGCCTCTCTCATATGGTTGACTTCGCATCTTCGAGCACAGTTTCTTTCCTGTGACTTTTCAAGGTTTCTGTCCCTCAAACCCACACTCTCCTCCTCTTGCTGGGGTGTTTTCTGCATACACAGGTGCTCCCTCTTTATGCATCTGTGCCTGCTCTCCCTTCTTTCTCATTTTTTCATACAGTCTTTCTGCTCCTAAATATGGATACTGTTCACCACTTCGTGCCCAAACTACCTATCCCTCTCTATCTTCCATTTGAGCTATTGTGTGCAGCTCGCACCCCTGCCTATTCACCATACCCCATAATTCCACTACACAAATACACTACACACCACTCAATTCCACCCACACAATTCCAATACAACCCACATAATTCCACTCCACACCACATACATCCACTCCACTCCAAAACACATAGGTAAAATACATTGTCATTTACAGCGCCAATAACACTACCTCTCGCAAATGCAAGACCTATTGCATTGCAAATACTTGTTGATTCTGGCACATTCCATGTTGAACACTCCCCTAGTCCGTCTCCATCAGCTTGCGCTCCACCTCAAATTTAGCAAAGAACTCAAAATCCTCCTCTTTCTAAAAAGAGTTCAAATACTCCCTCCTTTGTCCTATAAGTATCCTTAGTGCCAAGAGACCTTCTGTGTAAAAGAGCTCTCTAATAACATAACATATGCATAAATAGAGATGTTTTCAATTCTTCAATCTTTTATTGGAAAGAGAGGGTGTTGATGGAGTTCCACTATAGAAAGTGTAAGAAATTGGGTTACTGGTTGATGGGAGTGAAACCCTACTCAAATATCAACCACAATTCTCGTCAGGGTGAAACACAAGCAAACCCCCAAATTAACATGTGTTTAACCCTCTGGTAGCTTGGCACAAAAGCAGTCTGACTTAACTTACAGGTATTGTGTAAAGTATTTATGTAGCACATCAAACAGTAATATAGTGAAAAGACAACACGAGAAAAAACCCACACCAATTTAGACTTAGTAAACTTTAATATATATATATATTTTTAACACCAAAACATCACAAATCCAATCAGTAGAACTGGAACTATGCAAATTTAAATAGTTAAGTGTAAATAGTGGTTAGAAGCAAAAAGTGCACACTGTGGTTATCTGGTAGTGACGGACCAGGACAAAGTCACAAGTTCATGCCAACCACAATGGAGTGTGGGCAGGATACATGGATCAAGTTAGGCCCGCTCAACAAAGTACCTTAAATCCTGGGTTGCGGAGCGTTGCGAGATCCCGCATCAAGGATGTGTCGCGCAGCAGTGGTTCTGGGGAAGCTGTGGTGCTGTGATACAGAGTCCTGCATCATCATCGAAGATGCTGTTGATGAGGGGCTTGAGGTGCAGAGTCCTTTGTCAAATATGCATTACCCACCAGCAGTTCAGAAGAAGCTGTGGGGCTGCGACGCAGAATCCTACATCATTGTCGAGGATGCCATTGACGCTTGTGATGCAATGACTTGCCTTGGGAATGCATTGATCATGTAATGGTTTGGAGGAGCCTGTGGGCTGCGATGCAAGATTTGATGTCAGAGATGCGTCGCACTGCAGTGGTTCCGAAGTGAATGCAAAGAGATGCGTCGCACTTAGACTGTTCTGCTCACAGAACCAAATCTTGGTTGGCAGAGCACCTTCAGGCCCAATTCCAAGGGTTCAGGACTGAAGTGGCATCATTTGGGGTAGGAACCACTGAGACAGAGTTCAGTTGCTGGGTTCCAGGTGGTTGGAGCCTTTTCTGTCCAATAGGCTCTGATCAGGACGCCAGTCAACTAGCCCTAGGAGTCACTCTGGTGGGTCTGGGATCAAGACGCAGGTCCTGTCCTTTTACTCAGGAGGCAGGGCAACAGACTAGCAATCTTTCTTACAGAACAGCGCAGTCCTTCTGAGTCTTCCACAGGTCCCGAGGTGTACTGAAGTGTTGGGTCTGAAGGTCCAATGTTTATACCTGGTGCCCACTTTGAAGTAGGAGAAGGTTCTGGAGGTTTCCACAGGAATTCCCTGCCTCTCTGCCCTGGCCCCAGCTTGTCACAAAAGACAAGCATCAAACCCTTTGTGAGAGTGCTCAGGCACAGCCCGTTGTGATGTGCAAGTGTGGTAGGTGACAGCTCCTCCCCTCATCAAGGCAGAGATGGGCCATCCAGCCTAAACTTATCTTCCCTTTGTCTTACTGTCTGGGAGCAATACACAAAGACCAACTGCCAGCTACACCTAGTCATGCGGCCCAGGATGCAGGCACCAAATGTTTAGGACAAAAGAATGGCAACTTTCTAAAGGTGGCTTTTTCAAAATTGTGATTTAAAATCCAACTTTACCATTAAATAAGGTTTTAAATTACAATTATTTAGATACCAAACTTGATAATCGCACCTGCTCCCAATTGAAAGTTATCACTTACTAAAAGTAAAAAGTTAACCCAATGTTACCCTATGGGAGAGTAGGCCTCATATTAGTGAAAAATGAATTTAAGTGTTTTTCGCTATTAGGACATGGAAAACTTAAATGCACATGCCCAACTTTTCAAATACACTGCACCCTGCCCTCTGGAATGTTTAGGGCCTACCCTAGGGGTTTCCTATATGTATTAAAAAGGGAGGATTGAGTATGGCAAGATAAAATTGCCAGGTCCAAATGGCAGTTTAAAACTGCCCACACACGCTGCAGTGGCACGCCTGAGACATGTTTAAAAGGGCTACATGAGTGGGTGGCACAATAAGTGCTGGAGTAGCATTTATTTTACGGATCCTGAGTATATGGTATACCACTTTACTAGAAACTTATAAGCAAATTAAATGTGCCATTTGGGTGTAAGCCAATATTGCCATGGTAAAGTAGATAGCACAAGCACTTTAGCACTAGTTAGCACTGGTAAAGTGTGCAGAGTCCTAAAGCCAGCAAAAATGAAGTCAGCAAAACTTTGAGGATGAAAGGAAAAAGTTGGGGGAAAACCATCGCAAGGATATTAGGTCCAACAGAAAGTTTGTAGCAAATCTCTATTCTCATGTGTTTATTAACACAGTACAATATCCACAAAAGTTAATTCAACACCTTGCTCATCCCCGTACCATTATGAGTTGAAGGTGGTAAATTCAGCTCCTAGCATTCTCTGCCCAAGCCTCTTTCTTTGTTCAGTTCCACTACAGTTACCCTCTAATCAGTCCATAAAGCCATCCCTGACCCTGCCCTTTCACTTCCTGTTCTTTTTCTGTTTGGGCTTTCTTCAGTTTCTTTCGGTAAGTGTTGTTTTGGTACACCATTTACAGTAATTAATTGGGCAGTGAAGCGGCCCACATTTGTTAGAGCGATGCAGCAGCTCGCTTTATTTACGACATACAGGGGTCAACAGAAGAATTTCTTTGTGGACACAGGCGTTTGTGTTATTGCCCGTTTTGTTTGGTGTTTAAGCTTCCCAATACTTTTACTTATATGCCGTATTCAGTTATAATAGGGTGGAGTGATATGCTAAGTCGACTTATTTATCTGAATTGTGTATTATATCAAGTGCCCCCACCTCCCTTGTGTCCATTTTGCCTTCTGCACCCTCGCTGCCCCCACTGTATTGTGCCCGTGTTTTCCTCTGTTTTCCCTCGCTGCCCCCACCTCCCTTGTGTCCATTTTGCCTTCTGCACCCTCGCTGCCCCCACTGTATTGTGCCCGTGTTTTCCTCTGTTTTCCCTCGCTGCCCCCACCTCCCTTGTGTCCATTTTGCCTTCTGTGCCCTCGCTGCCCCCACTGTATTGTGCCCGTGTTTTCCTCTGTTTTGCCTCGCTGCCCCCACCTCCCTTGTGTCCATTTTGCCTTCTGTGCCCTCGCTGCCCCCACTGTATTGTGCCCTTGTTTTCCTCTGTTTTCCCTCGCTGCCCCCACCTCCCTTGTGTCCATTTTGCCTTCTGTGCCCCTCGCTGCCTCTCTCCATTCCCGCCGCTGCGTCCCCTGCGGCCCCGCCCCCCTGACTGCCCATTCGCTGCCCCTGCCTCCCAGCTGCTCCTCCCTCCCACCTCCCCATATATGGCGGCCGCTGTGCGGCCGCGCAGCGGACGTGCGCAGCGGGCGCGCCGCTGGTGCGCCGAAGGCGCGCCTAAGGCAAGCCCGTCTGCGCCCGTCCGCGACTGGACCGCGCCCAGCGCCAGAACCCCTGGGCCGCCTGACCCCCGCACCAGCCTCGAGGACCGACGCCGATACAATGCCACCACACTCCACGCTCTCAACCCCGGACGGACGCACAACTGCTTCAAGGCCGCAACGAAACGCACCCATGGTCCCTTCACCTGCCGGAACTGCAGCTACACCAGCCTCAGAGCCACCGAGGCGCCCGCCAAGAAGGACCTCAACCACCTCCGGTGCATCCTACTGAACACCCGCTCCGCACGCAAACACGCCGTCGAGCTCTGGGACCTGCTCGACACATCATCACCAGACGTCACCTTCCTGACTGAGACCTGGATGAACGACTCCTCCGCCCCCGACATCGCCATAGCCATCCCAGACGGCTATAAGATCACCTGCAGAGACCGCATCAACGCAGTAGGAGGAGGAATCGCCATCGTCCACAAGAACACCATCAGGGTCTCGACCAGCACCGACGACACTCTCAGCACCGCCGAACACATGCACTTCCAGATCCACACGGACCCCAACACCACCCTTAGAGGCACCCTTGTCTACAGACCCCCTGGGCCCCGACCCCAGTTCAGCGACTCCATCGTCGACTTCATCAGCACGCACGCCCTGACCTCTACCGACTACATCCTCCTCGGAGACCTGAACTTTCACCTGGAGAACAACAACGACAGCAACTCCACCACCCTGATCGACAGCCTCGCCAACCTCGGTCTGAGCCAGCTCGTCACAACACCGACCCATTCCGCCGGCCACACGCTTGACCCCATCTTCTCCTCAAGCTCCCACGTCTCCTTCAGCCACACCACGGAACTCCTCTGGACCGACCACCGCTGCATCCATTTCACCTTCCAGAAACCCACCACACACCACCGCACCCTACAGATCCCACGCCGCTGCTGGAGCAAAGTCACCGAAGACGAACTTCGGGCAACCCTCGCTCTCAGCCCTCCCTCCGACCCATCCAACACCGACGACGCTGCCTGCAACCTCAGACGATGGATGGACGACTGTGCCAACACCCTCGCCCCGCTGAAAAAGCTCACCTACAGTGAGACCACCAAAAGAGCCAGCTGGTTCACCTCGGAACTCCTAGCTTCCAAGCGTACCTGCCGGAAACTAGAGAAGAAATGGCACAGTGATAAGACACCGGACAGCCACACAGCCCACAAAGACGCCATCCGTAACCACCACCACCTCATCAGGTCCGCCAAGAGAATCTCCTTCAAAGACCGCCTCGACAACAACGCACACAACAGCAAGGAGCTTTTCAACATAGTGAAGGAACTCTCCAACCCCAGCTCCAACACCAACGACATCCCGCCGTCGCAACCCCTGTGCGACTCCCTCGCCACCTTCTTTCACCGCAAGATCGCCGACATCCACGACAGCTTCAACACCCAGACAGCCCCAACTAAGATCGATGCACCAGACCCGCCACACACCATCGACCACGACCCCCTGCCATCCTGGGCCAGCGTGAACATCGAGGACACCATCAAGACCATGAGCACAATACACTCCGGCTCCCCGTCAGACCCTTTCCTGCACCACATCTTCAACAAAGCCAGCAGCTCCATCGCACCCCACCTGTGCAACGTCATCAATCTCTCCTTCGAGACCGCGACTTTCCCAGAGAGCTGGAAACACGCAGAGATCAACGCCCTACTCAAAAAACCCAAGGCGGACCCGAGAGACCTCAAGAACTTCTGGCCCATCTCCCTGCTTCCGTTCCCAGCCAAGGTCATCGAGAAGATCGTCAACAAACGGCTAACCCGATACCTCGAAGAAAACAGCATCCTGGACCCATCCCAATCGGGGTTCCGCAGCAACCACAGCACTGAGACTGCCCTCATTGCCGCCACCGACATCAGGATCCT
Organism: Calotriton arnoldi; assembly: GCA_963921515.1. Lineage (NCBI taxonomy): Eukaryota > Metazoa > Chordata > Amphibia > Caudata > Salamandridae > Calotriton > Calotriton arnoldi. Next base: position 1,146,462 of record CAWUFW010001520.1, on the reverse strand, counting down.
GCTGGACAATGGTGAGACCGCAGCCCTCATCCTGCTGGACCTCTCCGCCGCCTTCGACACTGTCTGCCACCGCACTCTACGCACACGCCTCCACGACGCAGGGATCCGAGACAAGGCCCTGGAATGGGCCACCTCCTTCCTCGCCGGCAGAACCCAGAGAGTCCGCCTCCCACCATTCCGATCCGAAGCCTCCGAGATCATCTGCGGCGTACCCCAGGGATCGTCCCTCAGCCCAACACTGTTCAACATCTACATGACCCCGCTCGCACGCATCGCCAGACAACACGACCTCAACATAATCTCCTACGCCGACGACACTCAACTGATCCTCTCCCTCACCAAGGACCCGCTCGCCGCCAAATCCAACCTCCATGAAGGAATGAAGGCCGTCGCCGATTGGATGAAGATCAGCCGACTAAAACTGAACACGGAGAAGACAGAGGTCCTCATCCTCGGCTCCAACCCCTCAGCCTGGGACGACTCCTGGTGGCCAACGATGCTGGGAGCAGCCCCGACACCCACCGACCACGCACGCAACCTGGGAGTCATCCTCGACTCAACGCTCTCCATGGACAAGCAAGTCAACGCAGTCTCATCCTCCTGCTTCAACACCCTCCGCATGCTTCGCAAGATCTACAGGTGGATCCCGACAGACACAAGAAGAACAGTCACCCAGGCCCTCGTCAGTAGCAGACTTGACTATGGGAACGCCCTCTACGCGGGAGCCCCGGCCAAGCTCATCAAGCGGCTGCAACGCATACAAAACGCTTCCGCACGCCTGATCCTCGATGTACCACGCCACAGCCACATCACCCCCCACCTGAGGAACCTGCACTGGCTCCCCGTCGACAGGAGAATCTCGTTCAAACTCCTCATCCATGCACACAAGGCACTCCACAAGACTGGCCCAGCCTACCTCAACAGACGACTCCTCTTCTACGTCCCCAACCGCCAACTCCGCTCCGCCGACCTCTCCCTCGCCACCGTCCCTCGCATTCGAAGAACTACCACCGGCGGAAGATCCTTCTCCCACCTCGCCGCCAAGACCTGGAACACCCTTCCACTAAGCCTACGACAGACCCAAGACCTGTTGACCTTCAGGAGGCTACTCAAGACCTGGTTGTTCGACCAGTAGCAGCACACCCCCCCCCTTTTCTTTTTTCCCTAGCGCCTTGAGACCCTCACGGGTAAGTAGTGCGCTTTACAAATTCTGTGATTGATTGAAGAAAGAAAGAGCTAGGCATTTGGAGGAAATTCCTCACTAGGACCTGAATGGTCTATATAATCTGCCTTGTCTTGGCCCATCTTTAGTTGCTTACAACTACTCAGCAGTGAACATTGGGAAGAATCCGCCTCTCTCTCCTTCCATGGATAATTAAGAGCAAGTTGTCACAAAAAGCCAATAAAGGTCTGTCCATTCGCCTGCAATGCCAAAGGAGTGGCCCTTCAGGCAATGGTAAAGTCTCTATCCGAGGCTTACAACAGACACAGTTGTAGGCATGGATCCAATTCTAGAAGATTCCCCTGATGGTCCACTTCACTACTTCATGTCTGTTATTTCACCTTCTTTTCTGTTTTCATCCTGGGCCTCATCAGATTAGGATGAGGAGGATTTGAGCTTCCTTGGTGATTCTTCTCCAAGCGTAAAGAAAATTCACATGGACGAGCGACAGCTAGTTTCATATTAGTCTTTTAACTTACAATTGCCTCTGAATGAAGAGCAACCAAGCACAAGTGGAGAGAAGTTTCATCAGTTTCAGAGACCTTCAATTTCAAAGAACAATGCGATTCAAGAATTTTTTTAGAGCGAGATCAAGAAAAATAACTGCCCCACGTTTCATGGGATGATTACATCTTTTAGCAAAGGGTGAATTTGGAATTACTGCAAATCCCTGCCCTTTGACTCACTCTTGGCAAATCTACTGGCCACACTGCATTAATGATCGTGGGCATCACTATCTCACACCATGTTGACAAGAAAGCAGAAGGGGCCTTAAAGAGAGAACTTAGAAGGGCTGAAGTATTTTTATGAGATCAGAGGTATATTTGATAGATTCTTTTTAATTTCTAGTTAAGATTTTTAGCTGACTGAGGAAGAATATTGCTCTCACTTGATGACCTGTGTGGAAGTACAGGGGAAGTTTGTATTAGATACAGCCTTTGAGAATTTAAGAGATTCTGCCATGGCTCAATGTGGGGTGCTGGTAGCAAAACATCATCTACAACTGAGAGGTTGGAAGGTGGAAACTTCTTAGAAAACTACCTATTGAGAATTCTGTGTGAATGTATCAGACATTTTGGTGTCGAGTTGGAATTAGTGGTACATAAATCTTTTAAGAGGCAAAAGCATACTCAGCCCTTTCGTTACAAGATCCTTTGAAAACGGTAAGACATTCCATGAAAGAAATTGTCAAAGAAGACAGACTAGCTTTTGTTTCCGGCCCCAAAATTCCTGGTAATCTTCCTCTCTCTGATTCTTCCTTCCTTTTCCAATTCCTTAACACGCCCCCCTCCCCCACCACACCCACTGCCTGCCCTTCATGAGTAATCTATTTAGGGGCTTTTTGGAAATACAACTGGTAGCTGGCTTGTATGGATTGTGGAGTGGATTCCTGTCTGGGAAAGGAACAAAGAAAGAGGCTTGGGCATAGAGTGCCAGGTATGAAAGGTGGCGTCTTCAGCTCATAACAGTAAGCAATGGAACATGGAAGGAAAAATCTGAGTAATGAAGATTGCCTGTAAGTGATCTTCATAACAGAATGCCTGTACTGCTGGCTGATGTAATACAAGTAATGCCACTTATGAATAAAGGTGGGAGGTGTTGTGCAGTTTATCTATGGTAATGATACCAGTAGGCAACAACTTTATCATTGAATAATGAAAACACAATTGTTATTTATACAGCCCTATGAGGAAAAATGCATCATTCTGAATCTTTGCACCTTGGTAAGTGAATCAACTCACGGTACCTCTGTGTTAGCTCCCAATTATCTCGGTGTGTGGTACTACTACAGTTGAGAAATATCCCACACTACAGTAACAGGTACATTTTGTGTGGTATTACTGTACCAAAATCCCACACGACTCGCAATAAGTCCCTTAGGGCCACATGCATCAAGCTTTTTTCCGGTCGTAAACGGGCCGATTCGCAGAATCGGCCCGTTTGTGCCCGGGAAAAGGCCTTTTCCGATGCATCAAAGGCTTTGCATTAGCAAATTAGGTAATCGCAATTTATTTCGATTACCTAAATTGCGAATGCGTTTAGGGAATCGCAAATTGCGATTCTCTATTTGAGATGCATCAAGCCTTTCCTATATGCGACTTTGCATTTAAGAAACGCTAATTACCATCAACTTCAAGTTGATGGTAATTTGCAAATTCTTTGAAAAGTGCACAAAAGTGCATTTTTCAAAGTGACATGTGGCGCACACACATTAGGGCATGTGTGTGCGCCACATGTGCACACTTACCTTTTGGGTGGGGTGCATCAGGGGGGCCTTAGGCCCCCTGGCACCCTTGCAATTTCATTCGCAATTTGCGATTACCAATTTGGTAATCGCAATTTGCGAATGCATTCCCATTCATTCCTCTAGGCCTATAGGCCCATAGGAATGAATGGAGTGACATTGCCTAATAGCGATTCACAATTTGTGAATCTTTATTAGGTAATATGTAGGAATCACAATTTATTTTGCGATTCGTACATGTATAAGGAATTGCGATTCCTAAATAGCGATTCCTTAAAAATCTCTATTTAGGAATCGCAATTCCTTATGTTGATGCATGTGTCCCTTAGTGTTTTGAACAGGTTTTCACAAAACATATCTTTGCTCAGGCCCATAAAAGCCCCTTAAATAGCACTAGCTACGCAGATCCCTATCGTAAGTGTTTATTTAAAAACAACAACAAAAAAACATGACAAGTGACACGTTCCAAAGCCACTTCGAATCAACACGGTTGCAATCTTGTCTTTAAATGATCAAAGTTGTAGTTTTGCAAGTTTTTGACGCCAGAAAGAGCGCTAACCGTTCGTTGTTAGTCAGCTAATGATTCTAAATGGGATTACATAGATCAAACTCGAAATTTGAAGACAGGTGAAACTCTGCCTTCTTGCTCTGAACTCTGTAATTCGCAGCCCTGGCACTCTTCAGCGTTAATCACTGGCTGTAAAATATTTAAGCGGATTTCGGCTCCGTCGTCAGTGCTTCCCTGTCACTTTATTCTTCTGACATTTCTTTGAAGGCGAGATCGCAGGAGGATTCTGCGATCATTCATAACCTGTGTGGCATCAATCAAGCACCTTCCCAAAAGAGCATCACGATTCTCTATAGAAACTGCGCTAATAGCTACTGTTGAAATGTCGGGCACACCGAACTACCATTTTGTATTTCCATTTTTACGTATTGGCGTATGGGGATAGCTTCAGGAGTGGCGTTACATAATATATGCAAATTACAGGCTACAAGAATGATAGCTTGAAGTAAGACATACACATAGGGAAACAAATTGGGTAAACGGAATATGGTACGATCACGATGTATTTTTAGCTGAATGAATAAACAGTGTATACACAAAAATAGCTAAAGCTAGAAGAACGGCCACATATCCTTCTCTAAGGATGCTTCTATTGCTTTGCATGTTTACAACAACAAACAAGCATTGGCATAGCCAATAGGTCTCGCCTTTGCGGCCTTATAAGTGTTTAGCCAGAGCTATTGACTTTGCCAATGTCTTCAAGCTGTGCTGTAGAGAAGCGTGGCTGCTGTGTAGCATGCTGAAAAGTTATAATAAAAAAGTGTCAGAAGCATTTTTGTTACTTTATATATGACCAAGAAGGCATTATGTAAAACTGAACGACCATATTAAAAAAAGTATTTACAATAAAAAATGTCCTCAGTTTTCTTTTGTTCTTGCAATGCTGGCAACTTGTTTCTGCCTATTGCAATGGTTGTTTGTTAAAGCTTTTTTTTGAGGGGGCATAAACAATCGGAGGGTGAAGGTTGGGAACTAGTACCTGTATTATAACACTAGCAGCGGCCAGACGCTAGGGGAGAATCAACAGATGCCAGATTCCGAGAGCAGGCTGAGGTGGTGCTGAGTGATGCTGAGGTGGTAGTGGTGGTGGTGGTGACTGTTGCGGAGACGATGCTGAGGTGATGCTGAATGATACTCAGGTCTTGCTGAGTGATACTGCTGTGGTGCTGAGTGATACTGCTGTGGTGCTGAGTGATGCTGTGGTGGTGCTGAGTGATTGTCTTGGCGCTGAGTGATGCTGTGGTGGTGCTAAGTGATATTGTCTTGGCCCTGAGCGATGCTGTGGCGGCGCTGAGCGATGCTGTGGCGGCGCAGAGCGATGCTGTGGCGGCGCAGAGTGATGCTGTGGCAGTGCTGAGTCACCCTGTGGTGGTGCTGAGTCATCCTGTGGTGGTGCTGAGTCATCCTGTGGTGGTGCTGAGTCATCCTGTGGTGGTGCTGAGTCATCCTGTGGTGGTGCTGAGTCATCCTGTGGTGGTGCTGAGTGATGCAGTGTTGGCCCTGAGTGATGATGTGGTGTCGCTGAGTGAAGCTGTGGTGTCGCTGAGTGAAGCTATGGTGGTGCTGAGTGATGCTGTGGTAGCGCGGAGTGATGCTGTGGTGCTGCTGAGTAATGCTGTGGTGCTGCTGAGTAATGCTGTGGTGCTGCTGAGTAATGCTGTGGTGCTGCTGAGTAATGCTGTGGTGCTGCTGAGTAATGCTGTGGTGGCGCTGAGTGATGCTGTTGTGGCGCTAAGTGATGCTGTGGTTGTGCGGAGTAATGCTGTGGTTGCACTGAGTGATGCTGTGTTTGCACTGAGTGATGCTGTGATGGCGTTGAGTGATGCTGTGATGGCGTTGAGTGATGCTGTGATGGCGTTGAGTGATGCTGTGATGGCGTTGAGTGATGCTGTGCTGGCGTTGAGTGATGCTGTGCTGGCTCTGATTGATGCTGTGCTGGCTCTGATTGATGCTGTGCTGGCTCTGATTGATGCTGTGCTGGCTCTGATTGATGCTGTGCTGGCTCTGAGTGATGCTGTGCTGGCTCTGAGTGATGCTGTGCTGGCTCTGAGTGATGCTGTGGTGATGCTGAGTGATGCTGTGGTGCTGCTGAGTGATGCTGTGGTGATGCTGAGTGATGCTGTGGTGTTGCCGAGTGAGAGATAGAGTGAAGATATAATGCCCAATTAGAGAGGGTGGTGAGAGAGAAAGAGAGAGAAAGGGTGTACATAGAATAAAGAGTTTGAAAGGGAAACAGATAAAGGGGTGAGAGAATGAAAGGCTAAAAAAGATAGAGGGGAGAGTTAATTAAGTAGAGAGAGAGAATTAGAGAGGGGAGAGAGAGAATTAGAGAGGGGAGAGAGAGAGAAGGAGAGAGACAATAAGAGTGGGGGTGTGGAGTTTAAATAGAGTGAAGAAGTGACGCGGAAAAAGTAACCTTAAATATAGCTTTGTGCTTTGCGCAAATAAATATAAAAAAAAAAACAGAGTGAGACAAAAATACTGGTAATTAGGCTGTGACTCCCAATATAAAACAAATAGCGATATAAGGTGAAATCAACCCACTGAAGCAATATTTCTAACTAGACAAAAAAAGCCTGCATTTCAATGCTAATCGCTGTTGTTTTTCATGTGACTGTAGTCCAGGGCCGTCAGTTGGTAATGTGAGCTGCTGCTGCGATTGAAACATCAGAGTCCAGAGAGTTAATGAGCCATGACGAGGAAATGAGGAAGAGATAGGAAACCCAGATGGCAGCTGCGCGCGTGCACGCCTTCGTGAACGCAAGCTGGTCGCCAGCCGAAAGCCAGTGGGTTTGCACTTCCAAAACCCGCTTACTAAAACTCTCGGTAAGACCAGCGCAAGCGCTGGTGCAGGCCGAGACCTAAAAATCGGTTTGGGGAGCAATTGTACTACTATAGTAATTAGAGCGTTTCCATCTTGGAATGGAAGCCTTAATATTCCCAAACACTGGAGGTGAAACAGTATCACTGTACACCTGTTTATTAAATACCTATGTTGATGTGGTCAACGTTGCATACAATTGTATATATGTATATTAATTTTTCTGTGTGCACCAAGTTTATATTTGTATTTATGTCCCTTTTAGTCACTTCAATTTTGTAAATATCCCATCACATTATGACCGCAGGTAGTCTGTCTTCCATCACCTGCGGTAGCAGCGTGAGTCTCACGCTAGCGGGACCTTTAAATAACGTCCTCGCGGCAGCCGCGGCAGCTTTCTGCAACTCGTGCGGACCGCGGACGCCGTTTTGGTTGAATACTAAGGTAAACTGATCCTTGGAGGCTTGCCACACTGTTACTTTAGTTAGCTATTATCTTCCCACAGTAGGTGATAGTTCTAACCCTTATAATTATGTCCCTTGCAGCTTCTGCATTTATTGCCCTGAAAACGAACAAGTGCGCTACCATTAACGGGTGAGTGCACTGCTTTCCCTATCGCATATGGATTCTGTCCTTGAAACATGAGTTGTCAAACATTAATTAGCGTCCTTGATTGCAGATGAGTATGCCCATCATGGTTAACTAGACGGTGAGGAACCCGCAGCGCCCCGCTAGATCCTGCGGGTAAGCAATTAATTCGTTAGGCCTACCTTTTATCAGCATCATTATGCACAACCCTGATCATTCCCCTCAACCCCCCCCTTTTTATTCCGTAGGTGTGCAACACTGAAATCACACCTGCTCAGGTTGCCCCACATAGTCCTGAGGAAGACCCGCAGGCCGAGGCCCCAAATTGTCCTCTGAGCCCCAAGTCGGGTCGAAACGTCGACGCCCATTTCATTGGCCTGGATCACAAGTCCCAAATCTAACGTGCCACATAAGAATACAATTGTGTATTTGAAATTGATTGTAAAGGAACCTTTATTGTTTAAATGTGGCCAGGCTACTGAAGACTGAGAATTATCTGTCAGTCCAGCATTTGAATGTTTTTAGTTTTTCCCTTATTACACTACTTGAATTCTTTTTCACCGCTTCTACACTAGAGCACTCTCTCTTTCTCCATGTTCCATTGGAGCAACCTTCTTCTTCCCCCTTCCCCCTCCTTGTTTGTTTCAGTAAGTAATCTACTGTTCATTTTATAATTTGGATTAAAATAATAAATTGGTAAAATATCCCTTGGTTGTTGATTTTAGTTTAACTATTGTATTAATACTGTGAGCTAACCTTGTGTATGCTCAAAATTGTTTTTGAATAATAAATGTAGAGTTGATACATATCATTTAAAAATATAAAGGTCTAGGACCAGTGTCTTTTGTACCACATTGAACCCAGGTCCACAACCATTATTGGGTAACCCCATTTTTGTAATGGTCACTTATGTATAGACATATGATCAGTTATATCTTGTTGAAAAATGCAGAACCAAGCTTACATTGTGTTTAGATTTCCAAAGGAAGAAGAAGCTATAGAACCTGCGTCCAAAAACCAATGAGAGAAAAAACTAAACAAGAGGAGGAAACTATAGTGAGGTTAGATGTGGATCTAGTTATATCCATCTAATACACCGTGTAATCTTCGAGTGCATGACCAAAAATTTCTTCCATTAGTCTTACAAAGTTCAAAAGTGAGTACAAGTGTTTATAGTAGTGATACAGAAAATGTGTGAAGAAAAGCACGATGGTAGATTTGTGCAGAGATGCAACAAAAAACTTGCAGTGAGCAGCAGTTGCCACCAAGTTAACAGTAAGGTTTAAATAGTACATAGTGGGACAAGAGAAGGATTATATACTGATAAGATGTGTTGGTATCCTTTAGAGACTCCCATAAGGTTGATCTCATATTGAGATATGGGAGAAGCACCACAGTTGGAAAGTAAGTCACTGATAATGTGATCTGGATGGATGGAGTCACAAAGTCTGTGAAACCTATAGAATAATAACACTAATAAACTTGAGGACATAGAATGGGTGGATGACTTCAAATTTGTGACATTGTATGTCAATTCCCTATACATATGTATCCCTTTAGAAAAAGGCATGCAAGCTCTTGCCTCTACCCTCTCTATCAGTGATGCTACATTATATGAACATACTGAAATGATCCTGGATCTGACCAGACTGGTGCTTGAGAACAACATATTCCTACATAATGGCATCCGGTTCTGACAGGCCCAAAGTGTAGCCATGAGTACAAAAATCAATTAGATTTATTGTTAGACTTGGCATCTGTTGGCGTGTTTCCCCTGAGCGTTTGCTTTCTGACCTCCCGGTTTTGACTCTGTTTTTGCTGGCTTAGTGTCTCTGCACACTTTTCTCACTGCTGATCAGTGGTAAAGTGCAAGTGCTCCTGTTGTAAACTGTGTTGTGGATTGGTGTTTCCATGATTGGCACATTTGATTTACTTGTCAGTCCCTAGTAAAGAGCACTGAGCGTGCCAGGGCCTGTAAATCAAATGCTGTTAGTGGGCTGCAGCACTGGATTGTGCCACCCAAACAAACAGCCTGTAAATGTAACTCGGGCCTGCCATTGCAGAGCCTGTGTGCAGTCTGGGACAGCCATGTCGACTTGGCAAGTGTACCCACTTGCCAGGCCCTAACCTTCCCTTTTCTTACATGTCAGTCACCCCTACGGTAGGCCCAAGGTACCCCTGTGGGCAGGGTGCAGTGTATGTGAAAGGTAGGATATGCCCTGGTGTGTGTGGCATGTCCTGATAGAGAATTACTGCCAATTTCGTTTTTCACTATTGCAAGGCTACCTCTTTTCATAGGACAGAATGGGGAGTTTGTTTATAACATCTTATAAACATAACTGGCCCTGGGAACTAGGTAGAGAAATGAAGTTTAGTATGCCTGAACTCAGAATCTAAAGATGCATCTTTTAATGAAGGTGATTTTTACATTCTGTGTTTGAAAATACTACTTTTAGAAAGTAGGTATTTTCTTGCTCAGCCATCCAGTAGGCCTCTGCTGGGTTTGTGGATTGACTGTCTGGTTTTGGGATGACAGGGGTTGGGGAAGAGCAGTGGCTCCAGATAGTCTACGTGGGTCAGGAAAGGGCTGAATAGACCTGGCCTGCATTTAGAGTAGGGGGCGGAGATTTCCTTTCACCTGAATAGGCCTGGTCTGCCTCTGACAATGCCGTCTCCACCTCCTGCCAGGGAGCCACACCAGAGAGGGCAGAACTGGTTCTGACTGGGCATAGACACTCTCTGTCTGAGAGGACAAAGGAATTTGGGCTATAAAAAGTGGGTCCCAAACCCCTAAACTTTAGAACTCTTTTGGACCACGAAGACTGCCAAGAAGAAGAGCTGGAGAAGCTGTGAGGAGGAACTACCACTTTGCTGAATGCTTTGCTGTGTTGGCCTGCAGTGGCTGCTTCTGTCTTGGGAAGTGAAAGGACTGGACTGGACTTTCTGCAATCTATTCTTGTGAGTTTCTGCAAGGGCTTGAGGTAGAGCTTGCCCCTTGTTCAAGAAGTCTCAGGAACAGCAAAGACTTCAAGTTCTTTTGCCCTCAGCACTGGGAATTGTGCGTTTTGTGCTGCAACAGAAGAAAAAGCAACCCAACACTGTCTACGCCGCCACTGCCGACTCCATGTCCTGAAGGCACCGCAGAGGGCACCGCCGCAACGCAACCCTGGTCTCACCGACGACGCCTGCTGATGCCGCCACCGAGCCACTGCTTGCACCGCGACCTTTGGGCACCGCATCCCGCACAGCCTCGCTTCACGCCGCCGCCTTGGTATCCCCGACGACAATGCTGCACGCCGAAATCGACACCACTGCTTGCACCGTGGTTCGAGGGCACCGCTCGTAAGTTACACGACGCACCGTCCTCATCCCGCACCTCAGCCTTGGCCTACCGACGCCGGCGCCATCGACTCCAGTTCGTCAGCCGACGACAGCGCTTCAGCAATGATGACGCCGCTGCCTGCACCGTGACCTACCAGCACCGCGATGAGCACCGCATCACTTCGCACCGCGACCCTGGTCTCACCGACGATGCCATCTGAACCCGCCACCGAGCCGCTGCTTGCACCGCGACCTTAGGGCAGCGCACGCTGCACCGCTGCACTACGCACCGCAGCACCCGACGCCTGCCGACACCAGTGCTCCTGACTTCAACCGCGAGGAGTTCGATCTGCAACACATGTGACTTCAAGGGCCCGACGACTCCTGCACCGACCTCCGGAACCGACGCCTGTGGACGCCGTGCTTTCGGAGCTCAACGAGAGGCCGCCGACACCATGCATTTCTAAAGGTACTGTCTTGCGGGTCTTCCCGACACCGTAGCTGGCCCGTGACGCCGCGGTCAGCCAGAACTGTTTGGATTTGTTTGTTCACGACGCCGTGATAGCCCCAGAGGGAGCTATCGACTTCAAGGAACTGTTTTTCAAGGTTATTTTGATAACTGAAGATTTCTAAGTACTGTATTGTGGATTTTATCGTTTTTGGTCTTGTCTTAAGTATATAAAAATATTGGATATTTTTCTAAACTGGTGTGGTGTCCTTTTGTGGTGCTTACACTGTATTACTGTTGGTTATGTGCAAATGCTTTACACACTGCCTCTAAGATAAGCCTGACTGCTCGTGCCAAGCTACCAAGGGGGTGAGCAGGGGTATTTTAGGAGTGTAACTCCCTTATCCTGACTAGGAAGAAGGGTCCCTACTTGGACAAAGGTACCTACCTCTGCCAACTAGAGACCCCCATTTCTAACATGTATATGAGGACCTAGTTATATCCATCTAATACACCATGTAATCTAAGAGAGCACAACCAAAAATTTCTTCCCTTAGTCTTACAAATTTCTAAAGTGAGTATGAGTGTTTATAGTAGTGATACAGAAAATGTGAATAAAAGCACGATAGTAGATTTGTGCAGTGATGCCACAAAAGAAACGCAGTGAGCAGCAGTTCCCACCAAGTGAACAGTAAGGTAAAATCATGTGTCTCCAACCAGTAGATCACAAGCTACCAGTAGCTCCCAAACACCTTCAAAGTAACTCGCAGCCTTGAATTCATTTTTAAATAAGCACAGGGTCATATTTTTCTTTTAATGTTAAGGGAAGGCTGTGTTTACTTTACATTATTGTCATCAGGCTGAAGATAGCAAGGCCTGATATGAGCAGTGCTCAGTCAGATTTATAGGTCAGGCTAAGTCACAGAGGTGTAGCACTGAAGTATTTAACTCTTAAAAAAAAGTCCTTGTGGACTCAGTATTGGACTATGAGGACAAAATTATGTTTCTGAATGCCTTTAAATGGTAGAAAATGAAAAGTTACCTTAATTATTAACTCTGATTTAATTTTAGTCCATTTTAAAGTGTCACATTTACAAGCAGCAGGACTTTTGCTTACAGTGGCCATTAGACACTGCGCAATATTTCTAACTGGAATATAGTCAGGGGCCTATTTATGAAAACTGACGCATCGCTTCGTGAAAACAGCAATGCAACATGGCGACATGATGGATGCGTCATAATTACTGTATGATGCATCTTGTCGCAAGGAGTTACAGATACGTCAGTATTTCTGACGTATCTGTAGGCGCAAAAGTGACGCATTGCTGGTATGTGTCTGAAAACAGACGCAACTCCAGCAATGTGTCCTTTCACATGGGGCAAGCCCCATGTGAAAGGGCCTGCGTCAGTCTTATGCCTGCTGTGAGGCAGGCATAAGATATTGACGCAATGGCGTTCTAGAAGTGGCGCACTGAAAATTCATAGATTTCAATGCGCCACTTCTACAAGGCTTTTTGGTGGGGAACATCCACTCTGTATACATTATACCTGGTGCAGGTATAATGTGGTGCAGGGGTTTACAAAGTGACATATCTGCCTAGATGCGTCACTTTGTAAATAGGGCACAACATTGCGCATTTTTTATGCTGCCGGTGTGTCACAAAAAGTGACGCACCAGCGGCGTAAAAGTGACGCAAGGGCTCATAAATAAGCCCCAGTCATTTTTTTCAAATGAGAGAAACTAAAAGTGAAGAAAACTTTTCCCATGAAATATGAGGTATTAATGCCTTTCTCTGCTTTCAATTAAGCCAGATAGCTCTAAATGTTTTATGAAGCACATTTATTCACTTAAAATTCCTCCCAATTAAACAAATGTATTTTCTGTTATAAATATAGCACCATATCTACAGGTCCCTGGGTGCAAGATGCTTGGTGTTTGCAAATGTGACAATTGGAAATGGGAGAAAATGTAAATTATGAGCTTTATGGAATCCACATAAACAAAGTTAACGCTTCAGTTTAATTTTCTCTATACAGTGACAGATTTCTAAGTGTAAAATACAGCCATTATTTTGCGTTGGAGGAATTTAAAGAGCAGAAAAATGATCCATACTCTGAACATTTTTGCAGAACATTTTTCTGCACTTTAAATCCCTCCCATTTGTGTTATACATGTAACTGTGCCACATATGGCGAAAGGTATCTCCTGTGCAGTAAGCTTAATTTGAGCCGGTGGTTTCCGGTGCTCGGCACCGGCACTTAATTGGCAGCACTGGCACTTATGACAGTTTGCCACATGGTGGGCTGTTTGTCTGATTTAGAATGAGCACATCAACAGTTGTTTACTAATCCAATCTACGTTAAAAATTACTATAACCTGCCACCCATGCTAATCTTATAGCTGCGGGGGTCTTGAATAGCCTGAATTGTCACAGGAGTGTGATGGTTAATAGCTGGTTTGGTACTGTTATTGGTAGCACTAGCAGGGGCAATGGGTGGTGTAGGCTGTAGTGGTCTCCTGATGAGAGCCCTGGCACTTAATTGTTTGCAAATTAAGCACAGGTCCTGTGCCACGAGTACATATGACACGGTCTCTCAGTTACCCATAAACATGTATCCCATGTATACGTACAGATGTTCATACATCCCCAAAGACCACACTCTCACTGACACACATGGCAGCTCTATCATAGTGCCCAGAGTCAAAGCATTTTGTTCAAACCATAGCATCTGTCTCTATGGACATTAGGCTTAAAGCCAATTAAGTGGGCGTGGGGGCGTCTGGTAACAGTGTGCAAGTTGTTTAACTTTCAGTAGCTCACAATGATTTCACTGATCAGAAGTAGCTCACACTACAGAAAAGGTTGGAGACTCCTGGTTTAAATAGTACATAGTGGGACAAAAGAAGGATTATGTCCTGACCTAGCAATGATAAGATATGTTGGTGTCCATCAGAGACTCCCATATGGTTGATCTCATATTGAGATATGGGGGAAGCACCACAGTTGGAAAGTAAGTCGCTGATAATGTGATCTGCATGGATGGCATCACAAAGTCTGTCAAACCTATAGAATAATAACACTAAATGACTACAGGTCTCATAACAGTACAACCTTGTCCTTGTAAGACTAACGGAAGAATGTTTTGGTCGTGCACTCAAAGATTACACGGTGTATCAGACGGATATATCTTGGTTCTCATCTAACCTCACTACAGTTTCCTCCTCTTGTTTAGTGTTTTCTCTGATTGGTTTTTGGACACGGGTCCGACACCTTCTTCCTTCGTTTGGGCACCTAAACACAATGTAAGCTTGGTTCTGCATTTTTCAACAAGATTTAACTGATCATATGTCTATACATAAATTAGTGCCTTGAATAAGTCACTGCATGACGAAACATGTCAGCTGTTTTTGTTGTCTTTCAATGCGAATGTACAGAAGATCACAGAACCTAGTTTGCTTCTCCAATAAACTACATGAATCCCTACTTTATGGCCTGACTTTAATTTCTGGACTTCTAATTTACATGCTGTGATATCTTTGCTTTATGTTGCTTGCATAGAGGATCCTTGGATCAGTGTGTGGTGGTACCAGGTAGTAGGGTGCTGTATATCAACATAGCACCAACCCAAATAATGTTTGAATGTTCATTCTAGACACTATCCACAGATATCTGTTGAAAGAGGTGCAATCATAAACTACTATTACCAACCATATTGCAAGAACATGAACATGCTTTACTCCGATATCTATGAAAGATGTGCTTATTCGAACTGTATTATCCAATTGCAAAAACACAAATTTAAGCCTGCAATATCAATAAATTATGATAGATGCATGTACAAGTGCTCATCAATATTTTCATATTAAATTTTTGCAAAGATGAGGTTCCCAAGAGAAACAGCACACTGCCATAAAGAACAAGTTGGCACAAGGAGGTACACATACCTTTTACATGGCTGCATCGTTTCCCTACCTGTTAGTAATTAAAGGTAGAATGCCCCACAACCTCTGACTATTACAGGAGTGGTGTAAGTTAATTTGGAAGCATGTGAGAAAATAATAAAAGTTGCGATCTATAATGAAGCAAGAAAACAGAAGCTAAAACAAGGATAACATTCCAATATTTGGACTAACTAATTCACAATGATTTAATTAATGAAGATTACTAATCTTACGCTATCTGTGGAAAAGAAGTGATGTGTGGTAAATATTAGTTTAAGCAAAGGAAAAAAATCTAGGAATGAAATTAGCATATTTTTATGCAACTCCTTACATAATGTTATATGTTATTTTGAATTTTTCAGGATATGGTACTAGTGTGAAAGCCAATTCAGCTTAACTTGAAGTTTGTTCTTTGCTCGAGAAGAAGCTGATCCTTCGTTTCAATTTTGGATGTCAAGAAATTTAGTAATCGGATTACTTCTACATTGGATGCATCAACTTGCTCACTCTGATTCCTTGTGAGCTTCAAGTTGCAACTCTTTGTGCATCTTTTGAAACAAACACAACTGACTCGGTAGTACCATCTTTCTCTCTTATTGACACATTAAAACTTGTCTTCTACCTTACTCTCTTGATATTTGAGTTTGAACACTGGTACAGTTGCATATTGATGAAAGAAATGTTGCTGAGCATACAATACTGTGAGCTACATAGGTTAAAGTTTTATATAGGCTGTATTGCCTCATTTACAATAAAAACTGATTCATTTGTTTTTTGAAAATTCTCAGTGGAGGCAAATGTTTAATTTCTGTAGTATGTTATGTTGCAAAATGCCTCTGCTATGCCCCAGTTTTATCAAACAGGAATAGAAAGATTCGTTTTCTACAAATGGGTTACTGCTCTAGTTACCAATCAACAAATGTCAAAGAGAAGAAAATCGGCAAATTTTTGTTCCAGAGAAATTTCATGAAGTTTAATAAAATATTTTTTGAAATACACTTGTAATGTAAAATTGAGTTTACTGGTATCTCGCGTAACTTTTTTATGTGAGCATAGAGCTAAAGGCGTGATAAAGACGTGATAAAGACGTGCTAAAGACTGGTTGAAGCTGGAGATGTTTTTCAAAAAGACGATTTCTGCTAAACGAGGCACCAGCACATAAAAAATTGCCCAACTTAAAGTTTCTAAAATGTTTCAGATTTTGGCAGCATAATTAAAAAATGTGCAGGTCTAGTGAAAAGAAGAACTCAATCTGTTTCTCTTGAATGCCACACACACACTGGAACGCCTTTCTCTCCTCATTGAAGTTAGCGTACTCCCAGTTTATATACTCTGTCAGAACATTGTTGAATATTATTGAAATGAACTGTCAATAAACAATAAAATCAAGATATAAAGTGTTATGAAACACTGATTGCTTAGGAATAATAACAAGAAAACAGGCCACAGTAAAGAAAATGCATTAAAGAAAATAGGTCACAAGCCATAACTAGATAATCCAGTTGAACCAGCCTTTTAAGGAAACAATGGTTCACTTGTAAATAAATCATTCAATAAAGTCTAATATATGAACACAATCAACAGAAAAAACCTTTTTACCAAAGCACGTAAAACAGGCCAAAGTCGTAAAAAATCTTTTTGTATTGCATCATGTAAAACATTTATGTCTTATCAAAAAAAGGGAGATCTGGTGCTCATGCTGTGAATAAGAAAAGAGGTGCAGTGCAAAGAGCTAGACAAAACAGAACCGCATGCATCACTGCTAAAAAGACATATGACTCCTATATATACAAACATTCCACTGTCAAAGGAGTCTATGTAAGTCTGGTGTTGATGACGTTTTGAACTCTATGACTATGATGTCATCATCAGGACGGGAGCTAGAGCACCCAGTATCTGGTAAGGAGATGACTAAATCAAGTCTGGGGGTTCATTAGCAAATTGGAACCACATTCAGGGCTGACAATATTGCCCTGTGGAAACCTATGGAATGCACAGAAGAATCCATATATTTGAACATGGAGCGAATTATGGTAAGTACTACATGGTCGGTCGGTCAGCAGAATAGGACTGTAGCAGCCATTAGGAAGTCTTCGATTGGGTGATGAATCAGAGCCCTGTAAGGGGGTGATAAGAATCTCAGTGTGCGATTGTGTGTGTTTTTGAACCTCATCGGCAGGGTCAAGCAACGTCCTGGCTTCCACAGTAGTAAATATGCGCAGCTTGGGGAAGTCGAGGACCAGTGGGGGGAAGTCATGGGGTGTCTCGTAACGTGGTGGAACCTTGGCAGCAATCAAGGGGGCCACGGCAGCAAGGCAGGATTCCTCAAAACTTGCAGACAGGAGTCGGAGTCAGTCCGAACAGCAGCACAAGTTTGCAATCTTACATGCTGTTACTAGATGCCACTGTTGAATCAGCGGCACAAGAGTGCAGGTGCAAAAGTTGTTACTAGATGACACCTGAGCCAGCATCCTAAGTGTGCAGTAGAACAAGCTGTCACTGGATGTCTCTGTGGAGTTAGCAGTGCAATGAAACAATGCAACATGTTGCTAATTGATGTCTCTGTTGAGTTTGAATGTTTCTGGAGCAAAATAAAAGGCAAAATAGGATGTGTTTTATTATTAAATACTGTATTTGTGGTCCGTTAACTTATTAGTGACAATTAAAATTAGAGAAATACTCTTCAATAGTGTACATAGTGCAGGAAATACCTTGACAGAACATTTTCAGACACCCAATCCTCTACATAATATCTACATACTCAGAATCGTTTTCACAAGCACTCCCATTATACTGAAGGGGTCTTAATTTTCCTTATCGGTGAGCCAATGGTGCATGAAATGATAAAAAGCTTGTGGTTTTGAATGCTCATCTCAAAGAGAGTAGTGGCATGTTAGACATTAACATAAAAAGTTTTAAACAGAGAATGTAAATAGCTGTGCCCTTCTGTCAATGCCTGCATGTGTAGGTAATGAGACAAAACAGTTGAGCAAGGCCCATCTACAGTATAAGCAGTGAAAGTGTTATTTATACAAATCCAGCAATCCTTTTTCATTCTCACAGAAAGAATTACATTCCTTAATAGTGGTAGGTAGTAGGGAAGGTTTTCTGCTTTTGAAGCCCTGTTTTTGTAGCAGCGAATGGTGGATAATACTGAAGGAGTAATAATTGTCATTGTTAGGATGCAGTGAGTATAATAAACACTACTGAAATTATGTGATGGGGAGGACCAAATTACCCAGCTGGATTGACTAATTTATGTGGTGAAAAAAGAAAACTGTGCGGCATAATGTGGCTGTGTTGCTTCATTATTTTGTTATTTTTATAAGTTATCACTGCCTAGACAGAGGCTTCTCCTCATTCAGTTTAACATCTAAAAAAAGCAATAAGCAACTGAAAAGTGACCAGTTAACCATTGCAATGAACCTGCTTCTGCGTGGCAACACATATGGGAGAGTTTTTAGTAACTGTAGATCAGTTTGAACTAGAAACATTTTTTGTTAAATCTGGAAATTAGGCTGCAGATAATGGATTATGTGACAAGTACAAAAAACCATAATTCTGCTGCAAATGTTTCGATGGAAGAACTACAAAATTCCAGGGGCTGTGAGCACAGTATATGAAAGGAAGAATGGTCATTTCTCAGTTTGCTCATTTTCACAGGAGTGTAAAGGGATATAAGTATGCAATACAGTTTTAACTTTAGGGCAATGGGTTCTGCCCATCAAATCCGCCTGGATTGTTTGCTTTTTGAACACCTGTTTTTTGACCTTTCTACTGTGGGTGAGCCTCACAACCGGTGACTCACCCATGGTACTCACAGTAAATGGGCTGTGCATGTTTACTGCCAGTGTCTGGCTTTAATGCAACAAATGTAAGAGGCACTTGGCTGGTTACACGTGAACAAATGTGCACCTGTGTGTGCACGTGTGAGGGTGCATGTGGGAGACTCCTGTTGTGCGCAGCCCGGTAACTTCGCACAGGTAGCCTGGTGCATAGGAAACTCTGCTGGATTGGATATTGATCGGCGGTAGGCCTCATAATGTTACTGTACACTCATAGGGAAAGTCAGTGTGGTTTACTGTCTTGTCTGCAGTGACACTTCAATATACATCTATGGGGAAGACTGCCTTAG
The DNA here is from genome assembly GCA_963921515.1 of Calotriton arnoldi. Lineage (NCBI taxonomy): Eukaryota > Metazoa > Chordata > Amphibia > Caudata > Salamandridae > Calotriton > Calotriton arnoldi. The sequence continues at coordinate 1,127,171 of CAWUFW010001520.1, read as the reverse complement.
AGTGCAGCTTCACTTCCCTTTGGCCTACAGGGACCAGTGACATATCAAACTGGGGTGGAATCTGTATGCCAAACCCAAATATGAGAGTTCCAAGAAGATTTCTGTGCAGCTTCTGGGTCATTTAGGATTGTCATATTTCTTTAGCTCAGCTCAGGATCGGAGCCCAGGCCTTTTGTCACCTTGCTGTGACAAGTTAATTACATTTCTATTCAGCAGCAGGAACAACAGTTAACAGTGCCTCACTCAGCACCTGAGGAGGAAAGGGGTGGGGATGAAGGATCAGTAAGCTTTCACATTGTACCAGGGATGGGTCAGACCAAACCACTGAGCCTGTAAATTCTACCCCAGCAAGCAAATAGTGTTAATGTTCCTAGTCAGTACTCATTCCATGAAAATTATGAATTATCATATTTCATAATGTTTACTTCTGAAGACAGGTGAAGGAGCATGAACATATATATGAAGAAAGTTGACAAAGAAGCAGAAAAGATTGTTAACAACCTGAGTTATAGGGAAAAATGAAATCCATATTCTAGTATGGCAGAAAAGTATTCTTATAAGAGAGAACTCACTTTACATACAACCAGCAACATAGGAGATGAACTACAGTGGCACATGCAATAAGTAATAAAGAAAGGATTGCATTGCCGCATACAACAGACAGAAACATTATCTACAAGCCAGTTTTACCTATGGTATCAAGCAGAAGCTTGTATAAAGCTAACTGTGTGAATATAGGTTATTATCTGTCAGGCGTTATTTTAACTAAAACCATTTTGTTGTTTGTAGCCTTCTGTTTACACTCTAAGTTCTTTTACTCATACTAAGAATATGCATTGCGTATCATGGAGAAACAATTGGAGGATGAAGTTGTTTTTCCATGATGGTTTCTGCATTTACCAAATAGTGAAAACAATGCAACTCATACATTGCAATAGCAACTCTTCCTAGGAGGCAGAATGATTAATGAAACAACCACAAGCATGAGGTGAGAGAAGTATACTGATCTGGGCTGATCAAAGATGTTTTTGCCACGGTCTCAAAGCACTGACTGAAAGGGGGGGGTTGACTCAAACATGCCAATGCCCAAAAGGGGCTGACCCAAAGACCACTTTTGAAAGGGTTTTGCATACAACTGTGCTGTCAAACTACACCTAAAATAGTACTTCTGTAACTGCATCTGTGAAGCAAATCCAAAGATCATGACATTTTATTGGTCTTTATCTGCAACCCACACTGGCTCACGACTGGAAGAACTTTGCTCTAAGGAATCATCAATAGAAGTTATAAGGAAAAGATAATGCCCAATTACTCTGAACAGCTTGTACTCCAATTTTGTCTGGTGGCACCTGTTCCCAGTGAAAGACTTGGATTCAAATCAGCACTTCTTCATTGAGAGCACCTCTTGAGCTATTAGAACATGATAGGACACTGCCCGTAATCCTTTGCAAAAACTGAGTGTAGATATGTTTCTTACAGAGAAGGTAATTTTACATGATTATCACATTTTAGTCAGGCCCCTCCTGGGTCTGGTCTGGCCCTTCACACTTGTCCTGCTCAAGACCAATAAATACACTGGACTTTGTCCTGAACATTTTTCACCTTAGACTTTAACATAACCCTATGTCAAGCCTCATTTCTAAGGGCTCTAACCACAATTCCTACTAGTCTGGTAAGTCTATTTTTATTCTGCTTGGAAACTGAGGCAAGAGCAGGGACATCCACATGAAAAACAAGATGTGAGGTAATTCCATAGACAAAGAAGTCCCATCTAATTGGTTCTAAAAACATTTTTTAGTGTAAATTTTCTCAAGCAAGAGCAATTTTCAATCTCAACATCCTTATATAATCTCAAATAAACCTAAGATAACTTAAATGCACCATGTGAGAGTGGACACTGCAAGAAGGTGCAACAGATTGTGAGGCCCTTGAACCACTCCAGGAGATGTCCTTGTCAGTTCCTCTTGAAGTACTAAAAAGAATCAGCCTGATATTTGGTGGATGGGTATACATACAAAGATGCTTTCAAGTGCCTGCGCTGGGCTTCACAAGTGGCTCATGATGTGTGCTTTGGAAAAAGAAGACGTTTTTAAGCTTAGTTCTAATGCATTACCTTAGCCCTGGATTTACACATTCCGCTCAAGCTCTCGTACCCTAAAAACACACGGGCCAGCGGTTGGTTCAATGAATCTCTTGATTCCAGCCAAGAAAAACTGCAAGGTCCTAGAACGCACCTGGAGGCAATCCTATGACCCTCTGGCTAAATCAGAATATAGTCAGGTGATCAAGGCCTACCAAAAACTGGTTCGTAAGACCAGAGCGGCATATTATGCCAACCAGATAACCTCAAGCAATAACCCGACTAAAACTATCTTCTCTCTTTTAAAAGATCTGGTAAAGCCCTCAGCTGCCAATGACAGCACCATATCGTCGAGTCTGCAATGTGAAGCACTGGCCAAGTTCTTCTTGGAGAAGGTAGAACGCATCTACAGAAGCTTCAACCCGGGGGACACCCCTGGGGGTACTCATCAGCGCTGTATGGTCAGCTCCAAGTTCCCCTCACTCACAGTGCTCCCCCCGATCACATATCAAGCTATGGAAGCCCTGTTCAGCAAAGTTAAATCAGGATCCCCTGCCGACCCTTTAAAACCAGATGCCTTCCGGAAATATGAGCAGTACCTCCTGCCTGAGTGCCTGAAGCGGATAAATCTGTCCCTCTCGTCGGCGGTGGTCCCTAAGCCTTGGAAGCACGCCAAGGTAGTCCACCTACTAAAAAAAACGTCTCTAGATAGTTCCCTGCCAGAAAATTACCGCCCCATCTCGTTGCTTCCTTTTGTGTCCAAAATCTCGGAATCTTATGTCAACACTCTTCTTACGTCCTACTTGGAAGCGAACTCCATACTTGATATCTCCCAAAATGGATTTAGGCCCAAACACAGTATTGAGTCAGCCCTGCTGGCAGTTACGGAACTATTACGGTCCTCCTTGGATAATGGTCAAACCTCAGCATTAATCCTACTAGATTTGAGCGCAGCCTTTGACACGGTCTCCCATGAGATCCTGCTCCTACGTCTGGAGGAGATCGGTGTCAAGGGCCTGGCCCTCTCCTGGTTTTCATCTTTTCTGAGAGACCGGACCTTCCAAGTTTCTGCCCCTCCCTTCCACTCTCGCCCTCATCCATTGTGCTGTGGGGTACCCCAGGGCTCGGCACTAAGCCCAACCTTATTCAATATCTATGTGAGGCCACTTGCTTTGCTGGCCAAAACTCGGGGCATTTCTCTGGTGTCATATGCAGATGACACCCAGCTGGTGTTTGCTTTTTCTAAAAACCCCAGCCAGGATTCGGCGAAATTCAAACAGGATTTGTCAGCAATCTCGGAGTGGATGGCCACCAACTATCTGCAGCTTAACTCGTCCAAATCCGAGATCCTTCTAGTAGGCAAAGATCGCCATCTCTGGAGCAATGAATGGTGGCCGCCTGTGCTCGGAGCCCCTCCCACCCCTAAACTGGTGGTAAAAAACCTCGGCATACTGCTGGACAGTGATCTGACTTTCGAGAACCATGCCAAATCAGTGGCAGGGAAATACTTTGGACTGCTGCAAGGCCTCAAACCTATACTGGGTCTGTTTGATGCTAAGACCCGGCAACTGATCGTTCAAGCCTCTGTCCTTGCCAGACTAGACTATTGTAATGCGCTCCTTCTGGGTGCCAACAAAGCCACTGTTAAAAGACTGCAGCGAGCTCAGAATGCAGCTGCGCATGCAATTTTTGCACTCCCTAAATTTTGTCACACTTCTAGCCTCCTCTGTCGGCTGCACTTGCTCCCCCTCGACCAGAGAGTGCATTTTAAAACGCTCTGCATCACTCATAGAATTCTGGGGGGTTCCGGCCCCAAAATCCTGAGTGATCTATGCTCTTACTATGTTCCTACACGCCCGTTGCGTTCGGCAGGCCTACGCCTGGCCAGAGTTCCTCGGATACATAGAGCCAGAGCAGGCGGGCGCTCATTTGGGCGGTTAGCCCCCACCCTCTGGAACTCCCTCCCCTTCCATATCCGTAACACCCCTGATCACCTTATCTTCAGAAGGTTGGTGAAGACTTGGCTATTCACCCAAATCTAACTGTCTCCTCTGCTCGGGTTCCTCTCTCGGTGTTCACCTTAGCGCTGGGACGCCCCGTTGCTGGGGCAGCCATGCGCTCTACAAATTTTTTAACATAACAATGCTATGATTTGAGATATCCAGAACCCTACATGTCTTAGAATCAGCGCTGGTTGGTACCAGTATGGTGTGCATAATAATAGGCAAAGCTACATTCCTTCTCCTCTTTCCCTGTCTCACTTTGTATCATTCTCTCTCTTTCTCCCTCTCTGTCTCACTTTGTCTCACTTTCTCTTACTCACTCTTTTTATGTATGATGAAAGGTTAGTTTCTTTAAAAAATTTTTTTATTGATTTTGGTAATAAGAGCTGCAACTCACAATCTGTTAACAGATGTTACAACGGTAAGGTGAGGAGACATCACTGTGAGACAAATGAGTATTAGCGTATAGGACTCGGTATACATTTGTTCTTCATCTATGTTGAAAGGTTCTGAGGAAGCTGGCAAATTTTACTAAACATTTACCACATAATATAGAAATGTGCTTACATGTTAACATAAAAATGCATAATAAACTAGTCGTTAGGAAATGTGCTTTTATTAAACGTGCAAAAAGGAAAAATGCTACTTAATTTCTGCAGAAAGCTCTCATTTCTATCATTCCCCAACTGATAGGCCGCATTATTCTTTTATTCTTCTTCCTTTAAGAAAAATAAATGTCTTTCATAAGTAGTGATTTAATGGTATAACTGAATTATAGAGCCTGACCTTTTTGTGAAATGTGCTGTTTTCTGCTAAATGTATTTCTCTTTTCCTCACACCATGTGCTTCACTGTATTTAGATTGTTTTCTTTGCCACATGCTTGATGCAGCTTACGTTTTGTGATCTAACCACGACATGCCAGAATTCCAATGTTTCATTCCATAGAGCAGCTCATTGTTACATGATGGGACACCAAAAACTAATAGAGTAGGCTTGCAAGAGGTTCTTGTGAGAACCTTCATAGATGTAACTTTTGTAATGAGTTGTAGCCACCTCTGAATGACTTCATGCCAACATGGACGTTTACTGTGGGAATCAAGGACGAAGACGACAGACCATTGTAAGATCTTCCTCCATTGGATGCTGATGACATATTCACCTGTTTTTGCAACATATTTAATGGTTTTTCTATACAGTATGTGTTTCTAGCTAGAAAGTCAAGGCATTCTATGCACTCTTACCCTGCCATACCCCTTAGCACTTTGTTGTGCTAGCTCAAATTGCCATAAGCTATTGTTGATGGTGATTTCTTTGATTTATCCTTACACAAATTGAGGAGACTTTCTCTCATTATGCTGATCATAGCTACTGCTGTGATTTCTCTCTTCCTCTTGCCTGTTTAGACGTTTGCTACTGCAACTGTCTGGAGTACTCAGCTGAGTCTCCATAACTACCCTTTATGGGAAGTTTGATACTTTCCTTAGTTATCTGACTTTGCTCCAAAATCTACTTGCTCTTTTCCGGGAGAAATTCTTTATGGGTTCTTGTTAGGATAGGGTGGGTCCTTTAGTTTAGAACAAGGACTATATTCTGAATGGAACACACTTATTTTCTATGCTTGTTCTAACCAATCTATTTTGATTATTTCTGTAATGAACTTATTTGACTAATCTGAATAAAAATTAACAAAAATACCTACTAAAATCTTACAGAGAAAATACATTTTTGAAACTACGCCAAACCAATCTTTATTAACTGAACATCAAATACAAATAATGATGACTTTGTTGTGAAAATACTTCATTCTAACATGGTGGCAAAGGTTCATAGACTTAGGAAGGAGCAGAACTTCCAGGTTCATTAAGTAAGTTTACAGCGCCTTTATTTGTGGGAAGGTTTTATAAGATTTGCTCCGCTTGCAGTTCATAGTACGGTATTTGTGTCTATTTCACTCTCACTACAGGGAATGGGTTAGTCTTTGACTATGACAAGCATCTAACTCTCTGGTCCAACTTTAAAACACACAGAACCGTGTCAGGAAATCTCTAGAAGTTGTGTAGGATGGCTAGGCCCTATCAATAAAAGAAAGCATATAATTTGGAAAGCTCTCCTTCATTCTCCCTCTCATTTCATCCTTTTGAACCTATTTACAATAATGACTTCCTGCAAATTCAACCCAAATTTCTACTAGAGATCTGCAGGTTGGTGTAGAAACTTTTTCAACCTTTCTTGAAAAAATTACTCTGTAAATTCCAATTTCCACCAGACATTTACAGGCTGTTTCAGAAACATTTTATATGTTGCCTGAATCCCCTAGAGAGAAACTAGAACTGTGTCTGGCACACAACGAATTGCATATTGCATTCAACTTCATGAAGGGATTTGCAGATTTCAAAGCTGATGTACCACAAACAAGATAGATTGCAAGACATGGTGTAGCGAAGGTAGATGACATCCATTTGTTTGTACGCTGCCCAGCTCTAAAGAGGTTTTGGGTCAAAGAAGGAAAAACTACCTTCAAGGCATTTTTAATGAAATAAATGTAAGGCTTACTCTCATTTTGTTTGCTATTGATACGACTCTAGAAGAAAAAATATATGATGATGTGAAGAAGCAGAAATTGATTTACTACTTCGTATTGTTGGCCAGATACACAATATGTAAGAGGTGGATTCATGTAATACCTCCGTTGAGGTCAGAAGGATTTAAGGAAGTATTCACTTATCTATCACATTTTAGGTGTCCCTGGAACTCTCGCACTTTCTGGTAAGTTCTCAGTTGACTCAAGCCCATACAATTGTTTGCCTTGTGTGAAATGCATTATTTAATCGTGCTTCCCAGACTATTTAGAACCACGTCCTATATTTTAGTGTGACAAACTTTTAAGACCCACCACGTTTCAGTGAACATTTATTATTTCTGCATAACCAAGTAAAGTGTCTTGATTTGTTCTGATCCTATTAAAATCTTTCTTTCCATCACACTTCACACAAGTCAGACCCCTGCTCAAGAAGCCCACAGCTGACCCCACCGACCTCAAGAACTATCGGCGCATCTCGCTCCTCCCCTTCGCAGCCAAAGTTGCAGAGAAAACAGTCATCAGGAAACTGACATGATTCATTGAAGAGAACGCCGTCCTCGACCCGTCCCAATCCGGATTCCGAAGCAACCACAGCACAGAGACCGCCCTACTCGCCGCCACAGACGGCATCCGCACCCTCCTGGACCAAGGCCACTCCGCAGCCCTCATCCTACTCTACCTTTCAGCGGCCTTCGACACCGTCTCCCACCGCACACTAGTCGCCAGACTACACGACGCAGGCATACAAGGAACAGCCCTGGACTGGATCCGATCATTCCTCACCGGAAGAAGCCAAAGGATCAGACTCCCACCCTTCCTCTCCGACCCCACGAAAATCACCTGCGGAGTCCCACAGGGTTCATCACTGAGCCCCACCCTCTTCAACATCTACATGCCCCCCTCGCAGCCATCGTCTGACAACATGGCCTCAACATCGTATCCTACGCCGACGACACCCAGCTCATCCTCTCCCTCATCAAAGACCCCACCACTGCCAAACTCAACTTCCAGAAAGGAATGCATGACGTCGCAGTCTGGATGACCAACAGCTGCCTGAAGCTCAACGCTGAGAAGACAGAAGTCCTCGTCCTCGGTACCACCCCTTCTGCATGGGACAGCACCTGGTGGCCGACCGCCCTCGGAAGCCCACCTACCCCTCAGACCACGCCAAGAACCTCGGCATCGTACTCGACTCATCACTCACCATGAACCGACAGGTCAACGCCGTCACCTCCAGCTGCTTCAACACCCTCCGCATCCTCCGCAAGACCTTCAAGTGGATCCCCCTGAGTCAAGGAAGACAGTCACCCACGCACTCATCACCAGCAGACTGGACTATGGAAACGCACTCTACGCCGGCATCAACAAGTCCCTACTCCGCAAACTCCAGACAATACAGAACACTGCCGCCAGACTCGTCCTCAGCATCCCCCGACACAAACACATCAGCCAACACCTACGAAGTCTCCACTGGCTCCCCGTGGAGAAAAGAGTCACTTTCAAAATCCTCACTCACGCCTAAAAATGCCTACACAACAACGGACCCAAATACCTCAACGACAGAATCAACTTCCACGTAACCAAAAGAAACCTCCAATCTTCCAACCTCGCACTGGCCGAAACCCCGCGCATCCACAGACCCAGAGCAGGCGGAAGATCCTTCTCTCACATTGCAGCCAAGACCTGGAACGAGCTACCGGCAGACATCAGACGCGCCCCCTCCCTGAACACCTTCAGGAAGACCCTCAAGACCTGGCTCTTCGGCTAAACAGATCTGCGGACCCCCCCCCCCCCCTCAGCGCCTTGAGACCCTCACGGGTGAGTAGCGCGCTTACAATTCCCTGATTGTCTTCAGAATTACCAATAAACTGTACATCATTTTTTCTTTCCTACATGCTGAATGTGTACAGTTCATTTACAGGTATTTACATTTTGGAGTGTGGTATGAAAAAATGACATCCTACAGCCTTTTTCTTTCACACTTCTGGTACACCAGCAAGATTGCCACATAATTCACTTTACTTTTCTTTCTCTGACTGAAAAATGAGAGGGGTTTGTAAACACATGTCTTCATGTTACAAAAATATACAGCAATTTGTCAGAAGACAGACATTTGACCTTGGTCTTAGAAGTGCAGCAAATGTGACAAGTTAAACATAGGATTTAAAAACATACTTGCTAGGACTTTCAGAACTCACCAAAAATCCCACCAGTGTGTTGTGACTCAATTTGAGAAACACTGCACTAAATACTTTATGTATCTCATCCACAAGTTCCTTAAGCCGATCACGACCCGTAGCTAACTTTTAATTAGGTAAAAGTCCTGCTTTTACTCTAGCCTACCCCAAATAGGAATCCCTTCCTACATTGAACATAATTTCCCATATAGGTGTCTCTGGCTAAAAATGTCCTGAAGAGAACTCTACATGTCTAAAGAGTTTGAAACACTGTTGACACGAAAGCGCACTAACCGCCAGCTGAAAAGAACTTTCCATTTTCATTGATTCTTATACGTTTGCAATTATAAAGGCATAACGAAAGCTGTTGCCTCTACATGAAATTGTCACCTGTTCAGTTCTATGTGCTTTTCACCTTGGGACACAGTGCACAGTTGTTGTTTTGTCTGTTCATTTCACCTTGTATGTGACCTTTGTACAATTTCTATGTGGTCGACAAATTACTTCACTACAAGTGTAGTAAGTATACCCACAAGCCTACATTTCCAGAGGTAAGACAGCAGTAGGTGAAATGAGGTGGAAGTGAGTGAGGTTCATAAAAGATAGCCTTTTCATAGATACTGCCGACATCCGGTCTCTGTTATGAAGGCCGCAACTGGCGATAAAGAGCTCTGTTTCTGCACTATTCCTACACCGCACATTCTATGTGAATGGAATACAAAGGAATCAAACTGTGGTTATATGGCACCATGTCCCTGGACCACCAAGCTTCCATTCTGCGGATTTCCTGCGACTCCTTTTTATTCAGTTCCATGTAGAATGTTGATGGTTACATTTTCAACCACAGCCAAAGCTTTCAGAAAACATAGTTTTACTAAAATAAAACCTAGAACTGGATTTCTTGGAGAATTGTGGTGACCCTAGACTCAGAGAGAAAGTGGCATTCTGGAGGATGTGTGCATAGCTGAAAATGTAGTATTAACATATCGCATGTGGGGGAATTTCTATTTCATGAAGAACTAACTGGTCTGCCCCGTCTCATCAACTCCAAAAAAACAAGCTTAGTGAATGCATTATATGTACCTTTCATGTTTTCTAAGTATATTGGCGATTAATTTTGTTTGATGGTTAAGGACTTTTAGATTAAACATTCAGAAAAGGTAAGGCTTTGCCAAGTCTACATATATTCACCAAGCTATCATGGCATTTTAAATCTGAGCAGGCTAAATAAATCAAATTCCATATGTCGGATTCCGTGGTTCACAGTGGATGCTGTATCCCAGGACAGCCCATTTCCCTCCCGACCTATCCTTGCAGGGAGCTAAGCCTCAGCACAGCTAGAGTGTTTCTTGTCAAACTCAAAGTCTTAAGTAGCTGATGAGCCGCGCTTATCTCAATGACGAGCATGGAGGGGATTTCCTATAATTTCTCCCTTTCCATCCCGTCAGTCATTTAAATCTGGCTGCTTCAAAGGCAAATGTTGATTAGATCCTGTTCGGCGTCTGACTAATCTGCAAGTCAAATATTTGTCAAAAAAGAACTGGAACAGTTTACACGAACTTTCTCAATGCAATACTACTACGGCATACTCCATAACACAAACTACTTCGTTTTCATCTGCCTTTGCGTTATTTTTGTGTAAACATATCATTGTAATTTATTTACTTTTATGTATTTGTGTTGCACTCTAAATCATGTCCACGAAGTAAGGGAGCACAATGGGTGCAACTAAACTCACGGAACAACAGAATGTGATTATAGTGTCATGTAACAAGAAATAAAAAATAATCTAATACTTTCATTAATAACCCACATCTGCATATAATGCAGTTAATCCCTAAACGACATTTTGACAGTGATCAACCTAGTATGGGGGAGGCCCTTTTTAGGTCTGATCTATAGATACATTTTGCTCTCTGCCAGATTCTCACTTAAATAAGACGCACTTAATATATAGATTGGGAATTGAGTCAGCCACTTTCAGCCATTACTTTGTCAGTGCTATTCAAAATTTAGGATCAGCCCACAGGACCGCATGCAAATAGAGGGGCAGTGAGTCTGCCCCCTTCCACACCCATGCATTGCTGGCGGCGTTATTCATATCTTGGATCAGCCCATGGAATAGCCATTCAGTCAGTGGCTGAAGTGTCAATCATCATGAGTGACAACTTTTTAACTTCTATTTCAGAATACCCAACAGGACGAGGCAGTACTGAGAGCCAAGACAGCCCAATCTCAGCCAGCACCACAGCTGTAAGGAACACAGGTAGAGAGGTTTACAAGAAACAGATCCAATTTAAAGGGACCAAAAAAAGCACAAACAAGCATTGGCAAAACCAATAGGCCTAGCACTGTCCGACAGCCTTTTGGCAACTCTTGTTTTGCTTTGTCATGGTTTTTGCAAAACATTATTGTTCGGGAAGCTGCCTGGTGTTTGTCAATCTAAAAAAAAACATAGCCTAAAGGCAAAAATGATTTTTTGTCTGAAAAAGCACACACTAACATAGCAGTCCCTCACATTGAAGGGAACTACTTTGTGTGTGAGTGTGCTCATTTTGAAAAGGCAATATGGCATAACACATAGTGAAATCAGCCAAATGCTGAAGTGGGCTGATTTACTGCCCCTTGATGCATGCTTGAGTGGGTTGGAGAAAGCTGTGAATGGCACAAACAAAGACAAATGGATGAAGTGTAACTATGCCATGCACCTAACTTTAGTAAAATCTAAAGTTTTTCGCTAACATAGACCTAAAAAAGTCAATCACTTTGCCTTTAAGAAAGAAGGAAAGAAGGCAAGAAAGAAGGCATGAAGGCAAGAAAGAAAGAAGGCAAGAAGGAAAGAAAGCAGGAAAGAAAAGAAAGAGTGCAAGGAAGAAGGGAAGCAAGAAAGAATAAAATAAAGGATAGAAAAATAGAAAGACAGAAAGAAAGAAGTAGAAGGAAGAAAAGAAGGAACAAGGGAAAGAAAAGGGAAAGAAAGAAGCAAATAAAGTAGGAAAAGTAAAGAAAGCAAGAAAGAATGTAAAAGATGAAAAGCAAGAAAAAATGAAAAGAATAGAACAATAGAAAGAAGGACAGAAAAGGAGAGGGAACAAGCAAAAAGAAAAACAAGAAAGAAAGAAGGCAGTAAGGAGAGGAGGAAAGAAAGAAGGAAAGAAAGAAGAATAGAAAAATGCAGGAAAAGGAAACGAAAAACAACAAAGTATCATATATAAGAATGGAAATGAAAGATGGAAAGAAGTAAAGATTGGCAGAAAGATGGAAAGAAAGAAGGAAAGATGGAAAGAAAGAAACAAAAAAGAAAGCAATGAAGGAAAGGAGAAAAGCAAGAAGGAAGGAAGGAAAGAACAAAAGAAAGGATAGAACAAAAGAGAATGAAAGAGGACAAACAAAAGAACAAAAGAAAGAAAGAATGAAAGAAAGTAAGAATAAATGAACAGAAGGAAGGAAAGAAAGAAGTCAAAAGAGAAAAAAGCAGGAAAGAGGAAAAGAAAGAAACAAAGATAGAGAGAAGAAGGAAATAAAAATATCATGTTGCAAGTCCTGCAAATTAATCATGATAAAGGCTAATTTTATTTCTAGGCGAAGTTTATTAAATAACCATTGATGAAATTGAGTCGAGAATAACCGTGCTCTGAAGAATTGTCCACTTATGAATTCACATGTATAATACTGAAGCTTTCGGTTTGTGTACTGCGTGCTTAGCAAAAAGAGAATAACTTAATACAGAACAGTTTCAAATGGATGCAATCTGTTCTGATGTGAAATACCAGCAGTCAGATAAACAAAGGATACTCCAAAAGGAATTTAAAACAGCATTGCAATGAAGCAGAAACTGATGAAGCATGGAATATGGCCTGTGGTCACATGTGGCAGAAATGTCCTGTTTTACCCTATTAGGCACTAAACACAAATGCAACACTAAAGTAATTTAAAGTAAATACAATAACACTGACACTGAAGGGAACTAACTTGTGTGCGGACGTGCTCCTTGTGAAAGCTCAAAATGCAGTTACTCAAAGTGAAGTTAATCAGTGGCTAAATTAGTTTGACCCATTGCCCTATGATGTAGTTGGTGGAAGCAAAATGTGAATGACACTACAACTGACCAATGGGTGAAGAGAGGTGGCTGAAATCTCCTGAAAAAAGTATATTATACATATAGTTTTAGTAAAATCAAAAGGTCTTGGCTAACACCAGACCTAATAAAAGGATACCACTTACTACAGTATACCTCCATATCAGAAGTTTATATGTAATGGAGTTCACACTATGCTGCAGTTGAAGTCAAAAACCTACAACCTGCTATATACTTACAAGATTTCCACATGGATTTCAGAAGATTAGGAAGTTCACTCACTAGTCAATTATGTCAAAGTTTGTACTCTTCACCTTATTGTCTGTAGTTTTCCTTCATGGCACCTTCATGTGCTGCTCCTGAACAAGTGTTTGTGTGTCCTGAACTAGGGTCCTTGACCTGCATTCTATGTGCAGCAACTCTTCCATAACTTTTTACTGAGCCTAGCTGTGAGCAATGTCTGCTGGGAGTACCATTTCCATGTTTCACTCTTGCCTGCTCATGATCTGCATCTGTTTGTGTGCAGCATTTATTTCAGCATTATCAGACCTAATTCTTGCTTGTGGGAGATTCGTTCTCTATTCCGACAGTTGGAGAATTTCTTGGAAAGCTCAAGCTCTTCTGTTGACTGTAACCATTCAACAGTTTTAGGACCTTCAATTGGAGGTACAGTAAGTGACAGTTAACTATGGGTTGATTTACCAATGCTGTGTTTTCTTTTGACTTTCTAGTTGACTACTTGTGTAATTTAAACACGTTTCTTTTCTTCGTTTAAACAAATGGTTGACAGGAACTAGTGCCTTTGATTTGCCAGATTATTCTGTGTTATTTTTTGTGAATACAAATTATGCTGAAATTTAACTAGGGTTAAATGCCTAGTGATATTTGATACCTACCCTGTAGGTTCAAAATCTGCTACCAAGCAATCAGGTACAATGACAACTGATTACACATGGAATGACCTAACAGTCCATTTGGCCTCCCAATATTCTGTTTGGCTATTGTTTCTCTTTTCTTTTAGATTCCATATCAATTTGGAATGTAGAAACATAGTTCCCGGTTCACTCCATTTTCGCCCACAATGACAAGATAGGTTGATAATTGCAGGATTACATTGTGATGTAGAGTGGAGGGCATTAGAATGATCATTAATGATAGTTCCATTGACTTAAAAACTTTGGAGTTTTGGGTCTGGCAGATGGCTGCCACAGCACAGTTGTGGTAAACATGCCACCTAACTTCTCCCATCTCACCAGGTCCTGGTCACTGGCGAAAAGAGGCTTTCTCCCTACTTAAGGGCCACTTCACAGGCTGTCCTCATGCGTCCCATCAAAGTGAGATCACAGTAGGCACAGTTAGCACCAGGGCCGGACTGGGTACCCAAAACAGCCCTTGCAATTTTGTCGGACCAGCTCCTGGGGAAGCACTGCCTGGCCCTGTGCGGCTAGAAACTCTCTCTTGCTGCTGTTGTTACTGGGGGCCAATATTGCAGCACAGTTGCAAACCCGGCCTCCAGTAACAAAAACCAGCCTTCCATACTTCCAGCCTCCCGGAAAAATGCCCAATGCCCGGTACGGCCAGTCCAGCTCTGGTTAGCACAGGAATCCAGATACGGGATATGCACTGCCAGCGAGGAACAGGAGAGGAAAAGATACCAGGTGGCACCGAAGATTTTGACATTTACAAACTACAGCAGCTCGGTGGTTTTATAAGTGACTTCTGTGTGTGTGACTGAAAGCCCGGAAAAGTATGAAAGGGAAGGAGAAGAGCAGTAAAACTTCAAAGAAGGTTCCATCTTCAAAATATATAAAGTGAAATGGCACCGGAGGTCTGCAAATCCCACACAAGAAGGAACTTTTTTCATTTACCAGTAACTGACTCTGGATTGATGGTTAGGTTATAGGCTCTTATCCCCTTTTACTTGATTTAAAAAAAATAAAACTAGGTCAGAAGTGACTGTGGGCAGTGCTTAATTTGAGTCTGTGGATGCAGGTGGAGGTCACCGGCACTCATCATCAATAAGCTTTATTTGATTATTTAAAAAGCAATCATAAAAGCAGCACGAGTAATAAATATATCGTTGCCCAAAGAGAACAACACAGACAGATTACACATGCAAAAATCAAAACTCATTAAAATAAAACGGAGTTTCGCTTGAAAACTGCAGATTTTAAAAAACTACCACCGTCCTAAATGTTAGGCAATGATCTTGAAAAATAAAGTGCAGGCTTCAGTCTTCAAAATCCATACATATTAAGAACAGGTTTTACATTTTGTGGAGTAAAATCAACATAATATTTATAGAAGAAGATAAAATATTCAAGGGATTGTGCAGCAGTTACATCACATGGACAAACAGGCATGGTACCAGTATCAAATTGACCCAGGGAAAGCAAAAAAGCATCTAATAATCCCTTGGTGAGAATTAGATAAAAGTGTGTGTTCCCAGGGGTTCACAAGCCAACTCAAGTATTGCTCTAGGTTGGGTGAAGTCTGTATAATTGCATAATCCAGCATGAGAGATTTTTGTATCTGCTACTCTTCCCTGGATGCCCCGCTATGAGAGACAAAAAGGCATTTAACCTTAAGCACATCGGCCTTAGTGAATGAGGCCGGGAATAGGAACCTATCCTCCCATCCATTTTCTTTAGCCACAGACCTCACATAGCTCAACAAGGGAATATTGGGTCCCTATTCCCATCGCAAGCAGCCTGTAATAATTTTTCCTGTTGAAAGAATAATTTGCCCTTAGGGAGACCCAAACAACCAACCATCTGGGCAGTTACATATGGAATGCCCAACTTCTCATGTAAGGAGAAATGAGGAGTTGAGGGAGGTAGACTCAAAAGACAACAGCAAAAGTGGATTTCCTCCACCTGCATCAATGCAGCATCCTGGAAGCCCCAAGTCCCTGCTCCATATAATAAAACATGTGAACATTTTCTCAGAAAGACCTCCAAAGAGGCTATACAGGCCACAGGCACTCATTTTTGGGGACCAGCACCGATTTTCCCTCTTAAGACATCTCCTGAGAGCAAGAGAAGGGAAAAACCACAAAGTGGAAAGATTGAAAAAGAGAAAGGCAAAAGAAACTTCACAAAGGGAGAAAGAAGAAACCAGCAAGAGTGAGATAAATGGGCAGGGAGTGTATGGCAGTGATTAAAGATGCCGGGGGTGGATTCAAGGCTACGAAGCCTTGGTATTTGGTACTCTGACATTTAATAGCACCAGCTGTGGGCTTCAGAGAAAAGCTTTGGGCACCAGCACATTTTCTATTGCAAATTAAGCACGTGTGTGAGTAATGTGAGACTGCCTGAGGCTGATAAATGTAGAGGGTCTCAAGAAGGGCCGGAAGAAAGACAAAAAATATTTGCTGAAGAAGGGTCTCACAGGAAGAGGTTTCAGTGTAGTTATTTCTCAGTGGCAACAATCTGGTTCAGGATATCTAATTAGGAGGAGGATTCTCCTCATTGAAGGAGATCCAAAAAATGTCACTAGCAGAGGACATAGGGGAGAAGAGCTCAGACTATAGCTCATTTCAAAAATCCATTTGTACTGGCAAATCAGATATACAACGCAATACTATTCATGAAGAGACTAGCCTTGATGGAGGTAGGATTCTGAAAAAACATAAAATTAGGAAGCTTCCCAGAGTTACTCCACCTACTAGAATCTATTTGAAGGTGGTCTCAGGGATGGGGATGTCACTTGAAGAAGACAACATTAGCCCACAGTTGCCACTGCCCCTCAGGACCTAATTGTAGTAGCCTAAGTTATCTCTTTATCTGAGACTAACAAGAACAGCTTGCAGGCTTTGCAAATTAAAGTAGTGGAGGATCCAAAAACAGCGACAGAGCACTCTGATGTTAGGTCTAAAGCGTCTAGTGAAACAGGTACAGTGTACAGCTACACTACAATGGGTGATAGATGTTCAAGCTATTAAGCAAATAGCATGTCCATTAATGTATGTTTGAACAACTGACAACAATCAGAGGTCATCCCTTTGGACAAAGTATTAGTCTATCAACAACCTCAAACAGGTTTTCAGTACAGATTATGCAAGACCTATAGGAAAAGGATGGCATCTTTGAGGCATGTGAAAATGTAATTTGTCAACTTGAGACTCAGATCATACGTGTAAGAGAATGCCACTCTTAATCTGGATCATTAAATGAACATGCAAGAAAATATGAACCAGGTCATCAGTAAAGACATGCAAAGTGAATCTGAGATCTCAGAGCTCACTCAAAAGGGGATATAGTCTGCTTGCTAATCATTAGAAAATATGTTAGACAACCTGGCTGGATGACCAAAACACCAGAAAACTCAATGATACCTCAAGACCCTCAGTGCCTTGAGACCCTCACAGGTGAAGCAGCTGCGCTATACAAATCTGGATTGATTGATTGATGTCATGTAAACTTAAGATCTCTAGGCAAAAGAGAACAAAACAGACATCATAGTAATATACCATAGTAAGACATTCTGTTCCAAGTCACATTATTTAGTTAATGGATGATTTACCTATATATTTCTCTCAATACCAAGTGATTTTACTGCAAGAAGCTCACCTCACTAAGCTTGAACGTCTATCTTATTTAATGGCAAATATGTTTTAGGACATTGTTTGTTCTGTCCGAATAAAGTATCTAAGGCGAACAGCTGGAAGATGAATAGTAGCCAAGATTAAACACCAGTTGACCTTCTGTGTCCTCTTTCTATGGCGCTAATGTAGATGAACCAGTTCCTCTCCAAATTTCTTTTTAATATATTACATTATCCATCTCCGCATATAATTGGTATGAATTTTAATACACTTTTGGATATGGTATAGTATTGATCATCATTATGCTTTTGTCACTAAGTGGGAAGGGTCTGCCCAGACATAGGTCCCAAGCTCGTTATGTCATCGGTTTCAAGCAAGCCTGGCTGAGGAGAGGTGACACCCCGAAACCAGTCCCAGGATGTAGTTTTCTGGTCCAGGGAGGACCTGGCTTGGCAGTTCGGGCTGGACTGTTCCCAGGGGGAACAGGGTCAAGACTGATATGCATATGACTGGGCCCAAACTGGAATGGCTTGGGGAGCAAAAAAATCAATGGATTTAACCCAGATCTGTGACAGGGGGTGAATGTTTGATTTGTTCAGCATTCCGTCCATCATCTGTTCTTTTTGCATTGGTAACCCTAAGTGGGAAGGGTATGTCCAGATGTCCGTCCCGTGCTCGCTATGCCACCGGCTTCACGCTAGCCTGTCTGATGAGGAGTGATACCCCGAAACCGGCCCCAGGATGCTTGTTTCTGGTCCAGGAACCACTTGGCTTGGCAGTTCGGGCTGGACTGTTCCCATGGGGAACACGGTCAAGACTGACTTGCATATGACTGGGTCCAAACTGGAATGACGTGGCGAGCAAAAAAAGTATGGATTTAACCCAGATTTGTGACTGGGGTTGAATGTTTGATTGGTTCAGCATTCAGTCCATCATCTGTTCTTTTTGGAAAATTAACATTGTCATAGGTACAAATCAGGGCTGGACTCAGGGGCGTAGCTTCAGGTGAGGTGTTTGGGGTGTTGCACCCCCCAATAAATGAATTTTCTGATAAATAGTTGGGCACAGGTGCTTTCAGTCGGGTATGGTGAGGTGTCTTTCGGATTTCACCTGGGAGTTTTGCATGGACCCATTGACAAAACACACACTCTCCCTCATCTCGGTTTAGAAAGCTCTAAAAAATGTTGATTATTTTACAAAATATTGTTTTTCTCACTTAGTACTCCTACAAATCTGCATTCCTCTCCCTTTCCAATGTCTCTTGAGCCCCTCTCATGTGCCCAGCTTGTCGTATAATGTATTTTAACATTAAATACCAGCATGATTGTCAGGAAATCTGAAGCTCACACCCCCCAATCATAATGGCCAAGCTACGCCCCTGGCTGGACTGGGGAACCAAAAGCAGCCATTGCAAAAATGCTCAAACCTGTTCCTCTCACTTCCTGTTCTCACTCTGTCTCTCTCTTTTTATCCACCCATTCTCTTCTTTTCTCTAATCTCTCTATTCTCTCTGATCACTCCATCCCTCTCTGCCCTTCTCCCCCCTTTCTCTCTCTCTCTCTTGAAGCTCCCTTTGCCTGTTCCAATAAATCTCTGGGAGATGAGGGCCGGGGGAAGGGGGGGCTTTCATAACAGGCGTCCAAAGGCTCAGACTCAATGGGGAAATGTCAGATGAATTAAAATGCAAGTCTGGTCCTGGTACAAATGATGGGTATATCCAATAAGAGGCCTAAAATGAAGGAGCAGGCAATGTGGACTAACTAAATGCTCGACTGAGCCCCTCCGAAGTAAGCTGATGGATGCTCCCCAGTGCCATTTGTCCAGCACTATTGAGAAGTATTAAGTCCACACCACACACCTGCCAGAGACCTTAGCGAAAATATATTGCAAAGTGAAAAATTGCACTCTCTTAAGTACAATGGCCCACAAGCAGTGGTAAAATCCGACTAGAATTTGCTAACTGGTTTACAGGAGCTGTGAAATGTATTTCCCACGTGTTTTGTCTAAATTAGGAATCCACTTACCATTTTAAAAGGGTACTGCCACTGGTCAAAACTTCATAGGAAATGACAATTACTTTGCAAGGAGGTTTGCCACCATCTTCCCAAAGCGCATTCGAGCAAACACATTAGTAAAGTGTGAATACATTCAAAGAGAAGTCGAGGCTTTAGCTTAAAGTCCGGATAATGTTGAAGTTGCTACACTTCTGTGTTGCATGTTACATACATTCCCAATTGAGGCAAGAGATTCACGACTTGTCGAGAAAGAATATGGAGATGGCACAATAGGGGTCATCAGAGAAGAATTTCACTGCCCACATCTGGTATGGAGCATGGCTATATATTTTAGGACAATTTGATATTGAAAATTTACATAAGACACTGGTTATAAACTACACTCCAGAAGATTGTGAAAAAAATAGGAGTGAATAGGTACAGACGGGATGTTTGCTTAAGCAGAAAACCGAGGGTTCAGTTCTAGGGAGGGCTTTAAATGGGCCGGGTCCTGACGGTGCTCAGCACCCGCAGTTTTAAAGAGCAGGTGTTGAGACGGGTCCCTATCGGGCTCTCCATTTTTGCCCTCACTCTCAGAGTGAAGAAAAAAATCTTAACTCTGCTGCAGTACCACTGCTCACTGCCTTTGATGAAACTTCAAAGAGACTTGTTTTAGTTCTTTCACGGTCTCAACATTTCAAAACTGAAGCATTTTCAATATTCTATACAACGAAGCCGTAGTTGTTGCTTATTTATGTTATGCAACTAACAACCATTGACAAAGCCAGTAGTCCTGGCTTGCTGGAGGTGTAATGTTACATGCATTATATATCTGGACGCAATGACATAAGCAGCAAAATACCAGTCGGGCGGCACACTATGGTAAAAACAGATTTTTACCTTGTGTGCTTTTTTAGCCACACCCTTAATTACATCGGCCACACCCCTTTGAGAGACCCCCCCCCCCAGTTTTTTCATCCCACTTAAACCCTGGTTCCAGGGATTGTTAATATGCATCAAACCTGCTAGATTATAGGCTAAACATGTTACAGTGGTGTGTGTGTGGGGGAGGGCGGGGTGTTAATTTCTATACTTGCTTTTCACTTTGAATTATCATTTAATAAACTCTTTAATTTGTTGCTCCCAAAAAGAAATAAAATACACCATTCTAATAATAGAAAACGTTAACATTTATAAGAGGAAAACAACTTTATAGAAATTAATCTTCCAATAATAAAATGTGCAAACAATTGTCAGACACAAGGAAGTTCATCACTGGTTTTTGTTATGATTTGTGGGTATGCCTGATGGGGATATTCTATTACACTTTATATAGCCTTCAGTGCTGAACTTGGACCTCTAGAGACTTAGCCTATTATCTGCAGTGACTTTAGTATTTTCGAATTTGCCACCATTTCTCTTTTTCAATACCTTGCTTCGAGGCCCGTGAAAGTCGCTGCTGTTTATACCAGCTTGCTCCAAGCGACACTTTAAATGACAAAAACAAGGAGATTAACTTGTAGATGTAAAAAAAAGCTAGAAACAAAGTCCAATTTCTTTTCACACACCAGGTGCTCATGTCAGATACATGGAGTCAAAAACAGGGGCATTTACTATTCCTGAGAATGGTTTACATTATCAGATATATGCTGATCTCTTCTGTGTGTATAGCAACGTTTGGAAAACGAAAGTCACTACTTGATCACTAGTGCATGTTAGGCTCTCGGACTCCAAGGGCCATATTACAGATAGTGCCCCGGGGCGCAACAAGCGTTTGCACCCGCTTTGCGCGCCCCTGGGGCACTTTGGTATTATAGAAGGGTGCACAGATGCTTGTGCATCCCCTTCTATAGTACCGATAGACCTGGCGCACTTAAAGCGCCAGCGCTATCAACAGAGGGTGTTCCCTCATTTGCATAGGGGCGTGCCCTATGCAAATGAGGGAATTCCTTTGCTCTGCGCCCAGGCCATATTACAGACGCGGGCGCAGAGTCAAAGAAGCCCTCAGGAGTCGCACTGACAGTGCGCCATTTAAAAGGTGGCGCTCTGTCAGTGCGCCTCCTGAGAGCAGCCCTCTGCAGAGGGTAAAGGGGGTCCCATGGACCCCCCAGACCTCCCCTTGCAGGCGGGTGCAGGCACTGACTGCACCGCCTGCAAGGGGATCTCTAAACCCCTTTGAAAGTGCAGGCGGGTGCCGCCTGCACTGTGAAAACACGGACATGTTATTCTGCAATATAGGGGAAAACTTGTTGTCCCCATTATCTCACAGGGAGATGCCAGATAGAATTGTTAAATCAGACCCGGTACCCCCTGTGCCCACATACATAACTGGGAATTTGGAAAGACACCCAAAGTAGGAAAAAGTGGGGTACCAGATTACAAAACTGTGTGCAGCCATTGCATGAACTAATTATGACAAATAACTCTGACTGTAGCAGTATTCAGGGACTGCATATCCTAAAATCAACAACTGCTCAAAGGTTAGACATCTTCTAAAGGAAGACACAACTATGCATCAGTCAGTGAGGCAAATATCATTGCTAAAATGAATGCATCACATATTTTAACCCAAATAGATAAGTACACACGTGCACGGTTGGTGCATGTGTACAAATGACCCACTCAATTGCTAAACAATTGAAAATTGAAATTGATTTGCACTGTGCCAAATAACAGTTGCGGCTCTTGCAGGTAAGCGCAGTGGGGTGGGGACGGGGGGTGGGGGAAGACGACAGAATAGGATTTATTTATTTATTTTATTTTGTTATTCTGTCGTCTGTTGACTCCCAGCCCCCGCGACCCCACCCCACGTCGCTTACCTGCAGGAGCCACAACTGCCAAATAATCAAATGTAGACTCTGTGGCAAAACAAAGTCATGAAGTGTTCTGGGCTCCATCTCTACTGGACATGGCAGTAGCAATTCCTGGTAAATGACCTAGTTAAGGACGCTTTTGAGCTGTTATATTTGCTTTCAATATCTTACTTTGTTTCAAAGTAATAAAAACACATATTTCTTTTCCACTACTAAGTAAAAGTCATCATGAGGCCTTTGTCAAAAATGAATGCTAACCACATTAAAAAGTCTGTTAAATATATTACTTTAAGGCTTTGCAATGAGCAAAGTAAGATGATTCACTTAAAGCGTTGGGCCCCTTTTCACATAAAAAGATCTGGTAATTATCAATAAGAGGGTTTCATCATCTGCTGAATCCTATATATAGAAAACGTGTGATCCAATGCGAGCTTGTCTCATCAATATATGGCAAACGATATGCGCACCACAGTAGAACCCTATGAGACATGTTGTCAGTAGTAGCTGAGAGGTTTGAAAATGTAATCACATAATATATACTTCAGCCTTATTGTTTTTCATGTATCACTGTGTGTACCAATATATTTTCAATCAAATATGGGCGGGGCTTATTGATCTGAAGTGCCTTCTAGCCTCAATTATTCTCACTAAGTTTCATGGCCCTAGTAGGCCCAGAAGCCATTTTATTCAGAATAGTACATTTACACATTTTTACAAAGCACTATCTATTTTTTTTTTTTTAGAGTTGGCGGTTATAAGTGGGATTTTAGGAGATTAATACACTCAGCATTTTATTAATTAATGATATCTTCCCCACAAGGACATTTCACACGGATGTATGATGCTACATCGCAAACGTTTACATCGCAAACATTCACATCGCCGTCTTGACACCGCATACACATTCACAACGCACACTTTCACAACGCAAACCATTAGTTCGCTTCCCCATTGAAATGCATACAAAACACAATCACAACGCACACAAACACCCTGCATGCTTTAACATCGCAATTTTTTTCCCGAAATAACACTCCAAGCTAATACACTACACTAAACCCGAACTCCTAAATCCTTAATTACTACCTTACACTACGACTCCCTGACCCGACCCTAAACTCTAAACCCTAATGCTTAATACAATACCCTACAGTAAGACCCCCTGACACTACCCTAAAGCCTAAACCCTAAAGCCTAAAACACTGTCCTACACTACGACTACCAGACACTGCCCTAAACCCTAAACACTACATTCTAAGCACAGTCCCCCTTACGCCTAAAGCCTAAAACACTGCCCTACACTACGACCACCAGACACTGCCTAAAGCCTAAAACACTGCCCTATACTACTACCACCAGACACTGCCCTAAACCCTAAACACTACACTCTACGCATAATCCCCCTTACCTCTCTCTCCTCGCGTCGTCCATCCCGGTGCTCGCCTCTGTCCGCGTCCGACTCTCGCCCATTACACCACATGCGATTTAAAAGCGCATGCGTTTTAAAAGCGCATGCGATGTAATGGGACGCGTGGTAATGGTCCGCGTTGTAACATCGCTTGCGTTGTAACGCTTGCGACGTAAACGCATGCGATGTAACGCATGCGTTGTGATGGGTGTTCGCCTTTCACACTCACACAGGAGTTGATCCTGCCACCTCCTCATTAGATTACTCCAACTGACACTTAGTAAGTGAGCACCCTGGTCAGTTGAAATGGCAAATGCTTTATTAATTTACTGTGCTGCTTGATATTTTTGCGTTAACCTCACGTTAGTCTGCAATGGCTCTTCAATATGGTGTGTTTTATTTTTAACAGATGGTGCACAAGGCTGGCAGACCCCTTTCTCTAAGCATAGTGAGACCCCACTACAATGGACACTTGCCCATACTATGTACCAATAATAAGGTAAACATACATGCAAATATTGGTACTCACTAATGAGGAAGGACAAAAGTTATTTCCTGTACATGATACCTTTGATAGAGAAAGATAGGGTAACTTGCAAGAATAACTGAAGAATCCCAACAATTAGATAGCTGCTGAGCAATGGCCTTCTCTTCATAAAATGGCATGAGCAGGCACACAAATGTAAGCATGAATCCCAAGTCCGAGGGACATGAGGTATCCAGGAGAAACTGGAATACCAAATTAGTCACCATAGGGATAGAGTTAGGGCTTGAGTCGCACCTGAGTCCCTCCTCCAAATCCATTTCTCCAGATCACTTCATTATAGGAGAAAGAGAAACGAGCTTTGTGAGTTCCCTGGTGTTCCCGGTACCAGCCTTCTAGTCCCGGGCAGCCCAAAAGGGTTGCTGCCGATCAGAGACACATTTCTGCCCTCCTGCTGCTGAGCCAAGCTCGAGGAGGGGAAGGCAGAACAATAGGCATCCTGTCACAGGGAGGTGTCCCAGACAGGATTTAGTGTATTAGGCCTGGGTGAGTGCGCTTGCCAGCGACCGAAAGTCTGCATGGGGGGCACATTTGGTGTCCCTGTGCATAGTCCAGTTCAAACCTGTCCTGGGAGCCGTTGGCTCCTGCTCTGGCGTGAAACTGGACAAAGGACATGGGAGTAAACGCCCCACTGTCCAGACCCTCCCCTGGGAGGGTCCCCTGAATCTGTCCAACCCTCTCCCATGGGTACAAAAGGGCTTACCTGGCTGTAGGACTCTAGATTTGACGTGGACAAGATTCTGAACCTGAAACCACTGAACTTCGACCGTCTGGACACTCTGGACTTCGCTGGACTTTGTTTGGGCCCGACTTCGTCTCCCTCTCAGTCTGAAGCATCGTCTGTGCCCGTGCACCATACAGGCTCTGTGCAGGACCTGTGGAGCATCAAGGACAGTCAAAGATATCGCCCTAGGAGTGAAGGAGCCACTCCTCTGCAACCGCAGGCACCACATTGCAACTGACCGTTCTGCTAATCCTGAGCTCCTACAGACTCCGAAGGCTCCAGCAACACAAGAGGTAGGTTTCCAAGTCCCTCGAGGTTTGAGCTGCCCTCTCACCAAGTTTGAGGGCAGAATCCCTTGTGGGGGCTGCAATACCTGTACCCCTATGCACCACATACTTTTGCAAGCGCATATGCTTGTTGGAGGTTCCAAAACCAGTGCACTGGGCTCCGAGTAGCCCCAGCCTCTGGTACTATTTCCACCAAAGAACTCCAGCCTCCTTGCACCGAGTACTCCGTGGGCTGTTGCTTTGTGAAACTGCTCAAGGTCCCCTCTCGACTCTGGTGCCTCCGGCCTGTGGGTCCTCTCGAGGGTCAACTTTGCTTTTCTTGGGCTCTCCTGATTGCGCCAGGCCTGCCCTGACTCCCCTGTGTTTGGTGAGTCTCCTGGACCTTACTGGTCCGAACCGTAACCTTCTTTGACCTTCTGCGTGGGTTGCCTTTGCCAAGGCTTGTTGGTGCTCCAGCCAGACACCGACCCCTTAGTACTCGACATCCTTTGTGGGACAGCTCGTATCTGGCTCCTGGTCATCCTCAACATCTCCTGGTGGCTACAGAGTCAAGAACCCCCTCAACGCACCTGAAGCACCCGACCGTTGGGCATTCGTCTACCGAGCCCCTGGTCACGCCTGAGTGGCCCAGACTCTGTCCCCTCTGCTTTCAGGTACTCTTCACCAAGAATACACCTTTGGATTCCGAAGGACACTTTCCTTCTTTCCAGCAGTGGGTCTTCTTCGAAGTCCTCCATAGAGATCGACAGCGGTTTCCGACACCACATCAGACCTATGCAGCCGGCTTCCCTGGGATAGGTAACTCTGGTACTATGGTATCCACGGGTGGAGTGGCTCTCCAACCTCCTAACTTCCATGGGGTTTCTTCGAAGTCCACTGAGAAGGGTCCTTAAACTTTAAAACTTCAACCGCGACTCCCCCATAGAATTGTACGTAGCACGCAGTCGTGTTCCCACACTGCACCCGTCCTCCGTGGGGTCCCTCCTTACTCACCTTGGGTAGTTCCTTGGGGTCCCAGCGATTTTACACCCTCTAGACACTGTCTTGACTCGAGTCGTGGTTCTTATACCACTATTTTAGTATATGGTTTGGTCTGTGCTACAGTATTGTGTGCTTTGTGAGTATCCTCGTGTAGAGGGTACTGTGTCGTACTTAAAGAGTGTTATAGCAATAAATACATATTTTTATAACTACTGTGTGATTCTCCTTTCATTTAACCAATACTATAAGGTTGCATTCTGGTAAAACAAGCTGCTTATCATTCCTTCAAGGCTAAGCCTGAAGGCTGCTCTCCACAGCTACCACTTGAATAGCTTTCTAAGATTATCTTTGACCTCTTAAATCACCATAAGGGTTGTTTGGACTGGTGCAAGGTGCCCACTTTAATTAGTGGACAGCATATACCAGGCCAACTTCTCACAAACACTTTTTAGTAATCAAACAGAACACGTTACTTGGTCCTTCTTAATGCAGTTCTGCGGCATCATACCGACTTGTTGCCAAATATCATGTTTTTCTTTCCCCTAGAGAAAATGTATTTCGAATTACAGGCTTATCTTGGCTCAGAAACTAAGAGAGGACCCGCAAAAACATTGACTTCTGACATGCATCGAGAGAAGAGGCCAGGGCATCATTCAGGTTAACTACCACATCAAGTTGAGGTTGCTGTAGAACGATTCTGCTTTTCTACATGAAGTTAAACTATATAGCTATCAGAATTGCTTCATCTACATTGATCCGCCAACAAGAAGTAAAACAAATGCAGTTTAGAAGAGAGACTGTAGTAGTTTGTTGAGAAAGATTATCAAATGTAATCATGCATCATTTGTGTTCTGTTTTACAAAGCCCTCTCACTGTGTCACACATAAAATGAATGGCTTGACAGAGGTGCTTGGGTGGATATTTTGTAAGTATTTGCAGGTCTGTGTGAATAGTCCATGTCTTGCAAGTGCCTCTGGTCAATGTAAAGCACAGTACTAAAAAAGTTCCAAAGAATCTGTCTTCATGCAAGTATTGACAACAAGGTTGGACTTTCCAATTGGAATGCAGAACCCCATATCGGATGGGAGAACGTGGTTATTTTCATGGCTTGATGTACAGAGGAATCCTTTCCTGAGTGCAGCCCTGTGGGTGGCTGCA
The DNA here is from genome assembly GCA_963921515.1 of Calotriton arnoldi. Classification (NCBI taxonomy): domain Eukaryota; kingdom Metazoa; phylum Chordata; class Amphibia; order Caudata; family Salamandridae; genus Calotriton; species Calotriton arnoldi. The sequence goes on along the minus strand of CAWUFW010001520.1, from coordinate 1,099,796 downwards.
CACCATCTTTATAGCCACTTACATGATTTTGAGCTAATGAGAAATTATGCTCCTGGATTTATTTCCAGCTCGTTCTGTATGGGCATATTTAATTTGTTTCTCTTTAGAATTACTTGCGACAGACACCTATGTCTTTGTATCCAATATACTAGAAAGATTGTGCTATAAATAAATTATTCAATATTATCTTTCATAAAACAGAGAAGGGGAAACTATCCAAAGCCTCCTGAACAGTGCAGAACTTCCTAGATTAGCTTACATGCACAATGCAGTGTAGTCCATCATTTAGTTCACATTTTCAGACCAGATCAATGGAAATTACTGACTCTTACGTTATTTTTTTCCCAACATCATGTCATTTTTCCCCAACATCATGGGGATTCTAAGGGTATCCAGGCTTTGTGGATTCCCTCTGAAGGGGACTGTGAAAATATATCTAAATGTTAGTTTTTTGGGAAAAATCTTAAAAACTGATGTGCAAGAAAGTTTTTTTTGCTAAACATGGCATCAACAAAAGGTTTTCTGCATTGAAATCACCACCTTCCTAACTTTCAGTAACAAGAAGACCTGAATCAAATAAAACATTTTTACCACAGTTTTGCCTTTTTCGTATTAAGCCAGTTTCCTAATTTTTGTGTTTTCAACCTACTTCCAGTTTGTGTTGGAAACAGGTGTGAAAACTATCAGTGATCCCGGAAAGCTGTAGATTTCTGAAAAGTAGACCACATTCTGAATTCAGCAAGGGATCAGGTGTATAGATGCCTCAAGGTATTCTCAAAGAAACTAACTGTTGAAATAATAACATATTGAAAATGAGTAGGAAAAAACATTTAATTGTGATATTTTCATCTAATTTCTTATAACAGCAGTGGATTTACAAAAGATACGATTACATACACTAGACTTTTCTGGTCGCGAGGATCTATAGGGTTTGTAGGTTGTCCAGGAACCTGAGGTACCCAGAGCCAAACAACTAAGTTGCACCTTTCATTGGATTTTCAATGTGTTTGGAGCATGGATCAATTCATATGGTAAAATATAAAGAGTGAAAAATGTCTATGAAGGAACCCTATGTATAGCAAATGTTCTGCTATTCCGTGTTCTGTATTTTGTGAAGGAATTATAATTTGATATATAATCCTCCACAAATGAATGAGCTTGATGACCCAGGGTTTCACCACACCTAGTGGGGACTATTCCAAGATGCTTGATTAAAGGAGACACTTGAGCAGGTTTTCAATAGCTTTGATTAAGTAATTATTTTTGAAAATTGGAACACATTTGGAACCCCCTCCTAACCATCTCCAACCATGGCCAGGTGGGGCTGTGCTCTGTCTCTCACAATGCGTAACAAGGGAGGTTGAGGGTGCTTGGAGAGCAATGCTTTCTTTGCGGCACATGGTAAACTGCCTGAAATTGAATGAATGCAAAAGAAACAATTGATGGACGGAATGCTGGACAATGCAAACATTCACCCCCAGTCACAAGGATCTGGGTTAAATCCATCATTCTTTTGCTCACCACACCACCCCAGTTTGGACCCAGCCATATGCAAATCAGTCTTGACCCTGTTCCTTGTGGGAACAGTCCAGCCTGAACTGCCAAGCCAGGTCCTCCCTGGACCGGAAACAAGCATCCTGGGACCGGTTTCAGGGCATCACCCTTCTTCAGCCAGGCTAGCTTGAATCCAGTGGTGTAGTGAGCACGGGACCCACGTCTGGGCATACCCTTCACACTTAGGGTGACAAATGCAAAAGAAACAATTGATGGACGGAATGCTGGACAATGCAAACATTCACCCCCATTCACAAGGATCTGGGTTAAATCCATCATTCATTTGCTCACCACACCACCCCAGTTTGGACCCAGCCATATGCAAATCAGTCTTGACCCTGTTCCTTGTGGGAACAGTCCTGCCCGAACTGCCAAGCCAGGTCCTCCCTGGACCGGAAACAAGCATCCTGGGACCGGTTTCAGGGCATCACCCTTCTTCAGCCAGGCTAGCTTGAATCCAGTGGTGTAGTGAGCACGGGACCCACGTCTGGGCATACCCTTCCCACTTAGGGCGACAAATGCAAAAGAAACAATTGATGGACGGAATGCTGGACAATGCAAACATTCACCCCCAGTCACAAGGATCTGGGTTAAATCCATCATTCTTTTGCTCACCACACCACCCCAGCATGGTGAGCAAAAAAACGATGGATTTAGGCCCAGATCTCTGTACTGGGGTGAATGTATGACATTGTTCTGCATTCTGTCCATCAACTGTTGTTTTTGAAATTGAATGAAGACACACAATACTTAAGGCAGATTGACTAACAATTTGCACTAGGTCTGTGTCACAAAAGTGACTGAAGCAGGAACAAAATGCTGCTTTGGGATTTACTTTCCAGCACAAATCCCAAAAGACACAAAAAGTAGCGAGTTTTGCTACTTTTGGTTAACAAGTGTTCAATGGGTGGTATATGGGCATTCCCATGCAATCACCTATGCGTTTCAAAGCCCTCTCTACAAAAAAAAAGTAGATGGGATTTTGTACAAATAAATAAATGACTCCTTGAGACAGGCGTAAAGTTTCAGGAAAACCTTTCCAACTTTGCATGAGTGCAACAATGTATAGACCACATACAAAGTTGGAAAATTTGGAAACCCTGTCTATAGTAGTATTTTGCATTGGAAGAGGATCCTTCCAATTAAAAATGTATGCTTGATGTCTTGCACATACTTGCTAAGGTGCAAGGAAGCCCAAAGTGTGCCAGGACAGGGGGGGGAGAGAGAAACAGTGCCATATCTTAATAGATATGACACTGTTCTGCTCTTTCTCCTTCAAGTAATGCAGCACAGCAATATTGATTGCTGTACTGTCTTGCAAGAAACGTTAGTAAAACTCTCCCTTAGATTCAAACAAAGGGAATATATTACGGGTAAAGTGCATAATAATTCACCAAGGAGACTGAACAGCATGACACATCTGACAACTTCAGCAACTGGCTGATCTCGGCATTAGATACCATTGCCCCCATTAGAATGAGCTCTTCCAGTAGACTCTCTCCCTCCACACCTTGGTTCTCGAACGCTCCTAAAGTGCAAAAATCAGACTGCAAAAGATTAGAACGGCACTGGAGGAGGGCCTATGACAATGAGGATAAAGCAACATATTTAGAGGTGCTGAAATGCTACCATTCCTCTATCCGGAAAGCGCAGACATTTTTTATTGTTGCTTCTATTTCTGAAGCAGCTAATAAGCCCTGCAAACTCTTTAAAATTGTAAAAAAAAAATAGTTTCTCCCTCTGCCACAGAAATGGCTCTTACTCTTACGATAGGTCTTTTTTAAGATCTGTAGAATTCTTTCTATGAGAAAGTCCAAAACCTTTTTAACCAATTTTCTGCTTCAACTTCTTCTATCATGACCTCTCCGGTCTCTACTTTTTGGGCCCTTTGCTTATGAGGTTTGCCCCCATTTCCTTGGCCGATTCAGCAATGGAACTAGCAAGGAGTAAATCAGGATCACCATTAGACCCCTGCCCTCCTGCCTTTTTAAAGCTAGCGACTGAAGTGGTAAATCCTATTATAAACAAGCTGATGAATAAATCACTGGAATTGGGTGAGGTACCACTTTGTTGGAAAAATGCTCTGCTGTTCCCACTCCTTAAAAAGCCATCAGCAGATCCTATAGTCCTGAGCAACTTTAGACCCATTTCTCTTCTCCCCACAGTAGCTAAACGTTTAGAGAAAAGGATTAATAAACAGTTGTCGCATTTCCTAGAATCTAATTTTCTTCTGCATGATTCTCAATCGGGTTTACGCTTGGGCTATAGCACTGAGTCCACTCTGCTAGAGGTATCGGAATTTATCAAGGAAAAACTAAATCAGGTGTTCACCTGTGCTGCTCATGCTGTTGGATTTGACTTCTGCCTTTGACACCATTTCCCATGCCTCCTTACTTGACAGAACTGAAAAAATTGGTGTCAGAGTCCAATCTTTGAATTGGATGAAATCCTTTCTATCAGATCGCTCCCAAGGGGGTTTTATTTCTCCCTTTACCTCTTCCTCCAAACTGCTGGTATGTGGCACCCCCCAGAGGTGCTGCACTTAGCCTGATTCTTTTCAATATCTATCTGGAGCCTCTTGCCAAATTGGTGTAAACTTGGGGGGTGCGGGTGGTCTCTTATGCTGATGACACCCAGCTCTTTCTTGCTTTCCAGGAACATACTCCTTCATCTCTTAGTTCTTTTAAGCAGTGTCTGAAAGAGGTGGTAGCCTCGATAGAGGAAAGTTAACTGAAACTCAACTTTTCTTTGGCACTATGCTTGCACTGGGATGCTAGTTTGTAGTGGCCTCTCGAGGTAGGAGCTCCCTCGACCCCTACTTTGTTGGACAACACCCGGGGGTAAAATTTGATTTGCAGCTTACTTTTGAACCCCAAGTCCAATCTCTCTCTGCTTCTTGTTTTGCCATCCTAAATCCCTTAGAAGAATGCTCCACCTCATTCCGATGGACTCCCGAAAAATGGTTGTCCACGCCTTGGTCACAGTTAATGTGGACTATGCTAACTGCATCTATTTATGCCTTTCAACCTTCCTTCTGCAACGGCTTCAATTCATTCAGAATTTGTCCGCTCACCTCATTCTGACAACTTCCTCTGATTTTTCCATCTCTTCTCATTTATGATCTTCACTGACTTCCCTTGATCAAGAGAATTCAATTTAAAGCTCTTACTTTAGTCAATAGAGCTTACAATCACAAGGGCCCTCTATATCTTAGGTTGAGACTGAGACCTTATTTCCAGTCCAGAGCCTTGAGATCCAACAGCTTGAAACTTCTCCATATTCCTCGCATTTGTAAAGCTAGACAAGGTGGTCGTTCCTTTAACCTACTTGGCTTCTAAATTGTGAAACGTTCTGCCACTCATTCTTCGCTGCATCCCCTCGGAATCAGCATTTAGAAGCAATCTCAAAATGCTCTTGTTTGATACAAATCTGATGGCCAAGTAATTTGTTCACTTCCTCTCTTCGGACTGGTCGCTAGCACCGGGACACCTCTGCGGAGGTAGCTATGTGCTTTACAAATGTCCTGAATTGAATGGAAAATATGATGCTGTTCATGTGTTCCAACTACTGCACTGAGAGACTGACATATATCTTACAAGGAGATGGGAGTTTGTAGTAGCGAGTTCGTTATTTACCTCTTCGAGGGCCAGACTACAAAGGAGGGCAAGTTCTCTTAGGAAGTCTGAATATTTATTGTTCACAAGACAAAGTTTCTTTGATATTAGCTGTGCACACTTTCATGTACATCTCTGATCATAGAGGGTATAGTCTTTTCTTGCACAGCCAGTAGGATTTCTTATGGGTCCTGGTGGGAAGTTTTTTCGCGGAGAGATTTCAAGTCTTTCAGCAAGGTGGAGTACCTTGTACAGCAGAGCCTCAGAATATCAAGGAACACTGTTCTACCAACAGCTCAGAAAGCAAGAAATCAATGTCTTAATAAACCGTCTAACATTCATCCCTAAACATGTGTGGAGGAATACCACCAGCGTTTAAGAGAAACCAAGCGGACTTTCATCAGGGACAAAATCCACACCAACGCAACCAATGCTAAAGAACTCTTCAACGTCATACAGCAATTCACCAAACCCGCCAGCAAAGCCTCGGACATCACACCGTCCCAGGAACTCTTCAACAAACTCAGCTCCTACTTCCATCTGAAAATCAAGGCCCTCTACGACAACTTCAGCGAACAGACGCAGGACACCACTTCACGCTCCACCACCACCGACAAAGAACCGATCATCACCACCTGGAATCCTGCCACCGTCGAGCACACCACCGTGACCATGAAGAACACCCACTCAGGAGCCCCCATGGACCCCTGCCCACCGTACATCTACCACAGGGCCGCCGCCATCGCACCCGAACTAGGACGCACCATCAACGCCTCTTTCGAATCCGGCATCTTCCCCAATGACTGGAAGCGGGCGGAGGTCAAACCTCTCCTCAAGAAGCCCACGGCCGACCCGACAGACCTGAAAAACTACCGGCCCATCTCTCTCCTCCCCTTCGCTGCCAAAATCACTGAGAAACTCGTAAACACCCAGCTGACCACCTTCATCGAAGAAAACTCCATCCTAGACGCCTCCCAGTCCGGGTTCCGCAGCAACCACAGCACTGAGACGGCCCTCCTCGCTGCCACCGACAACCTCCGCATGCTACTGGACCAGGGGCACACCGCAGCCCTCATCCTACTTGACCTCACCGCAGCCTTCGACACCGTACACATCGCACCCTCACAGCCAGACTACACGACGCAGGGATACAAGGAACCGCCCTCGCCTGGATCCGATCCTTTCTCTCCGGCAGAACCCAGAGGATCAGACTCCCTCCTTTTCTCTCCGAACCCACTCGGATCAACTGCGGAGTTCCCCAAGGATCATCGCTCAGCCCCACGCTCTTCAACATCTACATGGCCCCCCTCGCCGCCATTGTCAGACAACACGGGCTCAGCATAGTATCTTACGCCGACGACACCCAGCTCATCCTCTCCCTCACGAAGAACCCCGAAGACGCCAGACTCTGTTTCCAAGAAGGAATGAGAGACGTAGCAGCCTGGATGAAAAGCAGCTGCCTGAAGCTCAACTCGGAGAAGACCGAGGTCCTCATCCTTGGACCCTCCACCTCTGCCTGGGACGACACCTGGTGGCCCTCCGCCCTCGGGAGTCCGCCCACCCCTACAGACCACGCACGGAACCTCTGCATCATCCTCGACTCCTCCCTCACCATGACCCGCCAGATCAACTCCATCGCCTCAACCAGATTCAACTGCCTCCGGATCCTCCGTAAGACCTTCAAGTGGATACCCCCAGAATGCAGAAAAACCGTCACCCATGCACTCATAACCAGCAGATTGGACTACGGCAACACCCTCTACGCAGGAATCAACAGATCCCTCCTACACAGGCTACAGACCGTCCAGAACGCCACAGCCAGACTCGTCCTCGGAACCCCACGGCATGAATACATGACCCAACACCTACGCAACCTCCACTGGCTCCCCGTCGAGAAGAGAGTGACCTTCAAACTGCTCACCCACGCCTACAAATCCCTCCACAACATCGGACCCAAATACCTCAACGAGAGTCTCCTTCCACGTACCCAAGAGAGACCGTCGCTCCTCAGACCTCGCCCTCGCAGAGACCTCTCGCATCCGCAGAACCAGAGCAGGAGGAAGAGCTTTCTCCTACGTCGCAGCCAGAGCCTGGAACGAGCTCCCAGTAAACATCAGATGCTCCCCCACCCTCCACACCTTCAGAAGGAGCCTCAAGACCTGGCTCTTCGACTGAACAGGAGCTGCGCCCCCCCCCCAGCGCCTTGAGACCCTCACGGGTGAGTAGCGCGCTTTATAAACCCCTGATTGATTGATTGAGTCTAGGGGTCTCAGAGAAAGGCACCTGTACAAGTAATCCTAAATTAACTAGCATTTAATAATGACTTGCTGGTCAATGACCATGTAATCTGCAACCTTTATTGTTCCTGAAGGATAACTAGCTTCAAACTTCGCAGAGGCCAATGGACATTACACAGTTGAAGTTTAGTTGGTGCAGCAGATGATTTTCTTTGGCATGGTAAGTTCTGTATATCTGTCAATTTCATGCTATGCCTCTGTTAAAAAATAAAACACATGTTGGGAAGCCCTTACTGTCTAACATGGGTTTAATGAAAAATAATCAGCACCACAACAAAAAACATAAAACCATTTGTCATTTCAACTGACCATAACTCTCACTAGCAAATGTCAGTTTGGAGCCTAATACTCAGATGCATGACATTTAGTACAATGTATGTATGTTTTCTCTCAAATATAGGTCTATAAAACTTAATCACAAAACAAAAACTTGATACTTTCAGCAAGAACGTATCTAATGAGCAAGTGGCAGGATTTTCGTACTGTGGGATGCGGGAGACGTCCTTGAATAGAATATACAATGTATTAATACAATACTGGATTTGTTATTCTCCTAAAATCTAAGTCCTAACTGCCAACTCGGAAACGAGGTTAGGCTTTGCAGAAATGTGCAAATGTATTGCCCTAAAAAAAACGCGTTCTGGACTTACTAGAGTCATAAACAGAGCCATGAAACTAAGCAAACATAATTTAGGCTGAAGGACGCTATATATGAATACGAAACAACATCAATAATTGATTATAAAATATGTTGGTACACCAAGTGTTATACAGATTGATATATATGAGAAAAACATTACCGGCTGTAGTGCATAATATTTGGTTATGTATTCACAATTTACAATTGATCTTGTGCATCAACTTTCACTGGCTTAAATGCACATTCTTTTGTGTGATTGTACATTCCCGGTTCAAATGCACTTTGTTGCTTTGAAATGTACATTTTCTTGAATGCATATTTTAATAGGAACATTTTTATTACAAACAATTACACATATGACAGATGTTTATTGTTCAATATTATATAACTATCTAGCCTGCTCATTAACTGAAATGTGTACTTCACTGGGGTAATGTAGTTTCCTCAAATAACAGAAAATAAATAATTCATGCGTATGAAGTAACTTTTTGCTAAATAGGTTATGAAAACACTCCTTGAAATGCTGTTATGATTAAGATTAAAAAATGATTACACAAGTTATGGTTACCTATGCTACCACAGCATCACTATTTCATGGCACATACATTCTTGAAATGCCGTGCATGCAAAATATTCCTGCTTTTGACAATCACATGTGCATGCTGTGCCTTAACCCCTTTTCTGCTGATGTTTTTCTATCCCATTGCTGAGCTCTTTTTTGGCTATTTGGGGATCTTTAGGCTTAGGCCTCCATAGCTTTTTTTCCAACATAAGGTATCCACGCCAAATTTGCATCATTTTCATCATTTTTTCCTAACATCATGAAGATTCTAAGAGTACCCAGTGTTTGTGGATTCGTCTAGAGGGGACCAAGAAAATAGTAAAAATATACCTACATTTTAGTTCTTTGAAGAAAAATGGGAAAAAACGTCTGCACAAGAAAGTGTCTGGTTTTTGGGTTTTGTTGCTAAAAATGGCATCAACAAACGGTTTGCTGTACTAAAATCATCATCTTCCCAGCTTTCAAAAACAAGCCGAGCTAAATAAAAAATATTATTTTTTTTTACCACAGTTTTGGCTGTTTGGTGAGTGTTAAAATCAACTTCCAGTTTGTGGTGAAAACAGGTGTGAAACCTATGGGTGATCCTGGAAAGCTATAGATTTCTGAAAATGAAGCATTCTGAATTTAGCAAGGTATAATTTTTATAGATCTCTCAAGGTTTTCTCAAAGAAATTAACTGTTGAAATAATAAAATATTGAAAATGAGTAGGAAAAAACATCCATTTGTAGCAATGTTTAAATCCAATTTCTTGTAACGATTGAGGATAAGTCCTCTAGAACCATCTGGCCATGGGGGTCTATAGGGTTTTTAGGTTGTGCAAGATCCCGAGGTACCCAAAGTCAGCAACTGAGCTGCACCTTACAATAGATTTTCACTGTGTATCTAGTATAGAGAAATTCATATGGTAAAATATAAAGAGTGAAAAATTGGTATGAAGAAAACCTATGTATTTCTGAAATGTGCGCCAGATACCGAATTTTGGAGCAGTGCTTATATCTACACCTCTCACCCATACTACCATGTGATTTAGAGGGCATTTTGCAAAATGTCTTTTTTGTCCACACTGGGTTACTTTGGAAGCCAGGAATGAAGACAAATCCAATTGGTAATGTTAGACCTGTCAGCCTTATGGTGGTCTTTCTCCAAACCGTTTGCCTTCTTCCTCCATTTCTACTGATCTTGTTTTTGCTGGCATGGTACAATAGGCTTGTACCCAATTGGCATATTTAAGTTACTTGTAAGTCCCTAGTAAAGAAGCACTCCATGTGCCCAGGGCCTGTTAATTAAATGCTACTAGTAGGCCAGCAGCACTGATTGTGTCATCCACTTAAGTAGTCATTTTAAACTTGACTCAGATCTGCCATTGCAGAGTCTGTGTGTGCAGTTTAAACTGACATTTCGACCTGGCAATATTAACCTTTTTTCAGGCCCAAACCTTCCCTTTTTATATATATACGTCACCCCTAGTGTGTGCCCTGGACAACCCAGAGGGCAGAGTGCAGTGTTTTTAAAAGGTAGGACTTGTACTTTTACGTTTTACATGTCCTGGTAGTGAAAAAGTCTTTAATTAGTTTTTCACTACTGCAGGGCCTATCTCTCCCATAGGATAACATTTGAGTTACCTTATTACATTTTATAAGTGTCATTTACAAATCGGAAGAGATAACCTGTTCATGTTTTATTTGAAAAGCCCTATTTAGTGGTGAAGTCAGGTTTTTAATCACAATTTAAAAAATTTCACTTTTAGAAAGATGGCATTTTTCTGCCCTTAGCACTTTTGTCCCTGTAGCCTGGCATCGGACACATGACTGGGTGTAACTGACAGTTATACTTTGTGAATTCCCCCTAGATAGTCACACAATAGAGGGTTTATGTGTGCCTGAGTGGGCCATCTGCTGGCAGGATGGGGGACGGAGCTGAGCGCAGCCCCGCTTACACCTGAATAGCCAGTGCTCATCTTCACACAAAGGGCCTAATGACCCTGCATTGCTACTTCATCCAGTTTGGAGGCAGGACAAGATGGCATCTCTGTGAAGAGACCGTAGCGGTCTCCCGATCCCTCGCCGCTTGATGACAACTGAGGGAGCGGAGCCTCAAAGACATCGCGCTCACCTGCCGGAAGGGATACAGTCTGTGGAGTGCTCACCTGGGTCAAGGAAGCAACTCCGTGGCCCATGTGGCGACCGGGGCTCGGATGGTCCTGGCAGGACTGGGGGCTTCCTTAACGCGGATTACTTTCTCCGCCTGAGCCGCTGCGGAGCTTCTGGCTGTGCTCGTGGTACGGCCCAGTTGACTTTGGCGTGGAAAAGCACCAAATTCAATATGCCCCCCAAGTCTGCCGGCTCTGCTCGTGATCGGAGTGGAGAAGTCGGGCAGCCTGGTCCAACAGCTGTCACTATGGGGGTGTGCCCTCCCCCACGCTCCAAGGGACTAAAGACTACTCTCTCCTGCGGAGCTAAGGACGCCCCTAAAGGAAATAAGGGCCTGGAGGCCAATCCCAACGAGAATAATACCAATGAAAATAAGGAGGGGACAGGGACAAAAGCGGACTCTCCCTTGCAGCAGTCAATTACTGAGTTCTTCACCCCCACAACGGCGGCCCATGGAGGATGACAGAACATCACTAGTGAGGTAGGAGGTGATGGGGGGGGGTAGAGCACCAATCTACAACTCAATGTAAAGAACTGAACCCCAGTGATGGTGTTAACGTTAAGAGGGGCGGGACCGGGCCGGAACAATTGATACACAACCCATGTAAAGAGACTCTTTCAACAGCCCCAGTCCACGAAGACCCAGGGGTGGGACAAGGGCAGAGTGTCACCCAACTGGAGGAGAGCCTCAGACCATGCCAGAGGCTTCATGTCCCCCGTCTTGTAACATGGTAGGGCTAGAGACAAAGGCGTTAATAAAGGGGGTTGCAAGTCTCAGGTCCCATCGAAGAATCCCTAGACCTAGCGGACAAGTTATTTTCCCTGACGGATGGCTCTGATATGAGTGCGGCAGTATCTGCGGGGGAGAGTGCGTCTATATCCTCCAGCTCTGACCCTAGCAGCCAGCTGGATGGGCCCGATACGGTATTCTGCAGGAAGAAAAATTTGAGGCGAAGCAAAGAGCGGATGTCCCAGGGTCAGGGTAAGGAGGGCCCGAAGAAACAAGGAAGTCTCACTTTGAAGTGGGATTATTCTGCCACGCAAAAAGCATATGAGGAGCCTTATGCGGAGGTCAGAAAGGTACACAGTAATCAAGACCTTGAGGAGCCGACCTTGAGACTGATATATGACTCGATCAAACAACACCAGGAAAAGACGCAATGAGATGGCAAAAAAAAAACGCCTGGCAACAAAGAAATTACAAGGGGCGGCCAGAAAGTTAGCGAAAGCATGTACTGAAATTAGTGAGAGGATGACAGCGGTAGAGGAACGTACGGCTGGTTTAGAGAATGAAGTGGCGAAAGGACAAGATCAAACAGAAGCCCAGAGAGTACAAATAGCGGACATGTAATGGAAGCTCGAGGACTATGAAAATCAGTTAATACGCAACAACCTACGTATCTTGGGCATAGAAGAAGACAGAGGGAGGAGACATCAGAGCCTATGTCTTAGAACTGCTGAAAGGGGCCTTCCCAGAGCTCCAGCAGTGGAACTGGGACATGGAAGTCCAACGGGTCCATCGCCACCCTCTTATGCTTAAAAACCCCAGGCAGACTCATTCAAGGGGTATGCAACAACCAAGAGCCATCATAGTTTATTTCGGGAATTTTTTATTGCGTGAGGCAGTATTCCTTAAAGCTCACCCGGATTCCAAACGATCATACGAAGGACAGTCATTCTTCACTCAACCCGACTTTTGCCATGTGACCGTGGAAAGACGCTGGCACTTAAGACAGCTGATCCAAACTTGTCAAGCGCAGGGGGCAGAGGCCTGTTTGTTAAATCCAGCCCGCTTGAAAATAATTTACAACAGCAAAGTGAGAGTTTTCACATCTGAAGTAAAGGCAACTGAAGTAAAGGCAAAGGAATATCTGGACAAAATACGGAAGTAGAGACAGAACAAGAGTAATGAAATAAAATTTGTCATCTGTATGATGAAGGGATACAATGGGGTGGTGAAGAGAGGCTTTCCCTAGACACTACCAGACACAAGGGTTGGTTATTGGTGGGGGTATTGAGCAGTGGGGGGGGACACAGGCACCATCACCCAGACCTCAAAAGGTCTGTTTGTCTCACTAATCGGGTGGGGGGGGAGAAAGGGGAGAGGAAGGGCCTTTGGCGAGGGGGGAGGGATGGGGTGGGGCTAGGGGTAGTCAAGGGAGGAAATGGGGCACAACAAGCATCAGGGAGATTTCAGACAAGAGTAGTAGTCAAATCTTGGCAGAGGAAGAGCAAGAATAGGGTATCCAATGGAGGGAGGTGGCTTCTCCTGGAGGCAGAAAAAAACAAGATCATCATGATTAACTTAAGGATAGCCTCGGTTAACATTTGTGGCCTAAACGACCCTGGAAAATGACGTAGGGTTGCAGAAGACCTGAAAATGCTACATTCTGACATTGTCTGCCTCCAGGAAACGCATATTGTGGGTGCGGAAAAAAATGTTTTAGATCAACTAGGGTATAATCTCATAACGCATACAACACAGGGAACCAAAACTAGAGGGGTTGCTATTTTAACTCGGAGAAAAGAGATTGTATGCAAGAAACAATTGGCTGACAAATAGGGGCGCTGGGTTATCGTAGAGATACATATTTCTGCATTTTCATTTACCTTGTGCTCAATATATGGGCCAACGGGGGACGCCCCTGAGGTCTTTGAGTTTTTAAATATGGAACTAGCAGGATGGCCGACCCCGATTATAATGTGTGGGGATCTGAACATTAATGGGATTGGTGTGCGGCGGGGCAGTATCGCAGGATCATATACAGACCGGAAGTCCAGGGTCTATAGAGTTCTGTCCCATTTAGCAGAAGGAAATGGGTTATTAGATGTATGGAGAAATGTAAAAATGACAAACCTTGATTCTGGAAGCACCTATTTTTCGGCTCCTCACAGAACAGTTGCCCGGATGGATTACTTTTTTGTTTCTCAGTGTTTAATTAGGAAATGGAGCATTGAAAAATTTCCCCGAGTAATGTCAGACCACAACCCCCTAGTCTTAGGGATATCACAGATTGGGGGAGAGAGGGCACAACAGAACTGGACCTTTGAAAGGGGGCTGCTAGTGGATGAGGGGTATATTGCCCATATGAAAAAATGGATAGAAGAGTTCTTGGGACATAACCGAGGGAGCGCCCGAATCTGAATGGTCTGGGATGCCCTAAAGGCAGGCATCCATGGAGAGACACTAAGTTTTAGTCTACACCGCTCCAAAAAACAACGTCAGCAGCTAACTGAACTATATCAAAGATTAAGAGTAATTGAAGAAGAATTAGTCGGGGCGATAGAGGCTGGAGAGATTATGGAGGGTATATTGAGCAGGCTTGCCCTAGCCAAAGCAGCAATAGATGACGTAGTTATAGCTAAGGTTACCGAGAAATATATGACACGAAGGGAGGAATGCTATGAGTGCAGTGAACGGGCAGAACCTATATTAGCAATGTGTACTAGACAGAACAATGTGCGGAGCGAGATAACAGCAATTCAGAATGAGAAAGGTAATCTGATCACCACAGCTCCGGGAAACCGAGAGGAATTTCACAGGTTTTATATGAAAGTATATGATTCTGAGAGGGATAGCGGGGAGAATGCAATTAGTGAATATCTAGCTTCTGACTGCTGTGAGAAATTCTCCTTGGAGGATCAGGAAGCTCTGGTAGCTGCCTTCCTACCCGATGAAATATTCAGAGCACTTAGTGAACTTGCAGCAGGAAAAGCCGCAGGGCCAGACCGAATTCCGCTCATGTTTTATAAAGTTTTTTGTCCCTCTCTCGGGGCAGATTTCTCAAGTGTGCTCCGTCAGGTACAGATGGGGAAATCTCCCCCAGAATCCTGGGCACAAGCTAGTATAGTGGTATTCTTGAAGATGGGGAAGCCATCCATAGACCCAGGCTCATATCGACCAATCACGCTGATGAATACGGGTGCCAAAATATATTCTAAGGTTTTGGCGAATCGTTTGAGCCCGGTCATCGGACGAGTCATCGCGCCCACACAGCATGGATTTATACTTGGGAGGGACACCACAGACCATTTCAGAAGAGTCATCACGATTTTAGATGCTGCATCAGTTGCAGAAGACCCTATGGCACTCATATCATTAAATGCAGAGAAAGTATTTGATAGGGACTCCTGGGACTTTCTGTGGGCGGCCCATGAATGGCTGGGAGTCGGAATGGGTTTTATTAAAGCCCTACGCATTTTGTATGCCTCTCCTACAGCTAGAGTCATATTGGCGGGAGGACAAACGGAGGAGTTTAAGATAAAAAGGGAGACCAGGCAGGGTTGCCCTAGCTCTCCATTATTGTTTGCCTGCTATATTGATCCTCTAATTCGTAGGATTGATGCCAACCCCGGGATAAAACCTATAAGCTTTCATGGGTTTGAAACCAAGATCTTAGGTTCTGCAGATGATCTAGCAGTCACTACATCACTACCGGAGCCAGCACTTGCTGAAATAACGAAAGAAACACTGGCCTTTGGGAAAATATCAGGGCACTCACTCAATCAACATAAAACCCAAATTTTAATTAATTAATAGCTTGGGTTGAACGACCCTCGGGTCGCCCAGTCGGCAACGTATTTAGGGGTAAATATTTCACCTAATATAGGGCAAATCGTGGAGCTGACTCTAGCCCCTGTCATTGAGAAGGGGTCACAGGATTTTGCCCAGCTGAATAATCTCCACTTATCATTGATAGGCCGCTGTAATGTGGTGAAAATGATTTTCTTGCCTAAAGTTTTATTTTTTTTCAGATCAATACCTCTGATATTCGAGACAGTGTGGTTCAAGAAGTTAGAGGGGATGTGTTAGACCCGTCAGCCCTAGGGTGGTCTTACCCCGTTTTTTTCTCTTTGCGCCTCATTTTTTGCCACTACATTTTGTTGGACCTAGGTCTCTGGGCGCCTTACCACTGCCAAACAGTGGTGAGGTGCAGGTGCTCTCTCCTATTAAGATGGCTGCCACAGGCCCCTGCTACTGCGGAGTGGCCTTGCATACACATACTAGTAGTCAGGATCAGGCTGGGACATAAGGATACAGTATCCATGCCGTCCCCGCCTCTGGGCCTCATAGCCAGACATGAGGGAAGCTTCTAGAACCTTCCAGCTTGGGGAGGAGTTATGTTTTGCCACCTTTAGGAGGGTCACCTGACCTAGGGGTATAAGAGGTTTGGAGGGAAACCTTTTAGTCAGTTGGGGCACCACTGATCCTGGGAGAACCTCTGCCGGAGTACAGGCTTTAGGGCCTAGGGGGGAGACCTACACTACTGCTACTGACAAGGCTTAGGCACTGCTGTAGTAAGATAGCTGAGGAACGCCCGCCCCCCACTGACCTTGCCCAGTGTGAGGGGACCCAGGGAACCATCTTCAGCGTGCTTGGAAGTACCATCCAGCACCCCAAGTACCACCAACTCATTCCCTTCCCCATAAGGAGAAAACCAAAGAAACAACCACAGAAGAACTACCGCAAGCAACCTGAAACTGCAACCCTGACCAAACAGCAAGGTCAGAACCCTGAACTGCCAAACTGGGGATCACCAGGTAAAGCGCCGTGCCCTGAAGCGCTAAACCTTCACCCCAATCCACTACTAGCTGTCGCAGTGCTGCCCTGCTGCGGGGCTGCCCAAAGCACTGCTGTAACTGCCCCCCTGCTAGCCGGTTCCAAGCACGCTCCGGCGCTGTGACTCCACGTGGGAGGAATCGCCCCATCCAGCCACTGACCTCGGGCTGGAGACTGCGATTGCGGCCGTCGCCGCGTGTGAAGAACTGCGGAGGTGGGCGTGGCCTCCCCGAGGCCTTGGTGGTGAGGCGCGCCGTCCGCGCCCTCACCGAAGATCCAGAAGCTGCCCACGAGATCACCGCCGGGCCCGGGAGCCCTCTGAGGCAGAAGTTGCGGCCTGGAGATCACCGCCATGGCCCAGGTGAGGGAAAGAGGCCTCCGGCACCGCCGACGCCGTTGCCGAGCGACCGGGGACGCCGACCGCGTCATCGGCCGCACCCCCGGGAAGGCCGCGCAGTGATTGGCTGCCGACTCCCACCGCGCCCCCAGCGCCTACGGAAGCCGGAGAGGAGTCCCGGTGAGCAAAGGGAGGCGGGAAGCCGGCCGGAGAGGACTGCCTGCTCCCGCTCCCTCCCCCGCATCATACCACTGTCTACGGGGACCGGAGAAGAGCATTACCGGACCCCGACGACCCGCAATCCCCGCCAGGAGGCCTATCGGCCCCAGTCCGGGCCCCGCCCAACAGAACACGGGCCGGCCCGGGGAGAAACCAGCCGCTCAGGCGAGCGACCACCGAAATCACCGCAGGTGAGCCCGGGAGGCCCCTAGGGCATGTAGAGTCGCCACTGGGGGCCGGGGGCCACCTCCTCAAGCCACACAAGGGGGAAACCAGGACTAACTTTGTCCACGAGAAGAGGCGAGGCCCGGAGAGGAGTGGGCCTGGCCTGAATTAACCCCTAAGTAGCCCTTGAGAGCCACAGAAGCCCGAATCAACAGGGAAGCCCCAGAGAGAGGGACACGTGGAGGGGTTCCCTAAACTATTTACCAGCCTGATTATTTTGCCTGCTTTAATTAATGGTTAGGCCTGATTTATATCCTTAATAATGAAATGTGTTTGCCTAGTGTAAAGGTGTCTACCTGAATTGAGCTGAAGTGTTCACCTGCCAAGAGTTAAAGTGTTCTTATGTTGTAGGCCTACCTGCTTTGCGACGCCCACTGTACTGAATGTGGTTGCGCCTAGGCTGATACAGGTTCTTCATCATCTACAGTGTAATGTGCATCTAATGTCTAGCTAATTACATGTCGCCAACTGTGTTGAAGTATAGGTGTTGACCTACAGCCTATGACCTACAGTGTTACCTGCTTTTCTAGGAGGTTATTGATACTGCCTTTTTAATGGCGTAACGTTCTATCAATCAATCAATCAATCAATCACGGCATTTATAGAGCGCGCTACTCACCCGGGAGGGTCTCAAGGCGCTGGGGGAGGGGGTAAGTTACTGCTCGAACAGCCAGGTCTTGAGCTGCTTCCTGAAGGAGAGATGGTCCTGGGTTCGCCGAAGGTGAGTGGGGAGGGAGTTCCAGGTCTTGGCTGCCAGGTAGGAGAAGGATCTTCCTCCGGCGGTGGTTCTGCGGATGCGTGGTACGGTGGCGAGGGCGTGGCTGGTTGATCGTAGCTGGCGTGTGGGCGTGTAGAAGGTCATGCGGTCGTTGAGGTACTTTGGGCCCAGGTCGTGGAGGGCCTTGTGTGCGTGGGTGAGGAGTCTGAACGTGATTCTCTTGCTGACGGGGAGCCAGTGCAGGTCTTTCAGGTGTCCGGTGATGTGGCTGTGTCGGGGGATGTCCAGGATGAGTCGTGCGGAGGCGTTCTGGATGCGCTGGAGTCTCTTTTGAAGTTTGGCTGTGGTTCCGGCGTAGAGGGTGTTCCCATAGTCCAGTCGGCTGGTGACGAGTGCCTGGGTGACGGTCTTCCTGGTTTCAGTGGGGATCCATCTGAAGATCTTGCGGAGCATGCGCAGGGTGTTGAAGCATGAAGATGAGACGGCGTTGACTTGTCTGGTCATCGACAGGGAGGAGTCCAGGATGAAGCCCAGGTTGCGTGCGTGGTCCGTTGGCTTGGGCGCGGTGCCCAGGGCCGGGGGCCACCAGGAGTCGTCCCAGGCGGAGGGTGATGAGCCCAGGATGAGGACTTCCGTCTTGTCTGAGTTCAGTTTAAGGCGGCTGTTCCTCATCCAGTCGGCGACGTCTCTCATCCCGTCGTGTAGGTTGGCTCTGGCGGTGGTGGGGTCGTTGGTGAGGGAGAGGATCAGCTGGGTGTCGTCGGCGTAGGAGATGATGTTGAGGTTGTGTCGGCGTGCGATGGCTGCGAGGGGGCTCATGTAGACGTTGAAGAGGGTTGGGCTGAGTGAGGATCCTTGTGGAACGCCGCAGATGACTTCGGTGGCTTCGGATCTGAACGGGGGAGGCGGACTCTCTGGGTTCTTCCGGCGAGGAACGAGATGATCCATTCCAGTGCTTTCTCTCGGATTCCGATGTTGCTGAGGCGCTTCACTAGGGTGCGGTGGCAGACGGTGTCGAACGCCGCGGAGAGGTCCAAGAGGATGAGGGCAGCTGTTTCCCGTTGTCGGTTAGGGTTCTGATGTCGTCGGTGGCTGCGATAAGGGCGGTCTCGGTGCTGTGGTTGGCCCGAAACCCGGACTGCGAGGGGTCGAGGATCCATTCGTCTCGAGGAAGGCGGCAAGCTGTCTGTTGACGGTCTTCTCGATGACTTTGGCCGGAAACGGAAGGAGCGAGATGGGACGGTAGTTCTTGAGGTCGGTGGGGTCCGCCGTTGGTTTCTTCAGGAGGGCGGTAAGCTCGGCGTGCTTCCAGCTCTCCGGGAAGGTGGCGGTGTGGAAGGAGGAGTTGATGATGTCCCGGAGATGGGGTGCGATGGTGGCGTCGGCTTTGTTGAAGACGTGGTGTGGGCAGGGTTCGGTTGGTGATCCGGAGTGGATGGAGTTCATCGTGCGGGTGGTGTCTTCGGTGCTGATCGGGGTCCAGTTGCAGAGGGTGGTGGTGGCGGGCGTTGGTTCGGCGGTAGGGTGCGTTGTTTGTGCGTCGAAGCTGTTGTGTATGTCGGTGATCTTGCGGTGGAAGAACGCGGAGAGTGAGTTGCAGAGGTCTTGCGAGGGGGTGATGTCGTTGTTTCCGGCGCTGGGGTTGGAGAACTCTTTGACGATGCTGAAAAGTTCCTTGCTGTCATGGGCGTTGTTGTCCAGTCGTTCTTTGAGTGCCGACTTCTTGGTGGCACGGATCAGCTGGTGGTGTTTGCGGGTGGCGTGCTTGAGGGCGGTCCTGTTGTCTGTGGTCTGGTCGAGTCGCCAGGTTTTCTCGAGAGTGCGGCAGTTCTTCTTGGATTCCTTGAGTTCGTTGGTGAACCAAGGGGTTTTCTTGCTTCCGGGTCTGCTGGGAGGGTTTTTAGTGGTGCGAGGTCGTCGGGCGCAGGCGGTCAGCCACTTGGCGAGGTTGCTGGCTGCTTCGTTTGGGTCCGTTGTGTTGGTGGGTGTGTTCTGGCTGAGGGAGGCGGTGAGCTGCTCGGCGGTGATCTTGCTCCAGCTCCGGCGGGGAGCCTGTTGCGGGTGGTGGTGGGTCGCAGTCTTTCTGAAGCTGAAGTGGACGCAGCTGTGGTCGGTCCAGTGGAGTCCGGTGGCGTGGCTGAAGGAGATGTGCTTGCTGGACGAGAAGACGGAGTCAAGCGTGTGGCCGGCGTAGTGGGTGGGCGTGTTCACCAGTTGCTTGAGTCCGAGGTTGGCGAGGTTGTCCAGCAGGGCGGTGGTGTTTCTGTCGTTGCTGTTCTCCAGGTGGAAGTTGAGGTCCCCTAGGAGGATGTAGTCGGCGGAGGGCATGGCGTGCGGGCTGATGAAGTCTGCGATGTCTTCGCTGAATAGTGTGCGTGGTCCCGGGGGTCTGTAGATGAGGGTGCCTCGGAGGGTGGTCTTGGGGTCAGTGTGTATCTGGAAGTGTAGGTGTTCGGCGGCGGAGAAGGTCTCGTCGGAGTTAGTCGAGATGCGGATGGTGTTCTTGTGTACGATGGCGATGCCTCCTCCCGTCTGGTTGACGCGGTCCCTCCGGGTGATCTTGTATCCGTCCGGGATGGCTATGGCGATGTCGGGCGCTGAGGAGGCGTTCATCCAGGTTTCGGTGAGGAAGGCGATGTCCGGTGCTGTTGCGTCGAGCAGGTCCCAGAGTTCCACGGCGTGCCTGTGGACGGAGCGGGTGTTCAGCAGGATGCATTTCAGGTGGTTGCTGCTGTTGCTCGACTTGGCGGAGGTGGTGCACGTCCGGGGGCAGGTGAATCGGCAGGTTTGGCAGGTGAAGGGTCCGTGGGTGCGTCTCGGTGAGGCTCGGTAGCAGGCAGGGTTCCGGCCGGCATTGAGTGCGGTGAGTGTGGCGGCGTCGTAGGTCCGTCGGGTGGTGATGCATCGGTGGGATCCAGGGGTTCTGGCGCTGGGCGCGGTCCAGGCGCGGACGGGCGCAGACGGGCTTGCCTTAGGCGCGCCTTCGGCGCGCCAGCGGCGCGGCCGCGCAGCGGCCGCCATTTATGGGGAGGTGGGAGGGAGGAGCAGCTGGGAGGCGGGAGGCAGGGGCAGCGAATGGGCAGTCAGGGGGGCGGGGCCGCAGGGTACGCAGCGGCGGGAATGGCGAGAGGCAGCGGGGGCACAGAAGGAAAACAAGGGGAGAGCAGACAAAATCACGGGCACAACGACAATGGGGCGGCGAGGGGCACAGAAAGGAAAACAAGGGGAGAGCAGACAAAATCACGGGCACAGCGTCAATGGGGCAGCGAGGGGCACAGAAAGGAAAACAAGGGGAGAGCAGACAAAATCACGGGCACAGCGTCAATGGGGCAGCGAGGGGCACAGAAAGGAAAACAAGGGGAGAGCAGACAAAATCACGGGCACAGCGTCAATGGGGCAGCGAGGGGCACAGAAAGGAAAACAAGGGGAGAGCAGACAAAATCACGGGCACAACGACAGTGGGGCAGCGAGGGGCACAGAAAGGAAAACAAGGGGAGAGCAGACAAAATCACGGGCACAACGACAATGGGGCGGCGAGGGGCACAGAAAGGAAAACAAGGGGAGAGCAGACAAAATCATGGGCACAGCGTCAATGGGGCAGCGAGGGGCACAGAAAGGAAAACAAGGGGAGAGCAGACAAAATCACGGGCACAACGACAGTGGGGCAGCGAGGGGCACAGAAAGGAAAACAAGGGGAGAGCAGACAAAATCACGGGCACAACGACAGTGGGGCAGCGAGGGGCACAGAAAGGAAAACAAGGGGAGAGCAGACAAAATCACGGGCACAACGACAATGGGGCGGCGAGGGGCACAGAGAGGAAAAGGGGAGACAAGCAGACAAAACGGGCACCGGGGCCACAAGCGGAGGGCGATCTTACCTGCAGAAGCAGCGGGCAGACAACACAGGCGGAGCTGTGTGGTGGGGGAGCGACCTACCTGTTCTAATGTGCTTGAATTAAATTTATGCACTAGTTTATGAAGCTACAATGAAATGAAATGTTGCCTAAGATTATCTGCCTTATCAACTGCTAATTTAAATGAGATAAAGGATCTTGTTTTTACATCAAAGCCTGGTGTGGTGTCCCCCTTTATTGTTGCGCATTATTGAGTCAGTGTGAGTGTGTGCTGCACAAGTGCTTAACACATTGCCTTCGGGTGCCTTCCTACCTCGCGCCAAGCTACCGCGTCGGAATCGGCGACCCTGGTTCTAACAGGATGGTAATATTTTTATAAGGGCATACGGGAAGACAAGGCGGACCCAGAAGTTCAGGTCTCTCCCCAGGGAGAGAGCAGGAGTGACGGTCCCAGATTTTAGATTATATCACCTAGCATCAGCCCTGCAATATATGTGTGGATTAGTTGGGGGAAATCCCTTCGATCCCTGGAATCAGGGGAGGGTGCCGGATATCTATGAGTTATTGATAGAGAAAGATGCCAAAAACCTCTATTTAAGGTTTACCGAGCCTAGTTACTACAAGAAGGTGAGGTTCAAGACTATTAGCAGCAGGTCAGGTCTGGAAGATGGTAAAAAGAAAGATGGGGATAGGAAGAATAAATTACTACACCCCCTATATATGAATCCAGCACTACCAATAGTCTTTCACGATAATACAATGAGACGGTGGAAGGGCTTAGGGGTAGACATGATTGGGGATTTAGTTGGTGTAACTGGATTCAGGTCATTTTCAGAGATACAAGATAGATATGGGTAGACAGGAAAGATTTTTTTAAATATCTACAGGTACGTAGTTATTGGTGGAAGAAAACAGGGGGACCAAAAGGGTTAGGCAAGAACACTATGATGGATGGACTAAAGGACGAAGAAGGGTGTACCATCAGTAGGATCTATAGAGAGCTGATCGCCATGCAGCCAGACGACCTAGAGAGACAGGCCGATAAATGGGACCAAAGGCTTGGGATAAAAGGATCCGGCTTCCTCGACTCCTTAGATAAGGGACACAATATACTCTGTTCATCAAAATTACAGGCGCAGCATTTAAAAACGATTTTAGATTTGTACTACATGCCAGACAAAATAGCAAAGTGGGGGGATCAGTGGGTATAAGCTGGCCCTGTTGCCAAGCACTCAGGGCAGGTGTGGTTCAAATGTTCTCGACCTGCCTGCAGCTGGATATCCTTAAGAAAGATATAGAACAGTTCCTAGAGCTAACCCTGAAGGTGAATGTGGTTTTAACCCCCAATTTAATGCTACTGGGGGTATGTAGCTCAGGATCAGATGGTACCCAACCATACTTTATGTTTTGGCGATGGCAGTGGGCAAAATCTGTATTGATACAGCCTGGTTAGACCCGGTGGCCCCATCCTTTTCACAATGGCTCGCCCGGCTCCTCTCCACTTTTAATCTGGAGAAAGGAATCTATGAAAGAAACGGCCCAAACGCTGGGGAAAACAATATGGGCTCCAGTTTAAAGGTGGAAGGCAGAGGTTGTGGGCCTCTGAAGCAATAATGAACTGAAATATTGTATATGAAAATGATGCTGCTATTAAGGTATAGGTTTTAACCCCAATGCTTATTTTATATCTATGAAATCTCTCTGAAGAATCGTCTGTATATGTAATAATGAACTGAAAATACTGTCACAATGAAGGACTGCCACACTGCTGGACTGATGCTCTAAAGGGACTGCTGCCCTGCTGTTCTGACCTGTTGCCTGCTGCCCTCTTGCCTGGGGAACAAGATATGAACCTGCAACCCCATCTTGAACACAGGACCCAAGAGGGACTAAAAGGGCTAGTCTGCTGGCCTCCTGAATTGAGCCTCAGGTACATAAAAGGCTCGCCAACAGCTCCTGGACTTGTCTTCAGTGAGTTTCAGTCCCCTTAGTGGTGCTTCTCAGATCCTGGACCCTTGGCATGGCCTAGTGGGCTCTTAAATCAAGGTTTTGGGCTCTTCGTGACCGCAAATGGGCCAGTTCGCATCAGCACCATGCTGCTTGCTCCAAAAATCAGAGCAAGCCACCGCCAGCCTGTCCCATCGCACAGTAGCTTTGTTAGCCCACGAGGACCGCCAACACAAAGCTCCAGCCCATCCGTCTGCAATGCCTGGCCTGCTCTTCTGCCATGCCTGCGACGCTCTCCTTGTTCCCGGTGACCCTCTCCAATGCAAACAGGACTCTTGGCACAAAACTTGAGTAGGTAAAACTTTAGTGGGATTAATCTGGGACTGTATCTGGCTCACACTCCATTGCCGGCAGTCTGAACTTTTGACTTTGACCCAGTTTGGCACTACCACATAGCTGCAGTTGGTGCTTTCTGTTTCTAGGCACTATTTTACAGTTTATTCTTTAACGATTCATAACTCTGGTTCTACCGATAAACTTTGTCATTTTGGTCTTGTTTTATTTATTAACTTAATCTCTATTTTTCTAACCTGGTGTGGGATCTTTTTGTGTGGTGTTTTCACTCTTTTACTGTTTTAAGGAAGGCGGTGTGCACAGGTTCATTTAGGGTTAGCTGGTGCCTTACCCTGACTCAGATTGTGGTTGCTGCCTAACCAGGGCTCACACCCCAGTCAACCAGAAACTCAATTTCTAACAGGTAATAAATGTTCGGCTATTCTGTATTCCAACATGTCTCCCGACAAAAAACGTACCTCCCTGGTATGGCTGGGCCAAATGCCTGCACCACAAAATACCCCAAAACCCAACCTGGAAACATCATATTTCACCCAGCAGAATCCACCCTTTTTTTACAATATGGGTAGCTGCAAATGTTTGTGCCCTAGCTCAGTTGCCACCCCGGTAAACCTATCATATACAGACATTTCTGAAAACTAGACATTCGATTGTGTCCAGGGTGAAATGGCTTGTGTGTCTCACCAGGTTTTCTTATCCAGAAGCCCTTAGAAACATCCCAAGTTTGGCAAAAAAAGCATTTTCCTCACATTACTGTGATGGAAAGTTCTGGATTTCGAGGGAGCCATGAATTTCCTACCTCCTAGGTCTCCCCCAGGTCTCCCAATAAAAGAGTGCATCACTTGTGTGGTTATGGCTAGTGCCTGTGACAGGAAAAGACCCAAATCAATGTGGAGACATCAATATTTCCAGGCAAAAAATGACCTGAGTTGGCAATGGGAGTAGCTGTGGTCTTTGGGCCCGGGCTCGGCAGCCATTTAGCGAAAGCGACCAAACACAGATATTTCTGAAAACTAGATATGTAGGGGAGTCTATGGTGGCGTGGATACCACAATGTTTATTTACCAACAATGCCCTGTAAATCTTATGCTTTGCCTAAAATCACACATTTTTGTGCATTTATGTGATGTAAACTTCCAGAATCCGCAGGTATCCAGAAAATTCCTACCAACCAGCGTTCCCCCACTTGTACCGATAAAAACATTACCCCACGTGAGTGGCTGGGCCTAGTTTCTGCAACAGGAACAGATCAAACCCAGGTCAATGGGACTCCCAATACTAGGTTTTCTTTCTTTTATATGCACTATTAGACCTGTCAACCTTAGGGTGGTCTTTCTCCAAACATTTTTTCTCCTCACTCCTCCTGTTTTTTTTGCTGAATTCTTTTTTGCTAACCAGTGCTAAAGTGCTTGTAATCTCCTTTAAACATGGTGAAATTGGCTTATACCCAATTGGCCCATTTAATTTACTTGTAAGTCCCTAGTAAAGTGGTACTACATATACACAGGGCCTATACATTAAATGCTACTAGTGGGCCTACAGCACTCATTGTGCCACCCATTTAAGTATCCTATTTAAACATGCCTCACGCCTGCCATTTCGACCTGGTAAGAAAAACCTTTTGCCTGGCCTAAACCTTCTGTTTTAATACCTATGAGTCACGCACAGGGTAGGCCCTAAACAGCACATAGGGCAGAATGCATTGTATATAAAAAGTACTAAAAGAAAAAATGTACTTTTCAGCTTTAGATGTCCTGGTAGTGAGAAACTCCTAAATTCATTTTTCATTACTGCAAGGTCTACCTCTCCCATAGGATACCTTTTGGGTGGGAGCAGGTAGCAATGTCATGTTTAGAGTCTGAGGATTGTAATTTAAACCCATTTTTAATGGTAAAGTCAGATTTTAAGTCCCAATTCTGAAACTTTTAGAAAGTTGGCATTTTCTTATCCTAACCATTTGATGCCTGCCGCCTGTTCCTGGGTCACATGAATTAGTGTAGTTGGCCGCTGGCCTTTTTGTATTCCTCCCAGACAGTATAACAATTGAGGCTCTGGATGGGCCATCCTGGCTTGATGGGGATGCCAGAGCTGTCACCTACCACACTTGTAATTCAAAGGCACTGGCCCAGCTCACACACAAAGGTCTTCATACTAGCCCATTGTGCCCTGAGACATATTGTTACCAGGGCAGCTTAGCAGGA
This sequence comes from Calotriton arnoldi, assembly GCA_963921515.1. Lineage (NCBI taxonomy): Eukaryota > Metazoa > Chordata > Amphibia > Caudata > Salamandridae > Calotriton > Calotriton arnoldi. Next base: position 1,073,563 of record CAWUFW010001520.1, on the reverse strand, counting down.
AATTCCAGACACTTCTGCAAGGGGAAAACTCCAGAAGTTTGTCTCAGCTCAAAGGGCCCACCCGGTATAAAATGGTACCCTCAGACCTACTCTTCAGTACATACCTGGACCTGCAGAAACTACTCAAGAAGGACTTCTGTGCTGCCTGAGGCCTGCCTTGCTGTCTGAGAATGACACCCTTCATCCCAGGCTGAAGTAACTCCAAGGGTCAGCTGACTGACCTCCTGTTCTGAGCTGTAGGGACACAACAAACTCCAGAGGTCTCCTTGCAACTGCCCAGCTGACCTCCTGCACTAGATCTGCCTGGACCAGCAACTGGACCTGCCTGAGTCCTGCCACACTCTGCTGGAGGGAGTTCCTGATCCCAAAGCCCTCAGCTTCTGGACCCTTGGTGTGGCATCAGTTGAGCTCCTCCTAAAAGAAAATGAGGAATTCTTAAGCTTGGGCTCTTCACAACCACACATGGGCCAGTTTGTGCCAAGATTTCTTTGAGCTACAGTGACCGCCAGTGACAACCGAAAATTCAAGATCTGAACTTCATGCTACAGAATCGACAGCCACAGTGACCGCCAAAGCGAAGCTCCAGCAACGACGGTCCGCAATGCCCAACAGGATCTGCTCTCTCCAGCGACGACTGTCCGCGCCACTCTCCTTGTTCTTCGCAGCCTCCTCCAACGCGAACTGAACTTTTCACTCTAGAGGTAATTTTTCAGAAGGACTAACATGCGCCCTGTATTCAACCCACACCCCATTGCAGTTGACTTGAACTTGTGAATTTCACCTGATCTCACATGACCAGATAGCCATAAGTGGCATTTTGTGCTTTTAGGCGCTATACTTATCTTAAATCTTTGAAATTGCATATTGCCAGTTCTACCATTTGTATTTACGTTGTTTTGATGTCAAATAATTTATTAAATTGTACTGTATTTTTCTAAATTGGTGTGGGATTTTTCTTGTGTTTTCACTATATTGCTGTTTGTGTGCTGCATAAATACTTTACACATTGCCTCTAAGTTAAGCCTGACTGTTTCTGTGCCAAGCTACCAGAGGTTTAAGCACAGGTTAATTTGGTGACTTTTTGTGGTTTATCCTGACCAGGACTGTGGCTTTTGCTTGAGTAGGGTTTCAGCCCCCTGAACCAACAACCCAATTTCTCACATACACCCTGGTGTTTAGTAGACTTTCTGCCAACCCCAGGGGAGGCAGATTGGGGCCAACCTCCAATCTGTCCCCTGGGGCGGGGGCAGAAAGACTGTTGTACCCTTTTTGGGGTGGATACATGGCCATGCCCATGGTGGGCAGCCCCACCCCTAGATTTTCTTATATATATATCATAAGCCCTTCCCTAAGGGGCTTATGATATATATCCCCCCAGCCAAAAATCACTGGTGTCTAGAGAGTGGAATACTGCTTGGGGATCCATTTTCTATGGCGATTTCCAAGCAGGGAGCTACTGGGTAGAAATTATATTGGAAAGGAGAGATTCTCTCCTTTCCAACAGAACCTCCTCTAAATCAATCAGTGCTCGGGGCTGAAATATGTCCTTCAGCACTGATGCAGTTAAAGTAAAATGAGCCTATTGGCTTGTTTTACTTTCACTTCTGTAGCAATTACGTCAGTGCAACCTGCGTGCTGATCGCCATTACCCAAACAAAAAATTAAATAAACTTGGCTGCTGGGGAAGCACTTCTCTAGCAGTCTAAACTGAAAATTAAAAAAAAAAAGGAATCCTTCTGATGCAAGCACCAGAAGGTCCTTTTAAAGCTTCCTGAGGGTTGTCCAAAGGACGACAGATGCACTGGTGATGTAGTGCAGACATCGGCCACTGGTTAAATGCCCTGGCCAAAAGGCAGGGACTATGCCTCTGCCATGTGTCCAGTACCCTTTCTACCAGCACCCAGAGAGCATGCCCCACAGTCGTGCCCAGTTGGCACCGAGCACAGGGCTTGGGCATCGTCTATGAGAAAGCTGAAAAATTTTACGAAAAATTTTGACCTATTAATATAGAAATGTGACTTAACGTTAACATAAAAATGTGTAATAAACTAGACGTTAGGAAAATGTGCCTTTCTTAAACGTGCAAAAGAGAAAATGCTGCTTATTTCTGCAAACAGCTCTAATTTCTATCATTCTCACACTGCTAGACCTCACTAGTCCTTTATTTTTCTCAATCCCTTTAAGAATATAAATGCTTTCACAAAAGATGAATTAGTGTTCTAACTGAATTGTAGAATGTGACCTCTATATGAAATGTGCTGTTTCCTGAAAATTTTATTTTTCTTTCCTCATACCACATGAGTTCACTGTATTTAGATAGTTTCCTCTGCCACATATTCATAATAAACAAGCGCTTTAATGAAAGAAGGTGCTTGCTGCAGCTTACATTTCATGATCTAACTAGGACATATCAGATTTAAATGTTTCATTTCACAGAACAGCTCATTGTTACACGATGGGACACTAAGCAGCTAATAGAGTAGGCTTGCAAAAAGGTTCTGATGAGAACCTTCGTAGATGTATCTTTTTGTAATAAGTGGTAGCCACATCTGAGTAACTTCATATTGACATGGGCATTTAAGATAGGAATCAAGGGCAAAGATGGTGGACCATCGGAAGATCTTTGTCCATTGGACATCGATGACGTAATCAACGGATTTTGCAACATATTTAGTGACTTTTCTATATAGTACATGTTCCTAGCTAGAGAGTCACAGCAATCTATGCACTCCTACCCTGTCATGCCCCTTAGCACTTTCTGGTGCTAGCTCAAATTACCATAAGCTATTGCTAACAGTTATTTTCTTTGATTATCCTTGCTCTAAGTGAGGAGACTTTCTATTCCTAAAACAATCACAGTTACTGCTGTGGTTCTTTCCCTTATACCTGTCTTTACGGTTGCTACTGCAGCTGTTTGGAGGACTCAGCTGAGTCTCCGGAACTACCCTTTATGGGGAGTTCTACCTTTCTTAGTTATCTGACTTTGCTCCAGAATTTACTTGCTCTTTTCCAGAGGGAACTCTTTATGGGTTCTCGATAGAACAGGTCCTTTAGTTTAGAATAGGGACTAAATTCTGAATGGAACACACTATTATTTTCTATGGTTGTTCTAACCAAACTTATTTTCGACAATTTCTGTAGTTAGATGTATTTGACAAATCTGAATAAAAAGAACAAACATACTGACTAACCTCTTGAAGAGAAAAAACCTTTGAAACTTCACCAAAGCTCTCTTTATTGGCTGATCATCAAATGAAAATAATGATGACTATTGTGTGTGATGCTCCATTCTAATACATGGCAAAGATTCATCGGCTTAGGAAGGCGTGGAAATTCCAGGTTCTCTAAGTAAGTTTTAATGTGACATTACTTGCAGAATTCTTTTTACGATTTCCGCGCTCACATCTACATCCAAATCCTGAGCTCACTGCCTCTTCCCATTCATTAGGTGCTGGACACATGACATGGCCGTTCATGCCCTAGGCCCAGTACCCTTCCATGTTACAGTGAAGGGATACTAGCCTTGACTCAGAGGAAACACAATTTCATTTAGAATAGACATTACTAAAGGTAGATAAATTCAGCTTTTTGTGACATGCTCAAAATTAGACAGATATAGACAGTGTCTAAAAAAACCAGCTTAGCTCTCAAAACCCTAAACTCATTATTGCCTGTTGCCACATGCAGCTTAATGGCCCTTCCTGGAGCCAGGTTATAGCGGAGAAAATCCATTTTAAAACTCTTTAAGAAAATCAACATTTAAACCTATTAAACTCTTAGATCTGGCTTGATCTTGGCCCCGGCCAGAGGAGACTTACTCTCTCACCTCAGGCTATTGTATTTGTGGTGTCTCATTCTGCCACCTATGGAGTGCATGCATGTGAATGCATATATGACTGTATTGCATCTCAAAAGTACACAGTCATCACACATGAAATTATTTATCTCGTACATGCATTGTATGCAGAAAACATACATGCATTGTATGCAGCATACAATCATGTATTTTATTCATTTTTTTCTCTGCACAAGGTATTTTTAATGTTTTCATCAGGACTGAAAAAGCAAGCTAGACCTAACAGCTTTGTCACTGCTCGTCTTAACTGCGCGCGACCCGCCATTTACGAATATGAATAGCCTTTTCTTGGTTTAGACAACATTTCTTAGTTGAGACTGTGACAAGGTACCACAACAATTTGCCATATCAAGAATAAAGTGATGTAAAGTATCTGTTAGGTGGGTTATTGGAGACATTCATCTGATCAATGAGAAGGCAACATGGCTCTCTTCACGGTAGCTGCAGTTCGCACACTTTATCAGGGACGTGTAGGAAGAGGCCCTCTCTATCCGGTAAATTTAGCAGCGTTTCTTGCTCAGTCACGAGTACCCTGGGGGAGAGATACCAAGCAACAGAGTACTATGTTCGTTAAACAGCGATTCCTATAATTGAAATCCACAGGAGTATAATGTAGCATGGGGAAATAATGCTAATTCGCAACCGTTGTGGATTTATGAAGGATAGGTTATGTTGCTTTTGGCATTATTCGTATTAAGGGTCTTTAAAACAGATTATTATTGCACATAACACACTGGTATTGGATATAACGACTGCATGTAGAGAGAATTAAAAGGTTGAAAGCTGTAGCAGGGAGACTCTGCTGATCAGGCACCAAATAGATGAAATAGACATATTTGTCAGTATATTTTTAGATACATTTGTCACTTGATGCCCGAGTACCTTAAAAGGCATCCTTGTGCCCTCTCCCTGCTTGGCACTGTCATGTATGTTTGAATCATGAGCCCGGTTTACATGTAGTGGGTTACATTTCGATCCCTGTGCAAACAGCTGTATGTGCGGGGGTGGCAATTGTGAGTGGTGCAAAGCTGACTGCACCTGGTAATTGCCAGGTTCAATAATGTTCGCAACCTCAGCAGGTCATAGCTGTCTCTGGAATTTAAGAAGGGTAAATGACCCAGTATTCATTGGACATGCGGATTTAATGTTAGTTTATTCCCTAAAAAGTCAGAATAGGTGATAATTACCACATCCCAAAAATACCGAACACGGAGGTGTTGGATTTTATCGGATGCAATAACTATACCACCTGACTCGAGGCACTCAAAGAGTCCTCCTGGTGCAGAACCAGAGTCTCAGATTTCTGGCAGTATCCTTATGCCTATAAGCTGGGGTTACAAGATATTTTCCCCAGAATGGGGAATAACACGCATGCCCGGGAATGCCAGGTCCAATTCTGCATGTTTTTCTCTTTGTTATAGTTAAATGAAGCAACTCTAACTGGCACACTAGCCATGCAGTGATGTCATTTGAGATGTCATCAGTGAAACTATTAATGTTATCAGAGAACATGTCGTGATGATGTAATAGGTGAGGTCATAAGCAGTGCATGGCGTTTGAGTATGTTACAGTTACTTCCTTTATCTAAAACTGGTGAATTCCAGAGTTTTTGAGTTTAAAATGTTACATATTAACCTACATGTTCACCTAACCATAACGTCACTTATATCTTTGTTTTTTTCAGTGAAATTCTAAGTTTCTTTTTAAACATTAAGTAATGTTATTACCATTGGCACCCCTGCAGGCAGTCAACCTCTCTTCCCCCAACACATTCGCCAATGGATGCGTACGGCCTTTGGCCATGCATGGGGTATGGCCCCAAGAGACAACCATCCAACTTTTTGTTTTGTAATTGTTAGGGGCTGGCGGCTGTGACATTTCTGTGGTCAGCCATTCGGGGTGCGAGCTCCAGTGGTGAGAAAAAAAAACCTTGGACAATCCGATCTCTCTATTTGAAGTTGTGTACAACCGGGATACTGGGAGTGCATAAATCCCCGTCACTTAAATAGGGATTGATGGAAGTCACTAAAAGTATGATGAACAGAGAACCGGTCCCCTATGGGCTTAGCTGTCAATGGTGCACATCCCAGTGGCCTCTGGAGGCCAATAAAGTCTGATTATTGCTGTAATTTACTACCCAACCAATGATCAGCAGGGCCATTTTCTTGCTTGCACTAGGGCCTATGGTCTCCTTGCAAAGCCACTGCAATCACCCCTCCTTCCATCTTGCCATTTACAAATACAGAAAGCAAATTGGAGGCCAAGTTCACGAGTCTCCATTATCCTGGCTCAGGAGTGTCTACGGGCCCTTTGAATCATTACTGTTTATTTCTTAGCCAGTAAAATCCATGAAAGGCCCACTGAATCAGCACCCATACAGTCGGCAAGGGAAAAGGGCAGGGGGTGGAGGCCGTGCAGAAGCCACCACACGTCACACACTGAAGAAGGATGGGTTGTTGTGGTGCTGCTCCAGGTGAGAAACGATCACAGATATGGAATGGGAGCAGCAGAACCAAAGTCAGACCATTTGCGGATACAATTGAAGTTTGATGCACATACTCATACCGGACTGCGTCTGCCTCCCCCTAGAGTATTACCCCACTGCTGGCAACAAGGGGGATGAGTCTGTGTGAGTCGCTGCAGACAGAGGCAGAGGAGCTGGGGCGAAGACTGAGCAGAAGCTGCAAAACGTCACATGGGGGCTATGCACGGGTAGAGGACACACAGGGCTGCAGAGACAAGCTGACATAATAGAAGCCTGCTGGGTGAATACCAGTCTTGGGTATATAGCAGAGACAACAGCAATGGGATCAGAACACTTCTAAGCACAGCTTTGAAGAGACCAAGCAAGACTTGGTGAGTTTGCAGTTGTTGCTTCTGCTAGTGCATGGAAAGGCTGGTGTCCAGTCTGTGGGAAGTGTGGAGGTTGCAAAGATACTACAGGAAGTCCCAGGAAAAAATCTTGTTGCATTTCAGTAACACTGGACATAGACCTCTTGCACCAATCACTAATTCAAAATAAAAAACTAAACAATACTCCTTTAAGCTGTTTCAAATGTGAAGGACCCTTTAAACAAGCAATGGATGAGAGGGGTTGAAGCAAGGTAATACGTGGCAGAAAATGCTGACCCAAGCCAACTTTATTTATGGTTTCATGCATTAAATGAGATCTAAGGCATCCCCAAACTAGAATTAGCACAGCCTCTCACATGGTGCAAAGTCAGGGGCATGGTTAGACAAAGTGAGGACAGCAGTCTTCCTTCCCACAGCAGCATGGGACCAGAAAAATGTCATGCCGGCATTCACAAAATGGATGTGCAGTTCTCTGGATAAGTGAGACAGACAGGGGAGGTTAACATGTTGATGGGCTGCACAGCTGCAAAGCCTTCAGATTGCTTGTGTGTGACAGTTTTTATGTTTCCAGTGTCCTTATGAGTGACATTCAACAACCAAATGTGTGTCACTTGGAGTGACACTTTCTCGTGAGTAGAACCAAGCAATAAAGTCCATAGAAAGATACAAATACCAGAATTTGCACCCTTTTAAACAATGAGTAGTTCGAAATAAATCATGAAACTGCACACAACCTTTGAAATGGAACATCACTAACACACTGCCCCTTTCTAAGAAAAAACGAACTTTAAAACTATTGGGGCTTCTTGATATTAAACAACAAATCAGCCTTTTAGAGGCAGTACTTTACTAATGTCCTATGTGCGTATGCAGACATACAAGCAGTTGAATAAAACAAACTGACTTATTAGATGTCACAGATTACCACTTGCCTTTCAAAATAAGCAAACTAAGTGGGAGCACCTCCTCTATCTTCTCCACCACTCTGCAGCATCTCTCTCTCTCGGCCCCGAAGCCTCACGGCCACACGCTTCTTCGCCACAATACCGCACTAGGCTACTGGACAACAGGAAGGTTTCTTGGTTTGGAAGATTTTGAGCCGGTGAGAAGTTCCTTCTGGGAAAAAGCTTACGATTGAGCAAAAAAGTGAGATTTAGGAAAAAAAAAAGGGATTAAAGGAGAAAGACGTGGGTAATAAGGAAGGGAAAATACAAGATTGCTCATTCCAGTTACCTGAGTGTTACAACTAGCAAATAAATCATCCCACCATTTTAGTTTGGCAACGCTAAGTCTCAATCAATCAATCCACACAAGATGGCGCCCCCCAGCGGTCGGGTCTGAAAAAGAATACCTTCAGCCCTAGAAACAAAAAGAGGACTGCTTCATATATCAATTTCAAAAAAATACCCTGCAAAACGGGCAGACATCTTTAAAAAGCACATTAGTCATTGGCAGACCTTCATACTTAACCCTCTATGTTTGAACTAGACAACTTGGAACGAGCTCTTGACAAGAAGAATACTCTATTCACCACAACTCTAAATTACCACTAACAGAGTTATTAGCACAATTAATATGTTCTATACTGCTCACGTATTCCTTCATTAACCTACAACGGCAGGAGGGATGTCAGAAGCGCCACCCTAGACCTTTCACAACCCCAGGAGGTACCTCCCAGCTTCAAATAATGGACATAAAACTGGAACCATCGGGCCACAATGCCTTTTCTATCAAATACCCCCTCAACCTCTCCAAAAACGCATCAAAAAACTCAAACACCAATTACTCAAAGCTCATCCAGAAACACTTATCACAGACCCTTATTTTAGTAGCACCAAGGGAACCCGAACTAATGACCTAATATTCCATACAAAAAAGAGCCCAAGGTGAAATATTCTACTCTACATGTTAAGCATCACAAACACCAGAAAAACACCTCACAGACTTAGATTATCGGTATCTCCCTTTCCCCTTTGCAATGCAAATGCTACCATATCCATTTATAATAATGGGATTATACTAATACAGTCTTTGAATGAAAATCTACCCTTAATTGACAAAATCTTCCCCATTCTAAAAAAGGGGTCTACAACAAGCACAATCTTCCCACCCAAAATCGCCCTAACACTCATGATGGAACACCCTCATCCTTAACGCACATGACTACTCCCATCTCAATCAACTCAATTCCAGTCACAGGTAATTACCGACCCACCCTGGATGTCACAACTCTCTCTCCAGAACCATCCTCCCAATCAAAGACTGAGATCCCTACTAGGAATCGTCGCACCAACTCACCCCCCCCAATATCAAGACTAGCTTAGACCCCGACTTCATGGAACATCATCCCCCCCACTCACCCTCTCTTACCACCCCAGGTTGCACCAATGAGGGCTCTCCAATCATGCCCTCACTGATCCCCCATACAGGTAACAATAATGTCCACAAACCCATAGCCCCTCACCAAAACAACTTTAGATCAACTAGATGCCCTAACTTTTTCACTACCTCCAGTACTACACTTCCTCCCATATCGTCCAATCATCCTCACACATGTACACAACAAAAATGCCCAGCTAATAATGACTCCCTCTCTCAACTGGGCACCCCTTATTATAACACACCACTATCTGACCTCTCTACGCAACCCACCGCTATCCTTAAACCTGAGTACTGGGTAATGCGATTCAATGAGATTGATCGTTGCCTAAAACACCTTAAAGAGGATCTGCAGAGACTTACATCCATCACAGCCAATCTTTGGCCCTCTCGCAGCTCAAATAGCTCCATGATAACCAGAACTGACGCCCATACAGACATCCCCCCACTCCATGCCCCTCACACAGCCAACCTGGGATCGGAAACTACACCTTCCCCTAGCGATGCTTCTCACCCAAAGAGATCAAATCAAGATCTATTGAACAATGAGATCCATGAACTCCTCCTTTATTATCAGTCCGAAATAATACGAGCAATGCTGATCGAAATCAGATCCAAGCCATCCAAGCGGACCCATTCAGAGAACCTAATCACAATCACAGAGGAATAAACGAGAACAACCTTAAGCGTGCCACTTTATCACAAATAGCCTTTCATAATAAATATAAGCAGCTAAAGTGCATGCTCCTCAACTGCAGATCAGCAAATAAACACGCGGCAGAATCTACAACATCATTCTCTCACATAAGTTCAATATAGTTATCCTCACAGAAACGTGGTTAAACAACTCATCTCATCCCATCGTAGATCTACTAGTCCCACCTAGTCACAAGATCATTCGACTAGATAGACCCAAGAAAACGGGTGGTGGAATAGCATGCATCTACCACAATACTCTTTCATTACACCAATTGGAAACAATAGCTGTAACAACATGTGAATATCTTAGCATCAATATCTCTTGCAACAACAAATCCATGTGTAATATACATGCCTATTCTCACCCTCCTGGCGATAGCTCTTTGTTCATCGAACAAATCATGGAAATCTTCACAATAAATGATAATCTTCAAGGACCCCAGATCTTCCTGGGTGATTTTAATCTACACTGGAATTACCTGAACGACCCCTCAGTGAATAGCCTAAAATCCTTCCTATTAAACCATGAGACTTTGGACCTTATCTCTAAGTCGGACACTATCTCTCAGAGTCTATTACCCCATGTGACTGAACAGACCATTATCGCATCACCTTCCTCATCAACTTAAAGGCGATCCCGAAGAATGGCCAACCGAAGAAAAGAAAACATTGGAAAAGGAATCTTCGTAATATAAACCACAATGAACTAACCACCCTATGCAATAACACCTTGATCCCACAGACCAACATGGAGGATGTCAATGACCTCACAGACTACTACAATAGTTCTATACAGGAAGTCATGGACTCCATTGCGCCCCTTCAACAGAAAAATATTTCCAATAAAAACTCAAAGCCATGGTTCAATGATAACTTGAACACAGAAAGAGGCAATCTAAGAACAGCAGAAAGAGCTTGGAGATAACACCCCATCCGTGGAATCGCTTAAAACGCTTAAGATCAATGAGGAACACATACAATAGAAGAAAAATACAAGTGAAAACTAATTTTATCAGAACACAGCTCGACCAAGCCAGAAATAGGCCCAAAAAACTATTCAAAATAGTCAAGCAGCAATCACGCAACACTTCAAACGCGTTAGACTCCGGATCCAGCACCCTTCTAAATTGCGAAGAACTGGCCACCTTCTCCAAGGAAAAAACAACAACGATAGAGAACGAACTTCAACTAGCGAAGGAACTACTACTACTTGCTACCCCAGTCAGTTTCTCATACATCTCCCAATGTACGGAAGGGAAGGAACCAACCTGGCCCCCCTCCAAAAACAATGCCACTTGGAACACCTTCTACCCAATCAGCGAACATGAAATGTACAACATTCTTTCTTCTTTAAACCCATCTAACCACTTCACGGACCCTCTACCTCCCAGCATATTCAAAGAGAACAAAACCTGTATTCTCCCACTATGGTCCAAGATTGTAAACGCCTCACTACATCAAAGCACTATCCCTGACTGTCTAAAAGTAGGACAAGTAACACCCATCTTAAAAAAACCTATGGCAGACTGCTCTGATCCTAAGAAGTTCCAGCCCATCTCCAACATCCCCACGCTGGCAAAGCTCTTAGAAAAATGCGTACAGAACCAACTCTGCAATCACATAGAAAACTTTCAACTCCTCGATCAACACCAATCAGGCTTCCATTAAGATCACAGCACAGAATCTGTCCTTACTCATATAGTAGATGACATACTAAAAATGCTGGATCATAATGAATCATGCCTTCTAATATTGCTTGATTTATCTGCTGCCTTTGACACCGTCAAACACGATAACCTACTGAAACTACTGGAACAAAGGATGAGCTTATCAGGGGTCATATTACAATGGTTCTCTTCATTCCTCCAAAACAGATCCTTAAGAGTCAAAATGAATCAATCTCTCTCAAGTCCCACGCGATCACTCTTGACGTTCCTCAAGGATCTTCTCTCTCACCCATTCTCCTTAACCTATTCCTGGAACAACTAGCAAACCTCCTAAAATCTTCTAACATCCACTACCATATGTACGGGCACGACACTCAGCTGTATCTCAAAATCGCCTCCCCAGAGGACATTATATCCCTCAATTCCATCCTACAAAATGCGCACCTCTAGCTCATGGTTAACCATCTCAAACTCAACGCTGCTAAAACTGAATTTCTTCTCATCTCTCTGCCGAATAACAACCCCAAGATTGATCTGTGGCTGAAACATCTTACAGCCCTCAAATACTCGCACCACATCATAGACTCTGGCAGATCCTTAGGTATTACATTAGACAAACACCTAAATATGCAGGATCACCTTAGTGCAGCCACCCAAGGAGAGAACTACCAACTGAGCATTCTGCGGAAACTTAAACCCTACCTACTACACGAAGATCTAAAACAAGCGGTCCAAGCTCTAGTATTACCCAGACTGGATTATGGTAATGCCACACTATGAGGCTTACCTAGACACACCCTGGCCCCTCCAAGAGCCTCCCTCAATGCAGCAGCAAGACTTGTCCTCAGAACTAAAAGAAACGCGCACATCTCACCAGCCCTAAAAGACTTAAACTGGCAACCATACGAAGCAAGAATCCAACTGAAAATTGCTTGCATGACGCACAAAGCTTTACACTTCAATACCCCCAGTTATCTGGCCCAAAAGCTAGAAAAATCAGGGGGCAGCAGATCCTCACGAAGTGAGCGCACCTTACTTCTGAAACCCCAACGAACCCACAAAAAGAAAACTGGGGCCAGAGCATTCTCGGCTATGGAACCCAAGATATGGAACTCTTTACCACCGAACCTTTGCCTAATTTCCTCTACCTCCTCCTTCAAAAAAGAAGCCAAATCTTATCTACTGACAAGTTCTTATCCTAAGTCAATATATCGGTGACATTGAAAAGGTATAGATACCAAACTCTTATGTTGATTGTCCTTCCTAGTGCTGACTTTAATCCAGTCCAATCCCCGTTATCCTATTTTACTTTATGATATGTTCGGCTCGAACGCATTTGTTTGCCTGTTTACCAGACCAATCGTTACTCTTATTCTCGTCATGTAAAGCGCTCCGATACCCACTAGGGTCATGTTCGCGCTATACAAAACTTTATAAATAAATAAATAAAGTACTATTAAAATCCATATGTACATTAAATACAGACCAGGCTTACTATAGCATGTGCGCAGTTGGAGCAATAAGAACACACACTAAGACCAGTCCAGTGGGATCACTCACAGAGCTGAGTAAAAGTACCAGAGGCTGCCATGCCATGTTCCCTATACTACCCTAGATAAGGCTAATGGGCACTTCTAATTTGAGAAATTTTTTACAACAAAGTAGCATGCAAGGCTAACATCTTGTGCTTCTGTTTAACGTTTTTGTAGTCCCAAGTCACAGTTCTATAGCCGTTGTGCTCGCGTGAGAAATGTGGAAAGCCTAGCTGCTACACATGAATAATCTGGTGTGATGTGAAGCATCATGGTGACAAACATTTATTATTTTTCAGACGAAATGTAAGAGTGTTACAAGCTGAGTTTTGGAGTTCATCATTTTAATGGGCATTTATTAAAATGGTTTAAACTAGATACAGTCTGATTGTGAGTTACTAAAAATGCACATTTCGAAAAACCTGGTTTTACAATAAAGACTTAGGGCCTGATTACGATCTTGGTGGATAGGTTTACTCCGTCACAAACGTGACCGATATCCCATCCGCCAAATTACAATTCCATTATATCCTATGGAACTTGCAATACTGTGGACGGGATATCCGTCGCGTTTGTGACGGAGTATCGCATCCGCCAAGATCCTAATCAGGCCCTTAATCTGTTTACATATTTTATGGAGGCCTATTTTATACTTTGTGTAATACAGTTTGAAAATACTGACTTGCATATTCACAGTGTTTTCAGTTGTAGCCTTTTACCTTGTAGCACTATAATACAGAAGGCACTACAGTATGCCCCACTGCATCAACTAGGATTCAATTGTGTTTCTCTCTGGTTACACACACAATGATCTGCAGTAATTGAATTAAGCAATTGAGGTTTCATAACAGAGTGTATTTCCCTGGAGCATGGTTTACGTCTAAGCTAGCTGGCAACCTGACGCACTTGCCTCATGAACTCGAGTGCGCCGTGGTTTGATAAATGACCTCAGATGTGAGAGAAGTGAGCAAGGAAGAATTTCTCCTCCCCTGATTGGCCGACTCACGATGTGATTACCATCTCCCTTGACAGTGCTCCTGAACAGCTGATATTACACCATCGTAAGAAGCAAGGCCAGGCAAGGAAAATGGTCGCCATTGCAAGGTTGTCGTTTTTTGTTCTCTTTTCACAGCAATATGACTAATATGGGGAGGCAAAAAAATCCAATCTCCCTTCCCATCTCTTATTATTAACACTTTTGTTTATTGGCATTTGCAAGATTAAAGCAATGCAGTACAATATAAACACTGAATCAGTTTCCTGTGTTTGCAATCATTAGCCAACGCTATGCAAGCAGGAGCAAGCAAGCACCTACAAGGGATGGGGTTAATAACTCACTTTCAGGAGCACTAAATCCCATATGATGATAATAATGCACATTTAAAATATAAACAATAACCATTTGTGTCTATGGCTTATTACAGAATGCTAGAGCAACATCAACTGCAGTGAAGTCGGGGTGGGGGGGTAGGGAAGGGCAATCCATTCTACCTACAGCAGCACCAGGACCTGCGTACCACCGGTTCCATAGGGCTCATTTTAGATTCCAGGACTCCACCTCACAGTCTACCCCTCCTCAGAGTCAACTGCAGCCCCAGCTCTAGGGGACTCCCATTCATCAACCACTTCCCTCCAGAGCAGTTCAATAGGTCTATGACAAACACCCCTTGCTTACTCCCTCTGAAGCGCCCAATCCTCAGCCCATGCCCAGCAAGTTACATCAGACACCCATGTTTCCACATTAGGTCCCCTGGGTGATTTACAGGGCATGGCCACACGTCGCTTGGCGAGGGCCAGGGCCAAGTCCACAAATCTGTTCCCCACCTTCTTGGGGCCTGCCCTATGGAAGAGGCCCAGTAAGCAAACAGCAGGCGTATTAGTGAGTGACCCAGGCAGGGTCTTATTAAGACGCAAAATTACCTCCCCCAGAACCATGCAAGCCCAGGACAACCCCAGTTCCTGAGTTCAAATTCAGCATCCAGAGATGCACAACGAGGGCAACATCTAGGCTCCCCGTCATAGTTAGTCTGAATCCTATGACAAGTAAGGTGCTTCCTGTGGGTGTTATTAAATTGTATGTATTTAAGACAAGTGTTCTGCGAAACTTTCTGTGGATATGCAAGCATACTCCCCCATTCAGCATCTGTTATGTTCCGGCCCAAGTCAGCAGTCCAGCGAGCCCGAAGAGCACCGAAAGGACCGCATATGTTAGAGGTTCCACTCTCGCATCCACCCACAGGTCCCGTATGGCACGGGTAAGAACTTCATAAGTAAGGAATTGTCCCACTGGCAGGCATATCTGCTCCACCAGCTCACCAAAGGAAATTAAAACGTTAGTTTGAAAACAGTCTCCTAGGGTCACCAACCCCACCTGTGTCCAGGAGTCCATCTGCCTTGCACTACATAAAATCAATGGGCCACCATGAGGGAGGCCCACCAACGGGAGTTCTGGGGCATTAGGGGACACCTTCCTATTATGTCGCAGCCCATGTCGCCACTAATTCAGGGCGGTGGACAAAAGGATACCCGGGCGGGGATCCGGAGTGCAAAGAGAAACAGTTTCGCCAGGAGGATTCCCTGGTTGGGTGTATTGCTCAACTGACCAAGTTCCGCTAAGCCCACTCCATCAAGCCATTTCATGATCCACTCAAGAAAGTGCAATTCAAAGTCTGGTACTCCTAAGCCACTCTCAAGTGGGGGCAGCAGAGGGTAGCTAATGCAACTCTCTGGCGCCCACCATCCCAAATCAGTTAACGCAGGAGTGCGTCAAGTCTCCTAAATCAGAACACCAGGATTTTCACCGGGAGGTTTACAAAAAAGTAAAGAAGCTTTCGGAGCATAACGATTTTGGAGAGCGCAACACGTGTCATGGTTGGTAATTTCAGTGTGCGCCAACAGGACACACAGGACTTCAGCGATTGAATGATCCCCCCCAGATTCCCCTCATGAAGTTCGTCCAGATTGTGGAAGACCTGGATGCCCAAATCTTTAAAGGTTTGCAGAGCCCAAAGTATATCAGGTGAACAGGAAACAGGGTGACCCAAACTAGCAAGAAATGCACATGCAACTCTTGACTTGCTCTAATAACCGATGCGTACTAATCTATGATGGTGTGTTGTGTGACTGCTTTGTTGAGGGCCAGGCAAATATATTGAGACAAGCTGGCCACCAACTTAGGGTTTCACTTTAATCAGAGCTGGGATGCATGCTTGACTCCTCTCTTTACTCGTTCTGTGCTTGACACAGGATCCTGCTTTTGGGGCCTTCTGGAGCGACTGGGCATCCTCACCATAGAACCTTAATATTCAGCACCCAGCATTGACTCTAGCCTCAGTGTCATGCCCTATTAGGTATAGGTGTATAAACTCAGATTAAAAGAAACCAGCTTCTTATAGGAGTCTCTTCTCCCACCAATAGACCTTTGGAACTCCATTTAATGGTCCATTATAATTTCTGGCTGTCTATCTAGCTTTATTTTGTGTTTCAATCTCCTCAACACAAAAATATCCACTGGATCTTGGAAGACAGCAGAGACAAAAAAATAAAAGAAACTAAAGGGATGCAAACTGGTCAAAATAGACTCAAACTCACTCCCATGTAACAAGAGTCACCACTACAGTCGAAAACTGGTCAATGTAATAGTAGAGTCTAATGACCTTGCATGACCTAGCCCAAAACACAAAAATACAGACCTCATGCAAGTGGATATTCAAAGATTAAGGAAAGACCTTAAGGACTTCACCAACAGGCTCACCACAGTTAAATCATGCATTAGCAGTCTAGAAGACGAGAGAGCGAAAACAAGGAAACTCAATAATCACCTATGCTCAAAATTCACAACGCTCTCCATGGATGTCATGGATTGGGAAAACTGTAACCGTAGAGTAAATCTGAGAATGTTTGACCTTCAAGGAGGTGTAGAAGATACTGCCAACTCCTGTTTGGAAGTTCCTGAATAATGGATTCCCCGTATGCTGAACATATCTTTAACAAAAGACTTTTAAATAGAGAAGGCCATAGAATCCCTTCGAGCAAATCCTTTTCATACTTAGCCAAATCCAGGAAGCAGGCTAGGACCACGATCTTTAAGCCTTAGAGATACCAACATGTGGAAGAAATCCTTAAATATATGAAAAACCGTCAACTCATAAATTGGGAAGGGGCTAAAATTCGTATAGCATAGGACTATGCCAAGGATAGGGTTCTACGTAGAAACAAATTCATTGCTCTCATTCAACAATTCAGGGTCCTGTCCATTCCACATTTCTTTGTGGGTCCATCCAGCTTTTAAATAATCATCGATGACAAACCCAAAATTTTTAGGGACCCTGATGATCTTCAGAAGTTTTTCATGGATATAAAGCATGGACCATTAGGAAAACATTCTCAGAGTATGTTACTCACTCTTATACATCTGTTTATGTGTTACTTTCCCTCAATGGTTGTTTTATAGGTCACATCCATTTGAATCAAGCTACCGAATTGTCAGATCAGTCCCGGTGGGCTACCTGATCTCCTCGACGTATGGTAACTGTTCCTGTTTAAAAAGTGTCAAAAAGATTAAGTAGATTCTTATATGCCTTTTCTCACAAGTCATCAGAAGTTAATGCTTGGCTAGTTGTAGATGTTAAGACTGAACTTGTCATTGTTCCAAATATATATTTATTTTGCAATTACCCATCTGATAACAAAAGTTTTCGTGGTTGTTTATCTGGGCCATCTCAAGTCAGACCGTATGTTCTCAGTGAGGAATGGGTCAACAAGCCTGTGGGCTCCTGTGGGGTGGAATGTGTGGAGTTTTGGTTTACTATGTTTATATTGTTTCTCTCCTCTTTCCCAGTTCTTTCCCTGTTCTTTCTCTCTCACTCTTATATGGACTGACTTGTGACTATATGCCCTTAAACAAGTCCAGCAGATGATAGAATTGTTGCAATGAGAAATTGTCTTCTACTGGTACTCCCCTAGGACAAGATTATTTTACTCAAATTCTAGCTATACAGACATTAATAAAGACTGTGCAGTAATCACCATAAGAGCTTTATCAGACTGTGTCCATGGGTACTGATAGTGCCCTGTCATTACAAATGCATAGAACAAAAAGGGTCTTAATTACCCTGTCAAAAGAAAAAAATATCTGATTATTGCCACAGACTGAAAGGAGATATTATTCTTCTCCAAGAGTCAGGATTGGACCAAGAAAGACACTAAAATTTAAATATCCATGGATCAGTGACAGGTTCACTTCTGTACAACAAAAGAAAAACATGGTTATTACATTCATCTCTAAAACATCTAATATCACTGATTCCCTTCGCCAACAGGATAAGCTAGGTGGAAGGCTGATCATCTTGGCGAAAAAAGAAAAGAATGCATTTTATATCATTAATGTTTACGCATCAAATAATGATGAGCCTGACTTCTGGTCATCCCTTCATAAGTTTTTTCAGGCCTACCACAATATATAGGTATTATATTAGAGGGGATATTAATCTTCCTTTTTGATGGGACTCTTGGCCACCTTTGAAATGGGAAGGCCAGGATCCAATGAAGGTCATGCTCAGCTTCTCATTTTATGTAGATCACATAACCTTATAGACATTTGGAGGATTCCTACTGGTAGCGAGTACACATTTTATTCACAACCCCATAACTACTACTATATGCTATATTATCTGTTAGTATAGAATCCCTTTCTACAATAAACTATTTTACCCAAAATAGAGACTATTGTGATTTCCAACCATGCGTGTATCTCACTAGACCTAAATCCTGGCTTACCATGCCCAGCTACAAAACAATGGAGAATGAATTGTATTACTGTCGAAAGTGAGAACATGAAGCAATCAATACAGAACTACATAATACATTATATGAAGGAAAATAACATAGATGAAACCCCACCTGAACTTTTTGGGACGCCTTCAAAGCCACCATTAGAGGCTGTATGATCAATCTTATCAGCTGGCAAAAATAAGAAGGATCATGAATGATTAAACAAACTAGAATTCCAAATCAAAGCTCTTAAATTCAAACTCAACTACACTAAGGGTTCCTCTGCCCTCTCTGAACTGAAATATCTTAAATAAAAATACAACAACATTTTAATTGTTAGAGCGTAAATGTGGGCCTCTGTTGAAAAAAAGCTGAAAAAAGGTCAAGAAAAATAAGGCAAACCGCTACCTTGCTAACTATTTGAATTTTTGGAATACCAAACTAAGAATACCCTCCAATAACAATAAACTTGGCCGTAATGTCACACCCTAATATCTGCGATGCATTCCAGGACTTCTATGAAAATCAATATAAACCTGATAGAAATCAGTACTAAAAATATGTGAGGAGTTTCTTTCCAAACTCTCTCTACTTATATAGTATGAGGACTCAAAAAATTACCTCAATAAGCCCATATCACAGGAGGAAATACTTAGAGCCATTAGGGGACTTAAACTGAGGAAAGCCCCTGGCCCGAATGGGTTCACTGGTAAATTCTAGGAAACATTTCCACAAACAAGTATAACCCTTGGATAATGCATTCTCATACTATACGATAACCGGTATGATTCAGTGATCGACACCTAACATAACAATTGTGGTTATTCCGAAAGAGGGTAAAGATCCATTGGATATAAAGAACTATCGTCCAATAATTCTCATGCATATTGATTGTAAAACATATGCCAAAGCGAATGCATACAAACTGGAAATGGTACCCAGCCTTTTGATCCGCCCATCGCAGTCTGGTTTTCTTAAGGGAAGGTTGGCTTGTGATAATATTAGAATATTGTGTCATTCTATAGGAAAGGCCAAATTACTCAACTCTCCCACTGCCGCTATAGCTTTAGATGTGGAGAAGGCCTTTAACAAGAGCCAATTTATAAAAATTCAGTCTGGGTGATGACTATTAGGATGAGGTTTGTTCTTTATTCCAGCCCATTAGCAACAGTAAGAATAAACAGAGGTCTATCAAAAACGTTTGTGCTGAAGCAAGGCACAAGACACGGCTGCCCCTTTTCACCACTCCTATTTGTATTAGCCATAGGACACCTCTTTGAATCGATATGTAACAATAACAATATTACAGGAATCCCACTTCCCTCTGGGGTACAAAAGGTGGTGGTTTATGCCTAAGACGTACTGATTTTTAAGGAAAAAGCGGATTGTTCCACCCCGTATATTCTGAAAACAATTACTGATTATGCAGATTTATCAGGTCATTCTCTCAATAAAAAAAATCTGAAGTGTTTCCCTTAAACTCCATAAATTGGGGCTATCTGAAACAAGTCTGTTGGGATTACAAGCTAATAAAGGGTGACATTGTAAACATGCTGTTTGATTGTAAACACATTCGCCCTCTATGGCACCAGATCCAGATCACAATAGAAAAGATCTTCGGATATCACCTCACCATTGATGCAACCACAACTCTCCTAGGCATTTATGCATCGCCACGGATAGACACACTCTCTTCAGCAGACCATTCATTGTTTGATCGACCTGATGCTGGCCATAGGTACCAAATGGATTCTCTCTGAATGGACGAGCTCGCCAAATGTATCATTTCAGACGGGATAGGCATGGTAATGCTAAGTCAGAAGCACTGACAACGCTTCTTTTCACAAATGACATACTCTCTCTTCCTCTAGGAAGCTGTGGGATGCGAATGACACCTACCTTCAGAAGAATAAACCATCTCAGAGCTCTCGTTCTTGGTATGCTCTGTAATACCTGTCTGACATGTGCATCTAAAAACCGGTGTACTCCGAAGTATGTGCCAACTATTCAATTATAAAATTACATAATGTTGGCCCGATGAAGTTCTTCCTCTTTTTCCTTTCCATTTCTCTTCTATTCTCCTTTCTCCCCTTTCTTTTGGGCTGAGAAAATTATTTCTTTTAATTTAATAGAATCACTGTACAAAATGTCTTTCTCATGTTGATTCTTTTTGTTTAAAAAGTCAGAGGTCACTTTCGGAACAATATCACTGATACGGATCTCATTTACGTTTCGTGGGCTTCAAACTTAATCATTTGTTCTTCATCTCTAGGACAATACGACGCATACGTTGTTTAGTGATCTCTTCATGACCAGCATTCAACTATAGTTTCATGATGATGTTAATGTGTACTGTAATACTTTCCCCTTGTATTAAACATCAATAAAATTGAATTAAAAAAAGAGTACATTTCCCATCAATTTCTTTAATTTGCATTTATCGTGTGTGCTTTTTTTTATCCGAAGTTATCAAGATGAGGAGCCAAAACAATAATTATAGAATATTTTGTCCTTTTTAATACAATGTCTTTGACACCAGCACATCTATACCCTAACAGGCATTGCACCTAATAGCACTGAATGTCAGTGCTAGTTCTACTGCACTCACCCCTGGCTGTGCCACATAAGTGCCTACCAAGTCACTGCAGCCAGGCTGAGCCAGAGAGCATATTCAGCCGGGCTGGGCAGGGTGTCACAGGGCTGCAGGTGTGCAGTGATATAGCTGTGAGGCGCAGGTCTGAGCAGTCTGCTGGTGAGTTTCTGGGCTTCCACCCTCCTGCAACAGTCTATCTCATTAAGGGTGCTCAGAAAGAGACCTTTCTGCGTTGCATGCTTGGTTGCTGTGGCGCTGCACTTGCAGAGTTTACTCTGATTTTGTGTGTGTCCAGTCAGTCGTTGGAAGGAGTGACAGTCTTCTCCTGTCTCTGCTGGGCGATGGTGCTTTTAAGTGCACTCAGCTCTTCGGACCTGATTGGAACACCACCCCACACATGCCTAGAGGGCAGGTGAAGACCTACAATAATAGTTCAGTCAAGTTATGTCGCTGCCTTTATCCAGCAGGGCAGCAGGGGCAAAATTATGTCTGGGGGGTCTGGCGGCCAGCTTAGGAGAGAATCAGGAGAGCTGTGTGATTGTTCAGTCTCTCCAGCCCTGGATGTGCAAACATCCTGCGCCAAACCAGCTTCCTTTGACCACCACAGTCCACTAAGAGAGTTATCACACAAAGGCACTTTTTTGGGGGGAAACGTCGCAGGAAAAACAGTCCAACAGCTGTTGCCGCCTTGGCCAATCAACTGTGGCGTGCACCTGAAAAGCAACAGAAAGCACTTGACCCACATGAGCTAGGCCCGGCGCTTGCTATTATTTGTTTCAAGTGCTGCCACCTGTCTGATTCACGTGGTCAAAGAAAAGCTGCAGTGCAGAAACAGACCATACTTACAATTAGGGGTGGGTGGAGCTCGCAGAGTTTGACTCTGCGGAATACCGGGGAATTCCATGGAAACTCCGCAAGATTCCACGGAGTTCCGCAAATGGGCAGAAATCCACATGTCACGCTGCTCATGCAGATTTTTAGTGCCAGGAGCTTGTTCCGCACTGCAAAACAAGAGCAAACAGCAGCACACGGCACCAGATGACGCCGCTTCTTTGCTGTCACTCAAGTAGAGTTTCTACATAAGAGGCAGCTTTCTCACTGTAAACAGTCACGACAGCCCCCGTTGGGAAAATCTTGCCAGGTACCATCTTTGCGCCCGAAAATTGCGCTAAGGAACGCCAATTCTCACTCGCCAAGCCAACATACTTTTGGCGAGCCGCGCCTGAGAAAAAAATCCACCATGCGGCAGTTGGCGGAGTTTGGCCGGACCTCCACGTTAGAAGCGTAACGCGAAGTGGCCAACCCTCCACCGACGGAGCAGAATTTATGGCCCACCCCTACTTACAACGCATCACTCAGAGTACATTTACTGCCTGTGAATATAGCAACAAGTTCAGCCCGGCCAGCAGTGGCTGACAGAAAATTGTCTGTGGCTGCCAGCAGCGCAGAGCTAACCCAAGGCGCGCTTGCTGCTTTTTAATCATTAATTATATTTTGACATTGAGGGTGCCTCACTCACACAAATGAAGTCAGAGGAGCTGTATTGAGTGAATAAAGTATTTTAGTGCAGTGATGCGAACAGCAGCAATGTGTTAGTCTAACCTCCGATGTGTGGAACTTGGAGGGGCTGGGTCTGAGGCAGCTTAGTGCGGGGCTTTCTCAGTGATGTTGGAAACTGTTAGACCTGGCACCATTGGCGTGGGTCTCCCTTCCATTTTTTGCTGTTGCCTCCTGTGTTTTTGCTGTGTGTTGGACTCCGTTTTGCTGGTCTAGATGCTTTGGGCACTTTGACACTGCTGTTTAGTGCCAAAGTGCAAGTGCTCCCTTTGTAAATTGTTGTTATGGATTAGTGATTCCATGATTGGCATATCTGATTTACTTGTCAGACCCTAGTATAGTGCACTGTGTGCGCCCAGGGCCTGTAAATCAAATGTTGCTAGTGGGCTGCAGCACTGATTGTGCCATCCACAGAAGCAGCCTGTAAAATGTAACTCTGGCCTGCCATTGCAGAGCCTGTGTGCAGTCTGGGACTGCCACGTCGACTTGGTGAGTGCACACACTTGCCAGTCCCTAAACCTTCCCTTTTCTACCTATTAGTCACCCCTAAGGTAGGCCCAAGGTACCCCTGTGGGCAGGGTGCATTGTAAGTGAAAGGTAGGACATGCCCTGATGTGTGTGGCATGTCCTGATAGTGAAATACTGCCAATTTAGTTTTTCACTATTGCAAGGCTACCTGTTCCCATAGGACAGAATGGAGAGTTTGTTTATAACATCTTAAAAACATAACTGGCCCTGGGAACAAGGTAGAAAAATAAAGTTTAGTATGCCTGAACTCAGAATGTTAAAGTGCATCTTTTAGTGTGGGTGATTTTTACATTCTGTGTTTGAAAATACCACTTTTAGAAAGTAGGTATTTTCTTGCCTAACCATCCAGTGTGCCTCTGCTAGGTTTGTGTATTGCATGTCTGGCTTTTGGATGACAGGGTCTGGAGAGGGGCAGCAGCTCCAGAAGTCTGAGTCAGGGCTGGGCTGAATAGACCTGGGCTGCATTTAGAGCAGGGGGGAGGAGATTTCCTTTCACCTGAATGGGCCTGGTCTGCCTTCAACAATGCTGTCTCCACCTCCTGCCAGGAAACAGCACCAGTGAGGACCGAACAGTTTTTGGCTGGGTACAGACACTCTCTGCCTTCAGAGAACAAAGGATTTTTGTGTATAACATGAGGGGACCACACCCCAGACTTTTAGATCACTTCTGGGAAATCAAGAAAAACCTTTGCCAATGAGAAGAGCCGTAGAAGCTGAGGAGGAATACTGCCCCTGTACTGTTTGCTGTCTGGGGTTGGCCTGCAGTGGCTGCTTGCTGCCAAGGAAAGGAAAGGAGAAAAAGGACTTTGCTGTTTGCTTTGTCACCTGCGTGCAAGAAGATCTCCAAGGGCTTGAAACTGAGCTTGCCTCCTGTTCTGAAGTCTCAGGGACACAAAGACTTCACCACCAGCTCCCCTGAATTTCCTTGCTGGGAATTCCAACCTGCAAAGAGGTGCCTGCTGCTGTTTAGGACCTCTAGAGACTGTTTGTCGCTGGGAGCTGGAAAATTGTTGCAACATCGAACAAGTATGGCGTATCCTCACCTGTTTCCGACATCACCTAAGAAACGTCGCAGCGCCTGCCGCGACTCGAAAAATCGCCACACGACGCATCGGGTGCACCGATCTCCGAAGTCACCGCACCGATCCCGACGCAAGCCTGTGGTGCCGCTGTACGAAACCATGCATCGTACCGGATCGACGCATCGCATCGAGGCGCCAAGACTGTCGCATTGTTGGGGGACGCAGTAAGAAACCGACGCATCACCTCCTCTCTGGTAAGGAACTGACGCATCACCTCCCCTGCGCTGCAGTAAGGAACCGACGCATCACCTCCACCGAAGCAAGGAACCGACGCATCACCTTCCCTGTGTGTAAGAAACCGACGCATCACCTTCCCTGCGGCCATTTTGTTTGTTTTGCGTGACGCATCCAAGGTACTTTGTGAGAAAAGTGTCGCATTTAAAACTTGCATTAAACTGAACTATTCCTACCATTTGAAAGCCTTATTTTTAATACTGTATTGTGGATTTTTGTCGTTTGGTCTTGTTTTGGGTTTAGATAAAGATTACTTATTTTTCTAAACTGGTGTGGTGTCCATTTGTAGTGTTTTCACTGTATTACTGTATGTGTTCACAAATGCTTTACACTCTGCCTCTGAGATAAGCCTGTCTGCTCGTGCCAAGCTACCAAGGGGGTGAGCAGGGGTTATTTTAGGAGTGTATCCCCCTTACCCTGACTAGAAGCAAGGGTCCCTATTTAGACAAAGGTACCTACCTCTGCCAACTAGAGACCCACATTTCTAACAGAAACTCATTGTAAAGACAAGCTTCAAGGTATTGGAATGAGGCAACCTGCATGACAATAGTTAAACTACATTTAAACTGCATTTATAAAATTTAAGAATGCAAGTATATCCTGTTTCTTTACACAACAATGGCGATTTAAGAGTGTCTTAGCTACATTTAAAAGAAGCTTTTTTTCCCTTCTCTTCCCTCCTCTGCTACTACTGTGTTTTTCTGAACTGAATTCCGTTTTTGGCCCGACCATTTGAGCTGCTAGTGCCTCTGTCAGTGTTTGTGAAGTGTGGAACGTCTTTGTCTGGTTTGGTTGTGGTGGCCACTTATAGGGTAGTGTCAGTGGTATCAAGTATTGGCTGACGACGAGAGAACACATGATAGTGCACTGACGCACAGGCATCTAGTGAAAACCGAACAGTGTCTGGTGGAGCAGCGGAGTTTGAGTCCTCTAGAAGGTAAAAATCTTAGTAATCCTCCCCCGTCTCCTGCATATTGGCCCAAGCAAGAGCAGCAACTCATCTTGGATCTACTTTACACAGCATGCTCAGTCTGCAGCACGCAAAGAAGTGACTCAAGGATGAGAGAGAACACAACAGAGGTACGAGAGAGAAGATATAGTAATTTAAATGTGCATCAGGCAACGCATATGAACAATCTTTCCAAACAGCAGCCACAGAGGTCCACCTTTGAAAAAATAACCAGTTCTATAAAAAAGAAGACAATCAGTGGGAGAAAATAGACTAGCCAGAGCACAGACTAGAATACAAAAACAAAGCCACTTCACATATTTCAGGTTGTCAAGCAACAAAGAGCAGGGACATCTTAAGGATTTTTGGGGCCAAACGTATTTTGGGGGCCCCTGTTTGGGTCAGCTTTCAATTTATGATCCAGCTTCAGCTCTTTCATGTACCCTCTTTTGCCAGGTCACTGGCAGTGCACAAGCACACTAGTTCAATATTCAGGGATAGTGATGTGTGTTTTCAATATTGTAACACAGCAGCAGCTCACTAAAATTACTGCAAATAATCTCTGTGAGACCCTCTCATTTTGCATATGTGAGACCCTGTTTGGATCTAAAAGAAACTTTTCTTATGGATGTTGCATGAAACATAAACACAACATTTGTCTGCAAAATGTCTGTAATGGACTCTCACACATTACCCAGATTGAAAATAAATTAAAGGAAAACCCTATTTGTAACACTCTGTTTAAGATTTATTCAAGGTCATTAGGTCAAGACTCTCTGCAGAACAGAGATGGCTATATAAGGGGGGCCCCCCAAAAGGATGGGACCCTGTGCCAGAACCCACTTTGCCCATGCATTAAAATGTCTCTGACACAGAGGCTCCTTCTAAAACGAAATGCAGTGACCCTGATTGCAATGCCTCTAGCTCTTCAACTCCACTAACTAAAACCTACTCTATTTCAAAGCGTGCAATTCTTTCTTATCCCAAGAAAAGAAATTCAGCATCTAGTTTTGATGTAACTTGGTCAAGGTTATGAGAAGGAGAACTTATTAATGTGAAAATAGTTCTTACCAGTTTAATAAGACTGTAAGGAAGGGTTTTTTATGAGCGGGGGAAGAAGTATCCCATTAGACAAGAGAGGCAAACAAGGTGATTTCTGCCAAAATAACAACACGGTAGCTTAGAGTGATATTGCTCTAGTTGTAATCCATTTCTTTTGTTTACTTTCATCTTTATCTCAAAGATCTGCTTCCAACGAGTGGCAGGAGGAGGTGCAAGTATAATGCGGAACAAAGTTAGAGGCAGCATTGTAAATTAAGGGTCCGCCATAGTATCTTCATTAACCTCTGAAAAACATAGCACCAAGGTTGAAAGGACAAAATGTGGTAATGGTAGGAGAGACCACAATTAGAGTTGTTGAAAACACTGCTGAGATGATTAGCAAGGCTGAATGGGAAGCTGAAGATGATTTATTCTCCTCAGAAGACATGATGAGGGTATATTTTGATGTCCCTTACAAGAAAATACATAATAAAGAAATTCATCACTATGAGAACAAGGATGACAACCCAAAAGGGCGGGCAAAGTCAGTAGGTAATCTCTCAAAGAAGCAGCCAAGGAAAGTACACATGAGACTTTATGATGGCAGCTACAAAGACACAGAAAACACTGGAACAGAATACTCAGAAAACACTGCAGCATCTGAAGATCGATTTGCAGTGCAGATAAAGGCCATGCATAAAATGCCCTGTCAACAAGACATTAACATTTTCTCTCTACATTAAGTCATGGCAAGGACTAGTGTAGATCTAAAGGTAGTTGAGCAGAAAATGGTAAATACTTCTCAAGATTTTGGGCTTGATTTATAATTTGGCAGACTGGGTACTCCATTGCAAAAACAACAGACTACCTTGTCTACTACACTCTTGGTCCACCTACCTCATTTAAAGACAGGCAGATCGTAGGCTTTCTGTTAAAGGAGCCATCTTTGGCTCGGCCGGAAGAAAGTCTCCTCCGATGGTCAGACAAAGTAGGAGCGCCAGAGAAACAACATTACACCGCCCCCCTATTTTTTGTAAAACCTGGCTGTGACGGACAGAAAAACTAAATAATGACACCCCATACCTGGTGGGGGGGAGGGGTTCATTAGTTTCTCTGTGTTTTTTCAAAACCAAACTCCAACTTTAGGAGTTTGTTTTGGAAAAACAAATCATGTTAAAAGTTTGGTGGACAACCGTCAAAACTGACAGCAGTTGTCCACCAAATTACTTCTACCTTGATGAGAACCACCATGCTGGAGGTTCCATTTAATGTACAGAGATGACCGCTTGGCCATCAGTCATCTGTAAATTTGGCACACAATAGTCAGGTGGGATGGCCAAGATAATGTCCTGTGCCACCCTCACAGATGTTATTCCATTTGTCAAACTATACATCAGGACCTTAGGAAGATTAGGTTATAAGAATGAAGTTTTAGAAAATATCATAGAATAGATGGAATATCATTCTCATAAAAAAAAACAGAGTAATTGGGGTTATGGAAACTCCAGAACTAGTTAGAGATTTAAAAGGTACAATTGAGGCAATTTTGTAAGCTCTCTTCAACATATTGACTTTAAAAATAGTATTGAAAGAGTTCATCGAGAGCCAGAATCTACTAGAAGACTTCACTCTTTCAAACCATGAACAATTTTACTGAATTCCTTTACACGTAAGTATGTGGAAAGAATCCTTTTGGCATTACGTAAGCCATTTATATGGTGAAAAAAATAGTACACCCAGATATATCTAAAAGAACAGATCAGAGGAGGTGGGAGATAAAGCAACAGATTGAGAAATTAAAAGAGAAGGGAGTCACAGCATTTTGCTGAGCAGACTGACGAGGGACTGGTAGGTGAAACGCGGCTCTAAACCCTTGATGAGTTTGTGACTGCAGGGCAGAACCCCTTCATCAAGTCCTGGACACAAAAGTTACCCAAAGCAAGGTTGCCAAACACAAAAGTTACCCAAAGCTAGGTTGCCAAATCGAACCAAATAGGTTGAACAATGATTTCGCATTCCTTAGTGTGATGGAATTAATATAAAACAGGCTGGAATACTTCTGAATAGAGCTCTAGCAAAGGTTGATGACCTGTAAGGGCATGGATGAATTCTGAAATATTATGGCTAGGTGAAAGTGGATGTATAATTCATTACAATTCATCTGACATCCATGCTATACAGTTTTAATCATATTTAGTGTACTTCACCAATTAAAAGTAAAAACCTGGTAAACCCCAAGATTTTCTAATCAAATATTCGGATTCCTGCTATTATCTAATAGAATGTATCTGAACTTCTGCTTAGCAGTTGAGTCTGCCAAAGGTGGTATTCACCTTGCTTAGTGTGGATAGGTCACCAATGAGGAATTATACAATAAGTGGGTGAGATGACCTTTCCATATCTTTTTGGATACCTGCAGATGGTTTAGAAGTGACAATTCTTCACTCCTGTTTGACCCCAGCAGCATCCCTGACTTAAAGGACATGTGGGCAAAACGCCAAAATTGGTCTTCTAAAAACAAAAAGCTTAAAAATTACTAATGTAGCTCGGCTGGCCCTTGATTACTCCCATCACATTCCCTGGTTTGAATAAATCAGGGACTGCCTTTTGAATTTAGGTAGAGGAGAATTATTTAGCAACTCAGATAAGATTACAAGAAGGATCATAACTGGGTAAAAATTTCTTTTTTTAGAAAGAAGTTATTGGCTAGAGAAGAAGGGGCTATGAAGAAGCCTGGCATATGCCGCTATGCTATGATGAAAACGGTGCCCTATACGGAGCCTTATCTTTTATGGGTCAAAAGTAGATATGATCCTTTTTATTAACTAGGTTTCGGCCGGACCTTTTTGTTTTCCTTTTAGCTTACCCTTGAGGTGCAAACAGGGGCCACAACCTTTTGTCCTGTGACTGCGATGGAAAGTCTCCACAGGACATGTTACATTTTATAATGTTTTGCAGTTTATGTGTGGCACCCAGGAAGCTATATATCCTTCCCATTTTAAAAAGAGCTCTTTTTAGTTAGGTCCGCCCTGCCCTTATTTACTTACAAATGCTTTCAGGAGATATTGTACTCAGTGTTCTTAGTTTTTTAAAAGCTGCTGCTAGGCTTAGAAATAGTTGTGATTAATAGCCTTGGGTGTGTAGGTCAACCCCTGTTCCTGTAATGCCTTTTTAAATTATTTTCTTCATCACTGTATTGGTGTTTTTTTTTTTATTGTTTTTTTATATTTTTTTTTATCTATTTCTTAAAAATTTATTGTAAAATTTTTAGGTCGGCTTTTTAAATGATGTATATATAATGTTTTGTTGCACTTTTATGATTTTTATTTCTAAAGCCGACTAAAGTTCATATTGATTGATACTAATGCACATGTATCATGAACTGGGAAGTAGATGCCTACAAACATTATAAAGATGGAAACTGAGACAGAGTGAATACCATAGCAATTTTTCATTCCTTTTCCTCATTGTTCTAGCATTTGTTTCTGCCTAACGTTTTCCTTTGGCTTGAGAGGTTCTGACATCACGCAGGGGTAAAGAAAACGTGTGTCTGGTGGTACAAAGTAGGAAAAGGAAGCCCCTCGTTAGTGAGGGAACCTTGGTAGGGCAAAGTGTGTAGGGTAAGGAAATGATTTGGTCAGGTCCATGAGGGGAGGTTAAGTAGGGATTTAGACTGGTTAACTTAAGTGTTGGAGAGCATAAGAACACACAGAGAGTATGGGGGAAGATGAAGATTGGAAAATGGAATCTGACTATGCTAGGGTTGATGGATTGTGTCGCATTCTGTAGGAAAGAATCAGTTGCTTTTCAGAGGGTTTTTTCCATTGTGAACTACAGAGGGTCTACAAATGGAGATGAAAGAGTTAAAGATTTCCTCATGCAATGTTAATGGAATATTGAATAATACAAAAGACAACAGCAGTTTTTAATTATTTAGGAAGATTACGGGTCAGATATTATCTTACATCATGAGACCAATACACCAAAAGAACAAAACATTTTTAAAACTATTGAAAATGACCATCTTTTGTGTGATATTCCCCATTTTTGCACTGCATTGATTTTTGTTGGCCATAGAACTCTGTACACTCTATCCCTGCTAACCAGTGGTAGAGTGCTTGTGCTCCACTATTAAACATGATGAAACTGGTATAAACCTGATTGGCACCTTTAATATACCAAGTAAGTCCCTAGTATATATTACGACGAGTACCCAGGGCTTGTAAGTTAAATGTCACCAATGGGCTGTAACTAACACTAACACACACACTAACACTAACACACTAACACACTAACACTAACACACTAACACTAACACACTAACACTAACACACTCACGCACACGCACACGCACACACACACACACACACACACTGTGCCAGCCACCGTGGTGTCACAGCAAACCCAAAAGCTGGCCTACCACTGTAGCCTGGCAAGGCATATTTAAAACTGCCAAATTGAGCCATCAAAATAAACCCTTTTGACATGCAAAAACCTTCCTTTTAAATACTAATAAGGGTCCACTAAGGTAGGCCTTTATGTCCATAAAGGTAGTGTGCATGGTATTTAGAAGTATGACATGTAAAGTTTTAGTGGTCCACGTGTCCTACAACTGTTTTCACTGTGGCAAAGCTGGCTGCTTGCATAGATAACACTGGATTACATTATTACACCTTATAATGCTAATTTCTGTTTGGTAACAGCTATATTTCAAGGACTCTTTTTATTAGTTAAACAAACTACAATTGAATTGTATAGTTGAATTTTATCTAACTATTAAGGAAAATATATATTAGAAAACTTAACTTTTCCCTCCCTAAAGCAATTAAGGTTTTTCTTTACGTATTCCAACTGTCACCTGACTGCAGATGGCTTTCCTGTAGAGAGGTGTGAATTGCTCCCAGGACAGGGACAATGGGCTTTGGTTGTGGGGAGATGTTTTTCTTCCCTTGACAGGATGGCCAGAGGGCTGTGCCTAGGAACTCAGTGGACTTCAAATGAGGCTTACCCTGTCACAGGCAAATGTAGATCACACCTAGGCCTGCCCCCTCTTGTCCCTCTAGTCAGGCTGGTACTAATCCCTGCAGAAGGGAGAGCAACCCCTGAACTGGCTTAGAGTGACCACAGGGGAATGGTTGCCTCTTTCCATAGCTACACCTCTGTGTGCCACAGGAGCTCTGCCCAGGTGAAGATATGTTCTGGCAAGTTGGATTTAGGAAGAGAGGGGCAGTGTGGCATTATATGAAGTAGGACACAGAGAAAGTGCCACAAAAGATGGTAGGTTCACCCCTGGGAACTTATATCCTATTGATTAGAGAGTGGCCAGGAGTTGCCCCTACTCAAAAGGTGGCACCCTGAGCACCCTCCTCAGAGCACTTCTGGTCCTGCGGAAGAACAGAAGAGGACTTCTGTCTGTGACCTGAGAAGAGCCTTTAAGATTAGACCTTTAAGACCAAACCTACCTCTTCTACCCAAGACAAAGAAGTGAGCTCCAAGGGTCATGAGGCTGACCTTCTGTTTGGGCTACAGTGAAACAACAATCTTCAAGAGGACTTTTCCATGCATTGCCAGCTGACCAGTTTCAACTGGACCTACCCAGCAGCCTACTACTGACTTTTGCTGGAGTGGGTCGTGACCCCCCAAATGTTGTCTCCAAGATCCTGGACCCTTGGCTGGTGTCAAAGTGTAGCCTTCCTGAAGTTTTCTGAAACCTCGGACTTAAAAGCATTTTGGCAGTTATTTTGTTTGAGAACCGGTGAGGGACCAGGACCAACCTGCCAATCCAACAAAGGCGCATTGCCACTGGGGCAAAGATTCAGGCTTCTCACCATTATGTTATTCTCTGTAGCAACAAATCTAATCCAGCAGGACTTCGCGGAGAGGGTGGCCTATCTCCTGGAGCCCTCATCAACTACAGCCTAAAGCCTTGCCCCGCTGGAAGAATTTAAGCTTCAAAAAAGTGACTAAAACTGAAACCATGAATGCACAAAATATCTGGTTGCGAAATACATATTTTTCCCTCTCAGGGTTTTCCTGCCAAAACTCAAAGGCTTCATCACGACCTCATCAAGAGGCCATTAGAAGACATGGAGCCCTCTTTGGCCATAGCCTGCTGCCCTGCTCCACTAAGAATTTCTGATTTCCATTCCAGAGACTCAGTCTGAAAGTAAAACATTTGTGACCAGGATGAACCTGGTCCCTGTACCCGACCTGTGCTCCATCGTGGTCATCTTTAACCTTACCCTTGTCCCGGTCAAGCGCAGCCAGATGACCATGGTTGGTAAGTAATGCTTTTTGGAGCTATTTTGAACCTTAAACTTTAAAAATTCAGAACTTCAGTTCTACTTTTGGGATTTTTGTTGTTTTGGTGTCATTTTATTTATTGAAATGTACTTGTGTTGTGTTTTCACTTCATCACAGTTTAAGTGCTGCTTAAATAGATTGCCTCTATGTTAAGGTTGACTGATTTTGTGCCAAGCTGCCAGATGGTTAAACACAGGGTTTTTAGTGACTTTTGTGGCTCAACCTGACAAAAATTGTGAATATTATTTGAGGTGGGTTCTCAACCCCCTCAACTATTACTCCAATTTTTGATAGGCATGCACTTCACATGACTAACACTAATATTCAACTATGTTTATAGTATGAGTGTATATTTCAGGTTTCATTGCCATGCTTTGCAGAGTTGTAATATTATAAAAACGAAATCAACAGAGGGCAAATCATTACTGGTTCAGTAAACCTCCGTTTTTCTGAAAAGGCACATGAATCCCAAAATTGCACCTGCATTGCTCTTAGTCTCGTTGTCTGGCTGCCAAATGGCCAGCACACTGGGAATAAACTAATTAGACATGGTGGACACAGACACAGTGTAACACCAATTAAAGCCAAATAAGAAGCAAAGATGCTGGACCAACGAAAAGCCATAAAGTATTCAGTGAGCAACCGAAACAACAAAGGTTCGTGAAGACAAATTTGCTTCACGAGAGGGCGTAAGTTCTATAGCATAAATATGGTATTCCATCCCTTTCACATATTACAAGTCTTTGTTCACGAGAAATAAAATCAGTTGACAATTTATGACTTCAAACACACAATAGGAGATTGGAATAAAGCTTGTAGTAACGGCTGGCAATTGCTTTGGGTGGAATTCCAACCAATCATTATTTTGCCCTCCATGCAACCTCAATTTCCACAAGCCACATGCAAATCAGTCTTGACCCTGCTCTAAAAGGAGCAGTCCAACCAGGAACAGGTCTCAGTGTACTGTACATATGAACAACAAAATACCTGTCATCCTTGCAAGGAACAAGATTATGATGACAAAAGCAATACTTATCGAATGGTCATCTAGCTGTACTTCACTACAGAGCAGACTATTAAGGAGAAAAGTTGCTGAAAGGATTGTGCAGGGTCAGCTAAGTAGTCATAGTCATATCTATTGTACAGTTAATAAAAACCTTATTAAAAAAAAACAGGTATTTAAAATACTAAGTGCTGTTAAAAACAGCCTTTTCATGTACAAGCAATGATAAAGTGCTGAGAGCTGCTAAAAAGTGTTGTACTTAGTCCATAGTGAGGCTTGTTACAGCCGGCCTTCTTTGCAACAGTTGGTGTCCTGAAGTGTTGCAGCCTTGTAAAAAGATTGCACAATTCAGTCCAACATCTGGTTGGTAGGTTCTGGCAGTCCATGTAAAGAAAGCAAGTTTTGAGGCTGGGTGCCTGCTGAGGTTGCTCCAGCCTTCCCCTGGGCATTCAGTTTAAAACTTTTTTAAATTGTGAATCTAATAGACTTTAAATTGTAAGGTGCAAGCAGTGCTTAGACTCTAAGGGGTGCAGATCGTAAATAGTTTTGCTCCTCTTCAGCTTGAGTGTTCCAAACGCTTTTTATCCAGGTAGATGTTCCACGTACTGCTTGTTGTACATCAGTCAGCTAAGTAGGAGTTAGAGGGAGAGGAACTGGACGATAAAGAAAGAGAGACAGAGGACGAGAGGAGAGAAGAGGTGTTGGGAGGCTGAAGTTAAAAGATACATGTTACAAGATAAATTGGAGCGTAGTTGCAAATGGGGTCTGCCCTTTTAGTACGTCCATATTTTTTGCTTTTTGATCACCCAGTTTTGAACTGTTTACTGTGGGTGAGTCTCACTACTTGTGTCTCACCCCCGGTAACCGCATGGTAAATGGACTGCGCACGTTTACCGCCAGTGTCCACCTTTTAAGATAAGGCTGCTGCGACCCAGGTAGGGTAAAAGAAACTTGGAGGGCTACATGTGAACACATGGGGAGACGTGTGCGGGCTGCACGTGTGAGACTACTGTTGTGCATAGCCCGGTAATTGCACACAAGTAGCCTGGCAAAGAGAGGACTCTGTAAGGTTAGATGTGTACCTGAGATAGACCTTATAATATTAGTAAGCACTCATAGGTAAGATTAATAGAGTTTTCTGGTTTATCTGCAGTGTCACTCTATTATACCCATAGGATGGATTCTGGCTTAAAGTGCATTTTCGCTTCCCTTAGGCCTACAATGTCCTGTATGGTATGAAACTTGGATGAAACATGTGCTCCGAATTAGAATCTGCTGGTCCAAGAACCTACATCTACAGCTTATGGGTCGTCCAGCATTTTCATATATCTCTGGCTCAGTTCAGGGTCAAGTCCAGGCCTTTTGTCACCCTGCTGAGCCAGGTTAATTACTCTGCTCCCCAACAGAGGGGAGAAAGGCCTCCCTACACAAAAGGAGTAATTAACAGTGCTTCACTCAAGAAGGAAATCTGCATCTGTTAATTAGCTGTCACACTGTACCAGGGTTTAGATGGCTCTGGCCCACTGAATAAAAGAGGACACCCAGACCACAAGAGGGGGGTGCCCTTTGAAGTTTTGGTGTGAAAGTCCCTGGAAGTGATGTCAGCTGGGGTTGGAGCTGATGTCCCAAGAGGAGAAGTGAACAGCAACCACCTGACTGCATCATTTTGAATTGTTCCAGTATGCTGTGCAGAAGGATTGGCACAAGGGTGGAGGGGTGTTGTGACACCCTAGGATTGGCCAGGTGTGCATTGCTTCTAGAACTTTCCACCCCCATTTAAAAACTCTTGCCCAAGACAGAGAAAGAGAATTGGACACTGAAATTTGACAGGGGCAACACCATGGGCAACTGGAATGCCAAGCCCCCTAATGGACTAAGGACTCTACCTACAGCTGACCTCATGGCCAGTGGGCCTCTCAAGGACCAGGGAAGCTGGGTCCCTTACAGCCCTAAAGGACCTGTTGGGAGAAGATTGGGAGTTCTGAAGGTACCACAAGGGTGGGTAAGTGCCCAGTGGTCAATGCAAGTCTCATTAATATGTATGAGCTCGGGACTGGGCTTGCGTACCCCGCCCCAAGAGCTCTAAGAGGCACCATTTCCTGGGCCTGTTTATATAAATCAGGGACTTGCGACCCCACCCCGGGCCCCCCACCAAGTAAAGAAGAGGGGGAGAGCCATTGCGCCCCCTAAAAAAGAAAGAAAGGGTCCCAGGACTCCATCCCCGGGACCAACAATAGATGGAGGGGGCGTGTCATTGTGCTCCCCTGCAGCAAAGAGAAGGGGCCTGGGACCCCATTCCCAGTCTACAAACAAGCCTCTGAGCAGGGGGAGCACCGCCACACCCCCATAAGGGTGGTGTGCTCACCCCCACTCCCTATGCCTGTGTCTGGGGAGAGCAGGGCAGCCAGAATACAGCAACACCCTGCCTGCATGAAGTGGGCAGGATGACTCCAACTTCCGTATCCCGTGCTGGCGGTAAAGGACCCCGGCTAGAGGGGGAGCCAGCAGAGACAACCAGGTGTGAGCGCCCCATTCTCCCCTTAGTTAAAATACAAGTTAGGGTGCCAATGTAAGACTGGGCACTCCTGATCGGGTACCCCCAATGAAAAAGCAAGGCAAAAAGAAAAGAAGTCATAGTGCGTTAAGCCTCACACAACATGAGAAACTGCAAGTTTTCTGGTTTAAAGATATTATGACCTCTCAGGCTTTCAGCCTAAGGACCCATTCCCAAAGCTGGAATGTTTGTTCTATAGCCTGGGAGCGCACGGACCTTTAGTGGCTGCATGTTTGGTGGTCTAAGATGGTTAAAGAAAGGCAATGACACATGTAATTTGTTGTACAATGCTTAATTCAAATGTATTGCTGACAGTGATTTTCCATCTATACTTTTTCATAAAGGTTGCAATGCTTTAACAATTGTAATAATTGCTGTACGAAAGATGTTTACTGACCCATCAGTGATTGGGTGATGCATTATGACATGTGGTACTTGGGGGCTTATTTACAAAATGCTGTACCACCGGAACGTCACTTTTTTTGATGCTCCGGTGGCGCAGGACTCTCAGTCATATCTATGATGCGACGCAAAGCCACCCTGAGTGGCTTTGCATGTCCTCATAGTAATGGGGTAAGGCAAGTCAGCGTAAAGCACTGTGTTGCCTTACTCTGCATTGGGGAGGCATTCCATGGGCGTTGCGGTGGGTGTTCCCATGCAACACCCATGGATTTTGATACTGCCCCAGATTTACAAAATCACACAAACCTGGGGCAGTGCCAAAACCTTACACCTCCACAGGTGTGGCGAAACAAGGAGAAATGTTTTCATTTCTCCTCGTTTTTTCTCTTTCCATGTGTGCTGCATTTTGCAAAAATCAATAGGCCTGCTTGATTCAAAGTGACACACTCCTATATGATAATGTGCTATACGATAAAGATGGGCGAGTACTGACATTTTTGAGATCATAGCCATTTAGTGGTCAAATGCAATGTCATCATAAGTATTTCCATAAACCTTATGTATATTTGTAAATTGCTGAATAGTATTGAGTAGTGTGTGCAATAAATGTACTTTTCCTTTTCTAAAGAAAAAGCACAGACCGGACAATAATGTATTTATTGACTGTTATTATTGTGACTCAGCAAATGGCGATTACTACTCTACACACCACCTCCAATGAGTAGGCCTTGCACTGCTCTGCAAGGCCTACCTGAGAGAGTCAACTGTTACAATAGGGTGCTTGGTTTTAAGAGAAGGGAAATTGCAGACCTATCACTTACACATGCCTCACATCCTGCACAATTAATTATCCGCATTCTTACAAGAGTTAATTGACAAACAATAGAAATCTGGGTGATGGAGGATGAAAAAGGAGGAACAAAAGACGCAGAAGAAGAGAGAAAGGAAGGAGAAATGGAAGGAAGAGAAGGAATAAGTGAGGAACAAGTGATCATACAATCAAAAGAGCAAAGCATTTTTAGGTGGTGTAAAGTTCCTCCAAATAAAGTTTGCACAGAAGTGTTATCAGTTTTTTCTGGATCTTGGATTATGATTCTGCTAAACTTAGGGTCACTGGAAGAGAAGTGCAGAGGGCTGTTGCTTTGGCAGACCATGATTGGCTAGTAGCTTTCTTACTTCTTTATTCAAGGGAATTATATAGGGGGCCAGGCCACTGAAAATGTAGCGCTTTGAAGATAAGGTAATTCTCATGCAAAGCATGTTCAAGGACCTTCATACAATGCTGGTGGACTTTTTTGTGGCTTGGCAGGTGCAAAGTGGCAATGTGGAAACTACAGCGGCCAATCACTGAGTGGGTCTACAGATACTGTGATTTACCTCTGGAAGTTAACACATCGCAGTGGTCAACTGGCACTTTTCAAAGTGTTGAGAACATCATAGGGATTGCGATATTCCGCCAGGGAAGTTACTCACACATGCAGCATTAGTGAAATCAGTAAAAGCCACATGGGGGGGCGTGGTTTGAGCCGCCACAAGATGGCCGCTCTCTGCTGAGGCTACGCGCTCGAGCGCGACCTTTTCGTCTGACGGAGCGGCATTTCCTCCCGGTTTCCGGCATGAATTGAGGTATTCACATAGTAGGCGCGGGGGAACAGGTAGCTCCTTCATTTTTTGATTTCTGTGCCGTTTTTTGCCTGTTTTCCCCCGACCCGTATCCACCTCATATTCTTCTGGTAGCGCCCGCCATTTTGAATATCGGCGTGACGCGACCTCTCAGCGCTGCTTCCCCTGTGCTGCCCGCGGCGAAGACATCCTGCACGCCGTTGTGGTTTGCCTGGGAGGCGCTTCTTCTTGAAGGGACAACTACAATTTGAGAAGCCTTACTTTTGTGGCACCTGTCTCCTCACCGCTCTTGGACCCCTGCAGGCTCTCCTACTCAGGAAATATGCCAGTATTGTGGTGAGCTCTTTTTTGTTGAGCCTGCTATTGCCACAGTTTAACTTAACGCTGCATCACTGTTCTTGTTTGCCGCTTATGAGAATACCTTCACCTTCTTGACCAGTGTATATCTCATGCAAACATGCGGGATAACACCTTGTTATGCATGTTCGGTGAGTCATTGGAACTGTTTGTTCTGCTCAGCTGGAATCATATGGCGAAGCAACTTATGTAATGCCATATAGCCCTAGTTCTACACCTCATATTTGCTTCTTCCCTGGTCGGTGAACTGCATCTTGATATCTATGGTTGAATTGCCCTCTTTAATGGTTCAGAGTTATTTTCAAGTATAGGAAGGCTAATACAAATTTCAGTGGATGATTACTGACTTTGTCCATAACTGTATGTGCTAGCAACGTCAGTCAGATTATTTCAATTTTGTTGGACGAGGATCAGATATTTGACGGCTGTCTCTAAGATCTGTACTTGCTCCTATATATTGTGTATTCTTTGAATACCTCATTATCTCAACACGTTCAATGTATGGAGCACTCTTCCTCTCTTTGTCACCAAACTCCTTCGACGAATATGTCCTCCTCTCGCAAGGAAACCAATCCTGTTGCTCCCCCTAAACGTCATAAGAAAGAACCTAACTCGCCTACCAAATCGCCTTTACCCATAACTATGGAGGATCTAATGGAAGATATAAAGCTGATTAAGCCTTTCGTCATTGAAACTAATGCCACCCTTCAAAAGCTGTATGAGAAATGGTCTAGCTTGGATGCACGAATATCTGCTGTAAAACAAAGGATTAGCAACACTCAAGACGTGATGCCTCAAGTTGAGACTATGTCTAAAGAGATAGCACTCCTTAAGATGCTGACGGAAGATTTAGAAAATCGCAATAGACGCAATAACCTTCGAATTTATGGTATTCCTGAGGGAGCGGAAGGGTCAGACATGCTTGCTTTCCTCAAAATCCATATCCCTAAAATTGTTGGTCTTAAAGATGGCACTATTCTTAATTTACAGCGCGCTCATCGCATCGGTCCCAAAACCGGAGGTTCCTCCTCTTCATTGTCAGTAAATCATCCCAGAGGGATTATCATTCTATTCTTGGAGTATACTGAAATGTTGATGGTCCTTTCAGCTGCAAAATCAAGAAAACAGATGTTATGGTCAGGTCAAAAGGTTTTCATCTCACAAGATGTGGCTCGTGCCACAGCAGCTCGTCGCAAGGAATTCCGCTCTCTTCGTCAAGCTCTACGTTCTATGAATGCCCGATATGGCCTAGTTCATCCCTTTTCTTCAAAGTAACCTACAAAGAGAGGTCCTACTCTTTTGATCGTCCTGAGGACTTGAGACAATTTATTTCTTGCCATAAGGGCGATGAGATGGACTTTGGAGGGTCTTGAACGACATTGTCGATTTGTTTTATGTTTTGTCTTTTGAGATAAATGCCTTCTATTCAATTGTTCTGCAGCTATATGTTCTGCTGTCGTTATCTTTATGGTTTGCTATTGTTGTCCTTTTTCATCATTATGGCTCGTTAGCCTAGTTTAGATGATATTGCAATATGTGATTTTACCCTTGTTTTTCTCCGCAGATGTCTCCTCCTTGTGTTGACATATTCCCCAGCTGCCTCTCTCCTCCTTGCCCTCTCTTTCTATTCCTAATGTTCATGGTCACCCCTTGCGTTTGGTAAGTGTTGAACGTTCTATTGGCTATTATGTTATTATGTTGTTCCCCTGTTTTACTGTTCTTAGTTGATCTTATTTGTGCCTGTTATATAATGGGTCTTTCCTGATTTGTTCTCTACTTTATGCTCCTTTTTCACTTATTCTTTTCCTTTTTTATTCAGAGGTTTCGGTTGTTCTCGGATGTCTTGGCTAGTTTGGCTGTCTGTCCTCTTACGCGGCTTCCCGCTTCCCCATGTTATTTTTCTCATTCTGGATACTCATTTGGTCTTTTTTGACTGAAGTCTTTCGGCTTCTAGTCAACTGTCCGCTCTCTATCTCTTGTTTCTTTTGATTTTTTCTTTGCTCCTCTTTCATTTGTTTACTTTTTTCCTCTTTCACCCTCCCTTGTCTTTTCTCTCAATTTGTTTCTCCTTTTATTCCCTTCTTATACATTTCTTATTTTTCTTTTCATATTATCTTATCTTAATACTGTTTTTCCTTTTCCTCTTTATCGCTCTCTTCCTCTCTGATTTCATATCCTATTTTTTGATTGTATCTTCATTTTTTCCTACTTTGTTCTTCTTTATTGTAATCTTTGTCTTTTATTATTCACATACTTCTTTTTATGTTCACTTGCAAATTTTTCAATGCACTCATGGTCTTGATTTTGGTTGTTTTTATATTGACTATATAATATTTGTTGAATTATCTAATATTGTTATTAGCACTAATGCCTCTTTTGCCTTGTAATGTCTGATAATGTTCGGATTATTTCATGGAATGTGAAAGGGCCAAGTAATCCAGTTAAGAAACAGCGGGTACTTACCCATCTCTCTAAACTTCAATGCAAAATTGCTATTCTACAAGAAACTCACTTTACTGAGAGTGATATTAATTCCCTTAAAAAGCAATGGGTAGGTCATGTTTATAGTTCTCCTTCCAAAGATAGGAAAAATGGTGTTGCAATACTCTTTCACAAATCCTTATCCCTCACGATAGAAAAAGAGGCGAAGGATGAAGATGGTCGATGGCTCCTTCTTCATACTATTTTTAATGGATCCCATGTTTCCTTACTCAATATCTATGGCCCCACAGGCATTGACTTCCAATTTTGGCAGTCTATGTCCCATACTCTTCATACTTGTTCTAGCTCTAACCTCATAGTGGGTGGTGATTGTAATCAGGTCATGGATCCTTTTATTGATAGGAAATCATCTTCTAGGTACATCCCCAATAAAATGCAAAAAACTTTTGTTAGGTCTATTCGTGCACGAGGCCTTGTAGATGCCTGGAGAATATTCAACCCAGACAGTTTAGAATACACATTTTATTCCCCCACTCATAACTCTACTTCTAGAATAGATTACATATTTTTAAGCCCACACCTCCTTTTCAACCTTCTACACGCAGAGATTGGCTCCATTCTCATCTCTGATCACGCTCCTGTTTTGATTAGTTTAGACCTTCCCTCTTTACCTTCTAAATCTCGTCGCTGGTGTTTTAACAATTATCTTCTTAAAGATCCCTCCTTTCTAGGCCACTTTAAGGATTTTGTTTCTGAATTCTTTCTTCTTAATTCTACTCCTGATATGCCCTTTCATACTATTTGGGATTCCTTCAAAGCAACAGCCAGAGGCTTTATTATAGATTATGTGGATAGCAAAAAGAAAAAGTATCGCAAAGAATCTACTTCTCTGCTTTCTTCTATTAAAGAATTGGAACATGCTTATTATTCGTCTAAAAATACCGATACCCTCAAGATTTTAGTCCAAGCAAAACTTGACTTTAATAGGAAATCCACGGAGGAGGCCTCGGGACGTTGTTAAAAGTGAACTCTAAATTTTATGGTGGTCGCTACCGAGCTGGTAAACATTTAGCGAACTACCTGAAGGTTAAATCTCAAAGATCTAGAGTAGTCAAGATTATTGATGACAAGGACATTCCCCGCCTTAAAGATGAAGGAATTTTAACGTGTTTTACAGATTTCTATAAGAACCTTTATACTCCTGAAACTTCCCCTTCTGACACAAATCTGGATTCGTTTTTCGATTCACTACCTCCCCGCTCCTCTCCTCTTCCTGACTGCTCAATTTTGGAAGGAGATATTTCTCTTTCTGAGATTAAAACCGCTCTGTCCATGTTACCTAAGGATAAGGCTCCTGGTCCTGATGGTCTCACTGCTGAGTTCTATTCTTGCTTTTCCTCGGTTCTTCTGCCCCATCTTTTATCTCTTTTTTAACATTTTGTTTGTCATGGTGAAGCTCGTGGCTCTTTTCTTGAAGCCATGATTTGTCTTATTCCTAAAAAAGATAAAGATCCGTCCCGATGCGCCAACTACCGTCCTATATCTTTGATTAATCTGGATTGTAAGCTCTTTGCCAAGATATTAGCCCTTCGCATCAATCAGGTCCTTCCTGATTTAATCGGCTCTGAACAAACGGGGTTTGTTAAGGGAAGGAATATTTCTGATAACTCTAGAACTTTTCTCAATATTATTCATCTTGCAGCTAAGAGTTCTTCCCCTATAGCCGCCATAACATAACCCTGGATGCGGAAAAAGCTTTCGACCGCGTCCATTGGCTTTTTATGATGCGCGCTTGTTAGACTTGGCACCATTGGCGTGGGTCTCCCTTCCATTTTTTGCTGTTGCCTATGTTTTTGCTGGTTTTAGATGCTTTTGGGCACTGTGCCACTGCTGTTCAGTGCCACAGTGCAAGTGCTCCCTACTGTAAATTGTTGTATGGATTAGTGATTCCATGATTGGCTTGTTTGATTTACTTGTCAGACCCTAGTACAGTGCACCACGTGTGCCCAGGGCCTGTAAATCAAAAGCTGCTGGTGGGCTTGCAGCACTGATTGTGCCACCCACAGAAGCAGCCTGTAACGTGTGACTCAGGACTGCCATTGCAGAGCCTGTGGGCAATCTGTGACTGCCATGTCGACTTGGCAAGTGCACCCACTTGCCAGTCCCTAAACCTTCCCTTATCTTCATATCAGACACCCCTAAGGTAGGCCCAAGTGCAGGGTGCATTGTAAGTATAAGGTAGGACATGCCCTGGTGTGTGTGGCATGTCCTAATAGTGAATTACAGCCATTTTCGTTTTTTTCACTATTGCAAGGCTACCTGTTCCCCATAGGCCAGATTGGGCAGTTTGATTATAACATCTTATAATCCTAACTGACCCAGGGAACATGGTAGAAAAACGGATTTAGTATGCCTGAACTCAGAATGATAAAATACATCTTTTAGTAAAGTTGGTTTTAACATTCTGTGTTTGAAAATACCACTTTTAGAAAGTAGGTATTTTCTTGCCTAACTGTCCAAGCCTGCCTCTGCTAGGTTGTGTATTGTGTGTCTGGCTTTGTGAGTGACAGGGGCTGGGGGATTCCAGGAGACAGGGTGAGTCAGCACAGAGCTGAATAGACCTTCCTGCATATAGAGTGGTGGGAGGAGTTGCACCTGGGTCTGAATAGGGCTCTCCCTGCCTTCCA
Organism: Calotriton arnoldi; assembly: GCA_963921515.1. Taxonomy (NCBI): domain Eukaryota; kingdom Metazoa; phylum Chordata; class Amphibia; order Caudata; family Salamandridae; genus Calotriton; species Calotriton arnoldi. Next base: position 1,029,450 of record CAWUFW010001520.1, on the reverse strand, counting down.
CAATGCTGGCTCCACCTCCTGCCGGGCGGCTGATGACTCTGCCCCTCACTCACAAAGGGAGAAGGTGTCTCCTGACAGAAGGCACCCAGCACTGGTTTGGACCAGGTACAGGACCCTCTGCCTTCAGAGGACAAAGAATTTTTGACCATAAATACTGGGGCCCAGACCCCATGAAATTAGATCACTGCTGGGAAATCAAGAAACCTGCTGCCAAGGAGAAGAACCGGAGAAGCTGAAGGAGGAGTACTGCCCCTGTGCTGTTTTGCTGATTGGGGTTGGCCTGCAGTGGTTGCTTTCTGCCAAGGACAGGAGAAAAGACTTTGCTGTGCTTTATCATCTTGAAGAAGAGAATCTCCAAGGGCTTGAACTGAGCTTGCCTCCTGCCTGAAGTCACAGGGACACAACAACTTCACCCCTTCTGTTTGCCTGCATCTAGAACTGCTGTTTTAGCTGCTAACAGAAGGAAATTGCAACACCGACGCCGGCGAGCGACGCCGTAATCTGCACCGAAGCCGTGGGCACTGCTCGTGAAGAGCACGACGCACCGCCCCGACTTGCACCGTAGGCCCGACGCCTGCCGACGCCGTGCGACATCGACTCCAAAGCCGTCACCGAGGCCGCTGCCTGCACCGGAGCCGAGGACACCGCTCGTGACGCTCACGATGCACCGTCCCGACTCGCACCGCAGCCCCGACTTCACCGACGCCAGGGCTTCATCACCGCAGAGCCGATCCTCGACGTGGGTAACCCCCGAATCCATCGGCACCGCACCATCGTAAGGAACCGACGCCTCGCCGCCATCCATGACGTCACCTCCCCAACATAGTAAGGAACCGACGCCTCACCTCCCCTGCGCTGCAGTAAGGAACCGAGACATCACCTCCCCTGGGGTCCTTAAGGAACCGACGCCGCCGGCGCCAACGAAGCATCACCTCCCCGACTCCGTGCACCGTCTTTGTTTTCATCAAATTCCAGGTACTGTTCGGCGCCGTACTTTGGGATTTCCACTGGTCACGACGTCGTGATAACTCCAAGTGGAGTTATTTGTTGCTACAAGCTTTATTTGATTGACTATCCTATTTTTGAAGATAACGTGAACTGTCTCTATCATTTTAAGTCTATTTTAGATTACAGTATTGTGGATTTTTGCTATTGGGTCTTGTGTTAAGTCTATATAAAGATTACTTATTTTTACATACAACCTGTGTGGTGTCCATCTGTAGTGTTTTCACTGTATTACTGTATGTGTTCACAAATGCTTTACACACTGCCTCTGAGATAAGCCTGTCTGCTCGTGCCAAGCTACCAGGGGGTGAGCAGGGGTTATTTATTTTAGGAGTGTATCCCCCTTACCCTGACTAGAAGCAAGGGTCCCTATTAGGACAAAGGTGCAAACCATTGCCAACTAGAGACCCCCAGTTCTAACATCGCTCTTAAATGGCATGGTTTTGGTTCTTCTATTCTATCCCTTATTAATCTATTATATTCCTCTCCGACCACTTCAGTCTTCGTTAATGGATCACAATCTTCTTATTTCCCTTTACAGAGGGGTACCCGTCAGGGATGTCCTCTCTCTCCGTTACTTTTTATCCTTTCTCTTGAACCCTTTCTTTACTCCTTGCGACACTCCCCACATTCCATGGCTTCAAGCACAAATCTGTTAAAATTAAATTCACTGCTTACGCTGATGATATTATGTTATATGTCTCTGATCCTTCTACTTCTATGCCTGCTTTTACCGAAATTCTCTCTTCTTATGCGGCCTTGTCAGGGTATAAATTGAATTTTTCCAAATACGAGGTGCTTCCTTTAAACAAATTTTGTTTAAGAATCATGTTTGAGGGTATTGATTTTAAATGGAATACTAATACTATTACATGCTTAGGTATTAAATATTCTTCTACCCTTGCTAAAACGATTCATTTCAATTTGGAAGAGGTCATATCAAAAGTTAAGAATATGGCAGATAGATGGTCCCCTCTTTTTTTGTCGTGGTGGGGTAGATTAGACACTATTAAAATGATGATGCTTCCCATTATTAATTTTTATTTATCCATGCTACCAGTTAAATTACCATTGAAGTTTTTTAAAACCCTTAATGGAACTCTGAGTAAATTTCTCTGGAACGGCCGGAAGGCTCGTATTTCTTTAGCCCTTCTCTCTGCCCCAAAAGATCGGGGCGGCGTCCATTTTCCCAATTTTCGACAGTATCATTATTCTTTTCTAATTCGCCAAATGTTATCATATATATCTACTTCGGGTGAAGTACTCTCTTCTGTTTGGTATAAGTTGGAGGAATCTCTGATTTCTCCTTTCCCTTTTTCTCTCTTAGCAAATTTTACCCATCCTTCTCGCTCTTTCAATTATCCAACGATTTCAAAATTCATTTCAACTTTTCATCCTATTAAATGTAAATCTCATACTCCCTTACAGATATTTTTAGATTCTTCTATTTGGCATAACAAAAATATCAAATTATCCAACAGCACTATTTTTTGGAAAGCATGGGCAGCCAAAGGGATTTTTCAAGTTAAACAATTAATAAAGGATTCTCGTTGTCTTTCTTTTCAAGAGGTTCAGTCTGCATTTGACCTACCTGCATCTTCACTGCTTAGATACGAGTCTCTACGATTGCTCTTAACGGATCAGCTTTCTCTACTTTCTAGATCTCCTCTGCCCCCTCAGGATCCTTTGTTAGAACCATTATCTACCTCCCCTTTTATTAAAGCCTCCCAAGTTTACAAATACCTACACTTTTCTTCTCCTAGTCGCCCTAAAAGTAAAATTGAGCTTTTATGGAAATCTGATCTACAACGCACCATTTCCGTTCATACTTGGAACTCCATTTGGACACGCATACTTCACACCTCTTGTAATTCTAGCACCACTCAGACCCTTTATTATTTTTATCACAGATTATTTCTAACTCCATTATCAATTTCCAGGTATAGTTCACATCTATCCCCGAATTGTTGGGTATGTCCTTCTACTCCCGGCTCCTTTATGCATTCCTTTTTTCTTTGCCCTAACATTGCCCGTTTTTGGACGAGGGTTTGTGAATCAATCTCCTCTATTTGTAATATTAAATTTTCTTTTGACATATACTCCATATTTCTGGGGAGCAATTCTGCAGAATGGGTTGGTTCCCGCAGAGTGGGTATATTTGTGGACTTGTTAATTGCTATTGCATTTCAGGTAATTACCTCTAATTGGAAAAATGCCTCTAAGGTTTCCTTCTCAGCCTGGTGGAACCTTCTTTGCTATCATCATAGACTGGACAGAGCTTCTTCCAAAACTTCTCAACAACTTATTCGTAAAGAAGCCTTCTGGTCTCCACTTACTGACTACTTATCTGCATCTGCATTGCGTAATCAAAATAGCTCCGTTGTTTATCAACCACCATGAGTACCTTATTCTTTTATCGTTTATCTTTTTTTTTATTCCATTTCCTTTGATATGTCACATATGCAACTATTACTCTGTTTTTGGATATCAATGTGATTATTATAAGATTATTGTTCTACTGTAATATTAGATGAAGATATTATTATATCTCCAATTTCCTTTCCTCTTTCCTTTCCTTTCCTTCCTTTCCTTTTCGTTTCTTCCTTTTCTGTCCTTTCCTTCTTCTTCTTTAGATTTTCCTTTCTTCTGTAAAATTGAAAAATGTAAAATGCTATTTATTCTTTCAGGTACAAATTTTATTATTGCTTTTTCTTTGTGGCATATCTTTAGATTCATGATAACAATTTTTATGATACTTATTCCACCAATTTATTTATTCAGTTGTTAAATTAATGCTATTTGTTTTATATGCTTTGTTGTATATCGTACCCATGCTTCTAATTATTTTAATAAAGCTCTTTAAACTCAAAAAAAAAAAAAGTAAAAGCCACATGAGAAATGAAAGGAAATAAAGCGGACACTGAAACATTCTTGGTTGTGTCCACGACTTGGGACTCTGGGATGGTTGGAATAGCCTAGAAAGCGCTTTTTCTGTAAACAAAAAACTTTTATTCTGGGCATCATCCTAGTGTCCCTTCATGGACTTAGCATTGTTGTTAGCCAGACTGCAAAATGCAATGAACTGGTGATCCGCCAGCACACACAGCATAGTGTAGGTCAGATTTATTGGAGTGGGAGACGGACGAAAATGAGACTACTGAGAAGGAAAGCCGTCAGCAGCCTCAAAATCATGAGCTGGGATTCAACATTACTTGACCTGTGTTTGGAAGGAAAATACCTTACAGGGTGACGGACATGTACCCCTGCCCTTTGTGCCCCAGCTGCAATGATGTCAGGATTCCTGTTGCTGATTTTTGTTGTCATGGGCGCACACAGAATATGCGTGTGCACCATGACATAGCTCTGTGTCATGGATTGTGGTCTTTTTGGACCTGGAGGGGCGCCCAAAGTGCTACCCTCATAGTGATGAAAGGTTGCTGCCTTTGCAAGGAGTTCAGTAGCACAAGCGCAGTGGTGGCAGTATAGTGTGTCGTGATCAGTAAATGTGAACCAGCCTTTTTACCTGTGTCACTGGAGTGAGGCCTACCGGCTCACTAAAACTTCAGCTGCTATGTGCTTAACTCACCCTTGGCCTAAATCACATTAGTATGTATTGCTGTGCAGTGAGTATGTGTTGTATGCATGTGCTGGATGTATGTGTTCCTGTGAATGGCACAATACATAGAAGCTTCTGGCTTCCATTTTGGGAGATCCAGGGCTAATTGGAGGAGCATAAGGCGCTTGAGGAATCCCACCAGATATATTTGTGGATTGCTGCATTCCTGTGCACCGGGTGGGACACACACTGGAGGAACACGATCTAGACTCTTCAGTACACTTTGAAGGGTACTTTGTGATTCTGGGAGGGACGACTGGAAAGGGGCCTGAGCACATCTCAGGAAGGAGATGGGGCTGGTAAGTGAATAATAAAGGATAAGGCTGGGGCCCTTGGTAATCTTTTGATGCATATATCACTGTGACTGACATCCAGGTGTGAACTCAAGTCATTCCCATGGCCTGTGCTGTGGAGTTATCAGATTTGGAGTCACTCCTCCTGTGACAGACTACTTTCTGGAACAAATGCTGTGCAAAGAGGTGAGAACTTCAAAAGGAACAACACAAACTTCAAAGACTCAAACCCTAAATGATATTTGGTGTCTGCAAATGGACAATAAGAAGAGGAGTTTGAGACCGCCAAAGCCTTGGACCGCTCGACCAGCGCTATTATCACTGATAGTCAAGAGCTGAAGGCGTACTTGGAGCATTTGCTCAGAATCCGTAGTAGGTCAGGCCTCAGGACATCAGAAGTAAAAGGCCTCAACCACCATGGTTGGGCCCAGTAGCTCCTGCTTGCCCTGTGGCTCTTTAAAAGGGGTTCCGACGGAGCGCGCGGCGGCGGCGAAACAAGATGGCCGCCACCTGAGGAGCTCCGTGACGACGAGCTACGCTCGTAATCAAAGGGAGCCTTTTTCTACAGCGTTTTTTCACGAAAATGTTATTTTCGTGCATCGGAAGGGGCAAAGACTAAGGAGGCAAGTTTTTAGACCAAAAACGGTCTATTTGACACTCTTTTTCTCTGGCTCTCTATTTTGCCTCAGTGCTTTCCCACAATGCAGCCGCCATTTTGTCCATCTCTAATGTCGGACTTTCTATCGGTTTCTTCACCCTGCTAATTCAGTCCACTAATGGCCTACATTCTGGTTTGCTTAACTGCAGGAAAGGATTTACATACTGTAACTGCGTTATTCCTACTTCCACTTTTATTCGGCTCCAGGATACCTCTTCAACATATTTATTGAACTACTTACTGGTATGCAATTTTGTTGGTTACATATAGATTTCTGCTTTACGTGAGGTTTGCGCAGCCTTTTCTCTTCACAAACGCGCACTGGCTCTGACGCTGCTGTATAACGCCTTCATGGTTTCGTGCTGCTTCTGGTCTGAGGTCCACTTCTTCATAATAATTTTGATTTAAACAACAGGGCTTCTGCTGCTTCTCTCGTCTCATTGTCTGTATTCTAGTAACCATTGGAGTTTTCTTCCTGCTTTTGGTGTTTGCATCCAGCTACGTTGTTCATCATGGATTCTTCACACTCCAATAAGCCCCATGGGTCCACCGGGGCCACTGGCGGTGGTCGTAAGGATTCAACTGTTAGCACCAGCAAGCGTCCCAAGAAAGACCCATCTTCTCCATCAAAATCTCCGCTTCCTCTCACGCTGGAGGACATAATGGATGAACTGCGTCTTATTCGACCTTTCATGTCGGATACCACCGCCACTCTTCAAAGAATTGAAGAGAAATGGACTGGCCTGGATTCAAGACTTTCAGATGTTGAACAGAAAGTAAGTGATGCACAGGATGTCGTTGCCAGAGTTGAGAGTCTTACCAAAGAAGTTACTCAACTTAAGAAGACTACAGAGGATTTGGAAAACCGCAATAGGCGCAACAACCTACGCATTTACGGAATTCCGGAAGGTTCTGAGGGCTCGGACATGATATCTTTTTGAAAACCCAAGTCCTGCAGATCGTTGGCCTCCCCAAACCCATTGACTTCAACATTCAAAGAGCCCACAGATTAGGACCTCAGAATGCCTCTTCCTCAACTAAACCAAGAGGTATTATTGCCTATTTTCTTCTATATTCTGATCTCATGGCTATTCTTGGCGCTGCCAAACAACACAAGCAGATGCTTTGGTCCGGTCATAAAGTTTTCTTCAGCCAAGATGTCTCCAGGCCAACCGCCAACCGGCGAAAGGAGTTTCTCGACCTCAGACCAGCATTGAGATCTATGAATGCACGCTACGGTCTTATTCACCCCTGCTTTTTCAAAGTGACTTATAAAGACAGAACTCTCTCCTTTGAAGACCCAGCCGACCTTCCGGAAATTCATCCATACTCATAAAGGAGAACTTATAGAATTGAGCAAACCTTAACTGATATGTTATTTGTTCTATTTTAAGCTCATTAGGTCTTCAATATGTTGGCCGTATAAGTTAATTGTTTCTCTTTTCGTTCCCTCCCATGTTTCTTAGGTCTTCCTTGTGTAGTATTGCTGCCGATGTCCATACCCACGTTACCCTCACGTTTGTAATGTTTGCTTCATTCCGCTGTAATTTTATCCTACTGTCTGGTAAGTTCCCTTCCTTTTTGTAATATCTGTACACTATTTTTGTTTACGGACTTTATTTTTGTCCTTCCTCCCTAATATATTACGATAGACTTGTTTCTCCTCGTTGTTACCCTTTCGGAGTGGCTGTCATGTTCTTCGCCGCCCCCTCCCACCTTAATGTTCTTCCTATGGTTGTATTTTATGACTAAAGCCACTTGGCTTTCTGTCATCTTCTTTCTTATAACTCTTATTGGGCGATTACGCTCTTTCTTTCACTTCTTCTCTCCTTTCTCTCACCTCTTTTCTCTTTTCTTCGTGTAGATTCTTCTCTGTACTTATTCTGCCTATACTTTTATACTTTTCTCTTGTATTAATTAACTGCTCTCTTTTTCGCTTATCATTAATGATATATAAAGCTATATTCTCTAATCTCCTTCCTTCTGGTCCCTCCAACTTAAATATATTCTATGGGCATATCTCGGCCTTCCTTTTACTTCATTTTCTCTTCACTTTCTCTCATATTGGCTCATTTCTCTTTTTTGTGGTCTTTCTTATTTTCCTCACTATTCATTTTCTAAGTGTTATATCTCACTTTTGTTTACTTTTACCTAAATTTTACTGATGAAAAGTCTACGCATCATTTCATGGAATGTTAAAGGTATTCATAACCCGGTCAAGAAACAACGGGTATTGTCTCACCTTGCTAGATTGAAATGTCATGTTGCACTACTACAAGAATCGCATCTTAAGTCACAAGACTTGCCTTCATTACGTAAACAATGGGTGGGTGAGATTTTTGCTCTCCGGCCGTAAACAACAAAAACGGAGTTGTTATTTTATTTCATAAGTCATTGAATGTTCTCTTGCAAAATGAATTTAAAGACAACAACGGTAGATGGCTTTTTTAAACACTATAATTAATAATATCCAATTTTCTTTTTGTAACGTATATGGCCCTAATGGTATTGATCTATCCCTTTGGCATGAGTTCTCTACTCTTCTCTCCTCCCATGCTGATGAGAATCTGATAGTAGGTGGTAACTGTAATCAACTTATGGACCCCTTCCTTGATAGGAAGTCCCAAACAAAGTACGTCCCCAACAAGATGCAAAAAACGTTTCATAAGGTTATCACCTCCAGAGGACTTGTTGATGCATGGAGAACAAATCACCCTGATGTTTTAGAATTTTCCTTTTTTTCCCCAGTACACAGATCTCACTCCCGCATAGATTATATTTTTCTCACACAACCAATTTTACAATTCATGACCAATGTAGAAATTGGTTCCATTCTCATTTCTGACCATGCCCCCGTTATCTTAGACATGGACTATCCTTCGCCTGCACCTATATCTCGGCGTTGGCGTTTCAACAACTCCCTTCTCCTGGACTCCCAATTTACAGAACAATTCATACTGTTTGCCAATGAATTTTTCAGAACAATCTCTCCTCTGTCCCCCAATATCATTTCATTTGGGATGCCTTTAAAGCGGCTGCTAGGGGTTTTATAATAGACTATGTGTCACGTAAGAAAAAGAAAGCTTTCTTAAACTCATCATCTATCCTGAAACAGATTAAAACTTTAGAGCATAAGTATTTTACCACCAATTGCCCTGACACGTTGTCTAGCCTCATTAAGGCAAAAATGCAATATAATAAACATTCTTGGGACTCCGCTTGTAATAACCTCCTCAGATTCAATGCGAAAATGTATGGGGGTCGAAATAAGGCTGGCAGATCTTTAGCCAACTATCTTAAAATCAAAAAACTAAAATCTAAAATTGTTGCTATCACGGATAACTCTGGAATTCGGCATACTTCGGATGCTAAGATCCTAGACTGCTTTACTGATTTTTATACTACCCTTTATACCCCGGAATCCTCCCCTTTCCCTGAACAAATTGACTCCTTTTTTCAAAATATCCCTAAACCCCCAGAGAGCAACATTGATCTCTCATCGTTGAATGTTCCCATTTCAGAACAAGAGATCATTGAAGCAATCACTCTTATACCCAAAGACAAGACACCTGGCCCTGATGGTTTTACTGTTCGGTTTTTTCTCCACTTTAAGTCATTTCTGGTCCCTCAGCTCTTCTCCTTAATCAACCACTTTCATACTATTGGCGCATCACGAGGCTCTTTTACTCAGGCAATGCTTTGTCTAATACCCAAAAAAGATAAGGACCCTTCCTTCTGTAAAAATTATAGGCCCATTTCTTTGATCAATACAGACTATAAGATCTTTGCCAAGCTACTCGCCCTTCGTATTAATAAAGTAATCCCGGACCTTGTTAATATTTACCAATCTGGTTTCGTCAAAGGACGCTCTATCACAGACAACTCACGTACCTTTCTTAACATTATTCACTTGGCTTCTAAAATTGATTCACCTTTAGCTGCTTTCACTCTCGATGCTGAAAAAGCGTTTGATAGGGTTAATTGGGAATTTATTTTTGGTGCATTGAAGTGGCATGGTTTTAGCCCTCCTATCATTAAATATATCCAGCTGTTATATTCTTCTCCCACTACTTCTGTTTGGGTTAATGGTAGTCAATCTCGTTATTTCCCCTCCGAAGAGGGACTAGACAGGAGTGTCCCCTTTCCCTCTCTTATTCATTCTTGCCTTAGAACCCTTTTTAGAAAAAATCAGACGCTCTCCACATTATATGGGTTTTCATTTCAATAAAACGAATATTAAATTTACTGCATATGCTGATGATATTTTATTATATATTTCTAATCCGTCTACCTCATTACCGGCTTTCTTCTCCTTACTACAAGAATACTCTATTGTCTCTGGCTATAAATTGAACATAGATAAATCGGAAATCTTGCCCTTAAATAAGTTCTGCCTCCCTTCTATGTTTCAGGGTACTGGTTTTGAATGGAACTCCAAACATATCAAATGTCTAGGCATTCTTTACGCCAATACTATTCGGGAAATTATTAAAATTAACCTTGCTGACATACTTAAAAATTATCCGCTCTGATTGATGGTTGGTCTCTCTTTCTCTCTTGGTAGGGTCGATTAGCTACAATTAAAATGATGCTCCTTCCAATTATTAATTTTTATCTTTCTATGCTTCCTGTTTCTCTTCCTAGCTCTTTCTTTAGTACCATTAATAGTTCCTTATCCAAATTTCTCTGGAATAATCGCAAGCCTAGGATTTCACTTGCCCGTCTTCAATTGTCCAAGGATTTGGGCGGTGTACGTTCCCCAATCTTAACGCTATCACTCCGCTTTTACTTTGAAACAGATATGGCCTTTCTTATCCGACTCCACGGACTCTACTTTAACAGCGTGGAGCTCATTGGAACAAGCCCAATACTCTCCTTTCTCCTTTATTTCAGCTACTCGCCTCTCTCAACCTCCGAAGCGTTTCTCTTCTCTATTTTTGTTCACTCCAAGGCACTTGCTACTTCTTTGCTTAATACCCACCTTTCTTCTACAGATGTTGCCTCACATACTCCGATTTGGTATAATAAACATTTAAAGATTCACAATAGAGCCTTATTTTGGAAAGAGTGGATTGACAAAGGTATTATCACACCTGCTCAGCTTATGAAGGATGGGTCCTTTATGGACTTTTCGGAGATTCAAAAATCTTATTGTATCTCGCCTTCACATGCTCCACATTATCCCATGTTGAAGGAATCTCTCACTCGTCTTCCCCTCCAGATGACCCCTAACGTCACTTTCGATCAAATCCCCTTACCTCCTATTGATTTCTCTACTCAATTCAAAGCTGCTGCTATATATAAAATTTTATCTCATCCCACTAGGGTTAGAATTAAATCTAGTCTGGAGCTCATATGGGAAAATGACTTGGCCTTAGATCTCTCCTTTCAAACATGGGGCTCCCTTTGGTAAAAAATTCATACTTCCTCATGCTCTGCCAGCACAACACAGACTTTATATTATTTTTATAACAGACTTTTTTCACTCCTGCCGATTTGTATAGATTTAAACTACTTAACTCCCCAAAGTGTTGGTCCTGTCCCCACGAATATAGTGATTTTTTACACGTTTTCCACTGTCCTTTTGTTAACTCTTTCTGGTCTCGCATTTGGTTGAAATTGAATGAAATCTTATCTACAAATGTCCCCTTCGATATCAAACATGTTTTTTTAGGCAGCTGTTCGTCGGTTTGGACAACTCCATAGTAATGTGGGTAAATTTATTCATTTGTTTATAGCCATTTCTTTTCAGATTATAACTACCAATTGGAAGGATACTTCAAAAATTTTGTTTCAAGCCTGGTGGAATTTACTCTGTCACCATCATAGACTGGACCGAGCTTATGCTACTTCCACAGCTTTGTTGATCAAAAGGACTTGCTGTGGTTACCACTAACTTCTTTTCTTTCCAGGTTGTTTACTTGATTTTGTTATACAAAAATACTCATTTCATGTTCAACCTATTTTATAGTTGAATCTTCTCTATCTTCTGTCTTATTCTTTATCTCTTTGCAGACTCCCTTTAATGGACCTACACACCCATCTCTGTTCCCCTTTCCCCTCTTCTTCCCCTTTCTCTCCTCTCTCTTTCTTTTCTCTTTTCTCTCTCTTCTTCTTTTAAAAATCATTAAAATGCATTTGGTCTTTGTACAGGTGTTATTCTTAGAGGATGTTGTTTTCTTTTATTCCTTAATTATTCATCCTATTGATATATGACTTTGTACTGATGTTTTACTTTGTTTATTACTTCAATAAAGCATTCTAAACTCAAAAAAAAAGGGGTTCCGACAACTTAACCTTGTGATGTTATGATAAACCACCCTATGAGACTCAATGCTATATCCCCATCATGATGATGTTTACAATGTTGCATGTGACATTCACAGCCTGAGTTAGTCCATGAGCAGGTCCCTATACTGCTTTATTTGCATTACCTTGGCACTGTCACTCATAATGTAAGACTTCATGCACCTTTGATGCAGTCTCCATGTGCTGACATTTCTTATAATCTCACGGCACGGAATTACAGGAGGTTCAATATGAGTAAGTCAGTGAATATGATCTTTCAATATAACTTCTATTACTCACAAACATTTAAAAAATGTATAGATCAAGGTTATTATGATGCAGCACTTCCAGTGCAGTCAATGCGAAGGAGCTAAAATAGGCAAGCTATAAACCTGCTATGCTAATGGTTACAAAACAAGGCATGGAATATTATTAATCTTTTTTCACCTCCATCGTTCACCAATGAGTTCTCTTCCGGATTTAGCAATCCCTCGAGAAAAAAGAGTATTTTCATTTACAATCAACTCTAGCTCATATAATTTTAAAGCAAAGGCAAAATTAAATTTCACAAGTAGATGTTATCAATAATGCTAAACAAGTAAGTGAGTTAATTTAATACCTTTGATTTTTATGGTGTTACAAGAAGTAGACACGTCTAGCTCGTCTCACAATGCACAAAGTTTTGGGGGGTCTTCATTATGAGGGAGACTGTCTGGGCGGCTACAAGTTGGCCACTGTCTTCGGACCTGAAATACTGAACCTGAAAACCCTGGACCTGGTATTACCAGGTGTAAATCCTAACCTGGTAAAATAGACTGTGAAGAGGTTCAGAAGTGCAGACACACAGACACCACGGCCCCCACCCATCATTTCCAGCACCAAGTGAAGAGCAGACAAAGCTCACTCCTCATCCAAAATGCCCTCCTCGCCCCTTGCCCAACATCCATTGACCTGCGCTTCTTACCATGAAGACTTTCACGTAGTATTTCTAGGTATGCACAGTTATTCCCCATTCACAGGACTAAAATTTGCATTGGATGAATTTAGGTCTGAAATATCAGCTAGAATCAGAAATTTTGGGCAATCGGCATCCGTACACCAAACTCCTGCCAACTTCCATTCTGGTCCTTAGGCTTAGTTGCATTTAACCCAGTGTACATTAAATTACTCGCAACATTTTTTTAATTACAGTTATTGTATGAACCTTTAAAAATGTATCCTGGCATTTATACACATATATTGAATAATGTCACCTGAGATTGCGTTGAAACATCTGTGTAGCAAATTAATGTTGTATCACAGATTAATTTATCTTGGATGAGGATTATACAACAAATGGCATTTTTTAGCAAATCATAATTTTGTCACACAGACCTGTTAGCCTCTGCAATGCATCAAAGCCATGTTTCAATGCTATGATGTCAAGGAAGGAAGTCGTGCCATCTTCAAACCTAGTGAAACAAATATGGAAAAAGTCATCTTCAATGCAACATGAAAATATTAACATAAAGCATAAATATGTCGCTCTGATGAAATCATAACACTGACTGTCTAGCTCACAAACTTCCTCAGAGCCAACCCCTTTACCAGAACCATTGTTTCTCTTGTGCTCTTCCTTTGCAGCTTTGGCCAAAGAACAATTGTTTTACAACGAACAATACACTGTCTTTCTTTGCACAAATCAATCTCGCGGGTTTGCCTCTGGACCACATCCTTGCATGTGACTCGACAAGCTTAAGCCTTGACATCTGACCAGATGTACTCTTGCATCCCTTCATTGCACCGTGACGAGTGCTTTAGCTTGTTCGGAAGTGTTGTGTGCCTTACCCAGGACCAACTTGTTCACTTGCACCATAACCCACATTTAAGAAGCTCTTATTACTGCACTGAGGGAAGGTTGAAGCGATCTACTGCCTTGGAGTGGAGGAGAGTGTGGTCCCTGCTTCTTTCATCACAAAGCAGCTTCCTGAATGTGCTGCTCACTAAATGACTGACACGGTGAAGAAGCACAAAAGATCTGACTCACGCAGATCCCAAAATGCAGGGGCGGCTCCTCCGTAATGGAGGCGGAGAGTCGCCCCACTGCCAACAGATGATAAATAAAACTGATAATAACACATTGTTAGTATTGTGTTATTTATCTCTGTCGGAGTTACTTACGTTCAACAGGAGGGGCGGGGCCATAGCATGGAGGAGTACTGTGCACTTATAAGTGCGCATGTGTCTTTGGCTGGCCGTCCTAGGCCAGTCAAACACACATGCGCACTTATGTTTTTCCAAACCGGCTGTATTGTACAGCTGGGTTGAAGAAACCCCAGAGGCTCCCAGGCACACTCTGAGCGGCAAACAAGGCAGCTCAGACCAATCCTGGCGCTGCTCTCTTGCTAGAGCGCAGCGTCTGGATTGGGTGTGGAGCCTGTGCCTTTAGACCCATTCACTTCGGGGCTTCCGGGACGAAAGGAGCAGGAGGAACAAGGCAGTCGGCAGGGGAAGCAGAGCAGAGTGGAGCAGCAGGTAAGTGGTTTTAAAAAATATATATTTCCCAATATCTTCCCCCCCAACCCTCGCCGCCCTACCGGTTTTTATTGGCGGCAGCCGCCACTGCCAGAATGTCTATGCCTACTCAGATAACGAAGGTACACAATGTTATTAATTCCTTACATTTCCTATTGGCATGTAAACTTGAAAGTTTAATTGTGAAAATCATCACGGAAACTGTTCGCTATTTGTACAGCTAGCTGACTTGTGCCCATTACTGTGGAGCTATTCAACTGTAAATCCCTTACTTAATAACACAATTTCCCGCAGTCACAAAATAGATAAAGCCCTTTGACATAACATGGCCTAAGCTACTCGTGCACAGTGTAAGAAAATCAGCAAATGTTGATTTGATTTACATTTCAGTGTATCAAAACAGCTTTTGGAGTTTCAGTTGACAGTTGTCCTTTAGTTCACTTATGCCAAGTACAGTTACATAGAAGGGAGGTCTTCCCAAACCCGTTTTAAGTTAATTTCTGAATTCTATTGAAGTCTACTACTTTTAGGAAAATCATAAAAGTTGCATTAGGTGGCCGTACTCACTCTTCTGCTGCTGAAATGTGTTCAGGGTTATAGCCAATGGAAACCCATTCCTTCACATTCACTTTCACTCTACTCTTTGTTACTTTTGCAACCACACATAAGTAACTTAGTGGTTTATTAGGTTTGGCTATGTGCAACTTAGATGTTTCAGGTTTTCTGAATTGTGTATAAAATATACATGCATAAATTGTTACTTTTTCTGGGATCAAGTCACACTTGCACTTTAAAAAAAGCTTCGCAATTTGGCTTGAGTTCATGTCATGATGAATGCCATAATAGGACTATCAATTAAAAGCCCTGCTGTCTGAGGATCAAGAACTAAGTGGGGTAATGCTCCTTTATTTGTTGTTGCAGCTTTTATATAGGGTGACTCGACCCAAAGATATTGGAGCGCTTTACATGAGCACCAGTTACATTACCCAAGGACACATTCATTATTTTGTAGGCACTGGGAGATTATGTTGTTTGCCCAGAATCACGGGATGTTGAGCCCACGCCAAGACTCGAACCTGGTTCCCCAGTTCCAAGGTCGGTAGCTCTGGTTGTTATGCCACATCCCCTCCTTGTGCCCTGCTAAGCGCTCTTGGTCTTTTTAAAAATAAAAAATAAAAATGTATATACTATACATATAACAATGGCTTTCCGTGAGCCCTCTTAATCCACTTGCCTGCTGCAGTATAATTCACATTTTGCTTCCACCCTCCACAGCATGGGGTACAAGGTCAGCCCATTGGATCACCTGGCTGCGAATGATGGCACTCTGTTCTTCCACAATGTGCACATCCACACAATAAGTAGTCTTTAGTGCCAGAGGCTACTACTGCAGTGGGTGCTTTTACATAACATAGGAACACGTATGATAGATAGATAGATAGATAGATAGATAGATAGATAGATAGATAGATAGACAGAGTTAGATAGATAATTTTGCACAATGTTTGTTTTCATGCAATGCATTGCCAAAACCATAAGCTAATGGCAAAGCCAAAAGTACAGCAGCAAACCCCAGACCTATTTGCTTTTCCAGTGCTTACTTGGTATGTCGCAGGCCCCACTGCACTGCAGAGTTTAAACATGCTATGCTGGTTGTGGAAGTATCTTCACGTTATTTTTTACTTTTATTGATGAGATCATCCAAACTACAGAAAAGAAGAATATGGCACACCTCAAAGCAGGGTGTTCCACAGTGCATGAATCCCTCTGATATTTTTACCTCAGTTGGATTCGTCTATGTACGTGATCGAGAGACATCTTCGCCCAAAATGATGGACTGGATCAGCGCCAGGCTCAACTTACAATAAGTGTGGTCCAACAGCATAGCAGATGGCGCATGCACCAGATTCGAATGTAAACTAGGTGACAGGTACTCATTGCTGAACACCAGATCACATAGTAGAATAAACATTTCAAATAATCTGACTGCTTCCTTTTGAAAATACGTCGCCTGTAGCACTGTCTACTCCTTCCCCTTCATGTGAATTATTTTTTCTATTGCACTACTATGAACTAGTTGTAGCTTTATCATTTGTCTGGCAGGTTAGTGGCAAAAGTTGTAAACAGGGTAATGTCACATCTGCATCAGACAAAATACTATTTAAAGAAGCTGATGTCTTTCTTCATTAATCTTTCAGCTTTTTTGTAACCTACAGAAGTGTTGTATTTATATAAAACACTACATTTATGCGGCAGCTGCACTGCATGAAGATTATGATAGATCCCTATATTGGTGAACACCTGCATGTGCAGGGGAGGTTGGTTTCGTTTATCACCAGTATTTACATCCAGCTGTACGTGGTTGGGCTCCTTTTTAGGTCAAGCGTGGGCAATGCATGCGCTGCTCTGCGAGGCATGCTATATTCAAGTATGGACTTGAAGCTCCGCCCACTCTCCGCCCATATTTTTCATTGGCTTGTGTCATTGTCCTTTGTAAATGCTGGCTTCTGATTCGTTAATAGGCTTTTTAGTCCCCCCTCAGTACCGCCTTGTCTTCATTTGTAACCTCCCATGAGGACTGGCCCTTTTACTTCTGTTGTTACACGGTATGTTTTATTTAGTCTGTAAGCACTGTTTTCTTTAAGGAGTTTCTCCTCCTGCAAGCACGACATGCCTTCCTGCAACATTCAGCCCGCCATGCGCGCTTTAACTTTCCAAGCAGCCCGGTACAATGGCGGCCGCTTCTTTGAAATGAAATAGGTCTCGCATTTACAAGAATTTGAGCTATTGGCATTGTAAATGACCATGCATTTTATTAACGTGTTAATTATCAAAACAGATACATAAAAGGTATTGTCATTTACAATGCCAATAGCTTAAAGTCTCACAAATGCGAGACCTATTGCATTGCAAATGCTTGTTTCATTAAAGGAACCATTCAGATCATTAATCCAGCCCAGACATACCAGACCTTCTTTTCTACCCCAGTCACTCTCGTAAGGACAGAACACAAGCACCTTAAGACGTCTTTGCACATGGCGGACTGACACTTAATGGCCAGACAGACTACTGCCAACCGATGGGGTCACATTGTAATGAATATGTGGCATGATTGGCAGTCAGTCACACACTTCCGGGTGTGGGATCATCCTTCCTGGCACCAGTGGTTCACCTCGAACCATACCCTGAGTGGCATACTCCTGCGTCTCAGTGATGCAATGATTTATGGAGACTTTCAAACCTGGACAGCTACAGGTTGCTAAGAAACGAGCTTTCCATGAATAATCAACTGTCAGAGGGGATTGTAACATGGAGATGAGCAGTGAATGTAATCGCATCCTGTGCTCATATACTGGCAGACGTGGGAACTGCGAGTGTCATGGGCTGTATTTCAAAGGAGAGAATTCTTTATTAGCTCTGGAGGCGTGAACAGAATGCACATCTCCATTGTAAATCCATAACATCTGATTAGCTGTCACCATAACTTCCTGAACACTCATGTGGGATGCACTAAGAGCGGGCATAACTCACTCAGGGCTCTAAAGATTTTGGGATTTTTATACTGTTAATGTGGATGAGGCACGATTTCCAAGGTGAAGCTGCGGCGAATGAGCGAGTCTGTTCAGCTTTCAGGTGCATCTGTGCTTTCGCAGTTTGTGTGATAGCAGGAGACTATGGCTAAGGTTTTTTGATCAGGTCTTGTCCCACAAGCATGACAATGTCTGCATTATAGGGAGGTTCACATGGGCAGAACTAGACATGAGTCCAGAAAGGATTCTTTAAATTAAAACAGACACATTTTTTTATTTTCATATGAACATAAGCACAAACTCAGCATTGTTAAGGTCACAGCTGCAATTTTGGTGCAGTTACAATCTTTCATTTGTATACATGTCTCCAAAATTCACTGAATGCATATTACTGTTGAAGGCAGTTGCTAGGGTTATCATGCGGTGTATCAAGAGTTCGTATCACAGTGTACCTTTCCCATCTCTTCACAACCCTTGTTTTTATTTCTCATATTTGTCCGCAGGGCACTGCCATGCTCAGCCCGATAATGCAAACCCAATGTACGACCCACGCATGCGATTTCAAAATTTTCAAGCCACCCCGCCACTCATATACCACACTTTAAGCTGTCACGAACCAACCCACAGCACTCTTCTATCCCCTTAGTGTTGGTGGTTCAGGGTTTGTCCACTTTTTCTCTCTGTACCTCTTTGCTACAGCTAGGCCCTGGTATACAAACGATTTTTGGTATTTTGTTGAGGCCTGTGGAGCCCAAGTCCGAGTATGGCAGTGAAAGTCTCCAATGTCAACTGCATTCCCATGACTTCGCCCAGTTTTTTCACAATATCATTGCAGTATTTTGCAATTGACGAGCAGCTCCAAATAGTATGCAGAAAGGTCACTGCTAGCCAGAGCCCTTTAGACACCCGTTTTGTTGTTTCCTGTCAAATGTCACCATTTGAGCTCTCGTATTGTAGATTCTATGAAAGATTTTATATTGTATCAATCTGAAGTTTGATCGTATGGACATCTCTCAACGGTACATTTGGACCTCTTCCCAGCTTCCCCTTTCAAGTTCCATGAAGTCTCTTTCGCAGTGTGATTTGAGTGTTAGACAACAGTATGTATATGTGTGAGAGAACTCCTTCATCATCATTTGCTCGTTCATGAGTCTGGTCTCCGATAGAGATTCCTCTACTATGGTAGCTTTACCTCTGGTGTGAGTGTAATGCATGTTTAATATGTGAATACTGAAATGTTTGTGGGTCTGCCAGCTCGAAATCCTCTTTCAACTGCGAAAACTGTAATATACTGTCATCAACCCATACTTTCCCCAATGCTGAGATTCCATCTCAGGACTTCCTTTGAACCGTTCAGTCCTTGCAAATGATCTCCACCACATAGAGGTGTTCTAGGTGTCAGTTTCTCTTTCCATCCCATATCTATTGTCAACTTATGCCACAGTCACACTATCACTGATGTAGACAGATTGATGGCTTAATGCCAACTAACAACCTACAGAATTCATTTTGACGTTCTAATATATACATGTATACACGGATATCGCACTAATGCTTTTAAAACAGATTTCCTATGATGTGTAGAAGTGCAATTGTCTGATATATGTTAACTAGGCCACAATCTGGATACAAACGCCATCTTGTCCGAGATAGGAATCACCCCTCACTCATGTTCCCCCACCCCACACCTTCTCTCCTTGCAAACTCAGCAGCACACAATCAAGCTGAGATGTACTTGTTTGTCTTCACTGTAATTGTTATTCTACTCTCGGTGAACTTTCAGTCACAACTCAAAACATTTACCAATATATCTAGATGTGTTCTAGCATCTCCGGACATCATTCGAGGAGATGGTGCTGAGTAATTATTCATGTAGTGGGAAAATGCTTGAGTGTTAAGGCAATAGGACATCTACTTTTCATGTGCTCTGGTTTGCTGAGGAAATGTTACATTTCCTCACACTACAGCAAGTCTGGAGAGGTGTGGTGCAGCGGCCAGGGCAGCTGACTTCGGAGCACAGGGCTCACGGTTCGATCCCCGGCTCCGGCGGCAGCTCAGCTCAGCACCATGTGACTCTGGGCAATAGCTCGCTTAATTTCCACAATGGCCCCCACCGCCTTGAGACCCGTAAGGGTGAGTAGTTCGCGCTTTACAAATACGGATTTAGAATTAAAAAAAAAAAAATTTATTCTATAATTTCATATGCATAATGTATAAAAACCCTTGATTTTGAGGGTGAGCCAGAAGACTTTCCTGTTCTACTAGGAATGCTGTCTGTTAATCCCCAGGTTTGTTGCCCACTTTAGACATTCTCTGTATTTAATACTATCTCCGATCCAGCATATGTGGGAACTCTGATCGAGGTAAATTTCAGGGTACCCCTTGATCCCACACTGCTCTCCTAGTTCTGATCTGAGCCTGTTCCCATACTGTGTTTTCCTATGTTCCCCCATGTTGATAAATGGTCTAACACCCCCAAAACACGCATCCCCTCACTCTTCTACTGTGAACTCGGAACTGCCCATGTCCACAATGCACATTTTGCCCCTAAAGTGTTACTAGCTTAACCAGTCACTTCTACCAACATGTAACTATTTCATACTGAAAATTCCTGTGTGTTTGAGTACTAGGATGCAATACAGATTGGGAGGCTCAAACGTCTCCCTTCTCCTCAATCCCTTTCCCGCAATTGTGTTACATCAATTTTATAATCATCAGACAATCTTTCCCATAGTGCTGTTATATTTAATTACCCACTTTTATGGTCTATAATTGCCACTATTCATAAAGGCAAGTAACGGACAAGTTAATTACATTCGGTAACGCTTTATCTGGTAGAGACATAATCTAGCCGCAGATTCCGCACCTTAGAATATCCCAGGCATCAAACTGGATTCGGAAGACGTTTGCTCGAGCAACACCCTTGCGCGCAAGTAGGTGGCGTTGGTCGGCTCTGTGTGACGTCGTCCGCGCCGGAAGTGACATCGGCATCATCTATATTGGTGCCACCTCAGCGCGCTGATGTCAGTTACTTTTCACGACTTTCTACGTCAGGAGCGAGGAGCCATTAACTGCAATGACAGTGGTCTGCTTAGAACAACTAGGGCCCTGAAAGGGTTCAGCCCTGGCCCTAAAAGCCTGTCTGCAGTGTGTGGAGGATGGGTGGATTGGTAAGGAATCTGTGGCTAGATTGTGTCTCTACCAGATAAGGAGTTACTGAAGGTAAGTAACTTGTCCATCTGATAGAGACATCTACCTGCAGATTCCTTACCTTAGAATAGATATCCAGGCAATACCATCCCGGAGGAGGGAATGTGGACCATAGTAGACAAGGAAGTCATGCAGGACAGAGCAGTCAAAAAGGCCGTCCATGTGGACTTGACTGTCTAGGCAATAGTGCTTAGTGAATGTGTGCAGTGATGCCCACGTTGCTGCCTGACAAATGTCAAGGACTGGAAGAGCATGTTGCAACGCTGTGGTCGCAGCCTTAGCTTTGGTGGAATGAGCTCTTAAGCCTTAAGAAGGCTGTTTCTTGGCCAGAGCATAACAAATTTTGATGGAGAGGACGACCCATTGTGAGGTAAGCCTTTTCTGCAGCGCACAACCTTTCCCTGACCCAACGTACCACACAAAGAGTTGGTCATCCACCCAGAACTCTTTACTGCGATCAAGGTAGAACGACAATGATCTTTTTGGGTCCAGACGGTGGAGTCGCTCCTCCTCTTTAGAGGGGTACGGCGGAGCATTAAAAGTGGGTAAGGTGACTGATTGCCCCACGTGGAATGGTGATACCACTTTCGGTAAGAAAGAGGCCCTAGTGCCAAGCACTAACTTATCAAGGAAGATGGTCAGGTAAGGAGGCTTGGATGACAGAGCCTGCAATCTGCTCACCCTCCTGGCAGAAGTTATTGCCACCAAAAAGGCTGTTTTGATTGAAAGCAGCCGGAGGGGGCAGTTGCTCAGAGGTTCAAATGGAGCGCACATCAGGATGGTGAGAACCAAATTAAAGTCCCACTGAGGCATGATGAATGGGGCAGGTGGGAACATATGTACAAGCCCCTTAAGACATCTGTTTACACTAGGGGGTTTAAATTAAGAGGGTTGGTCTGGCAGCCTCAAGAAGGCAGACAATGCCGAAAGGTACCCTGTAATATGGAGCTCCCGATAGCCGGGAACTCCAACATGGACCCCAGCATTCGTCTCTCCAGAGGAGCGGTCGGCGGTCTAGAGGAAAGTCGGCACCCTCTGATGACGTCAGACGCTGAAAGAAAAGCCGAAAAGAAAAAGGAACCAGGAGGCGAAGGGGGAACGAAGAGCAGAAAAGGAGACCAGGACGCAGACACCACAAGTGGCGGGACCGGACCCAGGACCACGGAGCAGAGCGCCGGGAAAGCAGGAGAAGGCTGCAGAGGAGGCCCATCTCCTGAGAGAGAAAAGGTGGAAGTATCCGGACGTCCCAGAGGAGCACAGGACGCCCCGATACCCCTTGCTGCGGTCCCGGATGACTGTGGCTCCAGGCAAGTGCCCTGGTTAAATTATTTCAAGAGTTTGGCAGGGAGGGGGGTGAAGAGCGAGCTAGTATAAAAGAAGGGAGGGGGGAGAACACACTCCTATAGAAGCTCTCACTCCTTTTCCTTCACCCTGGTGGCATAACGCATGCTGGTGATGGTAGCACTCCCTAAACAATAAGCCTTTAAGACTGACCCCGTTATTGTTGTTCTGTTTTTCCACCTTTTCCCTGGGACGACTGGAATATTCACTGAACCCGAGAGAACAAGAAAGAAGGGGAACCTGACGTGAAGGCCCTCCACTGGAACCAGGAATAATAGAGACTGTCCTATGTTGCCCTCACTTCTGTACTCATAGTGGGATAAAACCCAGGACTTTTGGTGCTTAATTCTTTTTGCCCTTACTGACATTAGTTTCAATCATTAACTATTAAAACCAGGTAGGCCTGAACAGCCTTATAACCTGACATTAAGTTGCCTGGCGTCTTCCTTGATAACCCTGTGTGGTGCCTCATCCCACTCTTTGGGCCTGAACTTACATACCCCTTAAGAGTACCCAAGGCAGTGCCCTGCTGGGCAAGGGTCAAAATAAAGAGAAGGACTTGAGAGATGGAAGCAGAAAGAGGATCAAAAGACCTTTCTGTACAATATTTGACAAATTTCCGCCATCGGCAGGCGTACACAGTCTTGGTAGAGAGATGCCTGGCTGCCAGCATCCCATCACAGACTTCGGGAGGAAGGTCGAATGCTGTCAACTGCAGCTGCTCAATCTCCACGCAAGAAGGCATAGAGTTGACAGGGTCGGGTAGAGGACCTTCCCCTGCTGCTGCAACAGAAAATCCTCCTGAAGGGGCAGCCTGATCGGAGGATCGATGCTCAGTTGGAGAAACTCGGGATACCAGACTCTCCATGGCCAGTCCAGAGCTACAAGAATGACTTGGGCCTGATCACTCCCGATTGTCTTGAGCACTCTGGACTGGAGTGGTATTGATAAAAAGGTGTACAGGAGGCCTGAGCTCCACTCAAGACAAAAAGCATCACAGAGCGAGTGCCGCCTTGGAAACTCCAGTGCGCAAAACTGCTGACATTGCGTGTTCTCGGCAGAGGCGAACAGATCTAACCAAGGCTCTCCCCACTTCTGAAAGAGACCTTGCGCCATCTCTGGATTTCAGACGCCATATGTGATCCGCTAGGCATCCACGGCTGAGTTCGCCTGCCCTGGCATTCGGGGAACCTGCCAAGTGTTGAACCACCAGGGATATGCCCTGCTGTTCCAGCCATGTCCAGGGATGCAGGGCCTCTTGACAAAGGGTCCGGGACCCCACCTAGCCCTGTTTGTTGCAGTATCACATGGTGGTGGTGTTGTCAGTGAACACCTGAATCAGCTTCCCCTTGATGGAAGAGAGACAAGCTTTCAATGGAAAGTGAATCGCTCGGATGTCCAGCAAGTTGATGTGGATTCCTCTGATCTCCACCTCTCCTAAATAGCTGCCCCATCCCAGGAGTGATGCATCTGCCACTACTGTGTGATCTGGTTGGGAGAAGGAGAGGGGTCTGCTTCTGACCCAATTGTGGTTGGTCAACCACCACTGCAGATCCTGTGCAGTTCCTTCTGAGATCTGGACCATGTTGGAGAGATTACCCTGTTGCTGCTCCCACTGGAACTTCAGGTCCCACTGCAGAGCTCGCATAT
Organism: Calotriton arnoldi; assembly: GCA_963921515.1. NCBI lineage: Eukaryota > Metazoa > Chordata > Amphibia > Caudata > Salamandridae > Calotriton > Calotriton arnoldi. Next base: position 1,005,345 of record CAWUFW010001520.1, on the reverse strand, counting down.
GCCATCTGCCATCTATCACTAGCAGGATACAGGAGGCCATGAGGCCCAGCAGCCTCAGAGACAGTCTCACCGAAATCCAGGATACAGGCTGAAACATCAGTATCATAGCCTGAATATCCTGGACTCACCACTCGGGATAGGCCCGAAACTGCACTATGTCCAAGAAAAGCGGAGATGAAAGGGAGCATCTGAGATGGAGTCAGGTGTGAACCCCAGCGAAAGCAAGAGATTCGCCTTAGTCTTGAGGTGGGAGAGGACAGTCTGGTGTGAGCTCGCCTTCAACAGCCAGTCGTGAAGATAGGGGAAGACTAGCCCTCATCTGCACAGATGAGCTGCGACCATCACCTTGCTGAACACCTGAGGGGCACTGGTAAGGCTAAAGGGGAGCACTGTGAACTGAAAGTGCTCGTGGCCTACCGTGAACCGTGGGTAGTGCCAATGGGCAGGCAGGATGGGAATGTGAAAATAGGCATCCTTTAAGTCCAACGCTAGCATCCAGTCTCTGGAGTCTAGGGCGGACAAGACCTGAGCCAGAGTGGGCATTTTGAACTCTTCCTTTTTGAGGAAGTAGTTGAGGGCTCGCTGATCTAGTATAGGATGAGGGCCCTTGCCCTTTTTTGGGACCAGAAAGTAGCGGGAATAGCAACCGCAGCCTACTTCTGGCATCGGAACTCTCTCTATGGCTCCCTTGGCCAAGAGAGTCCTGACTTACTCCTGAAGCAAGTTCAGGTGGTCCTCCGTCAGCTGGTCGTAAGTCGGAGGCATGGAGTGACGGGTAGTCTCAAAGGGGAGGGAGTAGCCCCTTCAGACTGTCAGAAGAACCCACTTGTCCGATGTGATGTTTCGCCAGTGGTGGAAGTGGTGGAAGTGATGGCTCATCCTGCCACCAACCGGCCACTCATGATCTTGAAGGGCTGGACTAGGAAGGTTTAGAGGCAGCAGGGGAGAAGTGGACTGACTGAACCTCTGGCCGCCTGACCCACTGGGACCAAGGCTGCGCGGAGGTTGCTGAACTTGCGAGGTCTTGTGGCTGGTGTGGCTGAAAGACCCTTCCATGGCCACGAAAGGAGTGAAAAGCAGACGGGGACAGGTGGTCACCGAAAGGCCCAGTGACTTGGCCATAGCCCACGAGTCTTTAAAGCGCTCCAAGGTCATGTCTGCCTGGTCTCCGAAGAGAGCGGTGCCATTAAAGGGCATGTCCATTGGGGAAGCCTGGACATCCCCAGAAAATACAGATGTTCTCAGCCTGGCGTGGCGTCTAACAGCCACCATTGATGATAGTTCTCTGCCAGCGAGTCTGTAGTGTCAAGCCCACAATGAATGGTGAACCTTGACACATCTCTTCCATATAAAACCAGTTGGGATCGACCTCCGGGACCTGTGGCAGCATTTGCACAACTGTTTCCCACAAGTAATGGGCGCAGCGGCCCAATATGCATGCAGTGTTCACTGACCGTAATGCAAGGCTGGTGGAAGAAAAAATCTTCTTGCCCCAGTGATCCAGCCTCTTGGATTTCCTGACTGGGGGTGCTGAAGGGAACACGCCTTTTGAGGTAGTGTCCTGGACGACCAAACTCTCAGGGTAGGGGGGGTTGGTGAGGAATTTTGGGTCACCTGGTGCATGCAGATAGTGGAGGACGACTGTCCTATGCACAGGAGCTCCTGTGCTGGGCTTGGACCAGGTTCCCAGAAGGCCATCAGTCAAGGCCTTGCTGCAAGGCAAGGGGGTTCCGAAGAAAAGACATCCGGCTGCGGGACCTCTGTCAAGATGTTCGTCTTGACTTCCACCAAAGGGAGCTGAAGGTCCAGGACCTCGGCTGCCCTTCTCACCACCATAGCATATGAAGCTCCCTCCTCCAAAGCCACGGTAGGTGGAGAAAGCAGGCCATAGTCTGGGGGGTTCCCAGTCCAAGGCCTCACCTAATTCCTCATACCAGTCCATCTCATAATCAGGGTCATCTGGTAAAGGGATCAGTGACCCCCCATACTCTTCCTTCATTTCTAGCCCCTCAAAATAAGGCTGAGGAACCAACCTAGGACCCAAGGGTGCCATCGGCACCGGAATCGGTGTCAACAGGTGCTGAGCTGGCTCTGGGTCGTCATGGATAAGAATGAGGCTGGCGCCGCCGGTGGCGTTGGGAGTCTCGGCATGGGGGCCGGCACTGGGGAAGATCACAGGGGCACGTCTGCCACCGGATCCATGGGGGGGCATCGGTGCCGGGGACGTCAGCACGGACCCCGATGGAGCCCCTTCTGAGCCTCTGGCGCCCAAAGGTGCACCGGAAGGGTCAGATCAGCCAAATATGAGGCACGTGGCATCATAGAAGTCTTTAAGCTAGGTGGAGGTCGCTCCAACTCCTTGAAAGGCAGGGATGAGCAGAGTCAATTCAGGCGCAGGTTCCGCAGAACAAGTCCTAGAGCACGGGTACTCATAGTACGGCCCGTGGGCCGCCAGCGGCCCGGCAAGCCTTCCTTGGCGGCCCGCGGACCTTGCAGCTATCCTACCTGTGTTTTTTTTTTTTAAGTGTCCGCAAACACCGCCGGTTGCAGCAGCGCTCTATGGGGGCCGGGCGATTCTTTAAAAAACCATTCACTTGTTAATGAGGCTTTGTTATATTTCCCCTCTTCTTAGCGAGTGGAGATGCAGGGGCGCTAAGAAGAGGTGAAATACAACAAAGCCTCATTAACAAGTGAATGGTCTTTAAAGACCTGTGAAGTACTCGGGTGCGGCTGTGTGTGTGCCCGGGAAGCTGTCTCAGCCCAGCCGGGGCTGACACACACGCGGGGTGAGGTGACAAAGGGTGACAGAGCGAGGGAGACAGAGGGAGACAGAGAGAGGGAGAGGAGACAGAGAGAGGGAGACAGAGGGAGACAGAGAGAGGGAGCCAGAGAGAGGGAGACAGAGGGGGGGAGAGGAGACAGAGAGAGGGAGACAGAGAGAGAGAGGGAGACAGAGGGAGGGAGACAGAGGGAGGGAGACAGAGAGGGAGACAGAGAGAGAGGGAGACAAAGAGAGAGGGAGACAAAGAGAGAGGGAGACAAAGAGAGAGGGAGACAGAGAGAGAGGGGGAGAGGGAGGGGGAGAGGGAGGGAGGGAGACAGAGAGGGAGACAGAGGGAGAGAGAGAGAGAGACAGAGGGAAACAGAGGGAGAGGGAGAGGGAGGGAGACAGAGGGAAACAGAGGGAGAGAGAGGGAGACAGAGGGCAACCGACAGAGGGAGGGAGACAGACAGAGGGAGACAGAGAAGGAGACAGAGGGAGACAGACAGAGGGAGATAGAGGGAGGGAGATAGAGGGAGGGAGATAGAGGGAGGGAGACAGAGAGGGAGGGAGAGGGAGACAGAGAGGGAGGGAGAGGGAGACAGAGAGGGAGGGAGAGGGAGACAGAGAGGGAGGGAGAGGGAGACAGAGAGAGAGGGAGAGGGAGACAGAGGGAGGGAGACAGAGGGAGGGAGACAGAGGGAGGGAGACAGACAGAGGGAGACAGACAGAGGGAGACAGACAGAGGGAGACAGACAGAGGGAGACAGACAGAGGGAGACAGACAGAGGGAGACAGACAGAGGGAGACAGACAGAGGGAGGGAGAGAGAGGGAGGGAGACAGAGAGAGGGAGGGAGGGAGACAGAGAGAGAGAGAGATAGAGAGAGAGAGAAAGAGAGGGAGGGAGAGATAGAGAGGGAGGGAGAGATAGAGAGGGAGGGAGAGATAGAGAGAGAGAGGGAGGGAGACAGAGAGAGAGAGAGAGAGAGAGAGAGAGAGAGAGAGAGACAGAGACAGAGACAGAGACAGAGACAGAGACAGAGACAGAGACAGAGACAGAGACAGAGACAGAGAGAGAGAGAGAGAGAGAGAGATAGATAGGAGATGTGTGTATGCCGGGTCCGGTGGCTCAGTGAACGAAGGCGTCCGCTGCAGGGGCCTGTGTTCAACCTCATGGTCATAGTTATTTTTTTTTGCTCTAGCCCCGCCTCCCTCCCCCACTGACCCCGCCCCCCCCAGTGCGGCCCTCGGCCACAAACCACACTATAAATTTGGCCCCCGAGAGAAAGTTTGTGAGTACCCATGTCCTAGAGCATCGAGACCCCTCCGTCACGTCGGCCGACGGACAGGGAGAAGTTGAAGCACACTTTGACTTCTTGTGCATCTTATGCCTCTTACCTGATCAACCTGACAACTTTGAGTGGGAGGACGAGGACTTAGGACTCCAGAAGTGGTGCCCGGGCCTTCCTCTCGACCGGGAACGACACCACAAGGGTGAACGGCATGGAGTCGAGTGCCAGGCCACAAGCAGCTTTAGGGACTGCTCTCTCAAGGCCTTCTGAGCCATGGCCCGGCAGTTGGAGCATGACTCCGAGTTGTGGTCATGCTCCAGGCACCAGAGACAAATTAAGTGTGGATCTGTCACCAACATGGTGTGATGGCAGGCGCCACAATGTTTGAATCCAGAAATCTTCTTCGACATTGAGGAAAAAACCTACACACCAAAAAGCATTGACAAACATTGAAAAAAGCCTGTAAAAAAGTGAGAGAGGGTAGCTCTCTTCACGGATCTGCACTAGCTGGCACAGAAAGAAAAGAAATGACATCAGCGTGCCGTGGTGGTGCCTATATAGGTGACGCGGATGTCACTTCCGGCACGGACGACGCCGACATCACGCGGAGCTCACCGACGCCATCTACCGGGGCACAAGGGTATTGCTTGAACAAACTTCTTTCGGATCCAGCCTGACACCTGGGATATTCTAAGAAAAGGAATCTGTGGCTAGATATCTCTATCAGATCTGGTTCATAACTACCTATCCGTTTTTCACCTCTGTTATTTTGATATTTCTGGTATCAATGTACCATCTGCAAGTGTTACAGGACAATTATTGTTCTGTTCCCCAGTCACCGCCTGTCTGCTATGGTACTTTCTCCTTCCCCCGTGTGGTGCCTTACCGACATAGTCTTCGTTGGCGCATTCGAGTCCTTCATCTGCTACAAGTTCATCCTTGTATTCGGCAGAAGTGTTTTTTGCTTCTAGATTTACAACATGCACACGTATTGCACTTTCTAGGTTTTATTTGATGTTTCAGTCTTTGATTAGCTGGCCGCTTCTAGTATTCCAGTTCACTCCTGTTTTCCCCTGTCTCTAATTTCATTTGTCTCCAATTGTTCCATTTTGCTGCGCTTTTCCCATGTATCTGCATTCCACCAGATGTCAGTGACCCAGCCATTCCCATGCCTCTGCCAGGCACCACAGAGTGCCATGTCTTTCCTTCCATCATCACTTGCAGTTTGGCCGGAAAGATCCTTATTCTTCATTTCTTCTCAGAAAGCCTTTGATGTCTAGTCATAGCTTTTCATTTGTTTTGTACCACTAGACTGTATTCAGGAAATGTTGTAATGGATGATATGTTGTAGTATTGCGCAGACACATAATATGGTTAGGAGCGAGTCTATTCCAAGTTAGAAAGATATATGAATAACACCATAAGGAGCTGATGTAACTTCAAGCTCTGCCCTGGTGACCCTGGTTAATTGTCCGCCAAGGAACCCCTCCTCACATTAGCATTCTGCTACATCAGTAGGTAGCCTGACAGGCAAGACACATCACACCTCCACTCACCGAATAAACAGAATAACCACAAATAAACAAAACATCATAAAGTTTAAGATTCAATACACACTCTACAAATAAGAATTCCACAAAAATTATGACTGCTAAAACCACTGTAAACAGCCAAGTTCTCAAAAAGACCAAGCAGACAGGTCTACAGAAACACTACACTGCTCCTTCCCCTTTCTCAACAACTGAACCTACAAGGAACAATCATCCACACAGAAAAGCTCCATCTCCACGAGACTGCACCAGATAGCCAGGCTAACAAACTATGAGGAAAATACCACAACAAAACATTTGTCAGAAATGGGTTTCACTCCCTCAGGATATCTTGCACACTTAAATGTCACAGACTGGCTTCTTTCAACCCGTGCTCACCTATTCAGTGTATCCTGCGAACTTCATAATAACTGTGACAAGTGTCTTTCAATCCAGGCTCACCCGCTCAGGGTGTCCTACACACTTCACAACTGCACAGGGTGGCTTTCAACTCTTGCTTACCCCTCGGTGTGTCTTGCAAACATACAAACAATCATACATGCTCAAGTACATCTGGTATCTAGCGCATCAAGACCTACTAAATGTATACAAAGCACAGGTTTTCTTAAAGAGTCTACCAAGCAGAATATCTTCACAACAGACCATATCATGCAAACAAGAGGCCTAAACAACACCTCCCGTCTCCTTTTCTAGTCGAAGGCTACATCATAGGAAAAGTATGCATATTCCTGTATATAAACCCCTCTGTATAAATATTCTCTTTTCAAGAAAGTCAGAGATTGCAAGAGTCTGAACAAGTACAACTCAGTAATCTTTAACTCTGTTCCCTCCAACCATTAACTCTATGCTGATGGACACGTTTATTTTTGCTGTCACTGCACTGAGTTGTTAGAATAACGTTTTTTAGAACAAAAAATATCAGTAAATTTAAACTCTGCATTTGAAAGATTGTAGAACAACTAAAATCGTCAATGTCACAACCAAATACAGATCTCGAAAGCATCTGGCCCACAACAATTCTTTCATAGAAGAAACAATAAATGATGGATCTTCAAAGTACGGAAATTCCGTCTTCCTATTTTATATAATTACTGCCTCTGTGAATCCTGAGGTCACAGACGGGTCAGGGTTCCAAATGGAATTACAATGAAAAACTGAAACGAGGTAATCTCTTGCCTCAGAAACCCTTTCATGTTATCGCAGTACAATAAATCCAGACCTGTGTTTTTGTTCACGTACCAGTCGCGGCCGGAATGGCTCGCGGGTGGCGGGGCAGGCGGGTCACGTGTGGGGGCCAGGGGAGGATAGGGTTGCGCATATATATTTTTTTTAATGTAAAAGTAAAATAAAAACTTACCGTTGTGCCGGGTCCCGTGTCTTCGCTGCTGCTCTTCCCCGGACGGAAGAACAGCCAGGTCCCACTAAACAATCACAACGCTGCAATGCAGCGTTGTGATTGGTAGGCACCCAGGCTCCCATGAACAATCACAACGCTGCAATGCAGCGCTGTGATTGGTTTTGAGCGTTCTGGTTGGACGCTCAACCAGGGAATAGGAGCCTTGGCTTGTTCTCCATGCTGGCTGTAATGCAGCCTGCATGGAGAACGGGGAAAGTGCGCATGACTGGTTTGGGCGGCCCGAGAGAGCCGACCAAACAGTCATCGCGCCCTTAGGAATGGGCAAACCACTTGTCCCCTGCCCTGCTCCGCGAGCAGAGCAGCGCCACCCACCCGCCCGCAAAGCAGCAGTACATGTCACGAAGCATAAAATGATAATAACTTGAAGTTATTATGATTTTATGCTTCTTCTTTGCACTGCTTAAAAGCAGTGGGGGGGGAGAAGGTCCTCTGCCATAGCGGAGGAGCCGCAGCTGTCACGTACTAAACACATCAGCAGGTTCCCACATAACACATGCTGACGAGATACAGGTGTTTCCCGACTGCATTCAATTATCGTGCACCAAACTTCCAAAGGGTGAAGAGACACTTTGTGTCACAAGAAGGCGGAAATGCAGGGGCCAGATGGCACAAGCCACAACAACCTGTCTGGAGTGCAAAGGCATCCAGGGGCATCGGAGGACAGATCCGCTCATGCGTCCAGCTCAGAGCAGCTCCATGCAGAGAAGAATGCTAACTGCCTCAAAGGGTGCCACAAACTGGTAAAGAACATGCAAACATATCCTTGAAATGAGGTTGTTACCACTTGACTCATCTAATAAAGCAAGCAATGCCAATTAGTCAGGCCTCAACTGCGCCTTTTATATGGCAATATTGAATGTAATAAGGTTTCACGTGTAATGGTGCTTGCACCAGTATTAGGTTTAACATGTAATGGTGCTTGACAGTGGCGACCGCCACAAAATTCAAGTTGGGGGGGGCGAGGGGGAGAAGGATGGGGGATTAAGAAAAAAAAAATAAGAAAAAACGTACCTGTTCTGCAGCCGAAGCTGCCAGCCGCCTTGGTGCTCCTTTTCTCTACTGCACCTGATGGTGTCCCCGCAGTCCCTGGAACAACAGCAGAGGCTTCCCACCTAATCTCGGTGCTGCTCTCAATAGCATGAGGAAACACAAGGAGATGATGGACGGAGCGCTGAAACTTTTCAGACACTGACCTCCAGTCACAGATCTGGGTTGAATCCATCATCGTTCTTTAGCTCACTTCGCCACCCCAGTTCAGACACTGCTATATGCAAGATTTTGTTACAGGGGGCCGATATTGCAGGCCCCTGGTAACAAAAACGTCTCCCCAGGGGCCCAAAACCGGCCCCCACCCTGGTGGTCCAACGGGGGAATGCCCGGTGTCCGCTACGGCCAGTCCGGCCCTGCCTCCATGACCGTTCTCCCATTAGTGATTAAACGTGTTCAAGATGAGCATGGAGCCGAAGCGGCCCTGGAGTTGGGAATGAGACTGGTAGGGGTGTTTGATATTGTTTGAGATATGATCCTTGCTAATGTAAAGGGTGAAGCAGTAAGCTTGCAGGTGGCTCAATGCTTGGAGGCTGTTGCTGACGTAGGCAAACAGCGTAAATTGCCAAAGATTATTGCTAAAGCTTATAAAGCTTATAAAACCTTAGGGCCCAATAGTTTGGGGGTTAAGCCTTTTACTCAAACTCAACCAAAAGCCCAACCTGAGAAAGATGGGCACCCGTTCTTCCCTAAAAAGAACTGGAATAAAAATCTGCGGCTGCAGCAACAGAAGCAGGGTTCGCGTGCTGGTTCACCGACACCTGAAGCTTCTGAGCGTAAATATGATTTGCGTGACCGTGCTAAAATTAAGTCTCCGGAGAGATTTTAAGTCCCTGATCAGCGCCCTCCTTGTTCTTTTACAGGACCCATCGGATTCTCAAGTCGGTGGTGGAGAGCGCCAGGATCACAGCAAAGGCGCGACCGCTCAGCAGAGACGTGATCCGCCACGCCAGTTTGATGTAAAAGCCAAACCAGAGGGACTGCCTTTTTTTAGACCCCCGTATCAGAAGAAAAAAGTTGCTGCTTTAACAGCGAAGTATGCCTCAGATGGTGAGAACCCTACTCCTAGATTGGACATGGGCAGTGACACTCCTCGACAGCGCGGCGGAGGTTACCATAGTGTGGGAGCCACTGTGTCATTGTCTGGAGGTGAGAGCAACTGATACATTCATTACGTTGGAAACAGCAGATACACAAGTTGCACCACCTGATAGACTATATGAAATAGTCCTCCAGATTGAAGGTGATATACAGCGTACAATTACTGTGGTTTTCTGGGAAAATCTCACCTCCTCGTATGACATTTTGTTAGCGGAGGCGGATTGGCCTCCACCATTTGTTCTGGCTTTTTCTCGAGGGGAGGACGTGATACTTCTGAGTTTTTCGTGTTACATCCCTGAGGAAGCTAAACAGGCTTACGCATCGGAGTGGGCATTGGCCCTGGCTCTGGCGGTGTATCATAATCAAGTGGGCTGGAATAGAGATTCGCTGGCACATGAGATTCCTTTGCGATCTACGCCGCAGCCACAACCACAATATCCAATCAGACGAGAGGCTAAAGCTTCCGTCTGTGACATTTTGTCCCAATTGGAATATCAAGGTGTAATTGAACCCTGTGAATCACCCATGAATAATCCTCTTTTTCCGATATCGAAACTGGATGGTTTGTATCACATTGTATTGGATTATCGAAATTTAAATAGTCATGTTCGTACATTTGCAGTACAGAACACACACAGCTCTGCATTAGTGAATAACATTGTTCAAAACGACACTGGATATATCCAATGGTTTTTACAGTCACAATTTGGCTCAAGAGAGCTGTGATTTGCCTGAATTTACTGCGGTCGGCAACCAAAATAAATGTACGCGTTTGCCTATGGGCTATAGGAACAGCCCTGGAGCTTTTGCACATGTTGTGTCTGTGTTACACAGCATTGACCCAGATGCGTTCTCATACGTCGATGACATTTATCTGACGGATGATGAACTGATTCGGCATCTTGTCCGCGTGGATCAAATTATTCTGTCGTTTGCCGACTTTGGGTATAAATTTAACTTTGCTAAATCACACATCGTTTGTTTAGCGGTGCTTTTCTTGGGCTATGAGCTCAATAATGAAGGTAGGCGGTTGGCCCCCAACTTTCTGGATTAGTGTGCACAATTGCAGCCACAATCTACTCTGAAAAAACTTCAATCTTTGCTGGGATTTTTGAATTTCGGGAGAACATACATTCCTGATTATGCCCAGCGTATCAAACCGCTTTACGCATTGATACAACCTTCGTATTCTTCTGCCAGCTGGCTTCCGGAACATAACACTATTCTTCAATCTTTGCAATCAGATATACTTGCGACCAACTTCTTGTTAACACGTGATTCTACGAACCTGATCATACGAATTGTGCCGGGACGGTAGGTTTCACATACTTAACGTTTAATGAAGTTGACAGTACCAATTGCATATAAATCACATTTGTACACAGCAACAGAAATGCGGTTTTCCAATCTTGAATTTTTTTTGACTGCGGTCCAAATGGCGATTCTGAAAGAACAATCTCTGGCGCAGGGGAAATGCATTCTTATGGTTTCGCCTATACCTGCTTTAGAAGCAGTGACTAAGGCGAGTGTACCGAATTCTAAAGCTTTACATCCCCGTTGGATACAATGGGCAACTTCTTTGACATCGGCTGATGTCACGTTTATTTTTGATCCCGCATGGCAGACACAGGAGTTTTTACAGTATGAACATGTTCATCCTCCTCCGTTGTCGTTGCTTCCCTTGGACCAGTACAAATGTATCATTTATACCGATGGCTCGGCTCAACTGGCCATCTGGTCCAAACATGCTTATTCGGCGGCTTGCGCTATTGTGGTTGGTTCAATTGTAAATGGTGAATTTAAGTCTTCCATTGTGCATACACAGGCACTTGGGGATTGTACGGCGCAATTGGCGGAGCTGCGTGCTCTTGTTTTAGCCCTAGAATTCGCAGATCCTAATGTGAACACTCTTATTGTGTGCGAGTCCTACTACTGTGTCCAGTCTTTTAATGACAATTTATTCTTTTGGTCTCAGAATGATTACCGAGACTCTAAAGGCAGGGCAATAAAGCATAAAATGCTTTGGGTCCGAGTGGCAGAACTTAAAGAACGTCTGCCACTCACACAGGTTATTCATACTCTTGGCCATCAGCGTGTGGGAACACATGCTGTTGGCAATTCTTTGGCTGATGAGGCAGCCAAATCTGCAGTGGCCACGTGTTCAGTTACAGCAGTTACAAGGTTCATGACTAAAATAGATAGTGATATTCTGGCAGCCATATTTGCTACGAAGGAAGGAAAAGATTACCCGCAGGGCTTCCCTTCTAAGTATTCTTATCATTTGCCAACCGAACAAGTCCCTTATGCTACAATACCCTCAGTTGTGGATCGGCTGATTCCCAAAATGGACCGCAGGCTTCCTTTGATCATAGCCGCACATGAAGGCATGGCATCTGCACATGCCAGAGTTTCCGCAACTGTTTCTATCTTACAGCAACGTTATTGGTGGCGTGGTTTGTATAGACAAACCTGGAATTATGTGCTTTCTTGTGACATTTGTCAACAAACCAAGCCATCTACGGTTTCGCGACCACCACAATCACAGCTTTATATTTCAAATCAGCCATTTGGCTGTATTTATCTTGATCACTGCAGACCCTTAACTTCTGATACTGCATATAAATAAATTTTTGTTGCAGTGGATTCGTCACTAGATTCCTATGGGTTTGGCCACAACGCAGTGCTGATGCTCGAAATGTCATTAGAGATTTGCGTGTCTTTGTCGGGACGTTTGCCTGTGGCACCTTCCATTCTGACCAAGGTCCGGCGTTCACCTCTAAGGTGTACAAGGACGCAATGAGCTCTTTGGGGGTGCTGGTGCAGTTTTCGTCTCCATACAGGCCTCAGGCCAATTCTATAGTGGAGCGAATGAACCATGACTTAAAGCAATCTTTGACAGCTAGAGTCTTAGGTACTGGCTGGAACTGGCTGACTCATTTGTATGGGGTTCAATGTGCACTTAATAATCTCCCAAGATGATCTTTGGGTGAGCGGACCCCATACAAAATGCTCTTTGACATTAAAATGTTTGTGCCAGACCTTGATGGTCTAGGCGCTGTGGCGGCTGCCGCAACATTTGACGTAGATAACCATTCTACTGTGTTACAGGACCTACAAAAGACCCGTGACAGCTTCACCACCGAACAGTCACCCTCTTCCACTGAAACAGCAAAGCTGATTCCGGTCACCGGTTGGCTTCCTAAGATTGGAGATCTGGTACGAGAAAAGCTGGAAAACAAGAAAGAATTTGGTCCCTCTTATCGTGCAACGGTCCCAGTTCTTGGATTGAAGGGTACTCGTACAGTGATTTTACCTCCTTTGCCTGGTCGCAAAGAAAATAGATACATTTCAATTGACAATGTCAAAACTACACCATATGGCCGATTCTGAATAGTGTGACTCCAGTATTTCAAGCAACGCTATTTCTCTGAATCCGATGGCTACAGCTTCTTTGACTAGCGCCCACGTCGTGGAGGGAGAGATGGAAACTACTATTGACTTTCTGCCTGTTGTACCCTCATCTTTCTCCAATGCGAACGTCGAGTATGCTTACCCTGCGGATGAGTCCCATGTTGACGTACCTGACAGTCCTTTACATCATCCGTCTGATGCTGCACAGCCTCCTTTAATGAGCTTGGAAGCAAGTGGTTATTATGTGGACCGAACGAGCTTCTCTGATGATTCTTCTTCTTCGTCCTGATCTGCAACCACTTCGCCGACGCGTACCAGTCTTTTCATCTCCTGGTTCAAAAAGACTTACCTGATCCCGCCTTGGACATACATCTGGCTGGTGCTCATACTACTTTTCCTTTTCATGTGGATTGGATTTGTGACAATATTTTTCTTGCTAATCAATGGTGACTATTTCCCACAACGCTCTGCTGTGAAGTTGGTTGATGGAATTCTGGCTCCCCATACATCAGAGGTCTTCAAACTTTTTTACTCTGAGCCCCCCCTAAACAAAATGTTTTGAGGTCGGGCCCCCCTCCAAAACTTTATGGCAGGAGTGGGAGGGACATGGCTACGTGCAGGGAGCGGTGCTTATGAGAGGATTTCGGGAATACTTTTTCTATAGCTTATGAACCGCACTAAATATGAGACTTATAAAACAGCAAATGCATCAAACAAAAACAGATATCCCAAACAAACTGCTCCCCATAATTGTGGTGCTGTGAGCCCCTCACACTCTTTGACCCCAATGCAACTATACCTGCTGCACTAATGATAACTGCAGTCCTGAGTAGCAGGCTATCTCCTCTGCATCTTTTACCTCTTTCCCCACCATGACGGATCTTCACCTCGGTCCTAATGTTTGAAAGGAAAATAAGCTTCGATGCCCCTTTTTTAAAGGTAGACAGTCATAACTGTGATGCAGTGGGCCCCTCAAATCCCTGGGCCCCAGTCCTGCTGCATCTGCTCCTTAATGATAACCAGCAGTGGCCACTTACACACTTGGCAGCCATACCAGCTTCACTAATGAATGTCCCTTTAAAAAAAAAAACTCAGATTGTCCCTTCTTTGGGGCATCTCTCTAAAGCTGCCTCTGGCCATTTGTACACACACAAAAATGAGTCCACATACAGTGCTCCCTATTCTGGGCCTACTCTTTGACAATATCTATGAATCTCGCTCCTTTCCTCTGTCTCCTAGACCATTACTGTGAGGCCCCAGGGATTGAGAGGATTAGGGCTCTGCATCTGAATGCAACCCTTCTGGCCTGCCACCTGCCACCCCATGGACTCCGCTTTCACAATGCCCCTGAATGGTTAATACTGACTTTGAGATGCCTCTGCCTGAAATTGAAGGGTGTGGTGGTAGTGCAGAAAGTTAAAAGAAACCAGCCTTCTTACCAGCCATTAATTGATTGAGTCACTTAAAGCCAGGGCCACTGGAATTATGAGTTTCTGCAGCAGCAGTGTTTTCCACATAATTATCAGTTTACTGCATTTGCTACATAATCTGCAGATTTTTAACAAAAAACTTGATTCTAGCTCAAACGGAACAAAAGTTACTTAAAGCGTGACAAAATGTTCCTGAGCAGTGGAAGGCCCTTTGCAAAGATTGACTGGTAATCTTGTAGTTGCTTACTGCTGTATTTGGGTGTTAAACTGGTACTAATGAGGTGAAATATTTCCCCTGACAGCGTCACCTTGAGTTAAAATGACAAAATAATGAAGTAATGCGGACCAGAAAATGTGGCGCATTGTGCCGCATAATTTACCTTTTGTTGCTGCATAATTTAGTCCAAACCTGCCGCATAATATTGTCCTCTTCTGCTGAATAATTCCAGTGGCTCTGCTTAAAGCTTCATGGTGGCAAAGATCTATTCTTTTTGAGATGTGATGTAAGGGTGTTATCAGCTGAGATCTGGAATAGTGTATACACTTACAAAAATGTCTGCATTAGATAGTGTGATTAATTATTACTAAAAAGTATATTTTGTAAGAACTTGTTATCTCCAATCACTGCATCATTTTGCAGCAGCCTAGCTTAAGTATGTAAATGCTGTTTTAAAATAATGACTTACATTTTCACAGTGCTTTTTGCCACAGGCTGGGACCTCATAGCACCATAAACGGGGCCCATTGGAATTATGCGGCGGAGAAGGCCAGATTATGCAGCATGGTTGACTACATTCTGCAGCAAGCAAAGGAGAATTATGCTGCATATTTTGTGATAGCATTACTGCATTATTTTGCTATTTTTACACTTGTTAACACTGTCCTGGCCTTTATTGCCCCTCATAAGTATCACATTAACCCCACATATAGCAATAAGCAGCAGAAAGGTGACCATTCAACCTTTAGAAAGGGCCTTCCACTGTGAGGTAACGTGTTGCTGCATTTTTTAATCTGCATATTATGCAGCAGATGATGGATTATGTGGCAAGTGCGGGAAATCCAGAACCTATGCGCTGTGAGTGCAGGGTGAGCGTGAAAGTGAAGGGTGAAAATGAGGAGTGAGTTGTCTGAATGCAGGGTGCATTCCCAGACATTTGAAGTAAATCAGCATGTTATTGACGGGCGTAGGGTTTCAGATATAAATTAAACAATTGCTATTGTTGCATTAATTAGGGATCGGGGTGGAGGAAATAAATAATGTGCTGATCCTGCAACACACTTCCAGTCTTATGATTAGGGTTACCAGCTCATTATTTTGATGTCGCAGACGGTACAAAAATAAACAGTCACCTAAAGCCCTATTTACAGCACTTATCTGTACGTACTTAGAAAAGCAAATATAAATAGAAAGCATTTTTAAATGTGTTCTAGGGCTGCCTGAATGATTCCTGACTGAAAATAAAGGGAACAGACAGAAAGTCAGATTACAAATGAATACATACTTTTTCATTTAAAACCCTGTTTATTGTCAAAACAAGGTCTCTGCAGGCTCTTTCAACATACATGGCTGGCATTTTTCTATTGGCAACCCTTTTTAGATTCCTTTTCATGAAATGCATTTTCACACTACAGCAGTAAATTTAAAATACAAATGTAAGGAATAGGCAGAGTCGGGGCCCAGGGGTACTGGAAACCGAAAGGAAAACTAAGCCTCAGTAAACAGTTTCCAAGGGTATGCATAATTGTCCTTGAAGACCTTTGAAAACTGGGTCATGCCAGAGTCTTAATAAGACTCAGACACTGCCACCGGAGCCCCCAGCAGCACACTCCACTGACCTCTGGCCCCACGGCACTCTGAGGGCTTTGGAGTAAATGAAGACAGCCTGGAAATACAGCAAATAAACATCGCTGCACTTCCAGGCGTCTTCGACCCACATGTGCTTGCAGAGGCCTTGCTCGCCCCCTGGGAACCCATCCACGCCCCCAGGGGACGCGCCCACAGTTTGAAGACCTCTGCCATACATTGTCCCATATAATGAAATGTGATCAAGCCCTCGTGAACATTTCTGCCTTCCCTGTTGCTGATGGCATCGTTTGGGATAAAGTTGCATTCGAGATCCATGGCCCGACGGAGGTCCTCGAGATACCATACGTGTTTCGCGTTTCACTAGGAGATGTGGTAACACAGGACATACATTCAGATGATTGGGATGTACAAGCAGTACATTCATTGTTTTCTGATTTAAAGTATAATGCTGCATTTGATGCTGAGGATTTGTATTTGAATTCGGCCAATTATGCAGATTTATTCTGTTATCAACATTATGGCCATCATTTCTTGCATAAATCAAACACTTTAAGACCTGTTTTTATTTTACCCAGTGGGAACATTGTCCAACTCCCTTAAAGGGAAGTTCTAAAACACTCCGGGGTAAGTTCACCTACTTTTCTGATTACAATCCGTCCAATCCAGAGTCCTACTTTTATAAGTTAAAATTGCCAGCTCAATCTAAATTTATGTTGTCTCACACAAAATTAATTTATTATAATTCATTTAGGTCTGACTTGGCCTTCCATGGTTACGAACACTGGAAAGACACCATTGATTTAAAATCAATTTGGGGCACTAAACCTTGGCAGGTCCAGGGAACTGAGGCTTTGCATCGTGCGTTTCTCATTCCAACAAAATTGTTGTTTTTGAAAGACACAATACAACAAACTACTTGTTTTGGCTTGGCTACAGCCAAAACTTTGAATATTCCGTCCATTCCATTATTGGCTGAGTATGATACTTGATGTAAGCACACCAATCATACACTGGATGTCATACAAGCCCTGTTTAGAAGTGGCAGTTTAAATGTCTCCGACATTGACCCCTCAGGATGGTTGTTGTGGCAAACCAATTCCAATGCATGTCAACTGCATTTTCATAATGCAACAACAGGTTTCACACAGACTAGACCTGATCCGCGTTTCCCGCATTCTCATTCAGTCACCACGTATTCGGTGGGGAAATTGTGTCAACAATGGTTGGGACACTCCACACTGTCGTCAGTAAAACAACACCTGTCACTCTTGTCAAGCGACATCAATTTGGCTGATTTTATACTGGGTCCTAAATCACCAAGATCAAAACGTTTTATCTATGAGGCTTATAATGAACTATAGAAACTATTGCAGATGGAAGCAGTGTTCCGTCTGCGCCAAATTGACAAAGCTAATTTGGAAAAAGTTCTTGCAGTTGTCGACAATAGCATAAACACATCGTCGTCCCGTATTTATACTCTTGATAATATTGTTTCATCTGTTATTGATATTGTTCAGAGTGTTGTATCTGTATTGTAGCATGGTCAAAATCAATTGCAATCTATAATGCAGTTTGCATGGACATTTACCAAACTCTCAAAATGGGAAAAATGCCCATGGGATTATTTGAATGCTTCTGCTCTGTTTTTGCAGTTTAGTCCAACTGATAAACAAAGGTTCAATGTCTATGAAAGATGCCAATTACATCCTGTTACACATAGAACACATTGGAGCATTTTACCATTTTCTGTAGCAGAGACTAGGATTCAGCCGTGTGGTTAATTCATGGCGTTATTTCTCTGCCATTTACGCTCTTTCAGTTCAAATCTTGCATGAACACTTCTCGATAGGCAGCACTGAACCCCTGGAGGCTGTGTTTATTCATGGAATTGTGGTCCTTACATGCTTTCCACTACAGATGTCTCTTGCGGGAGGATAATAGAAATTTTCCTAGCCAGGGAGGAGTGCGATTCCACAGTAGGACATTCCCTAGTTTGCAAACAAGTTAAATTACTGCACTTGCCCTTAACGTTTCTGCCCCCTAATCCGGCTTGTTTTTTTACTAAGGGTCGCCCATCCCAGCGGGTATTCCCACGCTCCATGGCTATCAAATGGCCGATTATCGCTATTTTGAAAAACCACGACTGCTGGCTAATCACGGGCCCAGCTTCTCGTATATAAGTAACAGTTTCGCAACATGACACTTGTTGCAGCAATGTCCTTTTCCACCCCGCATGGGATTGCTAGATGAGTTCACTTTGGCCTTCCATTCCGACTTTGAAAACAGATTTCCATCAACTTCATGCAGACTCAAAGCACTACTGTTTCAGCCAAGAAGTGGCTCTCACATCAGCACGAGAGACCTTTGAATTACAGGTGGCGAGAACACCAAGTGAAGAGATACACTCACTGCTAAATACTGCCAATCTCCCACTTCATTTTGGGAATTAATACACCAAATATTTAATGCGTCTGATACTTTGAAGGCCTTACATATTTTTCAAACTTGTGGAATCCGGCCTTGTGACCTCTTTTCAGACGATTTTGGAGTGCTACCGGACCTTTATCCATTCTATTTTTTTCCAGCGACTTCAGAGGTTTCCCTTAATGCTGGCGGCTGGCGGAGTAGGCGTGCTGAGCGCTTCCATGCTCCTGCATGCGCAATGGCTGCCCCATCTTGTGAGTACTGTACAGACCTGGCCGGTTGCAGCTGGACCGGCGACCGGATGCAGCCACGTTTTGGATGCTTGCCATTGGCGATGCTTGGCGTAAGTTATGGACTAACTTTTAGCTTTGCATACTTCACTTGCGTGCAACCTGTGTTCTACTGCCGGAGGTGCCCTTTCTATTGGGGATTGGATTTATGCCTCTCCAATGCGGCGGCCACAGACCCGGATTATGATCTGTTCGTGGGTCCAGGCTGCTGGCCATGACCAGGCCTGTTCCTGGGGATGGCCGATTTGCTGCGTGCGGCTCATTGCACTTGCGGTGTGCTAATGACCATGGGCTGCCTGTGCGGCTGCACAGCGCCTCCTTACAACGGAGTTTCATCGAAGACTCCATCGCATAAGTTGCCTGGATATGCTCTTGGAGCCCCCTTATCAGATTGCGAGGGAACAGGGTGTGTTCCTTCCAAGATATCTCCCGCTGGAGGGCATCCCTTTACACTCGAACGATAGGGATGACCTTTTGGAACCAATTGCATTCTTAAATTCATGTAATTTGATGGATTATCCAAATTCACCTACAATCACATTTTAAACAAAAAGGTTTTTTTGTTTTTTTGAAACTTCCAGATTTGTCAATTTACAAGCGTTTTTCTGACTCTGCATATCTTTTTGAAGACTCTGTTTTGGGTCTTTTGCTCTATAGGCTCCGATCCTGAAAGCCAAGGGGAGGGTGTCCATATGGCTGATAGGGACATTGTCGACATCGATTAAGTTGGCATGAGCCTCTGCTGCCATGATGCCAGCACTTGCGCACCGTTGCTACATGACTATTTTTGCAAGACTCTGTTTATGCCTTTCCACTATGAGGGCAACGAGCGTGCAAACGCCCGATTCTCTGTCTGTTCCTGGAGTTGAGTCTGAACACGGTGAGCAAGGTCGATAAACAATGCCCCTTGTTGATACCAACCTGGTCAGTCCCTACCACCTAGAGCAAAACATGCTAACTGCTGCGGCTGCTGAAGGACTCGTGCTTTGATATTATGGGAATGCATGTTGGATTGCTTACACACATGGAGAGGACCTTTCCTGGGAGAAGAGCCATGCGAGTTTCCATGAGTGCAGATATACCATGTCTAGGCACTAAGGTATGGGGTCTGCTGGCAAAGCCCAGAGATCTTCTATTATGTACCAATACGTCTTCTTACCAAGGGAGGTGGTTGGCCTTATGGCTAGCCCTTTAGCCACTGTCTTTATAAGATGACACATCTCCCTTTATTATATATGGACTTGCTACAATGCTAACTGTGCTGAGTATATGCATTTTGCTGTTGGTAGTGGCTCGTATACTGCGTTAAGGAGCACGATAGTTAAAATAAACATTTTAAACTATACTCGTGTCTCAGCCAATTCTTATTGTGGACAAGTACGAGTGAGTGAGCGAAAGGGTATGTCTTATTACCGCGATTCCTGAGAGTCGGGAGTGTTGTGTTCTGAGGTGTCTAATCATTTGCATCTTCGTGATTGTATAGGAGAACGAATGAGACACTATAGCTAGCTGGTCCTGGGATTGTGGGTACTGAGGCGGTAGGAAGGCTTAGCCCCTATACACCAAGGTCCCATATTCCTGCGCATAGTTCTGTGTATGTGCAGAATCCCTGCAACAATGGTAACACAACTATTCTGGGATGACTCCAGCATCCCGGAATTTTTGTACACAATGAATACATGTAACTGCAACACCAGTGTATCGTAAAGCAATGCAAGGGCTGCCAAGCTGCTGTGATTCCTCAAGTTGTTAGTAGAGGTCCCTAAAAAGTCAGATAAAATTGCTTGAAATGTCAGTCATAAAGCTGAAGGGTTTTGGCTTCAACTTTAAAATTTGCATATACACTCTTGATACTCTAATACCTTGTGCTCATTTTTCTCAAGTACAAATTAATATAACAAAGCTGGTTGACAGTAATGAGTCAACATTGCAACTTACAATAAATGTCTTGAGTGTTATGGGCAGTACAAGAGTTCTACTCTTGGGGAACTCTTTTTTTAGGTGTGGCTATACATGTGCAAGGGAAAAATACAGTCACTCAAAGTGAAGGCATTCAATGACTGAAGTAGGCTGGTTCATGGACCTATAATTTGTGCAAAGCCGATATATATCTATGAAATCTTTTAGACATTTTTTGGGAAAACATAAGGTTGGCAAGACGGGTAAAGCTGTCCTTAGATCAGACCCAAAACAGGTGTCATCAGTCGCAAAAACCAATGCACCAGATACAAGAAGTCTAGCTCTCCAAAACCCTTTTAAAAAAAACAAAAAAACACCTGAATCATGTAACATAGCTGCAAAGTACCTGATATTACCTCTGTGGAAGAACTTGCAATAAATAATATGAATAAGGCTGCTCAGCGGACTGACAAATGATCTCTCAGCTCTTCTTTCAGTACAGTGCAGGCAGACTGACTCTTGCAAACAGCCCAGAACAAGACTAAGGGCCTGATTTAGATTTCCCCGAGATGTAGACAACCCGGGAGGGGGGCATGCAGCCCCCCCTCCCAGGCCGATTATATCTGTTGGAACCCCAACCCCTGGGACCCATCCATATAGTAAATGGGGAGGGGAGCACACAGCCCCCCTCCCCAGACAGATTTCGGCTCCAGGGTCCCCATCCCCCAAGGCCCAGACATATTCTAAATGGGAGGGAGTCACGCAAACCCCGGGCCAATTTAAGCCCTGTGGAGCCCATCTTCCGGGGCCTGGCCATCAAAAATGAGGAAGGGGGGACCTGTGGCCCCGTCTCCAGGCCGATTTGGCCCAGGGGACCCCATTCCCCAGTGCTGGGTACCTTTTCAAATTGGGAGGGGGGCAATATCGGCACTGGGGACCCCATCGGTCAGGCCTGGCCATCAAAAATGGGGGTTCACTCGTTCTCCCTCCATGGACAAATTTCAGCCCCGTGGACCCCATCCCTCAGGGCCCGGCCAATTACTGAAAGTGAAGGGGTGCTGGGTGCTCCCCCCTGTGGCTGATTTCAGCCCCGGGGCACCATCCCCCAGAGCCCAGCCAATTACTGCAAGGCGAGGGGGACCCTAACACCATAGGGCCCGACCAGTCAATGGTGGCTGCCCTGGCACCACCCAGGGCACCCAGTCTCTGGGTGTTAGGGGCAGTAAGTGGAGCCCCTATGCCCTGCGGTCCCAGCTGACTCCTGGCCTCCAGAGGGACCCGGCATTGCTGCAGCATGCAGGGAGCAGCATAAAATACTGCCCCCTGCATGCAGGAGGCAATTTTTTCATCTGTTTCACTGACCATTTCACAGCAGGCAGGGCAACAGATGAAAAGTCCCCTCCCAGGGGCAGGAGAATTTTTGATGCACCTGCCCATTGGGAGCAGACTAAGGGGCCGATTCCGATCTCGGCCGGTAGGGCACCGAATCGGATTCGGCTGAACCGGATCCGATTCGTACGTGCGTCCGTGCGAACGAGTACGATGCGAGCGCGTGCAAGTTCGCCGACCGACTCGTGTCGCCCCGTCCCAACCGGCACCGACCGACTCGCACGGATGCGCCAGCGCACCTCGCAATGGAGACGCTTCCCCGGCCGGGCAAGCATGATGCGCGCTCGCCGAGCGTCCGACCGACCGCGCCGTCCCCTCGGCTCGAGAGAAGCAGTCGGAGCCGTGCTTTGCGGGTCCGATGTCGGACCCACCCGTACTGCGTTCAGCACGCGCGAGTCGCACACAGGGGGGACCCATGGGTCCCCCCTACCTGTGCGTGTATGGCGCGAGTCGCTTTGCCGTGTACACGCTGTAGGGGGCACCCTTGTCCGCCTCGCACCCATTGAGTCAATGGGAGCCCGCATACGTGTTGTACGACAGGCTCCCCGTTGACTTCAATGGGAGGTCCGACCGACTCGAGTCCGAAGTGGCATGCGTGTGCATGCGTACTCGCTCGGTGCGGGGCTGCCAGGGTCCGATTCGGTTGGAAATCTCTCCGGGTCCGGCCTGGATCGGAAGAAGGTGCAGGCCCGAATCGAGAATCGGCCCCCAACGTTGTTGCTCCCCCTCGGTGGGAGCTTTAAAATTGCTCCCGCTAAGTGAGATCAAGCGATATGTCCCAGGAGTAGGCACCTCGGAACATAGCCGCAGCCCGTTCTTGGGGGATGGGGTCCCCAGGGCCATAAGTGGCTCCTGAAGAGGGGGATGTGTGCCCCCCCCCTTTGGATTGCACGGCCAGGCCCTGGGGAATGGGGTCCCCAGGCTGAACACGGTCCTGGGAGGGTGGCTGCGTGGCCCCCTTCCCCATTTTTTTAATGGCTGGAAAAGGGGATGGGGTCTGAAATGGGCTCGGGAGGGGAGGCCACATGGCCCTTCTCCCAGTTTTGAAAATCAGCCGGGGTCCCCGGGTCCAAAATTGGCCTGGGATGGGGGGCCACATGCACCCTCCCCCCAATTAAATTAATTAATACACCCCCCTGGACCTGGCCCACCAGGGTGGGCCAAACAAAAAGCAAGCGTGAGAGACCACGCTTTTTGTAAAAACTATTTTTGCCACAGATCCTCCAGGAATTTGCTGCAAAAAAGAAAATTATGTTTTTGGCCCCCAGAAGGGTCCCTGTGGGTCCCCACCACCAGGCCTAGGGGTCAGGTCATTCCTACCCTACCCCTTTGTCTTATTTTTTTGTCTTTTTTCTGGGGACTCAGTGGAGTTCAGGTTCCAAGATGGCTGCCAACACTTCCTAGTTGAAGTGCTGGTAGCCAATCAGATCTCATTTTGAGGTCTGTCCAATCCACGGAGGATTTGCATCCCTATATAAAAATTTGTTTTCGTTAGTAACTCCAATACTACTGAAAGGATTTACACCAAATTACAACTAGCATTGGCATAGCCAATAGGTCTCACCTTTGGTACCTTATAAGTGTTTAGCCATGCAGCACATTATCCTGGGTGCTGTGCCACCAGGGATTCAAGAGCTATACAATTAATACTCACTAGGTCATGCAGTCTGATTCAGGAATACATGTTTTCCTCAGGAAACATTTATGGACACATTCCAAAGCTTTTTAAAGCGCAGACAGAAAGACAAGTGCCTCAATGCAAGTCAACAGCACTATAACATTCTGTGTGCGACTGCATCACTAGAGTATTGAACAGCCTATGAAACCATCCCCTTGGGTATAGGAGCACTGGACACAGCAACAGCAAAATGCTCCCATTTGTCAGGTAGAGGGTAAATAATGAATAAACAGGGATGGCTTTGGCATCACTTAATCTCCACGCACCTAAAAACAAAAGCATTAACCTGACCTTGTGTAATATAACTGGCGCTTTTGTAAAGTGCTCGAATACCTTCGAGTCAGTCGAATTTGTGCTCTATTAAAATGCTCCCAAAAATTAATCTGACCTTGTGTAATGTAACAAGTGCTCATGTAAAGCGCTCCAACACCTTTGGGTTGCTCGAGTTCACATTATATAATAAAAAAATGCCTCACAGTCCCTGAGGAGCTGCCATGAATGTGCTTTGAAATTAGAGCTCTGAGAGGACGACGCAGTGGGGCGGGCATACAGCGACATGGGAAAAGGTGGAAGGGACGAAGGCTGCTCCCATTTGTCAGGTAGAGGGGAAATAATGAATAAACAGGGACGGTCTCGGCATCACTTATTCTCCGTGCACCTAAAAACTAAAAAATTAACCTAACCTTGTGTAATGTAACTGGCGCTTTTGGAAAGCGCTTCGATACCTTTGGGTCAGTCGAGTATATACAATAAATATAAATAAAATAATGGGGTGAGTCAGGTCCCAGCTTCATCCCTAAAGCCTCTACAGTTTTTCTGCTCCCCTGTGGACAAAGCCATCCTATCCCAAAGGCAAAACGAGAGTGACATTTGATTTTTTGGGGTGTTGCTTTTACATGTTGGCCAAAAGAGTAGGGCTAAATCCCAATATTTCCCACTTGCCATGGTGAATAGCTGCACTTTTTTGGGCTTGGGTAAGCCGCCACCTGGGGAAACCTACTAGACCCAGACATTTCTGAAAACGATAACTTTCCATCACAGAAATGCAAGGCAAATGCGTGATCTTAGGCAAAGTTTCAGGTTTGCAGAGCACTATGGGTACGAAAACCTTGTGGGATCTACACAAGTCACCTCATCTAGATTCCTCTGGGTGTCTAGATGTCAAAAATGTGTACGGTTGGTAGGTTTCCTTGAGTGGTGGCCGAGCATAGCCCCAAATACCGCAGCTACATCTAATGCTGATCTCTCTATGCTGCACTTTCGGGCCTTTGTGTGGCAGTCTTTTGGCCCATGCACACAAGTGGGGCACCGTGTGGGAACACAAGGTGGTGCGAACTTTGTGCCTCTTGCAGAATGCAGAACTTTCTGTCCAAGAAATATGTGGAAAATGTGTATTTTTTGACAAAGTTTGAGGTTTTCAAGGGTTTCTGGGTAAACCTAGGGAAAGTCACACAAGTGACCCCACCCTGAATTCCCCTGCATGTCTATTTTTTAAAAAGCTACATGATTGCTAGGTTTCCCTAGGCGCTAGCTATGCTAAGGCCCAACATCCACAGCTGCCCACACTGCAAAAAAAATAAAAGGGTCAGTTTTCAGTAGAAGAATGTGATGTGTCCGTGTTGGGCGGTTGCCTGTCACAGGCACTAGGCTTACCCTCACAAGTGAGGTACCATTCTTATTTGGAGACTTAGTGGAATGCGAGGTGGTAGGAAATTAGTGGCTCCCTGAAGATTCCTAAAATTTCCATCACAGAACTATGAGTAACATATGTTTTTAGTGGAGAGGTTTGCAAGGACTTCTGGGTAACAAAACCTGGTGAGAGCCACTCAAGTCACCGTTTCCTGGATTTCTCCAGGTGGGTAGTTTTAAACAATGTGCAGGTTTGCTAGATTTCCCTATGTGCCGGCTGAACTAGGACCAAAATCCACAGCTACCCACATTGCAAAAAAGGATCTTTTTCAGTGGAAAAATGCAAATGCGTTCTTGTTGCATTTTGGGCCCTTTCCTTTTGTGAGCGCTAGGCCGACTGTAGTAACGAAGGTCCATGCAGGTAGGTTAACTTAAAGATGATATATTCAAGCAGGTAACAAGTAGTATAACAAGTAGATAAGTTATAAAGGAGAGCCCCCCCAGGAGCAGCCTGTGTGCTGCTCAGCCCATGCCTGCCCTGTCACTTCCACCTCTCTGTCCCAACGTTCCGAGGCTCATCAGACTCCAACATTCCTAGTAGCGAGTCAGATCACAGGCACTGGCTAAGCAGGTGGAGTGGAAAATACATTACACTACATATGCAGGGATACTACATATCCTTCTTCCTTCAACAGAAGAACAAATGCAATATACTTGATAAAATATGGCACCAGTGAGAACAAGGGACAGAGAGCGAAGAAGGAACAACGGAGGTGACAGAGAGAAAGCCAAGGAACAGAACAAGCAAAGAGATAGATGGGAGAAGACAAGGAGGAGAAGGTAAAGCGTAGGCAGCAACAGAAAAAAACCCGTCCTCAACAACAGCGAACATAACAGAAAGTAAGGGACAGTGAGGCGCAAGCGAGGAAATAGAGAAATAGCGAGAGACAGACGTATCACAAATGCAACCCCTACGCACACCCACTGGACAGGAAGGCAAGCAAGGAAAGAAGGACAGGGCACGACGGGAACAGAACAGAAGACATACCCAAGCACAAGGAGAAGAGAAGGGGAAGAGATCCCTCCTGAACAAGGAAGAATGAGAAGAACACTGCAGAAAGGGAAAGACTGAAGACCCAAGAAGAAAGGAAACGGTGAAATGGCAAGTATGGAACAGATTCCAAAGATGAAGAGGAAAGAGAACATCAATAGGAGGAAATCTGGAACCGGGAGAAAACAGAGAGGAAGCGAATGGACACAAACAGTATCCACAATACTCCTCCCTCATTTCCAAATGGATGCTACAACATAAAGTGAGTGCAACTATGCGTATATGAAACAGCAATGTAACATAATAAGAAAATACAAAGGAAATACCAGCCAATGGGACTAAGACCCCATGGCCGTCCTCTACTCTCTAGGGCAGGGGAGGGTGAGGGGAGCACTTGAATGGGACAAAAGCCCATGACATAGCAGGCCGTGTAAAGTCAACCCCCATGTAGAGGAAAACAGTACTGCCCTGTGAAGATGGGACTAAGACCCATAAGACGCCCTGTGTGAGGGTGACTATGTAACTGTAAATGGGAATGTATGACCCATGAAATTTGTGCCCTGTGGTGAGGGTGACTGTATAAATGTAAATGGGACTGTGACCCATAAAATGGTGCCCTGTGAGGGGTACCTTTGTATGAATGGGACTGGTGACTCCATGGAGCGGTGCCCGTCGTGGGGGTACCTGTGTAAGTGTAAATGGGACTGTGACCCATGGAGACAGTGCCCTGAGTTAGGGTGAAAACCGGATGTAGCCCATGTAGGCAAATGTGTGAGTGGGCAAATGGGGGAAGTACCCATTGCCATCCCTGTTGTAGGGAAGGAATAAAACGTTTAACGTACGTATGTGAAATGAACACTGAGAGCATGAAGGTGTGTACCCAGAGTCCAAGAACGTATGGATGATGAACCAAGGGAACCCACCATACTATCCTGTGCAGGAATAAAAATGTGCAGATAAAGAGCTGTTAAGTTGTGTTAAGCAGCAATAAGCGTGATGATCACCAAAATGCATTTTTGTATATATTCACAACGTAGGAAGCTTAGGAAAGCACACTGTATCAAAGCCCAGCACACTATGGGCTCACACTCTGCAGAACTCACACAAAGGCAGAATGTCCGGCTTCGCTTTAAAAATATATATATAATCCATCACAGTAGGCAACATAAACGGAAACAATGTCACAAATGGTGGCAGATAAAGGCCAACAAATGCTTGCGTGAAACCGAAATCCCAGTGCTAGCACGCGCTAGTAATGTGTAGAAGATGAAATACTCTCATGCACTGAAAGCTGAAATGAGAGTCTCCAAAGGGGCATGTGGGCCTCGAAAATCAAGGACAAAATGTACATACCGAGTTCAGGAGTAGATTGAATAAAGGCAATTTCTTATTCCTAAAATGTTCCAGAGTTCCAAAGCTGACGAGCAATGCCCAAAACTGAAAGGAGATCTAAAGTAAAATTCTTACTTTTAATTTGAAAGTAGAAGTCCACCGGGGAGCGATAGTAATGCTAAAACATAGAATAGTTTCCTCCGAAAAGAGACACTTAACACACTAAGATCCCACGTTGCGCAGTAGTCCATGAAGCTTCCCTGCTGCTTCAAAAACACAATAAGGCGGCACGTAAGATGCGCAGCGCGCCGGTGGCTGCCAGCGCATTAGAGCACCAAACTACGTCCATGTTTCAAAGCAGCCTGTGGCCGTCACAGAGGATCCCACAAAGGTAAATAGCGCGGCATAAAGATGAGGAAAAATGTTGCGTGGCAAGAATTAGCGGTCACTTTGACAGTTTGAACTGCCGCTGGGCCGGCTAGAGCCCAAAGATGAAGAAAGAAATTAAATTAAAGGGACTCACCACAGACTTGAGTCCCCAAACAGCCAAAAACGGCCCCACGTACAGCGTTGGTGATGTTCAGCGGCTGGAAATGACATACGGGAGGCACACAGCGAAAGAACACCAACAGCTTGCAAGGCCAAAACAAAGGAGACAGGAAACAGGCTTCATGCCCCACGATGACCGACACTGAGCAAGTCTGCACGAAAGTACTGACGTCGAACAGGAAATGCGTTAAAGAAAACTAAAAGAAGCCAGAATAAACTGACAAGTGTCCCACAAGGGAGACTTCTCAAGCAAGGAACTGCTGCGTGTCTGGCAAACACCAAGAGCACTGAAGAAGAGAACAGCAGCCAGCAGTAACCTCTCCACAGTAAGGAACAATGAATGAGGTGCAGAATAAGCGGGGATGGTTCCTCTTCTTAATGTTACTTCCAAGCTCTTTAATGTACTATATATCCTCAGGGTCGTAGAGTATGTACCACCAGGGAATGCACCAGCGTGACCAAGATGAATATAGTACTTGGTAAAGTATTTTTGCTTTAAGGCACACGCATAGGTGTACCTCCAGAGTCCATAATGTATAATGTTGATGAGCACAGCACGCCAGGGTTAGGGCTGTCCGATGGTGAGGACACTGGTGGGGCTGAACGGCGTGGTGCTTCATCTTACTTGTGTTGATGTCTTCTTTTCTTTACTTTTTGTTGCTGGTTTCTTGCTTGTTGTCTGCCATTCATGTTGATAGTAGAGCTCGCTTGTTTCATGTTGTCTTCTTTTGTTTTCTGCGAGGAACATACTCTCTCTCTTCCTTTTTGATGTCGTAGATGTTCCTGTGTAAAACAGCCTTGTTTCATGAACGCAAATTTTCCTTTTCGTGTGGATACCTCCGCTTTTGTACATTGTGGTAGTAGCCACTGTAGTTTCTGTAGATTGCGCCATCTCCAGGTCCACCTGTGTTCGCTCAGCAGATCCACTTCTTGTTCCACGTAGGTACGTCACCAACTCGTCGTCCACATGTAAGAGAATCGAAGGTCCACGCAGGTAGGTCGACTTAAAGATGATTTATTCAAGCTAGGTAACGCAGTATAACAAGTAGACAAGTTATAAAGGAGAGTCCCCACCCAGGAGCAGCCTGTGTGCTGCTCAGCCCATGCCTGTCACTTCACCTCTCTGTGTCCCAACATTCCGAGGCTCAACAGACTCCAACATTCTATTGTGATCAGATCACAGGCACTGGCTAAGCAGGTGGGTGGAAAATACATTACACTACATATGCAGGATACTACACCTACCTTTAACAAGTAAGGTACTATTTTTATCAGTAGACATGTAGGAATATAGAATAGTAGAACATTTGTTATTACCAATTCAATTTCTATGTATTTGTGCCTTCCAAACGAAAGCCAGTGTGTAAGAAAAAAGATATTTTGAAAAATGCCCTCTGAATCACAAGCTAGTATGGGTACCCACAAATTCAGAAAGGTACAAATACCCACTGCTCCTAAACTCCATATTTGGTGTCCATTCCAGAAATACATACGTATCCTTGATGCCCATTTTTCACTTTATATATTTTACCATTTGAATTGCTTTATACTCGGTACACAATGAAAAATCATTGTAAGGTCCAGCTCAGTTGTTGGCTCTGCGTACCTCAGGTTCTTGGACAACCTACAAGGCCTATGTATCCCTGCACCCAGAAGGGTCTAGCATATGTAATAGTATATTTCTTTTGTAAATTGGCCTTCGTGACAAGAAGTTACAGATGAAACAGTTGTCACAAATGGGCGTTTTTTTCCTACTCATTTTCTACAATTGTCTTATTTCAACAGTTAATTTCTTTGGGAAAACTTTTGTACGATCTACACAAAAGACCCCTTGCTAAATTCAGAATATTGTCTACTTTTCAGAAATCTATAGCTTGCCAGGATCACCCATGGTGATCATACCAGTTTCCACCACAAACTGGAAGTAGATTCACAGCACAAAAACATTGGGAGAAACTAGCAACCTCTTAGAAAAATGGCAAAACAGTGGTTGCAAAAAATACTTTTTTGATTCCGCTCTGCATGTTCCTGAAAGCTGGGAAGTTGCTGACTTCAGCATGGCACACCTTTTGTTGGTGCCATTTTTAGGGAAAAGAAAACAAACACTGTCTTGCGGAGCACTTTTTTCTTATTTCTCCCCGAAAACCTCCACATTTGGCTATATTTTGGCTATTTTATCGGTTCCCTCCAGGGGAATCCACACGATGGGTACCTTTACAATCCCTAGGACATTGGAAATAAAGGACACAAATCTGGTGTGGATACTTAATGTGGAAAAAAATGTTTAGAGGTCGAAGCGCAAAGTACCCCAAATAGCCACAAAATGGCTCAGCACTGAGGTGAAAACCCTCAGCAGTTAAGGGGTTAATTTTGTTTCCCTTGTTGTAACAGAAGATGCACTGTAGTAATGCGGCAAACACATAGTATTATTAGGAGAGGACTTATGTACATGAATGACTCCCCTCAAGAGCAGATGTAACTTACAGCTCAACTGTCGTTACACAGGTTAATTGTCTGACAAGGAGCCCTCATCACCTTAGCATTCTATAACATCACTAGGTGTGATGTGGCATTTTCATACTTTATCAGACTATATGTTTAAACTGCTTACTACATGGTGTCATGGTTCCTAAAGTTAAATTGGTGGGCTATGATCGCTCTTGGAGGTACCCTAGTCCTCGGTAGGGGGACCTGCAATCTGTGTGCACGTTCCACAAAGAAAAAGAGTGCCAGGCCCTTTCATTTTCACACTGCTGAAATCCAGTTTTCCATCAATATTTTGACACTGTGACTCTCTGTTTTCTCCGGCAGTCCAACAGCCATATATTATTTCTCCTGGATCTTCCTTTTGTGTCTTTTAAGCAGGAGCGCATTATCTTGTTTTCTGCCTGTACTGTCTTTATTGTTGTTCGCATTTGTTTTATTTCAGCCATCTTCTCCAACTGTAGTTGCTCGGTTTAGGATGGAGACTAGACCGGATGCATTTGAGATTATTTTTTCTGCATGTCCTGATCATCAAACAGGGGCGTGTTTCTCTGGAAGGATTATTTATCCAGCTTGTGTCATGTTACTTCCATTGTTCTTTTGTCACCAATCAGGGACAGGCTGATCACCACAAAAGATTTGAAATTCACTGTGTGCGCCCACGTCTGATACTCACACTCATCTCCAGTAAGCCTGTTTCTCTTCTGTCACCTCATTGCCAGACACTGTACAGTATTTTAGGATTAGCAGTCCTTTAGATATAAGGATGGCGGGCTGAGGTATAGGGCCAGATTCTTTGCTGCTGCCTGTCAGCCAGGGCCTATCCACCAAAGCTCCCGCCGTGGCCTGACAGTTTTCTCCCTCTCCCTGCATCCCTCCAGGTACCTCACAAAATAATCTGCTTTACCACTTCGCTTCAGCTCAGTTCACCTCTTTCCAATATCATGTGTAGCTACTGTTGATGATCTATTGCTGTGTTCCTCACTTTTTGGGGGGTGGCTTGTCATTAGTGGCATTTCTGCTTAAGGGCCTTTGTAAACTTTGGTGTCATGCACTGGATTTGAGTACACTCTATATTTATGGGGTAGGCTTCAATATTATTCTCCCCAGCCTCACTTTTTGGTGGGCCTATCGCATATTGCGTGGGGCTTCCACTCACTAGTTCTCCTTCAGCCCTTTCATTTGTTTTCACTGAGTTCTACTCTGTGTCACTCCATGAAGATAGGCCCAGCAATGCCCACCATGTATGCCATGAAATTTGCCATCCAGCATTCTATCTCACTGTTAACTCCTGACTCATTGGCGGACCCACTGTAGCAGCCTCACATAACTCAGTGCTGTGTCCTAAGCTAGTACTACCTCATCTGAAATGTGCTTTAGCACCTTATATAACTGTAACTACATTACAATGTGGTACAGTTTATGGCATTGCTGTTCCAGGTGTCGTACTATGGACTTTAATGAAAATACTCTCTCAAGTATTTCTTGATTTAAACAATCATCTTGCTCAGGTAGTTTTTACTGTGATAACTTCTACGAAGCTACAGAAAAGAAACCAATATGACTGCCCCAGTATCAGCTTATACCTACTTTCTTAGGTCTCATCTACAAGGTATAGCTTGCGGCAGAGTGAACAGGGAACCTACTTCTAAGCATGCACACCACACTTAGGGCATTGCACTGCGGAAGACTAACACGTGATGAGTAGAATGATTCACCATGTTGTGCTGCATTGCTACTATTAGAGCAGGACTAAGGCTGATTTGCATATGGCCAGCGTATGAAGCTTAGTAATTATCAGTGGCTCAGATTCACTCAAGCATTCCACACATCACCTTGCTATTTTTATCAGTTTAATAATTTGAAAGCACCTCTCTCACAGAAGGAGATTCCGTGTCATGCTGCCTTATGTTGGTCTTTTCACTCTCTTGACACTGGCACCATGGATGTCAACATCATGTGGATATTTTGCAGTAAGAAGCAACTATATTTGTTTTTTGCTAAAGCCAGAAGACTTTCAGTTATCTTCAAAGACTGAATTAAGCACAAGAACCCAAAGGTTGACCAATGTACAGCCTTCCATGTTTCTCAGCAGAAATAACAATGACCGACTGAGATCCTACAGACTGCAACATATATATCTCTGGCCTAGGGACAATTTTGACTTTAACAGACCACTGAACTCATCATGAACCAATAGTCCACTTCTCTGTGTCTTTCTTGGCCACCAAAACATGACTTGTGCTGCTCAACTGGCTTCATTTGGAGCACGTTATGACCTCAGTAAACTCTCCACTTCTCCTTCTCATAAAGGAGGATCTGTTCTCTATATAATAAGAGCAGGTGAAGAGATGCTGATGCATTAGACTCCAATCCCAGTTCACTGGTTAGATCACTTCCTGATGCCGTTCTACCTTCTATTGCCAAGAGTGGTGTCTACAAGTCTACAGAGAAAATCCAAACAACGGGTAAGAGACTGCAAGGATATTAATGGAGAGAACCTATCTTCAAGAACCTCTTTAGCTCTCCAAGATATCATAACTGTGAAAGTGATCAACAATGTCACTAACTTTTACTTTGACAATATCAAAAAGGTTATGAAAGATATAGCCCCCAAAGAAACAAAAAAAGGAGAAATCTAAAATGTCATCCAAATGGTTCTCAACACAACTGCAGTAGCATTTGTTTTTAAAACAAATGTGCAATGTCTACTAAAAAGTTATTTCTGAAATGTTTGGATTTTAATGATGCATGGAGTTGTAACTAATTAATTAATGATGATGGACTTGAAATGAGTTTACTGAGTCACCTAGAAATGTAATTAGCACTGTGAAATAGTTATGCCACATTTTCATATGAAACACCATTCATTTTAATATGGATGAAGTTTATACATTTTCTGTAATAAATGTGTTAACCTTATTTTTGATCTAGGACACAGTTATTAGTGTTTTCCTAGTTTCAACTGTTTTATTCTGTTAGACTGTATGTGTTCCCATGGGGAGTGTAGTCTCTAACCGCTAGATCTATCAGAGACTAATTACTTGGCTAAGAACTAGGGTGTTCAAAATATTGTGGACTGACTATGTCATTTTAGTCCCTCTGCCAAGATTCTAGAAAAACATCACACAGAGGAAAGAAACAGAGTATCTATAAGACCAAACCATCCTTCATCAGATATATTAACAGAAGCAATAGTTAGAAAAGCTGTTCGATATCGTCAAGCAGTCAACAAATCTTCCCTGCACATTATTGCGCCCAATTCAAATGATAAAAACCATTGAAAACTTATTTACATGTTTAAACAGAAAATAGACACAATTCAGGCTTCCCTCATCCATCTTCACAACATCCAGTCTGATTTGGCAATCAGAAAGAAAATCTAGGCAACTTGCTCTTTGGTCGAGGAAGTAATTCACTCTAAGATATGCAATACCTTTACTAAGCCCAGAATAATTGCTCCTTTCACAGAGCCCATCCCCACATCCCTAATCAAAGACATCAGCTTGCCTGTGACATCTTTCTGGACCAACCTAATAAATACTTCACTAGCTCAAGGAATTGTTCAAGGGAACCTAAACATTTCACGTTGCTCCTCTGCTAAAGCAACCCAGGGAGGTTTGGAAGAGATAAGCCACTTCTGACCACTTTCCAACTTACCCTTCCTAGTCAAAGTCCTAAAAAGTTGTATGGAGAACCAATTCAAACAATACATTAAATAAATGATCTGCTCAACGACTTCTAGTCAGGTTTCAGGCTGAGATACAGCACAAAGGGTGCACTTTTACAAACTGTATACAATTCCCTCTGCATTCTAGACAATCCAGTCCTCATCTTTCTTGATTTGCCTCACATATTTAACAATCAACATATATTTTCAGAATTCTCACTGAAACAATGGGAATAAGAGATATGGTCTGAAAATAATTCACATCTTACCGGGACAAATTCAGTAGATAAAATTGTTAGACTCCTCATCTAAATCTTCATACCTCTCAAACAGGAAGTACCAAAAGGATCAATTCTTTCCCAGCCATTTTGAACAGCTACAGAGAACCTCTTGGTCACTTTGTGAAAACCCCAACCTCTCATGCTGCTTCTAAGATGATGGCACTGATGTTTAAATGCATACCTTTTCCCCAGAGTACATTGCACACCTGGCACAGTCTCCACAAAAGAATTCAACCTGGATGATGTTACACCATCTCAAATCAGACTCACCAGAAACAAAATTCCTGCTGATCTCCCCAACCAAGTACCATGCTGCTGTACAAATCTGGCTAAACATACTAAATGCACTAGAATTAGCACTTCCATCAGTGAAAGCATCAAAACCCTGGGCTTCATAGTTGACAGGAACTTCACCCTCTAATTCCACATCAATTACTTATCTGAAGGAGTCCAGTTTCAGATGAAACTACTCAGAGGAATTAAACCCTTTCTTCCGGAGGAAAAATTTGAACACACAGACCAAACACTAATTTTATCAATATTAGACTTTATAAATGTGCTCATCACTGGAATCCCTAAGATTTACTTTGCTACCCACAAAGCAGGCTTGCACGCAGTAGCAAGATTGTTCACTGGCTCTACAAAGTTTGATCATATCATCCCAAAAATAATCACACTATAGGGGCTCTTGTTTGAGGTCAGGTGTACAATGAAATTGGCCTGTATAATCCACAAAGCCATTCTAAAAAACCAAATTGCCCAGCCCACAACCTGATGATTTCAGAGGCAAGACACAACTTCAGAGTTCTAACACACTAATGCTTGAATCCCTACCTACAAAAAGAAATAAAATCTGCTGTAGTTAGGATGCGCACCTAAGGTATGGAACTCAATCCAAATTGCTATTGAGCAAATACCTTGCAAAGTCTTTAAAAGAGTTGAAGAGTCTACCGTTTCACCAGCCCAAGGACACTTGATTGGTTTCACAGTGCCTCCTTATATCTTAGCTGACTCTTCCTGACAGCAGCTATCCATCTACACGGTCCTCCCTCTATTGAGAGGCCTGATTTCAGGCATTCATCCAAACCAGGGTCAACTGTATTCCCATTCTTTTTAATAATACTGCAAGAAATTGTGTTGTTGGTTGACTGGGGTGTAAGCCCTGGTCAAGCAGCAACCACAATCCTTGTCAAGGTAAGGCACAAGCAAACCTCAAATAAACTGTGCTCACCCCCTAAAGTAGCTTTGCACAGAGCAGTCAGGCTTAACCCCTTCGGTGCTTATGACGAGACCAGCTCGTCATGAGTCACAGTGGAGCTGTGCCTCATGCACGAGCTGGTCTCGTCATAACAGGTGCGCACCGCCCACGCGTGATTAATTCCCTGCCTGTGTGCGAGAATTAATGAGTGGGCGGGTTTGTGACGAGACCAGCTCGTCATGAGCACAGCTCCACTGTGACTCATGACGAGCTGGTCTCGTCACGAGCACCGCAGCGCCGCATTCACCCCCCCGCGCCCCCGCACCCGCGGGGGAATTACCCCCGCAGCGAAGGGGTTAACCTAGAGGCAATGTGTAAAGTATGTGTGCAACACTTCAAACAGTACAACAGTGACAACACACTACAAAAGGAGCCCACAACATATTTAGGAAAATAGAGTAAGTTTCAATAAATAAAACAAGACCATAACAACAAAAGTCCACTTTGTAGAACTGGAGATATGGAATTTTAAAGTTTATAGTAAAAAAAGCAGCCAAAAACACAAAACACTACTGGGGACATCTGGTCACACAGGACCTAGAACAAAGTAACAAGTTCAGACCGACAGCAATGGAGCGTGGGCTGGCCACAGGGTCCCAGTTAGGTCCACTGAACAGAGTACCTTAAAACCTTGTTGTGGAGCATTGCGTGGATCTGTGTGCGCCGTACATCTGAAGCGATGCATTGGCTCCGAGATGTGGTGCAGCAGTTGTGCAAGGTTCTGTTGCATCATCGTCGAAGGTCCCGTCGATGCGATGTGAAGTCTGGCACCAGGAATGTGACATGCAGCTGGTGATGCATCCGTTCCAAGGAGCTGCAAAGCTGTTATTCGGAGCCTGGCCCTGTCATTGAGGCTGCCGATGATGAGAGATGTGAGGACCGGGGTTGTGGATGCGCCACACTGTCAGGGCGATGTGTCAGTTCTGATGACTTGTGCGACTATGACGCGCTCTTTTGCGACAGGTCCAATTCACGCAGCAGCGGTGTTGCGTAGGTTCTGCTCAACTCAGTCAAGGAGATGCGTCGGTTCTGCCTGGGGATGCGTCGCTCAGCAGAGAAGATGTGTCAGTTCCGCTAGCAAGCACTTTTGGCCCACTTCCAAGGATCCAGGACTGGCGTGGCACCACTTTGTAGAGAAGCCTCACAGATGCCAGAGTCCAGGTGCAGGAGGTTGGAAGCCTGTTATGTTCCTGAGGCTTCAGATCAGGAGGCCAGCCAAATAGCCCTTGGAGTCACTCTGGGTTCTGGGTTCAAGAGATGCAGGTCCAGCTGGTTCTGAACTGGGGTGACGTAGTGAGAATAAAAACAATGGATTAAACCTAGATTTGTGATGGGGTGAATGTTTGATTTGCTCAGCTTTCCGTCCATCATTTGTTCTTTTTGCAACTTTCTAAAAGTGGCATTTTCAGAACTATAATTTAAAAATCCGACTTCACCCTAAATTAGGATTTTAAATTAGGATTCCAGAGACACTTCAAACTTGACCCAGTTATCTCTTCCCATTTGGAAATTACACTCATTATATGTAATAAGGTTATCCCCATGTTATCATATGGACGATATAGGCCTTGAAGAAGTGAAAAAAATATTTTGGAGTTTTTCACTACCAGGACATGTACACCTTAGAAGTACATGTTCTGCTTTTTAAAAAGATTGCACCCTGCCCTCTGGGCTATCCAGGGCCAACCGTAGAGGTGACATATGTTACAAAGTAAGGGTTGGGCCTGGGAATATGTTTATTTTGCCAGGTTGGAATGGCAGTTTAAACTACACGCACAGACTCTTCAATGGCAGGCCTGAGACATGTTTAAGGGGCTACTTAAGTGGGTGGCACAATCAGTGCTTCAGACCCACTAGTAGCATTTCATTTACAGACCATGGGCACTTATAGTACCACTTTACTAGGGACTTATAAGTAAATTAAATGTGCCAAATGGGTATGAGCCAATATTATCATGTTTAGAGGAGAGAGCACATGCACTTTAGCACTGGCTAGCAGTGGTAAAGTGCTCAAAGTCCTAAGGCCAACAAAAACGAATTCAGCAAAAAGTAGAAGGCAGAAGGCAAAAGATTTGGGGTGATTGAAAGGGCCAGGTCCAGAACAGTCCCTCTCCAGAGTAAAGCCAGGGGAGACTAATCAATAAAAATTATTTTTGGGGAGTTTCATATAGCACAAACTCGACCCGAAGATATCAGATCGCTTTACATGAGCACCAGTTACGTTACAGACGTACACATTCATTTTGGTAGGCGCAGGGAGATTAAGGGATGTTCCCAAAATCACAGGATGATGAGTGTCCCTGCCGAGACTCGATACCGGTTCTCCAACTGTTCGACCGCTCTAGCCATTAAGCCACATCCTCTCCTTGGAGGACTTCAGTGCTTAGGCGATAAAACATGGACACTGGCTCTCTATTGCAGGGGCACTTGTCTGTTCTACGCCTTTCGGAATTCAGGTTGATCCCTCTGTCTACACTCTCCTTAGCCACTGAACTGACCACTGGGGAATCATTCTCCTCACCTGTGGACCCCATCTGTGAAGCTCACAGATGAAACCCAGTAGGCTGACAGTACCACCATGGTGAACAAAGTGATATGGCCCATTTCACTCCTTGGACCAGACTTCTGTCCCTCAAACCAAGGAAAACTCTGCCCACAGGAACAGCAACCAACACAAGCCACTGATAGCGGTCAGTGTCAGAAGCTGGGCCCAAGGCCACCCACTGCCAGGTGGAGGCTCTAAGCGGAGATATTGGGTAGGCCGCTCTTCTAGCCTTGTGGCTGGCAAGGAGTTCCTGCTATAACGTACTGTTTGCCATTTCTCTTCTTTAACTACCTCTTCCCTACTGCTCAGCCAGGATAAGTGCTGGTGTGCTTGGTGATGTTTGGAATTTTGGATGTTTGACGATGTCGTAGAATGCATGGGTGCCTGGGTGGTTTGGAGTGGCAGTTGGAGTGTGCAGGCTGAGCAGCAGGGAGGCTGCTCCTGGTGCGGCATTACATGGGTCTTACCATCTTCCAGTTACTTTTATCTGAAGCTGTTACCTTATGAATAAACCTATAACTTATTTCTACATGACCTGTCTACGAGACATCTTTGTACTTAACACTGGCGACGATTTGAAAAGAGCCTGCGTGTTGGTGAAGGAAAACTGTGTATACCCTGCTACTGGAACTAAGGATCTGACTAAATAAATTGAAACTTATGAACTGGAACCCCAAGAACGGAAACGCTCTGGTCAGCCCCACCAGTGTCCTATGTCAACTGGACAGCCTGCAGACTAGGGCGTTTGACTTTCTACTTCACAGCTGAATATGAACTGCAACCGTCGTGTAGGAGATCCTTCTCTCCCGGTTTGGTGCACTGTGGTATAGTCACTGAGAACTGTGCCGGGACTGAGTATTGTCACATCCTGCTGTGTTTCATCGTGGGCTTGTTAGAGTGGATCTGCCTACAACTCTGCAGCCAAAGTGTGCCATGTGGTGATTTTCATTGCGAGGTGTGGTGTTCGGTGGCAAAGATCGGGCCCCGCTGTTTGGTGAACCTACGTCTACAAGTTGAATGAACTACTACTATGAACATTAAAGATACTTCAAGGTAAAGGAATTTCTTTTGGAATGAAACTGCGTACTTCAAGCTTACTGGTACCCCTGAGCCTCACCAGTGACCTGGACTTTCCTACTCTCCCTGTTTGGTGGACTGAGCTGATGTCATTTATGGGTGGTGAGAGTCGTCCGTGTGAAGTTCGAGCCGTGCCGAGATTTGCGAGTTTCTCTTCTCCCCCTGTGATTTTGTATTTACTAAGGAAGATGCCTGGAGAACGTGGGCACGTGGTTGTCCCGGTGCCTTTGGTGAGGCGATTTTGGTCCGTGATTGTTTTTTTAAAATTGAGACTAGTCAGCGTTGTGGCCGTTGGGAGCGTGCGCTTCCTTTTCAAATGTACTGGCTCTTGTCCCGCAGCGCGAGCAACCTTACCTGCAGTACACGCGCTGCATTTCGTCTGCCTTCTGTGACGCTGCACCCCTCCATTATCTCACTGCCTCTATGGATCTCAGGCTTGCAGAGTGACGCCTAGCCACAAGGACGCGTCGTGAGCCACCCGGCTCAGCGTCCTAAACGTGCCGCCATCTTGGGATTGGCCACATCATTCAGGCACTGGTGCAATGTTTACTCTTGTTGTTTCTGCCTGTTTTGCCAACCTGTCTGCGTGATGACGAGAGCTGCGGTGGATTCTGTGGACATCAGGACTTTGTGATAAGTTCGGCTGAGATGTCGCTCAGCAGGTTTTCTTCAGAGACTGTACCGAGTGGCATTTTGGAACTCTGTAACATATTTTTTTTTTTTTTCTTGTCCTGTTGATGCTGGACTTTAACATACATATGTGTTTCATTCTTTTGGTCACATGTTGTGCCTTCTTGTCGATCTACTACTGTGTGCCATCCATGATATTTCTTGGATGTGTTACTTTGCTCATAATGCTTTACTCTTCAACTAAAGGGTTGACATGTTACTTAAACCACTTACAGAGCTGTGTTGTTGATTGCTTACAGTTCCCCTATCACGTTTTGTTCAGTTTCATAGGGAGGTGTTTCCCCTATAGGGAGGTGTGTTCCCCTATTACGGTTGTTCAGTTTCTTAGGGAGGTGTGTTTCCCCTATAGGGAGGTGTGTTTCCCTATTACGGTGTTTCATAGGGAGGTGTTTCCCCTATTATGGTACCTATTACGGTATTTCAGTGCAGTCTTTTCAGTTTCATAGGGAGGTGTGTTTCCCCTATAGGGAGGTGTGTTCCCCTATTACGGTATTTCAGTGCAGTCTTTTCAGTTTCATAGGGAGGTGTGTTCCCCTATTACAGTTGTTCAGTTTCATAGGGAGGTGTTTTCCCCTTTAGGGAGGTGTGTTCCCCTATTACGGTGTTTCATAGGGAGGTGTGTTCCCCTATCATGCATTCATTTGCTTACTCTATTTTTCTTATTCAATTGATTAAGGTATTTTCATGCATTCATTTATTTAATGTATTTTCTGGATTTGTTTGCTTTATGTATATTCAACTGCTTAATGTATTTCCTTACTACTTTCTTCCAGGATGTTTATGCTTGTTTACGTTAGCAATGTAATTTTGTTCTGTTGTGCTTTAATGTATTTAAATGTCATTTCTATTTTTCTGGCATTATTTGTGTTTTATTTTCCCTAAGGAAGGGGGATGTGCTATAACGTACTGTTTGTCATTCCTCTTCTTTAACTACCTCTTCCCTACTGCTCAGCCAGGATGAGTGCTGGTGTGCTTGGTGATGTTTGGAATGTTGGATGTTTGATGATGTTGTAGAATGCATGGTGGTTTGGAGTGGCAGTTGGAGTGTGCAGGCTGAGCAGCAGGGAGGCTGCTCCTGGTGGGGCATTACATGGGTCTTACCATCTTCCAGTTACTTTTATCTGAAGCTGTTAAATTATGAATAAACCTATAACTTGTTTCTACATGACCTGTCTACGAGACATCTTTGTATTTAACAGTTCCCCATGGTCTCCTGAGGTTTCTCTCACCTCTGAGCTGTCTCAGAGTGGGGATGGGGGGGGCAGTAGCCCCAGGGACTTTGCACTCTACTTTCACTCTACCTCCTGTCAGTTCAGTGGTGGTATCCTGACAATGGCCAATCAAAACAGGGTCTGTACCCTGAGGCTGAACAGGAGACAGGGGTGAGTCCTCTCTCACCCTGCCCCTCTGTCTGAGCTTCCTTACCCTCTGCTTGTGAGTGGTACCCCCAGAAACTGAACTGTCAGGGCGCCCATGATGACTGCCCCTCTCAGTTCTCCTGACACTGGGGGAAGCTCATTCCCCAGAATGCAGTATATGGGTATCTGGGGCTAACTATGACACTCCTTCGGTCACCTCCCCACTCCACTCCAGGGATACCAGGGCCATAGGGCAGTAGACATCCTGCCCATTAGCCTGAGTTACCCTACACACCTGGCCAGTGTACTGCTCTGGAGAATCTAGCCTTCCACTATGATGGTCTCGCTAGTCCCTCTGTCCCTTAGAGCAGTTACTGGGCCCCTATTCACTTGCACCTGGTGGAAGTGACGATTCCCACTTTCAGAGTACACCAACTCACCCTCTGAGTCTATCTCCCAACTAAGGGATATCATGGCATGGTCTTTGACCTGCCCCAGGGGACTACTTACCTGTAGAGTTCCCACCAGTGGGCAGTGGCGACCGGCATGACTCACGGGTGGTGGGGCGGGCTAGTGAGGGGGGCACGGGGAGCGTGAGGTTGTGCAATATAAAACAAAAAAATAATTATACACCTTCATTGCCACCGGGTCCCGCATCTCTGCTCCTTGCTCCTTCTCTCCTCGTGCGACAGGAAGCCAGGAAGAACAGTCAGGCTCCCCTGACCAATCACAACGGTGCAATGCAGCATTGTGATTGGTAAGCACCCAGGCTCACCTGACCAATCACAATGCTGCAATGCAGCGTTGTGATTGGTTTTGAGCGTACTGGTTCGACGCGCAACCAGGGAATGGGGGCCTTGGTATGTTCTCCACGCAGGCTGTAATGCAGCCTGCATGGAGAATGGGGAAAGTGTGCATGACTGGTTTGGGCAGCCCGAGAGGGCCGGCCAAACTGTCATGTGCACTTAGAAGTGGGCAAACCACTTCTCCCCTGCCCTGCTCCGAGAGCAGA
The DNA here is from genome assembly GCA_963921515.1 of Calotriton arnoldi. Lineage (NCBI taxonomy): Eukaryota > Metazoa > Chordata > Amphibia > Caudata > Salamandridae > Calotriton > Calotriton arnoldi. Next base: position 962,913 of record CAWUFW010001520.1, on the reverse strand, counting down.
GCAGCCCCGCCCACCCGCCCACAAGGGAAACATAAAATGATAATAGCTCAAAGTTATTATCATTGTAAATGTCCTTTCCTTTACACTGCTCAAAAGCAGTGGGACCGCCACTGCAAGTGGGTGGTTTATTTGGACTGTCAGAGTCCCACCTCTTGTGTCCTAACTGGGAGCACTCAAAGCAGTGGGGTTGGAAACAGGGCGCCCTGGGCCACCACCCACCAGAACCACCTCCCTGATTCTCAGATGGAGCATGGGAACCCTCTACTCTGGGACGTGTCGGTGTCATCTTTAGCCTCCCCCTCACTCTGCTGGGGGAAACCTGAACCACCGCTCTTGGTGTCACTCCCCTGTACCTTCTTGGAAACTGTGGTGCTGATCCAGAGGTACGCCTCCTCAGCAAGCTTCCTGGGATCAGTCAGCTTGCTGTCAACTAGGTGCTGTATGTTAATATTGAGGGGCCCTTTTGTCTGTATATTTTAGCATTCGCGAAACCATCTTGTAATCTGGACGCCATTTTGTATTATAATCAAAACTGCTGCTTGGTTATTTTCGAGAAATGGTCCTTGGTAAGTTTAGTTTCCCAAGGTTGAGCTTTTTCTTCCTGTAATTGCAAGTGTCCTCGTTAGTGCATGCCTTTCTTGTTAGATGGAGCCCTTCTCCCACCAGTCTGGTAGAGAGGATAGGCCAGACGACCTTGACCAGTAGATAGCCTGTGCACGGCTGCAAAATCGAAACTTGTGTTCTGTACCCCCATTGTATTACGACACCTGCTAGTGTTTTTCCATAGTAGGTGGGCCTTTGTGGACTTTGCAACGTACATAATGTAATTGTATGCTTACGGGGTTCAGTCCCTCGACTGCCATCCCAGGAGGCTGGTCAGACTGGGCTCCGCTGCAGTGTAATTTCAATAAATAATCTGGTTTGTATTCTCTACTGTCTGACCGACTCTTCATTTGTAGGAAGGCAGAGAAGGTGGTCATGAGTGACCCGAGTTGCCCTTTTCGGGTCACCTCCTTCAGTTGGTGCCTGAACAGGGACTCCATCGGGTGAACTCATCCTCTCGCGCGGAAGGGTGAGGCGGATGGGTCTGCGTTGGGTCAGATAGGCGGATCGGGGGACCACTGCACAATAGAGTTTCGCACTCACAGCTGCCCCGCCTGTCTGATCGGGCGGTGCCCTGCCCAGTGGTCATTCCGACTGGGGTCCTGAATGGCGAAATCCTTGGATATGACCGTTTGGTCCGAAGAGTCGGCAGTGGAGAATACATTCGTTTAACCTCTGTGCACCAGGTGAGCTTGTTTGGTTCTTTGTTGTCATGACGTTTGTTTGGTGGGTACTTTGGTTGGTCTAGGAATCAGTTTTAGACAAGCGCTTGCATTTGATTTTGAAGATTTTTTGAAACATGGTACCATTTTGTTAATTTGTGATTGATGCAACCTGCGGAAGCAATTTTTGGTAAAGGCATGAGTGCATTTTAGTGTAATTGTGTGGTGAATGTGTTTCTTTGTGTGAACAGAATGCCTTGTTGGAGTAAGTTGTGTTGTGTGAGGTGTCGTTGTTGTTCTGCTGATGCTCGATTGGAGGAAAAACAGCCCACACCTGCGGAAGGTACTCCAAATTATGACATGCATGTCAAATACGGTCTTGGCCCTATTCTATTTAGTACATTATGGCACAAATATTCCAGGGACAATGCTGAATTACAGTGGCCGTCAACAGGCACCTTTGATGAACAGAAATTGAATTATTTGGAGGAAAAATTGTTTGCTAAACGTAGCAGGCAGTCGATGTTTGATTATCTTCAGGTGTGGTGGAAGGAAGCTAAACAGAGACGGCTGAGGGCGGAACGGGAGGCACGGAGGGAGAGAACGCAGACACTGACTCAGAAAGCAGTGGCGCATGATAAGGAGAAAGTGGAGAAGCGTATAGAATGTGCAGATAGGAGGTTTCGATTGCAATGTGATAAGTCTTATGTTGCTAGAGAGGAGGCAGACACTTTTATGGAAGAATTATTGGAAGACAGACCGCCTCCCCCTTATGCCCTGCATAGAATATATCCTGTTGTCCCACAGCCTTTGTCATCTGCCTCTGCCCCCCCTGTTCCTGCTGTTTCTGGTATTGATCAAAGTGCTTTGGTTCTGGCATCACCAACTTCTTCTTTGGCTCCGCCCCCCACAGTCACTGTGACTGCTAGTCTTCCTGTCACTCCTGTTGTTACGGCGTCACTTTCTCCTTCACAGACACTTACTACTCGGCCGATGTTGACCTTGGTGCCCCCCTCTTCGATCACTGTGTTGTCCCCTTTTCTTACTTCTACCCCCCTGTTAGATGCCGAGACACCGGTGCGTGGACAGGGCGATGGAGCTGGGGCAGTTGCAAAGGAGCGATTAGGACGAGTGTTGATTCGGTCTGATGTGGGAGATATGGAGAAAAACATGGTGGCCAATCAGGCTGCCCAGTGGGCCCGTAATCTTATTTATGGTGTTGAAGATGTATGGAGTGTGTTAAAGGATTATGAGCCATTTGTGCTGCAGCATGCCCTTAAACATATATCGGCTACTTTGATTGGACTATGGGAACAGTGTTTTAAAGGTGTTGCACCCCAGGCTGTTTATGATATTAGGGACTAGTTTTATGCCGCGGGCATGGCTCCCAATGAGGTTTTTGCTAGTGTTACCACATTGATTGGATATCGAGGTAGATTGCATCAGAAATCCCCGACAATATCTCAGTTCCCGACGAGGGAAGTTCACCCCATTTTCCACCCGGAGATACCAGAGCTACGTGATCAGCACTATCAAGTGACTAGGCAACGAGTAGAGGCCCGTTTTCAAGAAGAATGTGTTTATAGTCCATGGAAGAGGAGTTAAGTCCACGCAATTAAGGCTCAGTTGCCCGACCCCAGAAAAAATCCTACTACTTACTATAAAGAATTGACAGAGGCTGCTGCATCAACTGTAATGACGTTGGCAGATATCGAAATGTTTTTTGGCTTATTGGTACCAGTGGATATCTGGCGACAGGTGCATACTCAAAACCATGCCCTAGAATTGGGTGGTACTTGGGACGAGATTAGGACGTGGGATAGGGAGAGGAAGCCTGGTGAAAAGCCCAAGTCTGAGATCTTGGCTTTGCCAGGCCACATCATTACCTATATGCACTCTCTTATTCCACCTCGGAAGGTGGATTGGGATAAGCTAGCCGCATGTCGTCAGAAGAAAGATGAGTGTGTCTGATATTTTTACTCGGTTTGAAGGTGTGTTTTGGGATTTTAGTGGCCAGGATTTGTCTTTGGAAGGGGGTATCAGATTGTTTGTTAACAGGTTTGTCACGAATTTGCTCCCAGAGATTGCAACACGTTTGCAGGCTGCTGAGAGCACGTGGACTACTTCTACCCCTTCGGTGATATTGAGTATGGCTCAGTATTATGAGCATAGAGAGAACGAGGAGAAAGAGAAGGTGGAAAAGAAGACGAAGGAGCTGAAGACTAAGGTACTGATGCAGCAGGCATCCAGGGAGCAGGGACGGGGTCGAGGTATTGGACTGGCCAGGCAGCTTCCTCGTATGAGCCAGAATGCTGTGCCTGTGGGCCCAAATCAATATGCGTATTGCAAGGAGGAAGGGCACTGGCGCAGCGAGTGCCCGTTTTTGCTGCAAAAGGTTGCGGCTCCTAGAGGACAGGGAGAGAGAGGACGAGAACGGGGAGCAGCCAGCCAGGGTGGAGATCAAGCTACTGGGACATCATTGGGCCGTTCCGATCAGAATTATTTTGATGACGTTCGGGGACGACAGTATTATCATGATGATTATGATTTGGATGAGGTGATGGGGATGTCTTACAGCTAGGACAGCCAAGGACAGGGTAAGGGACCAGTTCTGATACCTGTAGATCAGCATGGACCTTATATTAGTGCGGATTTGCAGGGCTCGGAAAATAAATTTTTGCTGGATACAGGAGCAATGAATAGTTCTGTTTCGAGGTCACTGGTCCCCGGGGCAGCCCTGTCTGGCCATAACAATGTTTCGGCTGGTTTTTCTGGTGTGCCGGTAGTAAGCCCCATCTCCAAACCCCTTGCTTTGACTATAGGCCCCTTCACCGTTGATTCGCCATTTTTACTAACATCAAATTGTGGAGAGAACTTATTGGGATTAGACCTGTTGAAGAAGTTACACGGTACTATTTACTGTTCTCCGGCTGGTGTCCATTTGACAATGGGTCCCAGTGTGGTTAGTACTACACAATGTTTGTCTAAAGATGCCCCCCTCCCAGTTGAGTTTAAGGATGTTCCATCTACGTTGTGGGCTACATGTGACACAGATGTAGGACTTTTGCAGATACCTCCAATTTCTATTCAGGTTAAAGAAAATGCAATATTGCCTCGTATCCCTCAGTATAAAATTTCGCACGCAGGTGAACAGGCGTTGTTGTGCATAATACAATATTTGATTCAGTCAGGAGTTGTAGAGGAGACAACGGCGAATGTGTGCAATAGCCCCATCCTTCCTGTTCTCAAGAGGCCACCTCCGGGTTCTCCTGATGATGTTGCGGATGTTCTTCGTTTTGTGATTGATCTGCGCGAAGTTAATAAAATTGTAGTCCCTCAGTTCCCCGTGGTCCCTGACATTACTGCTCTTTTGACTATGATTCCTTCTTCTGCCAAATTCTTTTCTGTCATTGATTTTTTTTAGCATCCCCATTCATCCAAATAGCAGGCACCTTTTCGGGTTCTCCCTGGCAGGTCGTAGTTTTAGATTTTGTCGAGTTCCTCAGGGCTATACTGAGAGTCCTAGCATATATAGCCAGGCTTTCAAGGGTCAATTGGACTCCCTTACCCTTCCCCCAGGTAATGTATTGCTACAGTATGTGGACGATCTTTTGATTGTGTCCAATACAGAAGAAGGATGTAAAGCAGCTACAGTCAAATTGTTGCTGCATTTGGCTCAACATGGACACAAGGTGTCCCTTTCTAAATTTCAATATTGTCGACAGGAGGTCACCTATTTAGGTCACCTACTGTTGAAGGAGGGTCGGAAACTAACTCCTGAGCGTATTAATGCCGTAATTAACATGCCTGTCCCAAAGACCCAAAGGGATGTACGAGCCTTCATTGGTATCACTTCCTATTGTCGTCATTGGATACCCAATTTTGCTTTATTAACGAAGCCTCTGCTATATCTAACAACTAAAGATGTGCATGAACCTTTGCCTTGGACGCCTGAATGTCAACAAGCTTTTGAGCAATTGTAGGTTGCGCTTTGTTCGACTCCTGTGCTTGGCACACCTGATTACAACAAGCCGTTCGTGTTATATGTACACGAGTCGGCCGGTTGTGCGCTTTCTGTCTTAACACAGGCCTTTGGAGGTAAGCAGAGGCCGTGTGCGTACTTTTCTGCTGTGCTTGATGCCATCGCGAAAGCCCTCCTGAGCTGTTTAGGAGCGACCGCGGCTGTGGCCGTCTCTATTCGACAATCAGCATTGCTTGTTCTTGATACTGATCTCACAGTTATGGTACCTCGTGCTGTGGATACACTTTTGAACAGAACAAAGACACAGCACCTTACCAGTGCACGTCTGACTGGCTATGAGCTAACCCTTTTTGCACCACATATTACGATTAAAAGATGTGCCACTCTGAACCCTGCCACGTTACTACCCATCCCTTCAGAGAGTGAGGAGATAGACATACAAGATTGTATGTTTTGGACGGAGGAGGAGAAGAAGGGACAGGTAGACTTGACTGATGTTCCCTTATCTGACCCCCAAGGGGAACTATATGTCGATGGTTCTTTTTTTAAATTACCAGATGGCACTACAACTGATGCTTATGCGATCACAACACTGCACACGATAGTTGAGACATCATGAGTTCCCTATCAGTCGGCCCAAGCTGTAGAGCTGGTAGCTCTAATTCGAGCCTGTGAGTTGAGTCAGGGATTGGTGGTTAATATTTACACTGACAGCCAGTATGCCTTCGGGGTCGCTCATAATTTTGGGCAGCTCTGGGCCGAGAGAGGATTTCTCACCTCCCATGGCTCGAAGATTCAGCATGGCCCTTTGATAAATAGACTTTTGTCGGCTTTGACCCTGCCCAAGAAACTGGCAATAGTGAAGTGTAGCACTCACAAAATGTAAATCCAGTATTTGTAAAGCGCGAACAGCTACCCAAAGGCATCCCGGCGCTGGGGGCCGTCGGGAAAATTAAGCAAGCTATTGCCCAGAGTCACATGGTGCTGGGCTGACCTGCCGCTGGTGCCGGGGATCGAACCGTGAGCCCCAGATTCCAGCGTCAGTCGCCCTGGCCGCGGCACCACACCTCTTCCCTAAGCAATTACAAAGCAATTAGTGATGATGTGGGGAGGGGGGATGCTTTTGCAGATCAAACAGCTAAGGAGACCGTCCAATCTAAGATGAAAAAGATGTTTGTAGCAGGTCCTGCTAGATAGGTGCCAGAATTTACGATGTTTGAGGACACACTAGATAACATGAAGGAAATACAGAGCGAGGTGACGGTTGAGGAATTAACAATATGGCAGGAAAGTACAGTGCAATTGGATGATGATGAGAGCTGGATAGACAAGTCGGGGAAATGGAGATGGATGCTGCCAGATGCATATGTTCTTCCCGTAGTTACTATGGCTCATGGACCAGCTCACATTAGTGCTAGGGGTATCTGTAAGTTGCTAGACCCTGCATGGTAGAATGATAATATTCCAAAACACGGCTGCACATTTGGTAAAACATTGCATGGTGTGCATGATTTACAATCCAGGAAAGGGCACTCCTACACCTCCCGGTAATTTTGCACCCCCTTCTTTCCCTTTTGAAGTCCTGCAAATGGACTTCATTGAGATGGAACGGGCAAATAATCTGAAGTATGTGTTGGTGGTGGTTTGTGCATTCAGTAAATGGGTTGAGGCTTATCCTACAAAGGAGAATACAGCTTTGGCGACGGCGAAAGCTCTTTTGAAGGAGTTTTTTCCTCGCTTTGGTTTGCCCCGTTTGATTTGGAGTGACAACAGCAGCCATTTTAATTCGAAAGTCATCCAGTTGGTGTGTGATGGCTTGCACATTAAGAAGAAGTTTCATGCTGCGAATCACCCCCAGTCGGCAGGTTTAGTTGAGAAGTAAAATGGTACTCTCAAACTAAAGATGGCCAAAATTCAGGAGAGTACAGGATTGAAGTGGCCGGATGCTTTACCATTGGCTTTGCTGTTGACAAGAGTTACAGCCCGTACTAGAATAGGGTTGTCCCCCTATGAGGTTGTCTTTGGTAGGCCCGCTAATGTCTGCGGCTTCCCGAGACCCCGACACATTTCCGAGATAGATCACCCCTTGTTGATAGATTATTTATACGAGTTGACTAAAAATTTGCGTTCTAATCATCAGCAGATTCAAGAGGCCTTGCCATCCGCTACAGAGGGACCCGGCCATGACCTGCGGCCCGGGAATTACGTCTTGGTTCGCCATTTTCAGCGCAAAAGCAGCCTAGAGCCCCGGTGGAAGGGGCCTTTCCAGATCCTCCTTGCCACACGTACCGCGGTGAGAGTGGAAGGTCGGAAGAACTGGATCCACTCAACGCACTGTAAGAAGGTGCAGCTCCCTCTGCCCTATGACCAGTGGAGGCTCAATGGCATTGGGTATTCTTAAACAGAGAAGGTTCCCTGTTTCATTCCTTTCTCCGATGCCAGAATAACGTGGGCACCCTCTGAGGAGGAGAGTGATGCAGTCCTGAATGAAGCAGTGCCACCTGAGATTAAGGCCAGCCAAGAGCTCCAGTCAGCTGGCCCGTCTGTGTTTGAATCTGAATTAGTAAATCCCGCTGAAAGTGAACCTTTGTTTCTTGAACCCTCTGTTCCTGGAGTTGTTAAGTACAATTCGCGTCCTCAACGAAGGGGCAGTGCACCGAAGGAAAAGTCAGATTAGTAGGGATGGACTTCATGGATGAAGAATAGGGACAATAGAGCAGGGACAGTGAGATTGGTGCATTGTCCGAGACACTGGACAGGATAAGTTTGGGGTGTCTTCCCAGGAGGGAGGGTACCCTATCCTGAAAGAAGTGGATTTTCCTCCAAAAGGGCTGCAATCATATAGCTCCAACGAGAAGTGCTCAATAGCACCACTGTGGATGAACAATAGGAGCCTGCCAGCGAGGCTCAGAGGAGAAGAAAAAAGGACGCTGGAAAGAAGATTGTTTGTTTCATTTCATTGAGGCTATATTAACAGTACCTTTTCGTTCTGCTATCATGCATCTTTTTGGCAGGCCAATGATTGATGAAGAACAGCCATTGGGTCTTGTTGTTTTGCCCCGATCATCATGGGTAAAACAGCGGACAGTGCTATTCTTCTTTTTGCTATTCTGCTGAAGATTATCTTTTGTGGGTTTCTTTGCACGTTAGCATATGCAAGTAACTTGCCTACTCCTGACAATGATATCTTTTTCACACCAAGACGGAAGAGAATGCTTTCTAATAATGTTTTTCTAGATACTAATAAGAGATTTTTTGGTAATGGTGTTGCTTGTTATCCTACTGAATCTGTAACTAGCCTATGGACTGCTTATCCTTTGTCTTTGATAAATTACACATATTCTAAGTCGACAACTTTTTTTGAGGTAAAAGGGGAGTTTGGGTTCGGCTACCCAGGGCCATGCTTGTACCATCGTCAGCCCACGGGAACAGGTTATCCCGGTTGTGACAATAATACGTATTGTGATAACTTCTATTTGGAAGAGCAAAATATTACGTTGGTGGGTTTGCATTATAAAGAAATGACGGTTCCTCGAAAAGCTGGCTATTACCCTGCCTGTTGCCCCATCATAAATAGTACTGATACCAAATTGTATATCAATTGCTCAGGGGTGATCATATCCAAAGAGACATTCCCCTTGAAAGGTTTGAAAGGTTCTGACACCATCACAGGTAATTCTCACTATTCAGCTGTGAACTATGACAGACCAATATATGCCCATCCCGGGTTCTTCTTTTTAACTAATGGAACGTACTCAAATGTTCATAATGGCACCAATGATGTAGCTCTTGGGATGGTGCTGCCCCTGGGGGTCCCTTGTAAATATGCTCACAGACAGGTGAAATGGGTGAAGAGAACACTTACAAAAGAATTTTGCGAAGGAGTGACAGATATTGATATCAACAGTTACAGTAATGGTATTACTTTTGGTTATATCCTGTCTGCTATTTTCACGTTGGGGGGGAATGGCTATGAGTAGGACTGAAAAGGCTCGGGAATATTTTGGCTGTAAATTGCAGATATTGTCAAATACCACAGTAGCAGCATTACGTGACATCACCGTTCAATTAGAAAGTATGAGGATCTATTCTGAACAAACTAGATATGCAGTTGATTTTATTTTAGCAAAAAATGGTGGTGCGTGTGCAGTTATTGGCGATCAGTGCATAGTGGGCATAACAAATATGGAAAGGAATATCACTAAGCATATCTTGGACATTATTGAGAATGTCAAAGGCATGGAACCAGGTAATTGGAGTTGGTGCCTTTTTGGAACATGGGGTTGGCTAATAGAAAAAGCAATATATTTTGTTGCTATATTGATACTTTGCTGTGTCCTTATTCAAAGTCTTCCAATGTGCTGCACATATTGTATCTCTGTATTGACTCCAAAGAGGAAGATATTGATTCATGATACCAATGCTGCAATCTTGTTACAGAAAGAAATAGATGAAATAATGGCCATAGACGAGGGTATCTTCGAAACATCTTCTCTTCTCCTGAAACACACTCCTACTGTTGACAACATGACATGTGCATAAAACAGCTATGTGCTTTATTATTCATTTATGTTTCTGCTTTGGTTTTCGATTGTAGATGGTTACCTCATGCTAACAGGAGGGTTTGTTAATACTGTGGGGCCCTTTTGTCTGTATATTTTAGCATTTGCGAAACCATCTTGTAATCTGGACGCCATTTTGTTTTATAATCAAAACTGCTGCTTGGTTATTTTCGAGAAACGGTCCTTGGTAAGTTTTGTTTTCCAAGGTTGAGCTTTTTCTTCCTGTAATTGCAAGTGTCCTCGTTAGTGCATGCCTTTTTTGTTAGATGGAGCCCTTCTCCCACCTGTCTGGTAGGGAGGATAGGCCAGACGACCTTGGACAGTAGATAGCCTGTGCCGGGCTGCAGAATCGAAACTTATGTTCTGTACCCCCATTGTATTACGACACCTGCTAGTGTTTTTCCATAGTAGGCGGGCCTTTGTGGACTTTGTAACATACATAATGTAATTGTATGCTTACGGGGTCCAGTCCCTCGACTGCCATCCCAGGCGGCTGGTCAGACTGGGCTCCGCTGCAGTGTAATTTCATAAATAACCTGGTTTGTATTCTCTACTGTCTGACCGACTCTTCATTTGTAGGAAGGCAGAGAAGGTGGTCCTGAGTGACCAGAGTGGCCCTTTTCGGGTCACTTCCTTCATGTAGCAGCTCTGGAAAACAGGTACTAAGCATGTCCTTGCTCAAGAATAAGTTGTACAGCCCAACACAATCACCTACTTTGCTGCCCCACACCCAACCATCAGTACCTTGCTGGCATAATCCAAGAAGTCCACCTGAGACTCATTCTGCATCTTCTGGCTGTCTCAGAACCTGATGCGGTATTTCTCTGAGGTGAGTCCAAACTTGGTGACAAGGATGCCTTTAATGGGGGAATATCTAGAGTAAGCAGTGTGTCCCTCTACACTGGAGGCAGGTGTTTCCACAAGCTGCCCCCAATGCTCCTCTGGAATCCTGTGTACCTTTAGAGTTACTTCATATGTGGCAAGCCACTTGTCGATATCATCCCATACCACATAGTTGGATACCAGATCTTTGGGTATGCGGACCTTTCTGTCTCCTTCATTTACTGTAGAAGTGCTGCCACCATTGCTAGAATCCGCTTATTTTGCCCTCAGTACCAGCTCTTTCAGGCACCCTGCATGATCCAACTGCCCCAAACCAAGTTTCTCTTCCATATTTATTTTGGCTATTTGCAGTTGAAACTCCCTCTTTGCCAGCTCCTCTGGGGACAAGCCATGTGATGAAACACTGCTTCCTGCTCTGACGGGGATCCAACTCAGGGGATGAGTCCTCCCCCTTGTGTGAAGGCTGCAATCCAGGGTTATTGTCCTGGTCTTGATCCTAATCCTCCATATCATCCTCATCCTCTTGCTCCTCTGTGGCTGCCATCAACTCATATCCAGGCCCTCAGAGATTTCTGAGCTCCAACTTTTGGTGCCCTATTTAATTTTAAAGCAAACACAAGGAGGTGATGGTGGAGCGCTGAAACTTATCAGACACTCACCCCCAGTCACAGATCTGGGTTGAATCCATCATCATTCTTTAGCTAACTTTGCCACCTCAGTTCAGACCCAGCTATATGCACATCAGTCTTGACCCTGTGCCTCATGGGAACAGTCCAGCCTGAACTGCCAAGCCAGGTCTTCCCTGAACCGGAAACAAGCATCCTGGGACCGGTTTCGGGATAACACCCCTCATCAGCCAGGCTAGCTTGAATCCAGTGGCAAAGTGAGCAAGGGACCCACGTCTGGGCATACCCTGCCACCTTAGGGCGAACAATGCAAACACAAGGAGATGATGGACGGAGCGCTGAAACTTATCAGACACTCACACCCAGTCACAGATCTGGGTTGAATCCATCATCATTCTTTTGCTCACTTCGCCACCTCAGTTCAGACCCAGCTATATGCAAATCAGTCTTGACCCTGTGCCTCATGGGAACAGTCCAGCCTGAACTGCCAAGCCAGGTCTTCCCTGAACCGGAAACAAGCATCCTGGGACCGGTTTCGGGGTAACACCCCTCATCAGCCAGGCTAGCTTGAATCCAGTGGCAAAGTGAGCAAGGGACCCACGTCTGGGCATACCCTGCCAACTTAGAGCGAACAAAGCAAACACATGGAGATGATGGACGGAGCGCTGAAACCTATTTAATTTTAGTCCCCTTTCCTGGCCTAACTGTTTAAGCTCAGCCACTGTGTAGCTTTCCAGGTGGCACAACTTGGCAGGGTAGACTCACAAATGGCAGAGTCCAGGTTCAGGAGGCTTGAAGCCTGGTATGTCCCTGAGGCTTCAGATCAGGAGGCCAAACAACTAGCCCTTGGAGTCCCTCTGGGTTCAAGCGATGCAGGTCCAGTCCTTCTCACCCAGGCAAGAGGGCAACAGGCAGCAGATATGCACAGCAAGGCAGGAGCCCAGCAGAGTGTAGTCCAGCAGAGTGGTAGTCTTTCAGCAACGCAGCAGTCCTTCTTTCTGGCAGAGTCTCCACAGGTCCAGGAGTGTACTGAACTGGTGGTGCCTGACGTCCTTCTTTTATACATAATTGTGCAGTCGAAGTGGGGAGAAGCTTCTAGAGGCATGCCTTTGAAGTGCACAGATGCTCTGTCTTGCGAGCCGTGGCTCCAGTCTAACTTCAGGGGGTATTCAGCCCTTTGTGTGGGGACAGGACACAGCCTATTCCGGTGTAAGTGAGACTGGTATCAGCTCCTCCCTTCCAGCGAGCCAGAGATGGCCCACTTAGTCACACTTAAGCTCTCACTGTATGCGACTGTCTAGGAGGAATACACTAAGTCCAACTGCCAACCACACCCAATCATGTGACCAGAGAGAGGCTGCAGGCATCAAATGGCTAAGGCAGGAAAATGCCAACTTTCTAAAAGTTGTATTTTCAGAATTGTAATTTAAAATCCGACTTCAGTCAAAGTTATGATTTTTAGTTAGGATTCCAGAGACACCAAACTTGAACCAATCATATCTTCCCATTTGGAAATTACACTTATAAAATGTAATAAGGAAACCCTCAATGTTATCCTATGGGAGATATAGGCCTCCCAGTAGTGAAAAACAATTTAAGAGTTTTTCACTACCGGGACATGTGAAACTTAAAAGTACATGTTCTGCTTTTTAAATACATTGCACCCTGCCCTCTGGACTGTCCAGGGCCTACCCTAGGGGTGACATATGTACTAAAAAGGAAGGTTTGTGCCTGGCAAAAGGTTTATTTTAACAGGTCAGAATGGCAGTTTAATCTGCATACATAGAGGCTCTGTGATGGCAGGCCTGAGACATGTTTAAAGGGCTACTTAATTGGGTGGCGCAAGCAGTGCTTCAGGCCCACTAGTAGCATTTAATTTACAAGCCCTGAGCCCTTAAAATGCCACTTTACTAGGGACTTATAAGTAAATTAAATATGCCAATTGGGTATCAACCAATATTATCATGTTTAGAGCCGAGAGCACATGAACTTTAGCACTGGTTAGCAGTGGTAAAGTGCTCAGAGTCCTAAGGTCAACGAAAACGAATTTAGCAAAAACTAGGAGCAGGAAGGCAAACAGTTTGGGGATGACCTTGTAGAAAGGACCAGGTCCAAAACATATGTTTTGAAAATTGTACATTGGTTGATTTGAAACTTGTTCTTTCTCCTTATCTTTAACCCTATTATAATTCTTCTTTATATAGAACATCTAGCTCCTCTCAAATGTATGCCACTGCTCTTCGTCATTATGTGGTTTCCTGTAAATTAGTCTTTTGTGGACAGTGTGCCTCCTGGTTTAATCATTTTAATATGTAAAACACTGACACACAAAAAGGTCCAGCTTTAAAAACAAAACAAAAAAACACAAGTAAATAAAAATAATAATTACTAGGCCCTTTCCTGCAGGTTTATTCCAGATTCCAGCAGTGTTTCACACAGGGAGACACAGATTCGCACCAGGTGAGCTCAGAATCTATCTCCCACAGATCTGTCACCCGCTCAACTTAGAATCAGTCCCTTAGCCTAATGATACACATCATTTTAGCTCAACTAGCTGGTACACAACCACAAAAGTATCATCAGTGTTCATGCATGAGAAACTGTGAACTCTGTAATTTTCACCAATATCCTGAAAGCACACAAGCAAAACCATCTGTTTAATCTGAGGGCAAAACATTAAGAAGAGACTGTCCACTCGTTATTTACATGGAACTCTTCTTGCCCTCTCAAAATTAAAGAGGAAATAAATAATTACATTTACCTGCACATTTACCACCAGTTCAGAAAGTCAAAGTGGGTATTAAAAATGGTCACATGCCTGTCGGCCAACTGGCATGCTCAATATGAATCCCACCACTGCACACCCTAACCTGCCAAGTGTCTCAGTGTTAAATCAATACCTCATCTCAGAAAACTTTATTTCGGCTAAAAATGGCCATAAAAGCACAAATATAAAAACTACATTGCATTTGATTAAAAACAGAGTTAAAAAGTGACATGTAAAACATTGCATTATCACAACCAAGGGCCTCGGTGAATGCCAACCAGGAAGATAAAAACATGTATTATAAACAAAATCCATTATCAACTCATTTGGCCTTCTAGCTCACCCCCCTGCCCCACATTATTATTTAGGTAAGTGAATGATAAAGTGCTTGTGCAACATGCTGCCACTCTGACGGATTGTGATTCCATTTTCCTTCTGCCTCAGGCCTCAGTCCCACGATGTTAGTTAATTAGGGCGGTAACAAAGTGCTTATGCATCGTAAACACATTCTACAAAAAGTTTAAGTGCTTGTGCAACCTACGGGCAATCTTAACGATTACTACATTGCCTAGAATATTGAGTTCATAAAAGGACCACATGTAGGCGGGATGTGTCCCTAATTTAATCTAGCAACAAAAGACAATCGATGAAAGAGGAGATAATCAGTATCCATTTTGATCAATGTAGATAAAAAGATTTCTAAAAAGTTCTAAAATGCTTGCTTGCAATTTACAAAGATACCAATGAAAACTAGAAACTACGACCATCATGGGAGGTATAGTACAGTGTGTTGGCCCATACTAGGGTGTTAACTTTAAAATGGCACTAAGCACACACCACATTGTGAATAAAAAACGTGCAACAGAAAACACAATGGGTGGGTGTGTAACACATTTCAATATCCTGTATGCCTCTCTACAGTGTTTAACTCCCAGATTTCTACATATCTGACGTAGGCAGCGCATCCTTGCCGTCTTATAACCTTGGCAAATGAAAAAAACATGGATATCTGTCTCCTCTATATTGCTACAAGCTGGGCAGTCCTGATCAGGTCTGACTGCCCATTTGCTAGTAAATGCGCGCAGTGGGAGCACCCCGTGTCTGAATTGGAGATATAATTTTTGGGCCAAAAGTGGCTGGATGTCATCCAAGACTAGTTCTAGACTGTATTGGTCTTTAATTTGTAGAAACTCAAGTGTTAGGCGACCAGCTGTGAAATTCATTGAGGCCTGAGTTCGTTTGTGTTCCCTATAGTTCTCCACTAGGATTTTCCTGGGGATAGCAAGGCAGGATTCTTCTGCATTAGTCCACAGGTTACGTCTCTCTATTGCAGCACAAGTATTCCTAATATGTACCAACCAGGCGAGTTTGCCCGCACCCCGGAGCCTCAGCACTTCACTCAGTTCTTCTCTATAAGTTGACAGTTCAGGGGTGCTCCACAAGCGACGCCAGAATAAAAGAGGTCTAAGAGCGGCTTCATCAGAAATTGGTCTAATCCCCAGGTCCATTCTAAGTGGTATAAGAGGGGAGCTGGGGGGAAGACCAAGAAGTTGCCTAGCAAAGGCGTTCTCAGAGTTCACCAAGGAGCCCAGGGGGCGATGGCCCCAGATTTCGGCACCATACAGCGCAGCACCCCTAGCTTGAACTTTGTAAATTTCAACTGCCGGGCTTAGGATTTTTTGGGAACAACTCCTGTATACCTTAGTTAAGCCCCCCGTTGATTGTGCTAGTTTTAAACTTGCCTTCTGGATTTGCGCTCCCCAATCCAGTTTTTCTGTAAGCGTGATGCCAAGATATTCAAAGATGGAGACCCTCTCTAGTGGTTTTCCGTCTAGACGGGGATTGGGGCGAGTACTAGTACTTGCATTGAAGACCATATATTTGGTTTTTTGTAGGTTGATCTCCAGGCCCCGGTTTCTGCAGAAAGAACTAAAATTATTAATGACCTTCCGGATTCCCATGGGTGATTTAGACAAAAGGAGGGTATCATCCGCGAACATCATCGCTGGGATTTTACGATTTGCAAGTTTGGGGGCATCAATGTCTAGCTCTGTGGTTAGTGACTCGACTAAGCCGTTGATAAAAAGGCAGAAGAGTGTCGGGGCCAGGACGCAACCTTGGCGTACACCTCTTTCTACCGGCAATGGGGCAGTTAGGTCGCCATTTTTCCCATACCTTATTTGGGCAAAATTCCCTTGGTGGAGACGTTCAAATAAGTGGCATAGATAGGGTGGAACGCCCATGTCCAACAGGAGTGCCCACAGTTTCCCCCTCGGAACCAAGTCAAATGCTGACGTCTACAAAAATCAGGTAGAGGCTGCCACCCTCTAGAAGCACACACTTCCAATATAACATTTGGAGCCTAAAGATTTGATCGATTGTTGAAATCTTGGCTCTAAACCCAGCTTGGAGGGGACTAAGTACCTTGTGCTCGTCCATCCAGCTCTGTAACCGTCCAAGAAGGACGCGGGCGAATAATTTTTGACTTACGTCAATGAGACTAATTGGACGGTAGTTTGCGGGTAGAAGTGGTGATCCTTTTTTAAAAAATAGGTATAATTTCAGCCCCAGCCCAAGTGGTAGGTATCGTCATTCCACAGAGTATGGCATTAAATAAAGTGCACAAATAGGGAATCCAAATAGCGGGTTCTGAGCGAAACAAGTCACCTGGGATCTTGTCAAGCCCTGGGGCCTTGGAGGGTAGGATCCTATTTACTGCCTCTGCTGTCTCTTTTAGGGTGATAGGTGGGGCATTTATCTCATGTGGCGTAAGAGTGGAGCCCACTAGATCGTCAGCATCCTCCTCCCTCACATATGATTGAAAATATGCCCTCCAATCACTGTCTGCTATATTGGGTTCTATTGCGCTTTTGGATTCCTGTGAACCCGTGTTGACTATATTTCAGAATGTTCGCATATCATGCGCACTTAAGGCGTTATTCAGGGAGACCCATTTCTCATTTTCCCATGTTTTTTTGCTTGCAAAATGGCTTTGTTGTGTAGTGTCCTTTTCTCTCTGATTAGGGACCTATCATTTTTTTTGATTGCGGCAATAAGTTCTGACTTAGCCTTACGGCAGCTTACATTTTACCATGGATGTATCGAACTTCCAACCCCCTTTCTTCTTTTGATTGGGTTAAGTATGTTGGCCAGGGTGTTTACTAGGTTTTGGTGATTATTCGAAATTTTGGAAAGGGAGGTTGGAACCCCATCAACCCCAGTTAATTGTTCCACTACTAAAAGAAAGGGAATGGATGTTTGATATATTAGAGCCATCTTTGCTTCAGATTGGCAAAAGTCACCCCAGCGCACTCTCCTCCTGCAGTTACTCAGTTTTAGCCTATAATCAGCTGGTGATGCTGCTGTAGATACATTCATATCACAGGGTGAGGTTACCTCTACTATGAGAGCATTATGATCACTATCGATACGGGGCACAATTTTAAAGTCTATCACCCTATGACATGATTTAGAGTCAACCAGGATGTAGTCTATGATGGATGTTTGCCCTGGTCTATTGAAGGTGTGATGCCCTGGAGTATCTGATTTAGTGCGTCCATTGCATGCTCTCATGGAGTGGTTGAGTGTGAGAGTGTTCATCTGCAAGACTAGTGGGGACCATGCACGAACTGGGGGGATGTCTGGCTCCGGGATAGCCCAATGGAGATCTTCATCAGTTGGGTTATCAATGGTCCATCCATTCAGAGGTTCATACTGGCAATTAAAATCCCCACCGATTATAACCCAGAGATTTGCAGGAATTGATGAGAGAAAGAGAGTTAATTGGTCAAGGGTTGGTGACTCTGAGCCGTAGCTGACTGGACGGGAGAAGAAATTAATCAAAGCGATTCTTGTCTTCGTGGGGAAGGATAGAAAGATGCAAACAATATCCCGGGATGATGTCTCTATCTGTTTGGCGTCACATCCCAAGTGCACTCCAACCCAAGTACATAATCCCCCTGACGGCCTTCCCCTGCCCTCACTGGATGCTGCTATACTAAACGTGCCATAGCCCTCTCTGTGAGTGTCCGTCCTAGCCCAGGTTTCTTGGAACATGCAGATTTCATGGAGACCAATAAAAGAACCCCATTCTGGATTATCCAGCTTGGGGGCGAGACCTGCTATGTTCCAAGAAAGACATTTTATCCCGGGTGGGCCCTTACAAGCTTCTGGGTTTAGGAGGCGATCACCCTGCTTAGCTGTTAGGCTTTGGGATGGTGTATTTGTCACCTTCGGCCTATCTAAGTGAAGGGAATTAGTGATGGCAATGGGGCCGGCAATGTTATCTGTGTTATTTGCGATCACACACTGTTGTACTCTAGGTGAACATGGGGTCTCCAGGGGGTGATCAGGTGTGATTTGGGAGTTGACGGCCACATTCCCTCCTTTGTTTTCTACTCCACTCTCTACCCCCTTTTGTTCCCCTGGCCCCTGCCCTAGTGCCATCAATCCCCAACAGGCTAAGCTCCTCCTGGGCTCCCCTGTTCTGACTGAGTTCCCTTGTGGGAACCCCCTACTCACGGGTCAATCCACCAGTTCCAGTGAGTCAAATCTATTTGTGAGTGGCAGGTTATAGAAAAGTGGACTGGGGTGGTGTAAACCCCTAGTGTGGCATTGCTTGGTCTGTTCCCACGCCCCTCTCTCAAGACCATCGTGGTTTGTACATACCGGTATAATGCTTGGAGGGAAAAAATAACCCAGAGAGAAAGACCCTATACCACCCCCCATTCTATGGTTCTCAACTAGGAGTGTTTGGACTATGTTTGGAGACCTGAAGTTGATCACAACGCAGTCCCTTGTGGTGTTTTTCGGCCTCCAGCCCACCCATCGGGTCGTGAGTATGTCATCTGAATTCTTGAGTGAGAAGTTACGATATTTGGCCAACCAAAAGATACATTTGTTTTTGAGTGCCGAGTGTGATTCCCTAATGCCATTATTCAGCCCTGGAACGCCAGTTAGAATTATTACATATGGGGTTGCGGGCGGGGGAAGATTAATAAATGGCAAGTCTGGGCTTGCTTCATCACTTCCTAGACATTGAGGGGGGTTTACTGCACCTTTGGGTCTTATTAACTGAGGGTCGTGATCCTGTACCTGGGACCTTGCTATGTGGGACCTACTGTCTCTGCCTGTCGTTTGAACCTGCGTTTGCCCCTGTCTGTCTTGTGAATCATTAATCCTAAGCCTAGCTACATGACTCGGCTGTTTATTCCCTCCCTCCTGACTAATGTGATTTTGAGTATGGTATGGAGGCATAGTACTTGGCAGTGGATGCTCTACCGTAGTGGGAGGTGGGTCTTGGTGCGAGACTAAGTGTTTAGAAGGTTCGTTCCCCCTTACAGGAGCCTCAATCTTTCTCGCCCAAGTTTCAACCAGAGCCACAAGCTTATCCACTCTTTCCAGGAGGGTGTTAAGTTCGTCCCTTACAATGGCCCTCATTTGGGCTTGCATGTCCTTGACCAGAGTATGTACCCAGGGAGGCTGTACCAAGCCTTCTTGCAAAGAGGGTCCCGTCTCCATTGCTCCCCGATCGTCGGGCGTCAGGCTTTATGGGGGGGGATTCTTGCATCTGGACCCGGTGTTTACAGTTGGCTTACGTTTGCTTGCTCGTTGTGCTGCAGTACGAGTATGTCCCAAGATCGCTTCAGGGCCAGGGCCAGGTGACTTGCGTACCTTAGTACTTGGGATTGGGTGTTGGGTGGGCGAGTCTAGGGCCTGCGGTGGCGGGACGGGTGAATCATTCTGGATGGAAAGAGGTGGGACAAGATCTGTGCCCAGCGATAAGCGCCTTTCTGTTAGTTCGATTTCCGTTGCCACTGCTCCAATTGCCCTCTGGAGCATCTTGTCAATGGAAGTTTGCTGGCGGGGCGTTACAATTTGAGGGGATTGCAGTTGCAATTTGCCAGCACCAGTGCGCTTTCCCATGATTTTGATGCGCCATTACAAGGGACTTATGGCAGATAATTAGATCCTCCTACCCTCAGCCAAACCTTTAATTCGGACGATGTAAGAGGAACAGGTCTGTGGTAGACAAAATTGGCAGCAACCCCCAGTACACAAAGATGATCTTTAGAGTGAGTCAATACAACTGGGGCTCTTTAACATGAAAAAACACAGAAGAATCTGAGTCTGACCTTTGCTCCAATAGACCGGACGTCCAACCTTAGGGTGTGGCCCAGCCCAGCCTCTTCCGGGCTCTGACGGGTGCGGCCAGGGCACGCCCGCGCGAGTCCCGTGCTGCGGGAGCCCAGGCCCCCTTTTAAGCCCCTCCTGGCGCGAGAGTCAAACGTTGGCGCCTTCCCGGCGCGTAGATCTATGGGGCTTGAAGTCCCCCAGCGTGGGTTTGCAGGCTGGCGGTGCGGGCGGCAATAAAACAACAGACACGGACTCCCAATCAATACACTAATTCTTGCTGCAGAAAATTAACATTTCTAAAGAGGATAAGACCTTTGCATGGATGTGCCTACAACAGGTCATGAATCATCCAAGACTCAGGAATGTTGATAAATGTTCCAAGATGGACGCAGATACTTTCGCAGTCACTCTTTACAAGCATGGCAGTTTCTGGGAAACAAAGCTCCAGATGTCACGAGGATTTGCAGACTTGTTGATGGACTACCGAAGGCCATCAAAACTCTATCCAACCTGTCATTCCCATGCGGTTTCTGTCTTTGACCCATTGCTCAAGGATGTTATGTTATGTTATAAGTTCTTATAAAGCGCATCGCTGCCCCAGCAACGGGGCGTCCCAGCACTGAAACTGACAGGAGCATGCAGAGGAAAGATTTCAACTAGAGGTTGGAGAAAAGCCACGTTTGAAATGTCTGACTCAGTTCCTTGAGAACCTCGCAATCAATTGTTTCATGGATCACCAGTGGAAAGTCCTCAATCCAATGACCGTTCTATGAGGTTCACGTTCACTAATATATAGTACATTTAAAAAGTGATTGTCGCAACCCTTTAAATAACAGTGGTTACGAGCAGACAATAGTGCCCCAATAAAAGAAAAAAGTATACATACATGCCAACAAACACGATTCAGGAGGGAGACTTAACATTTTTGACACCAAAAACTACATAATATTACTTCCACCTTAATGTTCAATCAAAACTGCCCCATTTCAAACGCAAGTCAATGTGATATTCCACGATTTATTTTCAATCTCTCTCACTTTTCAAATGTTTGCATGTTTAGGAATACCATCTGCAAACTAAGAAGCATCGTCGAAGTATCTATTACCTCAGAGTGCATTTAGTTATGTCTGTTTGTGTATATCCAATGCAAATGGCATTTCAATTAAAGCCCATTGCACTTATCGAAAGGGCTGTCACTGTAACAATGAGCTTAACCTAATGTGACTTTAGTCACTAATCTATTAAAAAACACATTTTCACAGTTGAAGGTGTAAATCCAATTCTAAACATGCAAAGAAGACAACACTCCCAGTGTCGGATGTCACACGTCCTTGATGTCAAAAGTCCTTTGAGCATGGCTAATGTAAACGAGAAGCGAGCCGAAAAATGCAAAAACTGACATTTTCTCAGCGTCTGCAAACACAGCAGCCTTTGATCATCCGTCCAATTTACTTTAATTTGAAATATATTAAGGTCCATGAATTACAAAGCAGATGCTAATATTTCTGCCATCAAGTAGCAAAATGTATGTTAACAACTTGAAAAAAAAATGTTTATTTGTGCTCTTCTGGAGCGTATTGAAAAATAAGCATCAGTCGTGTTCAGAAGATCAAAAGAATGCATAAGACGCTGTGTGTCCACATATCAGGCCCAGGCCCGTAGTCACTGGTGGATGTTTTAGATACACCTAGCATAAAAGGGGTCTCAGGTTTGCCCCTTCACCCCATACAAAATACTACTTTTGGAAATTGCACATTATGGCAACATTTTAAAGAACGCAACTTGTTTTTCAGTATTCTATAAAGTGTTAGTATTATTCCACTTTTACTATTATTTGAGATAATTAGTAGGAAATGTTCCCCTCTAAAGCACTGTGAGCCAGCAATATTGAGAATTTTAAGGGCATGTGTGTCAAATTAACCTTTTGAAAGCACCCCCAGCCAGGAAAATTGCTGAAATCGGACAGAACATAAATGCAATTGTTGTTTATTCTTTTTCACTCTTTGGGGGAAGGTGGCTGGCATGACTTGCGGGTGGCGGGGCGGGGCTGGCGCGTTGGGGGAGCTGGCACGGGGTTGCACAATGCAAAAAAATATATATACACTTACCTTGCCGCTGGATCCCGCGTCTCTGCTCCTGCTCTCCTCATGGGACTTGAGGAACAGGAAGTCAGAAAGAACAGCCAGGCTCCCCTGACCAATCACAAAGCCACTATGCAGCGTTGTGATTGGTAAGCACCCAGGCTCCCCTGACCAATCACAACGCTGCAATGCATCCTGGTTCAACGCTCAACCAGGGAATGGGGGTCTGGGCATGTTCTCCATGCAGGCTGTAATGCAGACTGAATGGAGAACAGGGAAAGTGCGCATGACTGTTTTGGGCGGCCCGAGAGGGCCGACCAAACAGTTATTGCGCACTTAGGAGTTGGCAAACTACTCCTTCCCTGCCCTGCTCCAAGAGCAGAGCAGCCCCGCCCACCCGCCCGCCCTCAAAAGAAACATAAAATGATAATAACTCAAAGTTATCATTTTATATTTCCTTTACTTTGCACTGCTCAAAAGTAGTGGGGCGACGCTCCTCCGCCATAGCAGAAGAGCCGCCACTGGGAACATGTGTGGCAAATGCTGCATTTCCAGACACATTTTTAGTAACAACCATTGGGTTTTAAAAGTAGTTCTAAAGACAGTGGTGCATATTAATGAGTACACTGGCATTGTACATCCAAAGATACGGTCTCACTGCCAGTCAGCACTACACAGACTGTACTAGGTCCCGGCAAGACAGACCTCGATGGAACAGTCAGTGGGAAAGGTAGATAAGCTAGCGGAGGGTGTTGGTGGTGCACAAGCACAACTCAGGCCACGAGTGTGGCATGTTCACTTGTCACAAGGACAAGAAAGAGCCAGGCAGCTGCCCAGCCTTTATTGCAGAGCCTTGGTCCCAGTGCCAGATTTGTGCAGGAGTTTGCAGGCACTTTGGGGGATCCAGACGTATTTTTCATCATCATAACTTGACCCAAGCCAAAACAAAGCAATTTAGAAAAGAGAGAAAGAAGCATGATGAGAAAGATAGGAAACAGTGACAAAAGGGAAAGCAGGGAACAAAATGGACATGCAAGAGTGTGAAAAGATAGGAAGGGTGTGGAGGAAGAAAGAGACATGAGGTGGAATCAAAACTAGACAGCCTTGCTATTCAGCAACCACAGCATTACTGAGCACTAGCCAGGGGCTCCTAAATCTAAGTAAAACTTTGTGTTTTGCACTGATTTATTTGTTTACTTCATTATTTATTCATTTTACAAATTGAGTGCTGCTTAAGCCCTAATTTATTAGCTGAGAGTGGCAAACTCTCACTCCGCACTGGATTCTTTCACTGCACTGGACTCTTTCTCTCTCTGGATGCCTGAACAGTGCTTCCACAGTGACTCGGCAGGTGGCGGGCAGTGCAATTTAAATGCTAAAGTAAGTTAAACCTATGAGGAAAACAAGAGCCTCTCTACTCTTCCACATGTAGCAAACCTGGTTTGATTGAAGCCTGCCCCATTTCTACATTGTGACATCAGAAAGTATGTGGCCTTTTTCCAGTGCTAGTACGGTTACAGGCAGTGTGAGTTCCCAGAATACACCTTTTCGGTAAAAGGTGTATTCTGGGAACTCACACTGCCTGAGACACGGGTTGGGGTTATTTTGGGCAGGGCTGAAGGGTCACTGTGTGTGGAAGCTGACAACCAGCCTTATTATCTCATGAATAAAGTTTAATACATGTTTTTGGTGAGCAACAATTGCCGATGTTATACCCTCTTGTGCATCATATTTCTGGAGTTGTGCATTTGTTGCTGGAGCTATTCATTATATACAGAAAACCTCTGCCTTTTGGAAAGCCCCACCATTTTTATCACATCTGGCTGCAGACAGTTTTAGTGATTTGGAAAACCTCATGTTTTAAATTCTTCAAAAAAAGAACAGAAATAGTAAACTTTGGGTCAGCCTTTTCAGCTATAGTCTTGCAGTGATATTATCAAATCACCCCTACACCCTCGTCTGTTTTACTTTTCTGCCACGATATTATGTTATTGATTTACAGCTGTTTTTGTTCATATAGTAAAGCTGTGTGTGAACATCGGCTTTCTTGAAGGTGCAACAAAAATACTAGCCATTTGTCAAAGGTTTTTACTACGCAATATTTTGCAGTGTATGCTTTTACGTCCCCCCACCCCCTCCACAAAGCAGGTGGCATCTTCTGACTGCTTTTCACAACAGTTTTCTTTAAAGGTACAGTTTAAACCGGCTAATACCATCTGTTCAGCAAAAAGAGCCCCACTCTCAGCTTCCACATTGTTATAGCCCATGATATTGCCTTCAGTACGGAATTTTCATTCTAGGAAAGTGGGGATGAAACTAGAGGGGAGTGAGCCACTGAAGGCTCGAGCCAGATGCCGTTTAGAACCTCACATGAAGAAGGAGCCAAGCCATCTGACTTCTGCTGGCCACACATTTATCTCATTCATCAGGACCACTCCCCACCTGCAGCAGTGGAGGTGCTGCCTTGCTTTGCAGATGGGCTCACAGTGTTGGTAGGCCCTTCAGAGTGTTGTAAAAGTGCTACAGAACGCATCTTAACTTAATCATCTTTCAAACATTTTGTGAGAGCCGACAATATATCAAAAAATAATAATCAGTAACATTACATCCCTCTCTTAGAACTTTTGCAGCACTCTTCAAGACTCTGATTATCAGCTTATCTGATCTGCTGTCCCCAGCCCTGAGGTGTATTAAAAAATGCAAAAGGATGGCACATTGTAGACTCTGTGAGAATATCTGCCTACAGATAAGCTCCGCACTTCACATGTGTAATGTGACGACTGATACTGTCTGGGCTCTGCGAGACATCTTTTTTTCTTAAAGCAGGTCATCACCTTCACTGACCGTGTTGAGTCTCCTCTGAAATCCTCCTGAAATTGTCCTCTTTGGTAAGCCAGGGAACAAAGATGATATGAACATTAAAATAAAGTAGTCTGGCTTCCCTTCACTTTGAAATTTGTTTCTAGAAAGAGTTTTTGTTTCAACAAATTCCAATTAACATAGTGTGCGTATGTAGCTCCTCAGAGAATTACCCACCAAGGATTTAGGGACTGGTTTAGATTTCGGCGGATGGGTTACTCTGCCACAACGGTGATGGATATCTCGTCAGCCGAAATATAAATTCCATAGAATATTATGGGATTTATATTTCAGCAGACGGGATATCCGTCACTGTTGTGACGGAGGAACCCACCCACCGAAATCTAAATCAGGTCCTAAATTTGTATATAAAACAGGACAGAGAAAGAAATAGCCTTCAGTAGGCTGAATTAAACAATGTGAAATTAGCAAACGCTGGAAAATTCCGGTCTCATATTTGACCAATACATGTGATCCTAGGTAATTATTGTATTTTACGGTGCTCCTTTACCTTCATCATCACATTAGAGTAAGTGTGCTGTACAAAAACCTTCCTGGTATGTCGTTTAAAAGACTATAGTATTGTTCTCCCTACAATACCAACCTCAATTGCTTTTAGGGTGCACATGACAACAAAATTGCCTCTTGCTTCACTAATGGCAAGGTAGTCAAGTAGTGTTTGGAGGTTTATGTTTAGAGACTAACATTTATAATAAATGCCACTCAAGGCATAAATGCCACTCAAAGCACTGATCAAATCTAATGTGCTAAACCGAAACACATCTGTATGATAATGAAATACACTTTCTTGACATTTGCCAATTCTTTATCATATATTACAAGAAGCTACCTACACGATTTAAATGCCAAATATGTTGATGGCTTGGCTCGTGTTATGTCTCTTACAGCCAAACCAGACGCTAGGCTCAGCTGTGACATGGCTCTCCTCATTTATTTGCTGGCTTGCTCACTCCTAGAGGCAACTCGCACCAAGTTCTCCAACCTTTATTAATTACTCACTTTAACAGAAGTCAGACCTTTTTTCTTTGCCAATGCTTGTTTAATTAAATGAGTGTACATCACATTTCAGTAGAGATTTGGAATACTGAGTAACTGAGCCAAATTTCAGGCCTGATACAAAGAAATAGTTTTTAAAAGTTAGAATTTTTTTTTTGTAGATTTCTGGCTTTCACAAATATCCCACGGAATATGCAATGAAATCTGCTCAAGTTGGAGGGTTCCATACATACGCCTGTTTTCCATGTGTACTCCAGCCTATTGTCCACATGGCGGACAATGCTCCTGTACAGTAGGAATTTACACTTGTTCATTAATATTTGGACCTTTTTGGCATACAGGTTTTTTCCCCTATGGAAAGATCCTTTGAACTACACCCCTTGAATTATAGGGGATACTGCCTCTCATGGTTTACTACCAAAACACGCAAATTCTTGCCTTATTAAGGAGTGTCAATGATGTTCCCCAATAGCAACCCCTTTTCCACACAACCACTGGGCTTAGTACAGCAGAAAACCCAACAAACTTGCAGACTTTCCATTTACAAAAGGAACAGTGATGCCTTCAATGAAACAGTGCCTGCTAAGGTTACACCCAAAAAAGAAAAAAGGTAGCTGGGGCAGGAAATTTATAAAACTTGGTAATATGATTGCCAAAAGGCGAATAGCGGTGCACTGGCTTAGTGCCAGGCCACTGTCTATTGATAGCTGGATTAAAGATATGGTGGAATGGACCACAATGGAAGATACCCAAATTAAACTGACGAGACAAGATAAAAAAGTAGTCGAAGATCTGATGCAGTGGGCAATAATTCAGCTTTAGATAGGCGATGAAGCTGAAAACTTTTTTGCAAATTCTACCACACAATAATATAGAAATGAACTAAGTATTAAATCTGAAAATGCATAGTAAATTAAGCATTTGAAAATGTACCTTTATTTTACCATACAAATGTGAAAAATGCTGTTTATTTTCTGCAGAAAGCTTTCATCTTTGTTGTTCTTCACTTGCTAGGCCTCACTGCTCATTTATTCTGCTCTATCCCTTTAAGAAAAATAACACTTTTTAATAAATTAGTGATTTAACGTTAAAATCAAACTCTAGTGCTTGACTTTTTGTGAAATGTGCTGTGTCCAAGAAAATGTATTTTTTCTTTCCTCACACCTGTTTTCTTTGCCACATATGCATCATGAACAAGTATTATATGAAAGGAAAATACTTGCCACAGCTTACATTTGTGATCTAACCAGGACATACCAGAATTAGAATGTTTCATTTCATAGAGGAGCTCATTGTTATATGGTGAGAAACCAGACAGCTAACAGAGTAAGCTTGCAAAAGATTCACATGAGAACCTTCATAGATGTAACTTCTTGGAATACGTTGTAGCCATTTCTAACTGACTTCATGCTGGCATGAATGTTTACCGTGGGAAACGAAGGTGAAGATGACCGACCAGCGGAAGACTTCTTACCATTGGACTATGATGATTAAATACACCTGTTTTTGCAACATGTTTAGCTGCTTTCTATACAGTATGTGTTCCTAGCTAGAGAGCATGAGACTCTTCCCATGCATCCCTTCCCCGCCATGCCCCATGGCACTTTGTTGTGCTAGCCCGACTTGCCATAAGCTACTGCTTGCGGTGATTCTTTTTGTTTTCCTTACACTTTGTGAGTAGAGTTTTCCTGTTTATGCGGATCATAGTTCATGCTGTGATTTTTTCCTTCTCTCTCTTTTAGACAATTGATACTGCAATTGTCCGGAGAACTCTGCTGAGTTTCCAGAACAACCCTCTATAGAGAGTTTGTACTTCCATTTAGCTATTTGAATCCAAAATCTACTTGCTCTTTTTTCAGAATTAACTCTTCGTGGGTTCTTGTTAGGGTAGAATAGGTCCTTTAGTTTAGAATAGAGACAATTCTCTGAATGAGGCACGCTGTTGTATTTTCTATGCTTGTTCTAGCAAAGCTATTTCTTACTATTTCTGCAACTGATTTGCCACTAATTTGAATAAAAGAACAAAAATATCGATTAATTTACTAAATGAGCAAATAAACTTTTAAAACTTCACCAACACTCTTCATTACTGAACATCAAATGTAAGTATTGATGTCTTTTGATGTGTAATACTCCATTCGAAAATGGTGGCAAAGATCCATTGTCCGAGAAAGGCGTGGAACTTGCAGGTTCTCCAAGTAAGTTTAAGAAAACATAATTTGTGGAAATTTTGTTTTTTTATGAGTAGTTGGCATTTTGAAAGTGTAAGATGTGCTCACTCATTAAGCTTCATGTGTGAGTCCTTTAGGAGATAACATTGCTGTATTCTCAGGTTACTTAGATGAGGTGGGAGTCTAGTGTTTGCCTTTCGGTTTGTAAATTGTTACAACAACACTGCTGAATGATAAGATACCTCCTGTTTACATCATTTGATGTTGTCATTATATGGTGACATGATAATTGTATAATTTACTTGTCTAAAACCAATTAAAACGAATTAAAAAATTAGTCTAACCAGCATACTTTTTGATCTAACAGAATAAGTCTCTGTAGATTTTGATTGGTAGACTCAGGATGTTGGCTGCATACCGACTACACATTTATGAGCACTTGAGTTAAAGTTAGATGGCCAAGTACATCTGAGCATCTGACCCTTTATGGCTGCTATTTTGTTTCTACACACTTATAATTTCTTGTCCTGATGGTGCACTCAGACAATGGTGGCAGACTACACTTCTGCTGCGAGTGCTATGCTTACTCCTTCTGATACAGCGGTGCAGGCCATAGGAGCTCTCCTGCCTCCAGGCACTTACCAAGGCTTTGGGGAGCACTTGCTGGAACAAAAGCCTTGAGGAGGGTGCTGGGAGCACTGTGAAAGTGCTGTAGTATAGGAGAGCCCACAGGAGAGACCGCAGCAGTGTGGCATTGCGTGGTGGAGGCAGCAGCAGCCGTACTGAGACATAGTATGGTGGCCTGGGAGATATCCTACTGGTTGTTTAGTGACAGAATCAGCACAAGCTGGCTACATCTTGTGCACTGGCCTGAGAATGAGAGCAAACAGAAAACACAGTGGGGGAGACTTGGCTCGTTCGGGACAGCAGGTTGCAAAAGATTGTCAAAGAAAGAGGTAGCGGCCAATCTTGGGAACTGTTTAGAACTAGAAGCTCAGTAGGGCTTCGAATGCCAGCATGGGAAGGAGAACTACATCACTGTGATTACCCCCCCCCCCCCACCAGCAGCACACACTCGAACACCCAAATTAACCCTACAAGCATGGGTAAAAGTGAGACTAATAAAATCTGACCCACAAATTCTGGCCAGCGTACAGAGTCGGATTAACAGCTATCAATTGAGGTCTGACATTCTAATTTGCAGTTTATTCAAACAAGGTCACACAAGAGGAGGTAGTTGAGAGGGGTTAGAAAGCAGAATAGCGGACCTGATTTCCTCCCCTAGTGCTGCTTCCTCTCGACCTCAGACAAATCAAAAGGTTCAGTAAATTAAACATAGTGGGAATCTCAAAGTGAGAGGTATTTTGGACGTGGGTCCAACACAGAACTTTAAAAGTGTGAAAGCCCTAAAATCCATTAAACCCTTAAAAACGACCCTGTTCTTAAGGTCATTCTTTAGAGTATTCGGTGGCAGCATAAAATGATGGTTAGAGGGCCGGACAGCTCTTTAAACACTCTAGACCAAGCAGCAGCAGAAGCACTAACTGCTGCAGTTAAAATGCCTGCAATTCCTGTGGATGTAGTCAGAGATAGTGAGAGAAAGTAGAATTCCCGTAGCAAATAAATATGCCTTTTTAGTGAGAATGGAGGGAGGGGATGTAGAAGATGCATTAATAAGCCTGAATATGACAATAAGTATGTCTAGTGCTGACAATAGACCCTCAGACGCTAGATCTCTGCCCCTAATCTCAGCATACTCACATCCCCGCACCATGGCTTTCCTCGAGAACAGATCACGGCGGGAAAACATAAGGATTCGTAATCTGGGAGCGGAGGGGCCGGACTTGGAGGCCTTCGTCACAGGCCTGTCCGCCGAGGCAAAGGGGCCAACAACAACAAAAATTAAAATAGAGAGAGTTCACAGAGTGGGACGTCCCAACCAGGGAGAAACTCGCAGACCACGGGACATTCTAGCGAAACTACACTCTTTGAAGACTAAAGAAGCCATACTACAAGCGGCACGGAAATTAGAGACACTGCAATTCCAAGGTCACTCGTGTCAATTGTTCCAGGACATAGCTCCAGCAACCCTGGCCCGTCGCCAACAACTCAGGCCGGTCACGGATAAACTCAGAAGAGACAACATTCAATGTCGGTGGTCCTATCCCTTTGGTATAGGTTTCGAATATCATAATAAAGCGCACCACATAACCGACGTCAACGTGGCCTTCAGGGTCCTGGGCATACTGATACCGGAGACCACTGTGGAGACGGGTGGCGAAGAGCAACAGGAGGGCCCCTCGCAAGGAAAGGAGAAGGGAGGTCGTTGGCAGACCCGCCGCCTACCCAAAGTGCAGAAGAAGCTAAACACTGTTGAGGCTCCCTGAAGATCGCGACCTCATGTCACAAAAACGAGCCTTGAGTTGCAAATAAGACAGCAACATTTACGCATGTCATCAACAAGAGGGAATTGTGTCCCCTCGCCACAACCTCAGCAGCTAATACTGACCACCACAAGTAACTGAAGGTGCAAGGACCGGTAAAAAGGTTTATATAGCGACAAAACAATCACAAACTCCCAAATGGGGAAGGATAGCGGACGGAATGCTCCATCGATCTCGCTAATCAAGCTTCTGTCTGGACTTTTACTTAACATCATTACAAATTTTATTGTTCCCCTTTTCTCCCCTTTTTATGTTCTGTGCGGGGATCGGAGAGGCAAGAGCTATGTCACTGGTACACAGCGGGTCCATATGCAAGGGTTTTGGTTAGCTGGTGGGCCCTTTGGGGTGCGGGGAGGAGGGTGGCTCCGGAGCGGAATAGCGAAAAGAGAATTGCACAGTTGGGAGGGTACGAATGGCGGGGCAGCCCAGCTCAATGAGTCAAGATGGTAGTCACAACGCTGACATGGAATGCGAGAGGGATGAATGCCCCATCTAAACATCAGAAGATTTGGAAATATTTAACCGATCAACATTATTACATAGTGGTGCTCCAGGAGACCCACCTCAAAAGATCGGAAGAGCACAGAATTAAACACAAAGCCTTCACCCTAGTTTTTAAATCCGCTTCTCTTTCATTCCTCTCTCAAATTCCAACCAATTGACTATAAAACTATAACTAAACTGACAAGGAAGGCCGGGTGGTACTGGTGAAAGGCTGCATCTGGAGACGCCTCTGCACTTTTGCGGGGCTATATGCACCAAACACGAATCAAGCCACCTTTATTCACAACGTGCTGACTCTTTTGGGGGGTTTTGCGGAGGGCGACATCATACTGATGGGGGATTTTAACTTGACATGGCATTCCGGGAAACATAGTACTCACCCACACAGGGCCCACACAGGTAGCTTCCCTAAAACTCTGAAACAAGCTATTCGCGACTTGGGCCTCCATTATTGTTGGAGAGAAGCGCATCCAGACGATAATGATTACACATATTTCTCACACGTCCATCGTACGTATTCAAGACTTGATTATATATTTCTGAGCCAAACTCTTAACAAATTAGTCCAGGAAGCAAGCATACACCCCATCATTATCTCTGACCATGCCCCAATATTGGCCGTACTGGCTTGGCAGAGTCCTCAACCAAAGTTCAAACAATGGTTCTTCCCCAATGCCATAACACGAGACAAATCACTCCGTGACACCCTATGCGCCTCAATAAGGGAATTTTTTCAGTTAAATGACCCCCAGAACACATCCCCAATGAATAACTGGGATGCTTTTAACGCAGTAATTAGGGGTCAATGCATTACGTTAATGGCAGCGCTTAACATGGAGAGGACAACAGAAAGACTAAATTTAGAGGGGGAACTGAATCTACTAGAAGGAACACACAAAGCCAATCCCACCACCGCAACACAACGAAAGGTCATAGCCCTAAAGGGTAAACTTCAGGCGATATACGCCAGTAGAACAGAATTCACTCTGCTTAAACTCAAACAGACCTCCTACGCACAAGGCAATAAAGTTGGGGCACACCTCGCTCGCCAATTGAGAATAAAAAGAGAAAAGGAATTTATTGGGGACATTCACACAACCTCGGGCTTGCTGACACATGACGACTCGGGAAAGGCAAATGCATTCAGGGACTTCTATACCACACTATACACGGCTGACCCATTCGATTCCCAGACACAATCCACTTACTTAGACACTGTGATGCTCCCACAGGTTATACGGAGCCAGAACGAACAACTAGGGGAAGCTATTACGGAGGAGGAAGTACAAAAAGCGATAGGATCTCTCAAATTACATAAATCCCGGGACCTGATGGCCCGACGACACAATTTTATAAAACTTTTAGTATAGAACTGATTCCCAAACTCACGGCTCTTTTCAATTACATAGCGATTACTACACAAACAACCCACACTATGAGCGAAGCATTACTGACTGTGCTTCCCAAACCCGGGAAAAATCCAAAACAGTACGGATCGTACTGCCCTATAGCACTACTTAATCTGGACGCTAAATTTTACTAAAAAATATTAGCTACCCGCCTAGAAAATTTGATGCCAGGATTAACCCACCCGGATCAATCGGGATTCATTAAAGGGAGACAAACCCATGACAATGTGTGCAGAGTGATACATCTCATAGAAAAAGCTAATAAGCGCCAGATCCCTGCGGTCCTTCTCAACTTAGATGCCGAGAAGGCATGTGATCAAGTAAACTGGAGTTTTCTCTTCCGTACACTTCACAGATTCGGCTTTTGCAGCACATTTATCAATATGGTTAAAGCTAACTTTGCGGCTCCCAGTGCCAGAGTGTTAGTCAACGGCATGGCTTCTGACCCTTCCGATTGGAACGGGGAACGAGGCAGGGTTGCCCCCTATCCACACTCCTTTTTGCGCTCAGTATTGAGCCGTTGGTCACTTGACTTCGAGACAATAGAGGGGTTAGGGGAATACCGTTCGGCTCTGACGAACACAAAATATCAATGTTTGCAGACGATATCTTACTAACCATTACAGATCCAAGTCAATCCGTCACAGAAATACGTGATGAATTGGAAAGATTCGAGAGAATAGCAGGCTTCCGCATTAATCTTACTAAATCCTTCCTCCTCAACCTAACACTCCCGGAAACGGAGATGAGTGAATTGGTGGCCTCAACTACCTTTCAATGGGCCAAGAAAGATTTAACATATGTGGGAATAAAATTGACGCCAAAAATCTCTGGCTTATTTACCGCTAACTACCCACCACTCCTATGTCCGCTACGAGCGGATCTGAAGAGATGGGCGCCCCTTTATCTTTCCTGGCTAGGCAGGATACATGCCGTGAAAATGGTAATTCTGCCAAAATTTCTCCACCTATTTCAAAGTCTCCCCATACCACTGGAGAGAGACTTCTTACATGAGGCCCATACAATACTGCGGAAATTCATTTGGCATAACAAGAGACCGAGAATGCCGTTCCAGCTTCTTAGGAAACCTATCGATGAGGGAGGGCTAGCGTTGCCGGATCTGGACCTCTATCACAAAGCGGCCCAACTCCGAGTACTTGTGGAATGGTCTCAACGTGAGTCAGATAAACACTGGCTACACATGGACTGAGCAATCGTGGGTAGAGTAATATGGGACTTGCTTTGGAAGCCGAAGGGGGATCGATCAGCGAACGCTTACATTAGCACACCTACTAAGACGACACTTAAAGTATGGGACGAAATATTAAAGCAGACTCAGTGGACCACGTTCCCCTCACCATTCACACCCATTCACTACAATCCTGCCTTTCCACCGGCACTACAGCCAGGACCTTTCGACGCATGGCGGGAGGGAGGATGCCTCACAGTGGCTGACATATTCCACAACTGGGACATTTTAACATTTGCTAACTGCCAGAGGGAATTTCAGTTACCTAACGCAGAGAACTTTCAGTACCTCCAACTGCGCCACTGGGTCCTCCAACCCGAGATCAGAGAAGGGGCCACCAGGGACCTCACATCGTTGGAACGCTATGTGAAAAGTACCAGTTCAGTGAAAGGGGTGATCTCCTTTTTATACTTCCTATTATTACACACACTGCCGTCTAGGCGTCCACGGTTTCTGGAGTTTTGGGAACGCACATTGGGCCACGATATTTCAGACACCCAGTGGAAAGGCCTATGGAAAGATATAAAACGTCATTGTTACTCCCTCAATCAACGCGAAGCCCACTACAAGATAATGTTCGACTGGTACTTGTATCCGGAAAAACTGAAGAAAATATTTCCTAACACTTTGGAGCTGTGCTGGAGAGGCTGTGGCCTACTGGGTGATTTCCGCCATATATGGTGGGATTGTCCATCCATGCGCCCCTTTTGGGCAGAAATCTTGGCTCAAATTAAAGAGATATTAGGTTATCCCATACCAGACTCCCTAAAATACACGTTGTTAAACTAAAGCAAATCAAGCCATCATATGGCTCTGCCTAGGAGCGGCCAAGACGGCGATAGCTGCCGCTTGGAAAAAGAAAGACTCCCCAGCCATAACCCAATGGCACGCACGGTTGTGGCAGCCATTAACTATGGAGCGCATGAGTGACATTTACAGGGATGAATTTAAAAATTTCGAATTTGCATGGGGCCCATTGGTGGAATTCTTGTCCAGAGGTCTCCCGCTGACCACCTGCCCCACAAGAGTCAGGGCGCTCCACTTATTCCAATTTTAACTTAACCCCCTAAGTACACTCGCAGCTAAAGCAAGCTACGACTAGACATTCCGGATCCCTGAGTCCCCGCACGCTCCAAAGTTTTCACTATACCTCATTATGATTTACTCGTACCCTATTTTCCCATTATGGCTCGACCCTGGGTCCCTCTATCTTCACTGCTTTCACAGGAGAAATATAGAAGCCATATTTTACTAGGATTAGAGTGGGGGTGGGGGAGGGACTGCGGCAAAATATGGGATATTAGATAGAGTGGGTATGTTTTTGTTATTGTTATCCTCTTTATCTGTTGTATCGTTCAATAATATAGATGTGCAGCTAATACATGATGATAGAAATTCAGGAGACGAGAATCAGTGAACGTGTCAGACTCTGTACCTGGTAATCGATAACTGAAAGAGATATCCAACTGTATAAAAGAGGATGTACTACTGTGTTTGAAAAATTTCAATAAAAACAAGTTTGACAAAAAAAAAAGTTGAATACTTTGCAATTGTGTTGAAAAAGGCACAACCTTCCCTCTTTGTAAGAGAAAATTGGCATAGCTGTAAAGATCTATATCAGTGATGAAACCACCATATGTGCCCTTTGTTGGCAGCAAACGTTGCGTGAATTGCATCAGATCACCTGTTGTGAAGCTTCCTACTGACACTGAAGCCTAGTTCATAAGCTGGCACGTTTGCTGATGTCGATATCAAGCCACATGTGCTGTTTTTTATAGTTAATTTAGGATAAAACATACCGTTTGATACAGAAAGAATTACATGGTTAATGTTGGCAAGAGTAAAACAACAAAGGATGGTGTTTCCTTCAGCAATAAAAAAAAATACATTTCCAACACATTCAATGCAATGTTTCCCATGCTAAGTGAAGTTGTATGAATATTTTGCTACGCAAGTTG
The DNA here is from genome assembly GCA_963921515.1 of Calotriton arnoldi. Lineage (NCBI taxonomy): Eukaryota > Metazoa > Chordata > Amphibia > Caudata > Salamandridae > Calotriton > Calotriton arnoldi. The sequence continues at coordinate 927,041 of CAWUFW010001520.1, read as the reverse complement.
CGCTGTTATTATTTAATGAAATATACCTATAAATGCTTAAGCTTAAAGAATGAACTACTTTTCATTTTCATACATTAAAGGACACAATGTCACACATATTTAATAACGTCTCCCTCGCATAACTAATTAAAGGTATGTTGTAGGCTTTTAGCTGGATTTCAAGCTTCTCGTTTTTATACTGCAAGGTAATAAGCAGCGTAACTGTGATGCCATATAGCAATATAGGGTCTAAAAATGCCCGTTTCTGTGCCTTTTGTGAAAATATATTACACAAGAAAAACACTTTTGGCTTGTTTGTTAGCTTTACTTTGATGCCTTGTTTTAGGACGTTTTTCTCCTGAAGCCGTCCGTGTAACAAACGCAGCATTATATGAATCATTCTCAGTTACCTGCTAGGACAGAGCGATTGTTTGACACCGATTATTATATATTGATTGGACCGTAGTTACCACAAAGGACAGAAGGGTTGGTGTGAATAGTGCTACTTCTTAGTCTGCCAATTATTTATTTTATTATGTTTTTGGGCAATAATTTGTGAACATTTAAAAAATACTTTATAGTTATGTTCCAACAGAGGAGAGGAGTTAGTGTAATGGTGACAGTTACCGACCTTGGAGCTGGGTAACCAGGCTCGAGTCTCGGCGTCGGCTCAACATCCTATGATCCGGGGCAATTCACTTATTTTCCCCGTGCTTTAAAAAATAAATGTGTCCTTGTGCCTGCAGAGTGGGGGGAGTTGTGTAATCCATAGGGATTGAAGACTACCAAGGACATACTGTGCGTTCTTGCCTGTGTGCTTTTCTACTCCACTCGCGCTGCAAATGTTCGCGCGGGGGGGATCTAGATATTTGATTTGGTGTGTCTCTCTTTATGTTATGCAAAATAAAACACTATTTCTCAAAGTTTATCCTATCTGTTAAACCTCCGGAGTTCAGATGGTGCAGGGAGCGGATGTTTGCAGCCATCTGGTCCTTTAATATTTTGTGTGGAGCAAGACGAGTATTTCTGGTGTGTTCTATTGTTGGTGCTGACACGCGCACACATACATTTACGAATAGTCTCTCAGTAGTGCATGCAAAGGCAACGTCACATTCTTCTACACACATCCTCTTTCAAACATACAGGAGCACAAAGTAAACACGGACATTCAGATGCACAAATGCACACCTTCCAAACACAAAACTTCATTGAAACTCTCTACACAAGAACATAACAGCACAACAGCTACATACAATTTCAATTTATTTAATGGGAGGTTTGCATTCAAAGAGAAAAAACACAGGCCAAACAACATTTTCCATCCCAAGCTTTAGTTACATATTTGCTACATATCTTTCACTGTCAAACAATAACACTCTCCTACATAATTACACTTCACTATAAACCATATAATTTCACTACACACAACAAAATTCAACTCCAGATAAATACACTACAACCTACATTTCAGACAACATATTTACACTGCACATATATCCACTAAAAACACAATTACAGTCCACAAAACAAATTCCACTTCACAACATGCCACATAATTTCACACCATATAATACTATGCCACACCATGCCACATACCACTAGAAACCATGCCACATAATTGCACATACCACAAAATCAATGCCACACAGTTCTGCACCACACAACATAATTACACTCCATGCAGTACCACTGAGCACCACATAATTACACTACACATAATTACACTCTACTCAATACAACATAAATACACCTCACAAAATGCAATCTATGCCACATACCAGCAATACACATAAATGCACTACACACCGTGACACATAATTCAAATAAGCTTAATTTCACTAAACACCACATGATTCCACACCACACACTTCAACTCCACACATTTCAAATACATACCACATAATTCCACCAGTGGTGGCTGGTAGGGGACGGTGGTGGGGGTTAGGAAATAAAGAAAAAATAAAACTTACCTGCTGGTCGCCGTCGCCAGCTGCCACCTCTCTTCTGCAGGAACCAGGAACAGGAAGCACCCAGGCTTCTAGACTCCCTTAGCCGTGGTTCGGCGCTCAGAGAGGGAGTGGGAGCCTGGACATTTTCACCACCCAGGTTGTAATACAGCTTGGGTGGAGAACATGCAAAGTGTGCATGACTGTTTGACCGGCCCAAGATGGCTGGCCAAACAGTCAAGCGCACTTTCGGTGCAGCAGCTACCTCTCCTCCGTCCTCTGGGTCACGGGGGGCAAGCCCCGCCCTAACCTGGTGGCAACTGCAATAATAAAAAGAAATGATAATAATGTTCAGTTATTTTATTTTCTACTTTGCAATGCTTTTAAGCAGTGGGGCGACCTTCCTCCACCTTAGCGGAGGAGCAGCCGCTGAATTCCACACCATACCACATATTTCAAATACACAACACAATTCTACAGCACACCACATACCTCCAATACACACCACATAGTTCCACATCATGCCACACAATTTAACAGGTCACATAAATCAACTCCACAACATGCCACTACACAACACACAATAACATTCCACATAATTACATATAATTAACTCCATAACACGCATTCTCACTGTGCATAATTCCAATACGATTTAATTACTATCCACACAATTACACAACAAACAATTAAAATATCACACATCTCTTCTTTGCACTTCTACAGTCATCTCTCCTCCAAACACCCACTGCCACTCTCATCTCTCTCACACACTCCCACTACCCACTCTCATCTCGCCATACCACTGCCCCCTCTCATTACTCCTTGACACTACCTGTCTCCTCTCTATACTGCCTACTCTCACATGCTACCTTCCTGTGCCTCCTCACGCTGTGCACTAGTCACACATCTTGCCTCCCCCCAGGTGCCCCTTCCACTTGTCCCCCTATCTCTCTCTCGTACTCCCTATCACCCATCTCTATTGCTCTCTCATGCACTATTCCCACCTCTCTCATGTGGTTAACATCAGGTCTTCAAGCACAGTTTCTATCCCGTGACTTTTCAAAGTTTTCTTCCCTTAAACCCAGGCTCTCCTCCACTTCTTAGGGTGTCTTCTGCGAACACAAAACTTCCCTCTTTATGCGTCTATGGCCTGCTCTCCCCTTCTTTTGATCTTTCTTGCACACTATTTCTGCTCCTCTGTCTCAAGCTCAATAAACCACTTTCTACACAATCTACTTATCCCTCTAATTCTTCCTTTCCATCTATTCTCTGCAGCTCTCACCCCTCTCTATTCACAATGCCACACAATTCCACTACACAAATACACTCCACAACACACAATTCCACAACTACCAATTCCAATGCAACTCGCATCATTCCACTTCACACCACATACATCCACTACACACCAAAACAAAACGCATTGGTAGAAAACATTATCATTTCCAACACCACTAGCTCTAACTCTCAGAAATGCGAGACCTATTGCATTGCAAATGCTTGCGTTAACAGTGAGCACCTTCTGTTTGAGAGCTTTGGCTCCAAGCTAGCTGCAGTATGAGATGCCTCAGGGCGGTCTGCAACCCAGATTCAAAGCACTCCTCACATAAGCATTCGCAAACAGACAAATGTAATTGCCAGATGGATTTCATGCTTGCTGAATCGGCGTGCATATGCTTCGACATGTTCCGGATGGCCAGCGATGGCCACACCCTGTTTGACTATTGTATAAAACTATAAAGTAAATTAACACGTTGGATTGTGTGCGAGCCCCTTCTTTCATTTAATTAATGCATGTCAATAACAGGCTGGCGGATTTTTATGTGCTGATTTATATGCAAGCTGAATCCTCTGTCTCAAATGTTTTTCTTGCATAATTCCAGGTGCCAGGCATAAGCAGAAAGCACATCTGGTGACTGACATCTACCTCTCAGGCAGCGTGCACATGTTTGTAGCCTATTTCTTCTTCCTTACTTCATGCTTCAAACACTTTCTATTTTTAGACTACTCCCAGTAACTCTATTTCTGAAAATGTAGCAATGCTATGGTTAAACAAACTCTGTGTACCATGTTGACCTGTATTTTCTACTATTCTCAAGGGTTTGGAGGAGGGGGCTTTACCGGTCACAAGGGCATGTTATGTTTCCCTTTTTCGCCTCAGTTTGTTTTCCTGTCAGACCCCTTTGGATACAACAGGCATTATCCAAAACCTTTTGATTTTACTAAATAGATATGCATAAAAATATATGGTCACAAGTAGAGGCTTCCAGCTGCCTACTGCTTTTTCTGCTGCTCTGGGAAAATCTATGCATGTCTAGGTTTATTCTTTTGTGTACTCCTTAGCCTTATGACCCACGTCTCCTTAAAAGACACAATATTTTGGAATCCCACCAATGGTTACGGGCATGCATACACTTAATCATGTTTCATCAAATATACTCTGATGTGAGGCCCAGGGATGAACAACGTTGAACAATCTTGTAGTAGATTGGGATGTTGGTTGACTGGGGTGTTAGCCCTGTTAAAGCAGCAACTACAATCCTTGTCAGGGTCCCAGGTAGCTTGGCGCAGACCAGTCAGGCTTAACTTGGAGGAATGTGTAAAGTATTTGTACAACACTTCAAATAGTAAAACTGTGAAAACACTACACAAAAAGATAGCACACCAGGTTAGAAAAATAGAGCAGAATCTAATCAATAAAACAAGACCAAAATGACAAAAATCCAATCAGTAGAACTGGAATTATCAATGGTTAAAGAGTAAAGTTTAAAATAGCACCTAAAACCTTAAAGTGCCAACCGCAGCTATTTGGTCATGCTGGGCAGGGACAATGTCAAAAGTTCAGGCCCTCGCGATGGAGTGCAGGTCGAATACAGTCCCATATTAGTACTGCTGAAGTTTTACCTTCTCAAGTTTTGTGTCAAGAGTCCCGTTCATGTTGGAGAGGGTTGTGTGGAGCAGGGTAGGTATCACAGCAAGTTGTCGGCGAAGAGCAGGCCGGGAGTAGCGGATGGGCGGGCTGGTGCTTCACGTTGGCTGTCCCCAGCGAGCGGTCAATGCTGCAGCGCAAAGAGAAGGGCTGGCGGCAGCTTGCACTGATTTCCAGTGCGAGCGGCGCATTCTCGGTGCTAACGGGCCCGTTCGTGGTCACGAAGATTCCAGAAGCCTGATTTAAGAGGGCCGAGCTACACCAAGTGTCCAGGACCTGAGGGGCATCCTTTGGGGGTCAGGAACCCGCTGCAACTGAGTCTAGGAGCTTGTTGGGGAGCCTTTTATATCCCAGAGGCTCAGATCAGGAAGCCAGCAGACTAGCCCTTGGAGTCACTCTGGGGTCCTGGGTTCAAGATGAAGTTACAGGTCCAGTTCTTCTTTCCCAGGCAGGAGGGCAGCAGGTATGCTCAGCAGGGCAGCAGTTCCTTTAGAGCAGCAGTCCAGCAGAGCGGCAGTCCTTGTAGCAGCACAGCAATCCTTCTTCCTGGTAGAGTATCCATAGGTCCACAAGTGTACTAAAGAGTGGGTGTCTGAAGGCCTGTATTTATAACCAGTTGTGCATTTAAAGTTTGGGGAGGGAGTTTCTAGATGTTTCCCTTTTGAAGTCCCCAGGTATTCTGCCTTCCCTGCCTCGGCTCTTGACTAACTACAGGGGGTATGCAGACTTTTGTGTGGAGGCAGGACACAGCCTAGTGAAGTGTAAGTGGGACTGTGCCCAGCTCCTCCCTCTAATCCTGCCAGTGATGGCCAATCCAGGCACACCTAAGCTCTCTAATGTGTGTGGCTGTCTAGGAGGAATACACAAAGCTCAACTGTCAGCTACACCTAGTCAGGTGACCCAGGCACAGGCTACAGGCAATAAAAGCTAAGTCAGAAAAATAATTCCAAAAAGAAAAACCCAGTTCAGTTAAGTTCAAGTAACTCCACTGAAGCAAAACAAAAGTTTTTTGTATAAAACCCTCACCCACCAGGGTTATCCCTTGGTGTCATGCTTCATCTTCAGGTCCATCCCATTCTGAGTGGGGATATTAAGATCTAAGAACACCAGTTCTGTTCTGCTCATGTTGTTAGTGAATCTCAAAAAATCCTTCTGCATATTTAGCCAGTTCAAGAAATTGGTTGCCGTGGCTTCATCGCCTTCCCAGATTACTAGCACATCATCAATGTACCTCTTCCATACTTTGATATGGTGTAGAAAAGGGTTCTGTGGACAGAGGATCCTGTGTGATTCCAAATGGTGTACGTTGAGTCCTGCTATACTTGGGGCAAAAGTGCTTCTTATGCCAGTCCCGTGTTGTTGTAGATAGAGAGTCTCCTTGAACTTGAAGAAATTCTGAGTTAAGGCTGCATACCTATGGCATGAACGACAACATTCAATGAGGGCAATTCATTAGACGATAAGCATCAACACCTTTTTCACATAAATAAATAAATGGCTGGTAAAATAATAAACGATAATAACCAACCCCAGGAGAATGCATCATACGGCATATGTTTTGCTATCTAAGGAGCCCCCTTACTATTTTGAAACCCACCTTTTGCATTTTCTGATGCGCTGTTCCTTCAGTTATCTCTGCACATACTGTGGAAATTTGGTCACTTTAATATCATTATCGTACAAAACAGGTCCCAGTAATGAATAATGAAAAATAGCCAGGGACCTGCTCCCAAAAATGACCTTCATCAATATCAGTTTTCAATATCCCCCCTTTTTTCCCCTTCCATAACAGTTTTCTAGAAACATACGTTTCAATAAAGTTTTTTGTCAGTGCCTGTGACGAGTAAATATGGAAATAGAGCAGAGTACTACTTTCTCATCTGCTCTATGACATTTTGTCACAAACCCCAATGGAACCAAGTCATGGTTCCCCTGAAGACCGGCATTTTGCCATGGGTAGCGGTCTAGTTCTTTTTCGGGAGTGCGAGGATGCACTGTCCCGACAAGCCCTACCCAACTTATAACTCCAGCGGGCACCGCACCGGCAATATGCGTTCCCGGCAGGAATATCCAAGTAGGTGGAAAGGAAGAGGTGTCACCTTGATGCGGTAAGAGCGGCACCCCCTCGATAATCACAATCACCTTGAGCCCATAAACGGCTCTGCTTTAGCGGCTAGGTTCAAAAGGAACACCCATTGTTCCACAGAGCCTCAGAACTTTTCGAATACGTGTCTTGCAATTTTGTTGGAGACTATGCGTTACTTACATACCGCAGAGAAACCTTGCTGCAATCCTCCTGTAACGAGTGCCATAATTATCTCTCCCACACCAACAGAGTGTGACAACAGGCCACCCTCTCCCCACAGAGGTACCATGATGCAACATTACAGCATCATATATGTATGTGTTTTTTTTAATTACAATTTCGATTGCATGGTATGTCTAAGAATATGTATGTGTGTCGAAAAAACAGTGTGATTATTTTAAATTTCCTACACTGCACTAGATATGCTCACCAACAACGTCTGCTGGAGTGATCACTTTTTTTTTTCACCTAGAGGTGATCACACATGGAAAATAAAGATCACTCAATATCAAAAGAATTAAATACGTATACAGCCATAGGCTGGTACACCTAACTCTCCATTTATATTCCCACAGATTACCAAACAATGAACGCCTAGTAGGTGGTAACTGTAAATATATTTTCATAAATTGTCTGCGTGCAATTAGTGTGCATCCAGTGTGAACTGACAGGAGTGGTACCTGGGAACTAGCTTCCTGAGGTCCTGAAGAAGAGCCAACAAGGGGCACGGCTGAAAACATGTCGACCTTTTAGGAGAATAGATCCATTGCAAATCTCTTATCCTAAAACTCCCCCTATTTTTTAACCATACCGACTAGAGGTTAAAATAAATTAAGGGACACCTACTAGCAAGGTATTTTAAACTATACACCAACAATCCCCACTCCCCTTCCTTTTTAGAACAACTTCTTTATCATTGTATATAATAACAGAAAGTGCTCCCACGTAGGTTGTAGCACACCCCGATCAGCAGCGGAACGGGATGGAAGCGATGATGAAGCATGCCACCAAGGGGTAACCAGATTCTTTTTGGAATTAGTTACGCACAGAGGAGGCCAAACCCAGTGTATCCTCTTACTCCCCCCTTTTTTCTTGGTACATAAGGCAGGAAAATACCAACTTTCTAAAAGTGGCATTTTAAGAATTGCAGTTTAAAATCTGACATCACCATAAGTTAGGATTTTAGATTGTGATTCCAGAGACAGCAAACATGAACTGGCCACCTATTCCCATTTAGGAATTACACTTATAAAATGTAATATGGTAATTCCAATGTTATCCTGTGGGAGAGGTAGGCCTTGCTGTAGTGAAAACGAATGTAAGAGTTTTTACACTACAAGGTCAGAAAAAAACTTATAAGTTCATGTCCTGCTTTTTAGATACATTGCACCATGCCCTCTTGGCTGTCCAGGGCCTACACTAGGGGTGAGATATAATATATATATATATGGCTTTGGCCTGGCAAAAGGATTATTCTGCCAGGTCAAAATACTAATTTAAAACTGCACACACAGGCTCTGCAATGGCAGGCCTGAGACATGTTTAAAGGGCTACTTACTAGTATTTAAATTATAGACCCCGGGCACATGTAGTACCACTTTACTTGGAATTTATAAGTAAAGTAAATATGCTAATTGGGTATAAGCCAATATTACTATGTTTAGAGGAGAGAGCACAGGCACTTTAGCACTGGTTAGCAGTGGTAAAGTGTGCAGAGTCCTAAGGCCAGCAAAAACGAGGTTGCAAAAATAGAGGAGGAAGGCAAAAAGTTTGTGGGAAGCCCACCCTAAGGCTGTAAGGTCTAACAATCATTGTTAACCTTACTCACCAACTAATAAAAGTGGCATGTGGAAATTACAACCACGCAAGGCAAAAGGGAGTGTATAAAGTTACGATTTAACTTGTCACATTTAAAGTTATAATGTTGAAAGAATTCTTGTTATGTACGTGAACTAGTAGATATATGCACTCATAAATTTTTTCTTTTGTCATGTTGACTTTTTAGCGGGCAACCAAGGGACAAGGGATGAAGACAAGGAGGGACCTTGGCCACTAGTCAGACAAAGGAGGGCACAACAACCACTAGGAGGAGGAGGGAAAATCTAGCAGCAGGCAGGGTGTGCTCGCCCAGAGTCTCACTCGTTCCCAAAGACAAGACACCACATGCTGAGAGGAGTAGGATGATAGGGCTCCTCTTGACCAAGGAGAAAAATCTGTGGTGTCCTACAAGTGACCCCATCTGTATTCAGGTTTGATGTAGCTCCCTCCATGATTTATGATGCTCCCCAGCAGGGCCTCCAGTTGCTTACCTTGTTACCACTCCTCCTCCTCCAATTTAATGTCCTCAAGATCAGTGCACAAAGGTAAAATTCACTCCTGAGCGCTCATGTAGCTTCCCAGCCCCTGTGTTTGTCACCATGGATTCTTTCCAGGAGGCCATAAGGCATCTTGTTGCTGGTGAGCAGGCACTCTCTCAGGATTTCAAAGTGGTGGTGGAAGAGGTGAAGCAGACCAAGAGTTGTAGGCTGACCAGTGCAAAGAACTCTGCTGCCTCCAGTCCTCCTTGATGGCAGCCATCATACAATGTGAAGGGAAACATCCCTCCTTACTCCTCTTGCTGTGTCTTCCACTTCTGCCCTTTACAATATCTCAGTGATTCAGGATGCTCAGGAGTTATCAGGCTCAACCCTGAAACTTCAAATGCTTACACCAGAGTAGAACCTCCAAGTGGTTCTTATGTTAGACCTGAGAATGGCCAGGAACGTTTGCCCTCACCCAGGACAGCTGTGAAGAGAGAGTGCCAGAGTTGAGGAGTGAAATTTCTGTTTGAACTTTGGAAGTTTGCTTTGAAGTGTCACTTTTCATTTGGACTTTGATTTGGACCTTTTTGGATAACATGCACATATTTTGGTATTAAAACCATACTACTGTGCAAACAGACTTGTGCTCTGACATTCCAGATAAGTTTTGTTCAATTGCTCAATCACCTCCAAATTGACTATTCCTCTCTGGACTTGGGCACTATTTTTGTTCTTTCTCTCTTTCCCAAGATTGTTATACTTTACTTCACATTTAAGGCCTCAATCATTTTTTAAATATATTTGAAAAAGATTATATAAAAATATGTTTGGTCATAACTAACATGGACGCATTGTAACGTGTTTGGGCATGGCTGTTGATATGTGTATGATTTGCTGTGAGGGAAAAATATTAAAGCATACAGATTCTTTAACAATATATTTTTAGCATAGACCCATTTTCAATGGTCGAGTACACGACATGACATGAATGATAGCTGATATTGGTTATTTATAAATATGGACAAACCACGTTTTTCGATTAATGCAAAAGTCGGGGTGTTTTGTGTGAAGATTGGTCAATGAGTTGTGGATGAATTGAATTTGAGGTAGTGATTGTTTTCCACTCACATAGGTGGTGGCTGGTCATTTACCTACTTTGTTACGCAATACTGGGCTCACATTGGTTTGGGGATGTGGTTGTGTTGAGGGAGCAAATGGATTTGCAAAAGGGCCTGCTGGCGGAAGATCTTCTCCTTGCTCCGAATTAATGACTCTAGGAAAACTCCTCATGGTCTCAAATTAACAACATCACCCTCACTCTTCCTCCGAGCCAATGCCACCATTACTCTCTACAATAATGGCATCATCCTCATACAAGCCTCTAAGTCTAACTTAGCCAAGATGGACCATATTTTCCCCACCCTCAAGACAGCCGTGGCCGCTAAATCCTCGGCTTCTCCGACTTACCCTACTAGTTCAGTTGTCCTGTCCTGCTCCTCTCCCTCTGCTATTTGGAATAGTCCTAGTTCGCTTAATTCCCCTCACCAGTTAGTTGTCCTCAAGGAATCCCCATCCACTAGAATAGCCCCGCAAACAAAGCATCCGTCCTCTCATCCGGGAGGTAGGCTAAATGGTCCGTCCTTCTCGCCGTTACCAACTCTGAATCTCGGCATCTCCCCCATCATGAGACCCGGCGAAAACATTCCCCCTCCCCCCACTCTCTGCCGATATTCTCGCATATAGGGATCCACTTGCCAAGCCCCCCCTTCAGAGGGAACAGACAAGACTGATACCAACAATAACTTCCTATTCTAACACATTGAGCACCTACACTTCAAGCCACAGCCGGCCCTCTACCAACCATCCCCCCCCTGCCACTCCTTCCAATCGAGCCTGGCTCCCACATGACCATAAGGAAGCATCCTCATCCCAAGAACCTAGCACCCCCTTATTGCCACATCCAGTTATCACTCAAGGTCCCCCTCTCCGCAGGTGCCCACCCCTCAGCTCCTATCCTTGAGCCAATACGCAGACTTGGTAGCGCGTTTGGACAAGTTATCTTTCCAAGTGAATCTACTTATCCACGAATTCCATGAACTGATAGCCCTCTCACCCAACCATCTGCCCTTGCTTAGGCCTATTAGTTCCCGAGGAAAGCCGCATACAGCCCCCATCTCTACAATCATCGGCCTCGACCAGTACGCCTCGCTCCCCATCTATAAGACTCAACCCTTCCCCAACGACCTCTCCCGCCCTAGAAGAACGCAGGTGGAACTGGTGGCCAGTGAGATAGAGGATCTACTCTTCTCCTATTCGGTCACTCTAGATATTGACAAGGTCCCTATGGCCCAAATTCAATCCATTCTAGCCAACCCAAATAGGGAACCATCTAACAACCACAGAGTCATAAATAGTGATAATCTCAAGCAAGTGAACATCACACAGCTCCTTACATCACACACGCCTATTCTGCTGAAATGTGCATTACTCAATTGTAGATCAGCAAAAAAACATGCTACAGAGATATTCGACCTCATCCAAAACAATGAGCTAGATATCATAATCCTCACGGAAACCTGGCTAAATCCGTCCTCCACCCCTATATTAGACCCCCTAGTACCTCCTAGTCACGACATAATCCTTCTAGACAGAACCACGAATCAGGGCGGGGGATAAGCCTGTATATACCGGAACTCACTATTGGTGTCTCACATGGAGGATTCCCCCTCATCCGTAGCTGAATACCTATGCCTCAACATCTTTAGTAACCACCTCCCAATATGCAAACTACATACCTTCTACCACCCTCCTGGCGATAACTTACTCTTCATCGAACAACTAATGGAAATTATCGCCTCCAATGATGACCACTCACTATCACAAATATACCTCGGTGACTTCAACCTTCACTGGTCTAAGCAGAATGACCAAACGGTGATCTGTCTTAACACTTTCCTAGCAGAGATGGACCTTATTCAATTCTGTGACCGGCCAACTCACAGCAAAGGAGAAATTCTGGACCTCATTATTTCAAAACGTAATTCCATCACATTGGTAGACATTACTCCTTGTGATTGGTCCGACCACTACAGCATCTTCTTCCTTATCAATAGGAAGGTGATACCGAAAAAGATCCAGCCCAAGAAAATTAAACAATGGAAAAGGGACCTCAAGAATATTAACACGGACGGTCTAACTACCGATTGTAAAAATGCCCTGTCTCCCCAAGACAACCTGACTGATGTTCATGAGCTCACAGACTTCTATAACTCAACTATCTCTGATATCATGGACTCAATAGCACCTTTACAACTAAAAAATGCCGCTTCCAAATTCTCCAAGCCATGGTTCAACGACAACCTAAACTCGGATCGCCGCAACTTAAGAGCAGCGGAACATCTATGGAGATTAAAACCATCCGCCTTTCACTTAAAAGCCCTTAGATCGATTAGAAGCTCCTACAATAAAAAAAAATCAAGGCGACTAAGGACGACTACTTCAGATCCCAGCTTAGACAAGCCTCTAATCGCCCCCAAAAACTTTTTGAACTTGTCAGACAGCAATCAGTGACAGCTTCCAATCACATCGACTCAGCAGACAATTCTCCTTCCTGCACTGATCTAGCTACCTTCTTTATGGAGAAAACTAAATCCATCAGCCTTGACCTCAAAGCAAAGAGGGCCCTTCTTATACCACTTGAGAGGACGGTTCAGCCTGTCCTCCCGGCGATTCAAAAGCCACTCAGTATTAGCACTAAGAACAAGGCCACATGGAACTCCTTCTCGCCCCTCAGTGAAGATGACATCTACAAAACCCTGCTTAGCATTAACCCCTCCAATCACTTTAGCGACCCACTGCCGCCAGCTGTCTTCAAAGAAATCAAGGAGGCCCTCATCCCCCTCTAGACTAAAATTGTTAACGCCTCTCTATCTCAAGGCAAGATCCCCGATTGTCTAAAAGCAGCACAGGTCTCACCGATTAAAAAAAAACTGATGCGGACTGATCTGATCTCAACAACTTCCGCCCCATCTCCAACATCCCTACTCTGGCTAAGCTATTAGAAAAATGCGTCCAATCGCAACTTTGCTCGCACATCGAGACTTTCAATCTCCTGGATCAATACCAATCTGGCTTTAGGAGTGGTCACAGTACTGAATCGGCACTCATCCACATCATTGATGATATCTTAAACATGCTAGACCATAACGAATCCTGCCTCTTAATCCTTCTTGATCTCTCTTCTGCATTCGACACGGTTAATCACAACAACCTTCTAGCTATTCTGGAACACAGGATGGGCCTCTCCAGCTTTGTTCTGCAATGGTTCTCTTCCTTCCTTCACAATAGATCCCAAAGAGTTAAGGTGAACCATACCTTATCCCACCCGTCTGCAGTTTCCATGGGGGTCCCGCAAGGCTCTGCCCTTTCTCCTATACTCTTTAATCTTTTCCTGGAACCACTAGCGAATGTTCTATCATCCATGAACATTCTTTTCCATATGTATGCAGATGACACACAACTTTATCTGAAAATCAATTCGTCTGAAGACCTCATCTCACTCAACTCATCCCTGACGATTATCCAAAACTGGCTAACTGAAAACCATCTCTTGCTGAACACCACCAAAACAGAATTCCTTCTCATTTCCCCTCCTAAGCACACCCTCAAGATTGACCTATGGATGAAACACCTAACTACCTTCAACTGCTCCCCGGTTATCATCGACTCAGCAAAATCTCTGGGAAGCACCCTGGACTCACACCTGAACATGAAGAAAAATATTAGTAAGATGTGCAAGGGTGCGAATCACCAAATAAGGACTCTTAGAAACCTAAAACCGTTCCTCCCTCAAGAGGACTTCAAGCAGGTGGTACAAGCACTTGTCCTACCTAGGCTAGACTATGGAAGTGCAACACTCTGTGGCCTCCCCAAATATACCTTAGCCCCGCTTAGGGCTTCACTGAATGCCGCTGCTAGGCTGATCACTGACACTAAAAGAAACAAGCACATTTCCCCAGCCTTAAGATCTTTAAAGTGGTTACCCTACGAAGCAAGAATACAACTAAAGATTGCTTGTCTGACGCACCAAGCCCTCCATTTCAAAACACCTGGATACCTGGCTCAAAAACTGGAATTATCAGGTGGTAGCAGACCTTCCAGAAGTGCTACCTCATTGCTACTCAAACCACAGACTTTTCGCAAAAAGAAAACGCGACTCAGAGCCTTCTCGGGCGCGGCCCCCAAGATCTGGAACTCTCTCCCTCCGGAAATCAGCAGAATCCCCTACACGGTGGCTTTCAAACAGAAAGTAAAAACAATCCTAATGACCAAGTTCCTGCCTTAACTGGATCATGGCTCGTCTGTTCTCTAAATGTCCGTTCTTTTTCTTGGTTTTTTTTTCCTATCAACTGTTAATGTCTAGGATTCTCTGCCTTACTTATTAAGTAACGTTTTGCCTTACCTTTTTAAGTTATATTTTGCTCGCATTTATGTACAATCTTATTAGTTCAACATGTTAGCCTCTCTTACCTTAACGTTTCCCTACTTTGTTCCTCCTTCCATTACTGTGAAGCGCTCTGATACCCTTCGGGGTCTTGTTCGTGCTATACAAAACTTTTAAATAAATAAATTTGTGGTGGGTGAAGGTGGGTTGTTAGTAGGATTTGCGAGTGAGGTGATTTTTGAAGGTTGGTTTTGATTCCCAAATGACTGAGATGCTTAGCTTGGCTCTTCAGACAACTTTAGCATGTCCTTGAGATATTTTACAGTGTTCTCCAAGATAGAAGTCTATGTATACATCAACCTTGGAATCTGTTCTGATATGTATATTGTTTGAAGTCTCCTCAATTTTACAAACATCTCCCTACTCAGAGAATTATTGTGGAATGAACCCTCCCAGAGAACAGGATTTGCCCACGCATACACCAATCCCCCCACTTTATGTGCAGCCATCTGACAACACTAGCAGGCTGTCCATCACTTAAAGGGTTGACAACTGGGAGGTTGTGGGAGATAGACTGCTGAATGTGGGAGATGCCATTATTAGCAGGGGTTTCTTCTCCCTTAGACCATGGAAAGAAGACGGAGTTGAACCTTATTTCGAGGGTGGTGCAGAGGAGTCAGCTGAAGTACCTGTAGGCTGAGGGGTAATTGGATAGGAGATCTGTGTAGCTGGGACGAGCATCTATGACTTATTAGCTGTTGTCAGGGAACTTGGAACCCATATGAGAACCCTAGGAGGAAAACTGCTGGCCAGCCGTGAGGTTTTTTTTTTTTTAGAGTTCTGGATTGGGCCAAGAAGTTTCTCCCTGGACTGCATGCAAGGCATCATCATCTGGCTCTTGGATCCCAGGAATAGCAAAAGAATGGTAATGTTTATTGTATCTTAACTCTAAAGATTGTATAAAGGTCAAAACAAGACACGCTGTACCTTAGCTGTTAGCAGCAGAAGACTCTACTGCATAGATAATTGAAATATTGATTGTTAGACAAAGATATACATTCTTTAGAATATGTTCATAAACAGATGGACTGTGGCGTGGCAAATTACTGCTTATTTGTGTCTAATAGGTCCGTTGTAAGGTGGGCACCAGGGTTTTCTATCACTGAAACTGCTGACAGATACTTACCTAGAGTAAAGAATATCCCTCCACTAAGAGTATGAGGGTATGGTAACTTGTTTGTGCTATCCAGTAAATAAACATCCACAGAGTCCTCTCATGGGTGACATCTACTGGGATGTTTTTAGGTAGACATTGACATGATGTGATAGAGTGTTAATTACTGTGACAAAGCACATACCACTCAACAATTAGCTAAAATGGGAACATTCGTGGATAGGGTGGCTGACAACATACATAAAAATACAATTATCAATAAAGTAGCAAAATGAAAGGATCAATTTTGTGACAAAGGCACAGACATCAGACCCATAAGTTCAAACATTAATACTGTTAATGAGACATGCTGAACATGGGGTCCTTACTGTGTTATAGAATTCCAAACTAAATATCCTGACCATTAATCAGAGAGAAAAAAGGTTAGATGAATCACAACCATCCTTGCTGTAGAGCTACCAGGCTCTGACATCCATCAGTGACCAGCCCACATAAAGGCGCAATGAATAGAGCAGACAGGGAGGTGGTGGCAGAAAGGCTTACGATATAGGGCCTTCACAAAGATGACATTATATGGATGAGCATACATGAGGTCTATTCCAAGTGTGTTGAGTACAATGTCTCAAATAAATGTAAAGAAGTTAAATAAATAGCATGGTTGAGATGTCAAACAAAGAAACAATTTTCAAGGGTTTGGTTGTGGTATAAATAGCAATGTGGCATACTATGTGTGTGGCAGCGATGGATTTAAAGGCCCAGCCTTGTTATTGCCATGCAACAATATGAGCTACTTCAGTTCCAGCTGTTTCTACTAATGCACTTGATATGGGGGATGTTTAAAAGAAACTGTGTGAAGATCAGTATAATCAATTTACACTCTAAAGAGGGAGTTAAAATGAGTGACGTGTGAGATGAGTGCCTTTTTGTGAGGGAGAGGACAGTGTGTCATTAGCGAGGAGCTATAGTAGAACCATAGAGGGTTTTCGGTTCTTACCTGGCTTGACACTGGGATTTCCCAGAAACAGGTAGGCCATATGATATAGGTGCATTGTGGCAAAGATATGTTAATTTAAAGAAGTGAGAAGGAAGCAGGTTCTGGGCCACATCCAGACAGAGCAATTGCTACCAGTATCCTGGAAAACTCCTTTAGCCTCTTCCTCTCATCTTACCATATTATTTAGGTCCTCCACAGTGGTCTTCAATCCTAATGCAGGTCCAGAGTCTCTCAGCTATTGCCACATGGCCACCTTTATGGGGCCACTGAGGGTGTGTGGAGGTAGACCTGGTAGTTGCTCATTGTGACCTACAACAAAGGTCATTACAGGGCTCATCCTCAGTGAAGTTTCTCTTCATCTTGAGTGGGGAGGGCTGTATCCTGGAATCATGAGCATGTCACTTGCAGTCATAACATTAAGGGGAAGTTAGCAAAGTGTATGCTGGATTTATAGGCTTGCAGGGTACTGTTTATCAGGTGGGTGAGATTTAGATCAGATGGATACTGTTCCCTTACTCTTTTTTACTTGAAGTGTTACATAGTGATGGCAGCCTTACTAGTAGTAATTTTAAAGTCCTAAATGTAGGCGCAAGAGTCTCCACGTTGAGAGTGATATATGTGTGTGGAAATTTATGCACATAGATTTCCTATGTAAATATGACCTACACCTTAGAAATAAGTAGTAAACGAGTAGGCATCCGCAAGAGCAATGACAAGAAAATGGAGGAGGCTAAAACAGAAAAAAAACGGTGAAAACAATTTTAAAAAAATGAGATTCCTCAGGAATCTGTGCTGAGTGCTGAATTCCTGACGAATATAAAACCTGACATGGTGGCGCACAGTCTGCTGCTGTAGCAATGAAAGAGTCCATTAGGGAGCCGGAGAAACAAGATGCTCAAAACGAGATCAATCCTTGAACAGACAGCAGTGGATAGGACAAGTTTGAAGGTATTAATTCTGCCTGAGAAGGCCCCGCAGCAGTAAAAGCAACGATCAAGGTAAAGTGGCACACAAAATGAAAACTTTACCATTGAAGAGACCCAGTTCAACAACTACATCTAGTAAATGCAAATTGTGATTTTTCAGTATTCCAATTGCTAAAGATGGCAATGAATATTTTCAGACAGAAAGCTTACAGCTGCACATCTTTGTTAAGACGAAATTCAGCAGTACCATTTCATAAACACTGGCAGAGTTTGAGCTCAAAATTACTTGCTTTGGCAAAGCACAAGATGGCCGGTGCCTGGGGATCGTCTTGCAGCGTTCTAAATTATTCAGTAATAAAAGGCATTCAGTAAAAGAAAGAAGGATTTCTTGTAAATTACATGCTCTTACTGCTACCTGATATCAGGACTTTCGTACCTGACATCAAGACGGACAAGCTACAGAAAGGGAGGCCATTTCAGGAGTATAATAAAAATATTTCCTGATTCATACAGCCATTTTATTTATGCCCAGAGATTGCTGAGCCTGTTCCTAACAAGGCAGAGCTTACAATGAACCATGACTGCAATCAGAATTACCTCCCGTCCCTCCCTCGCCTTCCTTCAGTACCATTGAGGCCCGCCTCCCACCCAGACCCACCCCCAGCATAAAAACTCTGCCCCCCCCACCTCCACCTGTTTTTTTCTGTCTCCCTAGTGAGACTTACCTTCAGTTCCTCCCTGTGGCGGTGCCGGGGAGTCTTCGTGATGGTTCTCTGCGTCGGCGGTGCCCTCCGCAGCGTTCTCCCGGCGGTGCCTCCTCTCCTCGTCTCCCTCGTGGTATGGGGGCGGAGCGGGGGCTCAGGAAGCCGCAACGTTGTTGGGCGGTCCTCCTGTGGCTGGGGCTGTGTTTCCGGGTCGGTCTGCTGGCTGCCTCCTCCAGGTCTACACTCTTCCCGAAGACCTGGTAGGCCGGGTTTGTGCCCGTTTTTTTTTACCTTTTCTGCAAGATTTGGCGGTTCTCTTGGCCTGCGTGGTTGTCTAACACTGGGTCGCATGAGGTTGTTGGGGGCATTCTGGTGTCCTCTTCCTCTGCTGCTGGGTCTCCGGTCCCCCTGGGGCGCCCTGGTCGCTTGGGCTCCGTGGGGGGTGTCATGCCTCTCATGTCCGCAGATGGTGCTGGGCTTGGTTGAGGCTGCTCTGTCCAGTGCTCTGCGGGCTCGGCTGGTGCCTTCTGGTCCGTCCCATCCTTGTCCAGTGGTTCCGGTGGGCGGCTGGTTCCCGTCTGGGACCTGGGATGTTGGGGGCCTTCTCCCGCCTCTGGCGATGCCTGTAGCTCCGGGGTGGTGATGTGGGTCGCTCTGGCTCCTGTGCTGGTCGGCTGGGTTTTCCTCCTTTCATGCTGGGCAGGGGCTGTGGGGTTCTTTTCCTTGGTGTTCCCAGCCCTCCCGGTTGGGCTTGCCCTTCGGTCCCAGTGTGGGGGTTGGCGCTGTGGGGGTGGCCTGCGTTGGTCGTGCTGCGGGTCCCTTGCTTCCTCCGGTGGCTTTGTTTGTCCCTTACCTCCCATTGTACTCTTGGACTCTGTCCTGGCCACGCTGCTTGGCGGGTCAGCTGTTCTGCTTGGGTTTGTCCCCCCCCCCCCCGTCTGATGCTTCGGATTGGTGGGTGGTCTCTGTCCTTGGGTCGGCGTTTGTGGCTCCTGCCTTGGCACTGGGGCTGGCCTGTTCTCTGCTTCTTCTGCGCCCTCCTTGGTGCGGGGTTTCGTGGACTTGGCGGCGGCTGTTCGGAGTGGCTCGGTGTCCTCTGTCCTTCTGGCCGCCTTGGGGCCTGTGCGTGCCTTGCCTTGTGTGGGGCGTTCTGCTTTTTCTGGGGTGCATTGCACTGGGGCCTCTCTGTTGTCCCCGATGTGGGTGTCTCCTCTGTCTTTCCGGTGGGAGCGGTTTTGTGCCCGGTTTTGCGCACTTGCTCGCTGCCTCCGCGCCCTGCCTAGCTGGGTCCCTGCAACTGCTGTCTGGTCGGTTCCCTGCCGGTGGGTGGTTGTCTTCGGCATTTTCTTCCTCAGTGGCAGCTGGACGTTTCGGTAGGCTGGGTCCTGTGTGCTGTGGGTCATGGGTACGGGGTCATCTTTGTGCTGGTTCCTCTGGAATCGGGGATTCGGCTGCCTCCGGTGCCTGTCTACGGTCCCCGCTGGGTGGCTCTGCTGGACGGGGTGTCTTGTTTGCTTTCCTTGTGGGCTTCTGCCGGGTTCCTGTTGAGGTGTTCTGGACTGGGGCCCACTCCATTCTGTTTCTGGTGCGGTGGTGGCCGGCGGCGTTCGGCCCGTCCTGGATCTCCTGTGGGTCTACTCCTGGGTTCGACCCATTCCCTTCAGTTTGTTGGCCCTTCGGGCCATCATTCCGCTGGTTCTGCCTGGCGACTTTTGGCGAGCCATGGGTCTCGGGTCGCCTCTCTCCACATCCTGTTGCCGCTTCTTCTCTGCGTTTCCTGCGGTTCGCTGTGGGTGACGCCCTTTTTTGATTTTGCGTCCTTCCCTTTGGCCTCCGGTCCTCGCCCTGGGTCTTCCCGCGGGTCCTGGCGCCTCTCATGGCTCTCCTTCCTGCGGTGGGAATTTCCTGCGTCCTTCCCTGGTCGCCCTCTTGCTGCTTGCTGCCGGGGTGTCTCTTTTGCTCGGTCTGTTCGGGAGGACCTTGGTGGCTGTTCTGGGGCTCAGGTTTTTGGTGAGCTGGGGAGTGTCTTCTCTGGTCCCCTCTCGGAACGTGATGTTCATCGGGGCTCGTTTTCAGACTTTGCTCGGCCGTGTTGCCTAGTCTGGCGAGCGCCTGGTCTCTCTTCCTTCGCAGTTTCGGGCCTTGTTGTCCCGGGGGCTCCTCCGGCGGTCCTGTGGCTGCAGGTGCTGAGGCACCTGGCTTCTGTGGTGTTTCTGGTTCCCTGGGCTCGTTTTCTTCTTCTCCGCCTGGCCAACTGGTTCCTGTTGGGTTGGTCTCCAGGGTCTCGGGGTCTGTTGTCCCCGCTGCCCATGTCGGTCCGTGTCCGGGGGGGGCTCTCCTGGTGGCTCACCCGATGTCGCCTTCTGGCAGGGTGTTCGCTGGCTCCTCCGGCTCCGCTTGTGGTGACTTCGGTCGCCAGCCTGTCTGGGTGGGGGCTTGGCTGGGGTCGGTTCGGGTTCAGGGGTGCTGGTCCCTGCTGGACTCCTGGTGGCCCTCTTGCTGGTGGGTGTTGGGGCGCTTGGGCTTGCCCTGGTGCGTTTTCAGGGCTCTCTGTTGGGCCATTGGGTGTTGGTTCCGGCGGACGTTCTGGTGGCGTGGTCCTCTGTCCTCCGTCAGGGAGGGACGGGGTCCTGGTCCTTGTACTTGGTTGCCGGCGTCCTGTTTCTGGGGCTGGGTCTGTAGGCTCTCTTCCTTCGGAGGGTGGACGATGTGCTGGCGGTTTGGTTGTGCAGGGACTTTCTTTCGTCCCGGGATTTCTCTCTCCCAGTGTGTCCGGCCAGTTGGTGGGTCATTGGGGCCTCCCTGTGGTGGACCTGTTTGCGGACCGGGGACTGCCACAGTGGCCCGGTTCTGTTCTCTGGGCTGGTGTCCCGGGGCTCTGGGGGTCGGCGGCTTAGCCTGTCCTTGGCCTCGGGGTCTTCTGTATGCCTTCCCCCCCTTTCCACTGCTCCGGTCCTTTCTGGTGCGGGTCCGGGGGGCCTGTGCTCAGGTGTTGTTGGTGGCTCCCCGTTGGCCTCGGGCGACTTGGTTTCCTCTCCTGGCCGGGTTGTGTTGCGACCGGGAGTGGGTCCTTCTGCTGGTTCCGTCCCCTTTGGAGTTTCCGGCCCTTCCCCTGGACTCTCTGTGGAGGTTGTGGCCCAGTTGGCGGTTACTTTGCAGGCTTCCCGTAGATCCTCCACTCTGCTGTCCTGTGCTGGACATTGGCGGGTCTTTTCGGCCTGATGTGCTGGTGAGGGTGTTGATCTCACGGTTGCTGACCTCTTTTTGGTGATGCAGTTCCTTCAGGATGGGGCTCATCTGGGGTTGTCGGTGGCTTCTCTGCAGGTGCAGTGGGCAGCTATTCAGGCTTTTAGGGGCTCCTGGCGTGATTTGCGGGATGACGGGGGTCTGATGCCTCGTTTTTTTCTCGGTCTGTTGAATTTGTTTCCCGGCCCTGTTAGGTCCTTTCCTTCGTGGAATTTGCAGCTGGTGTTGGATGCCCTGTCTGGTCCTCCCTTTGAGCCCCTTGGGGGTCTCGTGTTGCGTCTCTTGCCTTTTAGGACTTGTTTTTTGGTCGCCATCACCTCTGCGCGGCGCTTGGGGGAGTTGGGGGCCTTGTCTTGTAAGTTTCCCTTCTGCAAGGTCTTTTCGGATCGGGTGGTTTTGGTTCCAGTCCCGTCCTTTGTCCCTAAGGTCAATTCAGCCTTTCATCTCAGTCAGGAGGTGATTTTGCCTGAGTTCTGTACTGCTCCTTCCTCGGCTGAGGAATCTCGTTTGCACTGTTTGGATGTCCGGCTGGCTTTACTGTGGTACCTGCAGGTTGTGGAGTCCTTCCGGGTGGGGGACTCTTTGTTTGATAACTTTGGTCCGGCTAAGTAGGGTGCTCCGCCTTCCACGGCTGCTTTGAGTCGTTGGGTTCGGTCCACGGTCTTGATGGCTTACCATCTTGAAGGGGTGGTTCCTCCTGTGGGGGTTCAGGGGCGTTCCTCTCGCAGTATGGCAGCTACGGTGGCTGAGTTGTAGGATGCTTCTGTGGTGGGGGTCTGTAGGGCTGCGACCTGGTCTTCTCCCTCTACGTTTGTCCGTCTCTGTCGGATTGAGAGTCTGGAGCGTTTGGATACTGTTCTGGGCCACAGGGTCTTGTCCTCTATGAGAGACCAGGGATGTTGATCTGCTGTGTTTGGGGCACTGTATTACATTTTGGTGTTCTTTATCACTCAGTTGTCCGTCTCTGTTTTCTTCTGCTTGCTATGTCCTCAATGGTACTGAAGGAAGGCGAGGGAGGGACGGGAGGTAATGCGTCCATTTCTATCGATAATGGCATTACTCCTAGTCCTACTCCGTCGCCTTCCGTCGAGGACCCTCCCGGTGCGGTACATCTGAGTGCTAGCTCGGCTTGTTTACGTACAGGTGGAGGTGGGCAGAGTTTTTATGCTGGGGGTGGGTCTGGGTGGGAGGCGGGGCCTCAATGGTACTGAAGGAAGGCGAGGGAGTAGGACTAGGAGTAATGCCATTATCGATAGAAATGGACGCATGTTCAGCTTTCATAAATAGACTGTTAATTAAACAATAGGCAGGTGTCATGCTCAGACATGGTTGAAGCCACTGTCAGCATAATAAATCTATCAATTCACCTTGATTGCATTTAGAATGTTATGATTTTGCTTCAGTATTACAAAAATAAACCACTAATTGAGCCGTTGGCTACTCCTAAACTCAAGCTGCTTGAAGCTTTTACTTCTGTGAGCAATGAGGAAGCTCTGTAGAGGCTATTGTAATGTAATTTCTGTGAAATGCATGCAATATATTTTGTGGGGAAATATCTTTTTTCTTACTCTAATAAAAACACCAAAACTGAATACAATTTTATATACCACATTTCACGTGGACCCGTGAAGCATGGACAATATTTCTGAGTTCCCTGAGAAAAATGAGTTTTATCCTCAAAATGACAGTGCCCAAAACACCATGCTTCTAGGATTATGAGAGAGGACCAAATTGTGCGGCAGGATTAAATAAATTATGTAGCAAGAAAAGATAAATTATACAGCTCTGCAGTAGTATTATGACTCATTTGAGCTAGAAACAACTTCTACATTGAAATTTGTAAATTATGTGGTAAATACAACATTAAGCAGTAAACGCAACAGTTGTAAAACCGAATAATTGCACTGGCCGGGAGTGTTATCCATTGTTTGATCAACAATCTATTCATGAAAGGTAAACAAAACAAACTTTCTAATTCCAGTCAGTGCCCATTGTTACCTGAGAAGAGAGGTGAGGCGGGACGAAGCAAAGCAAAGACAAGAGATGACAAGAGCTTCAATAATATCTCCTTTCTGAAGACAGAATTAGTTGTTTTTTTTTAAATGCAAAGGTTTTTTTTTTCTACAATTCTACATTCTTAACGAGATAATTAAGAATTGATCTCTTATTTTTCCCACAGACAACTAAACTTTATTGTCCAGCATTTTACAAAAATTTTGGATTAACATTAAATTCATTGAGAAACAAAAAATTTCTGCTAACTACCCCCAAAGTAATTACAATATATCTAAAAAGAAATAGAAGACAGCATGTGAAATGTGTTCATATATTGCCATCTAGAAGTTCTGGTGACATTTACAAATCACTTTTCCTTTGACCCTGTAGTTTAGAATGTCACCAGAACACCTCAATGGCAAAATTTGGACCATCCTACATGCCTACCTATTATGTATCCTCTATAGATCTATAATATTTATGTGTATAAAATACACAGTGGTGGTCGCCTCTCAGTAATGATAATTAGAACCACGTTTCCATAGGAAATTGATTTTTTTGGTTTGCTTATAACTTTGGCATTGTTTGATAAATCTTCACTAAACTTTGGAAAAAAAGTCTCATCTACTTCCGCTCCTTCCTGGCAAGTTTCGGGGTGAACTGTTAATCAGGGGTGAGAATTAGTTGTGGGTCCCAAAACGCATTTTCTCGATTCATTTTTACATAGGAAACTTAAACAGCGATACTGCAAAAACTGCTGAACAGAATTACAGCAAATTTGCCAGAAAGCTAGATCTTGCTCCAGAAAGTCTGTTCTTTGCAATTTGATGTAAATCCATTCAGTATTTTTTGAGAAATTAAGGTTCAAAATGTATAGGTTCAGGTTCAGCAAGCTTTATTCGGTATGTACAACATCCAGAAAAGCAACAAATATATGTATATAAACAAATAAATCCAAATGCTAAAAAACACATTTAGTTACACAGAAAGATCCAGTTAATTAATTACAATATAATCAGTTAGGAATCACAATACTTTTTCTCACATAAATTGGTTTTAGGATGAATGACGCAAAATAAAAACATATCCCAGGGCCATTTAGTGCAATTAGCAAAGTCATAGCAGCATTAGTTGTTCTTACATTGTGTTTTTTAAACAATGGCTTTAGATGGAAACGTCTAAGATACAGATAAAAATCACAAATGAGTAGAAAGTGCATAGTGCTCTGTTTGGAATAATCATCACATGGACATGGGGTTATATGCCGCATTTCATTTCAGGGAAAGCAACTAGGTGATGAACAATTCCTAGTCTCATTCTTATTAGTACAAAACGATGTGATGGTTTAGTAACTAAAGACAAGTAGCCTTGAAAACCACCACTATCTACAATTGTTTGGTAAAATAAGTATGTAGTTTGCTTCCCAACTGTTCTCATACGGATCTCATTTTTATGGGCCAAGAATGTATCCTTTATTTCCTGCTTGGACAAGCCTATCACATGTACTGCGTTTTCATAGATCTTAATCTTAAATAAATCATTATGTAGATCAGTGATATATTTTAACCAAGGGATAGATAAACTATTGTCCAATTGTAAGCAATCCTGAATGATTGTTTGAGGAAATTTGGTCTCATCCTTGGCCCAGATAGATCTCCAGAGCATTAATGGTCGCCTAGCAATCAAATTTGATAAGTATCTTAGTCCCACTACTCGGTGTACTATCTCTGTAGATGCGGACGGGGGCAGACATAAAAGGTGTTTTAGGAATGAGTTTTCCTCTTGTTGTAATGCCTGACTAGTATTGTGACCCCACACCCCGGCACCATATAATGCAATGGAAGCACATCTGGTCTTATAAATATCTATCATGTCCTTTATACGACGGTATCCCAATTTAGATGCAAATCGGAAAACCCCATGTGAACACTTTAGCATCTTTGAACGGACATTAGTTAATTCATGCGACCAGTTACCCTTGCCTGAAAAAGTTATTCCCAAATAGCAGAAATTATTAACAGTTTCCACTCTAGTGCTATCTATAAAAAAGGTTTTTTGTTTCTTAGGTTTAAGACCACATACCATAGTAAAAGTTTTTGCTTTATTAATTAACAACTTCCTACTGGTAATAAAAGCTCTAAACTTGTCTTTTAGTCGCTGTAGGCCAACCGGAGTTCTAGACAGAAGCACAGCATCGTCTGCATAAAGCAGAACCGGTATAGCACGACCTGCAACTTGGGGTGCATCCGCCTGCACTGACTTAAGGGCTGTGTCGACATCGTTTATAAATAAAGTAAAAAGCGATGGTGCTAAAACACAGCCTTGGCGGATGCCTCGTTTGACCTCAAAATTTGGGGTGCACTCACCACGTTGACCATACCGAACTCTGGACGTTTTAGTCTCTCGTACAACCTTGCGAGAAAAAAGATAATAGATTCTGGAGCTCCAAGGTTAAGCAGAACTGGCCAGAGAATAGCGTGATCAACAAGATCAAAAGCACTACTGAGGTCTGCAAAACATAAATACAAGCTCCCCTTTTTTGCACACGTATATTTACACCTATTAACCCTTTCGGTGCTCATGACGGAATGGTTCCGTCATGAGCACCGGTGCTCCTGTGCTCATGACGGAACCATTCCGTCATGAGGACAGGGGCAGGAAATCCCTCTGTAAACAGCAGAGGGATTTCCATTTTTTTTTTGCGCCTCGGGAGGTGGGGAAGAGCTTCCCCAACCTCCCGAGGCAAATACCTGGTTTTCAAAGTAATGACGATCGCACGCATGGCGCGCTGTCGTCATTACTTTGAAAACAAAACTGCGTTTCAGTTTCAGTGCTCGTGGGGCTATCTCAGCCCCCCCGAGTACCGAAACACTTGGGAGAGGTATCGTTGGAAAGGGGAGAATCTCCCCTTTCCAATGGTACCCTTCCCTAGTGGATCCCTGCTTGGGGATCACCCCAGGAGGGCGATCCCCAAGCAGGGATCCACCCACTAGCGCCAGGGAGGGGGGAGCGGCCCCTTGGGCAAGGGCCTTTGCTCCCCCCATTGTGTTTTGGGCATACCAGTCTTTCTGCCCCCCCGGGGGGGCAGAAAGCCCACTAGCGCCAGGGATTTTTTTCTCAAAAATTTACTTAGGGTGGGGGCTGCCCAAAACGGGCATGCCAATGCCCCCACCCCCCTCACCAAAATTACAGCCTTTCTGCCCCCCCGGGGGGGCAAAAAGCCCACTAGACGCCAGGGATTTCTTTTAGGCAAATGAAATTAGGGTGGGGGCTGCCCAAAACGGGTATGTCAATGCCCCCACCCCCCCCCCCAAAAAAATTATAGTGTTTCTGCAACCCTGGGGGGGCAGAAAGCCCACTAGATGCCAGGGTTTTTTTTGGGGCAATTTTACTTAGGGTGGGGGCTGCCCAAAACGGGCATGCCAATTCCCCCACAAAAATTACAGCCTTTCTGCCCCCCCGGGGGGCCAAAAAGCCCACTAGACGCCAGGGATTTATTTTGGGCAATTGAAATTAGAGTGGGGGCTGCCCAAAACGGGTATTTCAATGTCCCCACCCCCCCCCAAAAAAAATTACTGTCTTTCTGCCCCCCCGGGGGCAGAAAGCCCCGTAGAAACCAGGGAGGGGTGGGGGCTGCCCAAAATGGGCATGACAATACCCCCCCCAGAGAAATTCCAGTCTTTCTGCCCCACCGTGGGGGCAGATGGGGGCAGTGGCCCCTGATCTGCCTCCCAGGGGGGCAGAAAGCCCACTAGGCACCAGCGATTACGCTGGCTTTTTTTATGCGTGGGGGTGGGGGCTGCCCAGAATGGGCATACCAATGCCCCCACCCCCCAAAAAAATAGCCACAGTCTTACTGCCCCCCTTGGGGCCATATCGGGGCAAACTCCCCCCCCCCAATTCCCCCCCAGGGTGGCAGAAAGCCCACAAGGCACAGACTTATTTTTAGCAATGTGCCTACCTGTGGATTTTGGGCCCTAGCGCAGCCAGCACATAGGGAAACCTAGCAAACCTGTACATTTTTGAAAACTAGACACCCAGGGGAATACAGAATGGGGTGACTTGTCTGGCTCTCACCAGGTTCTGTTACCCAGAATCCCTTGCAAACCTTAAACTTTGTAAACAAAAACACATTTTCCTCACATTTTTGTGGTGGAAAGTTTTGGAATCTGCGTGGATCCACAAAATTCCACACACCCTGCATTCCCCAAAGTCTTCCGAGAAAAATGGTACCTCACTTGTGTGGTACCAAGTGTGGAGCCATACCTCCCTGGAATCCCCCGGTTGTCTAGTTTTCAGAAATGTGTGGGTTTGGTAGGTTTCCCTAGCTGGCCGTCGAGCACGGGGCCAAAAACCCAGGTGACCCCCCTTGCAAAACCAGGTCGTTTTGTGATGGACAATTTTGATGTCGCCTCAATACGTTTTGGGACCTTGCCTGTCGTGGGTACTTTGGCCTCCCACACAAGTGAGGCACCATTTTAATCAGGAGACCTGGGGGAACGCTGGGTGGTAGGAAATTTGTGTCAGCCCGGTGATGCCACAACTTTCCCACACAAAAATGTGTGGAAAAAGTGATTTTTTTCAGCTAAATGTGAGGTTTGCAGGGGATTCTGGGTAAGAAAACGTTGGGGGATCCATGCAAGCTATACCTCCCTGGAATCCCCAGGGTGTCTAGTTTTTTAAAAATGTACAAGTTTGCTAGGTTTCCGTAGGTGCCGGCAGAGCTAGGGTTCAAAATCTACAGCTAGGCACTTTGCAAAAAAAGGGTCAGTTTTCACTGTGAAAATGTGGTGTGTCCATGTTGCGTTTTGGGCCGTTTCCTGTCTCGGACACTAGGCCTACCCACACAAGTGAGGTACCATTTTTCTCAAAAGACTTTGGGGAACGCGGGGTGGGTGGAATTTTGTGGATCCACGCAGATTCCAGAACTTTCCACCACAGAAATGTGAGGAAAATGTGTTTTTTTGGACAAATTTTGAGGTTTGCAAGGGATTCTGGGTAATAGAACCTGGTGAGAGCCACACAAGTCACCCCATCCTGGATTCCCCTGGGTGTCTACTTTTCAAAAATGTATAGGTTTGCTAGGTTTCCCTTGGTGCCGGCAGAGCTAGGGTTTAAAATCTACAGCTAGGCACTTTGCAAAAAAAGGGTCAGTTTTCACAGTAAAAATAAAGTGTGTCCACGTTGCGTTTTGGACTGTTTCCTGTCGCAGGCACTAGGCCTACCCACACAAGTGAGGTACCATTTTTATCGGGAGACTTAGGGTAACACAGAATTGTAGAGCAACTGTTATTACCTATTGACTTTCGATGCATTTCTGCCTTCCAAATGAAAGACAATGTGTAAAAAAGAAGTCATTTTGAAAAATGACCTATAAGTCTCATGCTAGTATGGGTACTCACAATTTCGGAAATGTGCAAATATCTACTGTTTCTAAACTCTATATTTTTTTTTAATTTCAGAAATACATAGGTGTCTTTCATATTGATTTTTCCATGTATATATTTTCCCAAATTAATTGCTATATACCCGGAACATAATGAAAAACCATTGCAAGACGCTGCTCAGTTATTGGCTCTGGGTTCGTCGGGTTCTTGGTGAACCTACAAGTCCTATATATCCCCACAACCAGAAAGGTCCACCGGATGTAACAGTATATTGCTTTCAAACAACTGTCATAATTAGAAGAAGTTACAGGTGAAAACGTTGACACAAATGGCTTTTTTTTTCTCAACTAATTTTCAATTTTTCCTATATTCAACGGTTAGTTTCTATAAAGAAACCTTGAAGGATCTACACAAATGACCCCTTGCTGAATTCAGAATTTTGTCTACTTTTCTAAAATGTATAGCTTTCCA
The DNA here is from genome assembly GCA_963921515.1 of Calotriton arnoldi. Classification (NCBI taxonomy): domain Eukaryota; kingdom Metazoa; phylum Chordata; class Amphibia; order Caudata; family Salamandridae; genus Calotriton; species Calotriton arnoldi. The sequence goes on along the minus strand of CAWUFW010001520.1, from coordinate 897,458 downwards.
AGATCCATTATTGCTTTCATACCCATTTCTACCATTAACTGGAAAGAGGTTGAAAGCACAAAAAATAGCAAAAATAGGCTATGTCCCAGAAAAATGGCAAAACTGTGTAAAATTTTTTGGGTTTTCTGACAAAAGTCTGCTTGTTCCTGAAAGATGGAAAGATGGTGATTTCAGCACCACAACCCCTTTTTTGATACCATTTGCAGGGAAAAAACCAGATGCTTTCATCTGTAGCCCTTTTTTCCCATTTTTACAAAAAAAAAAATGTACCTGTATTTTGGCTAATTTCTGGGTCCCCTCCAGGGGAATCCACAAACCCTGGGTACCTTTAGAATCCCCATGATGTTGGAAAAAAAGGACGCAAATTTGGCATGGATACCTTATGTGGTCAAAAAGTTACAGGGGCCTAAGCGCGAACTACCCCAAATAGCCAAAAAAAGGCTTAGCACAGGGGGGGAAAAGGCCTAGCAGCGAAGGGGTTAAAAGATCTAAGTTAATACACTGCTCTATCGTACCTAGCCCTCTTCTAAAACCATATTGTGCCGATGATAAAATCTCGTTCTCATTGACCCACTCCTCCAATATTGCTAATAATACTCTACTCATCACTTCTACTGATGAGTCTAAGAGTGAAATGGGGCGGTAATTTTTAGCTTCCGATTTATTCCCTTTTTTATAGATCGGAATGATAACCGATTGACCCCATGTAGGTGGTGTGCCCTCAGTCACTGCTAGGTTAAAAACTCTAGTGAGTACGGGTCCCCATAAGTCCGGTACTGTTTTATAGACATCTATTGGGACCCCGTTGGGACCCGGGGCTTTTCCTCCACTACTACCATTTAATCCTGCCTTAACCTCATCAAGTGTAATGTTTAGGGGTATAGCTGGCCACTTACAATGTGTTGGACTGTGGGGTTTAAAAACATCATGATCGGATGGATTAAAAATGCCGGAGAAATGTAACACCCATTCTTCACAACTAACCTGAGACAATAATTCCGGGAATGAATCATTTTTAAAAAAAGGTGAATTAACAGTTTCCCAAACGAGCTTATTGTTAGATGTGTCCGCTGCCAAGGATAATTTGTCCCACGCTTTCTCCTGGAGCTCTCTTTTCCTCGTTTTAAGGACTAACATAATTAAATCTTAAATTTTTAATTAATTCGGTATTCCTAGGTCTGTTACTAAGGGCCGGTTTCAATTGATTAGAAGCATGAGTACATGTATGGTTAAACCATCCCCTGTTTTGTATAGTTTTATCCCTAGGGAGGGGGACGGTCAATATCTTTTTAATAATGCTATTAATTTTACAAAAATTGGTTAACATCGTGGTGGGGTTAACATCTTCATTAAGGCAATAGGAGATCTCTGTACAGCATTTTACAACAATGTAGTTTAAAACTTTATTCGGGTCTACCCCCTCCCACTTGATTTGTGTTCCATTTGGTCTGATCGGGGCAATGTTACCAATAACAATTTGTTGAGAAACTATTTTGTTGCCCCATACCAATATTGGCATTATAATACAATTATGATCGCTAAGTAACAACTGTGCGATCCTTGGTGTAAAACACAGATGTACGATACTCGTGGAAATTAACTCATGATCGATCACTGAAGTTGCATTCCTTCCAATATAGGTTGGTATCAAACCACCATTAGTATCATGTGCATATTGTAACAAATCATGGTCATATTTCGCCATCATTGTATTTAATGCTCCTCTGTAGTTATTGTGTGGGAAATGTATACAGTCGTCCCCTTCATCACTCTTATGCCCACAGGCTTTGGTCATAGACAATGGGCATATTTGCGTGTTAAAATCCCCAACCCATATGATTGCAAAATTGGTATTCATCGCTCCTATCAAGTTATCAAGCCCTTTTTCCAATTCAAATCCTGCATTGCTGCAGGTTGAATCAAAGACATTATTATAAAAATTGACCAGGAGCACATCCCTGCCGTCTTTGCAATACAACCACAAAATCTGTGAGTGTTCTATTTTGATCACTCTTTTAACAACAGCTGGGAGTTTATTTGACGTAAGAATTAGGAGCCCTCCTTTGGCTCTACCTGCAGGGGAAGGTAATGCCAATAGGCTATATGAGGTAAACCCTTCAATGTGGACTTGATCGGTGCTCCAGGTTTCTTGCATACAGATTAATTCATGTTTATTAATAAAATCTATCCATCCTAGTGAATCCTTCTTACTCGATAGGCCAGCTATATTCCACATGACAATTGTATAGCCGTTTACTGGCGAATTCCCTGAAATCTCATCAAAGTGTTCACATTGTCTTTCTTCATCCCTGCTTGTATATGGTGTCTCTTCGCGTGAACTCATTACATTTAAGGGAGCATTTGATGTGGTCATTGATAAATTATCTGCATTTGATACTCCAGGTCCCGTTAACCCATCTCCATTGGAGCCAGATTCCACGTTGGGTAAACGGGCGACATTATGTCAGTCGTTTTCTTGTAGAGTACTTAGAGCTTGGTATCTATTAGACACTGATAATGCATATTGGGGATAGATTGGCGCTACAGGGTTCATACTAGGGTGCCCCCGATCAGCTCCCCTGTTAGATACAAGCCTTAGATGTCTGTAAAAAAAAGCCAAGGGGTAGTAAGGACACATTTTGTTCATAGTGTGATGGTGCAACTGCTCTTTCCAAAGTATTCCTTGCCCAACTGGGACTTCTAAAATTAATAATAATGCAGTCTCCTTTAAAGCTCTTAGCTAAGGGGCCAATCCAACTTACTCTTCTTGTTAGGAGTATCTGGCATGCGCATCCCACTGGATAACCACAGTTCTTATCTAGCCAATGGACCACTTTGTTTTTTAGGGTATTATCCAATTCCCTTTGGCCCGGCTGTAACTGGAGCACATTAACCATGACTGCCACGTACGGGCAGCATTCTGGTGGTAAGTTTATAGAGACGCAAGCTCTTCCCTCGATAGACCCTTTTCTCCTAGCTTAGTATAATTTGTAGTTGGCTGATTCAGCTCGTACCCGTCCTCTCTGGTATGGCATGGTTGATTATTCGGGGTGTGGCTCGGTTGGGGGTGAGTTGCAAACTCATTGAGTCCATTTTAACTCCTTAAAGTTACTTTGTCACAGGACCCCGAACCTATATTACTGCCAGTTGACATACTTGTTGCCTTGATAGTGGCAGCTGTTACCTGAGGGGGCAGTTCAATAGGGCCCCCCGTTGCTACATTCATCTTTTCCCTAGCACTATCACCTACGTTCCTTAGTACGCCACTAATCTTAACTAATTCTCCATTCAATTTATCTAATTTATTATAGGGGGGTTTTAGCAATTCTTCTATCTTTAATGCTACAAGAGCTACAATTTGTGTGACTTGTAAGTTTATTGGGGACCCTTGATCAGGTAGATCATCACTGGCCTGAACTGACATATTCTGCGATGGTCCTTTCTTACTTTTATTACTCCCTGCCTTTACCTGGCTCTTCTTACAACCTCTTTTTCTTTTTGGAGTGGGTGATCCATTAGGCGAATGTAGTTGCAGTGTATCAGTCTGCATATGTGGTTCTATACCAGGGTTCCCTATACTTTCTGTTGTCCTTGGGGTGCCTTGTTGCTCATTGCGAGGAAATTCCCTTGACTGTACATTCTTTTTCTCTGCTACTCGGCTATCCTCACCAACCATCCTTTCTGGCGCTGCAGGAGTGCAGGAATGAATTTAGAGGCGCCGGGAGGGTGATGTCACCTCCCACGCCACGCTTGAAAAGGAGCCTGCTGGGGGACCGAGTCTCACCACAGCAATGTTGTTGGCTCCCCAGTGTTGCTGCCTGGGCCCCCTTGGGCAGAATTCAAACGGACGTTGGGGCTCCAAAAGCCCTGTTGAGGATCCCGCGCTGCGGGAGTGCAGGAATGAATTTAGAGGCGCCGGGGGGTGACGTCACCTCTTGCGCCGCGCTGGAAAAGGAGCCTGCTGGGGGACCGAGTCCCACCCCAGCGATGTTGTTGGCTCCCCGGTGTTGCTGCCTGGGCCCCCTTGGGCAGAATTCAAACAGACGTTGGGGCTCCAAAAGCCCTGTTGAGAATTCCGCGCTGCGGGAGTGCAGGAATGAATTTAGAGGCGCCAGGAGGGTGACGTCACCTCCCGCGCCGTGCTGGAAAAGGAGCCTGCTGGGGGACCAAGTCCCACCCCAGCGATGTTGTTGGCTCCCCGGTGTTGCTGCCTGGGCCCCCTTGGGCAGAATTCAAACTGAAGTTGGGGCTCCAAAAGCCCTGTTGAGGATCCCGCGCTGTGGGAGTGCAGGAATGAATTTAGAGGCGCCGGGGGGTGATGTCACCTTCTGCGCCGGTAAAGGAGCCTGCTGGGGGACCGAGTCCCACCCCAGGGATGTTGTTGGCTCCCCGGTGTTGCTGCCTGGGCCCCCTTGGGCAGAATTCAAACAGACGGTGGGGCTCCAAAAGCCCTGTTGAGAATCCCCGACGATCAATCATTTCCTGCAGGATTTGCTCTGGAAACAAATGGTTTCCTCTACTGTTAGCGCAAGTGCTAAGGTGCCCGGTTGCTCCTCCTTTGTTAAAATGTATAGATATTTGATGCTGCAGAGGATCCGTGGATCTAACAGATCAAAAGAAATGATCCGATTGGCTGTCACAACATTAAAAAAGATGTGGCGGCAGCCTTTTTAGGACTCGGGGACTCAGTCCTCTGTCCCACAAAAAAGGTATAATAAACACATACGGGCCCTACAAGGGCCAAAAACGTGTTTCTTTTTTAATCAGCACAGTCGATACAAATCGTTTTTTAAAATGGGCACCCACTCTTTTAAAAAATTAAGTCTCCGGGATGGGCCAGGGTCTTGGCGGGCAGCACATTTATATTTTGGGGGATGGGGTGGTGGGCCCCCCTACCTGAGCCGTTTTAAGGTCCCAGGGTCTCCATCTCCAGGCCAGATTGCTTTTGTAGGAGAGGGTGTGCACAGACCCTCTCCGAATCTTCTAAGGTCCCCAGGGTCGATAGTTAAATTTTGGGGAGGTGGGCCCAGGAGAGTGTGGACAGGGAATATAAACTTTACTCCCTGTCCACACTCTCCTGGGCAGGGAACACAACTTTGCTCCTGCATGGGCTGGAGAACAGTAATAATCTGTTCATACCCAGGAGGGAGCCAGTACCCCAGCCAGCACCCATTGTGCACTGCAGGAGGTAGGGCTCTGCACTCAACCCACGCCGCACACAGAGATCAATAAACATACTTTATGTTAAATAAAAACACAGAAATTCACTGGAAAATACAAAGGTTAAAGTGACATTATAGTTAGGGGAAAAGGCCAGATAAAACATACCGTTTTAAATGAACAAAACCACTGAAATTCACCATAGTTATCTCAAGTAACTATAACTTGTGCCCTAAAGTAACTATAGTTTGCACCCTTGTCAAGTACTGCTAATTACATCAAATGTTACATCTATCATGCTATATTCTATGACAACCTTGTCAACATCACTGCAATATCTGAAATTACATTATTGATAACACTGTGCATGGAGGAGGCGTGAATTATAGTTACTTTAGGGAACAAGCTCTGATATCGCTAGTGTCGTTTGCTGAACCGCAACACAGTCGGTAGATCTACCCACTCGCTGCCGGGGACCCTGCAAACGACACTAGGCATTTCCAAGTGTCAAATCCTGCCGGGAGTCGAAGCTGTTAGTTACCGACCCAAATTGGGTTGGTCTTCTAATTACAGGGACCACACTGTAGGTTTGTTAGGTGGCTTATCAGGAACACTTTACCAGACAACCACATGGTGTGTAGATAGATCCACTTATACTGGTCCTGAAGAATCGCGGCTAGATCATAGAACAATTAGGCGAGAAACATTTTGACCACTTAATAGAGAGCTTAATTCTGAAACATTACACTTCAGTAGTGCGCCACCTTGTTTTTTAACCAGGTTGGAAGACCTACTGATTAAAATTGTTTTCTCTGGTACTTCCAATTCCTGTTTTAACTTCCCTTGGTTCATTCACCTTTACTCCTTACATCTACACATTTAGGCCCCTCACCCCCACGGCACCAAACGGCTAATTGGAATAAAAGATCTCCGCCAAAGAGCCCCACATAGGGAACCCGTCAGGTATTGCAGCGCCGACCTGACAAGGAGCATGCCCTATGATGAAGCATGACACCCAGCCGGGTGTGTGAGGGCCCTAATTCCAACAGGCGGAACTCCCCGTTCCCCCTGTAACCAGTGAGGACTTATGACCACCGAGTCCACCTGTCTCCCCGAACCAGCAAGGAACTGCATACCTTTTTGAATTTACTATGTTGGGGCATGTATGCTGGACCTCAGAAAAAGCCCATAGTCCCTCCTTTTGAGTTACAGCTTGAGGAATGCACATTTTCTGAAGGCTGACTGCTGCGGAATGGTGACCTTTAAGCACACCTGAGGTGGTGATACTGACTTTGGAAAACAGAAGACTCCTTTATACATTTCTGCTATCAGTGCATCAAGTTGTTTAGCCTTTTTACCCAGCATAATATCACTCCCATAAGACAAAGTTGGTAACACCTTTGCTGCCGAACCTGCAGGATAGGGTCCATGTTAGGACCACTCGGCTTTTTGACTAGAGTCGATAGAGCAGCCTGGAGTTCATGCACCTTATTTTGTATTGATGCCTTCTGTTTCTTCAAATACCCTTTTGCATCTAGCTAGATCCCAAGATATTATTATTCCGAGACCTTCTCTCAGTTAATTCCACCCATATGCTACACGCCCAGGATTTTTTGGGTGTTCTCTCGAAGATGACTTTCGTTTTTTTTTTAGATTCACCTCCAGTTAATTTCATTCTGTGGAGTCGGAAAGGGCATTTAGCAACCTCTGTAGGTCCACCCGGATATGGCTCAACAGGAGCAGATCATTTGCATAAAGCAGATTAGATAGTGGCTTGATCCTGAGGATCGGGAGGGGTGAGTTGACCTTGTCTAGCTCTACCATGAGATCTGAGATAAAGAGGTTGAAGAGCAAAGGGGCCTAGATGCACCATTGATTTAGGTCATTTGCAGTGGGGATTTTCCTCGAAAGGGTGCCACCACCTCCCAATTTCATCTGTAGCCAGATTCCTGTGTAAAATAGCTGTATTGGACTAAAAAGCTGCTTAGGCACACCCCAGGCTTTTAACTTCTTCCATAATCTGTTTCTAGAGACTCGATCAAAGGCTGCCTTAAAGTCAATAAAGCATGCATAAAGGGCTGAGCGTGTCTGAGACAAGTGATCCCTCAATATGGAGATTGCCATCAAGTTTTGAAGGCAGCTCTGATTTTGGTGGTATCCCATTTGATTCAGGAGGATAAGTCTGTTGTTAGCCCAATGTTCAAGGTCATTTAAAAGTAACATTGTAAAGTATTTGGCTTCGATATGAATCAGAGCAATTAAACAATACTTTTCCGGATTTGTTGTATCCCCGTTTTTATAAATTGGGTGGATTATTGAACCCTCCAGGACTCGGAAATTTCTTTGGCCTGCATAATGTGCTTGTATAGCACGATGAGCCTATTGGCCCATAAATTAGGTTCTTTTTTAAACAAGGGCTGAAGTAGCCCATTTGAGCGAGGAGCGCAGTCTGTGCATGATTTTGCGAAAACCTTCTCTATGTCTTAACTGGAAAGTGTAAACTGTTTGACATTGTTTCGAGGTGTTAAACACCTGCCATTTTGAGGTGTTAAATATATGGCAGGTTGAAATCTATGGGTTATTGTGTTGACTGCAGTGCGTTCTTGTGCGATTCTAGTGGCAATATCAATTCTTTCATCTTGACTGCATCTGTTTGAACTTACTTGGCTCATATTCCCTAGCCGATCCTTGGGGACTGAAAAATAATTTGTTAAATGGGTTATCCAGGCCTGCTCACTGATGTTTGTGTTATTAGCTTTCTGTGACCTGTACTCTTTTTTGTTGATCATGCTCCAGAATTTTGCAGCATTTGTTTCCTTACTTGCACTGATACTTTTTGCCCAGTAGGTATCGTGCTTTGCCTTTTTAATTGCCCAAAGCTCCTTCCTAAGTTTACAATACTCACCTGTTACTGCCGCCCTTCACAGGGGGCATTTTGGGGTTGTTCTTATCAGCAGAATTAACTTATTTATGATCTTTTTTAAGTTTCTTACTTTGGACAAGGGCAGCTGCTTTATTGGATCAGCACACAGCTTTTATTACATATTTTCCTCGGGTACCCTGAGGTGATGTGTCTTACAAGGTCTGACCAGCTATCTATGGGGTTCTTTGAGTTTGAATTGTTCCACATGTTTATAGCACAGCATTTGAGGATGTCAGGTGCTATCACATCATCCCATCTCAGACAGAAAAGCTGGGGACTTCCGCCAAGTCTGGATATTCAGTGAAAGGATTGTAATTTGTGGCAGGTGCTCCCTATCAGCCCATTGATTGATATACATTTGTTTGATGTAGCTGAAGAAGGCAACATTTGCAAGTGTGTAATCCAAGAAAGAGACACAGTTTTCTGTTATCCTTGTCCATGCAGGTGTTTTGTCGCAGGCAAAGCTGCTGTTATGGACCCTCAGTCCTACAGAAGAACAATAGTCAAACAAAGCTTTCCCTAGTTTATTCGGCACTTTGCTTGTGGCAGTGCTTTATCTCATAATACCTCTCTGAGGCCCATTTCATGTATGTCTGCTTCTTCTTCTGGACTATAAAACAGATCCAGATTGAAGTCCCCTTTTAGGATCAAATCTGCATCAATGTAGTTTGTCTTCTGCTCCAGTAAGGCTTCTCAAAGCATTCCTTAGAAATGGCCCATTCTGTTTGGGATTCCGTTGTAACCATCATGGTTGTTCCCTCAGTTGTGAGCTCTTTCTGCCGTGACCAGTTGTCTAAACTGACTTCTGCCTGATGGCTATTACCGGCAGGCACTGTTGACTCCTGGGGATTGGTTTCTACTCGTTGGGATTCAAATGTTACCGGTTTAGGTGCTCTGTCTGCCATCACTTCCCTCTGCTCTGATTGATTACTTGGTTAGTGTGACTGTTCTCTTATTTTTTAATTGAATTCTTGAAACTACGCTTATTGAAAAGTCGGCCAACTTTCCCACATTTGTGTATCTTTTACTGCCTTTGCACTGTCTCTTCCTTTCCTGCTTGCTCAGCCAGGGTGGAGATTTGACACAACGTGGACTTTGGGCATTCCGGGGTTTAGCATCCGGATTCAATTGTCACATTTTGGTTGTCTCCTCAAGGATTTCCTGATTTACAAGTATGTCCATGACTCCCTCACCCTCAGACTGCTCCTTCTGGTCAGTCTTACCCTGCACAGTTTGGCCTGTGGTCATGGTCACGGGGATATTCTCAGTAAAGAGGTCTCGATCTTCTTTAACCCAAGGTTCTGGGCTTGATGCTTCAGTGTTGATGTGCCTTTGAGTATTTTCCATCCTGTGTATCTCAGCCATAGCCTTTATTATTTTTGGGGCCTGTCTTTCCGGGCTTGCTATTAATTTCGGGGCCCATCTTTCTGGGCTTGCTTGGGTTGGACCTGCGATGAGGGGTCCTTTTCATTATCGAAGTCGGAAATGTCACCTGCGGATTTTGATCTGCTCAGTTTTACTTCTTTGAGAAAGCCACTGATAATGTGGGTAGGGTGGTTAATTTGTCTAATATCGGAGAACAGGAACCGGTACTGGGGATTTCATAAGTTCTACAATTTGCTGCATGGACTCTGATAATAAGTGAATTAAGCTTCCTTAACTTTTCACTACCCCTGCCACATAGAAGCTAAGCAAGTTGACTTGGGTATCCATCTTATCAGAATAGTAGTACATTGCTGCTGCCACCGTTGGTTACATTGTGTACAAAAGTGATTGCCAGTCAGAGCAGTCACCTTCTGACACCTGTGAGTTCCACAGGACTTGATGGGCATTATACTGCAAGATTGGCTGAATCTTTCCGCAGGGTAGTACCTTTGCCAATCTTGTACACACTACTCTCAGATGTATTACTTGGGGGAATCTAGCACCTGTTCACATGGTTGTCTAGCTGTAGTGTTAGAAGGCTCTTTTTGTCTTTAGCTTCTTGAGGGTAAGCCAAATTCAAACAGAGGGAAGCAATCTCTTTTGCGTTCAGACTTGCTAGAGCCTGTTGGAGTCTATTTCAGTTTCAGGGTCTGAGTCTGCTAATTCTGCTACGTTTAATAGGTTGTCTCTTGTTGCCGCCAAATTACTTGTACTACTGACATTACTTCCATTAAAGGTGCCTGATCCTTGGCTGACTAGCAACGCCTTAACTCCCCCTGGCACTGGGCTAAATAATTCTAGTTCATTTACCGCACATGCTGTGTACACATGTTGAAATGGGGAGTCGGTACCACTTTTGTTTTTCACGCATATGGAAGAATCAGTATCTTTAGCTTTGGAATATGTTGAGGCCTTTTCAGTTTCAATTTCAGTATCAGTTTCTGATTCTACTAAGTTTACTGCATGTATTAATTTGCCTCTTGTTGCTGCCATGTTGCTTGTACAGCTTACATCACATGTGGCTAGTCCTTGGTTAACTGGTCAGCACCTCAAGTTCCTGTAGCTGGGGCTGAGTAGTTCAAAATCTTGATCCAAACATGCTCGGAACCTCTGTTGGATTTCTTGCATAGGGGTGTATGGTTTCACTTTTACTTGCATCTTCGCTTGCTATTTCCCCGTGTGTGGATGTCTTGCCGGTTGAGAGTTTAAAGAATGTAAAAATCATGGGCGTACTCAACATTGCTTCTGAAAGACTCATGTTGGGATCCTTTGTATACATGTTGCATGAGTGGTGACTATTATTCACACTAATCAACATGCACTGCCGCCTCCTGCGCTTGGTGCCTGCTGTCGGAATTGTAAGGACCCGGCCTGATCTTATAACTCGATGTTGCAGCCTCTGTCTCTGCTCCTGGCTTGTCTCACTTTTCGTCCTCCTTTTTTTCAGCTTCTTAGACAGCATCTCGCTGCAGACAGAGATGTGTGGGCATGAGTTCGGATGTTGCCCTTTTCCCTTCTCCAGGAACTCCTGTGTTGATGCTCCTGTATGTCGCTCCAAATGTCAGGTATGGCGTACCATACCCTGCCTCTCAAGGGAGCATAAGATAGGTGATGAAGAAAAAGAGAGGAAGGAGTGTGCGCAATCTGGTCCCTAAACTGGTGTGTGGCTCTTTAGTCTGGCCAGTAGCTTTTGCTTATATCCTATCAAGCCCCGGGACACAAGACTCAGGGAACACATGACCTGGTCCTCTGCCGGAGGGGTGGCGGAAGGGAAAAGAGGTGCAACTGGCCAGGCAGAGTAAGACAAGAGGCAAAGCAGGAGGATAACTCCAGGAAGTTGAAGCCAAGGAAGAGCTGGCGCACTAAGAGAAAGCTAGAGCACGAGTGAGTGCAGGTGCAGTGACTGCTGGTCCAAGTGGTCTGGGTGACTGGAAGTGATATAGTCTTTCCTCAGCCTCTCAAAGCCCCCACAGACCATTCAGTAATCTGATAAAGCTTGCCCCCTCACTTATCTCTTGTCCCCCTCCCTCCCCCCAGATGCCTTAGGAAGTCTTCCCCAATCTACCCCACCGCTCGGCTGGGCACACTGGATTGGGCACTGAGTTAGACCCGCTGAAGTCACAACAGGTGAGGGTGAGTCGGCAGCAACCACAGACCACACTGGGACCTGGCCAGGTAACCTCTGCGGAGTGCTGTCTGCCCCTGGAGCCTTTCCGACGGCTAACCTGCTACAGAGACCTTTCTCATCTTACCTGGAGCCGAGCTCTCCACCTCCCCCAGAGCCTCTTTTGCTTCTTCGAACGTTCCTTCCAAGGCCACGACCACAGGCAGATGTGGTGCTGTGAGGTTGGGGTGTCCACGGCTGACGGGCCAACGGCGGCTATAGCAGCAGCAACAACGAGCAGGAGTCTCCCCCCTTCCTCCTCGCTCCTCCTCCTCCGTGTGTCCATGTGTGAATGGCACTTGCTAATCATATGCTCAAAGACTTTGCTATAAAAATGGTTATTAGCAAACTAAATAATCCACTTCCTATGGAATCCTGGTTCTAACTATACATTATCAGTTGTTACTGTGTAGTTATAGTTAAGTCAGTTTCTATAGTTAGAGCGTTTTTTGTTCTGTCAATAACTTTGGTGCCATGTGACAAATTTGCACAAAATGCTTAAATCAAAATTGTTCTGCCACCTCAGCTCTTTCACATAACGTTTTGTCCCAATCCATTATGCGATTGCCAAGAAAAAAGAGGCAGAGGCCCAAAACGTTGAACATTTGGTCTCTGATATTGAAAAAAACAGCTGAAGGAAATGTCACCAAATTTGAGAAAAAGTTAGAACCTTACTCAGAAAGCATGCTGTTTGTGATTTGGTGTCCATCTGTTCACACGTTTTCGAGAAATTTGAATTTAAAGTTAAAGTTAGGTATACCTGGTAGGTATATCTTGATGGTTGGTTCAGCCAGCCCTGGAACATCATCACCATCTTGGAGGTTTTTGCCTTTGACCTTTTTTTCTCCCATGGGGCTCCTTCCAAAATGCGCCTTCTGCTATGTGCTACTTAGTATCGTCTGCACCGTGGCTACTGGAAGGGTCTGTCTTTAACTCTGGCAGACTACATCTGTGAAGATCTGGACATCCAGACTAAGAAGCAGCCAGAGAGGCTCTGTTATGTGTCAGCCCTGTGACATACCTTGGGAATACTGCGGTACCAGCAAAAAAAAAAAATATGTGTTGGGCGTATGCAGAAGGATGGGTGTCAGTGGGGTGTGGGTGGAGGGCCTGGCCAGGTCTTGAGCCCAATCCCTAGCTGAGCATGGCCAAAGGCAAATCTTTATTACTCAGCTGGTTCCTAAGCTGTGATTTTTGCAGTGTGAAAATAGTTTATTTTATGCATGGGCGTCCTACATTACAGCTTCAGGAGTATACTCATCTAGAGTACCCTGGTAGTTGAATGTAACCACTGAGAAACATGGATGGGATGTTCTGGGCATGTATGAATTGATCTCCAGATTCCAAGAAAAGTGCACTTTTGTTGATAGCTGGGTGGACAGCAGGAACTATTTTCCTTCTGATCATTTGAGCCACAAAACTTCAGTGTCATTTACAAGAGTTATTACTAGCTACATATGAGTCTTCAAGGGAAAGGTATATGTGGCCTCATTTTGACTATGATGTGCAGCCTTGTGTCTTTCAGGGTGGTGGAAGTCATTTCCTCCACCAACCTGGCTGGACCATCACCTGAACTATTTTTGAATTCTCTGCCAGCCCCAGGGAGCTCTCAGTGGCTCCTCTGAAGGTACTGAAAGTTTGGTGAGCAGATGCCATGTTTCAGGTGGCCATTCATTAAAACAATATTCTCCAAAAACAACCTCCCAAACTAAGACTTTGTTTTTTTTAAATGACCCAGACACCCTGGATATTTTTTCCCAGGGTGTCTGGTCATTTTTCTTTTTTCCAGTTTCAGACTGTCCGGGTTACCCTCATGGTCCCAAAATGAAAATATAAATCATCAGACAATGCACTCTAATTAAAGTGGATGGTCTGATGTGCACACAATGACCCTCTTCCTTAAGCAGAAGGCAAGAATCAGGCTGTTGCTGTAGGGTTTCCAATGGTGGAGCACTGCTGTCCGAAGCATGATGATCCACTGGACTCAAAATACTCAAAATAGAGCACCAAGACTGTCAGCTTGGCGGATAGCCTACTCTGCCAAATATGTGGCGGTGTACTCGGTCTTCCAAAATCAAACTCATGCCCATTGTTCTTAGTTTACTGTTGTGACAGCATGCCAAGTCAGAAGAAGGACCTTTTTGAGAGTCAGGTAACCAAAATGTACTTATTTTTATGAATAGGTTTACAAGTTTTTTTTTTATAAATCACCATTTTGTTTTTTTCATTCCTCTTCCTTGTCTGTGCAGAACTGTTTTTATAAAGAATGGACTCAGTTCAGTTTGTCATGACGACAACAATTAATAATTTTCTGCTAAGGGTCATTTCTGGCTATTGTGTGGCTATTTTATGAAATTGTTTTAACAATGTATTGTATATTTATTTTGTACTGCGTACGTATAAGAAAGTACCTTTTTTGTGTTAATTTCATTGGAGTTCACAGTTCTACGTCTTTGGACCTGATCACATTTACTACTAAGTTGGTATTCAGTGCTTACCAGCTCTATCCAGTCTGTCACATTCTGAGGATTTATCTGTTTTGCTACTTATTCCTGTGGTTCTGTAATGTACTTCTAATGTCACTATTTGTGGGTTTATGCACACGGGTACCTAAAGTTCTTTGTCTCGTCACAAATTACATATCTTTTCTGTACAGTTGGGGAGTGTCACGTGATCTATTGATCCTTCTTGGGGCCACTCTGGACTGCATTGGTGGGTAACTTTCTGGATCTACCCTTTTCGCACTATTGGACTTAACTCAAGTGCCTGCCACAACTACACAGTATGTTGTCTGATATTGCATTCCACAGCCTGAGGAAGTCACCTGTGTGACGAAACACGAGTCGGCTGTTGTTGTGACGATGTGCATACTGTATTTTGCTGAACACTTCATATCAAAATAAAGATCGAATTGGACTCAATCAATATGCAAGAATCTTTAATGGACATGATACATGTTTTTCTTGGACTGTCTTTTGAGTGCATTCAAATCTAATGTGTTTTCATCTAGGACTGCAGCTGCCCAGGACTACTATATTCAGCCTGTACGAGCAAATATAGGCAGCTAGTAACTGTTCTCTCTATTGTTGATGAATTGGAATTTATTTACCAACACAAAAGCAAAAGTAGGTGACATCTTTAAGCCAGGATCAAATTTGACACCTCTTGCACCAAGGACACTTCTACGGAAAGGTCCTGGCCTCCTTCTGCTTTCTGATTAAAAACAGCTCATGATTCTTCCCAATTATATTTTTTACTATATCTCAAATTCATTAATTCTTTTACAGTGAGCATTATTTTTCAAAGTCTTCTTACGAACAGCGTTTACTATTTGTTGCATACAGCACTGTATCCAATACTTTACCGGCCACTTTCTCCTTTCCTGCTGAATGGCTGTGTTATCAATCTGCAATACTGTGATTTTGATCTGTTGCTTCTTTGTCTCTTCTGTGTTTGCTCTTCCCCGGAGTAACGCTTTTTTACCATGTTTGTGATTGGCTGCTGTGTTGTAACCTTTCACTGCTGACATCATGTAACTACTTTTTTTTAAATTGATTATCACTGCATTGGAGTGTCTGTTTTACAGAGCACGCTCACTCTATAAACTTTATTCTCCCCATTTCCATCCTCCGGCCCTTCCCTCACGCCCTCTTTATGCCCCATCAGCTTGGCAGATGCAGTCCTCCGGATGCTCTGTGAAAGCAATTGGCTTAGTTAAAAGCCTAGAAAGCTATGAAAATACTGCTTTCTATACTTTCAAGATAGCCTCCATGGTGCCAAAGACGTTTTAATGCATGGGCAAAGTGGGCTCTGGCCCAGGGCCCCAACCTTTCAGGGGGCCTCATGATAGAGTCAGCTCTATTCTACAGAGACACTTGCCCTGATTACCTTCAAAAATTCTTAAGCGGATTGTTTCAAATATCGTTTTCCTTTAATTTATTTTTAAAGTGGGTGATGCATGGGAGTCGATAACAGACATTTTGCAGAGAAATGTTGTGTTTATGTTTCACACAATATCCATAAAAATGTTTCTTTTCGATCAAAACAGGACTTTGCATATTCCTATGTCACCGAGATCATTTGTAGTAATATTAGTGAGCTGCTGCTGTGTTACAATATTGAAAACACACGTCACTATGCCTGAATATTAGATGTAAACACATTTAGAATTTGGACCAGTGTGCCTGTGCACTGTCGGTGACCTGGTCAAAGAGGGCATGAAAGAGCTGAAACTGGATCATAACTTCAAAGCTGTTCCAAACAGGGGCCCCCAACATACGTTTGGCCCAGGGCTCCCAAAATCCTTAAGATGTCCCTGCATGGTGCGTGACAAAACAAGTGTTGCTTAGTGAGGCGACGACAGCACACATGTTGACATAGCGCACACTGTGTCATGCTGGGCAGCATCCATCTTGAAAGTATAGAAAACAATGTTTTAATTGCTCTCTAGTCTTTAACATAGCTGCTCATGCACTGGTAAACGCTGAGCAGGTCACTCACTGAACATTGAAAGGTGAGACAGATTGACATTGCCGGTGTTTGTCCTTATTTAGCCCCCAATCTCTGGTGAGCTCTTCTGATTGACCTCAAATCCATAAGACCTCATCTCAATTTTGGTAAAAAGGTAACGCCTTCCTATGGTAGCCTTTGCGTTATGTTCCCCTTCCCTAGCGCCAAGAGACCTTCCACTGTAAGAGCGTTCTTCTATAAATCCTTAATAACATAACAAAATCCCATCCCAGATAATCACCACTTGAAATTCAATGTAGAAAGAAAGCCAAAGTGAACGAAAGCCTCTTTATGAAAGCAATAACGTCACCCTCTGCTTCAGCTCTAATATGAACTCGTTCCCATACACATCAATCTTAGCTATCAAGAGAATACAAACACTTAAGATTAAAAAGGCAATTAAGCACTTAGATGTATTATTTCCAACAGTGCTCTCGAAAAAGTAATTTATTTTGCAATACTAGATCTGCATGTTTCCCTTACACAGGATATAATTAGGGCAAGAACAGTTGTGATCGGATTTTAGTTCAAATTAATGATTAACATGGCAAAGTATTATGATGTTGTTTATCATGCTGTGTGCGATGTAATTTAGTGAAATAACATTGAGGCCTACTTTGTGGCAGTTATTTAGCATTTCAGACTTCTTAAGAGGCTCGACAGAGTTCCCTGAACGATTATTTCTTTCAAATTGCAGCTCCAGGCACAAGGTAGCAGCCCACAGCACGCTGTAAAGCACCGTCGAGTGCTGGAAAGAATTTTACATTCTGCGAAATGAAATGTGATACTTAAAGAATTTTGCTTTGGCGTGAGGCACATAAACCATCTATAGAAGCGCGTGGGGAAACAAGACCGCCTTTGAACTAGTTGGAGTTTTAGAGGCGTACGAAAACCGTCTCGTTTTTCTCTTCAATTTGGATATATCATCAGCTTTTGCCACATTGTTTAGAAGTCTCAAGAAAGATCCTGTCCATTTCATGCTGAGATTTGTGGGGGATTGAAGGGGGGGCACTGTGTTTAGAAGTAACTTCTGGGTTTAAATTCACCTGTTGCAGAGTTCCTTGTGTGTCCAGCAATTTTTAAGCAACAATAAAATGTCACACTAACTCTGGTGATTAATGTTCCTGCTAGAGAGAGCAGAGATTTGTCTAGTGGCAGTTGTGACACATAAAGTAAGTGTAAGTATGCCAGCTGCAAAGAAATTGCACTATGCAGCTCGCATGACTGGATTTTATGTGGATAGCTCAGTGGGTTACTGCTTTTGTCACAGAGATCCTTTTATTACTTGCAGTTCATAAATTATAATCCTAATATAGCACAGTGACCTATGAACTGTCATCAAAGAGCTGCAAGCAAACTGCAAGGTATAGGTTAGAACGTTAGGTTTATTTCCCCAGTCTTTCCTTATCCTAATGTTGCTGAACAGGGTTTGTTTGAATAGAAATACATTTGTAGTAGTAAAGCCAACCCCAACCACTGTAATCCTGAGTTTGTGCTTATCCAGACCAAATACTCTGAAAATGTACTGCCTGATTTTATAGATGGCATTTGATTCCTACAACTTGTAATCCTCATTGTTTTATGTAACATTTCCTATAGACTGAATTACACATATGATTTATTGGTTCTGTATAATGTGTGTGTGATCCAAAGTGCTCTGACACCCTACACTGATATGAGTAGTGCTATAAAACAAATTAAATGCATGTGCGAGGGGGGCTATGCAGAGATGAGAGGAACTGTGGGAAGGCGGTATTGAGGTAATCTGAGGAGAAGGTCACTGAAAAGTACATACAGGGGGCCCCCTATGCTCTGAACCCGGTCCGAAGCTCTCAGGCCAGGGCCCTGCCAGTGCTGGAAAGGCCCCCGGAGGTCACCCCCGCACCGTGGGGGCTGCGGGGCTTTTGTTATGCCACTGTTGTGGGACTGTAGGAGATGTTGGACCAATGGCAATATTGTGACATCAATTCACATATATGTTTTCTCCCAAGATCCATGGTCTCCTTCACAATACCCACATTATGACCATTGATGGTTTTTGCCTTCAAAGCAGGAACACCAGATGCCAGACCAGACAGAGAAACAACACATGCATCTGGACTCTCTTTCTCACACACACCACACACATACTCAGCTTATAGGTTGGACCAACTTAAAAGGCCTTTACTTAATTAAAATGATCATGTAGTTTGAGCTGTCTCAACCTATTGGTGTTGGGGGGACTGTTATATGATCTTCCGGTTGGCTGCATGGATTGTGTTTTAATCCCTGCCCGTGAGCCACTGTCATCGTGGTGGTCCTCATCAGATGATATATTGGGCAATGCCTCCGAGCTAACAGGGCAGAGTCAAGAGGAACACTTCATCCACAGTGTCTTTACCAGGAGGATTCACAATCACTCTATTTGAAGGAACAATTGACAATTTTCTGTGGTGCAAGTAGCGGCGGGTGTTGTCTACTGACATACAACACATATTACATGCACTTTGACCCTAGTTGCAACGCACATTACATGCACTTTGACCCTAGTTGCAACGCACATTACATGCACTTTGACCGTAGTTGCTGTTGGCCTGAGGTGCATGCAGTGAGCTCTGTTATAGAAATCTGGTTTCTAGGGTGAATACTGTGGCAGGGCGCTTTCAATCACTTTTATTTTCTAGACCCTAAGTCTTCTCTCTTGTGTCAATACCTGCAATAATGCACATGATATGAAGTGTGGCATCGACTGATTCTACTTGGGGTGTCAGCTGCTGGATGGAAGGACAGAAGGATGATGGCACTCTGTTTGTGGCTGATATTGATTGACATTACATTTTCAGCTACTTTTTTGTTTGTGCCCCCCCTGATGTTGTAGCATCTTTTACACTGAGCCAATCAATACTCTTGTCAGAAAGTACAGATATTTCCATTCAAAAGTGAGACGAGGCAAAATAGTACCTCCCCATCCTTGGAAACTCCAGCAATAAGCATTCCTCCTCAGGAAATTTCTTTGTCTCTTTCCACATTCTGGAAGAGTCTTATTAGGCGAGCACTATTTAGGTTAATTATCACATTTTAATAATGGCAGTTTTCTAGACAAAGCTGCTGCAGCAGGGAGGGGGATAAAGACGTTCCTAGCTGTGAATTTCCGCTTTTGCATGTCTCAGTCAGACTCTGTAGCCACAAGCAAGTAGAGTTACTTGAGGCTTCAGGTATGGGACCTGGATTGCAATCTGCTGCCATGCAGTAGTGTTTTTTTTTAAATTCTCTTAGGTGTGACTTTATTTCACTCAAGGTTTTGGGAGCTTTTTTGATAGAGAGAGATTTGTGACGCACGAACATTCACTATTTTGTGATTTTGCAAAAAATGCGAATGTAAATTACCATTTTATTCTTAAAGTTAAGTATGAAGTGGCCATGACAGGCGCATGAGTAGTAAGAAATAAAACGGATAATATCCTTAATATATTGCTTACATGTTGTTAACTAACATCTATAACCCAAATCCTTTTGACGCGGAATTCGGCTTTACTTTGTAGATTAGTTGTAAGGCAAATATGAGTTTTGAGATGACTCGAAAAAGTGAGAGCTTTACTAGTAGATATAGACACGAGCAGGGCTTACGGAAAGACTACAAGAAAAGAGTTTAATTGAAAGACCCATATATGAGCATATATGGGTATATGAACAAAATACCCACATTATTAAAAAAAATGTATATGGGGAGTTATAAGTAGAAGAAAATATAATGTATGGGGAAACAAATTAAGTCAAGCACCTTCTAATTTGCTTTGATACGCTAGAATGTATGTTTTGACGCCATTATAGTCTCACCTGTGGGTAGGACGTTACAGCAACAATTTGCAGTTAATAGTCAAATCGGATTTCTTTCTCAGGTCATGGCGTCTTCTCTTTCTATGCACCGCCGCTCTCCATTTGCCCTGCTCTGTGTTCATTTTATTTGACTGATATTTGCTATTTCTCGTGCATGTCGACTTTAGGCGATGTTATGAGAGTGCGTGACATGACTGATGAGGTATAGCAATAGACTCCTTCGGTAGTGCCATGCACCATTAGACAGTTCTGTACATTTCAGGGCCAAAGATCGTGATGGATCACTGTAGAGTGAAACAACTAAATGCCCTCCCTCCCTGCCTTGTGCTGCAGCTACAAGATGTTAAGTAAAAAGCTGTGACTGCATCTACTAGAAATGGATACATGAGTACCGGTTCTTCCATTTTCAGAGGCATTGTTTTGAAAGCAAATGTATCTACAGGCTATTCTTCCAACACTCTCCATAGTTCTAAATTCTAACTTATTTGCTTTGTTTTTATTTTCTAAGATTGTGTTATATGTTAGGCAGGCAATCTGTATAGGTAATTGCACCAAAAGGCGTATATGGAAATGACTCATCAGTACAGAAACAAAGGGGTAATGGATGGACATCCCTCCTATAAATGAACGGTAATGCGGGGGGAGAGACTAAATTTTGCACTAAAGCATGCAGAAAAAATAATGCAATGGTAAGCAGAGTCCAACTTTTCTGTCACACTCAAGGTGCTGGAATTATTGAGGTAAAATAAGTCAGATCCATTAAATATAGGTAGGTGCACATAAATCAAGTTAGAGGCCTAACGCTGAGGACATCCCTTGTCGGCTAAGTTAGGTTACTAGTGGTAGACAATGGGTGAAGCAATGTACACAGATGGCAATATGAGGAGGCTTCACATTTAGGCCCTAATTACGATGAGACACGGAAAGTCGGAGGCTTTCCGAGTCTCATTGAGGGTTTAACTTTCAACTGCCGCATTACAATGCAGGCGGTCGAAAGTGAAACTGGGCGGTTATTCCAGCTGGATTCTGATGGGCTCAAGGAGCCCGTTGGCCAGTCGGAGGCCTGCCTGTAATCCCTGTGGACGGTGTTTCCATCGTAGGGATTACGATGTCGGTTTCCGACAGGCTTTCCATGTCGGGCTTTCCAACATGTATTACATGGAATTTAAGTAATACATTAAAAAATATATATAACAATGACATTCATTTATTAACTCATACATGAATTATCGAAATACATATACTTTTATAGCCTTTGTATCAATCAAGTAAAAAAAATTATGAAATGCTTTTATTAGAAAAATAAAAACAATTAAGTAAAAAATGTAAATATTTTATATCAAATAAAACACAATATAAATATATTTTAAAGCAATATAAAACATACTTTACATGTATTACCCATTATAAATATTTTAAGAAAATATGTATTTAATTCATATTTTCAAAGTACTTAACAGCATACCAAATATATAAAATAATTTAAAAAATAAAACACAATATAAAAGTTATTACAAGCAACAAACTAATTTTAAAATATATACTTTTAAATTAAATATGTCCAAAAACAATTACAAAAAAACTTCTGGATGAAGTAACATGTAGTATCCTAACTCCAATCTACAATCATTAAAAAACAAACAAATAAAATGTAATTCAAACACACTATTCTAACCATAATGTTACAAATCTCGGGGTAAATGTATACATTGTGGGGTTGGGCAGATTTACTATTCTAACTTCAGCCTTACAAATATTATGGAAAGTGCATATATTGAAGGGGCAGGGTCACATTTACTATTCTAACTGCAGTCTGACAAACGTTGGGGAAAATGAATACATTTGCAGGGTTAGATTTTCTTTTCTAACTCCAGTCCAACAAATACTGGGGAAACTGCATACATTAGTGGTGGGGAGGGAGCCGATTTATTATTTTAACTCCAGTCTATTTAACATTGGGAAAAGTGCATACATTCAGGGGCGAGAGCAGGTTTGATTTACTACTCAAACTTCAGACTAACAAACATTGGAGAAAGTCACCAGTAGAACAATCACTGGGGAAAATGCATACAAAGTGCATGCATTCTAGATAGGTTGCAGAGTCAGATTTACTATTCTAACTCCTGTATGACTAATATCGGGGAAAGTGCATACAATGGGATGCTGGTGGGAGGGTAGGGGGATTTACTAATCTTTCTCCAGTATAACAAACACGAGCATATTTACTAATTTAACTCTAGTATAACAAATTATGGCGAAAATGCATAAATGTGGGAGGCATACTGAACAATGTAACTCCATTCTGTTAAATATTGGAAAAAGTGCTTATACTGAAGGGTTCTTATTTATTACTCTAACTCGACTCTAACAAACAATAGTCCTACTTTACCTTGAATTCTTTGTCTTAAAGATTTCCTTTTAATCAGGACTGGACGACACAGATTGACCAGTGGGTTGGATGACATTACCACGCCTTACTTCATCACGCACATCTTTACATTGCTGATTTTACAATGCATACTAGTACCACTCTTACATTCACTCACATTACAAACACCTTCACCACGCATTCCACTACCACGCATACATTTTACAAAGCTTACTGTTTCTGAAAAATCCTGTCACAGTCTAACACTGCCACCTACTGTTAAAAAAATTATAAATTAAATCTTAATATATTTAATTCATTGCCTTTGTCATTTGGTACTATTTGAACATTTTATCATTTTGGGGGGAGACACCCCAAACCCCCTTTTTTTAATTACCCTCAAATGCGTGGTTTTGTCTTGCGTTGTAAAGACTTGCGTGCCAACAGTCTTTATGATGTAAAAAATGTGTGTAAAATGTAATACAAAGCAAAAACTTCGGAGTACACATTTTGTCATAGAATGTAGCCAGTCAATATTTAACATTCCATGATAAAGAATGGGCAATATTTGGCACATGCCACATTATTTATTGCAGAAAACTTGGCTCTGCTTCTGCACAGCATATTGATGGGAATGCAACATTTATAATGCCTGGTGCTCATTCTTGTTCAGGTACAGCTAAAAGTGGACTATTTATCTGGGTTTCTCTTGATGTCAATTGTGCTGAACTAAACTTATTTAAGGATCACCAATTATACAGGTGATTGAACTGCACTTTAAAAAACTGGCCTTCCTATTAGTATTTAATTTTTATAATCACACTTTTAGTGTGGCTAAATAGATCAAATATGATCAATCTGTCCTTAGTAATGGATCACATATTTGAAAATTACATCCCCCAACTACAGCTCTCATATTCTATTATCTGGGACCTCCAGTCCAACAAACATTGGGGGAACTGCATCATTTAGGGGCGGAGTGGGTCATATTAACTACACCCAAATAGTACAAGTACCCATAAAAAATAATTTAAGAAATCTGAAATACTTTAAAAAAAACACTACATTTCAATTAAATATCTTTAAATTGGAAAACATATTTCAAGTTGATTGTGCCCACAAATGCAATATTTTTGAAATATGACAGTGTGGGTCTGTCTTATGTGACAATATTGGCTACCTACTTGGGCCAAGATGTTTTAGTATTTCAGTTTTTTTGTTTTCTGTTTGTTTTGTCGAGTGACACAAACATTTTTGGTGTAATACTTTTCTAATGTTATAATGTGTTGTATACAATAATATTCTCCTAGAAGTATTTCTTATGATGACAATGTGGCAGAAATTGATGAAAGAACATTTACAGCCAACATTGCACGTTCTTTTTGATCACAAATGCCTGTTTGTTTCAGTGGCAAACATGGTTAACTTTGCCATTCAAGATGGTGCCCATCTTTGTTCTAATGTTGGTGTAGGAACCAAGAGTAAAAACACACTATATGGGTCATTATGCACTCATTTACCCACTGGGATTTCAAGTTTGCAAATTCACCCAATGGTATATGTGGGGGAGCTTGTGCTAATGTAATGTTCTTTAAAATGATGCATGGTTGTATTGCCATTTGCTTTGAGAGTCTTTAAAGATGGCAATTGCTTTCACAATACGTTTCCAGGACAGACAGTTCCTTCATTTACGTTCATGAACATTGCACTATTTATACGAACTTTGAAGTCTGTGATATCTCTTGTGAGCAAGGCTGAGTGTCGAAGCTCATTGAAGTGCTTGCACGTTTCACTGCCACTGAGATGATTTGACAATACATGAATTTTAACCTACAGGTCTGGAATGCATTTGGCTTCCTACTGGAGAAAAAAATTGGAGGCTCCTGCTTGTGTACCCAAACACTCACACTCATCCCACGCACCACCACCAACAGGATATTGAGTGAGTTAATTTTGTGGACAATGATTCAGCCCACTGGCAATAGATTGTGTAAAATACCAAATATGTATATATTTTTCTCCTCATATCAGGATTACTCTTTTCTCAGGTTATTTGCCCATGTTATCACACTATGGACTCATTGAAGTTACTACATATAGTATAGGATACAGCTACAATGGACTCTTTGACTGTTCCAACATGGTTGTCGAATATTTAATTACTTGTACATTGAACTATTGTTTTTCATATGTTATAGGGTTCATACTGATAAATATGTATTGTTGAGATATATGTTCTGTGCCGACCTATGGAGCCACAATATAGTTTGTTTTGGAGTAACCATGTGTTGTTTGTATTTTCATTAAATGATGGCAGACTTGAGAAATATCAAGTACCTGATCATGGAAGTTGTTGTCCACCTTTTGTTTTTACTGCTGTCGCTCAACACTGTGTATAGGTATGCTCTTGCGGAAAATCACTCACAGAGGCCCTGTGATCAGAGTGACGGCCACTCTTTCACACATTAAACTACGTTGCAGTTGTCTGTCTGAGTGCATGTCTTTTGTTCCCATCCTGAGGGAAACTATAAATATAAAAAATATATGTATATGTCAAAGGGAGATAAGAAATACAAATTTTAGTTATCCTGTGGCTAGACATTTTTTATGAAAAACAGGATAGTGATCCAGGAAGACTTAATTTCTTTGCAGTAGACAGAGTATCCACAAATGTAAGAGGTGGGAGCAGAGTGATGCAATTAAGACGTCTGGAATCTAGATATATTCTCGTCTTACACACAAAATTCCCGGCCGGTCGGAATAGAGATGAAAGTTAATGTGGGATAATTTCCTCACATTTGTAGAGGACATTTATTTTATAGCCATAATCATGAGGGTTTTTAACATCTAGAAACTTCAAACTGCTTAATTCTTAGATTTCATATATTGGAGGAATGAGGCTTTATTATGGGCCATGATATTCTCAGTATAATTGCACACACCACTTCTACCAGGTCCTGCTTTGCGGAATTTGCACAATGGATATGCTGCTATGGAAATTGTAGAGCTTGCTTTTTTATGGTGATATGCTGCTAAGTTATTTAAACTTATACAGAGTAATATTATGAAATTAAGAGGGGACTGTTTACATTTTTATTATTTTGCACATTCTCAATAAATAAGTTTACATTAATGGGAATATAATTTGTACTGTATTGGAAAATCTGATTAAGGCACTTTATGGAGATATGCTGCTGAATTACTTTTAATATTAACAAATGAATATAGGTATGTGGCTGCTATTATAATGATACTTCGCACACAACAGATGAACAGTTTTGATTTGAAATACTAGAGGGAAGTGTGGAAGGGGTGAAATATGAGAGTAAAAACTTGGTCTAAAAATCAAATGAAATCAAATAAAATAAACATTAAAATGGAATTATGAATTTGAATGAAGGGAACCCCAAAGGATGTCAGAAATTTAAATGGAATAATGGAAATAGAAATATTATCAAGAGAAGAAAAGAGGAATTTTTGTGAAGAGGGCACTGGCCCGGAATAAGTTGGTCATGCTCCATTCGCTCAAGAGTAAATTAAATTATTTTCTACCATCACAAATAGTGAACAAAGAAAAAGATAAACAAAGGGAAATAAAAAAAAAAAAAATATATATATATATATATATATATATATATATATATATCACAAGATGTG
This sequence comes from Calotriton arnoldi, assembly GCA_963921515.1. NCBI lineage: Eukaryota > Metazoa > Chordata > Amphibia > Caudata > Salamandridae > Calotriton > Calotriton arnoldi. The sequence goes on along the minus strand of CAWUFW010001520.1, from coordinate 871,436 downwards.
CATTGAAAGGGTCTGTCTTCCAAATTTGTTTGGAAGTGACGGATTGCAGTATTTCTTCTATATTTATGAACAATGCTTTTAAATGTTTCACAAGGTGATGGGGCTTGTACACTTTGAGAAAGGCTGAAGGCAGCCGAAACGCGTCAGTGTTTGAAGAAGCTGTAAAAAAAGGATTGTGAATAAGACACGCCGTCTGGAGTGCCGACTTTGGCGGTAGGGATTACATATATATCCAGTAGGTATTTATAGTTAGGACCATGTTTCAAAAGCGTTTTTTGACTTGCCGATATCTTTGGTGTTGTGTGATGAACCTTCACGAAATGTTCCCAAAAAAGGGTGCCGGTAATTCTTCTTGTGCATTGAAAGTTTTGGGGTGATCCATCGGTGGGGGCTAAGAAAAAGAGGTGTAAAAAAAAGTGTGTTTTCCCTTGTTAATTCCCATGGAACCTTAAGACACGCTGGACGGGATGACACCAAATTTGGCAGAAAGGTAGATTTGGTTTCGCAGATTGTGCTTTTTGTTATTTGGTGTAAATCTGCTCAGTAGTTGCTGAGAAATTAAAAAAAAATACAGTTAGTGATATCTGTGGCCATGATGACTTAGCACAAAATAACGAGCTTGTGCAGGGATATGCAGAGCTCTGATTGGCTACCAACACTTCAACCAGGAAGTGTTGGCAGCCATCTTGGAGATCAGCTTCATCCGAATCCCACAAAAAATGTAAAAAGAAAAATGAAAAGGGGCAGGGTAGAAATACCCTGACCCCCACCATGGTTTAAAAGCATTTAAAAAAAAAAAAATTGTAGCAAACTTGCGATATTCGCAGTGAAAAAAAACAAGAAGCGCAGGCTCCTGCACTTGCTTTTAAATGACCCCCGGGTGAGCCAGGACCAGGGGACATAACATGAAAATAGGAGGGGGTGCACGGGGCCCACCTCCTCCGACTTATAAAAGCCTCTGGGACCACCACTTCCCCGTCGCAGTGCTTTTAATTTATGCAGGAGGTACCTGTGTGGCAACCCCCGCACCCTGGGGACCACCATCTCTCCAGGGCAAATGTCAAATAAATGTGGGGGCCCAAGCAGCCCCCTGTAGCCCCAGGGACCTCCGCCTGCCTTGGGCATTTAAACATGTATGCAGGCGGGCCCAGTGGGCCCACCGGCGTCCCGGAGACGCTACCTCCCTGGGGCTAAACATATACAATTAATGCAGGGTGGCCTGTGCGGCCCCCTGCAGTCCACGGACCACCACCTCTCTAGGGCTATTTTAAAAATGAGGTGGGGGGCCGCAAAGACCCCCTCCACCTCCTCCCCAGGGCTATTTGTTAAGTTTAGCTGGGGGGCTGTGGGAAACCCCGCGCCCTGGGGACCATTAACCCCCCGGGGCTTCTTGGATTTAAAAAAGGAGGCCGTTCTCAACCCGGGAACCAACACCTCCCCAGGGTGGTCCGTTCTGAAGAAAGGAGGGGTCCGTATGGCCTCCTCCTGAAGCCAGAGATGGCCCTTGGGACCGCCATCCCCCAGGGCCGGCTCCTGCTATGTCCCAGGGAGCCCAACCCCCGGGACACAGGAGTTTGCTGTGGCTTGGTGGGTGCTTTAACAGCTCCTGCCAAGGCACAGCAAACACTCAGTTTTCAGCAAGCAAGAGCGGATAAATGCTCTCGCTTGCTGGAAGTGGAGCATTCATCTGTTTCCCTGCCCACTGGCAAGGGAGCAGGGAAACAGACTGCTTTCACACACAGTGAGTTGCAGGTTTAGCAGCTCCCTGTGTGTGAAAGCAATGCCGGCTCCTGCAGGTGGCGGAGAGCTGGCTGGGACCGCAGGGGCCTTGAGGCTCCCCCCGTGGTCCCAATGCACACTGGGTGCCCTGGGGGCACTTAGAGAACCATGGCCAGGCTCTGTGGGATAGTGTCCCCAGGGCCAAAATCAGTCCGGGGAGGGGGCCGCATGCCCCCTTCCTATTAACAAAAATAAACAATTGAAAGGCCAGGCTCCAGTGAATGGGATCCCCGGCGCCAAAATAGGCCCGGGAAGGGTGCCGCGTGGCCCCTCCCCCAGTGGAATAAGGCCAGGCTCTGGGGGATGCGGGTCTGAGGGTTGAAATCGGCCCAGGGAAGATTTGATAATGGGCCTGAGGGATGGGGCCACTAGAGCTGAAATTGGCCCGGCATGGGTGCAGTGCGGCCTCTTCCCCTATTAAAAAAATTAATTATTAAAAGGATAGGCCCTGGGGGATGGGGTCCCCGGGACGAAATCAGCCCGGGGAGTGGGGCTGCATGGCCTCCCTCCCCCATTTTTAAATGGCTGGGCCCCAGGAATGGAGTCCCTAGAGCCGAAATCAGCCCATAGAGGAGTGCAGCACGGCCTCCTCCCCTAGTAAAAATATAGGCCCACATCTCCAGCAAACAAAAAGCATTTAATTCTGTAAAGTTCAAATCATCCAAGTGTGTTTTCTCTGCAGTTCCACCTTGTAAAATTATCTGTTGAAGACGCTCGGGGAACAATCAAAATGGCAAAGAAACAGACACACAAGGTCACTGGAGACATTTCCTCTGCGTCCTTCGCGCAGCTATAGTGTAGGAGGTGCATTATACATTTAGCCAATGAGGTTTCACAGAAATTAAACCTCAACAGATTACAGTTAGGAAATAATATCTAAAAAAAAATGAAATTCACTGAAAAACCCCAAAGGTTACAGAGATGTTATAGTTAGGAAATAGAATTTTAAAAATGTTAGAACTCACTGAAAAAAACAAAGGTTATAGGGGCTTTATAGTTAGGCTCACATTTCACTTGTACAAAACTAGAGAAATTCAGCAGTTATAGTTAGCTGAGCTAGCTATAACCTATGCCCCCGCAATGCACTGCTTATGACCTCACATATTACATCACTCATGACATGGTCAGTGACATCACTAATGACATCACATCTCAAATGACATCCTGATGACATCTCAAATGACATCACTGATGACATCATCCACAGAACCACACACACCCACTTACACCCCCATACATCTCATACACCCACTCCCACACAACCACTGACATACCCATTCACAGACCCATACAAACACTCACACACCTACTCAATGATCCATAGAGCCACTCACACATAAACTTACCCATCCAGCCAGTAACGCAACCACTAACTCACATATATAGCCACTCAGGCACCTACTCGCTGACCAATACAGTTACTCACACATTCAGTCATACAGACATAGACACACCCACTCATATACCCATATAGCCACTCATACACTGAATCAGTTGCCCATACAGATACTCATATTTTTACTAGGAAATACCCCCCTTTGACCTGTATTTCTTCTGAAATGATCGTTACTGGACGGATGCGGACACGCCACGAATACTCGATTAACTTCTATGGGAGTTCATATGAATTGGAAATAAATTGAAGGATACCGACCCCCTTGAGGTGATCCCTCTGTTCAGGGTGAGGACAACTTTCCCCGATCCTGGTGTATTTAGAGAACCAACATATACCACACATAACATTGAATTGTAATTTTGTCTGACTCAACTTTGTGGAGTGGTGGCGCTCCGACATCGAACGGAGAATGTGAAGCTTTCATGCAATTAAGCAAACATTGGATAACGACAAGCACTGATAGGTATCAGCAAGAAAACGATGCAGTTTAAAGTCTGCTTCTAATCTATGTGATGCCCATCTAATTGGGACATCATTACTAGAATATACGTCCCCTTGGCTCAGTTGACTGTGTGACTCTGTACCCCATTTGGACAAGGTCCTGATGAAGGTGGTTCACAAGTTGTGTTAACCCACCGAAACGCGCGTCGATCTCGTGTGTCCAGACCTCTAAATTGTTCAGCTGTGAAAACTATTTATATCTGTTTGTTTTCCCATTTATCCGGATGAGTACATGTGTCTTGTATGATTGTGAACGATTGTGTAGAGTGAATGCTTGGGGTAAAAGTTTAGGTGTGTTGTGTAGAGGCTACTAAATGTATTTATTTTTGCATTTCATGTTTTATTTTTAACAAAAAGAAAAAGAAATTAAAAATATTGATGTAGGTTTTGTTAATAAATGCAAAATATCATGTTCACAAAGAATTTTTTCTTTATAAAGAAATAAGATGTTATTAAGAACAATAAATTAATTTCAATAATTACATGCATTTTTGATATATTCTGTTTGGTTTTTACCCAGAGTGGATTAAATCATTTCAGAAGAAATACAGGTCAAAGGGAGTATTTCCTAGTAAAAATATATGGTTGCTTTTCCCCTCTTACTCCCAGACCTCATTGCTTGATAGAGGGGGTCCCTGGTTTTCACATACCATACAGATACTCATACACCTACTCACTCACCCATGCAGTCACTCACACACCCACTCACTTGCTCATACATATACTAACACATATAATCACTCACCTATACAGTCACTGAGACAAGCACATACTCTCCCATACAACCTCTCCCACATTCACTTACTCACCCATACAGCCACTCACACACCCATTCACTCACCCATAGTCACTCACATACCCACTCACTCACCCATACAACCACTTATACACCCATTCATGCACCCATACAGCCACTCATGTACCCAGTTACTCACCCACACAGACACTTATGTACCTGCTCAGTCACCCATACAGCCACTCATTCACCCTCTCATTCACCATTACAGCCACTTACACACCCAATCACTCACCCATACAGATACTCACACAGCCACTCACTTACTCATACACCCACTGACACACCCACTGACACACCCACTCGCTCACCGATACAAAAAGTCACACACCCACTGACTGATGTATACAGTTTTTCACATACCCACTCACTCTTCTATACACCACTCACTCACCCACTCACTCACCCATACAGGCACTCCGACAGCCACTGTCCTTAGTATATATGTTTAACACTCAGTAACCTTTAGAAAACACTCACAATCACTGGATGATATCATCAGTGATGTCATATGGGATGTCATCAATTATGTCAATTGAGATGTCATCAGTGATGTCACTGACCATGTTATGAGTGATGTAATATGCAAGGTCCTAAGCAGTGCATTGCGGGGGAATACGTTATAGTTATCTGAGCTAATGATAACTGCAGAATTTCTCTGGTTTTGTATGAGTAAACTGGGATTCTAACTGTAATGTCCATGTAACCTTTGTTTTTTCAGTGACTATATACATAAGATTTGTGTTCTTAGTCTGCAGGGGGAGGATGTGCCAGTAATTGATTCTGTCCCCTTGCACAGCACGACCTCTGGGGTTGCAAAAGTGATGGAGATGATTCAAGGGCTGAGGGGTGAAGTTCATGAGCTAAGAATGGCTAATAGATTTCTAGAGGAAAAAAGTAACGACAACAAAACAATTTGTGAGAGTCCCATGCCCCGTGGGGGGGGGCATTATTACACTGCATGCCACTTCTGTATCACGGACCCAAAGAGAATAGCTTTCATACATATTATAAGGAATGGACACATTCGCAGATGCATGACAATGGTGGTAGGAGGGTGGACTCTAATCATATAGGTGGGAGGGCAACTACCCCAAAAACTCAGAATCCAGCAGGGAGAGACTGACAGAGAGGCCTGGTGCTGTCATTAATACCTCCCGCCATGTACATGATTCATGCAGGCCTAGGGGATGTATGTTGAGAAGGAGGTGCAACCACTAAGCTGTTTCATGTAAGCCAGAACCAGATTTGTGTGTCACGTCCCTAGGATTACAGAGGAGGGACGGAAGTATCAAAACCCCCTTATTATTAAAGTCACTCACTGGTTTGGGAAGACAAAAGGGTGTTATTCAATTATCAGGAGTGGCATTATATGTGCTAAGCAGATAGGGGCCACTGGGTAACATGAAGATGTAGTAAGAGTTTGAAAAATCGGGATATGGTAGATGGGCTTATTGTCCATGGACGCCCTAGGATTTGTGAAGCTTAAACAAAAATCTAGATTAGATACAGGTTTTATTATGAAGGGCAGCATCACCCTGGTGGGGGAGTGGATCAGGTCTATGCAGGAATAACAAGGTGAGCCATTTTGATTGACTCCTTACTGTTACAGTCTACACTCAGCTCTCTTACAAAAATCAGGTCAGACAGGTTCTCACTGTTCCCGAGTCAGGAAGGGAAGTGAGACATAACATTTCAGATGAAGTTCCCACTATTGCAAAATTGATGACACCCAACAATAGGGTGATGAGTGATGAGATTGCTTTCTCACACAAGGCTCTCTCTGTGAGCCCTCATTATAGCAGACAGGCCCATGTTCTAGCCTTGGCAGACCTTATTGGCAACCCCCATTTGGGGGGTACATCACCAAGGGGCTACAACACCTTGTCTGGCACTCATTTAGGAAACATGTTATAGCAATAAGGTTATCTGTACTGCCTCCCACACTTCCTAAAATACAAACTTTGGATTGAAATCTTATTTCTTGGAATGTTGCTGGTTTGAAAGCCAAAGTGGCTGATCCTGACTGGGGGACATTTACAAATGATTTTGATTTATGTCTTCTACAAGAGACCTTGTGTATCAAGCAGATGTATAGACCCGGGTCCACTACCTTCTATTGCCCAGCTGTCTCTCAGGGGAGGGGGCGGCCTGCGGATGGTCTTATAATCTGGGTAAAGACCTTGTTAGCCTGTGTTAACCTGGGTAATTACAAGGATTCATTTAGACACTCCAGACATCTTAGGAGCTCGGTGGTAGCCACTCAGCTGTTGGGGCTTTTTCTTCGGCTGGGGTTAAGAGCCTGCAATGGTAGGGCCAACTCAGATAGAAGGGGTGTCAATTCTTTAAAAAGAGATGAGCAGAAAAGTTGTATCGATTAAATATTTTTACCATTAAAAATGTAGGCTGCCATGGTTGATCTGCTGGTCATGAAGAGATACAATAGTGACCATAATGAGCTTCATTTAACAATCAATTGCATGGGCTTACAATAACAGTCTCACCTCATCTCTAAAATGGCAGGCAAACCTGGCCTTTCTAATAACAGACATGCACTCAAATGGTCTCAGGTGGTTCGGGCTAATAGTGTCCAAGTTAAAATCTTTGAGTTGGTTGCTAATAACCTCAAGAAAATTCAAAATGACCTTTCCTCTAGCTGCCTTAAACTATTTGTAAATAACATCCATGAACAGCTCTATAGAACTTACAGGCATTACTAACTAGAGAGCCAGGTAAGGCAAGCAAGTCCCAATCATGTGGCACATGATTTAATAAGTGCAGGGCAGCTACAGTACACCTGAATAGTGCACTAAAGGCTGGTAGTAGAGCAGAAATGTCCGCTACTAGGAAGGGTTATAAAGATACCTTGACACTAGCACAAATATCATGGGAACTGGATGTTTGGGAGACTCTGGTTGGGACAGCCAGGGAGAGGGATAGCAAGCTTTTCTGGGACATGGTGGGTCATGGGTCTCGACACGATGTGACCCCAATTGATTTCCATCTTCAGCGCCAGGTCTGGGTACAACACTTCAAAACAATCTATGCATAAAAGGATTTCTATGCCCCAAACACTATCCTTGATGACCCTGTATCCTTAAGAAACACTGCTGAGCAGCTAAATTTCTTCCTTAATGACATCATGGAGGCAATTAAGGCCATTCACCCAAACAAAACCCCCAGTCCTGATTCGGTGCCAGATGACCCATACTTATTGGAGCCATAGGTTAGGAGGCCCTATTTTCATGCACTTTTTAAGTCTATCCTGGAAGGGGGTCCTATACCCAGTTGATGGCAGAAAGTGGAAATTGTTCCTATTTTTAAAAAGGGCACAAGAGATGACCCTGGCAACTACAGGCCAATCTCAGAAAGTTTTCTCTCGTCTTGTACTTGGGAAGTTATTAGAGTGGATTCAGGTAAATGGTATACTTTCAGATTATAAGCCAATATGCAAGCTCCTGGGCTTTAGACAGTATTCCAGAGCCTTACGTACAGATACTAGAGAAGCAGTTATTGCAGTACCCAAATATATATGTGCAGCATGGCTCATACGGCACCAAAAGGAGCGTCTGAGAGAAGAGCTTGTAGATAAAGGCATGCTCCAGTGATGAGAGGCCCGTATGATAAAGGTCATGATTATTTGAGCACTTGGGTCTTTTCATGAGAAGCTATTAATTAACTCCCAGTAATTACTAGTATTCTTTGTCCTGATAAGCTGATACATAATGCTTTAGTACAACATGTATTAAGATAATGGTCATGTGTTTTTAATCTTTTTTTAAATCTGGATTTCACAGTTTTATCACTTTGTTTTTAATTGTTGTGATTATTTATTACTGAGTAGTACTGTTTGTTTTCTTGTGTTTTGATGGGTCCTATGTGATCTGAAATAAACTAATAATGATTATATATATACATATATATATATATATCCACATAAACAAAGTCACCTTACCCAAGCCCATTCACGACAGCGGTTACGCGGTGAGATGGTGAATCCCCTTACTTATTCCACATTGCTGCACTCTTTCGCCGAAACAGCAGAAACTGTGAACCAAAATTCTTGCGAAAAATAGTATTTAATCCAGTTAGTGGCACAACACCCTACGCTCCGAAACGCGTAGGGTGTTGTGCCGCTAACTGGATTAAATACTATTTTTGGCAAGAATTTTGGTTCGCGGTTTTCTGCTGTTTTGGCGAAAGAGTGCAGCAATGTGGAATACATATATATATATATATATATATATACACACACATATATATATAAATATATACACTCAAAAAACCAAAGGTTAAAGGGACGCTATAGTTAGGAAATAGAATTTTAAAAAACTTAGAAATTCACTAAAAAAACAAAGGCTACAGGGACGTTATAGTTAGTTTCAGATTTTACACATACAAAACCATAGCAATTCAGCAGTTACAGTTATCTCAAGTAACTATGACTTGTGCCCTAAGGTAACTATAACACGTGCTCCTGCATGCACAGTTTTTTCATTAATAAGTTTAAAGCAAATGTTGTTGTGATATTATCAATGATGTCATGAGTTATGTAATATGTGGGGTAATTAGCAGTGCATGGCAGGGGCATGAGATATAATTACCTTAGGGCACTGCAGCCATCTCTCAAGCATTCAGCCAATCCTGTGGCCATGCACGGAGGGGGGTTGGCCATAGTGCCTGGCTTTGTGGCAAACCCACAAAGGCAGTGAAACAGTGGCACCCCTCCCCAGGACGCTTTTGGTCCTGGAGACCCCATTCCTTGGGTCCCGGAAACATATTTTAGGGGAAGAGGAGCACCAGGCTCCCCTCCCGAGGCCGATTTTGGCCCAAGGGACCCCATCCCCTGGGCCTGGCCAATTACTATAGGGTGAGGGGGACTGCACAGCCTGGTCCCCACCCAGGGCATTCAACATATCCTGCTTGGGGGCTGCGGGGGGAGCCCCAAAGGCCCCAAACGGCTTCCCCCATCCAGAGGGAGCCGGCATTGCTCCTGCCTGCAGGGAGCAATATTCAGATCTGTTTCCCTGCCTGCATCACTGCAGGCAGGGAAACAGATCTGAAGTCCGCTCCCAGCTGTGTGGGAGCATTTGTAAATCTCCCGCCAGCTGGGAGCGGACTTCGTGTTTGCATGTCATCAGTGATCCCACTGACCATGTAATGAGTGATGTAATATGTGAGATCATAAGCAGTGCATTGCTAGCATAAGTTATAATTAGCTCAGGTAACTATAACTTTTGAATATCACTGGTTTTGTACGAGTGAAGTCTGAGCCTAACTATAACGTCCCTGTAACCGTTGGTTTTTTCAGTGAATTTCTAAGTTTTTTCTTATTCTGTTTCCTAATTATAATCTCCCTGTAACCTTTGTTTTCTTTTTAGTGAATTCCTAGTTTTTTTTTAATGCTATTTTTAACTATAACTTACCTGTAACCATGTTTTTCATCGCTGCTTAAGGACATTAATGCAGCCTATGATCTCTGTCTTCTCAGCAATTGCAATCTGAACACTGGTCACTGAAAAGCAAGTGCTGCTCTAGTGATGGATCACGTAGTGAAGCGCTCGCCTTGCATACAGCACCAGGCATGCAGTGAACATATAGGCAGGGCCACTAGAATTATGGGGCAGGGGAGGGGCAAATTAAGCAGCAGGGTTGAGTAAATTATGCTGCAATAAAAGGGAAATTATGTGGCACGTATAGTATTACTTCATAATTCTCTACTTTTTACACTTGTTACCACTGGCTGGGCATCAGGTGCACCTAATTAGTACCAGTTTAACACCCTAATATAGCAATAAGCAATAGAAAGGTGACCAGTCAACCTCTGCAAAAGGCCTGCCACTGAGTTGCAACGTGTTGCTGCATTTTTAGCAACTTTTAAACCATTTGAGCTAGGTATCATTTTTTTGTTAAAATCTGCAAATTATGCAGCAGATGATGGATTATGTGACGTGACGGCTTTGGTGTTGTCTGGTCAGTGATGAACCCTCGAAATTCAAAACGGAAATACCTTTTATGTGCAGGTGATAACAAGACCTCTGCAGTGAGCACTTATTGAGACTCACGTCCAGTCCAAAGTTTGCTGCCTATGCTTACAATGGTGAATAGTTTTAAGCGTTTGTGGCACATGGTTCATTCCAAAGCCAGATGCCTTCAGAAACGAAGCAGGATAATAATAGTTGCTCTCCTGTCAACAGAAGAGGCTGTGGTCACTGCAGTCAGTACACCTGACAAAAGTGCTGGCAATTATAGTGGTGCGCTCTCCCCGGTAAGTACAGTCTCAACCCACCACTGCTCCAGACACATCGCTCTGTTGTATTTTGAAGCATTTCTGCCTTGCAGGTTGCCGGTGTGCCATTGTAACTTGTTTGCCAACAGTTTGCATGGACTCTGATTTAAAGGGCACTTTGAGATTAGCATTTGTCCGTGTGTCTGTGTGAAAGCATGTGTGTGTGGAGACAGGATGTGGGGGAAGAGGGAAGAGAAGGGTGAGAGAGATAACGTGCTCAGTAGGGATTCCTCGCTTATTTATGTCGAGCCAAGATAGCGCTTGCGCTGTCTGGAATATCTGTTGTATTTACTTTATGTGGCTTTGGAGCATTGCCCCAGACTTGTCTGCTTTTACTTAGTGACTACTTTTTTTCTAGCAACTGCCTCTATTTAACTGTCTTGATAGAAAACGACCAGCAGAGGTCAGTAAAATACCAGAATCGCTTTTTGTTTAGAGACTTTCGTTTTTTTATTTTTCTAGCAACTGCCTCTATTTAACTGTCTTGATAGAAAACGACTAGCAGAAGTCAGTAAAATACCAGAATCGCTTTACCCAGGATAATGTTCTTCATAGCTTTTAATGTCTAAGGTCCCAAAGGCGAGACCTATTGCATTGCAAATGCTTGTTTTCTGAAAGGAGTGGGTAGTGCATGTGTGGGTGTGATCCAGCTAAAGCTAGACTGCTGGTTTCCAGTAAGATATGGTCTGAACTGCTCCAGGGTTTGGATTGGATTCAGCGCTGGCTGGCCCCTCTTCTCTAAGTGCATCAAGATGCCGCCGCATGTTACCTCTGCTGAACCACTGATGAGAAATTAAGTGAAGAAACACAACATCATGAAGTTTAACTATTACACACAGAAGAAACAGATGAGCCGACTGCAGCAAAGGATTTCTTGTCAGGACAGCAAATGCACTCTTGTAGAGAAAGAGATGTATCCATGCAGTCTTAGAAGAGCTGGTGATAGCAATCGAAAGACACACAGTTGATGGACGGAATGCAGAACAAATCAAAACATTCACCACCAGTCAAGAGATCTGATTAAATCCATCATTTTTTTGCTCACCATGCCACCCCAGTTTAACAATCGATCAGTGTTTATGGACACTAGTGCTCTTTTAAAGTTAGCAAGTCCCAGATGTAGAGACTTCGAGGCAAAATATGTCTTCCTTCTTGGATGTGGAGACCCTGTGCCAGTCTGCAAACACAGTATTTATTGCTAATCCAAGTAAAATAATGAGGGTGGAGAGTGCCCTGTCCACAAGTGTGGGACTGTGCTGCAGCATGAATAGAGAACACCGAGAGATTTGACATCAGGTTGGTCTCAGTGTGTCAAGTGCCTGGCACGTGCACTAGATCCTTTTATTTACCAACGTAACACATCATGGAAGTTTAGTTCTGCACTCGATGTTTGCCTACATCTGGTTTTTAGAACAGCAGCTTTATCCTTTGGTCACGTAACTTGTGTATTTTCCGTGGGTTTGCACTACTGAATCGTAATACGGTTCTCAAGCCTTCGTTGGATGCTACTGTCAGTCTGCTTTGGAAACCATTTCCAGCTTGTCCTACTGTGGCAAACTGCTGGCAATGGTACTTATGATCCTACTTCAGCATTTATCTGAAAACAATGATTTGTTGAGGCATCTTCTGGTGGTGTTAGGCTAGGTAAGGGGAAGGGAGTCATTATAATCTTAACATGGGATTCCGTAAGACCAGTGGCGCGTCAAAGTAAGGTCTTCGCCTTATTTGACAGTGAATTATTCTACCATGGTCCACCACCAGGAAGTTATAGGCAGCGGTGGGAGGGTCCTGAAATCATACAGATCTTTTTACTTTGTTCACTAGTAGTCACACCCTCCACCGCACTCCACAGCGTTTTGTTCCACTTACTAGTGATGCACTTCATATCCTGGCTTTGTTGCTTGGTGATTTATTTTACTTTTAAAACTTTTATGCCCTGCACCTGATCATGCCATAATTCATGATAACTGTTCACTCTCTGTGAATATTTTGTACACTTAAATCAATAATCTGCAATGATTTATGGATAGTTGCCTGTCAAACTTGTGGCTGAGTGTAAACAGGAAGACCTTCAACACAATGAAAACTGATGGCAGATGTGCTGCCTCATCCATGTGGACTCTTCTTGTACCACTTGACCTCAGTCAGTCTCTCTTTTTACCCAAGTTGCACCCATGGTCTCTCCCGGTGTCAAGGCATACTAGCCTATAGCGCATGTGCCCTCTTATTGTCCATTGGTTACCACAAACAGGGCCCAGCATGGCTGGTTCTTGCTGTCCCAGAGATTCTGGTCATCGCCAGCACACTGCCTACTAGAACATCATCAGACGGAAGCCATCTTCCCTGGGCTCTGCACTCAGTACACTCTCACCCAGTGACGCAGTGAGTGCATCAACATTTTCACTAAGAGTCACCAGGCTGTCTGTACTAGAGATCCACACTTTCTTCTGAATAACTAGAATGTCTGCAGTCTGTAGACAGCCTCTTATGCTTTCTCATCCTCCTTTTGTGCTCTCTCCTTCACTTGCTGTACAAGTCCTCCAGCAATGCATTACGGTAGCTCCAGTTCAGTTTACTTACATTTCAGTTATTTTGCAGCAAAATAAATGTCCTTTTATACTGGAAATCTTCTGCCACTTGTGTTTCATGGATTTTGTTGCTCTTCAGAGGAGAATATCCATTCTGTTTGGGAGTGCTTATCTATGACCACGGTTACACCATTTATATACGACGACTTCTTGACTTCCAAAACAACTCACAGGGTGTGGCTCGCACTAGTTCTCTGACAATGACGCCAAGCAATTCATCAGCGTCTGTTATAATTTCAGGTTAGCCCACTTTCACTTTGTAGAATGTGCCATGCCCTGTCTGAAAAGGAATGGCATCTGTACTGAAACATTCCTTTGAGCACCTAGATGGGAATACACTTACTCTTGATTGAAATGAAGTAATATGTATAACTTAAATCTCTGTATTGAGTTGCGACCCGTGTACTCTACTCCAGAAACCGAACTGAATACTGCCTCTGATAGGAAACTGGTTTCTTTGGGGGCAAACAAAAGCAAGCACAGAAGAATGCGCTAGTTTTTTTTTCTTCTCAATCTTTGCAGCTAATTTGCTGATCCACCCGGGATTTTGCAGCAAAAGTAAAAAAAAAAGGTTTTAAAAAACACGGACTGGGTACCTGGGGAACCCCACCACCAGACCTAGGGGGTCAGGGTAATCCTTCCCTGCCCCCTTTCTCTATTTTTAATGCTTTTTTTGGCTTCATCCGAGTCTGAGTTCCAAGATGGCTGCCAACACTTCCTGGTTAAAGTGTTGGCAGCCACTCAGAGTTTAGCACGGGGACTGTCGGATCTGCATCCCTATATGGGCACTCATACACCCAGTGATTCACCAATACACCATGATATATATATTTAACACTCAAACTTTTTAAAAACACTCACAGACACTGGATGATGTCATTTGAGATGTCATCAGTGATGTCACTGATTATGTCATGAGTGATGTAATATGTGAGGTCATAAGCAGTGCATTGCGGGGCACGAGTTATAGTTAGCTCACTAACTATAACAGCTGAATTTCACTGGTTTTGTATGAGTGAAACCTGAGCCTAACTATACCATCCCTGTAACTTTAGTTTTTTTTCTGTGAATTACTAAGGTTTTTTAAAATGCTAATTCCTATCTATAATGTCCCAGTAACCTATGGTTTTTTCAATGATTTTCTATGGTTTTTAGGTCAAGCCTAGGCAGTGCGCACAAGCGATCTGCAAGACCTGCTGTATTCACTATATGGAGTGTAACCCCGCCTGCTGCTTACCATAGGTTGACTCTAGCATTGCGCTTCGTTGGTGGCTCCTCATTGGCTCCCGTTCCAAATATATCACTTCCATTAAGAGTTCAGGAGCACTGCTCAACTACACATTAATTCTCCTTAATAAGTGGCCATCCACTTTGATGCAGGTACTATTTCTTCCACCCCCCTCCCGTTTTATTTTGCAATTTGACAGGATTTGCAATTTGAGAAGTGATTTACACAGAAAAATAGGATGTTGAGCCTCCGAGACTCGAACCCTGTTCGCTGTCCTCAAGGTCGTCCGCTCTCGAACTTACGTCATCTCCTTTCCCCTCGACAACACCATGTAAGATGGCTGACACTCCTTTGGAATGCACAATTATAATGCATTCCCATTATGTGTTCCAAAGCAGCACAAGCCAACTTGTTCTGATGATGCTGCCCATTCGTAGCGCTGTAACTAAGGTTAGTATTGCCCTTTTTAATGACACTCAATTTGCCAACCACTGAAGGATAGAAGGCTGATTTGGCCTTGTCTGATTCTATGTTGTGACTTGCAAATAATGCACATCAGTGGCGAGAGCTTAACTCTTTGACCCATCTTGCAGGGTTTATGGGGTTAGGAAAAAGCAGAATAAACGGAACATATGATCTGGTGAAAAAAGGAAAAGGTCGAATCACAGTCAGAGGAGAGAATTTTAGCAGTGCGAATAGTCACATCACGGAATAGGCTATTCCAAGATGCAGCGTTAGCAATTTCTGCCAATGTTTATAAGGTCAAGTAAACAAGCTTCTTAGAGAGGCGCAGCATTTATTTATATACATATTTATTAATGTGCATGGCCCTTTTTGTTTGCTAATCCTACAAGAAATGGCTGAAACCTGGACTGTTTTTATCCTGTCCTTTGTTAATTACTGATATTCATCTCATTTCAAACATGTACACTTAGTATATAATAACTTTTAGATAACTCCCTGCACTCTCTGAACTCCACGGTAGAAGTGGATTGGACCGAGCACAAAATTAAGAGTTCAGCAGGTGCAGTCACACCAGGGCCCAGGGTTGGGAGGGGACCACTGCACCCCAATCTGTCTGCTTTTTACTACCAAACTGGGGCTGGCGACCATTTTCATGGGGTGCTTTGGAGCCCATCGAACCCTTGTTCCTGCCCCTCAATTCTCCACAGGCCTCTTCACTTGAGAGATTGAATCCTCATCTACTGGCGGCTGCATATGAAAGTCTCCCGCCTACTGGGCTGATGAGGTAAATGGTGCAAGCCCCCTGCCTGCTGGTGTCTGTTCTGCAGGCGCCTCAGCCTTAGCGGCTCACCCCCTTCAGCCTTCACGTGGGTTGAGTCATCCACCCACCAAACAAAATAGACTCCGACTCTCAGCCCTCCTGCCCCCTCCACCTCCGTCTGCTCCTATCTGTTCTGTGGACGCCTACCTTGGCAGCTCACGCCCTGCAGCCCTGGGTCATCCGCCCTCCTCACAAAGTGCACTCTGGCCTCCCTGGCGCTACGTGCAAAGAAGGCACCCACTGTGAATCGTTCATCTGCAGCAGGCCTGGGATGGGCTTTAGGGGCTGCGATGTGTCACAACGTGACATTGCTGGCTTATGACAGGCAGTGAAAATTGAAGGAAGTGACCCAATTAGGGCCACCCGGGTCACTCCCGACCACCTCTCATCCTTCCTCACAAATGAAGAGTCAGTCAGACAGTAGAGAATACAAACCAAAAGTATTTATTGAAAGTACACCCGAGTGGAGTCTGGTCTGACCAGCCTCCTTAGATTGCTGCAGAGGGACTGATTCCTACCAACAGAGTAACGTATAATTAGGCTGTCCGGTTTTAGGTTTAAACCTATAATAACTGATAAAACCCCACCGGAAGGGAAATAGCCCTCACCAGTGTAAACATATAAACACTGGAAAAAAACCTGCACGAACACAAACTAAATGCCATTCAAAGAAAGGAAAAGCAGAGTGAAAGAGTTATTTTTATTTCTTCATGAAGGGGGCCAGTACAATGTAACTTTGTTATATAAGGTAGCAGTAAGAAAGACTGGGCTAACATTATTCTGCTTGAGTTTTATTGTTTAGGGATGTCACTAAAATATTGTTTCTTCTTCCTTTATTCAGTTTTGTGGTCTTTGGTCCAACGATAGAGGTTAGAAGCATGTTGTTTATTTATTTTATAAACTGTGGAGAATCAGGAAATATCCAAATCATATTTGATTTTTTGGCTACGTTTGAGTCTTTAACTGGTAGGAAAAATATAGGTTTCATAAGAATTGTCCCCAATACGTACCATCACATTTACCCACAGAGAATGGGTAAAAACCCTTGATACATCAGCCCCCTTTTCTAGTGAGTCAGTATTGATATTGGTGAATTGCCAAACACCCCAGGCTTTAAAGATTCAATGCAAGATATAGTGACAGATATATGTGAAAAGAGTGCAGTCACAAAGCATCTGGGATACTGGCAAAAACATGACACCAGACTTTTGGAAAACATGGAACGCAGTATCACTTGGAATGCTGCTGCAAAAGTTTTACCAAGTTCAACAAAGATTGGAGTGCTTTTGTTTGTATTTGCAGTGATTCAGCTACATATATGAAAAAGTTGTGTGATGACCTGTCAAAATCGATACCCGAGCTGAAGTGCTTCCCTGTAAGAGATTCTTGCCACTTGTTAGATGGTATGCGGAAAGCATCTTTACAATCTACAGAGTTAATGAAGAATTCTTTTGACTTTTTAGTCCATTCTGGTGCACTGTTTTGTTATGCACGGAAACTAAAACACAAATAATTCTCATTTTGTGCTTTGTGTGGCATCAACGAAAGAGTCATCCCAACTGTGCCACTTAGATGGTGGTTCTCAGTCCTAAAGGCCATAAATGCTATATTATCCATGTGGCAACCGTTTACAGAACTTTTGCTGAGTGATGATATGTGAAGAAATGTGAGATTCTTTGGTCCCATATTGATTTAAAAAAAAGTACACTCTATTGCATTCTTAGATTTTTTACAGGAAAGAATGACTGCTGTAGTGGACACAATAAAAAACTAGCATTTGAAAACACCCTTGTCTACCAAGTGTTCAGCATAATTGGTGTAGACGGAAACATCTCCTTGAGAGTAGGCTGGGCGACACTTTTAGTGACTTTGGCGCTGCAACTTATTCCATGTTAGAGTGCTTGCCACTTGGTAAGCAAAGAAATATTGAGGAGCAATTCAGGAACTTTTATTTTACAATGTATGAGAAATAGCCCTTCACCAACCATGGCATTTGAAGTCAATGAGGACTCACTGTGGTACTCTGCACAAGTTGTATATCCCTTCCGTAAAGGGAAGTTTTCTCCGGAGTTTCAAAAGTGCTGCCTCATTTTTGACCCCTTCAATAACTCTGAGGGCATATGCGCCCGATTTAACACATATGTTGCAGAACGTGTCGCAGCGAATCACAATCTTCAGGTACACCAGTATTGGCATGGAAAGCTATGTCAGTGGCCAGAGTTAGCAAATTGTATAATGGCTATTTTGGCGTTGCCTGTCTCAAGTGCCAATGTTAAGAGGGCCTTTTCACAGATAAAAGTTTACATGGGAAGGAAAGAGCAAGCGTGCATGACCAAAGACTTACTGAAGAAGTATTGTATGGTGTACTACGATAAGTTTGATTTGTAAAAATGTATTTGGACCTCATTTACACTGTACGTACACTGTCTATATACCATGCACTATCAGTGCAGAAAGCAAGCATTAATAAAAGCAAAAAGTTCCATAAACACCGGAAAAACACGGTTTCTTGTTGTTTTTAATGGCGTGAAAATGTGTAACCACTGATAACCACTGTTTTTTAAGGTATTGAAATCACTTGAAAACACTGAAAAACACCACCAGAATTTACCCAAAATAGAAACTGAAAACAGGAAAGCCTACGTATAATGTACATTTTAAGGATCACTAAAGACACGCCCAGACTGGAAATTTCCAATTGGTAGCTGGTGAACAAAGGAGATACACAAGGATGAGTTACAATCCCAGGACCGAGTACATGCTATCTCAGCATCAAGGTTACTCTGCCTGTACCCGCCGCTCTAAGGGTGGGAGCAGGCCTATCTAGTGAGAAAGGTATGTGATGACAAAAACAGTCTATTCATTAGTACAGCAAAGCTCAACCTTGGAGAAATACAAAACAAATATATTGTAGCTGCTTTCTGCTGAGGCAGACAGAGTGAGACAGAAATTAGTTTCGATCATGGCTCAAAATGGCGCTCAACTTAAAATGGTGCCACGAATGCTAACTTTACATAGAGCAATACACGAGCAATGTGAATGCATAACATTTACATTTCAACAGACCCTCCTTTTAGCATGAGCTAACAATAGAAAGTTGAGGGGACATAGAGCACAGCATAGCACGTATACAACATATAATCTTCAATTGTCAGAGCACTCCATGTATTCAGTATCAAGGGAAATGGAGTCCTCAAATATACCCTCATCTATTTGCATAAAGCTATCTATCTCCTTTTGAGTCATAATCACGGCATTAGTATCATGGATGGGCACCTTCTGCTTTGGGGTAAGGAGTGTGAGAATAAGAGCAGCAAGCTGGGAGACACTGTATACAGAGGCAACAGGTGAGGAAAATACCAGCGACTACCACTAGGAAAGCAAGAATCTCCCAACCCCAGGACGCAAATATGTCCCAGAACCATCCGGAGAGTGTCCAAGTACCATTTTCTTGGTGTATGTCGGATGAAAGCCTATGCAACTTCTGTATGGCGGCATATACATTGGGGGAGTGGTCTGGGATGTATACACAACAGCTACTGCCAAAGACGCGACAAGCCCCTCCCCGGTCAGCAAGGATGACATCTAACAACATCCGGTTTTGTAAAGCAACAAGCCTCGTAGCCTGGAGCTCAGCTGTGATATTCGTCAGAATCCCTGCTGTCATATTAATGACCCCTTCTACAACTCTTGTGAGTCGATGAACATTAAGGCTGTTGGACATGGGGCCCCAAAAGGGTACTATACCTTTCATGGCGTCTGTGAACTGTTGCAAAGTTGTATCTGTCTGATCTATATCTTCTGTATTAATAACCCTTCTAACTCGGGGCAAGTATGCACTCCTACGCTGCAATCGGTGGTCCTTATGGTAATTGGACGGTGCTATATACACTGGGGGAAGAAGTAAAGAGAGATAGCATATACCTGACCACCCTATAGGAAGCCAAACATAAGCTTGGGATCCACAAACAAAATAGACATTATATGGTGGGAGCAAAGGCGGGCTACTAATCGCACTCAACGTAAATGTGTAATTGCAATTACACTCTCTCACTTTCACCTTCCCTATTCCCCAAACACAGAAACCAGCTGTTGTGTTGACTACTGGTACAGGCATCGCTTTATCCTTTGTAATTTTGCGTGTTTGAAAAGACGGAAATATTCAGTAGCATTGAACCCCTGGAAATCTAACATTTCATTTCGAAGCCATGTTTCGTTCTTTACCTGCTCATATACATTCATGCAAGCTGTTTGAGACAATGTACCAGGGGTCCCTTGTTCTCCCAACCCCGCGGGAGTAAACCCTTGATGGAAACGTATATATTCTGTCACTGTGCGAGAGTCTAGTATTAGAACAGTGGTCCTTAAACAGAACAGTGTGGTCATCAGGATAAATATAGACTCCAATCAGTGCTATATTACGAATGTCCAGCCGGACATTCAATTTAATAATTCAAAAATGTCAAAAACCAAAAATAAACACATCAATACAGTGGGACACAATCCTGCATCCTACATAGAAACATGACAAGTACACTTAGGACAGGAACATATCAGGCAAGACAGGGTAGCTTGTGGAATATTGAACACAATTTCTAACAAGCTTGAGGAAACAGTAAATACACTTTTTTTTATCAGATTTGATTAATGTGCAAACTGTTTACATTGGTCGACTGACGTTTCGATCCTCTTTAAGAAATAGTAGGATCATCATCAGGACAGTTAAAAATACAAGCCTGAATAATTAGAGATTGCCTGTGGAAAATGAGGAAAAGGGAAGGAGATTAAGGAGCGTCTAGTACAGACCGTAAAACATTATGCTATCCAGGGGGTCCGGGACAAGCCCCGTTGTGACCGCACCATGCTCGTGAAGGAATAATCGTTATGAAAACACACGAGGACTCACAACAAGGCAATAACTGTGACGGGAGATGGCTAGCGTGAGTAAACGTGAACGTCAAAGCTGCACATTAGAATAAGGTGTAGGTGGAAACAAGCGTGGAGACATGAGCGCACGCAATCATTCGTTACAGGATAGTGTCAAGCGAGACAGGCTAGGCGGTACACGCGTGAGCAAGGTGGAAAGGCCTAAGGATTTAAAGGACCGAGTTCGGAGTGCCCGCAGCGCGTGTGAGGTGGCGCTCGTTCGCAAAAATGTAAAGTAAAAACTAACCTCAAGGGGCTTGCGGAAGGTTAAGCCACAATTACACTCAGTGGTGGAGGCCGATTAAATAGGATGTTCTGTAAAAATTAAAATCTATGCGTAAGGTACCGGAGTTACTCATTAACAACTGGCAGACAAGAGGATAAAACCAGCGGGAATTCTCACCTAAGAATGAAAAACCTGGTGATTAAATTGTAAATTATCAGTTCCAGGGCAACAAGTGGCGATGCACTACAGGGAAAAAGGAGGGAAAGGAGGAGTGAGGAATCAAAAGGGTGGCTTGGAAGGAGTCAGATGACTACGCAGGGCAGCGTGCTTACCGTTATGCTGTGTGGTCCAAGGCTTAATGGCAGGGAAATCCATCGGCCAATGGAATGCTCCTATTTATGTTGTGAGCGACAGGTGACTCAGCATAAAGGTGGCCATGTTGGGTGAGGGTTTTAATGAGTATAGAAGACAGACTGGGTGCGGTAAAGGAACCACCAGAGAGCCAAAAGGTGGCAGTGAACTACAAGAAGAATAAAAGAAGAATCAACCATACTGAACAGTATTCATTATTTAGGTAACAGGAAAAATTACCAAACAACTGAACTTACAGAATATACTTGGTAACAATTGGCAGAGATATTCAGGAACCATGGTAAAGGCAAGCAACAATGCAGTTAGTGGCAATTGCATTCAGATTACAAAATAGCAGTAGACACAGTGAAGGCGGAACTAA
Organism: Calotriton arnoldi; assembly: GCA_963921515.1. Classification (NCBI taxonomy): domain Eukaryota; kingdom Metazoa; phylum Chordata; class Amphibia; order Caudata; family Salamandridae; genus Calotriton; species Calotriton arnoldi. The sequence goes on along the minus strand of CAWUFW010001520.1, from coordinate 849,689 downwards.
GTACTTGGTACAAGGAGTGGTCTAGAGCAAGGTGGTCCAGTCCTCATTCCTGTTCAGTCCATTCCTGATGCTGTTCATGCGGATAATCTGTCTGAGCTCCTCTTTATTCAGAAGTTGTGCAATGTCTCCACCTCTTGGGGGTTGTTTTACAACGTTTATGACTGTCCATTTAATGTCATCTTCATTGTGTCCTGCCTCGGTGAAATGATCCACTAAAGGAGCGTTGGGAGTTTTGCAGTGCACTCTACTCCTGTGTTGTCCGATTCGCGTCTTCACTTTTTGTGTTGTTTGACCAATGTAAATAAGCAAGCAAGGACATTGAATCAAATAAATGACATTGCAAGTATTACACTTGGAAAATGCTCTTGATTTGATTGACACACAGGTGGTCTTTGAGATTGCGGCTTTTGCGGAAAGCAAATAGAGGGCGCTCAATGTTCAAATTGCCTGCGTTCACAGTAGGCCAGTGTTTGATGATAGATTTACGGATGGGGTTCGAGATAGGGGAGAATGTGGTCACACAGACTATGCGATTGTTGTCAGACTTGATGTTGGGGTAGAGCAGGATTTCTCTTGGGCAGTACCAGGCACGCTTCTGTGAAGGTCTTATCCTTTGTCCCTACCATTCATCCAAACTTTCTGGAGCTACATACTGAACTATTGAAATTTTTTGACGTCTTCGTCTACATGCATTTTTTCTGCTCAACCCTTCACCCACCGTCATCTCTAACACTCCCTTCCGACCACCATGTACGTTCTCCCCCACGGGCAGCATGATCCCAGGCGAAGTATCCACATTCGAAACATTGGTTTTTAATGACTTGGCCACACTTGAGAGCAAGAAACGTTTCATTCCATACAATATTTCCCTTAGTGAAAAGAAAGCCATTGATTCTCTAAAAAGGAACAAATCTTTAATAATCATATCTGCCGATAAAGGTGGTGGGATTGTCCTGCAGGAGAAGGATACATACAAATCTGAAATTCTGAGTCAGCTCTCTAATACTGACCACTATTGTAAACTGCCCACTAATCCAACAAGGGAACTACAAAACCTAATCTTACAGATTACCAGACACGCAAAATCTGAGGTTTTTCTTAGTCAAAAGGAATTTCTTTTTTTAAATGTGAAATCACTGCGCATGCCAGTGATTTACACACTTCCCAAAGTGCATAAAAACCTCACAAGCCCCCCAGGACGTCCTATAGTTTCGGGGTGTGGCTCTATACTTGAACCCCTGGGTCAATACGTTGACTACTTTATTAAAGACTTTGTACTTGGGACTGAATGTTATGTAAGGGATAGTATGGCGATGATCAACTTAGTCGAGCACCACCCTTTTGACCCTACCAGTGATATACTCTGTACAATGGATATTGAATCCTTGTACACCAACATCCCGCAAGTTCTGGCGATGACGGTGATCCAAGGAGTACTTGACTCCAGGCCCCGCCCTCACACTGTCCCTACTGTGTTCATTCTGCAACTACTTGAACTTTGCCTTACTAGAAATTTCTTCTCTTTTGAGTACGAATATTACCAACAAGTCAAAGGAACATCAATGGGGGCCGTTTTGCCCCCAACTTAGCTATACTTTTCATGGACCACCTTGAAACGACTACCATCCTATCTCCCACTAACCCCTTTTCTACCGGCGTCACATTATGGCGTTGGTATATAGATGACATTTTCATGATTTGGCACAATAATGTTGAGACCCTCAACCAATTTCTACACTGGCTGAACAATAATTGTCTAGGCCTTAATTTCACCCTTACACATGACAAATCTTTGATTCCTTTCCTCGATCTCACCATATTCCACTCCAATGGTGAACTACTTACCAGGCTATACAGAAAAACTACAGAGCGTAACACCTTGCTTCGTTACGAAAGTAATCACCCCACCCACGAGCACTACGTGACTCTTTACCATACTCCCAATTTTTGCGGATAAGACGCAATTGCTTCGCCAAAGAGGATTATTTTCGCGAAGCGTCAATCTTATCTACCAAGTTGAAAGCACGTGGTTACCCTAAACGCTTGGTACGAACTGCACAGAAGCGTGCCTGGTACTGCCCAAGAGAAATCCTGCTCTACACCAACATCAAGTCTGACAACAATCGCATAGTCTGTGTGACCACATTCTCCCCTATCTCGAACCCCATCCGTAAATCTATCATCAAACACTGGCCTACTGTGAATGCAGGCAATTTGAACATTGAGCGCCCTCTATTTGCTTTCCGCAATCTCAAAGACCACCTGGTACGGGCGGTTCTACCTAATTCCAGGCCAGCTACTACTCTTGATGCACACTGGGGCCTTGAACCTCTAATCGGGCACGCCAAATGTGGCAACTGCAATGTGTGTGATTTTACTCTAGAAGGCAAAGATTTTACCTTTAATAATGTGTCAATCAAATAAAGAGCATTTTCCAACTGTAATACTTGCAATGTCATTTATTTGATTTAATGTCCTTGCTTGCTTATTTACATTGGTCAAACATCACAAAAAGTGAAGACCCGAATCGGACAACACAGGAGTAGAGTGCACTGCAAAACTCCCAACGCGCCTTTAGTGGATCATTTCACCGAGGCAGGACACAATGAAGATGACATTAAATGGACAGTCATAAACGTTGTAAAACGACCCCCAAGAGGCGGAGACATTGCACAACTTCTGAATAAAGAGGAGCTCAGACAGATTATCCGCATGAACAGCATCAGGAATGGACTGAACAGGAATGAGGACTGGACCACCTTGCTCTAGACCACTCCTTGTACCAAGTACTTAGTTCCGCCTTCACTGTGTCTACTGCTATTTTGTAATCTGAATGCAATTGCCACTAACTGCGTTGTTGCTTGCCTTTACCATGGTTCCTGAATATCTCTGCCAATTGTTACCAAGTATATTCTGTTAGTTCAGTTGTTTGGTAATTTTTCCTGTTACCTAAATAATGAATACTGTTCAGTATGGTTGATTCTTCTTTTATTCTTCTTCTAGTTCACTGCCACCTTTTGTCTCTCTAGTGGTTCCTTTAACCCCTTCCGTGCTCATGACGAGCTCAGCTCATCATGCTGCGCGGTAGCGCTGTGCGCATGACGAGCTGAGCTCGTCACGACCACACCCGCGATCGGAATGTCCAGCATACGAGCGGAATTCCGATCACGGTCAAGGGGTTAACGCACCCAGTCTGTCTTCTATACTCATTAAAACCCTCACCCAACATGGCCACCTTTATGCTGAGTCACCTGTCACTCACAACATAAATAGGAGCATTCCATTGGCCGATGGATTTCCCTGCCATCAAGCCTTGGACCACACAGCATAACGGTAAGCACGCTGCCCTGCGTAGTCATCTGACTCCTTCCAAGCCACCCTTTTGATTCCTCACTCCTCCTTTCCCTCCTTTTTCCCTGTAGTGCATCGCCACTTGCTGCCCTGGAACTGATAATTTACAGTTTAATCACCAGGTTTTTCATTCTTAGGTGAGAATTCCCGCTGGTTTTATCCTCTTGTCTGCCAGTTGTTAATGAGTAACTCCGGTACCTTACGCATAGATTTTAATTTTCACAGAACATCCTATTTAATCGGCCTCCACCACTGAGTGTAATTGTGGCTTAACCTTCCACAAGCCCCTTGAGGTTAGTTTTTACTTCACATTTTTGCTAACGAGCGTCACCTCACACGCGCTGTGGGCACTCCGAACTCGGTGCTTTAAATCCTTAGGCCTTTCCACCTTGCTCACGCGTGTACCGCCTAGCCTGTCTCGCTTGACACTATCCTGTAACAAATGATTGCGTGCGCTCATGTCTCCACGCTTGTTTCCACCTACACCTTATTCTAATGTGCAGCTTTGACGTTCACTCACGCTAGCCATCTCCCGTCACAGTTATTGCCATGTTGTGAGTCCTCGTGTGTTTTCATAACGGTTATTCCTTCACGAGCATGGTGCGGTCACAACGGGGCTTGTCCCGGACCCCTGGATAGCATAATGTTTTACGGTCTGTACTAGACGCTCCTTAATCTCCTTCCCTTTTCCTCATTTTCCACAGGCAATCTCTAATTATTCAGGCGTGTATTTTTAACTGTCCTGATGATCCTACTATTTCTTAAAGAGGATCGAAACGTCGTCGACCAATGTAAACAGTTTGCACATTAATCAAATCTGATAAAAAAAGTGTATTTACTGTTTCCTCAAGCTTGTTAGAAATTGTGTTCAATATTCCACAAGCTACCCTGTCTTGCCTGATATGTTCCTGTCCTAAGTGTACTTGTCATGTTTCTATGTAGGATGCAGGATTGTGTCCCACTGTATTGATGTGTTTATTTTTGGTTTTTGACATTTTTGAATTATTAAATTGAATGTCCGGCTGGACACTCGTAATATAGCACTGATTGGAGTCTATATTTATCCTGATGACCACACTGTTCTGTTTAAGGACCACTGTTCTAATACTAAACTGTTACCCAAGGTCCTTATCTACCTTTTGGGTTCCCTTGTGTTTGTGAAAATACTGTGCAAGAGTCAGCAGATGTCATATTTATAGCAGAGAATCGAAAATGATAATGCACCATAATAAACCGTTCAAACCATCCTTCGCAACTTCCTAGATAGGATAGTGGCATCAATAATAAAATATCACTCTCATGTGTAACTGAAGGGAGCAATACACATATCCAGCAATTAGTAGCATTGGAAGTATCATAGGCCTGATGCAACATTTGTAAAAATACATTGTCTGCATAAGTTTTCCGGTGTTCTCCTTTGTGAGGAGCCAAAGTGACAGACCTGTGTTCAGGGGGGGATGGGTGTTGTCGCAATCAAAGAACGTGCAGGATACTTTTCCTCCAAAAAGATATCCCCAACATAAATATCAATGCAATTGCAACTATGGATGCAAAAACTATTTTACTTTTTGTGGACCAACCCCGCTCTGGGCGCGGAGGTTCAAATGGCTGTTCTTCCTTGGTAATGGGCCGACCAAATGGATACATAGTGGAACCAGAGGAAAAAAGGAATGCAATAAGACTAATGGCAAAGGCAAGAGTTCCCAGTGTCCGTTAGAGCCTCACTGGTAGACTCCTATTGTTCATCAACGTTGGCGCTCTTAAGCACCGGCGGTGGAGTTGTACGATCCTAGCTCTTGAACAAAATCCCACGTCGTCCAGGATACCATACCTCCCTCCAGGGAAGTACGTTCAATCGATCCTGTCCAATGTCCGAACAATGCACCAATTTCACCTCTCCCTAATCTACCGTTGGTACCACAGACAAGGTACGCCCTGACTTGTGCAGTCCATCCCTACTAATATGACCTCTCCTTTGGTGCACTGTTCCTCCGTCGGGGGCGCAAATTGTACCTAGCTAATCAAGGCACAGAGGGGTCGGGAAAAAGGGGCTCAGACACAGAGGAGCTAGCAGAAGGGGGCTCCTGTATTGCTTTAATCTCGGGTGGCACTGCTGCATTTAGCACCTCATCATTCTCGGCCTCTGGGTCCATGTGAGCTTGGCATCCGAAAAGGGAACAAATCGGGAAACTCGCTTGCACTCCAAGTCCCCGATTCCCTCGCTGACCCACTGGTCATAGGGTAAAAGAAGGGGCACTCTGCGTCAATGCAGGCAGTGTATCCAGTTCTTTCAGCCGGTGACTTTGACGGCAGTGCGTATTGCAAGGAGCACCTGGAGCGGCCCCTTCCACCTCGGCTCCAGACTCTTCTTTCTCTGAAAGTTACGAATCAACACGTAGTCACCAGGCCGAATGTCATGGCCTGGCCCCTCGGGTGCTGGCGGAAGGGATTCCTGGATCTGTTGGTGAATAGAACGCAGACGTTTAGTTAACTCATACAAATAATCCACCAATAGAGGATATTCAATTTCTGAAAAACGACGAGGTTGCGGGACGCCCCAAACATTTGCCGGGTGCCAAAACACGACCTCGTAGGGTGACAGTCCTGTTCTAGAGTGGGCTGTTGTTCTTGTGGACAAAAGGGCTAATGGTAAAGCATCTGGCCACTGCAACCCTGTGCTCTCCTGAATCTTTGCCAATTTCAGTTTGAGAGTACCATTGTACTTCTCAACCAAACCCGCAGACTGGGGGTGATTCGCAGCATGAAATTTTTGTCTGATATGTAGTCCCACACAAACTAACTGGATAATTTTCGCGTTGAAGTGACTTCCATTATCACTCCAAATCAAACGGGGCAAGCTGAAGCGAGGAAAGAACTCCTTCAGGAGTACTTTTGCAGTCGCTATGGCTGTATTTTCTTTGGTGGGGTAAGCCTCAACCCATTTACTGAATGCACAAACAACCACGAACACATATTTCAAATTGTTGACTCTGTCCATTTCTATAAAATCAATCTGAAGGACCTCAAAAGGGAAGGTGGGAGGTGCAAAATTACCAGGTGGTGTAGGTATACCTTTTCCTGGATTGTGCATCATACACACCATACAATATTCAACCAAATGAGCAGCTGTCTTTGGGATGTTATCATTTTGCCATACAGGGTTTAACAACTTACAAATATCTTTTGCACTGATATGGGCTGGCCCATGCGCCATGGTGACTACGGGAAGAACATATGCATCTGGCAGCATACATCTCTGTTTCCCTGACTTATCAGTCCAACACCCATCCTCATCCAAATGTGCTGTGCTTTCCTGCCATATTGCTAATTCCTCAAACGTTGCCTAACTCTGTATCTCCTTGACATTTTCCAGCGTATCCTCAAACATGGTGACCTCGGGCACCCACCTAGCGCGACCCGCTACAAACATCCTTTTCATCTTTGTTCGGGCTGTCTGCTTAGCTGTCTAGTCTGCAAAGGCGTTCCCCTTACCTACATTATCAGTGATTTTCTTGTGTGCGCTACACTCCACTATCGCTAATCTCTTGGAGAGTGTCAAAGCCAACAAAAGCCTATGTATAAGGGGGCCGTGCTGGATCCTCATCCCATGGGAAGTGAGAAACCCTTTCTCTGCCCATAACAGTCCAAAATTATGGGCGACTCTGAAGGCATACTGACTGTCAGTATAGATATTGACAGTCAGTCCCTCACTCAACTCACAGGCTCGAATAAGGGCAACAAGCTCTGCAGCTTGAGCCGACTGATGGGGAACTCGTGAAGTCTCAACTACCGTGTGCAGTGTTGTGATTGCATATGCAGCCATTGTAGTGCCATCTGGTAACGTAAAACAAGAGCCATCGACATATAGTTCCTCTTGAGGGTCAGATAAGGGAACATCAGTCAGGTCTACCCGTTCGTTCGTCTCTTCCTCCATTCAGAAGATTCAATCATATATGTCAATTTACTCACTTTTAGAAGGGAGGGGTAGCAACGTGGCTGGGTTCAGAGTGGCACATCTTTTCATCGTGACATGGTGGGGCAAAGAGAGTTAGCTCATAACCGGTCAGACGTGCACTGGTGAGGTGCTGCATCTTGGTCTTATTCAAAAGGGTGTCTACAGCATGGGGCACCATGACTGTGAGGTCAGTATCAAGTACGAGCCCAGACGATTGTCGTATTGAGACAGCCACATCCGCGACCGCTCTTAGAGAGCTCGGGAGGGTTCTTGCGACAGGGTCAAGAAGAGCAAAAAAATAAGCACACGGCCGTTGCTTACCTCCAAAGGCCTGTGTTGAAACAGAGGGCGCACAACAGCCGTTTCGTGTACGTACAGCACAAACGACTTCGCATAATCTGGCATACCAAGCACAGGCGCAGAGCAAAGCGTGACTTTTAATTGCTCAAAAGACTGCTGACATTCAGGCATCCAAGGCAAGGGTTCATGCACATCTTTAATGGTTAATGCTAGCAAAGGCTTTGTTAGGGAATCTAGTGCTGACAATAGGAAGTAATGCCAATAAAAGCACGCACATCCTTTTGAGTTTGAGATATAGGTATTTTAACAATGGTACTGATGCGCTCAGGAGTCAATCTCCTACCCTCCTTCGACAGTAGGTGACCTCCTGTCTACAATATTGAAATTTGGAAAGGGACACTTTATGTCCGTGGTGTGCCAAATGTAATAACAATTTAACCGTACTGTCTTTGCAACCCTTTTCAGTGTCAAAAGCGATGAGAAGGTCATCTACATATTGAAGCAACATGTTACCTGAGGGAAGCGTGAGGGAGTCCAATTGGGCTTTTAAGGCTTGACTATATATGCCAGGGCTCTCAGTATAGTACCTGCTATCTGGATGGATCTGGATACTGAAGAATGCATTTTTCAGATCAATGACAGAAAAGAATTTAGCAGAGGGAGGAATCATTGTTAGAAGAGCAGTAATGTCAGGGACCACCGGGAACTGAGGAACCACTATTTTATTAATTTCGCGCAAGTCAATCACAAAACGATAAACATCAGGATGATCATCAGAGGAGCCCGAAGGTGCCCTCTTAAGAATGGGAAGAATAGGGCTATTGCACACATTCGCATTTGTCTCTTCAACAACTCCTGACTGAATCAAGTCTTGTATAATTTGCAACAAGGCTCGTTCCCCTGCTTGTGGTATTTTGTACTGAGGAATACGGGGCAAAATGGCATTGTCTTTAACTTTAATAGAAACTGGGGATATCTGTAATAGTCCTACATCCGTGTCACCCGTTGCCCACAACGTGGGTGGCACATCCTTAAATTCAGCAGGGAGGGGCACATCTTTGGACAGACACTGCTTAGTGCTGACCACATTCGGGCCCATCGTCATGTAAACTCCTTCCGGGGAACAATAAATGGTAGCATGCAATTTCTTTAATAAATCCAAGCCCATTCAATTTTCTCCACAATTAGATGTCAACAAAAATGGTGAATCCACAGTAAAAGGACCTTTAGTCAGTGTAAGAGGTTTGGAAATGGGGCTCACAACCGGTACAACAGAAAATCCTACCGAAACATTATTGAGGCCAGACAGAGCTGCCCCGGGGACCAGCGAATGAGAAATAGAGCTATTCATTGCACCTGTATCCACCAAAAATTCCTTAGCTGAGCCATGCAAATCTGCAGTAACATAAGGACCGCGCTGATCTACAGGTATCTGAACTGGTCCCTCACTCTGTCCCTGGCTGTACTAGCTGTGAGACAGTCCCGTCACCTCATCCACATCATAGTCATCATGATAATACTATCCGCCTCTATTGTCATCGAAGTAATTACTGTCGGGACGATCTTTTGAGGCTGTGCCATGCTGAGTTCTGTCCTGTCCACCAGCTCCATGACCCGCCCACGAGAACCCTGTCCTCTAGGGGCCGCAACCTTCTGCAACAGCACCGGGCACTCACTACGCCAATGTCCCTCCTCTTTACAATACGCACACTGATTCGGCCCTACAGGCGTAGTATTCCGGCTGGTACGCGGGAGCTGCCGGTCCGAACCACCACGTCCTCTACCATTCCCCCTAGAAGCCTGCTGTAACAACACCTTCGTCTTCAATTCCTTATGCTTTTTCTCTACGTTCTCCTTCTCCTCATACTCCCTGTGCTCATAATACTGCGCCATACTCAATATTACAGAAGGGGAGGAAGTAGTCCAAGTGCTCTCCGAGGCCTGTAACCTAGTCGCAATCTCAGGAAGCAAGTTCGTAACAAATCTATTAACGAACAATCGGACACCTCACTCCACCGACAAATCTTGTCCACTAAAATCCCAAAACACCCCTTCCAACCGAGTGAAAAAATGAGACACTCATCTTTCTTCTGACGACATGCCGTTAACTTGTCCCAATCAACCCTTCTCGCTGGAATGAGAGAGTGCATATACATAATAATTCGACCAGGCAAAGCTAGTATCTCGGCCTTAGGCTTCTCTCCAGGCTTCCCCTCCTGGTCCCATGCTTTAATCTGGTCCCAAGTACTACCCAATTCCACAACGTGGTCCTGTGTGTGCACCTGTCTCCAAATATCAACGGGCACCAATAAACCAAAGAACATTTCAATATCCGCAAGTGTCATTACGGTTGAAGAAGCTGCCTCAGGCAATTCCTTATAATATGCAGTAGGATTTTTCCTAGGGTCAGGTAACTGAGTCTTAAGGGACAAAACCTCTTGCCTTTTCCACAGAGTGTAGACCCATTGTTCTTGGAAACGGGCTTCTACCCGTGGTCTAGTAACATTATCATGCTGATCCCGCAACTCTGGTACTTCAGGGTGGTATTTGGGGTGCACTTCCCTCATCAGAAACTGGAATACCGTCTTCGGGCTCTTGTCAAGCAGTCTACCTCGATAAGCGACCAGCGTCGGGACGTTACTAAAAACCTCACCAGGTGAGAACCAGCAGCATATACATGATCCCTAATATCATAAATAATTTGGGGTGCGACATCATTAAAACACTGTTCCCACAGTCCAATCAATGTTGCCGACATGTGCTTGAGAGCATGCTACTGTACAAAAGGCTCAATCTTTCATTACACTCCACACATCTTCCACACTGTAAATGGGGTTACGAGCCCACTGGGCGGCCTGATTGGCTACCACCTTTTTCTCTTCATCTCCCACATCAGATCGTATCAATATCCGCCCCAGGTGCTCCTAGCAGTCACCCAGTCTCCGTCCCCAAGTCCACGTACAGGCATTCCGCTGCTCAGTAATGTCGGGGGATGGAGGAAAAGGGGAAGAGTAGCAACAGAAGTAACAGGCACCAACGCCGCTGCCGGCTGCGTCGTAGGTGTGAGAGCTGGCGAAAGAGATGTCGAAACAATAGGCGTAGCAGGGAGACTGGCAGTTATTGTAGAAGTCAAAGTCAAAGAAAGGGCAGGAGGTGCTGAGGCCGAAACAGCTTGATCAATAGCAGAACAAACAAACAGCAGGGACAGAAGGAACGGAGGACTGAGGCTGTGGCATGGCAGGATAATAAAATGCAGCACGTGACGGCTGTGACGGTATATTTGCACGGAGGGAGGAAGCATGCACATATTGTCACCTGTTTACCTACAACCTGTCCTGTGAAAGAGTCCATCGCAGTCTCTAACAAGGAGATGCACATTGGAGGATGATAATGGTCAAGGTGTACGAAATGCACATGATAGGCGCATTGGAAACTGATGAGGGTTCAATGCGCATGAAATGCACGGTGGGTATTTCTAAATACTCTGTACACACGATATGTGCAGTAGACATTGCTGTAGGCTCGGTGCCTTCAAAATGCACATTAACTACTACTAGAGACCCTACCTCTCTTGTAGGGGCATTGGACGCTGCTAGTTGTCCTTTAATTATGATATGCACACTAGACACCTCAGTAGGCTATGTACATGAGATATGCACATTGGACGCTAAGAGTGTCTCTGGCCCATCACAGCACATTGAACACCTCTATGTGCATACTGGACACAGTTAATGACTGTACTCAAGGGGCAAACAATGGACAGTGCGAACGGCTTAGTGTACGTGACACGTGCATTGTGCGCTGCTCAGGGTCTTCCTCCATGACATGTACACAGAACACTGCTATAGCGTGTGTCTCAGACATGGCCCTGTGGGTGTATACTGCCACAGGGAGCCACTTCTATGTTTAGTATAGCGCCACATGCTCCTACAGTACTTCATGACACGAATATCTCCATAACGCATTGTCATCCCCACATGCCTATGACAGGCCGCAACCCCGAATCCTAAGCAGGGCAGGGGTGCTATACGAAACATAGAAGTTGCTCCATGAGGCAGTATATGGGCAGAATAATCAGAGTTCAGATAGAAATCTAGAACAAATACACCATCTGTATAAAATCAGTGCCGCTTTAAGCACGGGTACTTCAAACTCTACCTCTCTCAATGTTGTTCAACAATCACAAATACTTTGATCTGCAGCTGACATGCCTTAAAATAAGCACACCCGATAGGTGGCTTCTTCAATAAGTGTCAATAATTTGTCCGACCAGAGAATAACATTGTGCAGCATATGGGTCTAGTTTAAGACACAGTGATCACCGCCACCCCAATAATAAAATACATTAAAACAAGCTTCCAGTGTTTTGCGATTGTGTGTTTTAGTTTGTAAGGATTTTAAATGCTCTTTAAGTACCACAAAGTCTCTCATGTGCACGGTTCATGGTTGTTTCACACATGAAGAGTCTATGCAAGCCACCTCTCTCTAGGCGCTGTGATAAGCTGGGAAGCGTGGATTAAACATTAATAAGTCATGCATACAAGCGTTCCACTAACTTGTAACACAATTCTGGGAGTTTAACGGGTTTAAAACAGAGCAACGCCACTCCTGGTACGTCCACAAGGGAAGGGGGCATCCTGGTGTGAGACTGGTTCCCAGGGGATCATCTTCGCATGCGTCCTTGGAAGTTTGCACTAGTGGTAATTGGGGTAGAGTGTTCAGCAGACAGTGGGAGCACATGTATACGCCTGTCTCCTTTAAGCACAGGAGCACCCTACACCCTGATGGTGCAGGCGCCCCCCTCCTACCCCCACTGGTGTATGGAAACCACAGTCTACATCAGAGCCTGTCACACGTGAGGGACAACGGAGGAACCGCCCTCCATATATGTTAACCAAAAACCTGCACTACCGCAGTATCCCAAGGTGGTGCATGTGTGATGTGTGTACAATCTTTCACTGAGAGCATGCTCACTGACGTGCCAATAAGTGCACTGCATGGGATATTAACTATGTAACACTGGCGACATCGTGACATGCCAGATGTAGTGTCCGGCTGGACACGTTCTAGTGTTTTCACCCACACTAACACCCACCCATCACAGGCGTCACCAGTCAGGTGACCCTCCTAATAAAAGGGGCCGGGCGCACGTGCCCTGGGCCAGTTATAGTATCCTACCACATGGTGTCTGTGTCCATTATGTAAAGGCCCACAAGTTGCCCCAGCCTGAGTGAATAGCAGCATCAGAACAAATGAACAAGGGACGGAACAAGTAAATGGCAGCAGATTAAAAAAAACATGTGAGCTAGTGTTATAAAAATAAATTTAAAAAGTCCCTTAAAAAGGCCAGCCCCGGGGAAAAGTGTGCACAGCGAGAGTCTCTGCTGCACTGGACAAAGCAGAGGACAGCATGGCCTGCAGTGCCCCTGTGTGAACTGCTCTGCACAAGAGGGAGAGACTGTTAACCCCCCCCCCTAGAGAGCCCAGCCAGAGGAAAAGCAACGCCCCAAGGAGAAAAGGAGGTGAGCAGCCGGAGCTGCAGTCGGGTAGAGAAGGCTCAAGGGACTTGGCCGGAGAGAAAAGGGTACAATGGCCAGAGACTGGACACCCAGCAGAGAGCATTCAAGTAGCCCAAAGCTGCCACAGCCAAGCACCAAAGCGAAGGAGAAAGTGCGCTGCATGCCCCCAATGGTGAATGGACATCACTGCAAGCTAGGAGAAAGAGCAACCATGGCACCTGAAGAGGGCGCCCATGAATGTAGAACCGGAAGGACAAAGTCCGAGGTGCGCCAGCGCATGCACCCAGAAGCGTGTTAGCATGGGAAAACGCCCAGGAGAGATAGACCTCTCCAAAGAAAAGAAGCATTGACGAAGACAGCAGAGTGTCCTCCCTCACACTGCCTCAAGACGGAGTCGACAGAGGCCCAAGACAGGCAAGAGGAGAGTCACACAATCCACGTGGCAAGCTGCCACCGCAACATGTGCTACGACGACAGGCGACATGTGGCCGGACGCCACAGTTGTACCGCAAGCATGGAGCACGTCACTCGAAGTGACCAACTCCGCCAAGCATGCCCGAAGGGAGGCAGGATTAAGTGCCACGACGGCGCAGCCTCAAGGCGCAAACACGACGCCCTCAGGTGAAGAGAAGAGGAGCACCGCATAATCCCTGAGGAGGGGATGGTGCCAGTGAAAGGTCCTCAAGAGGAGGAAGCAAGTCCTACTGACAGGACAGACCTGCGACAGGTCTGCAGAAAAGGGAAGACCGTCCCAAGAACTGGACGCGACCAGCGAGATGTCCATGTGACGCAAACATGAGACAGGAGGCAGGACGCCACATCCAAGTGAGGACTTGGTCAGAAGGAGGAAGAGAGAGTGGCAGGACGCCACTCCGCAAAGGAAGAAAGAACAGTGGCAGAACGCACAGGGCAGACAACCACCACAGGCGCGCAAGATGGAACGGAGAAGAGCGACATGACAGAGGACTCATGCCAGCACTGGAGAAGGTGATCATCAGCACAAGCCAGCCACCGGGGTGCAGAGACGTCACTGGAGACAGCTTCGCGGGAGGACCAACCGTAAGCCGCTAGCAAGCGCGTTCTGCGACCAGGCCCCACACTTCGCAGTTCGACCGTCCTCTCACCTGTCACCGGATGCTTGGTATCGATAGCACCACACCTAGCAAGTGCACCTGCTGGAAGATAACTGCAAGTGGCCACGAAGTCTCTCCAGTCCTCCTCACTCCACAAGGTCACCCAAGGCAAGAGATCGCCGCCTGTTGCCCAACTGAAGGAAAATCACTGTATTAGTCATCGTCATCCAGGTGCATCATCATTAAGGATGTCAAAGGAGCATCGCACCACCAGAGTGGATCCCAACACTCCAGACAACCGGAGTTCAATGAGGCTAGCCACCCAGGAACCTTCTGTGTGCCCCCGTCAACCTGAAGCCTGCCGAAGTAGAGAATACCCGACCATTGGAATATCCACCCTTGGGGTTACAGAGGCTTGGCCGTGGCTCTGTTGGGAGTTCTGCAGCGACCCCCTCAGCGCGGCTTACGAAAGGCCCGCACAGCCCACGCGGTCACATGGCAATCCAGGGGCAAGGGCCTCGACGGAGTTCCTGTGAGAGGGGAATCCGAATAGGAGAGATGTGTCGGCAGCAGCTCCACGACAGGCACGGGAAGCATGGAGGTCACAGTCGAAGACTGGTCACCCAAAGACAATCAGAGGAAGGCACAGAACCCGAGTCCTGATGGCAATAACATCTAGATGGAGACACCACCCTCTGCAGCTACATGAGCGACTTGGCTGTGGTCCTGTTGGCAGTTCCTCAGCGACGCCTTCGCGTGGCCCACACGAAGCCCGCACAGTCCACACGGTCGAATGGCAGCCTGGCAGGAAGGCCCTCTTGGAAGCTCCAGTGAGAGAGGAGTACAGGCAAGAAAGGCAAGTCTGAAGTTGCTCGGCTGTCCGGAGCTAGAAAGACCATCAAGCACGTCGCCTCCAAGGGAAGGCCTCATACCCCGAGATCATCCCCAACAGCTGTAGGTTTGTCGTCCACCGGAACCTGAGCGCCTGCGAGATCTCCAGAGTGGACTCTACCACCGCTCCAGATGCACAGATATTTGAACTTTGTAAATAGACTCCAACACCACGAGACCAGGCCGGTCTGAAGTACCTCGCAAAGGTGGACTAAAGCATCCTGACCATGCGGTCCAAAGCTCCAGCGCTGCCTGGCTGACGGCCTGAAGAGACTCATTTGGTGCTGTGTATTGTAATGTAATGTAACCGGGTATTTGTAAAGCGCGCGGCTAATCCACAGAGTGTCCCGGCGCTGAAAGACCGCTAAAACAGGCAGGTTGTGCTCACAGCAACTGACTAGTACTACTGTCGAAATAGCAAGGTTTTTGATTTCCTCCTAAAAGCAAGTAGGTCAGGTGTCTGTCTAAGAGAAGGTGGCAGACTGTTCCATAATCGGGATGCCACCACTTGAAAAGAGCGGCCACCCATGTGGGAACGGGAAAACCTAGGGATGGTCGATAGGTACTGCGTCGAGGACCTTAGGGACCATCGAGGGGCGTAGGGCAGAATCCTTTTCCTGATATAATGTGCCCCTGAGTTGTGTAGGGCCTTAAAGGCAAAGACAAGAGCTTTAAACTGGACCCTCTTACGTACCGGAAGCCAATGTAGAGATCTTAAGTGGGGGGTCATATGAGCCCTGGGTCCAGCCATAAGAATAGCTCTGGCCGCCGAATTCTGGATCACCTGCAGGCAACCTAGTAGATATTATGGTAAGCCTAAATATAGGACATTTGCGTAGTCCAGCCTTGATACAATCAGGGCCTGGACTACCGTCTTTCTGAGGGGGACCGAGAGCAGGGGGAGGAAGTTCTTAAGCATTTTTAGTAGCACAAAACAGGTGCCGGCCACAGTTTGAATTTGAGTCTTCATGGACATGTCCGTATCCAGCTTAACCCAGAGGATTTTTACGGTAGTTACTGAGGACGTCGGGGGGGGGGGGGACATGTCCAGTGGCCACCACTGGCCACTGGCGCCACGCCTCACACGGATTGGAACCGAAGAAAATAATCTCTGACTTTTCGGGATTACACTTTAGTTGGTTCCCTCTGAGCCAAGAGAACACCTCCGTTAGGCAGGTGTTTATCTCGCTGCCTCTGAACAAGGTGCCCTTCTCGCAGGTGAACAGAAGTTGCGTGTCATCGGCATAAGATACAATTTTTGCGCCATATTCCTCCGCTAGGAGCGCAAGGGGGGCCATATACACATTAAAACGGGACTGGCTTAAAATTGAGCCCTGGGGGACTCCAACTTTCATGGGGGTGATGGGGGCCGAGAAGGGGGGGCACCATACTGTTTGCTGACGGCCACTTAAAAAGGAAGTGTACCATTTGAGTACCGTGCCACCAATACCGCAGTCCTGAAGTCTTTTCAGGAGTCGGTCATGGGGCACGGTATCAAAGGCCGCGGAAAGGTCTAATAGCACCAGTACCATTGCCCCCACTGTCCAAGGTAGTTTTGATAGTTTCAGAGACTTCTAGTAAGGCCGTCTCGGTACTGAAGTTTGCTCTGAACCCTGACTGACTAGGATGTAATAAGTTATTAGCCTCCACATATTCCGTAGTGACTATGTTTACATATTTCTCCAAGACCTTGGAAAAGAAAGGCAGCAGTGAGATTGGCCTGTAATTACTCGCTACCAGTGGGTCTGCTGTAGGTTTTTTAAGAGCTGGAGGATTCTTGCATGTTTCCAGCTCTCAGGCATTAGTTCCTCTGACAAGGAGGAGTTCAGAACCCGGTTGACAGCTGGGTTAATCACTTCAGCAATTGACACCAGTACTTTCGCTGGACAAGGGTCCACGGGGGAACCGGATTTCCTAATCCCCACTGTAATTTTCACTCAAGACTATTAATTACTGTATTGTATATTGCTTAAGTATTAAGTACTGTTTTGTACATGTATATTGCTTAAGTTCTGTATTGGACGTTCTGCGCTATTTGCGGCGATATTTTCTTGTTTTCGTTACCTTAATTTTCACAGCGACGTAGCCACAGCACGATCGCTGACCTTCGGTGAAGTTTTTAAGCCCATTTTCATGTAATGAGAGTATCTCAAGTTCCCTCTCTCTCTGATGCATACCGCAAGCATTAGCTCGACCCTGCATCACGTTAAATATTAGAGGAAGGTTCATTGGCAACGGGAGCGCTACGTCCTCCCGTTGCCAGGAACCTTTCCTCTTCGCATTCCTCCCGGCCTTACAGCCGGCTGCTCACGCGCTCATTACCATGACAACGGGCAGCAGCTGATCGCTCGAGCACTCGGGTGTCAGTTGCTCGTTTCGTATTTGCGATCAGCTGCTGCCAGAGAAACGCAAGTTACAATTTTATTGATTCTGTACAAAAAAAGAAAAAAAGGGGAGATTTACCTTACCAATCCTAAAGGGCCTGTATTAATACTATGAAGCTCATTACCAAATAAAGACGGGTACCTAATATTACCCTATAAAGGTATTATCACTACCTCTAAGGGATATCACTACCTTTTATGGATATTTGGCCCACTTTGGCATAATCAACATCCTGATTTTAAAGTGGCGTTCTTGCTAAATTACAACTCAATTCAATTCAATTCTTTCTTCGTCCTTCCAAAGACAGGACATAAAAGATACACATGGATAAAAACATCATATAAAATCAAACATATCTCAGCAAATACAAACTCATTTTCTCTTTAAAAAGAATACATCAGCAAACAAAATACAGTACTATTTTCTCAGGACTAAAGTGGCAGTGCAAAGCATTTGGGTTCATAGGTAGCAGCAGATATTATCCAATAGTGCAAAAAGATCGACTGTAACCATCAATAGCAGCAAATGTTATCCAAAAATACTTGAATAATAAAATCAGTCCTATAGAGGAGTTAGCAGCAGGGGTAAGCAATTTAACAGGAATACTGATACAATCCATACAAAAAATGGTAAAATACACTAAAATTAAAACAACATGCTCCTTCTCTTTGCTAAAATACACTTCAAAAAACTCCCAACAGCAAAACAGACATCACGATCATTGAGTTGCTGCAAAAAGTACAACGCCGCTTTGCACTTTGAAAATTTGTGTCTGCGTAGGAGAGGTATTAAAAATTTCCTGGTAAATGGAAGATAAAATTGACAAAAAAATACAAAATGTAAAATGGTTCGACTCGAGTGTTCATCACAAGGGCAAATAGTAATAGATTCTGACCCAGGGGGAAACATATCAACCAACGAAAAGACCCCAACCTGAATCTAAACAACAAATTCCTTTCATGCACATTATTTACATATAAAAGATACGGGGCAATGTAGGGAGGAACTTGTATGAGACAATAATCCCTGACAGTGGGTTTGGCTACTTCAAACAATTCCCTAGACGATTCTTTAAGTTTTCGGAAGCTCGCCAAAACCCTCTGTCGATCCCCTTTACCAATTAGTTCTGGGTGTTCAAACAAAGAAGAACACCCAAGTTCCGTAAGACAAGTTTTAATGTATTGGAGCCAGGGGATGCAAAGGCCTCGAGTACAGTTTAAACAATCTCTAATAATTGCCCGATTAAAATCAGCTTCTTCATTTGTCCAAATGGAACACCAGGTAGGTAGTGGTGCAGCCTTTATGGTATCTTGGACATACTCGAGACCCAGCTCCAAATGGAGAGGAAAATGTGGCGAGGAAGGGGGCACTCCTAAAACTCTATGGCAAAATCTATTCTCCTCCAGCTGCATGGCAAGTACGTCCCTGCATCCTCAGATCCCCATACCATATGTTAAAATCGGAATACATTTACGCTTATAAATCTCAAAAATTGGGGCTATGGGCTTTTTACCTATAGACATTGCAAGCGAATAAGTAGTACCAACTGCGCGTGTAAATCTTGTTATTCTATTATTTATGCAGGTATGCCACGTGCAACCTTCATCAAAATCCAGGCCTAGATACGGGAAGGAGCTAACCCTTTCCAGCTTTTTACCCTCTATATTCAGACTACAGGACTTAGTGTTTTTGGGGCCACAAATCAATACAAAAGTTTTCTTATAGTTTGGCTCCAGCCCCAAGTCCTTCATAAAGTTAACATAGCTGGAGATAAGTTTTTTTTAGGCCAATCGCAGTCCTTGCCATAAGGACTGCGTCATCCGCATAAAGGAGCGCTGGCACAGCCTTATTCTCAACCTGCGGCACATCAGCCCCGACTGCGACTAATGTTTGCTCCAGATCGTTTGTATAGAGGAGAAATAAAATTGGGGCAAGGACACATCCTTGACGCACCCCACGCCTAATACTAAACTGTTCTGAGCATTCACCAGCATTACCATACCTCACTGAGGCCGAGAGATCGTGGTGGAGGAGCCTCAGAAAGGAGACCAAACCTGCGTCGACACCCATGTTTACTAAAATTACAACTCATTCTCCCTATCTGCGCCATGTCTGACCCTGACTCAGATGACGCTTCCGCCCCTACTCCTAATATTGATAATGAAGCCCTTAAAAAAATCCTACATAAGGAAATGAGGTCTTGCATGATTGAGACCCTCACTCAGGTCATGTCCTCAAAAAGGTCACTCCCCATCGAGGAGGACAAGATCACAGAAATTCTCAATCCCCACTACTCTGATGATACCACTGAATTAAGGGGCAAAAGATTAAAGAAAAGTAAAAATGTTGACCAAGTGACCCCTAAGAGCACTATGGGAGGTCCTAGCACCTCATCAAATCTGGGAGGTCTTAGCACCTCAACTACTAATGGAGGTCACCGCACCTCAAACTCCCTGGGTGTCCCTAGCGGCACAACTTATTCGGGTGTCCTTGGCGGCACAAAACATCTGGGTGTCCCTAGCGGCACAAAATATCACAGTGCTCACTACAATATGGGAGACAACGAGTTTAATGATGACGAGTCCTCAGATATACCTGATGAGTATATACTAGACCTTGATGAGGACAATCAAGAATTTTATAGTCCGGAGGAGGAACTCCCATCTTCCTCAAAGGACAACATCCTTGACCCATTGGGGGAAGAAATGTTTTCCCCATTAAACCTCAAACACCCCAGAAGTTCCGAGTGGTGGCCACAAGACCACTTTGCAAAATTCATCAAAAAATGACTAAGAAACCTCTTAGAGAGGGACACTCGGAACATTCTTAGAGCCGAATGCTCTAGACCATCTATTGAGGACGAAGACTTGCCATACCCCCAACTTGGACCCCGAGCTGATTAAATTCCTCTTCAAACTTGGACGAGATCCAAGGAAAGGGATGGAAAGATCCCTGAAAGGTTGCCAGGACCGTCTTCTCAACGTCCTGGGACCGTTAGCGAGAATCATAGATTCCGCAGAGGAAAGCCACATCAATGGCACACCTCTTAACACCGAGCTGATCAGGGGCTGGAGCCAGAGGGCACTGATACTCCTGGGTAATGCAAATGCAAGCCTCAACGCAGAAAGACGAAGTGTCGTTCTGACTAAAATAAATCCCAAACTCAGTGATATGGCGGACAGAGAACCATCTCAAAACCCAAAAGGATTACTCTTTGGCGAAGATCTTATTAAATCCTTGGGGAAGTACGTCTCTACATTCACCGCCTTGGATAAGGCCCAACAGAATATGCGTAGAGTCTTTAATCCTAACCTTTTTGGCCGGGCCGGAAGAAGGGGCCTCTCTTCCGGCCGATTTAATCAAAGGCCCTATTCGAGATCCCGTGGCTATGGAAGAGAGTACTACCAGTACAACGCTCCTCAACTCTACCCCCAGAGAGGCAGAGGACCCCGCAACAGAGGGTTTAGAGCCCGTGGAAACTCCAACTCCATCAAGCCTACAAGTGAGTACTCTCCCCCCCTCTCCTTCCCCTTCTTTCCCCCAAAAAGTGGGAGGCAGACTCAAATACTTTTATCAGAATTGGAGATTGATCAGTCAAGACCCTTGGGTTTTAAATACCGTCAGGGGATTTACGATAGACTTTACACAAACACCTACACAGACATCTTTCCCGAGAGACATACTTCTCTCTCTAGATCAGCAAAAAATAATAGAGGAGGAGATCTCCTCCATGCTTCAGAAAGGAGCAATAATAGAGGTCCCCCTAGAAGCGTTAAGATTCAGAAGCACACTCTTTCTTGTGGAAAAAAAGGACAAGGGTTGGAGTCCTGTGATAAACTTAAGAGAACTAAACAAATATTTGGTTTACAGACACTTCAAGATTGAGGGCATCCACCTACTGAGGGACCTACTATTGGAGGGAGACTGGCTAGTCAAATTGGACCTAAAAGATGCTTACTTCACCATGCCTATGGCTGAAATCCACCAACCCTTTCTTCAATTCGTGTGGAAAAACCACCTTTACCAATTTCAGGCACTCCCCTTCGGACTCTCTTCTGCCCCTTGGTACTTCACCAAGTTCATGAGAACTATCGCCTCAACACTGAGAGA
Organism: Calotriton arnoldi; assembly: GCA_963921515.1. Classification (NCBI taxonomy): domain Eukaryota; kingdom Metazoa; phylum Chordata; class Amphibia; order Caudata; family Salamandridae; genus Calotriton; species Calotriton arnoldi. Next base: position 828,105 of record CAWUFW010001520.1, on the reverse strand, counting down.
AAGGGGTATTCGTCTGATCATATACCTAGACAACATTCTCATTATGTCGCAAGACCTCTCACAAATAATCCAAGATCTGAAGACTGTAACGAATCTCCTAGAAAGCTTAGGATTCATCATAAACAAAGAAAAATCTATCTCGACTCCTTCCAGAACTCTCGGGTTCCTAGGTTTTACCGTAGATACTTCGAGATGTCTCCTCTTACTCCCTTCCAAGAAAGTTACCAAAGTCAGGAAGGAAATAAGACATGTCCTGAAACAAAAAGACTTATCTCTGAGGGAATTAGCCAGATTACTGGGTCTCCTCTCTTCCTCCATCCAAGCCATCTTTCCCGGCCCCCTAAACTATTGGGCCCTCCAAAGGGTAAAAGCGAGAGCCCTAAGATCCGGCCTCTGGTACGGAGATCGGATTACTTTGGATCAGGAGGCCCAATCGGAACTAACCTGGTGGCTCGAGAACCTAGACGCTTGGAATGGCAAAGTGATCTTTGGGTCAAAACCAGAGTTTGTTTTAGAGTCAGATGCCAGCCTTCATGGCTGGGGAGCTTGCCTTCTCGATCAGAACACGGGTGGTATCTGGTCGCAGGAGGAATCCTCTCACCACATAAACTACTTGGAGCTAACAGCTGGTCTTTACGCCTTGATGAGCTTCAAACACTCTCTCCAGGGCAGGTCAGTCATATTAAAGATGGACAACATGTCCGCGGTAGCCTATATAAATCGTCTGGGAGGAACCAAATCTGCGGATCTCTCGAATTTAGCCAAGAAACTCTGGATGTTCTGTCTGGAGCACAAGATCGCTCTCAGAGCAGAATACCTCCCGGGGAAAACAAACATCTCTCTGGCAGTGAACGCCTTTCTCCAGTCTTGGAAAGGAATCAAAGTGTACGCCTTTCCTCCCTTTGCCATGATCCAGAGAGTTTTACAGAAAGTCAGACAGGACCAGTGCTCCCTTGTCCTAATAACTCCCTTCTGGCCATCTCAGGCCTGGTTCCCCACCGCACTGGAACTAGCTTGCAACACACCCTTCTTAATCCCTACCCTAGAGAATCTTCTAACAGACATGGATGGAGGAAGTCACCCCCTAACCCAGACAGGGAGTTTGAACCTCCTTGCTTGGAGAGTGTCAGAAGATCCAATGAAATCTCTGGGCTTTCGTCAACAGCTGCAACTCTCCTCGGAGAGTCTTGGGCCCCAGGCACTCACTACAGATATAATGACATCTGGAGAAGCTGGGTTCGTTGGTGCATGGAAAGGAACCTGGATTCCTTGGAGACACCTATTGTTAACGTTGTAAACTTCCTTGTGGAACAGTTTGAAAGGGGTCTCAGCTATAGAACTATCAATTGCTATAGATCGGCTATCTCTGCTGGCCATGTCCTTCTCAATGGTAAAACGGTAGGTAAAAATGTCATTGTTTGCAAAGTGATGAAAAGCATTCGTTTAAGAAGGCCTCCTAAACCTAAATATGAAAGTCTCTGGGACGTTAAGTTAATCCTAGATCTTTTCAACAACTGGCCAGATAATACTCTCCTGAATAGGAAAAACCTTTCCATTAAGCTTGCTACTCTACTATGCCTAATTTCATGCAGAAGGGTCTCTGATGTCAAAACCCTGGAGGTTACGACTAGATCCTATAACATGTTCGGCGTCAAATTCGAGATTTATAGAAGAACAAAGACTATGTCTGATTCAATCTTTTATCCACGTTTTGATTTATGCCCAAAACTTTGCGTTGTGGACTGCATGAGAGAGTATGATCGCAGAATGTTTGCTCTTCGTCCCCAGGGTGTGAACCAATTACTTATATCCTTTGTTAAACCCCATAAAGGTATAACCTCGACCTCTATTGCTAGATGGGTTAAAACCGTTATGAGTCTAGCAGGTATTGACTTAAAGAAATTTCAAGCTCACTCCCTTAGAGGTGCTATGGCCAGTAAATCTCTCTGGTCTGGAGGTAAGTTGGATGACATTCTCAAAGCAGCCGACTGGTCGAATGCTAGCACTTTTGCACGACACTATTGCAAGCCTATCGAACATATGTCTGATGCAGTTTTACAAAGCTACCAACATGCATAATGTAACCTCCGTTCTTGTAATGAAATTGCGATTCTCCTATTACCATGACTAGAGAATCTGGATTTCATTAAAGACACAGAGGCTGACATTATCCCACCCATCCCATCCCTTGGTTTGGTGGTCTTACAGTGATTAAATGTTCATTTTATTAATAGTACTAGTATTATCTCTTACCTCTCTATTAGCTTGTTAAGTTTTATACTATTTATTTCGTTCAAGAGGTATTTACTTCTGTTTCTTTTCAGGAAACCCTTCTTAACTGCGAGACGTCTGGCCTTTGGATTTACCATCGTTCTTCCTGCTCCTTCATATTGCTCACCCGAGGATCGTTTAGAAGTTTCATGGACTTATTCTCTTCTCCACATTTAAAAGAGGCAGATTGTTGATGGCTCATGCCTTTTATGTGTTGCTAATGTTCTAGAACCTTTGAATATTGTGATGTATGCGGCTGCTTGGACTGCATTAAAAGAATTATGCATAATGTCAGCCTCCGTGTCTTTAATGAAATCCAGATTCTCTAGTCATGGTAATAGGAGAATCGCAATTTCCGAGCCTTCATTATCTCGAGGGATTTATCCAACGAGATAGGAGGGAACTGTAAGAGAGACGCACCTAAATTAGGATTAACTCTGGGGGGAGCGGCTGTGTTTTGACCCTCAGCCCGGGGCAGCTCCTTAAAAGAGTCTTGGATAATTTTAATCTTCTCGAAAAAATAGTGCGCTAAGCAATTAGTCCAGTCGCTGGTAGGGGTAAATAGGCTGTCCATTGCATTAGGGGATGTAAAGTCTTTAACTATTTTAAACAGTTCCTTACTCTTATTCCCAGCCTGTTCAACTTTGGTGGATAGGAAGAGTTTCTTTTCGTCGCGGACCTTGGAGTAATGGACTTTCAAGGCCTGTTTATAAGTGGCTTTGTCAGAGGAGTTTGTGTATTTGTTTTCTTACAGGTTGGACTTTTGTTTGTTTCTTTTCATTAAAGTTTGGGAGGGATGTAGTGTTCGGCTGGACACGTTCTACTGTTTTCACCCACACTAACACCCACCCATCACAGGCGTCACCAGTCAGGTGACCCTGCTAATAAAAGGGGCCGGGCGCACGTGCCCTGGGCCAGTTATAGTATCCTACCACATGGTGTCTGTGTCCATTATTGTTAGCATGTGGGCCTAGAGCCCACGACACCACACCAGGGACCCATACACGAAATGAGGGTACAATCAGGCCCACTGAGAGGAGACCTGGTAAAGTCAACGTTGTGTACTGCATGTGAGATGTTTGTACAACTACTTGCATCCCTGAAAAGAGGGTACACTCAATGACAAGCTCACAGCTATACACATATCAATTGTACACAGTGACAACTATCTTGTAAGCAGGTACACACACACACTCTGTGTATGAAAAAGTTACCCAGTAGTAATAATGCACAATGGACGTAATCACTGACAGGCAAAGCACACATATAAAATATATGTGCGGTTCAGTGTTACTTACGAGATGTGTGTACAGGCGGTGACCCCAATACACAGAAAACGTATTACTCGATGGTGTCTGCTCAAAATCCAACAGTCCCAGCTCCGATTACAGCGCTAATACAAATTTCCATAGCACACACTACAATCGGAAATGTCGCTAAGCGCTGAAACCAAGTCAATGTCGCTCAATTTATTGTCACCGAAGGAAGAAAGAACTCGTCAGTGTTTGAACTTGTGAACGCCAGACCTCTGCAGCAGGTGCTCTGATCCACTAAGGTACGTTTCATGAAATGCTCCTAACTGTAAAACATATAAAGTGGCTGTATTAACTTTGATTTTGGCAGATCCGCTGTTATGTGTTCCCAGAGTAAATGACATACAATGGCAAAACTATTGCGAATAAATACAGTTTTGATCTAAATAGGAGGTTCCAGCTCTCTTTCTTCCCTGCACGCATGGAAGTGGTCCGAGGTGTGAGGGTGGATTCCTGAACCTAGTATTCGGTGTCAGCACGAGGCCTGTGGGGGAACAAGTCCAAAGAACACCTTCACAAGTGAGCATTATGAGCCTGTGGGGCTGGCTCAGAGGGACTCGGCAGGTGCACTCTACTCGGTAGGTGCCCTGACCTGCGCATGCTTCAAGGTCACGACTCTGAATCCGGTAGGTTTACACTTTATGTCCGGCCTGGGCAGCTACTTTAATGAACTATTTGCAGTCACTGGATGCAAATACCCTTCTTTGAAAACAATTAAAAAGGCGTACAACTTTTTGGTATTTTTTTAAAATACTAATGTTTGTGCCTATTTTTTTCCAAACTCTTCCTAGCAACACTGTATGCACAGAAAGCATGGATCAAATGCCATTTCTTCGTGGGTGTATGAACTTTTGGTAACTGTATGCTTTGGATGTATGTAGTGATAACATATAGCAGATGTTTATCTTCTGAGGTAAACACTGACATGGCTTAATATATTTTCCCATTTATATATTTTATGTGTGTGTTATTTTTACCTGCATTGTTTAGGAAATGTATGTAAGATGACAACAAATGGAGCATGGTGTGGGGAGGTAAGAGCACAGAAGTGTGCCTGGGGATGCCTTTTCGGCACTAAGGAAACCATTCAAGCACTTAAGTAAATAATAATCTACACTCACATGTGTGTGTAAAAGTATAGGTGTGTGTGTGTAAGATCACATATAACACACGTATGTGAATGAATAACCAAGTACAAGTCGACATACACATATATACACTAAACACATACACTAAACACACACATTATACTCAATACTGGTGTGGTATGGACCATACTTAACATTTTCAACATTAACACAACGCATTGTCGAATCGGATAACATAAAATAACATTGCATAAACCAAGATGACATACTACAACCTAACATAAAATAGGGCAGATAAGATAAAATATTAGCATAAAATAACATAAGATGCAATTAGATAGCATAAACTTGTCTTTTTTTAACACCCAAAGACACAGATTTGGAGTTTAGCTCCAACCTATTTGTTTTTTTTTTCATCACCAAAAAGGCAAAACAATCCACACAGTTCCACACCATACAATTCAACTCCACACATTTCCAATCCACACCACATAATTTGACACCAAACCACATAATTCAACTCAACAACACAATTATACAACACAATCAATCAGGAGTTTGTAAAGCGCAGGTACTCCACACCACATACATCTAATACACACCACAGAAGTTCACATCATGCCACAAAATTTAACAGTACACCACATAATCAAACTCCACTACATACCACTTCACAACACAAAATACCATTCCACATAATTACACTCCATAACACACAATCCCACTCCACATTATTCCAGTACACTCAATACCACATAATTACTATCCGCATGGAGCCCGTGCCGGGGAAGGCAAAGCCGGACCCAATGGGGGCCCGGGACCAACGCCGCCCGGAGTTCGGGAAGTCTCCTCCCCCCACCCCCCGGGGCAGAAGCCCGGGAAAAAAGGGGCGACCGCGATTGGTCGCCACAGATTGGACTTGGCTCCCCCAATCAGGGAGACAGGCCACAAGCCACGGAGGGGGTTTATAAGGGGGCGAGAGGCCCCCTAGAGCATTCAACCCCTCCGGTGAAGAAGAAAGGAACGACGCGCATCGGAGCAGAGGAGACGCGCTTTGTTGTTATCGGCGGACTGTACCTGCGCCTGTGGCGACTGGCCTTTGTCCGCCCTGCTATCGATGACAGGTCCGGGGAGAACCGGATCCAACCAGGAGCAGCCGGAGGCGACCGGAACCGACGCCGATCAGGTCAGCAAGCAGCAAGAGGAGCTTCACGAGCTGCGAGGAGCGGAGGCAGCCGGAACCTCCAGTCGGCTGCCTTAAAGGGGCTGGAGCCTCGAGGCATAATAAGATTTAAAGGAGCAGTGGCTCCAAGGCTTTCCGGGATAGCGACGGTGAGGCACGCTGGGGCATTGTGAGCTGCAGCACCTGTTTTGCATCAAGCAACTTGGGGCGGAAGCGGCGAAAGGAGGGGCACGCCGGCGAAACACTATCGTAAAGCAGGAAGAGGCTCGTTCAAAGCACAGCTGCTGGGTTTTTGATCACTTTTTATCCTGCTGCAACTGCTGGCCCCCGCTTGGAAGCAGCTACTGGGTTGGTTTGTTCTCATCCTTCTGCACCTGCTGGCCCCCGTTTGGGAGCACCTACTGGGTTTTGCTTGGTTTTGTCTCCTGCTTCACCTGCTGGCTGCATAGAAGCCTGCCTCCCCGCTACCGCATCACACCGGTAGCAGAAGAGTGGTTTTGGAAGGAGGACAGGCAGGATGGCCAGCAAGCGGGGGCAGCCGGGAGGGCAACACGGCCCCCGGCACGCTTCAGGGACACAGAGGGGGCTGCAGAAGCCCCACAGAAGGGGCAAAAAAGGAGAAGAGGGGACAATGGCCCAGAACTGGACGAGGACCTTCAGGCAATGCTGGACAGAGCCAGGGTCCTGAAAGGGAAAACCTGGGTGGACCAGCAGATTGAAGATGGGACCAAGGGAAAAAGAAGGAGACAGCAGCAGGCAGCAGCTCTGGCACCAAGCACCAAGGCACCTGGCGGCAAGGGGCACGCACCCAGAACGGCGGCCATGGCGAAGACCGCAAAATCAAAGGCACAGAGCCCGGCGCCTAGGAAGGGCAGACGGGCGGCGACACCCGAATTGGTGTCCAGCTCCGAGACCGAAGGGATCAGCGAGGATGAGGGGTCTGTAGCCAGCATGGCGGCCCCTCAGGAGTCACGCAGAGGTCGACCCAAAGCAACAGCCACGGACAAGGGTAAGCGATGCACGCCAAACGACCAAGGGGGGCAGGGAAGTGGGCAGCGCGAGGTGCCGGCAAGCGGGAGGCCAGGGCAAATAGTGAACCTGGGTACGCAGCAGGGCGTGAGCAATTTAGCATGGCAAGGGCCCTGGCCCTGCCAACCCCGTGGCTAACAGCACAAGGGAGGGACCAACAGCTCATCCAGGGGGAGGGCATGGGGCCCACCAGCCTGGATGCCCTGGTGGCAGTGGCTTGGAGCAGGGGCACCCTTTGGAGCAGGCCCACAATGGGGCTCAAACAAACAAGGGGACAGCCGGGAACATGAGCAGGGTTTAAACCAAAGGGGAGGCTCAAAGACGGCAGCAGACCAGGATAGGGAGGAACCCCAGATAACGACACCAGGCGGGACAGACAACCAGGAAGCATCGGGACAAGGGGGGACAGCGAACCTTGGAGCGAGCAAGGCAGGCGAGAAAGGGGCATCAGGGGAAGGCCCAGATACCAATGGGAAGCCAGCCAGCGCATACCTGCGCCCCTCCCCAGGGCATCCCCCCCCCCCCCCCAACCACAAAACTCCTGGGGCTGGCCAATCTCATCCCGCTGGCAGTCAAGGAAAGGAAATGGAGGAAAGAGTTCATAGACATCTTTTCCCTGCTTGAGGTACGTCAGGCAGGCCTGGACCCGACAACCCAGGACAAGAAGGATGACGATAGGAGAGAAAGACGCAAACCCAGGGTGAAGAGATCACTGGAGAATTGGCTAAAAGCATTCAGAACCCAAGCTTGTGTTTTTGTGGAGAAATTCCCCGAGAGCGCAGCGGCACTCATCTTATATGAGCAGAAGGTGCATGAGGCACAACTAAAATATCAGGGGGAGGCCTGGTTAAAATACGATGAGGGTTTCAGGGAACAGATGCAAACCTGGCCGGTGATGGAATGGGACTGGCAGGACATGGAGGGTTTTTCAACGCACATGGTGGCTGCCAGGGAAGGGGTCAGCTCAAGGGACAACAGTTTTCGCACCTATGGGAGTAAGGGCAAATATGAAGGTCAAAGTCAAGGGTTCAAGGGCAGGAACCAGGGCAGTACCAAGTCCGGAAAACCATGCTGGAAATTTAACAAAGACGACTGTAAATGGGGGGCAGCATGCAGGTTCAAGCACGCTTGCAGGTCTTGCGGTGGAAACCACCCCGCTGTCCGCTGCAGATAGGAACAAGGAGCGGGAGCCGGCAAAGAGAAAGCTGGCGCAAAGAAGTGAGCAGGCCCCCGCGGGCAGGGAACAGGGGGAAAGGGGACAAGGGCAGAGGGCAGCTGCTACCAACCCCTATTAAAACCAGCAGGCTGGTATATTTATTGGGGCAATACCCGAAGGTCACGATAGACAAAGGCTGGTGGAAGGTTTTACACAAGGCTTCATAATACCCTACAAAGGACCCAGGGGCGCACGGGATAGCCGGAACCTGAAATCTGTAAGAGACAACCCAGGGGTGGCACGAGGAAAGGTAGGCAAGGAAGTTCAGCTGGGGCGGGTGGCCGGCCCGTTCACCTCCCCCCGCAGGAGGACATGGTGGTCTCACCGCTAGGAGTGGTACCCAAGAAGGAGTAAGGGAAATTCAGGTTAATACACCATTTGTCCCACCCTCAAGGGGATTCCATCAACGACTGGTTGGAACAGGACGCTTGCACAGTAGCTTATGCATCAGTGGACGACGCAGTGGACCTGATAAGGCAGGAAGGGAGGGGAGCCCTGCTAGCAAAAACAGACAGAGTCGGTTTTCCGCCTCTTCCGGTCCACCCAGACAGCTACCATTTGCTAGGTTTCCAGCTAGACGGGAAATACTACTATGACAAATGCTTCCCAATGGGTTGCTCAATATCATGTGCATATTTCGAGGCATTTAGCAGTTTCCTAGAGTGGGAGCTAGGGAGACGCGCCCCGCGGGGGGTGGGTCCACTACTTGGACGACTTCCTCTTTATCGGCAAAGCAGAAATGAGAGAGTGCGCTCACCTCCTGCAGAGCTTCATTGTGCTGGCACAGGAGCTAGGTATTCCACTAACGCAGGACAAAACAGAGGGCCCCACCACGAAGCTGTCCTTCCTAGGGATAGAGCTAGACTCGGTGGTGGGGACATGCAGATTACCGCCCAACAAGGTAACAGAACTTAAGGAGATCATGGGTAGGCTGAGGTTACAGAAAAAGGCCACGCTAGGAGAGATGCAGCAGCTGCTGGGAAAATTGAATTTCGCCACGAGGGTGATCCCGGCGGGGCGCGCGTATTCAAGAAGACTGGCTTGGTTAACCAGGGGTATTACACAGAGGCACCACAAGGTCCACCTAACGCAGGGGGTAAAAGCGGACTTAGAACAGTGGGAGTCCTTCCTGTCTAATTTCAATGGCACCCTTATGTGGCGCGAGCCATGCGTACCAGCGGCTCAGCTCGAGCTGTACACAGATGCAGCAGGGGGCTTCGGTTTCAGGGCCATCCTAGGGATGGCGTGGACAGCAGGGTCATGGCCGGAGGCCTGAAGACAAGCAGGGGCTACAGCGAACATTTCACTATTGGAACTGTTCCCTATAGTAGTGACTTTTCACATTTGGGCAGAGCGGCTAGCGAACAGACAGATAATACTGTGGTCCGACAACCACGCAGTAGTACAGGCAGTCAACACCGGGACGGCGAAATGTGCGTCGGTGGTCAGCCTACTGTGCAGATTGGTCCAATGCCAGCTGAGGGCGAATATCGTGCTTAGGGCACGACATGTCCCAGGAATAGAGAACTCAGTTGAGGATGGCATTTCTCGTTTTCAGTGGACAAGATTCCGGGACCTCGCTCCGGAGGCGGACCAAGAAATGACCCCAGTGCCGGAGGAAGCATGGGCATGGGTAGATCTGGTTTAGAAGAGATGCTGGACAACGCACTGGCCCCAAAAACAATACAATGCTACCGTAAGTGCTGGGCGACATTTACTACAGTAACAGGGCTAACAAGAGGAAAAACGGCGGGGCAGGCAGAGGTCCTGAACTTAATAGAATGGGCATTTCTGGCGGGCAGGTCGAAATCATGGGCCCAAGCCCATTTGAGTGCAGCAGCCTACTACACAAAGATGGAGACAGGGGAGGACCCTACCAGGGGTTTCCAATGTAGAATGGCTATGAAAGGTTGGGGCAGGATGCAGCAGGCAATAAAGGACATAAGAAGGCCCATCCATTTCAGAATACTGCAACAGATGATAGGAGCCCTTGAGGGAGTATGCACATAAGAAACGGAGGCTGCTCTCTTCAGGGCAGCGTTCACACTGGCGTTTTTCGGGGCGTACAGAGTAAGCGAGCTGGTAGCCCCAGCAGCAAAGGACCCAGGGACAGCATGCATACACCGGACCGACCTCGAGATCACCGAGGACCACATGGTCATCCTGCTGCAGAGGTCGAAGACTGACCAAGCAGAAAAAGGGAGGCGGACCAGACTAAATTGCATTAAGGGGGAACCCTGCTGCCCGGTATACCTGGTCCGTGAATACATGGCAAACATAGAACCCAGAGAGGGGCCACTTTTCAGACAAAGATGGGTCATTCCTCAGCCGCTTCCAATTTATAGCAGTAATGAGGAAAGCCCTGGGGGCGGTGGGGCTCCCGGCCAGGGCTTTCGGATCCCACTCCTTCTGGATCGGGGCCGCGACTATGGCGGCCGAGCTCGGCATGGGCAGGGAGCAAATCAAGGGAATTGGGCAGTGGGCGTCCGGCGCGTTCAAACGATACAAATGCTCCACCTCGTACTGAGCCCTATTTCTCCTCTTCCCCCCCCTTTTATAGGTCTGACGGGGCGGCGCAGGATGGTGTGGATGGTGGGACATTCCTACGTCACATGGGCGCAGCAGAGGGCCGCGTCCAGACGCGAATTCGGCGGGATTTGGCTGCGTAACCGACATAGCTTGGATGGGCTGTTCGGGAATGAAGTGGGACCAACTGCGACCCACGGTGCGGGAAGCAGTAGGGAGAGGTGGCAAACCGGACGCGGTGGTAGTCCACCTAGGAGGCTACGACCTGGCCGCAATGGGTAGGAAGGGCCTGCTAGCAAACATGCAGGAGGGCCTAGCTGCAGTGGCGAGGCTGGTGCGCCCGGCCGATATTATCTTCTCGGAAATAATAGTGCGGAAATCCTGGAGGGGGGGCCATAGACCCGGGGGCAGTGGAGAAATCGAGGCACAAACTGAATATTACGATCACAAAGATATGCAGGGCTAACGGCTGGGGTTTTGTAAGACACAGCTTCATAAACCTGAGATCGCCAGGCTACCACCTGGAGGATGGGGTGCACCTAACAGGAGTGGGGATGGATATGTTCCTGCTCAACATCGTGGGGGTGCTAGAACAAATGGGGTTCAAATAAACGGGGGCGAGCATAGCAGGGAAGGAGGTAGCATGGCGGGAAAAACCTAGAAGGTTAGAAAAAGGAGAGAATTTGCTAGAAGTAGAGGGAAGGCTCACGCAGTGTCCTTGGGATGCCTCACGGCAGGGGCACTGAGGGAGCCAATAGTGGACAGTAGCCACAGATAGAGTAGATGGGAGGATCCCGCAGGACCCTTGGGATGACTCACGGCAGGGGTACCAAAGGGGCGAGAGGTTAGAACTCAGCCACAGGCTGGATAGATGAAGTGCTCACATGGGGTCCTTGGGATGCCACACGGCAGGGACCCGGAGGAGCAGGTAGGGGCCAAGATGGGTTTGAAGGCAAGCAGGATGGCACTTGTGGCCCGGGTGAGTCCAGACGGACACCCACCAAATCAGTAGCAAGTTGAAGCCTGGCACCGTGCAACAGTGGTCTTGGTATTGGGGCCCCTCCCCCCGAAAGTGATCTGTCTAAGAGCAGATAACGGGCAAGAACGGACTAGATGACATATGATGGCGAAATCGTTAAACGAGTCAACAAAATGTTATGTATGAACATGAAGAGGAAATGTTTGAATGTTTATGTGTTAATAAACTGCGGCCTTTTTTGGCACCAAGCAAGTTGTCCGTGGCATATGTGAAGGGCGAAAGACAGAACATCAATATAGCTGAAAAGCAAAAGTCGGACGCTGCTAAATAACTGCTTATTTTATCAATGTATTGCAAAGATCAATTAGTTTGTATTGATTTTTAACTGATTTTAGAAAACTGGTTTTATTACTTTAAAAATTGATGATATGTAATGAGATATTTTTGTAGCAATGGTTTTAAGTAACTGTGCTAAATAAAATAAACTTGAAACTTGATGTGAAGGGCAAATGGGCGCAGTTTGGAAAATGGGTAAGGGAGGGGGAGGTGACTCACCTCCTGGGAGTGGTTATTTCCAGTGCACACCATGCCACAGAATTCCACTACAAAAATCCACTCCACACTACACAATTCCACACCACACATTTTGATATGTAACAATTCCAATCCAACCCACATAATTCCACTACACACCACATACATACACTCCATAACACATGGGTAAAAGACATTGTCATTTCCAATGCCAATAGCTCTAACTCAAGCAAATGCAAGACCTATTGCATTTCCACTGCTTGTTTAAGTCATAGTCATGTTTGCAGAGTGGTGGAGAAAGGGGGCTGAGCCTCTGACCAGCTCTCAGGAATCCCGATGTGTAGGACTTACAGGAGTTAGCAGGAGGGCTTCTTGGCCCTCCAAGGTTCCTCAGGATTAAAGTGGACTTCATCCACCAACCAGTAGTGCACCAGGAGGCGCGTTTGCAGAGTGGTGGTGAAAGGTGGCATGGCCTTTGAAGACCTCACAGCAATCCTGCTGTGTGGGACTTGCTGGAGGTAACAAGAGGCGTAGTTGGTCCCCAAGGACGTCCTTGGGGGCCAACTACCCCTCCTGCTACCTCCAGTAAGTCCCACACAAGTCCCTGAATGCGAGTGCCAGTGTCCACCACCGTCAACAATCTGCACAAATTAAACACTGGTTATATTTTTTCTTAAATTACAACTAAACTACATTAGCCTTCTACATTTAAGAGGAAACAAAAGGAACCAAATGATACAACAGTTCTCCTATAAATGTATTGATAGCTAGACTATATTGAAAATACAAATTATCCCATCAAGGAGCAAGATCAAACTTCAACATGCAAAATGGCAATACCAAAACAAATAGATGAAAACAAAATCATTTGCTACATCCTTTTTCAATTCAGGCTTTGAACATTTGTACCACTTTAAAATTATTTATTTTTATTATTCATATATTTTTGCTACTTGTATATTATGTTGCTTTAAGGAAAAGAAAATGTAGAAAATGGATAACAGTAATGCCACATCCCCCCAGAAGCACGCTTCTGGCACGGTTACTATCGGGTAACAGTGTACCCAAAATAAAACATTTGAATTAGTCCCAAATACATGAAGCCTTTTCATCTATTTAGAGTATTTTTGTAGATTTATTTCATATGAAGTCTCCCTCCAAATTGCAAACAGGAGTGTTTTGTCACTGAATTCTAATCACATGTAACAAAAACTTCTAACACAAGCAGAATCCTCAAGCAGAACTACTATATTCTGAAATAGAATAATCTGAACATTCAATTTACAGCTGAAGCCTGTACGGGAAGCTGTGTTTGGCTCCAGGCAAAGAAATATAAAAAATCATGCCCTATGCATTTAGACCTATGATAAATAATATCCTCTAGATCTTGTCTGAAAGACCAACGGAATCTATATTAGTAAAACATTTGTAAACACTAAACAACGTGGCCTTTCAATAGCAAGAACAAGAGGCATTTAAATCTCTCAATTCATGCAATGCACAATATTTCTTAAAGACCTCTTTGTGTTCACAGCAATTGGCTATCAAATTTCAAGGAGAGCTAGGCTTCTTCTAGCAATTGGAGAGCTCGCATTAAGGCATTATTTATGTGTGTAAGGGTATCATACACGTGCAAATTGAGGGTAAACTCACTTTTTTAACTCACAGAACTTGATTTTGCACTCACAAAAGGATGCATTCACACGAAGACTATGCGAGTACATCTACTTCCAAGAGGTGTAGTGGGCAGGATGGGGGAGGGGAGTAAGCATTCAAGTGCTAGAATATCTCGTGAGTATAGGCACACCCACCGTTTTGCACTTTGAGTGTATTCTCAAACTCATTTTAGACCTCTTTTTTTTTGTAAATGGTTGAAAATATACTTGGGAAAATGATTGGATTTAATACCCTTCAAAGGTGTAAAGAGGTTCGGAACCCCTGGTCAGCATGTAGTGGCAGAACAGCGATTCTTATATTTATGTGTGCTTAAATAATGTATACCTACTAGGGTCACTACACTGGGAAGAGGTCTATCCTAAATGTACAAGGAAAGCAAAGGAGTGGCTAGAGGTAATTTGGTTTGGCATTATGCCTGCAGGTAGTAGGTCTGAGGTTAGAGATGGAGCCTAAATTAATGGTTAGTGATCCTATTGCTTAAGGACCTTTCACATAAGGTGTGGCATGTGGACAAGCGTAGAAGCTGCTTTTTGTTCTTCTTTCACTCAACTCACTGAATATCTCAAAAATGTGCACTACCCAACTAAGAAGTGTGGACCATGAAGAGAACTTCCCAGCATCAGTTCACAAACCCACATCAAGTTAGTAAGAGGGCTCACAGCTTTGGAGTTTTTGACCACTGCGTATTGGGAAACATCCTATACCCTGCAGGCAGAACCACGACCTGCCTTTACTCTGCAGTCACTACCAAGACTGCGACGTTACAACGCATTCCTTTACCATGCAAGTCACTACAACTACTTGCTTTAGGGGGCGCGTTGTTGGATTTTAAGTCCAACACCTTCTCTACTAATACACTGACTGGAGCTGGAATAGTAATTTATACTATTCCAAAGTCCAGCACCCCCTAAGGCAAGTCATGGTAACGTCAGAGTCAGGATAGTGACTGCGGAGTAAAGGCATTCAGAGGAAATGCATGCAGAGTTCCGTCAAACATCCCTGCTAATTGTCACTAAACCTAGGGCCCATGTGATTGCTATATTCCAGTTCTGAGGTTTACTCGAAGATAGCTGTTCAGAGGTCTTCAATTTCAGAAATGGACTGAGATACTCCATAGTTCTGCAGAGCAAAGCCAAGGGCACATAGATTCTCAATTTAGAGCACAATTGTCCGGTGTTGTACGGTTCGCACTATTCCAATCAGACTGTGCATTTGGGCAACATAAACGTCAAAACTATGAGGGACTGAGTCCGTGCACACCATCAGGATATGTTGACCTATGTCCTGGCTAGCTCACAATGCACCATCTGGCCCTCTAACCTGACATGGTACCGGATGGTATATGAAAACCTCAGAACATGACAACCCTGACTCCCCAAGGAAATCGTGGAAACAGACCTACCCTTTCGTTATCATCTCTGGCATTCCCAAAGAGAGAGACAAGAAATAATCAAATTGGCATTTAAAACATTTATTAATGCAATTGGATTCTTTCGTGAAAACGTGTGGTGCAATGATTAATAGAATGGAGCAAAACAATGTTACCAGTGTTACAAGAATGGTGAAAAGAATGAATAGTTCAACCTTTATCCATTCGCATTAGATTATATGAATACACAGAATTGCACTCCTACCTAGAGCTTCCTATTCTTGTAAGCATAGGTTGTGTAAGTCTGCCAGGATAACTTAGAGTGGTCTAACTCCCCATTTACCAGAGGGTGTGTGTCATCTGGCAGCCAGCCTTGATGTAAAAGAGGCTGCCGTCCTTCTCAGGATGGTAACTGGATTCAGCTGGGATAGAATTCCGGCATGGGGCGACCTCGACAATCCCATTGAAATTCCCCTCTGTCTAAACAAGGGCTTGGTGTAGTTTATATAATAATCTTGACCCATTCTCTCTATGCTGGAGTTCTGGTCTGGCTGTCATTGTTGATTCTACCCACCTAGAACGGTTGCCGAGCATGCAACTACAAACGACAACATTTTGCGCAGGGAACTTGGTCCTTGTACATAATGTACCATGGCCCGATAATGTGCCTACGAAGAAGTGTAAATGTAAGCAAACCATTTTCTGAGAACATTATCCTATACATGCACCCAAGCAAATGTGTGTTAAAGGTCATCGCCTAGAAAGAAGTAAACTTTAAATGTGAACATGTAAAATGGCGGCGATTGTGCTGGGGCTTTTTTTTAACCTGTATCATCAAAGAGAACTAGTCTATCTATACGTGATAGGGCTCAAAACTGTATGGTGGATAGTAAAAAGAAAAATCGAATTTCTTTTTATAAAGCCCTCACCCACCAACCTAGTTGGTGGCATACTTCATCATCGGGCCCACCCAGTGACACCGAATGTGTCCCGAGTGTGCTACAACGCCTGTGTTTACAGCGGAGCCGGTATATTGCTGAGTGTGCAGTGATAGTGAAGTGAATGTGAAGTTTAAAAACTGTCCATTGGTCCCATTACCCAAAGGGTTTATCTTTTATATATGGCCCTCTGGCAGTAATAAAAACAAGGCGGTGGATGTAGGTGGAGTGATAGTTAGGAACTCCTGCATCCAGTGGGTGGTCTACATGTTTCAGCCAGGCCTTAATTATTTACTGGCTTTCCTCAGGACCTTAAATTTATGTGAAAATGTGAGATCTACACTGGTGTGCTGCGTCGGATCTCCATGGACGCAGCACACCAGGTCTTCACGAGGGTCCTGAACAACTATGTAAGCCAGAACCCCTGCCGGAATTTCATGGGGCACTCGCTGCAAATCGCTAGTGAATGCTTTTGAGAGGGAATACTCCTCTCACACATAGTGCACCTTAGTGCGTGCAACACATTTTGGGTCAAAACACGCAATTCAGTGTAGATCTCACATTTTCACATAAATTTAAGGTCCTGAAGAAAGCCAGTAAATAATTAAGGCCTGGCTGAAACATGTAGACCACCCACTAGAAGCAGGAGTTCCTAACTATCACTCCACCTACATCCACCGCCTTGTTTTTATTACTGCCAGAGGCCCATATATTAAAGATAAACCCTTTGGGTAATGGGACCAATGGACAGTTTTTAAACTTCACATTCACTTCACTATCACTGCACACTCAGCAATATACCGGCTCCGCTGTAAACACAGGCGTTGTAGCACACTCGGGACACATTCGGTGTCACTGGGTGGGCCCAATGATGAAGCATGCCACCAACTAGGTTGGTGGGTGAGGGCTTTTTAAAAAGAAATTAGATTTTTCTTTTTATTATCCACCATACAGTTTTGAGCCCTATCACGTATAGATAGACTAGTTCTCTTTGATGATACATATTAACCCTGGGGATATGGACTAGCTCTCTAGTCCTCTCTCTCCTATTGATACCTAATGCTTTTTTTAACCTCACAGCATTGGTAGGCAAATGTAGAGATGCTGACTGGCATTGTTACTGGCTGGATTTGATATACGTGTCTTGCAGGAAACTTGGGCATGCAGGATCTTTTATAAGCCAAAGTGTTGTCATATTTAGTCACCAACTGTACATGGAAAGGGGGCCAGCCTTAAGGAGATGTTCATATATTTCATTCCAACTTCCTGTGGGAAATATATCTGAGAGGTTGCATTGTGTGATCAAAAAATGAAGGAAGCACTAGTTTAAATAACCTTATCCTGGACTGTAGTTTTGAAAATGGTTAAAGGGCATATGGAGACAGATTGTCCAGTAGATCCTTCCTTTCTAGGAGGGCCACATTTCTTCCTAACAGTTTTTGTCCCATTGTGCGGCCTATTTGTGCATACTTCAAGTCATGATACAAAAATATGGTGTAACATACAGTATACATCCTATAAAATATCTCAGTGCTAAAACCAATATTACAGGGCTTACAAACATCTTACAAAAATAACATGTATATCTCTATCATACCCTCTTATTTTATATACAGTGATTATAAAATAATGCCTTGCCCACCAACGTCTAAACATTTATTTCTAAATTTGATGGCAGAAACCAAACATGCACACATTTTAAAAGCAATCAAGAAATTCCAAAGTAATAAAAGGTAGAATATTTGATACCCACAATCTCTAAATTGCGTCTTTTTTAACAAAGGAAAAATATATCACATATGTATAGATTACTAAAATGTACAACAAAATTGAAAATGCATATTCGTTTTAGTAAAATGTTGTCACAAGGATTTCCCTAAAATTGCTCAAACCTCAGGGAATGTTAATAATTGGAGTACAAGACCAAGCCTAAATTTAATCCATTCCAACAAACTTTATTTCGGTCTGTAAGACCTTAAAAAGTGAACAATACAAACAATAATACATAAATACATGGGAAAAGCCAATGTATGGACATAAAATGAGAACAAAACTCAGTTAAAAACTCCAGTAAAATTCATCCAGACCAAAGAAAATTAGTAGATTTAGGATGCTACTAGTCAGCGACCACCGATTACCCCTTGTCCGGTTAGTAACTTCAAATTTCCATTGTTCAAAGATGTTATTTAAAATATAACAAGTTGGAAACTGGTAAAAGTAAATGAAAAATTAAAACGGCTAAAATAAGTACGAAATGACAAGATGAGGACTATAAAAAATTTTTTTTAGACTTACAAAACTGAATTTAAGAATAACCTCCGGTTGTGCCACATAGAAGTCAAGAAGCAGGAGACAGCAAAAACTATGGGTGGGTGGGAGTCCGTTCGCAATAGTCTGAATGCCTCCGCAAACTGCCTACACCCCAGGTTCCTGCAAAGTGGGACTAGCCATCGCCGTCTAGCAATTTTTTACCCGGGACAAAAAAAGAAAACACGGATGTCAGTCTCGTTGGTGCAGTTACATGCAGGGCACCCCAGGGCGGAGGCTTTTGACCATTTGTTCGTAAAAGCACGAAGCGGCAAAGTCCCTATTCTAAACTGGAAATAAAGTTTCCTTGCCAAAAGAGGCTGGATGGCATCCATAAAGTGCTCGAAGTGATACTCAGCTTTGAAGTTTAGAAAGTCAGCTGTTAGATGACCAAGTTGGGCGTTCCCCAAAATATCAGCTAGTTTGAGCGATCTATATGCTCTGACTAATGCAAAACACAAGATGGCCTGACACGCTACTTCCGGATTGCTCCATAGGTTTGGAAGGCCTAGCTTGTAGCATGTGTCCCTTATGTGTGAAAACCATGGCAAGTTGACCCAGAATCTCCTTAAGTTCTAACTGATAACCTGTGAGTTCCGGGGTAGCCCACAGTCTGCGCCAGAATGTTAGTGGTCGGAGGCCAATCTCCTCTGCTATGGGTCTAATACCAAGATCCACGCGTAAAGGAATAAGAGAGGTACTTGGTGTAAGACCCAGCAACTGCCTCAAGAGGCTATTCTCAGTTTTAGGTAGACCACCGGGGGGGCAATGCCCCCAAAGTTCAGCCCCATGTATTACAGTGCTCCTAATTTGCACTTTATAAATCTCGGCCACCGTGGCAGCCGGTTTGCAGGAGGAGCTCCTATAAGTTTTTAATACTCCCCCCTACCGTCTGGGCAAGTTTGAGGCTTGCTTTAGCTAGTTGTGGGCCCCAATCAAACTTTTCAGACAGTGTGACGCCAAGATAGTCAAAAACAGTCACCCGCTCTAGCAAGGTACCATTTAAAGAAGGGTTAGGGCGGGAGGCTTTAGCTGGATTAAAGACCATAAATTTGGTTTTAAGGGTGTTAATCTCCAGCCCCCTAGTTGCACAGAATGTTACAAAACTATCAAGAACCCTCTGGATGCCCATGGGTGACTTGGAAAGCAACAAGGTGTCATCCGCAAACATCATTGCTGGCACCTTGCTATGCATCAGCTTAGGGGCATCGTTGTCCACTACCTCATTTAGTTGGGCAACCAGAGAGTTGATGAAAAGACAAAAGAGGGTTGGGGCAAGCACGCACCCCTGCCTTACTCCTCTATTAACTTGGAAACGAGGGGTTAGTTCCCCAAATTTCCCGTACCTTACTTGGGCATAATTGCCCACGTGCAGTCTCATGATCAATGTCAAGAGATAAGGGGGGATTCCCGGTTGTTTGAGAACCTCCCACAATTTATCTCTAGGTACCAAATCGAAGGCAGTTTTCAGGGCGACAAATATCAAATAGAGGCTGCCACCCTCCATTGATACCGTCTTCCAGTATAATAGCTGTAACCTTAATATTTGGTCGATAGTGGAGATGTTTTTCCTAAAGCCTGCCTGGTAGGGACTCAAGATTTCACACTCCTCCATCCACACTTGCAGGCGATCAAGGAGGACCCTAGCAAACAGTTTCTGTGTGACATCGATCAGACTGATCGGCCTATAGTTGGTCGGTAAGAGAGGTGAGCCCTTTTTGAAAATAGGGTAAATTTCAGCCCCCGGCCAGGTATCTGGGATCGCCACGCCTCGCAAGATGGCATTAAAGACTACCCAGAGATAGGGTCCCCATATTGTTGGTTCTTCCCTAAATAAGTCCCCTGGAATCTTGTCTAAACCCGGTGCTTTGCCAAGAGAGAGCTTCCTAATTGCATATAGGACCTCAGCTAGGGTGATCCCTTGGTCCTCATCAGCTGCTATCCCGGGGATTGGTGAAAAGCTACCAGGTTCTAGGTCAGTGCCTACTTCCATGGAGTATAAGGCTTGGAAGTGAGACTTCCATGCCACTGCAGCAATATTGGGCTCTAGAGCTGGCTGGCCTTCGTTGCTATCTGAGCACACTAGGGACCAGAACAACTTCATGTCTCTATTTGAAAGGGCTAATCTGATGGCATCTCATCTATCTGACTTCCAGACCTTCTTTGCTTGTTTAATGCAATCTCGATAGCAGGACCTCATTTGCTTGATCAGGCATCTATCACTACTTTTGATAGCATCGAGGAGGGCTCTCTTGGCCTTGCGACAAGTGTCATTGTACCAGGTTGATTTGGAACCCTGCTTTGCTTTGGGTTGTGACGGGGGGTAAAATATGTTAGCCAAACTGGTCGTTAGTTCTAAGTGCAGCACCTCTATTCTATCAATAGATTGGGGAGAATTAATTTCCCTAACAATCTCCCCCATTTCCTGAATGGGCTTTATAGTTAGAGAGAATAGTGCAGCTATCTTGTCAGGAGACTGCTTTAGTGTCCCCCATCTAATTCTCCTCCTATTGTTGGCGAGAATTAGATTGCTAGCTACTGGGGTACTACTGTCCATAGGGTTATTGAAATTTGGGAGCTGTAGCTCCAGTTTCAAGGCATTATGATCGCTGTCCTGCCGCGGCAGGACAGTGAAATCAGCCACCCATTTCCATGATCTTGCTTCAACTAGAATGTAATCCAGCAAGGAGGATTGTCCAGGTCTATTAAAGGTTGACTTCCCTTGTCTATCTGACTTGGTGCGGCCGTTACAAGCTCTCAGAGAGTAGGTTAGTGTGACTGCATTGATCTGAAGTGCCAGCGGTGTCCAGGCCTTGATTGTTTGAATTTGAGGGTCGGGGATTAGCCATAACCGATCCTCAGCACTAGGGAGTGCATCAGAAGAGGCAACAAGAGGCTCAAATTGGCAATTAAAGTCACCCCCTAAAACCAATCTTATGTTCGGGGGAACAGTGTCAATGAAGGTGTTCAGTTGTTCAAAGGTCTGTGATTTATGGCAGATACTTACAGGGCGAGAGTAGATATTAATAAAGGCAATTTTGAGGCTAGGTGGAAAGGTAAGTATGGTGCACTGGATATCGTTAGACAAGGTGTTCAAGTGGTCCACTGTGCAGTCCAAATGTGTAGCAACCCAGGTGCAGAGACCCCCAGAGGGTCTACCCCTCCCCCTTTATGGCTGAGATGTTAAAGGTTGCATACCCCGTCCTCATAATATCATCCCTGGCCCAAGTTTCCTGGAACATACACACGTCATAACTACCTACAAAAAGCCCCATTCAGGGGAGTCCAGTTTGTTTTTAATTCCGGCGATGTTCCAGGATAGAATCCTCAACTTATGGTCAGAATTAGGGTATTCACCAGAGGGGAGATGACTATTAGAATCTGGGCTTAAGGTATTATCATGCTGGGCCAGCACTGCTTCCACTCCTTCCCTAGGGGAACCTCTGCTAGATGTGCCAGAGAATGGAAAATCGTGCACAACCGACAGTGGGTTTCCCTGCTGGTAATCAGTTAGTGAGACCCCTGGAACATCCCTGACACCACACGAAATAACCTGAATCATCTGCCCACTGTTGGAGCCCCTTGGTTCCCTACCTAGACTCCTATGCCCACTCTTCGATTCAGATCCACCATTCCACACAAGTCAATCCACTTCCTCTAAAATCCCATACCTGTTCGCCACTGGGATGTTAACGAAGAGAGGTCTGGGGTAAGGGGCCACTGTAGATTGCCCTAAGAACCTATTGACTGGGGCACAGATGTTAGTGGACCTGTTATGATTGCGACTGTGGGGATAGAAATAGTCCAAAGTGTGGGCCCTGACTCCTGTAGGTAGCGCTTGGGGGCTAAGGATGTGGCTAGCCAAGATGCGAGCAGTCTGAGGGTTGCTAAAATTAATGACAATACAGTCCCCTTGCATTGTTTTGGGTCTCGTGCCCACCCAGCCAACTCTACGAACCATTAGAATCTCTCCTGCACGGTCGTAGGAAAACTGCCCATGTCAAGCCAGCCAGAATAGACACTTCTTCCTTAAGTCCAGCTGTGTTTCCTTCTGGCAGACTTTGATCTCGGGTACTCCAGTCAATATAATGACATATGGAAGTGAAGCTGGGGGTAGATTGATAGTCGGACGCATCACAGCTCCAGTACCTTCCTTAGTAGCCACCAGAGAATCCCCTCCTACCCCATCTGCCCCTGGCACTATTTGGACAGGCGCTTTAGCATTTGGGTCCATCATGTGGGAGACGGGATCATAGGTCCCTTTCTGAGTAATAGAACCCCTGGGGCCAGTAGGAAGCCTCCAGGCTTGATTCTGATGGAAATCAGACCCTACTTGATGGGGAAAAATAGTTACTGCTAACTCAGTGTTACAGGCATCTATTCTGATAGCTTCCGTTGGCACGTTTAAAAGTGCCTCCCTCGGGGGTCTATACTCGCCTACAGGTATATGGGGAACATCTGGGCCTAAACCCTCCCCTGCGACAACAGCGGTCTGTGATGACTCTTTTTGGCCAATCAGTTTACTCATTGCAGTATCCAAGGGCTCCAAGCGCCCCCAAAGTGGAACAAGGCTAATATCTATTAATTCTTTCAACCGTGCAAGAACAGTATCCAGAACGGTCTCCTCAGCGGTGTCCAGAACAACACCCCCAGGTGTACTACATATAGGTACGGTGAAAATAGCATCGGTTTGTGTGCTGATGGTACAAGTTTGTATCACCTCAGGATTAGCATGCCGGATCCCTTTCAGTTGTTTAGATTTTTGTGTGCCCGCACCCCTTTTTCGCTTCACTGGTGGCTCTTTCGTCTTGACCTCGCTATGGGGTTTAGAAGTCCGTGTCCGTGTCCTTGTGACTATGGTTGGCCTGGTTACAGGATCCGAAGAGGAAACTTCCAAGTCAGGTGCAGGTGCACGAGAAGGAGAAGATGCAGGAGAAGACTGTGACTGGCCTTGTATGATGGAGGACGAGCGAGTCTGAGAAACATCACCCGAGATGATTGAGCCTAAGGAAGAGCGCCTCTGCAAAGGTAGAGGACCTAAAGAGAGTCGCCGCTCAGTCAGTTCAATCTCATGGGTCAGCATTGATTCGGCCCTGACAATAAAAGCGTCCAAAGTCCCCACAACTCCCTTACGTTTGCTCATTGTAGGAACAAAACTAAGCAACACCACGGACACCAATTATGATCGAAATAAACGGCGCAAATACGCCACAGTACCTGGAGGTTGTGGAGCCAAATCCTAGTATCCCATGCCACCGTTGCTAGGGGGGTGGCCCAGCCCAACCTCCTCCGGGCTTCGCCCGGGCACGCCCGCGCTTGTCCCGCACTGCGGGAACCCGCGCTGGATTATACAGCACCTCCGGGCGCTTGCAGGTGATGCAGGCGGCTCCTGCCGCGAGTACTGCTGGGCTCTGTAGTGCCCCAGAAGTTTGTTGGCTGTGAAGGGCTGCGAGGGGCTGGAGCACAGACTGGATGCGGGACCCACGCTGCGGGAGCCCGCGCTGGTTTGTAAAGCGCCTCCGGGCGCTTGCAGGTGATGCAGGCAGCTCCTGCCGCGAGTACTGCTGGGCTCTGTAGTGCCCCAGAAGTTTGTTGGCTGTGAAGGGCTGCGAGGGGCTGGAGCACAGACTGGACGCGGGACCCGCGCTGCGGGAGCCCGCTCTGGATTATAAAGCACCTCCGGGCGCTTGCAGGTGATGCAGGCGGCTCCTGCCGCGAGTACTGCTGGGCTCTGTAGTGCCCCAGAAGTTCGTTGGCTGTGAAGGGCTGCAAGGGGCTGGAGCACAGATTGGACGCGGGACCAATTTGATCAAAAAGGGGGGCGGATGTGCTAATATTTGATGCAATGAAGAACAGTTCAGCAAGTTGTGTTGCATGAAAGGGAGACAACAGGACAGAGCTGTATCTATAAAGATATGCCACTACTGCTGTGAACCCTGCACTGGCGCACTTTAGGCCATGTACATGATGTCTAGTATAGGTTTTGTTCTGGAAGGGTACCCTTCCGGTACAAAATGCTGTTCTTAGACATAGTTTAAAATTGTCTTACCTTTTATGTGTGCTGCACATAACAGCACACCAAGTTAGAAAAGTTTTCTCAAACTTTACGCCGGCCTCAAGGGGTAAAAATATTTGATGCAAAGCCTTGCTAAGTTTTTTTGTAGATAGGGCTCTGTGTACAAAACCATGGTGGTTGCAAAGGAATGCCTACTGTATCACCCATGGAAGACCCCTTGGTGCAAAGTGCTACTTTGCATTACTCTAGGGCTACTTTCCTGCTCAAATAAAGGTTTGCACTAGAAAGTAAATCGCTGTATAAGACTTTGCGTCAGTTTGCATCACTTTTTGTGACACTGCACTCGCGCAAAGCTGAGATAAATCTTGGCTGAGGTTTTCAAAATACTTAATGTCCCTTGTTACATTTCTTAATTCCCAAAGCAAGTAAAAGCAGTGTTAATGTAAAGACTTTAAAAATCCTTGTGATAAAAACATTGTAAACTCTACCTCTACTATTCATGGACACTTATTGCTCTTAAACTTTGCCATCTGGGTACTTTTGAAAGACTAGGGCCTATCAGTGTATTGCTACGTTTAAAGTGTCTTGTAGCTTGTCCATTATCACCTTCCTAGTTTGGTTTCGGATTTGAAGAGCTTGAGTTGGAAGGAATAAGGGTGTTAGCACTTCATAATCATTCAGCCAGCAGTTTATGTTGCATCTGCAGGCTGGCCCAGCCGACCATAATCTGGGGCTGAGTGACTGAGTGGCAAAGGGACTTTGAACCGGTGCTTCTCTCCAGTGTCTGGGCAATTCTTACCCTGTTGTTGCAGTGCAGATCATACTAAATCTGTTAATTTTCCCAACCTGGCTAGAGTCTGTGGTGTGTTGATGGAGAAAAAACAGGTCCAATGTTTCTCTGCAATGTCTGAGGCCATTGGCCAAGCATAATGGAATTAGTTAACAGGTGACGTCAGTCGCTTGCCCGATTAGGGCAGCAACACAGTAGGTGGAACCACGATTCTGGATGGTAATTGCATAGTCGGCACAATGCTCATCCCTCGGTGCCCAGGCTGGGTTGAAGTCCGCCATAGGCAGCGCAAGAAGTCTCATAAATGTGAGTTTCCTTTGTGCCTGGGCTGACAATGGTTGCTCAAAGTAGGGCTGGACTTTTCTCAAGATGTGGGAGGCATCCAGTGCAGTGAGGATAGTTCGATGGGGGAGCCTTTCAGTGTCCCGTTCAAATTAAACTTTCATGACCTGCACATTTACTACTTTTTCCAGGCTGAAAGCGGAATATCCTAATTATGTAGGTTGGTGGTCTCAATTTTCAAACAACTTGTGGCCGCTCCCAGCTGTGTATGCCATGGAGAGCCCTGCTCTTCAAAAATTGTATCAAGCTGTGCTTTGAATGAGGGCACTGGAGCCCACAGGGTCCTAATGTAATATTTTGTTAAGTCCCCTAAGCATTTAAGATACAGAGCTCCAGGCACCCAGCTCCTGTCTCAGACTTCCTCTCCTGGCCTACAGCGGAGAAGTGAGGATTTTTTTGTAAGCTGAGGTTTCAGAATTCATAAGGTACGTGTCCAGCACTTCGGGGAAGGCTAACAGACCAAATTTTAGAGAGGGGATTAATCTTGCTCTCAGAATTTTTAGTATAGGTTCTGCAGTTGGGGTGTGTAGTTGATGGTTTAACGTTTCAGGCTGTGGATGACCCTGGCTCCCTTGTTTCTCAGACGTTTTAAATGGCCATGGTTTGGCCCCTACAGTAAGCCAGACACCTAAGTAGTTGGAACTTGTTCATGTGGTTATTTGCAGGTCTCCGAGTTGCCACTGGGGTGTTTTCTTGTGTGGGTATTTCTCAAAGATGACAATTTTGGTCTTCCCCTGATTTACCAAGAGTTTATTCACTTGGTTATACCTATGATGACCATTGAGGTCTCTCTGTAAACCAATTTGAGAGTGGTCCATAATTGCAATATCATCGGCATACTGCAAAATTTGGAGACTGGTTTTTATCCAAACCCATACCCCCTGATATAAAGATGTTATGGTATTGCGAAGCTGTGGGGGGGGATTACCCAGGTAATTAATTTTTTCCATAGTGTTCCCTGGTCTACCCGTTCGAACGCTGCGCTGTAGTCAACGAAGCAACAGAATAAAGGGTGTTGTGTGGACCGTATGGCTCAGGTGACAGATATGCCAATGCTAGGATGTTGCCCATAGTGGAGCTTTCAGACCTAAATCCAGATTGAAAGAAAGGGAGAATGCTGTTTTGTGAGTGTAGGTTTTTGCTTCAAGATCTGTTAAAGCAATGAGCCGGTAATTAGCTAGGCTCGAATGGTCTCCCTTTTTGTGGATTGGGAAAACTATTGATCCTCTCCATGATGACAGAATCATTGCTGTGGCGAAGGCATGGTTGAAAAGTGGTGTAAGCAACCCAGAACAGAAGATCTGTGCTGTTTTGAAAACACGGCAGGAATCTTGTTAGGTGCCAGGGCTCCATCGTTCCTCATTTTTTATGGTGTCAATTACTGAGGCCTCTGAAAGGCAGTTGGCTTGCAGGGCCAGACTAAGTGTGGTAGTGGGTAGATGGAGCGGTGTGTATGTTGTGCCCAGGTTATTAGAATATAGATGCTTATTGAGTTGATCGAAACTCAATCCATCTCTCCGTTCTCCTTTGTCTGGTTAAAGTTACTAAGATTGTTGATATACTTCAAGAGCCGAGTGTGGCTCTTCTCTGAAGAGTTTTCAGCCATTCTGCTTCAATCATCTTTGTTCTTTGCTGCTAGACTCCCTGTCTGTGAGCTGCTCTGAGTGCTGGGAATGTTTTACCTTGATATATTTTACCGCCTCTTCCTCTTAGCTTCAAGGCCTTTCGATGACTCCGCTTTCTTGCAAGTAGCTCCTTAGTTTTAATGAGTGGGAGAGATGTTCGGCTGTGACGGCCCCCGATGTTAAAATCCCAGGTCCTCCCCTCACTGCCAGATGAAGTTCTGTGAGGAGGTCCTCCCAGTGCTCCAAAAGAGTGGATGACCCAAGTAATGGGGGGGCTGTCTCTTTTGTTGCTATCCGCGCAGAGAGTTTTGTGCCAAGATTTGCTGACCATTTGATTCTGCGAAGGACTTTATAGCATTCTTACCCAGTGGGTTCCACTGATGAAGATGTAATCAATAGTAGATATTTTCCTGAAAGTAGGAAGGTGTAGCCATTGTGGATCGTGGGCCTCTTTAACAGCGTGTGAGGAGACTAATCTGTAGCTGTCAAAAAGACTCTGCAGAGGAACTGCCTCAGTTGAAGGCCTGGGGTGTTTAAGTGACTTGCCCAGAGTCCTGTTGTTAAAGTCCCCAATGATTATTGGGAAATGGAAAGCGTATTTGTTTAAAAGTTCTTCAATTTCAGCTGCGAGGGAGTTTAGGATCTGTTTTTTCTGATGCAAATCAGAGTTAGCGTAGCAGTTGATTAACAGTAGTCAGAGGGGCTCATAAATGCTCTTTAGCCCTTTGATGAGTAGTGTTTGCAGCTCCAGCATGTTAGTGAGTATTGCCATGGGCTCTACCTTTCGGGCGTGTTTAATGAAGATGAAAAGTCCACAGGATGGCCGACTGAAGATATTGCGCTTTGTAGCTGGAGTGTGAAATTCATAATATCCCGTGAGAGTTGTTGTTTCGGCTACCCAAGTCTCTTGTAGACAAAGAATGTCGCAGTTGTAAAAGTAGTGAAAGGCAGAGTTGGTCTCAGTAAGTTTTTTGAGGCCTGCCACGTTGCAGGATATGATTGATAAGTGTGAGCTGTGTCCTGCCTGCCTGATAAGATTACCTTGTGTCTTGGTGTTATTTAGGGGTGCCGTCGTGAGTGGTGGTTGTCCAGCGGAACTCAGTGAATAAGTTGTTTATTTGTCATGAGATCGCAAGGAAGCACGGTCCTTTGGTCAAGTGTGCAGATTATTATAAATGCCTTGAGAGGCTTGGGCACAGCTAGATGATTGTTGCCCTGTTGGTTGCCATCTGCTCCTCTTAGAACAGAAAAGGATTTGATTTCTTATGCGAGGGGGCATCAAGCACATACAGATATTTCTCTGGTTTGAGGGATTTGATGTCTGTCCCCCATTCTGCCAGCAGGGTTGATACCTTGATCACAGCCACCTGAAAGGATTGTTAGCGCAGCCCTATCAGGATTGGCTTGAAGTGAGTGTCCCAGGGGAGACTCGAGAACCTAACCCAGGCAGGGTATATGCTTCAGTAGACTAAGTATCTTGCCAGGTAGGTCGCTCCCCCACCACACAGCTCCGCCTGTGTTGTCTGCCCGCTGCTCCTGCAGGTAAGATCGCCCTCCGCTTGTGATTTTGTCTCCCCTTTTTCCTTCTGTGCCCCTCGCTGCCCCATTGTCGTTGTGCCCGTGATTTTGTCTCCCCTTTTTCCTTCTGTGCCCCTCGCTGCCCCATTGTCATTGTGCCCGTGATTTTGTCTCCCCTTTTTCCTTCTGTGCCCCTCGCTGCCCCACTGTCGTTGTGCCCGTGATTTTGTCTCCCCTTTTTCCTTCTGTGCCCCTCGCTGCCCCATTGTCATTGTGCCCGTGATTTTGTCTCCCCTTTTTCCTTCTGTGCCCCTCGCTGCCCCACTGTCGTTGTGCCCGTGATTTTGTCTCCCCTTTTTCCTTCTGTGCCCCTCGCTGCCCCATTGTCGTTGTGCCCGTGATTTTGTCTCCCCTTTTTCCTTCTGTGCCCCTCGCTGCCCCATTGTCGTTGTGCCCGTGATTTTGTCTCCCCTTTTTCCTTCTGTGCCCCTCGCTGCCCCATTGTCATTGTACCCGTGATTTTGTCTCCCCTTTTTCCTTCTGTGCCCCTCGCTGCCCCACTGTCGTTGTGCCCGTGATTTTGTCTCCCCTTTTTCCTTCTGTGCCCCTCGCTGCCCCATTGTCGTTGTGCCCGTGATTTTGTCTCCCCTTTTTCCTTCTGTGCCCCTCGCTGCCCCATTGTCGTTGTGCCCGTGATTTTGTCTCCCCTTTTTCCTTCTGTGCCCCTCGCTGCCCCATTGTCATTGTGCCCGTGATTTTGTCTCCCCTTTTTCCTTTCTGTGCCCCCGCTACCTCTCGCCATTCCCGCCGCTGCATCCCTGCGGCCCCGCCCCCTGACTGCCCATTTGCTGCCCCTGCCTCCCGCCTCCCAGCTGCTCCTCCCTCCCACCTCCCCATAAATGGCGGCCGCTGTGCGGCCGCGCAGCGGACGTGCGCAGCGGGCGCGCCGCTGGCGCGCCGAAGGCGCGCCTAAGGCAAGCCCGTCTGCGCCCGTCCGCGACTGGACCGCGCCCAGCGCCAGAACCCCTGGATCCCACCGATGCAACACCACTCGACGGACCTACGACGCCGCCACACTCACCGCACTCAATGCCGGCCGGAACCCTGCCTGCTACCGAGCCTCACCGAGACGCACCCACGGACCCTTCACCTGCCAAACCTGCCGATTCACCTGCCCCCGGACGTGCACCACCTCCGCCAAGTCGAGCACCAGCAGCAACCACCTGAAATGCATCCTGCTGAACACCCGCTCCGTCCACAGGCACGCCGTGGAACTCTGGGACCTGCTCGACGCAACAGCACCGGACATCGCCTTCCTCACCGAAACCTGGATGAACGCCTCCTCAGCGCCCGACATCGCCATAGCCATCCCGGACGGATACAAGATCACCCGGAGGGACCGCGTCAACCAGACGGGAGGAGGCATCGCCATCGTACACAAGAGCACCATCCGCATCTCGACTAACTCCGACGAGACCTTCACCGCCGCCGAACACCTACACTTCCAGATACACACTGACCCCAAGACCACCCTCCGAGGCACCCTCATCTACAGACCCCGGGACCACGCACACTATTCAGCGAAGACATCGCAGACTTCATCAGCCCGCACGCCATGCCCTCCGCCGACTACATCCTCCTAGGGGACCTCAACTTCCACCTGGAGAACAACAACGACAGAAACACCACCGCCCTGCTGGACAACCTCGCCAACCTCGGACTCAAGCAACTGGTGAACACGCCCACCCACTACGCCGGCCACACGCTTGACCCCGTCTTCTCGTCCAGCAAGCACATCTCCTTCAGCCACGCCACCGGACTCCACTGGACCGACCACAGCTGCGTCCACTTCAGCTTCAGAAAGACTGCGACCCACCACCACCCGCAACAGGTTCCCCGCCGGAGCTGGAGCAAGATCACCGCCGAGCAGCTCACCGCCTCCCTCAGCCAGAACACACCCACCAACACAACGGACCCAAACGAAGCAGCCAGCAACCTCGCCAAGTGGCTGACCGCCTGCGCCGACGACCTCGCACCACTAAAAACCCTCCCAGCAGACCCGGAAGCAAGAAAACCCCTTGGTTCACCAACGAACTCAAGGAATCCAAGAAGAACTGCCGCACTCTCGAGAAAACCTGGCGACTCGACCAGACCACAGACAACAGGACCGCCCTCAAACACGCCACCCGCAAACACCACCAGCTGATCCGTGCCACCAAGAAGTCGGCACTCAAAGAACGACTGGACAACAACGCCCATGACAGCAAGGAACTTTTCAGCATCGTCAAAGAGTTCTCCAACCCCAGCGCCGGAAACAACGACATCACCCCCTCGCAAGACCTCTGCAACTCACTCTCCGCGTTCTTCCACCGCAAGATCACCGACATACATAACAGCTTCGACGCACAAACCACGCACCCTACCGCCGAACCAACGCCCGCCACCACCACCCTCTGCAACTGGACCCCGATCAGCACCGAAGACACCACCCGCACGATGAACTCCATCCACTCCGGATCACCAACCGACCCCTGCCCACACCACGTCTTCAACAAAGCCGACGCCACCATCGCACCCCATCTCCGGGACATCATCAACTCCTCCTTCCACACCGCCACCTTCCCGGAGAGCTGGAAGCACGCCGAGCTTACCGCCCTCCTGAAGAAACCAACGGCGGACCCCACCGACCTCAAGAACTACCGTCCCATCTCGCTCCTTCCGTTTCCGGCCAAAGTCATCGAGAAGACCGCCAACAGACAGCTTGCCGCCTTCCTCGAGACGAATGGATCCCTCGACCCCTCGCAGTCCGGGTTTCGGGCCAACCACAGCACCGAGACCGCCCTTATCGCAGCCACCGACGACATCAGAACCCTAACCGACAACGGGGAAACAGCTGCCCTCATCCTCTTGGACCTCTCCGCGGCGTTCGACACCGTCTGCCACCGCACCCTAGTGAAGCGCCTCAGCAACATCGGAATCCGAGAGAAAGCACTGGAATGGATCATCTCGTTCCTCGCCGGTAGAACCCAGAGAGTCCGCCTCCCCCGTTCAGTTCCGAAGCCACCGAAGTCATCTGCGGCGTTCCACAAGGATCTTCACTCAGCCCAACCCTCTTCAACGTCTACATGAGCCCCCTCGCAGCCATCGCACGCCAACACAACCTCAACATCATCTCCTACGCCGACGACACCCAGCTGATCCTCTCCCTCACCAACGACCCCACCACCGCCAGAGCCAACCTACACGACGGGATGAGAGATGTCGCCGACTGGATGAGGAACAGCCGCCTTAAACTGAACTCAGACAAGACGGAAGTCCTCATCCTGGGCTCATCACCCTCCGCCTGGGACGACTCCTGGTGGCCCCCGGCCCTGGGCACCGCACCCAAGCCAACGGACCACGCACGCAACCTGGGCTTCATCCTGGACTCCTCCCTGTCGATGACCAGACAAGTCAACGCCGTCTCATCTTCATGCTTCAACACCCTGCGCATGCTCCGCAAGATCTTCAGATGGATCCCCACTGAAACCAGGAAGACCGTCACCCAGGCACTCGTCACCAGCCGACTGGACTATGGGAACACCCTCTACGCCGGAACCACAGCCAAACTTCAAAAAGACTCCAGCGCATCCAGAACGCCTCCGCACGACTCATCCTGGACATCCCCCGACACAGCCACATCACCGGACACCTGAAAGACCTGCACTGGCTCCCCGTCAGCAAGAGAATCACGTTCAGACTCCTCACCCACGCACACAAGGCCCTCCACGACCTGGGCCCAAAGTACCTCAACGACCGCGTGACCTTCTACACGCCCACACGCCAGCTACGATCAACCAGCCACGCCCTCGCCACCGTACCACGCATCCGCAGAACCACCGCCGGAGGAAGATCCTTCTCCTACCTGGCAGCCAAGACCTGGAACTCCTCCCCACTCACCTTCGGCGAACCCAGGACCATCTCTCCTTCAGGAAGCAGCTCAAGACCTGGCTGTTCGAGCAGTAACTTACCCCTCCCCCAGCGCCTTGAGACCCTCCCGGGTGAGTAGCGCGCTCTATAAATGCCGTGATTGATTGATTGATTGATTGATTGCCCCTGTTTAAGGTGTCATAGTGTCCTTTGATATGATATCTGCCAGTTGATACTACCTCGTGGGTCACCTTTGGGGTGCTTTGCTCCAGGGATTGGGCTGTTTTCCGGCAGAGTGCTAGTCAAGGTGGGCCCGTGACCTCCTCCGGGGCTAGAGCAATTAGGGTAAAACCAGAGGTTGGTGGGACATTGGGCGAGCAAAAAGTCAGGGCAAGCAGATATATGGAGCCCCAGGTGGATCACGCGCCAGTATTTGTGCCGGTCTCCACTGTAGAGGTGGCCTGAGTACTTGCGTCCGTCTTCTCCTTTATTATCGGTGGAGCCAGTTTATTCTCGGGAGCAGGGCTTTTTCTTGTGTCCTGTTCTCCCATTATACATTCTGCATAGGGTGAAGTTTTGTTGTCTTGTTCTTTTGCCACAATAGCTGTTAGATTATTGGCCATTATAATATAATGGGGTAACCCAAAAATGGCCACGGACCTGGGTATCGATCGATATAGAAAACAGTTGGTCCTAGACTTATTTATACTACAGTTCAGTTGTAAAGGCATTCATAATTTGAAAACATTAGCTATGCATATGATTAGCATAAGGTCATGAATGCACACCAATATCACAAGTATATAAATATTCGCATCTTCAAAAGACAACAACGGCACTCAATATAACTTCAATAGTGGCTGTTTTAATTTTCAATCACTTTTTGGTACATAGATCACCATATTCAATAATGATATGAAAAGGTTGCTCCAAGGGGAGTGAGAAAGGGAAAGCATGCTCATGTGTAAGACAGATAAGAAGGAAGGGAGTCAAAGTCGGGGTACATTCAACAAATAATCAATTGTAGTTATTGTACATCCTAGCAAACTGGCTATAATTTACAGTGACACCAGTTCACAGCCGGGCCTGCCCCTCACGGATTATTCCAATTTGACATTAGAAATTTTTTCAGAAGGTGCACAGAGACATATCTGTGGTACTGGATGCTCACATAATTAATTATAACAATACAGAATGTCACATATAATAGCAATACATTATGTGGAACCCGCATCAGTGAGAACAACATAAAAAACACAATGGTGATGAGTGAATTATGTGTGGTGAATGCCAAACATCTTGTCAATGATGAACATAATGTTGCGATCGTAGAGGGCAATTTACATAAAATGCAGAAAGAAAGAAGAGAAAATCAAGTGTATTATACAGTAATTACATTGGGATCGTAGAGAGCAATTTACTTAAAATAACGGATGAAAAAGTGTATTATACAATATTTATAGGTCAGTGAGTAAGGCACTCCTCTCTTGCATTTTTTAGCCTTCATAGAGTATGGCAATTAATATACGATATATGATTGTACCCCCAGGTTGTCTCCCCTTCCCCTGTCCTAAGGAAGACCCGTCAGCAGAGGAGGTAACTTACCCTCCATGCACCAGGGTCGAAACGTCGACATTTTCCCCAAGTGGGCCTGTACCTGATACCACCCCTGCCCTGACCATTCCACAGATGATATGTCTCTGTGCACCTTCTGAAAAAAAATTCTAATGTCAAATTGGAATAATCTGTGAGGGGCAGGCCCGGATGTGAACTGGTGTCACTGTAAAAGAAGGAGGCGCTGAAGGAACTAAAGGAGAACCCCTCTATTATCATAAAGCCGGCGGACAAAGGAGGAGCAATAGTTGTTTTGGATAAAACAACTTACAACGAGTGTCAACGCCTCCTATCGAATGGAAGGAACTACCACGTGCTAGGAAGTGACCCCACTGTGGAGATAACCAAGGACATCGCTACTCTTCTGGAGGAGGGATTGGTCAATGATTGGATCTCGAAACATGAGGTGGACTACCTCATCAGAAACCAACCCAAAACGCCGTATTTTTACATGCTGCCTAAAATTCACATACCTACCAGACCCCCGCCAGGCAGACCCATTGTGTCGGGCATCGGATCGATTCTAGAACCATTGTCACAATTTTGTGATTTTTATCTCAAACCGTTGGTTCAGAGACTACCAGCCTACCTACAGGATACCTTGGATATCCTTAACCGCATAAAGGAGATGGAGTTCGATCCCAACAGCGAATTCCTGATAGGCCTTGATATCGAGGCACTATACACAAACATCCCCCAGAGGGAGACCCTGAGGGTATTGGAGGATATCCTGTTTGAAGAAGAATGGAGGTACCAAACACCGCAAGCCTTCATCTTGAACTTGGCTGAGATAGCCTTGACAAGGAACTTTTTGAGTTTGAGGGTACCCTGTACCTGCAGACCCACGGGACCTCGATGGGCAGTACATTTGCCCCGAGCCTGGTGGGTCTGTATGTGGGGGCCTTTGAAAAGACTGAAATCTACGACCCACTGTGCCCTTGGACGGAGAACATAAGACTGTGGCGTCGTTATATAGACGACGTCCTGGTGATATGGAAGGGGGACGAACAATCGGTCATTCAGTCGCTAGACTGGTTGAATCACAGAAACCCCCTGCTTCACTTAACATCCACTGTAACCAAGACAGGGTTACCCTTTCTGGATTTAATGATCGAACCAAAAGGAGGTAAACTCCAAACCAGGGTTTATCGTAAACCCACTGACAAAAACGCCCTGTTAGCTTATGATAGCTTTCACCCTAAAACCCTCAGGGAGAATCTGCCGGTGGGACAATTCTTTTGACTGAGACGGAATTGTACGGAGAGATCCACTTTTAAAGAAGAAGCTACCCTACTCTCCAAAAAACGCACTCAGAGGGGATATCTGGAACGCACCATCACGAGAGCCAGAAAAAGAACAACTAATGCCAATAGGGACAACCTTTTGGAGAAGACCAATAGACCAGAAACAGACAAACCAGTGTGTGTTACTACGTTTAATACGGCCTCCCACCAAATCAAACAGGTGGTACTAAAACATTGGAGTTTACTAAACTCTAATGGGATGAAGGTAGCCAAGCCCCTGTTCTCCTTCGAAAGGAGCGCCAACTTGAATGATCTGCTAGTGCACACTAGATCTATCGCACCACAGCAAAGGAGAGTAGTAACACCAGGTCAATTACCTCCCCTACAAGGTCACTCACGATGCGGATCTTGCAACGTATGTCACCTGACTAACAATACCAAAACCATAGATGTTGGACTCACTTTTCCATGGGAACAGTTGCAATTCCGACTTTGTGATCTATCTCATCACGTGTCCCTGCCGCATGCAGTATGTGGGCATGACCTCTCGCAAGGTAAAGACACGCATCATGGAGCATCGCAGTACGATAAGGTGCTTGAAGTCCAATACAAAACTTACGGCTCACTACCTAGAGAAACGCCACACGATTGATGACCTGACTTGGACGGTAATCGAAAAACTCACTATGTCCCCTTCCATTGGGGACAGGACGAGGGCTCTCCTCCTGAGGGAGGAAAAATGGGTATATCGTCTTAAAAGTCACTTGGTTGGCCTTAACGATGACATTCCGTGGCAGTCCCTCAACACATAGATACCACCCCTCTCACACAATGATTTAGGAGATATCGGGTGCAGGTCCCTTTCTGTATCAGCTACATCTACACTTAGAGTTGAAAATGTGTGTTTGAACGGGAGAGACCAGTCTTGGGTTACACTACCCGGTGCGGTAATCAAGGGATCCCGATGTGGGTTATTTGGAGTGACCACTCCCAGGTTATTATGGCTAGCTCCCTACCATCAATAACGTTATACGCGACTCACACCTTTAACAAAGAGAGACCTTAACTAAGGACCTTATTTAAGGGATTTACTTTCGTTAGATAAAAACAAGGGACATTCCAAACATGAAGGAAACCCATGCCCTCCTGTTTTAGGTAAGAGGAGTGTTGCAGCGACTTTTTGCAGAATGGGCAGTTTCTTGCAGTAGTATATTGGGGCAGCACAACCTTTTGTCTTATATTTTCAAGAATTGCAGTCAGATTTGGTCGCTTCCGCGAGCCTTCTATCTTAAAGAGAGCGGTTGGGTCTCCTTGACAACAGGACGCTCTGCATCCGAGGTGCAGGCCCCATGGCAATCGCCCGGTTGCCATGGCGCCTTACGGATGCGTCACCACGCAGCCCACAGGATCGGAACTATTCCGGACATCCAATACGCTACGCAGACAAAAGCAGTATGGACTCGGTGCTCCCCCGTATACCTACATGGCGGGAGCAGGCGAGCAGCTGACGGGAGGAGCACCACCCTTGGAGTAGTAAGGAGATGGGGGCTCAGAAGGGGTACTCTATATGGGCATATATTGCCGGTTATTTTAACGGGGCACCATAGTATTGGGGGTCATTTGGTTCCTTCGGATGAACCTTGAAGCCTTATCACGCTTCCCAGTGGCGCTGCACAAGGGCAATTTTTCTCCTATTTTCAATCGCATGTGTCTAACATACCGTGTTGGGCGGCTGTTTTGATAAGGACAATGTATCAATTACTAGCTGAAAGCCTTATCGCTTAGGAGTTATCCGCTTCCAGTTGGTGGCAAGAGCGCTGTTTGTCACTATGTAGGACACTGCTTGCACTTACCACAGAGCTTTTAAACAGGAGCTTAAACACCGCATGTAATGTATCCTCATATTTGCAACGTGTCCTAGGTAACGAGGAGGCACCATTTCATGACGCAAGAGGTGTATACGATCCACACCGATAACTCCTTTTTATTATACTATGACTCTGAGACCATTAACCACAACAACGTCTTTCTTCCCTGTGATTTTTCCTCCCGTAGAGTGTGACAACAGGGGGTCTCTCCTTGCCTACCACCATTTCTAACATGATTTAGGGTAAACTCGGTAAGTAAGGACATACCGAGCCCCCTACTATTGTATGTTGTCGATTGTATGAATTTACAGTATGGTGCTAGCGACGCTGGATTCTACGCCTACCTAGAGGGTAGTAATTATGAATGGTTAATTATAAGTGATTTACCTTACTCTGAAAAACGAGAGTTCTTTTTAGGGTTATGTACCCGTGTCTTTGGTGGAAATAGTTATCACACAAATCATGCTTTTGTTTATATGTATACTCACACATATATATTGAGAAACACAAGGGAGACTAATCCTTCTAATTTCCTTCTTTCTTATGTCTCTTGTCCCCATGTTCCTTTCAGTAAATCCACGACTTTTCTGGAGGAACTACCTCTGATTAAGGACTAGGGTTTCTGACACCCTCTCATCTCGAACGGAGGTGAGAGAATTACACAGATATAGTGGGACCGGCAAAGTCCTGAAAAAGGCCGGCGTGACCCCAATCGAGGGGCACAGACACACGGCTGAAACATGTCGACTACCTGGCAGTAAGGAGGGGTGTAAGGAGCACATTACATCTCCCAATCACCACCATCCTTCACGTTTTTGATCATGGCCGGAGGGTCCAGGAATAAAGTATAGGCGCAGTGACACCTCCGAGCTAGTTTTAACATGCACCACACTGCACTTTCACTTTCGGCGTTCCCAATCACTATTGAAATCATTGTTTTCTCTCTTTTGTGTTGTGTTTGTCTTCCCCCACCCCATTGCTCCACCCCAGGCATTGGCTGTGCCGGGGTGTTTTGCAGCAGCCATATGATGAAGCATGTCACACAACTGTGTGAGTGAGGGCAGTATTGGGACACACAGCACGTGCCACCACTAGACTAAGACACTTTTATTATTACTCCCTACTCCTTTTGGTGTGTATAAGTATTGACTGGGGGTTCAGAGTAGGCGAGTCCGTTACCCTCTCCCCTTCTCCTTTGTGTGTACTAGTGTTAGAGCGGCGGCGCAGCCGCAGGGGAATATGGAACCATTACAGTTTGTTGACCTAAGGGGTCTATTAGCGCGCTGCACCAACATTTTTGTACAATCCATAACTACGGGAAACTATCTTTACCCATTATGGCACAGGAACAGGGACTATCCTTCGGAGAGGATATGGTAGCAGAGATCCTAGCGGGTCCATCTTTATTGGGTGACACAGCATTAAACCAAGTCCTCACACAAGGAGAGGGCTGGGATACTCTCTTGGAACTCAAGAGAACACATGTGAAGACCATACTCCACGGGGCAATCCTAACTGAATACTTGAGGGGGAACGCAGCACCAAGGGGTCTCCTTGTCACCAACAAACCCCTCATCTTATTAGAGGATGCCACACTCCTAGACCCTCTGACATGAAGAAGTGCTACATCCTATCAGTCCTACTTGCATTGTGGACCTCATGCATAATATCCTACTAACAATTGCATCCAAGGTCAAAACACGTGATCCAACCCCAGTCAATTGATGCCAGCTCTCTTTATTCACCTGGTATGGTGTTTCAGGAAGCTGCAGCCATTCTCTGTGGTTTTGGGACAGTTGGCTCTGTGCCCATATTCGCTGATGAACCTGCCTTGTGGAATGATGAATCTATGAAAGTTACTCTGACTAAATGTTTGAGAAACTAGAAGAACACAGACCTCAATGAGGAGGATGGGGAGTGTGGGTTTCTGGCAAATGGCAAGGACTATGACTAATTACTGGTCAAAATGTAGGGACTTACAACTTGTAAAATGATAAGTGCGTAGTCTTAGCACTCAGAGCAGAGACTCCACACCTGTGGTGGAATCATAGCACTGAGCACTGCAGTGCAGAGATGTTGCCTCAAACACAGAGCCTCCGCACTCTTGACTTTATGAGTCATAAGTCCCTTTGTTAATCAGGCCCATAGTTGGAGTGGGAAAATTTAATCCAGTTTATGAAGTTCACCAACCATTTTTGCACTGTTTCTATGCAACTAAGACCAATGCTAGGGAAGGGAGGTGTTGTTCAATGAGTATTAAATAACATGTCACATTGTGGGTCCTTCAGTCATGGAGTAATTTGAGCCTAACATCTTCTCCCCAAGTTCCATCATGGCAGTGTGTGGAAGCTCCAGGTCTTTTGTCAACAGTGCTCAAGAATGAAGAGGGAAGGAGAGGAACAAAGTATTACAATTTATTGGACGGTTCAACTTGCTTCTAAAATATGTCGTGCACCCCAAACAATACTGGCCTGATATATATGGGCTCGGGAGTGCTAATATATGGCCGTAATGGCATAATGGCCTTGAGTAAAATTGAAGAGCTATGGACTGTATAGACTCAGCCTATTTCTTTCTTGTGTGCAGAGCACCTTTCCATGGACCTTGCAGTGAATCCCAGATATAAGCCCAACATTATCCAACTAATCTACAAATGGACTACAAGTGAGGAACTTTTGGGGGCCATGGAGTTAACTCTCTCTGAGTGTTGCATCTGTTGTGTTGTGTATGTGTTAGACCTTTTGCTGTTACTGTACCAATATGGAAGTGGCACATAACACATTTTGTACTGTTTTAGCCCATAGCCCTCAGATCCTTTGTATGCTCTTATAATTTTGGTCTACTTCAGCTGTTGCAACTCCTCCAATTTATGCCCGAGTGAGGTTGGATGTCAGATATTCCACGCATTTCATGTCACTGGAGACCTAACGTACAGTCCCAGGGGACGTCACACATTTTATTGGCAGTCCAATC
Organism: Calotriton arnoldi; assembly: GCA_963921515.1. NCBI lineage: Eukaryota > Metazoa > Chordata > Amphibia > Caudata > Salamandridae > Calotriton > Calotriton arnoldi. The sequence continues at coordinate 787,776 of CAWUFW010001520.1, read as the reverse complement.
TCAAGGTATTTTATGTGTAGCTGTGCTACAGTTAAATTGTGTATCCTGTGAGCAATACTGCTTGTGTATATCAAGCATCTAGTTCATGATGAGCACTTTGTTACTGCCATAATTGGACAGGAGCTTCACATGAGGTTATACCATTTGTGCTAGAATCAGCTTCTCAACTTTAGTGAAGTCCGGTATCTTGGTTGCATTAGCTTGTCTTATTGGCCTACTATTCTTCTTGGGTGCAGTCAGTCGTTGGCCACTCTTATGGAGCTGATGTGACTTATGAAGTGTGCAGGAGTTGTGATTTTTGCTGCTGCATACCCATGGACTATGTAGTGGGAGATTGTGGGTTACTGATTGGTCCTTAGGAATGCCATCTGATTATTTTGAGAAGGACATAATTGAGATTGCAGTTGTTTGTGACTGTATAAGTTAGGCTTGGTGCTGCAATGTGTATGCTTCTGAAACAGATTGCATTTCTCAGCATGTGTAGGGGTCAGTACATGATACTGTTGCAATAAGAATGGTTGGTTAGAGTGCCTCCATTAATGTAGGATTTAATGGGTTAATATACATGTGGCCTGCATGAGTTAAGGATAGGGATCTTCAGGTGTTGTTAATATCAGTTTCCAAGGAGGTAAAACTCAATTAACTTGGATTGGTTGCACCTTAAGTGGCTGGCCAATATTTTCTCTGTTATTTCGTCTTATCAAACATAAAATGTAAAAGTGTGCAGTAGTGCACAGATGCTCGTACTGTATTGAATGAGGGCACACTAGAAAAGGTTGTGGGGTTTGATTCACATTGGCTTTTCCCTGTTTTGGCTGTTCCCCGATCCTCCTTCATACAAGCTAGGAATCAGCTGCTGCATGTGAGTAGGGAGCTTATCAGTAACGTGAGCAAGTTGTGGAAAATGCTATTGCTTAGTAGTGCCAATATTTAGGGGATCTGTTGCTGCCCAATGCATTGTTTATTGCTATTTACCTGCAGATCAGTAAAAGGTGTTTCGGGGAGTTGCCATACTGATCCACTGCAGATTTGGGCATAGGTAGACAGAAGATCATTCGTATCTGTTTTTTTTTCTTAGTTGTGGTTGTTATGTAAATGACATCTATCAGTACTGATGTGGAGAGAGAGAGAGAGACCACTGATGTACCTGTAGTCCACGAATCTCTCCGTTTGTATTTGTCAAATGTGCTTTAGATGTTATTTTAATATATGTACCACAATCTGCATTGGGTTCAATCACTATGTCCGCTAGCTTTAGTGCTTGCCCACGTGTGCTCCAACACATAATACCATCATATGTGGAAGAAACTTGCATTTACTCTGGTGGAAGAGCAAGCCCCCTATTAAACTGTTTACACTTTGGAACTGAATCTGGGTGAAACCAGCAGGCCAGTTTTGATAAGAAGGCCTTGAGAGATGTTAAAGCACTTGAGTCGGGCATTAAGAGTGTCTAGCTAAGGCATGTCAAACATAGCCGGATAATGTATATTTTGAAGGACTCCAGAAGCTTCCAAAGAATATATGGAAAAAATAAGTCATAAGTAAAGGAACGTGCCAGAGAGTATAGCCCTGCTGCTACATTAGTCTAACCAGCACAAAGTCAAATTGATATAATTTATTCTGAAACCAAAACCCTTCATGGATTTGAAGAATATCTGGCGGTGATCTTCCATCCCACAGCTAGGAAGTGGTTTACAGAATTTAAGTTGGGACAGCTCCTTGTGCGGGTTGTTCTTGGTAGGTGCAGCAAGGCCTCCAGAGGAGCCTGTGGGGAAGACGAGAAGGAAGCAGTTGTACACGTCTTCATATTCTGCTACTGCAGCAGCAAGTATTGAATAACCTGGCTGGGGCCTATGTTATGAAAAATAGAGTAGAACCTTAAAGTACACTGATGTTCTTTCAATCACTAGGAAAATGGTCTTCTTTGTAAAACAAGCATGGCAATGGATGTCAAGTTCTCCAGAGGAAGAAGGCATCGGTGGTTCTTGACCAGTGGCCTAAAGATAGCATAGAAAAGTTAAGGCTGTCCTCTTTTTTTCATTTGAGATGGGTTTCTACATGCCATAGAGAGCGGACATTTTAAGAAGCGCCAACATTTTCTTTCTATCGTTTGTTCCTGCTTTTGCCAAATTTTATTTTTTATTTCAGCTTTAAAATGATTTGCTTAACTCGTTTGAGTAAAATGTGCTGCAGGTTTTTATATTGATTTTGTTTATAGTTTTTTGTGGGATTGTGTGGGTATTTGTGGGGAAAAGGTTGGACGTTTTACTGTATTGACATCGTGAACACAAGGGTTTTACAATTGTTTTCACTTTTGCTTTAGGAAAGGACTGTTTGTTTTGTCTCATCGGTGCATGACTGCATTTGTGGTTTGCCATCAGTCACAGTTCATCACTGTAGGATTTTTTTTTTTGATTAGGGGTTGTTGGGCCCGACATCCTTGACTGGTGTTTCCCCAACTTTTTGCCTTCACATCCTCAGGTTTTTGTTGACTTTGTTTTTGCTGGCCTTGGGACTCGGCGTACTTTATCACTGCTAACCAATGCTAAAGAGCTTCTGCTCTCTCCCTAACACATGGTGACAATCGCTTCCACCTAACTGGCACTAGATGTACCCAGGGTCCTTAAATTAAATGCTAATAGTGGGCCTGCAGTGCTCAATGTGCCACCCACTTAAGTAGCCCTTTAAACATGCTCCAGGCCAGCCATTGCAGCCTGTGTGCAGTTGTAAACTGATAAATTGACCTGGCAAAATAAACCTTATGCATACCGAGATCATTATCGGATAGTGACAGGAGTAGTCGAATCTTCACTTGAATCAGAAGGAGGTCCCAAATCACAAAGATATTGCTCTGACTTGCTCTTGGAGTACTCATGGCTTGCTCCTGAATTCCAGGAGCAAGCAATAAGTATTCCTGGCTTTTCCTGGAAATCAGAAATAAGCCAGGAGCCCCACAAAAGTAGGTCACAGTTACTTCTTAGAAAGTCTTTGTAAATCAGGCAGGGCTTTTCAGAGAATCTAGTGGGGCCTGAGTGATAAACATCAAGTGGGGCCCTCTCATGACATTGTTATACATGCCAGTAGGCAGAAACATCAGATTTTAAGTAAGAAACATCTTCCAGTGAAAAAGGAGACCTAACAGATCCAGCATCTGTTGGTATGTCTATGTTCTGCAACATCTTAATAAGCACAGCAGGCTTTGCTTTCAAAATCTATAAATACATTTTGCTGCAAGATTATGCAGACTTGAAAAGCGTGAGGACATTTGGAATAATGTCCTCTCTGCTCCAACCCCCTTGCACCAGGCCTGAGGCCTCAACCAGATCCAAAGTGGTCAATGTCACATGGTTGAAGATGGAACAATGATCGCCAAATTTGCTGAAGGGACAGAGTGACATTGGCTACCTCTGTCCATGGATGCAAGGCTCTTACATTTTTTCTGACTGTCTGATGACACAACACAAAAAACAAATACTACTAAAACTGATTGATGGGTTAACATTTCCTGCACACTTGAAACATTCATAATTAGCTTGCAAGGCAAGTAAACCAACTTCATTGCCATTTAACCATTAAAAAAATGAGTCCTTACCTTTCAGAAATCGATTGTCTTGGAATGTAGAACTCTTCTTCTACAAGATAAGCAGCGGCAGTCCCACCTCCAAAATATCTCTTCTGCAGGAAAGGCGCAATCTTGTTTGACACTAGTAGTGCTCCCAGGCCAGTAGGGAACCCAAAAATCTTATAAAAGGAGACCGGAACAAAATCTGCTCGGTGAGCTGCCAAATCCAAGATGGAGGTACTGACATATGATGCTGCATCCAGCAGCACATACCAATTCCCAGGCCCATTGACCGGCCTCAAGTGTCCCAGTTTTATCTTCTCTATCCATGTGAAGGGGTATTTAGTACCTGAAAAATTGCTTTGTGCTGGATAGCAAAAAAGATGAGATGTTGAGCAGGCTGGTGTGTCTTTTGGTGCCTGGGACTTCTCCAACAACAGCATCTCCTCTGGCTTCACAGCAACTGAGACCACACTCTTCGCAGCAGCGATCATTCTCATGCCGACAACAGACGTGTGATTGTCAGTGAGGTAGCAAAGGCAGCTGCCGGGTCGACCGGAGTCTGCAGGGGTCCAGGGAAATGACTCTGCAACCAGCTTGATGGCCTCTGTGCTTCCAGATGTGAAGATGACACTGTAGTCTTCGGCAGTGGTATGGAAGTGCTGCAGAACCCTAAGGGAATACCACATTAACCATTCAGACATTGATAAAGTCAAACCTTTCTCCATAACATCATATGTAAAATCAATTGCATTTCTTCATCAAATCAGGCACATACTGCTAAAACCAAGCTTGGGTAGTAAACATTATCGATTGAGGATCTGAAATTCAATATAAAGTGGAAAGGCAAATGATTAGGCTTTCTTCGCAAAATAAAAAAACACATTTACATTGAATCTACAAATGCATATTTAGACTTTTGGGGTGCTGTGTGCTCAATCAGTCCGCTAAACACTAATAAAATAAGGTGGTTGCAAACATGTTATCGTTTCTTTGTCTCAGCCATGAAAGTAACAAATATGTAAGGTGATTTAGGCTTCTCGTGAAATGGCAGATTTTAAACTGCTTTTCTGGACGCTGCTGGTGTCGGATCCTAACTCTCTGACCCCAAACCTGTGTCCACGTCATACAGTGCCATATGGAACGTGAGCAGCTAGAGCGGGTGCCGACAGTCGGGGTCACAGTAAAAATATAAAACTGCTTTATGGGCCCCTTTCTGTCTTCATTGATGAGGAGGCTCATAAGATAACTTCACTAGAATCGTGCCATGACTGAGCTAAGAGTTGCGGTGCACGGCTGACAATGAAGATATATTGCAGGATCCAGACACAGAGAAAAGATGAAAATTGAAGTAATGAGAGAGGGAGACAACAAAGAGAGAGGCAAACTGAGATCGATAGGTAGAAAGGAAGCAGCAATTGGATAGGTGAGACAAAGGGGGAAAAAAAGCAGGGACGAAAGAAATAAGGAGGGAGAGAAGGAAGGAATTTCTCAAACAACATCGGCGTAGGTCAGCCTTTGCATAATGGTAGAACTTTATTTTTTAATGATCATTTCACGAGTGCCTATCCAGAACCACTTGGAAGACATTTCATATTTTGGGAAAAATGCTTTAAAATAAATGTGCTGCAAAATGCATCATGTGGCCCTTTTCTGAAAAGGAAAACCTTTCTTTTCGGAGAAGAATGCCCTCCCAGCAAATACACACTCCTGAAAACTTGTAGGCCTTGTAGAAATAAAAACCTTCTTAGGGGTTCACTGATACATCTGGTCCTTAAAACCAACAAAGAAGAGATTGGCACAGAAGCTGTAATATCAAAAAAACATGTTTTATTAACCTCAGATGAGGGAGATTGCATCTTACGGTACCCGCAGGCCACTGTAGGAGGCATTCTAATGAGTGCAGAGAACAGGGTCCTTATATATGTATTTGTTACATAGTCAGCATAAAATCAAGGGGAGGTCCTAGCACATACAAGCATGCTTATTGACTAATATGGGCATACAAAATTTGCTTGCTCCACAAAGTGGGAGGGAGACTAAACTGCTTACATGAGTAAGAATAGCTTGACAGTTGTATACTAGGAGCAGGTGCATTCTACCAGCTAGGCCTCTCTGAGCATGTGCAAGACTCTGGAAGAGGGAGAAAGCACATGGCGAGCACATGGCTAACTAAAATGGCTGCCAAGTACAAAATGGCTTTCAGCTCATGCTAACAGCGATTCCTGCAATCTTTAACAGATGATCCTTTTAGCATGAGCTAAAGACATTACCATATTTTGCACATTTTCTTCTCATAAATTCATCAATATCCTATGCTAGGTGGGTATTTACATTCTAAACATTTCATTAAGCAGGTATATACAAGGTATAAGCAGGAGTACAAAGTGAACAGAGCATTGGGTCATACAGGTAGCAAGAGAGAATAATGACTATTATCTCAAACAGAAATCTCAATATTTTCCAATCCTAAGCAGAAAGCAAATACCAAAACCATCTAGTCTAATTTTAAGTTTCAGGGCTCTGATGGGGGCTCGTTAAGTCAATTTAAAAATAACCAACAGCCCATACCTAATAAAAACATTTTCAATAGACTTTCTCAGTATTTTATGAGGGCTGAATTATCAATAAATATACTTAAGAAAAGAGTAAAGTAACATGCTCAGATGAACTTTTCTCGTGCAGAATAAACATTACTCTTAAAAAATATTAAAGCAATCAGACATATTATTACAAAAAACAATTGTGGCTCCGGGGGACCAGGAGGACCACACAAGGCCATAGGAATTAGGACAAGGAGCCGCAAAGGGCTGCTCCTCCTCAAAGATGGGACGACCAAAGGGGTACATTACTAACAACAAAGAGTCCTTGGGAAAGTTCTAGTACAACCACCAGCCAGAGGGGAGTCTTCTCCCTGTGTCCGTTTTGAGCCTCACAGGCAGGCTCTTGTTGTTCCCACGGTGGAGCTGCACAACTCGCAACTCAAGAATCACGGAGAAGAAAAAGTCTTTCTTTCAGGATAGGGCAATCACCCCCCCAGGGCAAATACCCTCAATGATCCTATCCAGTGTCTCAGGCAGTGCACCAGTTTTCTTCACTTTAATCTAACAGGCACCAAGGGCATAGCACCTGTACCCTAAACTCAAGTCCTTCCCTAACTCCTGTATTTGCACTTCTGGCGCACTGCTCTTTTGTTGGGGCACAAATTGTACCCAGTGTACTCGGGCATCTTTTGATCAACAAACAAAGGCGTAGACTTGCATTCACTTGGGACCAGGACTCAAAGGCCTGATGCTAGGATCTCTGAAGCAACCCTTGTTTCAAAGGGGGTCACCTCAAGCAAAAGCCTCCTTGCCGTCCTTGTCGTTCTGTGACTCTCTCAGCTGGGCATCAAAAACTGGATCCACACAAAGATTTCTCCATCCTGATTTGTAACCCCGTCTTTCGCCCAAGACAGTGGCAGGGGTACACACTTCACGTCCCAGTGCTTCCGACTTCACTGAGGTCCTAGTTGCCAGCAACGCCTATGCTGGTTACCTTCACTTTGGCTTCAAACTGGAGTGACGCTGACTCCCAGGCTGGATCTGATGTCCGGGCCCCTCTGGCAATGGTTGTAAGGCAGCAAATATCTATTGGTGGACAGAACAAGAGGTCTTTAGACAAGGCACAGAAATAATCTAACAACAGAGAGGATAGTCTCAGAATACTTCCTTAGTCTTGGGGCGCCCCATACATTAGCAAGGCACCCAAGAGCCACTTCATCTATCTGAGAGTAGAAAACCCTGGACCTATTGGCAAGTATAAAAGGAACGTTTTGGTGAACTGACAAGAGTAATACATCACCCAATCCCAAACAGCCAAGGAAGTCTGTGTTCATTTACTAAATTCTGAGGAAAAAAGAAAAACAATACAGACATACTCCAAATACTTACATTGGTGTATTCCTATATTACTAATCTGAAGAACCCTCCAGAAAAGGAAATGTTCTACACTTTTACTCATAGATTTTACATTACTTGTACAGGACTGCAGACACTTGTAAAATAATTCCTCTTACATGTTATGCTTAGGACCATGCTCTCATGTTATAGGTGCAGCAGGAAAATCTAAGACTGCTAATTTAACAGGGATTCTTATTGCAAAAAGAACTAAACTTCAACATAGTGAGTACATTTTTTCTTCAGCAGAACATGTTATGACAAACAAACTCCTATAAAACAATATTTTCCTTCAAAATGTTCGCTAAGGATCACATGAGCGTCTTTCCTGCATTGTACTTTTCACGATCTGGACTATGCAACATCATTTTCAAAAGGAAAAAAAACCCTATCTCCAGCTCTAATAAGGGCTGTCAACTTATTTACACAGACTAGCTAATAAAAGACTAGCAATGCCCTTGCAAAACTGTATAGAACATGAGAATAACATAAACAATAATAGTGTTGCCACCTGAGATTTTTGAACAGAAACCCCCACTATACAATTTTCCTTAAAGATCAAATAAGGGAACATCAATCTGTTCTACTCATTCTTTCATACAGGATGGGCAGTAACATAGCTTATGTGTTTCATGTTTTTATTAGTTCTAACAACTTTAAAACAGTATTACAGAATAGCCAATTGTAATTGTAATTGTAAGTAGCATTTATATAGCGCAGCTCTCACCCAACGGGCATCCTGGCGCTGGGATTACCTAAATCACTGTGCAGCTATAAAACTATGAATCATCATGCGCCAATCTCTCAAGGCTATTCTTTTGGAAAGAGCCTGGTTTTTAGCTTTTTTCTAAACTGCAGTAAGTCATCAGTCTGTCTGAGTTCACTTGGTAGTTTATTCCATAGCCTTGTGGCTGCATAGCCAAATGATCTACCTCCTAGTCAGGTTTTCTTGACTCGTGGGGTACATACTAGGTGGGCTGCCAAGGAACGAAGACTTCTAGCTGGGGAATACCAAGTAAACATTCTCTGTAATGGTTTAGGCCCCATTTTGTGTGCCGCCTTATGAACAATGCAAAGTGCCTTAACTGTCATATGGCCATTTCCTAGACAGCTTTAGACAGACTCAAAAAAAAGTGAGAAAAAGAAGGGAGAAAACATAATTTTGCCTACCCTTAATTTGTAGAGGAGCTAGCCTCCTTCCCCCATTTTGACAGTAGGAAAACCGAAACAGGTTTTACTTCTGTCAACACTTTCAACCCCTATTTGTAGCAACTGGGCACAAACAAACTTGTAGGAGATATCTTATAAAGTGGCTATTCTCTGATTCAGTCTAACACAATGCAAATTGAGGTAACTTTAAACCAATTTCTACAGCAATTGTACTAGATTAACATTAGGGCGCATGAATGCAAATTAAAATCCATTTCCTCCTTATCGTAGCCCCTACACAGTATTCTTTAAACTAAAACCATTATTTTGATACCTGGCAGATCAATGTTCAACTGAGGGATGTCTTTCTTCGTTTCATATGACTGTGCGTGTTTGCCAAAAATAGGAAGCAAAGCTTCTCTTTCTCTCTTTGCGCTATCATCTCGTCTTTCAAAAAACTTTTCAGAGGTCGAAGTGTCAAAGCAAACATTACCCTTCACCCTGCTAAGTTGCTAAATACAGAACTCCGACCTTTGACCCGTTCAGCAGCTGCTCATTTTTGCGTGCAAGGCTTGCCATGCGGTTTTGTAATGCAAAGCAACTCTGGAGAATCACAGCGAAAAGCAGTCCTATACTTATTTTCATTTATGTACAGTGGTGTACAATCTAGTAATGCAGAGGCAGCTGTTTATTCTATATTTGCATATGTATACTTTTATTGAAGCCTAAGAGCACGTTAAAACTGCCTTGAGTGGTAGAACTGCTTGTAAAATTGTGAATTTTAGCTCAATTTCGACTTTGGTGGTAGGGGCACTTAAAAATGAATATCCTACAATATTTTTGCATAATAGGAACCCCCAAAGTGTTCTCTAGATAGCCCAGGAATGGGAAATCAGAAATGCATAAGATATACCCTTATAAAAACAAGTTTTGTACGGCTGGGTAAAGTGACATTTCACATTTAAGTTCCCTTTTATTGCGCTACAGCACTGCTTAAATTCAACTTTGATGCTAGGAATTCACAGTATGATGATTAGGCTTTATAAAGATGAGAAAACGAATTTAAAGCATTTATTTTTAACAATATATTTTGTCATATAATTAATTTTTATTTTTTATCAATAAAACCAACCATTTTGATGATTCCACATTTGAAAAGCAAGCTTCATTCGTAGCCTATCATATTTAAACGCATTCATTTATAACCCTAAGCACAGAAGCCTTACTTGAAACAGGAAAAATCTGCGCCACTTTTAATGGACAGTTATCATTTAACATTGGAACCACAGATATACTTATGTAAAGAAGGCATTAAGAAAGGAAATCCCTACTTTCAATTTTGTTCTCTGTTATCCAAAATAATGAAACTGGTTTTTAGAAACTTTTAAAATAGGGCAGGCCCTTATACCTACACTGACTTAAAATACCGCTGACACAGCATTCCTGTCTGTGGCCGTGAGCAGGAATAGCCATATGCTATTTATGCAGCTGTTGTGTGTCAACAGGCGTCGAATTTTCACGCCTTTCTCAGGAAAAAAAAACCCTTTATTATTTGAAATACCCTGACAGAGTTAAATTCCCATTTGCTGTGTCAAACAGTTGCTGTTCAGTTAGTCAGTTTAAACACAGCTGTCGGAAAGCTTTTTTCTCGGGTGCTGAAAGAAAAGCATGTCACAGTCTATTTAAAAACTGAGGCATTTCAATGCAGTCAAATCTATCTTTCTATAATGTGTATTTAGTTCAGCAACAACCAAATTCACTCAAATGATGTGCATGCCTTTTAATGTCTAATACAATGTATTTAAGGAAAAGGCTATAACATTGTGCATTTAAGTCTATTGATTACAAAACACACAATTTCGTTTTTTCTACCTCTCTGTATGAGGCCTATTTTAATCCTATTGAATACGAATTCTAATTTTATCTTTAGCATTGTGGCAATTTGCACACATGTATAGTGTCTTACTCTGTCAATTTAAATAGTAACATGCAGCTGTTTAGCATATGTTACATAATTTATTTCTGGATTTTTATTTAATATGTAAGTAACTAAATGACATTTTGCATAACAGAATAATGACAGCAAAAAAAACATAAACAAACTCATTGAGCTCATTCAGACAGTTACAGAAGGACACAACACAGCGCGCTTAAAGCTAGCCATTCGTACACAGAGTACTCACACAAGTATTACCAATGTCAAACCAAAAACCCCACATAGACATTGAAACACACACTTAACCCACAAATCAATACTTAGGACAGCTTACAAAGTGTACGCAAGACCAACCTATTTGTAAATACTAATTGTAAGTCATATTTACAAGAAGAGCTCTCAAAAGTAGCCCAAAAAACTGTTCCATGGTCAAATTCGCCAGTTTTGGCTGGTAGAACACTCAAAAAGCGCTCTGCATATCACCACTTATGAATGTTACTAAGTGCGCAGATCCGGATCCGTTTTATGTACATATTTAGTTCCATGGGGTACTTAGTCACCAAGGAAGAAATATCTTTTTACTATACCTAAACCTATTTAGGTATCCCCTCTGAGGGGAGTCAACTGAGTACTTACTAAATCCATATCGGTACCTCCAAGACAGCAACACTTTCTGCGAAGTGTACTGGTAACAGGCATGCCAAAAATATTATAGCAAATATAATATTATACTCCAAGTGACACTTAACACAATGTGTGTCGTTCAAATTTTCAAAGTTTAGAGAAAAATCTCCTCATTACCTGCCTATATGAATTGCAATGCATATATCATTTCAAAACAAATTCCAAAATTGGCCAATCATACAAACAAAGCCACAGTAAGTGTTACTAAAACTACCTTACCAATCAAAGGCATCAAACCAACAGCAAGTGCCGCAAAACGGCTCTTACCAATCAAATGGTGTCCAGGTTCCAACTGCCAAGTTCTGAGTGACCTAACGGTCATTTTAAAATACTCACGCCAAAGAAGTTCTCAGTCGGGAGCGGCAAACACTTGGAGGATCAGAGCAGGAAGACCAGAAATATACTGGGCTGGAAAACAAAACAATCTCCGTGCGCTGGGTACCTCCTCAGTAGATTCCTGTCCTGTACTCCTCAGTAGATTCCTGTCTCCCTTCAAGACCACTCCCTTGAATAGCCGCTGCACCGATGAGGTCCCACTTTCGGGCGCCATTTGTAGAAATAAAAACCTTCTTAGGGGTTCACTGATACATCTGGTCCTTAAAACCAACAAAGAAGAGATTGGCACAGAAGCTGTAATATCAAAAAAACATGTTTTATTAACCTCAGATGAGGGAGATTGCATCTTACGGTACCCGCAGGCCACTGTAGGAGGCATTCTAATGAGTGCAGAGAACAGGGTCCTTATATATGTATTTGTTACATAGTCAGCATAAAATCAAGGGAGGTCCTAGCACATACAAGCATGCTTATTGACTAATATGGGCATACAAAATTTGCTTGCTCCACAAAGTGGGAGGGGAGACTAAACTGCTTACATGAGTAAGAATAGCTTGACAGTTGTATACTAGGAGCAGGTGCATTCTACCAGCTAGGCCTCTCTGAGCATGTGCAAGACTCTGGAAGAGGGAGAAAGCACATGGCGAGCACATGGCTAACTAAAATGGCTGCCAAGTACAAAATGGCTTTCAGCTCATGCTAACAGCGATTCCTGCAATCTTTAACAGCCTGCCTGCCTCCAATATCCTTAATTTATTTAGTATACAATAGGGTGTGAACTGATGGACTTCTGAAGCACAATTGAGTCGCCAAGGGCAGGAAGGATTATGTGATATAAACATTAGTCAGTTACTTAGAAGAAGTCACCGGGGTAGGCACAGAAAAAAATGATAACACAAAAGGGTGCCCCTAACAGCCTCTTCTTTCAAATAAAAATCCCAAATGGGGACCCAAGTGACAGAAACCTATTCAGCCCAAAAAGTCTCTGACATTCATCTCTGTCCACAGCAGGATAAGGAGAGAATGGTTCCTCATTTCTATTGTGGTGGGCCAAATGGGAGACACCAAGCTCCTTCAAGGGGAAGATGGCCAAGGCCAGCTTGAATGAGGGACTCTGGCAAGATGTACAGTAAGGTGTAAGAGGAGGTGTTAAAATGTGTTTGGATTTTCATGGTAATGTTACTAGGATTAGTTGTAGGGCACTCTCCAATCACCGATAGGTGCATAGGATAGGAATGTCAACTCAAGACCATCTCTGCAGAACAAGCCAGGATCTGCAAAAACACTTGAAGGAAGAAAGATATTTCTACCTGTCTACTGTTGAAAGAAGCCCAAAAGACTCCTGACCTTCAGTGGAACTGCTATCCAAAGGTCATCTGGTTGGCCTCCTGTTCACTGCTGCAGGGACAGAACAGGCTGAAGAGAGCTATGCTATAAAGAAGGTCCAACAGGGCAGGCACTGACGTTAACACAGGAAGGGGTTGATCCAGTGGGCAAGATTTCCAGGTTCATCCAGTTTTTTTTTGCCATGAAAGAAACATTCTTCAGATATACCCCACAATGGTTTTGTGGGCCCTCCCTGACTACAGTGCCCAGCCTTGCCCAGCCTTGCCCAGCTAATGGATTTTCAGAGCTAAAAGGTGAGTAGGCCTGCAGGTACATTTTGACACAGGGGCTGGATGGCAAAGATAATTCAGCAGCAAAGAGACTCTGGGGTTACACAAGTCAGCGTATTCACGCTTGATGATATTGGTCCCAAAACTAAAGGCTTCCATTGTAACTCAACACAGAAGTATCTGACATTAAGGTACCATCACTGGCTTCAGAATCCTCCCTTGCCCTGCCGGAGGATTGTGAGAGCCAGAAAAGTAAGTTCCAAGGTAAAACTTTGACTAGTGTGATCTGCTAGGTTTGTTCATATCACTGTGATTGGCCTGGAATGGTGATTAGACCCACGTCTGCAAAGAACACTGTTTCTGATTGGTGCCTTCCCATATCTTGGGACTTTTTCCGTAAAACTTTAAAAATCCAAATCTTTGGTTCCACAGATCTGTTTTAGTCATTGTGTCATTTTGACTATTAATATTTTTCAGAATTGGTTTGGGAATTGTTTGTATTTCATTCCTAACTTTCAAGCTTCCTTAGTACTACTTGCACTTCACACACATTTTCTTGGGGGATGGCCTGTTGCTTGTGCCATAGCTGTGAAAGTTAAGTAGAGCGTCACATTGAACTGTGACCAAAAGAGATTATGTGAGATTGTTTGCTCTCCCACGTTATTAACCAAATTCCTAACAACAGGACAGTGAGCTGGATCTAGCAGTTAACCGCTGCCAAAGAAAATTATTTCATTACTAATTTCATTAGTGGACAATATGTCCCTTTATAACAGATAAACATATCACATGTGATGTAAACATAGTAGAGAAAAAGGAAAGAACATTAAATAATTGATACCATATTAATACATCTTTTTAATGCACAACACTCACACCCAAATAAAAAAATATCTACAAATCTTCCATATTTCTACGTTGTGACAGGGCGTAAACATATTTAAAATATTAAACATTTCTCTATATCAAGGTGTATTTAGTACCAGGCCAAATCTCAGAACTGTCCATGCCTAGCCCATATGTGCTATTTTTCCTCTTTCATTTATTTCCTTCCACGCTGTTCCAAACATTGTCAAATGTAGCAACCTATCAGCACTGCATAGCCAATCGATCTATCATCATAGCAATAAAAATAATACCTTAGATTACTTGTATATGTTAAGAATATTAACTGTCACAACAAGAGTAGAAGTGTAATCAAAGACGTGTCCTTTCACATTTTCGACTGTAGGCGCACACCGCCACAGAACATATGGACCAGCCCATCATTTGGAAGATGTGGGCGAGGTGGACTGCAGGCAAATTGTGTTTTCTATAACAAAAAAAATATTGTGCTTTTTAATTCAAAGTCTGTTCCATGGTGCTGCACTTTGAATTCAGCCCACCTGCCCTTCCTGTGCTAATTTCTAGTCAAAGTAGATTGATGCGCTGCTACAATAGTACATGACCACAAGCTTGGCAATATATTTGCCACTTTATTGAGCTTATTTGAACAATAAATAATGACCCTTTAACACTGGCCTCATGATTTTGAAGCACCACTAATAGAATATGACCACACCCATCTGATACACACAGGCTATAAACTGAGCTTTCAGCAAAACAAATGTGGTGGTGCACATTTTTCAACATTACTTTTAAAATCTGGACAACATTTACAAATTTTGTTGCTTTCCACACAAATCCAGCACCAATCTATGCCACTTCCAAGCTTATGTGCATTTCTCAGATTCCCTTTTATCATCTTTGTCTCCTGACACATCACACTATTTCGACTTGCTCATGTACTGCAATCTAAATATCTACGATTTCGGGCCCACGGCCTTTCATTGTTACACTGCCTGATTATTTCCTACAGTCCTTTCATCAGTGTTAGCTGGCCCACTAAGTGCTAGTGGACACAGTCACAGCTCTTCCCATTGGCCATTAAAGGAAGTTCTTCGCTAAGCAGAGGGCCAATCAACTTAGCTAAGGACTCATTAAACAAGTTGCTGGATGTAGAAGGTGGGTGACTAAGCCATAACTTTACTTTCACATTCTATGTGCAAGTAAACTAAAACCCCACAGCCTTTCCTGTTTGGGGCAGAGCATGCACCAGCCATCACAAAAGCAATCATCCTGTGATGACATGGTTTGGAAAAGCGGGAGTAGCTGATCATGAAAGGTACCACTTTTCCTGGATTCTGTGATGTCCCTTTTGCTTCCAGACCTCAACAGGAAGCCAGAAGACACTGGAGGACTACCTGCAGCAGCAGAGAGCCACGGCTGAGAAGCTGGAAGGGGTGAATAGTCTACCGGTGTGTCTATGCATACATGTAAGGATGTTTGAAGGTGTCATTGTAAAGGTGTATAAGAATGTGGAAGAGTGTGAGTGTACAAATGTGTGTGTTTTTGCAAGGGGTTTGGAGGTTAGAGCAGGGGCGGCTTCTCCTCAGGAGCGGAGGAGCGTTACCCCACCTGCTGCGAGCTCAGCAGGCAAACACAAATAAATAAAATGGCATGTCAATGCCATTTTATTTATTTGCTACTGCACCGGCTCGCGCTGTGTACAGCGCAATGGTGGGGGCGGGGCTAAATCCTGCAAATGCAGGATGAAAGCACTGGTCTACAATGCGCGTGTTGGATTGGCTGGCTGTCTTGCAACGGCCAGCCTAACATGCGCACTGTAGACCCAGCAATCCAAAGGCTATGAAACAGCCCGGGAATTGCTGGCATAGGCCCCCAGCCTCAAAATGAGCCTGGGCGAGCCTGCTCCCACCAATCCTCGAGCTGCCTTCACAGCATTAGAGCAGCTCCAGGACTGGTTGGAGTTGCATTCCACAAGCAGGAGGGACGTCCTTCCTTTCACTGCTTGTAGACAGCAAAGGGAACTCTCACTCCCGTATTTATTGGAGGTCGTGCGCCTTCGCGCCGCACCATTTTTTATTTAAGCTAGCCACCCCTGGGTTAGAGTATGGAGTAATGGTACCCTTGTTTCAGGATCTGTACTAAATTGATGACATTGTTGGTTGCATTTTGACAATCCCTGGTATACTAGTGCCCATACTTGACATATTGTGGCCATTCTTGGTGATATTCTGGCCACTCCGGCATAATAGTGGCTCTTGCTTGTCATATTGTGGGGGTTCTTGGGGATATTCTGAATAATCCTTAAAAAACAGTTGTCCATCCTTGGCAAGATATCGACATTCTTTGTGAGAGCCTGGCTGTTACTGTTATAATAGCGCCCATCTTAGCCTAAAACTTAATCTTGTCTTAGGTATGTTTGATTTAGTACTGCTTCACTATTTATGTGAGGATGCGTGATAATTTCCTGTATGGCTGGATGCTGGTGAGACCAAGTTCCTGCTGCTTATAATACTTACAATAATTAAGGTGCATGGCCACTGCATTGGTTACATAATCTTGGTTACATCAAGAACCTCAACAGCGGGATCATCGCATGTGCCAACATCCTGATTCCACTCAAGCGCAACCCAATGGCAAGAGCCAGACCACAGACCAGTTGGTGCACAGAGGAACTCAGGCTGATGAAACACCACTGCAGCAAATGGAGCACAACTGTAAAACAAGTCAAGACACCACAGATAAAGACATCTTCAAATCAGCTCTAAGATGCTACCACCAGCAGATATAGAACACCAAGCGCTATCACATTGATGCTGGCACTAAAAGCAGCAAGGAAATCTTCAACATCAGAGTTCACCACACATTCTGTCACTCTTCAGCAACATCAACCCTCCCACAAGACTTTTTCAACAAGCTCTCAGAATCCCTCTAACAAAATTATCTCCATATACAGCATCTTCAACCCTTAACCGGACACTGTCAATATCGAAACTCAACTTCCAATCACAGTTGAAGAACGAACCCAGACCTTGTGGCCTGCCGTCACCGAAGTGGTAACAGCTGCTACCATGAAGACCATCCACTTGGGAGCCCCATCTGGCCCTTGCCCCCACAACACCTTCAACAAAAGTCTCCTACTGATCAGTGAAGCATTAACACCCACCCTCAACACCTCCATCAACTCTGCCACATTCCCAGACCCCTGAAATCATGCCACTGTCATGCTCCTGCTCAAGAAACTATTTGCTGAACCAGCCACACTTTCCAAATGCAGACCCATCTCCCTCCTATCATACCCTGCAAAGGTCTTAAAGAAACTAATCAGCTGATGCCGCATCAACCACCTCAGCAACCACTAGCTCCTCAATGCCACACAGTCCAGATTCATGCTAAATAACAGTAAAGGAACAGCACTCCTTGCTGCCACAGACGGCATCCTCATGATCCTTGACAGAGGAGAAATGCCAGGCCTCATTCTTCTGGACGTCTCTGTGGCAATTCACATGGT
This sequence comes from Calotriton arnoldi, assembly GCA_963921515.1. Lineage (NCBI taxonomy): Eukaryota > Metazoa > Chordata > Amphibia > Caudata > Salamandridae > Calotriton > Calotriton arnoldi. Next base: position 770,198 of record CAWUFW010001520.1, on the reverse strand, counting down.
CTCACACCCCATCCTCATCAGGCCCCTGCACAATCTTGGCATCCAAGGACTCTCTCTCCACTAGATCATCTCCTTCTTAATGGATAGAACAAGAGCGGTCAGTCCGGCACCTTACTCATCGGAAGCCCGTTGTTAGATTTGGGGGTCTCTAGTTGGCATAGGTAGGTACCTGTGACAAATAGGGACCCTTGCGTCTAGTCAGGGTGAGGGGCTACACTCCTAAAATAACCCCTGATCACCCCCTTTGTAGCTTGGCATGAGCAGGCAGGCTTATCTCAGAGGCAGTGTGTAAAGCATTTGTGAACACATACAGTAATACAGTGACAACACTACAGATGGACACCACACAGGTTGTATTATGAAAATAGTATTTTTATATAGACTTAACATAAGACCAAACGACAAAAATCCACAATACTGTACTCAAAAATAGACTTTAGAATGTTATAAAATAGTTCAGTTCTCTCAAGTTGTAGATGCGACACTTTACTCTCAATGTACCTTGAATGCGTAACGCAAAGAAAACAAAAGGGTCGCAGGGAAGGTGATACGTCGGTTCCGTACACTCAGGGGAGTGGATGCGTTGGTTCCTTACTGCTGCGCAGGGGAGTTGATGCTCGCTTCCTTACTGTGTGGGGAGTTGATGCGTCGGTTTCTTACTGCTCTCCGGTGCGATGCGACAGATGGCACCTCGATGCGATACTCTTCTCCGGTGCGATGCGATAAAAATGGCGTCTTGGCTGCGATGCGACAACGTTGGTGCGATGCGTGCACGCCCGACGGCCGTGCGGCGACTCGATGATCTTGGGAGCCGCGACAGGCCCTGCGACGCGCTTCTCCGGTGATGCGACGATGTCCTCAGTGGCAGCGTCCCGCTTCTCCGGCGATGCGCCGCGCTCGGCGATGCGATGATGACAGCGGCAGCGGCGTCTCGCTTCCTCGGCGATGCGATGACAGCGGCTGCAGCGGCGACACGCTTCTCGTTGATGCGTCGCGCTTCCAGCTCCCAGCGACACGCAGTCTCTCAGAAGGCCCAGCACAGCAGCAGGCACTTCAATTCCCAGCAAGGGAATTCAGGGGGAGCTGGTTGGTGAAGTCTTGTATCCCTGAGACTTCAGGCAGGAGGCAAGCTCTAGTTCAAGCCCTTGGAGATTCTTCTTCAAGTTGATAGAAAGCACACTCAGTCCTTTTCTCCTTTCTTTGGCAATGAAGCAACCACTGCAGGCCAACCCCCAAACACACAGCACAGGGGTAGTCTCCTCCTTCAGCTTCCTGGTTCTTCTCCTCAGCAAAGGTTCGTCTTGATTCCCAGAAGTGATCTAATTTCCTAGGGGTCTGGGTCCCCTTTTTATACACAGTTTCTCTTTGTTCTCTGAAGGCAGAGAGGCCTCTGCCTAGTCCAAAACCAGTTCTGGTCAGTCCTGGAGCACTTTGTTTTTCTGACTCCTTCTTTCCTTTCAGAATGTGGGGCAGAGTGCTCAGCCGCCCGGCAGGAGGTGGAGCCAGCATTGTGGAAGGCAGGCACAGCCCTATTCAGACCCAGGTGCAACTCCTCCCTCCACTCTGGATGCAGATCTTTCTATTCAGCCCTGCACTGACTCACTCTGTCTCCTGTAGCCACCCCCAGCCCCTGTCACTCAATCTCCAGACAAGGAATACACAACCTAGCAGAGGCAGGCTTGGATAGTTAGGCAAGAAAATACCTACTTTCTAAAAGTGGTATTTTCAAACACAGAATGATAAAACCAACTTCACTAAAAGATGTATTTTATCATTCTGAGTTCAGGCGTACTAAACTCGAATTTCTACCTGGTTCCCTGAGTCAGTTAGGATTATAAGATGTAATAATCTAACTGCCCATTCTGGCCTATGGGAAGCAGGTAGCCTTGCAATAGTGAAAAACGAAAATGGCTGTAATTCACTATTAGGACATGCCACACACACCAGGGCATGTCCTACCTTTTACCTACAATGCACCCTGCCCTTGGGCCTACCTTAGGGGTGACTAATATGTATAAAAGGGAAGGTTTAGGGACTGGCAAGTGGGTACACTTGCCCAGTCAACATGGCAGAACCAGAGTGCCCACAGGCTCTGCAATGGCAGGCTTGAGACACACTTTACAAGCTGCTCCGGTGGGTGGCACAACCAGTGCTGCAAGCCCACCAGCAGCATTTGATTTACAAGCCCTGGGCACACGCAGTGCACTGTACTAGGGTCTGACAGTAAGCCAAACAAGCCAATCATGGAGTCACTAATCCATACATCAATTTACCATAGGGAGCACTTGCACTGTGGCACTGAACAGCAGTGGCACAGTGCCCAAAAGCATCTAAAACCAGCAAAAACATAAGAGGCAACAGCAAAAAATGGAAGGGAGACCCACGCCAATGGTGCCAGGTCTAACACGTGTCCCCTCCAGCTGAAATGTGGGGAGAACTACCCTACATCCGGGGAGTTCTCATCACTAAGGCGGAAAAATCTGGACAGACCATCAGCATTGGCGTGTTCTGTACCAGGGCGGTGTTCCACCATGAAATCCATCCCCTGTAGGGATATGGACCACCTCAACAGCTTTGGATTCTCACCCCTCATCTGCATCAGCCATCTGAGGGGCCTGTGGTCTGTCTGAACCCGGAAGTGAGTCCCAAACAAGTATGGTCTCAACTTCTTCAGTGCCCAGACCACAGCAAATGCCTCACGCTCAATTGCACTCCACCTCTGTTCCCGTGGAAGTAACCTCCTACTGATGAAGGCTACAGGTTGGTCTAGGCCCTCCTCATTAATCTGTGATAGAACAGCCCCCACACCATGCTCTGAAGCGTCTGTTTGCACAATAAACTCTTTTGAGAAGTTGGGTGCCAGGAGCACGGGCGCCATGCACATGGCAGTCTTCAGGGCATCAAAAGCTCTCTGACAGGTGTCAGTCCAAATCACTCTCTTGGGCTGCTTCCTGGAAGTCAGCTCTGTCAAGGGTGCAACAATGCTGCCATACCCCTTGACAAACCTCCTGTAATACCCAGTGAGTCCTAAAAAGGCTCTCACCTCTGTCTGGGTCTTGGGGGGTTCTCAAGTCAGGATGGTCTCAATCTTGGGTTGTAGGGGCGCCACCTGGCCGCTCCCAACCTGGTGTCCCAAGTACACCACGGAACCCTGCCCGATCTGGCACTTACTCGCCTTGATCGGGAGGCCTGCTCTCCGCAGCGCCATCAACACTTCCCAGAGGTGGCGCAGATGTTCTTCCCAACTGGCGCTGAACACTGCAATGTCATCCAGGTAGGCGGCACTGAACTCTTCCAGTCCAGCCAACACCTGGTTGACCAACCTCTGAAAGGTGGCAGGGGCATTCTTCATCCCAAAGGGCATAACCCGGAATTGGTAGTGCCCATCTGGTGTGGAGAATGCTGACCTCTCTCTTGCCCCATCAGTCAAGGCGATCTGCCAGTACCCAGACGTTAAATCAAACGTGCTGAGGTACCGGGCAGCCCCTAACCGATCAATGAGCTCATCAGCTCTGGGGATGGGGTGCGCGTCAGTCCTGGTGACTGAATTGAGTCCTCGGTAGTCCACACAGAACCGCAGTTCTGGTGAGACACCCGGTGCGGCAGCCTTTGGGACCAAGACCACTGGGCTGGCCCGAGGACTGTTAGAGGACTCAATCACCCCCAACGCAAGCATCTTGGAGACCTCCTCCTTGATGCAAGCTCTCACCCTGTCAGTCACCCTGTAAGTTTTGTGCTTGACAGGAGGACTGTCCCCAGTGTCTACATCATGGACGCACCAATCAGTGACACTGGGAATCAGGGCGAACAGGTCAGAAAACTGTCCCAGCAACTGGTGACAGTCATTCTGCTGCTCAGGGGTCAGGGTGGAAGAGAGGTTCACTCCATGCACTGACCCATCTTGCTCTGTTGCAGACAGGAGGTCAGGAAGAGGCTCAGTCTCCTCCTCCATTCCAGCATCTGTTGCTAGGAGCATGCCCACTTCGGACCTCTCTAAGTGGGGCTTCGGGCGGTTGACATGCAGGACCCACAAGGGGTTCCTGGGAGACCGCAAGTCCACCAAGTAGGTAACAGGACTCTTGCGCTCCACCACCTCAAATGGTCCGGTCCACTTATCCTGGCAAGTCTGACAGGTCCTGCAATGAGTGTCTGAACTCTTGCGCCTTTGGGGCCAATAGAAATGGGTGACAAGCCTTTCAAAGGTCTGGTCCTGCCCCAAATGTCCTGCTAAAGGCACATCATGAGCCAGCCCCAGTAGGAAGGCTCTGAAGCACTGGGGTACCACCAGCACACGGGCTGACCCAGGCTCAGCAACCTTAGGCTCACTATACAGGAGACCATTCTCCCAGTAGATCCAAGGTGATCCAGACTGATCACCTGCTGCCTGGTTTGCAGCCTGTTGCCGCAAACCCACAAGAGAAGGGCACTTGTTCTGCTCCTCACAGAACTCTTCCCTGGAGTGACCTCCTTCCTGCTGCCAATGGGTCAGCTCAGGCAGGTCTCCCAGTTCAGCAATCTCTTCCCCGGTAGGCTCCAGGGCATCCCCCTCAGGGTCCGCCTCCTCCTGGGCCATGGGAACCTCAGGGGCCGGTTTCCCGGGCCCCCTACCTCTTCTCTTTAAGGCAGGCACCTGGGCCATTTTCTCAGGCTCCAGGTCCTCTTGAACACCCTTACTGGCTGCCATAGACCGAGTGGTCACGCAGGCCCACTCAGGCAAACCCAACATCTCTAAATGAGCTCTCCGCTCCACCTTAGCCCAAGGGGAACTCTCCAAATCGTTACCTAACAGACATTCAACAGGCATGGCTGGCCTCACAGCTACTTGAAGAGTCCCTGAGACCCCCCCCCCCACTCAAAGGGAACTTGTGCCACCTTGCAGTGGCTCTCTGTGTTGTCAGCGGCAACAACTGGGTAAAATGCATTTGGGACTACCTGCTCTTCAGACACCAACCGACAACTGACAGCTGTCACACTGGCTCCGGTGTCTCTAAGAGCTTCCACCCTCTTGCCATTGATGGTCACCCACTGCCTGTATTTTTTAGTGTTATCAGGCAGTTGGGTCCTGGGGACCACCTCACAGTCTCCTAAAGAGACAAGGGACATCTCTGCGGGACCCCACCCACCTTGGGCACCCATCTCCTCCCCCAGGGCTACACTAGCCAACTGCTGGGGTGGTGCACCAGTGGGTGCTGTCTTCCCATACAAGGGACATCTAGCATCATAAGAACAGTGGCCTACTAGACCACACTTAAAACAGGTCTTGGGCCCCTTGTGAACAGGCTTATCTGTCGGGGCCACTGCCTTCTTCTCAGGGGAGGCTGGGAACCTTTCCCTTGGTTCCCTTGGGGATTACTTTGGGGCCCTTTCTGGAACTCCCTCTGTTTACCCTTGTCCCCCCACTCTTCTGCTGGGGACCCTGCCGACCTTTGGCGAAGTCTCCCACATGACCCTTCTGGACCCGGGTGCTCACCCAGCGGTCCGCCTCCTCAGCAAGCTTCCTAGGGTTAGTCAGCTTGCTATCAATAAGATGCTGGCGTAGCTCTGGAAAACAGATATTTGACAAGTGCTCCCATGCAAGCAAATCATAGAGCGCCTCAAAATTATCCACTTTGCTACCCTTCACCCAACCATCCAATGCTCTGCAAAAGAAAGATACATATTCCACCCAAGTGGTAGACTCCAGTTTTCTGCAATTTCTAAACCTTTGTCTATATAGCTCTGGGGTCAAACCAAATCTGGACATTAGGGCTCCCTTCATGTGGGCATAGGACATTTGCTCCTCTGTAGGCAAATCCAACAAAGTGTCCCTCCCATCACTAACAAAGCGGCCCCACAACCCCGCTCCCCAATCCTTCTCAGGGACCCGGTGGGCCAACATTGCAGCTTCATAAGCCCTAAACCACTGACCAATATCCTCATTCTTGTGGAAATCTTTAACTACATCTTTGGGAATGTAGGTTCTTGCTTCTACATGCACTGGCGGTGTGCTGCCACCAGAGGGAGGAACCTCTAACTTCTTGGCCTTGAGTTCCAATTCCCTCAATCCTCTCTCATGCTCAAAATGCATTCTCTTTTCCTCTAAGGCTAACTTCTTAATTTCTAACTCCATCCCAAGCTCTATTTTCTTGCTCTCTATGTCTTTCTGACCATCCATTTTGAGCCTAGCTAGCTCCAATTTATGCATCCTCTCCCTTGCTCTGTCCTCCAGCTCTCCTGGGGACAACCCTTTGGAAGAAACACTGCTGCCCGCCCCTGAAGGTGCTTTCCCTCCAGTTGGGCCCACTGGCCCCTCAAGGTGCTCATTTAAATCCTCTGCCTCCATTACTGGCTCCTCAGGATGCTCACTGGCATTCCTAGATTCTACCCAGGCCCTCAGCGCCTTTTGGTATTCCTCTTTCCTGGTGAGGCCTTTCACAGAGATTTTAAATTTCTTGCACAAAGCTTTGAGATAAGGCACAGTGTAAGTATCAATTCTCTCTTCTTCCAAAACAATGTCTACAGATACTATGGATGCTGTCTTGCTCATGGTAGCAAAAAGACTGGCAGTTCTCAAGAATCAAAAATAGAAAAGAAGTTGCAAGGAAAAATTCTCAAAAAGTATGTGGTCGCGTTATGGTCTGCACTCACTAGTAGTGTACACCAATCACTGTATATGAATCACAAATGCAAGTCCAAATCCTCACCGCTGACCACCAATGTTAGATTTGGGGGTCTCTAGTTGGCATAGGTAGGTACCTGTGACAAATAGGGACCCTTGCGTCTAGTCAGGGTGAGGGGCTACACTCCTAAAATAACCCCTGCTCACCCCCTTGGTAGCTTGGCACGAGCAGGCAGGCTTATCTCAGAGGCAGTGTGTAAAGCATTTGTGAACACATACAGTAATACAGTGACAACACTACAGATGGACACCACACAGGTTGTATTATAAAAATAGTATTTTTATATAGACTTAACACAAGACCAAACGACAAAAATCCACAATACTGTACTCAAAAATAGACTTTAGAATGTTATAAAATAGTTCAGTTCTCTCAAGTTGTAGATGCAACACTTTACTCTCAATGTACCTTGAATGCGTAACGCAAAGAAAACAAAAGGGTCGCAGGGAAGGTGATGCGTCGGTTCCGTACACTCAGGGGAGTGGATGCGTCGGTTCCTTACTGCTGGGCAGGGGAGTTGATGCTCGCTTCCTTACTGTGTGGGGAGTTGATGCGTCGGTTTCTTACTGCTCTCCGGTGCGATGCGACAGATGGCACCTCGATGCGATACTCTTCTCCGGTGCGATGCGATAAAAATGGCGTCTTGGCTGCGATGCGACAACGTTGGTGCGATGCGTGCACGCCCGACGGCCGTGCGGCGACTCGATGATCTTGGGAGCCGCGACAGGCCCTGCGACGCGCTTCTCCGGTGATGCGACGATGTCCTCAGTGGCAGCGTCCCGCTTCTCCGGCGATGCGCCGCGCTTCGGCGATGCGATGATGACAGCGGCAGCGGCGTCTCGCTTCCTCGGCGATGCGATGACAGCGGCTGCAGCGGCGACACGCTTCTCGTTGATGCGTCGCGCTTCCAGCTCCCAGCGACACGCAGTCTCTCAGAAGGCCCAGCACAGCAGCAGGCACTTCAATTCCCAGCAAGGGAATTCAGGGGGGGAGCTGGTTGGTGAAGTCTTGTATCCCTGAGACTTCAGGCAGGAGGCAAGCTCTAGTTCAAGCCCTTGGAGATTCTTCTTCAAGTTGATAGAAAGCACACTCAGTCCTTTTCTCCTTTCTTTGGCAATGAAGCAACCACTGCAGGCCAACCCCCAAACCCACAGCACAGGGGTAGTCTCCTCCTTCAGCTTCCTGGTTCTTCTCCTCAGCAAAGGTTCGTCTTGATTCCCAGAAGTGATCTAATTTCCTAGGGGTCTGGGTCCCCTTTTATACACAGTTTCTCTTTGTTCTCTGAAGGCAGAGAGGCCTCTGCCTAGTCCAAAACCAGTTCTGGTCAGTCCTGGAGCACTTTGTTTTTCTGACTCCTTCTTTCCTTTCAGAATGTGGGGCAGAGTGCTCAACCGCCCGGCAGGAGGTGGAGCCAGCATTGTGGAAGGCAGGCACAGCCCTATTCAGACCCAGGTGCAACTCCTCCCTCCACTCTGGATGCAGATCTTTCTATTCAGCCCTGCGCTGACTCACCCTGTCTCCTGTAGCCACCCCCAGCCCCTGTCACTCAATCTCCAGACAAGGAATACACAACCTAGCAGAGGCAGGCTTGGATAACTAGGCAAGAAAATACCTACTTTCTAAAAGTGGTATTTTCAAACACAGAATGTTAAAACCAACTTCACTAAAAGATGTATTTTATCATTCTGAGTTCAGGCGTACTAAACTCGAATTTCTACCTGGTTCCCTGAGTCAGTTAGGATTATAAGATGTAATAATCTAACTGCCCATTCTGGCCTATGTGGAGCAGGTAGCCTTGCAATAGTGAAAAACAAAAATGGCTGTAATTCACTATTAGGACATGCCACACACACCAGGGCATGTCCTACCTTTTACCTACAATGCACCCTGCCCTTGGGCCTACCTTAGGGGTGACTAATATGTATAAAAGGGAAGGTTTAGGGACTGGCAAGTGGGTACACTTGCCCAGTCAACATGGCAGTACCAGACTGCCCACAGGCTCTGCAATGGCAGGCCTGAGACACACTTTACAAGCTGCTCTGGTGGGTGGCACAACCAGTGCTGCAAGCCCACCAGCAGCATTTGATTTACAAGCCCTGGGCACCCGCAGTGCACTGTACTAGGGTCTGACAGTAAGCCAAACAAGCCAATCATGGAGTCACTAATCCATACATCAATTTACCATAGGGAGCACTTGCACTGTGGCACTGAACAGCAGTGGCACAGTGCCCAAAAGCATCTAAAACCAGCAAAAACATAAGAGGCAACAGCAAAAAATGGAAGGGAGACCCACGCCAATGGTGCCAGGTCTAACACCCGTAAACTCAACTGTAAATTCAAGTGTGGAGTGCCTCAAAGTTAACTGCTCAGCCCCATCTTCGTCAGCGTATCCATGAACCTTCTGGCCATCTCTGCACACAACATCAACATACTCTCTCACGCGGACAACACGCAATTCATACTCTCCCTCTTGGATAAGACCCCCAACACAAGAATAAGTTTACCGCCTGCTAACTGAATGAAAGCCAATTGCCTCAAGCTCAACACTGACAGGACAGAAGTAGTGATCAGCGGCAAGAAACCCCCACCATGAAACTCCAACTGGTGGGCGTTCAAACTTTGACCCACACCCACCTCCAGCACCCACACCAGGAACCTTGAAATAATCATCAACAGCAAACTGGAAATAACCGCACAAGTCAATGCCGTCACTGCATCCTGCTTTCACACCCTGAAAATGGCTCCCAAGCAACAGTAGAAAAACTGTTACGCTGTAGCCACCAGCAAATTGGACAACGGGAATACCCTCTATGCTGGGATCACCAAACAACTCACTAGAAGACTACAAACCATCCAGAACTTGTCAGCCTGACTCATCCTCAACCTCCAACACAGAACTCACATCACACCACACCTCAGGCAGCTAAACTAAATCCTGAAACACAAATACAATTATTTCAAATTCCTCACACACACATTCAAGGCACTACACAACTTAGGCCCCACCTACCTAAACAGTAGCATCTCCTTCCACCAACGACCCACACTCCTCCACTCCACAGGACTCCTACTCGCACACATTGCACACATACATAGAACCAATGAGATTAGGGGGTGGGCATTCTCTTACATCACCTCAAAAGTGGCGTGGAACATCCTCCCAGTCCATATAAGAGCCTCCTCCTCTCTTCTTGAATTCCGTAATAAACTGAAGACCTGGCTTTTCAATTAACCTATCTACCAGTGGCAGGGTCAGGCACACATCTGCTCAGTGCCAGGAGATCCTATCGGATGATAGTGCCCTCTACAAATACAAATACCATAGCACTTCTTTTAGAAGTGGAAACAGTTCTCAGATTTCAAGTTAACAAGTATCATACTGCATCAGCCTAGTTCATCAGAGCAGTATCATCATTTTTTTTAAACTGTGGTTACTGAAAAGCATCTCACAAATTTCTTCTGCCTACCATTGTACTATGGCAAGGAATTAATTACTTCAAGGCTGGATTATGCTATTTCTCTTTATTTTGGGATGATTCTTACTTCCCTAGCCAACAAACTTCAATTAATAGTGAGCTTCCCAGAATGACTTGTCTCACTTTGCTCATATTTTCCAATTTTTAGCAGGCATTACACTCTTCCAATTCACTAAACACAATCTCCCTTCCTAGACTTCAACCCTTTCTTAAATGTTCTTATTTGTAAAAGCACTTTAGTATACGTGCACTATAAAAACTCTGCTATTACAATGTAAAATACAAAATTGATAATGGTTGCCCTATCAGTATTTTTAAAAAACATTTTATTGCAGTTACATAATATTCATAACAACACTTTCCACCACAGCATGAGTACGGCATGGCACTTTCAATGTGTAAAATGAACACTTGTGTTTGGTGATTGGTATTTGCGGTCGATGTGCAGCACTCAGCAGGCATGCACTTAAGGTTGCCTGTGAAATGTAGATTTTTTGCAGGTGTAAAATTAGGCTCTAACTGGGCTGTCCCATGCCTTTGTGTAAAGCTGAGTGGTCATTTAGTTTAGATTCCTGAATGGTATGTTTGAGGAGACTATCTATAGATTAGGTTTTTCATATTTTTGTCTCAGTAAATGCTGCCTGTGCTTTAAGTTAGAGAGACATTCTACGTCCAGACAGAAGCCACAGAGTGGCTGTGATGGCATCACCAAATGCGGAGGACATGTTGACTGAAAGTAGTTATGCAAGATATTTGGCTATGGACTGCTGGATGTAATACTGTGTGATGCATTGTATTGTAAACTCTAATGCTTCTCTTGCTGTTAAGATTGTGATGTTGCATGTTTATACTGGAATGCTCCTCATGCTTGGAGTTTAGAACAGCCAGGAGATGATGGTGAGTTCATGCAGGAATCCAAGCCTGCTGGTTGCTGCTTGTCGTGGGCTTTATTGTGGACTTCAATAAACGACCTTTATACCTTGCTGTGCCTTGAAGTCTGCTTACTACATATTGGCGACGATCCAGCTCCCACCCACCAATGCTGCCTCTGCACCTTTTGGCTGTTTTCATACTTTTGACAGATCTTCGGCACCTGTGGTGTCAGCGCTTTACCAGCATCATCGCCAATGCAGCCTGTGAGGTGGCTCGACTGCTTACACACACCGCCGCACAGAAGATTGGGTACCCCCGTTACAAAAAGTTTATTGAAAAACAAACACCCTTTGTACATTGTGTGTACAAGGCGAACAAAGCTGAATATAAATTAAAACAAAATTTAAATAAAAATATGAATCAGTGTTTAATATTTACTATAATGCTGTACCAATATTTGTATAAACTGAAAGCCTGTTTAACTTTTTTGGGCCATGTGACAATGGTAAAACTAAATTGACTCCTCTTAAGTATTTTGAAAATTTAGAAAATGTAATTGTTTTGATTCAGTACTAAAGTTGCTTATGAATATGTAACCCCCTATAAATTTACTTATGCTGTTGAAGAAATCCCCCCAAAATATTTTAGTTTTTAGTTTCAAAACACTTCAACAGCATAAGGAAATACATAGGGTTAGATATATTTCTAATCCACTTTAGTGCATATATAAACAATTAAAATGTTGTTATAAAAATCTTGATTAATGGTGTGATTTACCATTGTGAAAAATATTTTTTAATTATTCTGCCTTTCATTTTATAAAAAAAACACGCACACACTTGTATCTGGTAAGCACACAACTTGCACATTGATTGAATGGAAGTTTTTAAGATTGCATTAGACTTGTTTTCTGTTGATTGTTGCCACCAAGGCAATATGTGTGCCATCAATTGCTCCAACCACATGTGGTAACCGACCCAAAGCATAAAAATTTCCCTTCACATTGGCAAAATCCTCATTTTGTAGAAACTATAAGAAGCTGTTGATGTGTCTGATCATTGAAAGTTGGTTGTGACATTCCAGCAGATACTGCAACTGTGTATTGGAAAGATACTGTGGCCACAAAATGGAGTACTGCCATTAATTTCACTATTAGTGTCACTGATGTGGGATTCCTATTGTGAGGCAGAAGATCTGGCTCCAGCTGATTACATAAATCAGTAATAGATTGCCTATTTAATCAGATTTTTTTTATTATATCCCATTCTTCCATGGTGGCAAGGTCAGGAACTGTAAATGTAAATCTAGCATGACGTATTTGGAGTATGCATGAGTTCTAATGTATTTGACAAATATGAAAAACACATTTTTATTCAAATTTAATAAAATACATTTTGATTTGTAATTTTTTAAATTTTTGGTCATTTTTAAAAAGGTGAAAAGCAGTACCTACATGTAATTTATTTATGAATAGACAATCATTTCAATTTTAAATTTAGAAAATGTATGATGAAACAAAATAATTGAACAAAGAGAATACAACACCAGTCTTTGATTTTGTAAATTTTGATTTAATTCAACAAAAGAAAATAATAAAAATACAAGATGGAAAAAAATAGAAAACAAACATAAAAAGTCAATCATGGTGAATGAAACTTTTATTGTAGAGCCAAACTTGTGTGAAATCTAATGTACAAAATACAACTGCCATTAAAAAGTTAAATGTGTCCAGGAAATAGTCCACAGAGTGAATGCTAGTCACACACTGGAGGAAATTAGGTTCTGATTCTCTTGCTGGTGGATGTCTTTCCATCCTCTCCTGCTGGTCCGGATGAACATCCCCTCCTCAGGGGGACTGCTGGATCCACAGTTGCAAGGACGGAGGTGGGGGCAGGTGTTTCCTCTTGTGGCAGGGCGTTCCTTTCTGTAGCTGAGGCAGATGCAGTAGGCCCAGATGTTGTTGGACCACAGACAGGGAAAGATGTTGCTGGAAAAGCCCTGCACATATGGGTAAAACAATCTTGCAGCACCCCAGTCAGGGAGCCCACATTTGAGTTTAGATTTTCCATCTGAACATTTTGCTCCCTCTGAAACTGCTTCATCTCCCGGAGCTCTGTAAGGGCCTGGCCCACCATGTCTTGGGACTGATTGAGGGATCCCAAGACTTGGTCGATGGTGGCCGGGGTGACATTGAGCCCAGTGGCCTCACTTTGCAGGTGCATAGATCACCTCCATGACCCCTAACCCCACTATCCTGTGCCCTAGACCCAGTGTGGTCCATCCCACTGGTTCCTGGCTGAACTGGAGGAGGTGGTGGTGTTGGATCAACGGCAGCCAGGATTGGGGGGCACAAGATTGGGGTGATGTTCCTTTGGACACAGGAAGTGGAGATATCCAGAGACTGAGGTGTGGTAACAGCTGGGATAGGAAGTGTAGGTGTGGGCCGAGTGAGACTCACTGTAGCTCTCTGCCCAGGTAGAGCAGATGGACCAGCCTGCTCCTCATCATCTGGACTTGCAGGAGAAGATTCCTCACTAAAGGTTTGTTCCTGGTATGGACTGGAGGTATCATCAGTAGCAATGGCAGATGACTGTCCACATACTCTGGGTGTTGGACGTATAATAAATTATAAAAAATACATTACGTTAAGCAAAAAATGATGCAACCTAAAAGGAAAAAGAAAATGTACATAATTATTATACCTTTCATTAGTATTATAAAAAACTACAAAAACAGTTTAAATTACACACAAAGTTACTTCAAAAAAGCATGTAGAATGATGTCCTGAAATTAAAATTAGAAAGTATACATTAAATATACCAAGGATTTAACTCAGCACAGTAGACAGGAGGAATGTGAAAGGAACCATTCCAAGGCCTACCAGGGTAATATTCTGACAATTAAACAACTTGGAAGGAAAAATAGCATTAGTCATCATCTAAACATTGCACAATGGAAACCACTTATATTCAGACAACAAAATGACATACATTATAAAATAATAAGTAAAAAAACTTTGATTTGTGAAAAAAACATTGCTTCAATGAAATAACAAGAAAATTACAACCTACAGAATTAAACCAAACAAATGTCAAAACTGTGCATAAAATAGAGATGATAAATACATAACACTAACGTGTAAAAATATAAAAGAAAAGAAAGAATTACCAAAATAACATTGTACTGACACTTTAACAAACCAAAAAAAAAGGCATCATGGTAGTTGTAGTCATTTCAATTAAACATTTATCACACTTGCAAAATACCTAGTAAAAATATGCAGTAAGAATAAACAGACATTTACAATATATAATACATACATGAAATATATTATTAGGTGAAAAAACACAAGAACCAGAACATCATGTGAAAGCAAAAACGACATTTAGGTTTAGTGACACATTTAAAAGTAAGACTTACCAGTATCCACTACACCAGGGATTCCTGTCAAGCCTTCAGGGTGCAGGATCTGCAAGACCTTCTCCTCCCCAGGATATAGTTGTAAGGGGGTTTGGGAGAACCACCACCAGTCCTCTGGGCCTCCAGGTGACGCTTGGAGGCCAGGGAACGCACGTTCCCCCGTAGGTCGTTGTACCTCTTCCTAATTTTCTCCTGTGTGTGCGCAAGTCACTTGCTACAACATTCACTCTGTCAAATATTCTGGCCCACATTTGCCTTTTCTGAGCTATAGTTGTATTTTGTACTTGGGGTCCAAACAGTTGTGGCTCTACTCTAATAATTTCATCCACCATGACTGACAATTCTCCCTCAGTAAAATGGGGATTTCTCCTCCCTACCATTATAAAATAATTAACTTAAATAATTTTGACAAGCCACAAGAAAAAACAAAAACAAGAAAAAATGAACACAAAACAGAGAAAACAAAAACAAAACCTGACTTCACTGAATATGTGCGCCTCAACAATGTTCTGCTGCAGTGGAATGGAAAAGGATCATGGTCTGAAATGGACTGTGTTTTGTAGTGTGGGTTGCAGGTGAAAACAATTAGCCAAAATACATCAGGTGTGTGGTGCTAGCATTCATCCAAAAGCAACAGGATAGTACAATGTTGAACGCATCCCTGCGTCAGAATCCCGCCGTCGGCAATCCATGGCTAGGACAATGCCAGCACAACTGTGAGATCTAAATAGGCTTGGCGCAATCCCGCCACCTTGACGGTGATGGAGTAATGTGAGCCAGTAGAGGAGTCCACTGCATCGACAGCGGTGAGCTGCTTACATGACGGAAAACACGGTCAACAGCGGACTGAGTATCAGCCAGCCCTCATCTGAATATGGCGGGAGGAAATCCATCAGCTCGACAGAGTACTTGTAAACATCACCACGGAGGGACGACAGAAGTCCCTCCAAGATCTAAATCAGGCCCTAAGTCTCTAGTGATTGAGAGAGTGAGGACCCTCTCCTGCTCCTTGTAACACAGTAGTTTGCCAGTTCTACAGAGAATAGAGAAAACTATTTCACCTGTGGTGTCAGTAGTGTCACGTAGCCGGACATATTATTTATGACAGAAAGACCATAAGTGGAAAAGTGGGAGTCCACTGCATGTTACTGAGCTATTAAGCAGACAAAGCATCTTTCTCCGTGGCTGGGTACAAAGCACGTTGTTGTATAAACACAGAGGTGTGCCCGGATGTGCTCATCGCTCAACCCGAGGGGTATAAATCTCAATATCTTTCAGAAAAACGTTGTATGCTTCTAAAAAAAAGACGAATAGTTTTTTGGGGAATGTTTCTCTGAGATTTAGGCACTCTGTGATTATTCTGGGTGCAAATGTCTGCTCTGGTATGTTGTGCTGTGTTTTATGCCGAATGAAACGTCTACACATATACTGTTCTTGGTCCTTGTGGGTTCACCCAGCTGTAAAAAACTGTTGAGAATTCCACTGAATAAAGGTTATTCATGAAACATTAAGGAAAAAAATGTTAAAGGAAGCATTTTAATATTGTCTGCCACTAAAAAGCTTGGCTGATACAGTGCAATGATATATGCACCTATTGGTATACGGCGTGAGCTAAAAGGGAATGGACCGGATATTGAAATGTATCCCTCACTTAACCCTTATGCTAGACAATGGTCAATCCGTATGTGTTTATAACCTCAAATATTGGAAAACGTAAATGTGTCTATATACAATTCAGACCGGACTACGGAATTAACAATGCATCGTACAATAAGAACGCACTTAAGAGAGCTACAGCATGTACATGTGTATTTGTCAGAATGAAAAATTGTTAATATCTTACTGAATCAGCCTCTTTTTAGGTATCACCTGCATTAGCATTAGCGGCGCGGTTAGGAGGTAGAGGCTGCTGCTAAAATTTCCGCCTTTTAAAATTGATTTAAAATTGATTTTACGGTGTTGTTTGAATATCGTTTTTTAAAGTGCTTTTTCGTATTTGTGTATTGCTTATTTGCACAGTACTTGGGGAACTTGGGGAAGGAGCTGTGTTCAATGCTCCGGGGGGACTTTTAGGTGGGCTACCCTAACGTAGGTCAGCATTCCAGCTGCGACGGCCTCGACGTTCACCACTCCTCTTAAGGGGCGGATGAAGTGGCCGCGCAGCGGACGCGCCGCTGGCGCGCCAAAGGCGCGCCTAAGGCAAGCCCGTCTGCGCCCGTCCGCGCCCAACCGGGCCCAGGGGCCAGTACCCCTGGACCTCTAATAAGAGGTAAGCTCTCCTACACTTCTAATCAATTGCTTCATCTTAGAGAGTCGGTACCCCCTAAATGTAGGCACTCTATGATTCCAGATAACAGTTATAATAAATGCTCATACTGCTCTTTTATACTTAGAACCTCATTCAAGCCCATCGTCAAAGATTCCCCAAATGTGGAAAGGTCTCTTAGAATGTCCCTTTTGAACTGCCGCTCACTACCTAAACATTCCACTGAACTCCGTCTACTGCTGGAGGATAATGAGCTTGATGCCCTGTTTCTCACTGAAACCTGGCTCTCCAGCACTGCTGACCCAGCGGTAGTTCAAACCCTGCCCCCGGGATATTTAATTCAGAGACAAGATCGTGAGCTAGGCAGAGGCGGGGGTCTAGCTATCATCTATAAAGATGATTTTAGCTGTCAAATTACAGCTAGCCTGATCCCTGATTGTGAGAGCTGTTTTTTTGCTCTTGGCTTTTCCCCTACTTGTACCTTCTCTGGCGTTCTTATTTATCGGCCGCCAGGATCAATTGGCCACTTTAGTAGGGAGCTTCCAGAAATTATAGCCAAATCAGTGAGCTCCTCCTCTAATTTTTCATTATTGGGTGATCTTAATATCCATTTTGACTTGGCATCTTCCCCTGACGCTGAGGCTGTTACTGACACTTTGGATGCTTTAGCCCTGAAGCAAAAAGTATCCGGTTCCACTCACCATAAAGGACACCTCCTTGACCCGCTCTTCTCTAATATTGATAGCCTTACAGTGGAAAAACCCATTCCCATTCCTTCGTCAGACCATTATGTGGTTCCCTTTGTTTGGAACCCACAGGAGGGTGGACAGCCACGGGAAAGGGTAAAATCCTGGAACCGGAATTGGTCTAAACTTTCTATGGAGGCCTGGGCATCTACTCTTGACAATATGAGACCTGTGCTTGGTATTGACCCTGAATCCAACAATATTAAAGTTAAACAATGGCTCGAGTTGTCATTAGATACTTTAGTCCCTAAAAACTGGATTTCCAGCAAAAAAGTTGGGCACGGCGCAGCATGGTACTCTCCCAAACTTAGAGAGCTGAAACAGTTATGTAAGCGTCTTGAGAGAAGTTGGAGAAAGGATTTCTCCACTTCTGAGAAAATCAAATATAGAGACGCCGTTAAGGCTTATAAGGCAGAAATTAGAACTGCACAATCTGGCTATTACGAAAAGAAAATTATCTTAGCCTCTAACTCCCCCCGTGAAATTTTTAAAATAACAAAATCACTCTTGCAACCTCCTGAGCCCCCTCTGCCCCTAGCGGATTCCCTAGGACGGTGCAGTAATTTGGCCCACTTTTTCTATAAGAAAATTGAAGATATCTATACTGCCTTTCCTCCCCTATCAGCCTTGGCAAGCTCCCCCTTGACTGAGGACCAACCCCAATCTCTAAACCCCTCTATTGAATCCATTCCATTTATGGATATGAAAGTTTTAAAAATGCACTTGGATTGTTTGAAATCTGGCTCCCCCTGTGATGCTGCCCCCCCTAGTATTCTCAACCAGGTATTTGATTCCGTCGCCCCTGTTATTCTGGATCTGGTTAACAGCTCTTTCTCCTCTGGGATTGTCCCCTCCCTATGGAAACGGGCCATGGTCAGAGCCCTTTTGAAGAAGCCTACCCTGGATCCCGAGGTCTTTGCTAATTATCGCCCGATTTCGCTCTTGCCTGGGATTGCTAAAATAAGTGAAAAACACGTCAATTGCGTTCTCTCCGCCTTTTTGGAGGAGAATGAACGCCTTCATCTCTCCCAAACGGGCTTTAGACCCCAGCAAGGCACTGAGACAGCCCTGCTAGCGGTGATTGAAGAATCGAGGAAGATACTGGATGTCGGAGGGTCCGCGGCTATTATATTACTCGATCTTAGCGCGGCCTTCGACACGGTCAATCACCAATTGTTGATAGCAAGACTCAGAGAGAATGGGGTGACCGGAACTCTACTTAAATGGCTTGAGTCCTTCCTAGCAGATCGG
The DNA here is from genome assembly GCA_963921515.1 of Calotriton arnoldi. Taxonomy (NCBI): domain Eukaryota; kingdom Metazoa; phylum Chordata; class Amphibia; order Caudata; family Salamandridae; genus Calotriton; species Calotriton arnoldi. The sequence continues at coordinate 751,507 of CAWUFW010001520.1, read as the reverse complement.
TTGTTTCAAGTTTTTGAGGACAATGCCACCTCTGAATGGATGCCGCTGCAGTGCGGGGTTCCTCAGGGCTCCTCCCTGAGCCCCACACTTTTTAATGTCTACATGCGCCCTTTGGCTGAGGTGGTTGAGCCTTTTGGGGTTAAGATCGTCACGTACACTGATGATACTCAGCTTATTGTGTCCCTCAAACTTTTAGACAATAATAAGTCTATTTTGTCCAATTGTTTGGAAAAGGTCTCAGCATGGATGGACTCCTCTTTCCTAAAGCTGAATGCTGCTAAAACTGAATTGATGTTTTTAGGCAAGATTACCAACTTAGAGAGCGGCGCACTATGGCCTAAATGTCTCGGGGCTATGCCTCCCCTAAAGACCAAATAAAAAGTCTCGGAGTTTGGCTGGACCATAACCTGAACTTTAAGGTACAGGCAAATAGGGTGGCAGGTACCTGCTATGGCATCTTGAAAATGATTAGGAGGATTTTGCCCCTTCTGCCTTTTAACGCTAGGAAACTGCTGGTACAAGCCCTGATTCTCTCGAGGATTGATTATGCCAATGTGCTCTATCTTGGCTCCCCCTGCTCGACCATAAAGAAACTTCAAACAGTTCAAAACTGTGCAGCTCGTCTGCTTATGCAGGCTAACAATAGGGAATCTGCCAAACCATATATTAATTCTTTGCATTGGCTGCCAGTGGCCGAAAGAATCCAATTTAAGGCCCTGTGTATCGCCCATAAATCTATGTCGGATAGTGCTCCGCCAATTCTCCGGTCCATTATTTCCCCGTATCTTCCTAAAAGATCCCTTCGCTCTGAGAAAAAACACCTTGCTATTGTTCCTAGAGTTAACCGAGCTAGGAGCGGTGGCCGTCTATTCTCTGTGATCTCTGCAAAATGCTGGAATCAGCTACCACATCATATTTGGCTTGAGGCCAACCACCTTTTATTTTGTAAAAGTTTGAAGACCCTGCTGTTCTCCTGATTTCCCCGATTTTCGCGGTTTGGGCTCTGTCTTTAGCGCTGGGAAGCCTCTGGTAGCCATGCGCTCTATAAGTGTCTATTCATTCATTCATTCACAGTGCATGTGCTGCATTTACTCTTGTCTACAAGAGATATTGTATACGACAAGGGGCTTGGAGCATGCCATTGCTTACCATTCACTAGATTCCTTGCTACTCTTATTTTCTTTCTCCTAATTAGATAATGCGTGCCCGATTCACTTCCTCTTCTTTCCTTGGGAGCATGGACCAAGTACAGATTGCTTCATCTTGATTAAGTTCCTTCTGCTGCTGGAGCTGTGATTGAGGTACTATTGTTCTTCTTCATCCCGTTATGTTGCTTCTTTTTTTTATTTTATCTTCCTGTTGTGTTGCTTCCATTTGTATGCTTTCCCTCACCCTCTAGTAGCTTAAACCCTTCAAGTTTGTTGTCATTAAAGCAACGTTTTGGTGTTTTCTGCAGTTTTATATAGCTCAAACTCCATTAGAGCGCTTTACATTACACAACTGTAATTTTGTAGGGATGGGGAGATTAAGTGATATGCCCAGGATCACATGATGTTGAGCCAAAGACGGGACTTGAACCTCGCTACCCACTTTCAATGTGGGCAGCTCTCACCATGAGACCGCATCGCCTCCCTACAGTGGAGGGGATCTAAATTGGGTATGTGTAAGCTCCACCCCGCTTTTTTAGCCTCTCCTATTTGCAAAGTATTACTGTAGAAAGTGCAGGAAATCGGCTGTTTGCCATCTTGCTCTCAGCAGGGACTTCAGCTGGGTTTCCAACTTGATTTCAGGGATCAGGCAAATGTTGGTTTCCTGGGCACGTAATGAGGTTACAAACAAACATTGTGAGGCAGAAGTTATTAATTCTATGAAGGCAGCATCAGAGTCAAGTGGGGAGGCTCCTCTGAAGAGCGCGTGCAGATAAATACTGTTCTAACTTCTGCTTTTCTGCTAGGGTGACCACCCATCCGTAATTTTCACAGACTGTCCTTAGATGAGCCCTAACATCCGTTGTCCGGAATTGATGCCTCAACGGACAGCATGTGTCTGTAATTTTAGCCTCTCAGCTAAAGGACAAAAGTTAATTCCCATAATTGAGATTCCCCTGCTCAAGTGGACAGGAGAGAGTGTCCTGTGCTGCATTCCACAGGGAGGGGCAGACAGCTAAAAAAAATAAGCCTTCTTGTCAGGGTGTGTGCTTCCCCAAAGAAATGGAGTCACTTCAAGCTTCTTGATGACAAGATATTTTCTTTTTGAGATCGTACTGTAAGGGTGTTCCAAGTTGAGCTGTGGAGTGCATGTTTGTAATGGACAGATAAAAATAATGGTTGCACTAGGTATAACCTGCATATTATTGCAATATATATTTTAAAAGCACCTTTTGAGTCTTTAACCTAACTTTATATGTGCATTTAGTGGCATTCTATATTATACTGTGTATAAAGCACATTTACAATAATGACTTAAACATTCACAGTGCTTTCAGGGACCTCCTAGCACTAACAAGAATTGGCAAAGCCAATAGGTCTCGCTTATGCAAGAGCTATTGGTTTTGCCTATGTGTTTTAGGCATGTTGTACACCAGCATGGCTGCTGTTAGGCATGGCTAAACATTTGTGGTGTGGAGTGTCGTAGAGTGGAATGGCATAGTGTTGTGTATTGAAGTTGCATAGAGCGGAGCTGTGTGGCAAACAGTAGAGTAGAGTGAACTGTTGTAGAGTGCATTGGCATAGAGTGTGGCAGAGTAAAGTGGCATAGAGTGCAGTAGTGTAGAGTGCAGCAACATAGAATTCAGTGGTATACAATGCAGCATCATAGAATGCTGTGGCATAGATAAGAGTGTTGCACAGTAGAGTGCAGTGGCATAGAATGGTGCAGAGAAGAGTGGCGTAGAGTGGTGGAGGCGAGTGGTGCAGAGAAAAGTATAGTGCTGTAGAGTGCAGAGGCATACAGTGCAGTGGCGTATAGTGGAGTACTCCAGAGTGAAGTGGCACATAATTAAAAAGATCAAAATAATTCTACAAAGGATTTTGTGTGCAAACAAGTGCGGGGGATAATAAATCCATATCTTAATTTAGTCTTTCTCGTAACAGTCTTTCTAAATGAGTAATTGACTTTCGTCTCCGGATCTCAGCCTTAATGTATGAGAAAATTACATAACGTGTGAACTTTATCCAAGTTGCTAAGTTTCTTTGCTAAAAACAAAGGACACAGAACACGTATTCTGATATCGTTATAAAATGTACAAAACAACATAAAATATATTGTGGATTGACTGCTTTTCCCATCACATGGGCACTTAGGTAAATTTTGTGCCCATGCCTCCGTTTTGGGGAATGCAACCAAATGATGAAGGATAACTACTAGGCGCATTCTAGTTAGGTAAAATCTGTCCTGGGCGTTTGTTAAATTGATCAGGTGTCATTTGTATACCTTGTCGCAAAGATCCTAAACAGTATCTATTTACAGTAGGGTTCGCTCTCTCTCATAATTCTCTTTCGGCCTCTCTTCTTCCAGGGAAAATTGTTCTTAACACCTTTTTACTATTTTATAGGACACTAGTAGGGGGCCTTGATACTAATGTTATTATCTATTTCCTGTAGGGATTTATTCAGGTGGGACAGCCATGGAATTTTGCCACAGTGAACGAGTTTTAGGCAGTCACTGATTATGTCCTTAGTAAACTTGGTACCCATCTTGCTCCAGATACTATGCCAATTGACCACCGAGCTTAAATGAATTGAATCTTCTAGACAAGTAACGTCTCGTTCTTTGTGTGTGATAAAAATTGATGTGGAGCATGGGACTGACTGAGTCTGCAAAATGGTGCTGTTAGACATGCCCCAGACTGGTGCCCCTAAGTGGTGGCTGGTAGACATTTGCTCTTATATAACTTCAGGATTTCTCTGGTGGGCTTGGGGCCTAGCTTTTGGGCAAATCGGAGCACAGCTTCAGATGCCCTTATGAATTCATGTTTTGCAGTGTTTAGATGAGGTCCCCAGTGAACTACCTGTGAGAATAAAATACCCAGATAGCTAAAAGTATGTACTTGTACTAGTTTGTGTCCCACCACAAAATGTGTTTTCCCCCCTCTTTCTCCACTTTCCATAGACCATTGTATAGGCTTTTGTTAAGTTTTAAGTCTTTTCCCTCCATATAGGCGGCAAAATTATCAATCAGATGTTGCAGGCCGTTAGCCGTCCTAGACAGCAACACCGCATTATCTGCATAGAGTAGAATAAACGGGTACCAACTCTTTGTGCATAAGCTTTTACCCTTTGCAGGAGACCGTTCACTCCATTCATGTAAAGTGAAAATAGGAACGGAGCAAAACGCATCCCTGCGTGATGCCTCTTGTCACTCGAAATCGCGATGTACATTCCCTGTTTTTCCCATAACGTATGCAAGCTGTAAAGGATTCATACATCTGTGATGGATGAGAGACTATGTCGGCTGGGGCTCCCAATTCAGCCAGGGTCTGCCACAATTTTGAGTGATTAACCAAATCAAATGCATTGCTCAGATTGGCAAAGCAGAGGTGGATATGCCCTTGGCCTACTATGGTATATTTATTGATAATCAGGTTTAACTTGATACACTGCTCCACTGTGCCGATGGCTTTTCTGAACCCATACTGTAATTCAGTCAAATGTTGTTTGCTAGAGCCCAGGTTTCTAGCCTCTCTAAGATTACTCTGCCCATTATTTTGATGGGTAAATCTAATAAGGATATTGGGTGATAACACTTTGCCCCCCCTTTTTAAATACAGGGACTATTATACTATCACTCCACATTGGACGAGGATACCCTTGCGCTGCTGCATTGCAGACTTGGGCTAAAATTGACACTAATAGTGTAATTTGGGATTTAAAAGCATCAATAGGGACTCCATATGAGCCCGGTGCTCTCTCGCTTGCACATTTGCCAATAGCTAAGGTGACTTCTATGTTTACTGGTTTTAAAGGTAGAAAAGCTGTTGGGTGCAAATCGTCCAGGGGGGTGAAGCTATGTCTATGTTGTTCAGGTTAAAAATCCCTCCAAAGTGGCGATCCAATCTACCTGTGCCACTAGCACCTCCACCTTACCTAAAGAATTATCCTTGCGAAACAGGGAATTAACAATTTTCCAGAACAAAGTGGAATCACTGGTTTCGGCCACCTGATCCAGACTAGCCCATGCCTGCTCTTGGAGTTCTTTTTTCCCTATTGCGTTCCTCACGGAAACATGGCTCAAAGACCACTCAACAAGCATACGTGACTTACTCTCTCCCCCTCCCCACCCCTCCCCCCCCGGGATACTCTATCCTTAGGAAAGATAGACCTGACAGAGTAGGGGGAGGTTTAGCCATAATCTACAAAAATGAACTTCAGCTCTCCCTTGTCAATAATTCTGGCCACTCCTCCTTTGAATACCTTGAAGCTGAACTAAAAGTACAAGGTTCCCTCCCAATTCGTCTACATAACATCTATCACCCTCCTGGAATCCCTCAACCTTTCATTGATGAATTCTCGGACCTTCTGACACAATCCTCAATTTCCAACTCTAATAATCTCTTCCTTGGTGATCTTAACCTCCACTGGATCGCTACCGATGATCCCTCAATCACCCTCCTCACTAAACTGACCTCAAACAATTATGCCAGTCCCCAACCCACACCAAAGGAGCCATCCTGGACGCCATTATTACCAATAAGGATCTGGCCTTCCTGACCAATATCATCCCCATCGACTGGTCTGACCACCACCTCATACTGTTCACCATTGTTACCTCAGCACCACCCACCCCCCCAAAATTAACAAACCACAAAAACTGACCAGAAATCTTAAACTCATCCCCCCTGGTGTTCTTGAGGCTCAACTCCAAGCTCAACTTCTCCTCACCCCGCCCTCACAAAATGCAAACGAACTTACGGAACACTTTAATAAAACTGTTACGGAAGTACTTGACCGATTGGCCCCGCCTAAACTTAAAAACCAAAGAAATATTCCCTCCAAATCGTGGTTTAGTTCAGAGCTCAATAACGAAAGTCGCTCACTAAGGCTGATGGAAAGAACATGGAGACACCAACCCTCTCCCTCACATCTGGCACTCCTCAGATTAGCTAGATCCACATACAAAAACCACATTTTTAACGAGAAGGCATCCTTCTTCCACACACAACTCGATCGGGCCAAAAACAGGCCCAGGGAGTTGTTCAATGTAATTCGCAACCAAACATCCTCCGCACCTCCGAATCCAATGGTATCGATCGCTAGATGTGAAGAAATTGCCCACTTCTTCTCGGAAAAAAATCGCCAAAATACATCAATCCTTCCTCTTAACACAGATCCCAACCAACTCCCAACATACGCCTGACATGACCTCCAGAGCACATACCACATTCCCCACACCCCCTATTCCCTCCTCACTCTTACACACTACAGCACCTCACCTCAACTACTCCCCTCACTTACCTACTACACCTCCCCTAGACTACTGCCCACACTCATCCACACCACTGGAAACCAATCACCCTAACTCACAACTAAAAAACAATGCCTCCTTACTTCACTTCCTCCCGGTAACTGAGCAGCAAGTCTTTAACATCATTGCTAAACTTAAACCGTCCTCCCATACTAAAGACCCCCTCCCATCTAACCTTGTCCAAGTCCTAAAACACATCCTTACCCCATCTTGGACCACAATCATCAACGCCTCCCTTGTCACAGGATGTGTCCCCATCTCCCTTCAACTTGGTCAGATCACCCCCATTGTTAAAAGCCCTAATGCCGACCCCAATGATCTTAACAATCTTCGCCCCATCTCTAACCTCCCCCTTCTCTCTAAAGCCCTTGAAAAATGTGTCCTGCTCCAATTAGACAAACACATCGAAAATTTCAACTTACTCGACCCCCTACAATCAGGCTTCAGGAAAGGCTACAGCACCGAAACTGCCATGCTTAATATTGTCGATGACATCCACCACTCCCTGGATAATGGCGAGACCTGCCTTCTTATCCTCCTAGATCTCTCCGCAGCATTTGATACTGTTAACCACTCTGCCCTACTTAATGTGCTCAGAGATCGCTTCGGTCTCAATGGTACTGCCCACAAATGGTTTGTCTCCTATCTACAACACCAAACTCCGCAAATCAAAATCAACGACTGTCTTTCTAACCCTACTCCGGTCTCACTAGGTGTCCCACAGGGATCTATACTCTCCCCCTTTCTCTTTAACCTCTTTATGGAACCCCTACCACCTCTATGCCGACGACACCCAACTCTACTACAAGATCAAAACCCATGCGGACATCATACACCTTAACACCCTCACTGAGCTCCAATCCTGGTTCCAATTAAATCATCTCAAACTCAACCCCAAAAAAACTGAAATCATTCTCTTCTCCCCCAAAAATAACCCTCCCCATTCTATCCTGGATCGCCGACCTCAATGCCCTCAACTGCTCACTCTCCCTGTCCAACTCAGTTAAATCTCTTGGTATCTCCATCGACAATAGCCTAAATCTCAATGTCCACATCAAAAACTCGGCGAAAGGAGCCCTCTTCACTCTCCGTCATCTCAAGAAAATAAAACCCTTTATTCCAATTGATGACTTTAAATTAGTAGTCCAGTCACTTGTCCTTTCGCGAATTGATTACGGTAACGCCATCCTCACCGGAATCCCCAAGGTCCACCTAGCTCCACTCAAATCTGTACTCAACCTTGCTGCAAGACTCATCACCGACTGCAAATGTTTTGACCACATCTCCCCTGCCCTCAGAACTCTCAAATGGCTCCCCATCGAAGGCAGATCCGCATACAAAACAGCGTGCATTGCACACAAAGTCCTCTATCAAAACACACCACCATACCTCGCCAATAAACTCTGCAAAGCGGGCAGCTCATGACCTCTGAGAAGCACCAACGCTCTCCTCCTAGTCCCACCCCTGCTAAATAAGAAATCCACACAATCCCGCTCCTTCTCCGGAAATGCCCCTGACATCTGGAATGCCCTCCCCAAAGACCTACGATGTAACCCTTCTTACGTCAGCTTCAAAAGAGACCTCAAAATGCACCTACTGAATAAATACTGGGGGTCTTAATCCTGCGCCTGATCTCCAATTTCCCTGTCATATATGTATATAGCTATTGTAATACTTATCTGTTTATTATATGTGTAATTTCATGCCGTTTCTCCTCTGTTTTATGTTGATATTCTATGCTGTTGATATATTGTTTTTGCCTTGTTGCTGTAATATTGCGTTTTAACCGTTACTATCTTCTCACCAATGTAAAGCGCTCCGATACCTCTGGGTCTAGCCTGCGCTATATAAAACCTATAAAAAATAAAAATAAATAAAATAAGGCCACTGCTTGCCTATAGATCAATTTAACTTTTTAACCTCCTCTTTATTTCTAGAAGTTGCCTGTAAAGCTTTCCTTAAGTTCTGGTGTGTCCTTGAGCAGTGGCTGCCAAACCAGCCGCAAATCTTTTTGTTTTTACTTGGATCCTTATGTGGGGCTCTTAGTTTGATGGAGATTGCCGATGTGATGTTGCAAAAAGCTGCCAGCAGCCTATCAGTGGTCACATCCCATTCTGTACAGGTAGTAAAAGCTTCAAAGTGTTCCTTTACTACTGTTTCTATCAGGATGGTTTCATTTATCCCTGCCCATTTCCGGCTTACACCATTACTGCCTACTGTTTCAATGTGTGGAGCTAATTTGTGCCCCTCCCTTTGGTTGGTGGTAATATTGAGGGTGCGCTTTAACACACAATGGTCACTGAAGTTAGATGGTTCTTTTGCAAGTGATTTAAACAAACCCAGTTCGTTAACTGAAATTATTACATGGTCGATAGTCGAGCAGTGACCATTGCCATGAAAGGTAGGCAACAAGGGTCTGTTGTCTTCCTTACTCTGCTCCGTCTGTTCTAGGTTAAGCTATACATAACTTCATTTATGGATTCTCCATATGTATCATAGGGGCAATGTGGCTGTCCTCTCCCGGAACAATCCATGTAACCACAAACTGCACTAGATGTATATTGGTATTTGCTTGTATTAAAATCCCCCACCCAAATTTAAATTCAGTCTGTTTCATTCTTCTTTACACATTATTCCAGTTCGTTTTCAAGTTCGGTAATTACCATACTTCTTGTATTATTAAAAACGTTATTAAAAAAATGTATCAGAATAATCTCATATTTCTGGTTGATTGGTAAAAATCCGAACTGGAAATAGCGAGAGTTAGTATATGCTTTCTTGATGGTAACAGAGGCTAGGGTTGATATATGGGTCGCCAGACATCCCTTCGCTCGCCCACTGCTCAAGGGGATGGCAGGGGTGATTACAGAGACATATCCTTCTAAATAAAAGCTTTTCACTTGTCAGGTTTCCTGTAAAAATATCAGTTGTGCAGTGTTAATGGTTTTCACCCAGTCCAAGTTCCCTAGTTTATTGTATACTCCTGCTACATTCCAAGATTTAATAACCATAACACTCCTGGTATTGTCAGCTTGTACGTTCTCACCCCTTCATATTGTTGACACTTCTCGGTCACCACGTCCCAGTGTCCCTTTTCTTTCCCCATAGACTCCTGCTGTCAATCCTGTTCGTTTAGGTTGTATAGGGGTGCGAATCTACTTGAGGTGACCAGGGGGTAGTATGGCAAAAGCTATGTGTCTGGTGCGCTATTGGATAGTCTGGATGAATTCGATCAGCGGGGATGCACGACACCTGATTTGCAAACCTGGGAGGATTATTGGGCCTATAAAAGAACCCTAATGGGAAAGCCTTAATATGGCTTTGTGAGTATGACATCCTAAGGGCTGCAGAAACAGCTCAACAGTTTGAGGATTCCTACAGTTAATTACACAGTCCCCTGAAGCGTCTTTGGGGTGAATGCCCAACCATGGGGTTCTCCTCACGAACACCACTTGCTGTGCTAGGTACCGTGTCCAGCCAGAATTAGTTTTGAGCCAAAAAATGGATTTGTTTCTCAGGGCTGTGCAATCTTCTCTGCTATGCGGTGATAGCACAGGAACAAAGGGTGTGCATTCCAGTGGTAGTTGAGGATAAGTAGCATAGCGGTTACCAACATGATTGGGTGAATTACTATGAACAAAATCCTCTGTTTGTGCCTTCTTGGGATGAGGGGTTTGATCCGCTGAGTTGCCCTTGGCTATCCAGTTATGAGGCGCTTGGGTTGCATGGAGTGATAGGGATGAATTAGTTGGCACATTCATTGCTTGGGGCTGCTGCACCTGCTACGTAGTCAGCTGAGGGGACTCACTGGCAGGAGAGGTGTGATCTCATGGTGTGAGAGACAACAAGATTGTTAAGACTGCAAGTTGAGACTCTACAAATCCAGGCGGGCGAATAGGAGGGAAAGTTCAGACTTTATTAAATGCTTTAATCGCTCAAAGCAATTCTCCATGAAGAGATCTAGGGATTGTGGATTGGAAAATAAAGACTCCACACTCCCGGAAAAAGGTGGAGGAGAGGTAGAAGTATCTTTACACAGCGGCTGCATCAATGATGAGGGATTATTCTGTTGTAATTTAGGTGCTCTCGGTATATTTCTGGTTAACTTGGTGCGAGTTGCCCTCTTGACTTTTCTGTTGGGCATGGAACAAGGGCTAGGGCAGGGGCTGTCAATATCGCCTACTTCAGCAGGTACTCTGTTAGGGGCCTCAGTGGGGGTATTGGAGGAAGTGAATAGGATGGAGACTGGCTCAGTGTGAATGACAGAGCCGCTTGCCAAAGAATCATTCAGCGTCAAGGGAGTGTCCGAGGAAGCGGACCCTAGCTTCAATGGCAATCTTCTCTCAGAGTGCAATTTCTGTGGTAACAACCCCTATAGCTCTCTCCAGCATGCAGACAATTGAGGTTTATTTTGCGGGCTAAATTGGAGCAGGATTTCCCCATGCTAATTTCCTTTTAACCATCAAAAAGTTGGTATGTGGATAGCCCCACACCAGCAAACTAAAGACGGGCAAACAAATGTGAATCTGGCAGCCCCATATCTCCCATAAACTAAAATGGTCTAAGACAATATTTTTGCTCCATGAGGGCCAAGAGAGGTGGCCCAGCCCAGCATCTTCCAGGCTATGATGGGCTAATATGGGGCCGGTCTTCGCATGGGCGCACGCTTGGGCGTGTCCCACGCTGTGGGAGGTTGCCGGCGCTTTAATAGCGCAATGTCACTGTGCCTCACCTGAGCTCAGGGGAAGCTGGGGGATGAAGTCCCACCCCAGCCAGGGCCACCAGAAAAAATGCGGGTAGTGCGAGCAGAGAAACCACTTTTGAATGAATGAATCAGCATTTCTAGAGCGCGTGGTTACCCGGAGGCATCCCAGCGCTGGAAGCAGTCCAATCACAAACTCTGCGTAGTGTTTATGGGAACAAAAAGGTTTTTATGAGTTTTCGAAAGGTCAGATGGTTGGTCTCAAGACGAATATGAAGGAGGTGGCGGTTGCACAACCTGGTGACATTATAGGAAAAGAGACGCCCTCCACTTCGTGATCTTTTGATTTTAGGGACTGCCGCCAGATGTTTACTATCCGACCGCAAAGCCCTATAAGGACGGTAGGGCAAGATGATGGAACGAATAATAAGCGGTCCCTTGGCTGACAGTGCCTTGTGTGCAATGCACAGAGCCTTAAACTGGACTCTCTCCTGAATGGGAACCAAGTGGAGAATGGCAATAGAAGACTTTGCTGATTGGCGACTGGGGATGTTCAGGAGCAGGCGCGCTGCGCAGTTTTGCACAATCTGTAATTTTTTGGTGGTGAAGCATGGGGCTCCCAGGTAGAGGGCATTGGCATAATCAAGCCGGGAAAGAATCAATGCTTGAACCATCAGTCTTCTGGCGGGAAAAAGGTAAAAGAGGAAGGATTTTCTGTATCATCCTAAGAATTCCTTAACAGCTAGCTGCAACCTTCCGTGCTTGCTCCCTAAAATCAAGATTAGGGTCAAGCCAAACGCCTAGGCTCTTAATCTGTTCTTTGGGGGGGGGGGGGACTGGACCAAAACAGCTGGGCCAGGGCAAACCTACGTTCAAAGTGGGAGATTTACCAAGGAGCATCAGCTCCGTCTTGTCCCCGTTGAGTTTCAGGTACGAGTCCTCCATCCAGATTGATACCTTTTCTAGACACAAGGCTAGATCAGGCCCAGTTTTGTCAAGCTGATTGAGAGAAACAACCAGCTGAGTGTCATCGGCATAGGTAACAATCTGGATACCGAAAGGTTGCACTACCTCTGCCAGGTGGCTCATGTAAACATTGAATAGAGTGGGGCTCAGGGACGATCCCTGCGGAACCCCACATCTAAGGGGCATACATTCGGAGGTAATTTCATCTTCAAACATCTGAAACGACCTGTCCTCCAGAAAGGATTGCAGCCACTTCAGAGCTGTCCCAACCACTCCTACCTCTCTAAGTCTCTGAATCAGCAGCTGATGGTTGACCGTGTCGAAGGCTGCGCTGAGATCTAAAAGCACAATAGCAGCACAGCCTCCATCGTCTAAAAATTTTCTGGCTTCTTCTACTACTGCTAGAAGGGCAGTCTCCGTACCTTGTTGAGGTATAAATCCAGTTTGTGAGAGATGGAGACAGTTATTACTCTCCAAAAATGCGGAGAGCGCGAAATTAACATGCTTTTCAGCAACTTTGCTGATTCCTGGCAGTAATGAGATGGGACGATAGTTCTCCGACACCTCTGGGGCCCACACTGCAATAACATGCCAGCGCTTTAATAGCGCAATGTCATTGTCTGGCCCCTCCTGAGTGCAGGGGAAGCTGGAGAACAAGTCTGACTCCAGCCACGGCCACTTGAAAGAAAACAGGTGGTGAGGGCAGGGAAACCACCTTTTTAGAAATACACAAGTCACTTTTTCCTGCTGCACCAAACAGGATCCAATTTGGTGGGCCTCTGGTTGCACGCATATACATCTGAAGTGATCGCATTAATCAGTAAAGGTTTCATAACATAAAATTGAGCATTTTCCACTGATTAGTTTAACCTTTATTTATTTTTCAGTTAAGAGGTCACATGGCCCATTAATGAAAGTGGAAGAGAAGACCAAAAAGCAAACTGGGCTTGGAGGGATTGTGTTGCTCTGCCCAGATTTCCATCCTGCAAATCAGTGGGGTAATGGTAGATATTAATCCCTTGGTATTGAAAGGTAACTGATTCCCAGTTAAATCTGGGGTCTAATTGTATATTAAGCACTACCACATGTTAAAGAAACACTTCTTACATTATAAAATCTTCATCATGTTCTCACATTTTGCTTGTGTAATTTACATCCCAAATATGTTGAAGATTCTACATGTACTTTGGCACTTGGAATGAGCCAGATCACTGGTTCGCCCTTGGCTTATCTGCAGAACCATTTTAAGAGATGGACAGAGTGGCAATTGCCCAGCACAACCTTCTAAATGGTCTGGCCCCTGCTCACCCTACACGAGTACGACCAGCGGACCACTGCTCCAGCAGGGTTTGACAGGGTGGGTGGGCGCTGCTTGTTCAATCACTTGACAGTGCCTCTTCTGTTTCTCTCCTCTTTTCAGAGACTGATCCTCAGGTGCACAATACTTTCCGATACTCAAGGCGGGCCCATCTTGTCTGATTTTAGGAATTGTCCCACTTTGTTCTTCTCTTCCTTATTTGTCCGGTTCTTAGCAACAACCCTTTGAATCAGTTGCTGTGGATCTCTCATTTGATCTCAAATTCATCCTGCTCTTTAATTCTATTTGTCTGTTATTCTGAACTCCTAGTTCTGAGCTAAATGTAGAGTCCCAGAAGCACACTCTACTGCTGTGAGACTACAGGCAGGTTGTGGATACTTAACATCCTGACATTAGGCGTGAGACACCACCCACACCATCTGCTCCGCCTCATTAATTTGTTTATTAGGTTTAATATTGACTGGAGATTGAGGTGAGCCAGATGCTTTTGTTCAACTTGTCTAAACTAGCAGATGGTCACTTACCCGAATGTTTCCCAAACTGTTTGCCATAGGTTTTTAAATGTTTAGAAACCTAATCAAACTATTGCTATTGCTCTTTATATTCAAGAAAGTTTGGGTAAATCTGAATGGGGTTGATGCCCTTGACACCGTGCTCAAGGGCATTAATTTACTATTGAACAAGGACATAATGGGCCACCTGAATGTAGCATACCTAGAGGCAGTCACAAAGACCATCGTGAATAACTAGAGCTATTTAAAAAATAGTAAATAAATGCACTAATAAAGTAGTGAGGTATGGCCTCTCCTTGGATGTGTCTGTAAAATTGACCTTTTGACCGGAGTTTTTGTCTTGAATTTCAACCCTTTGTCCTGAACCCAGTGTTGAACGTGGCATAGCGCCATTTATTTTTTTACTTTCAACCATGCTATACAACATGGCAAAAACAATGAACAAAGGCATTACATCTTGTATAGGCGAGACTTATTATTGGTGTTTACCAATTTGCCAATGCTTGTTTGTGAATGTTGGTATGAGATTCTGGATTACCTCGATTTCCCCAACTGCAATCTGAGGTTTTAAAACACATTTGGTCATGTGAGTACCTGTTTCATACTTTCTAAAGTTTTATTTAGGAATGTACCCAAACCTTTTCAAATTCTATGAAGGGACTTCAGATACATCATCTAGGCTTATTGTTCAGGCACTGTGGAGCTTTTTAGTACATGTTTCAATCATATGGTAAAGATGTCCACGCCAGTCCTATCTGACATTTGTTCTACCAAGTACTGGTACTGGTACAGACACTTGGAAGGATCATGCCTGTGCTCGTCAGGGCATGCTCCGACTCATTTGAGTGCAATGCTGAAGTTGTTGAGAGCCATTCTGTCCCTATACAGCCTTTGGGACACATTAGGAATTTTCATGCGTGTCCAGATCTTTTCACCATTCAAAGTCTTATTGCCCTAGACAGTGGTTTAGATACAGAGGTAGCAAAACAAGGATGCTGCTGCTTTCTTCAGCAGTCCTTATCTGAGAGCATGCCCTTAGGTGCACCTATCCTGGTTGGGCTTGCAATCATTGCCTAGCCAGATTCTTTAAGAGGGCTGTTGGTTTTCAGAAAGGTACTCCCCATTGGTCCATGGGACCAAGTGACCAAAGTAAGGGACATCATAACAGAGAAGAGGATTTCAAGGAGCACTCTCACGTATCCATTCATTTATCCATTCAGGGTCTGAGATTCTCAGTATTGTAAGTTGTACAACATTGAGTTGCCTCACTCCTTAGAGGAAACCTCAGAAGAATGTGATATTAGATACTGTCAAAAGCACATCCCTATGGACATAGGTAAGGGGCAGCATCACAGTATTTTTGCAGCCCCCAAGAAAAAGTGGGTCTGGTCCTACCTTATAATAGGGGCCACTAATGGACACAGGAACTGTCGCAGACATGGGCATATTCGTGGCCAGGGTGTTGGTTCCAGAGACGGAACTTGCTGAGCAAAGATTGACTCCAGAAGATGTTTTCTTCAACTTTTTGGAACTTGATTCAGTGCCAATAGGTTTGTACCATGAGGCGGTGTAAATGGAACTGGGGTGGGGGGGCTCAATGTCGCTGAAGCAATTGGGTCTTGGGCCCTCTGGATGTGGATCAACCCAGAGGGACGAATTTAACTCACATGCTTATTCCTTACTTCGAGTTTTTAAGTTTAAGGAACTGAACAAATCTTTTCCACGTCTGCAGTGATATATTAGAGGCAGAGAGCTACAATGTTTGCTTCATTGAAATCGGATTAATTTGTTCAAGCCGTTAATCATTCATCTCTTTGTACACCAAATAATTTTTGCACTTTATCCCATTTAATTATAAACTACATTTTAAATGTGCGTGTGGCCTCGTTTGTGACTAAATCATAAAATGCGATTCCATCAAGTCTGTGGAGTGGCTTTAATGAGCAGATGTGACATGCTAAAACTAATTCCAGTCTTGCCAACATGAAATCCTTCTTTGCATACATCAACTGCTGTGTCTGTTTCAAAGTGCAGTAGCTGGTTGATTGTATGATCCCTTCCTCTCCACTTGAAATTGACCTAATTCTAAATAAAATGGAATATTGAAGATTAAAACATCAAACATAAGCGGAATTCTCAAGGGACAGGATCACAGCATAGAAATGCCTATTAATATGCACTGCCCTCTTGTATATTCATATCACAGATGCAGTGAAAATAGTAGCAATTATTTATGCGACTCCTAATACATTATGTTTTGATGGTTAATGTGGAAAATTGGGCCGAACTGCACTTATTATTTACCACATCATGTCCGGGCAGGTGTAAACATTTGAGCAATTCCCTGACTTGACCAGGCTAAAACCTCAAATGATCCCTTCCACACCTGGGAGGGACGTGCAGCAAAAACTACAAACAACATAAATCACCCTGCAGTCTTTTTTTCAATTCCTCGCTGATAGAAAAGGCACATAATAAATAAAATGATTCAGCATGAGAAGTAATGTCCAAGAAGATTTCTCTCTCCTCAAGTGCATTCGTCTTTTCATTGTTTATGTTCAATTCTTTTTTATTAGATAAGTGAGACAAATACCTGCCTACAACTAACCGGCCAGCAGGAAAATAATCCGAAAGAATAGAAAATGATCATAGAAAGAAAACAAGGCAAAATAACTCCGCACCTTCAACCTCCCCACCCCAGGAACGGATCCTGTTCAGTTAACTCAAGAGACAGGTACACAAATGCGGCACGTGACTCGGGCCTTGATTGAGGACTCGTTTGACCATTGCCCTCTAATGTAGTCAAGTAGTTTATGTGCATGGGCTGCCAACCGGAGCACCCTGAGGTACCTAGGGCATGTAAGTTCCTTAAATTCCTGAGCCAGTAAGGAGAGACATGTGCCCCAACGCTTTTCAAAGTCCTGCCCCTTGTGCTCTAATTTCATGGCGATCTTTTCCATGCCTGATATCTCCCATATTTTATGTAGCCCATGATTATGATCTGGGACCCTGTTCCTGACCCACGCTCCCAGGATCAGGATTTTAAAGGGTAAGAGAGGCTGTCATCTCCTGCTGGAATTATCTATACTAGGAATCTCAAAATCCCAGAGTCCAACATCTCATCTACGTCATTCAGCACCTTTTCCCAATATCTGTTGAGTTTTGGGCAGTGCCAAAGTAGATGGAAAACAGAGATGGTACCACCACATCCGTGCCAGCCGTCTTTGTACCGTGTATTGTCCCAGGTGTGCACCCTTTGCAGGCTATAGTACCAATATGTGGTGAGTTTGGTCAGAGTTTATTTTACTGCTTTGCTAGATGCTGTGACTCTGGCTCTTTGGTGTATAGCCTCCCCTTGTGTGGGGTCTAAGGTCCTAACTAGCTCCCTCTCCCATCTTTTATGCCACACAATCGTTTCCCATGTGTGAGGAGCTTGTAAATCTCTGATAGTGTGCCTGTCCCGTCTTGGAGAGAAGCCACTTCTCAAATGGCAAAGTAGTCCATTAGCCGCTAGTCAAATTATGTAGTGTGTCACTCAGTGTCTTACCTAGCTATACCGGAATCAGTCCCCCTCTGGCAGCTGTAGTCTTTCTTAACTTGCTTGAACGACTTAAGGCCTTCCAAGTCATGTAAGCCTCCTATTCTTTTGCAGCCTGCTTTCTGCCATTTTCCACAGACCTCTTTCCTTATGGCTGGAGTGAAGTCAGGGTTGCCAATTATTGGAGTCAAATCCGAGGGTAATGATGCCAACCTCGCCTTCACCACCACCACATCCCATGGTACAATTGTGGCTTTTGTGACTGGAGAGGATTCCAGGCCCCATGCTCTATGCCTCCTAGGGAGCCAAACGGCCTTCCATATGTGGGCATATGCAATTGACTGATCTATGATGAACCAGCGTTTTCCACTGTCTGCTCTGTGACACTCAACTATGTACCTAGGATGAGAAGCAGAGAAGTACTGTGTTATGTTGAGGATTTCTAGTGCTCCGTCCCCAGTGGGACGAAACATTTGCTTGGCTGCAAGCTGCGGTCTCTCTCCTCCCCACCACAAAATTAACTCGTGGCATTCTCAATGGATATTTCAAAGAATAAAAATCTCAGCAGTGCCATCATTTTGGCTGCAGCTATTCATCCAAGCCACAATAGGCCAACTCTCTGCAAGGACCGAAAATCAGTTTTCTGTTGTTGCAGTAGATCATCATAGTTACCCCTGGAGATGTCGGCCGCTTTGGATGTGTGTTTCAGCCCTAAATAAATGAGTTACCCATGACCCACTAAAGTAGAAGTTTAGCTTGTATTCTTGGCTGTGTAGCCTCGTGAAGAGATAGGGAGAGTATTTGTGGTTTGTAGACGTTTACTTTGAAACCTGAAGCACTGCTGAATTTTTGCATTTCTGCAACCACTTCTGGGAGATAGTCCTGCACTCAGTCACCGACAAAAGTAGATTGTCTTCTTATAAGCAGATTTTGTGCCGAAAGTCACCACCTACATATCGGAACTTTGCCTACTTGCCATGGCATGCGGTTTCCATGTAAATCGCAAATAGCAAGGGCGACAGTGGGCACTCATGCCTTGTCCCTCGTCATATTCTGATGGGGGTGTCAGCAAGATATTTACTTTGATGTTGAACACAGGTGACTGGTAGTTACTAAAGACCCAAGTCATAAATCGGTGGTCAAAACCCATGTTCTAGAGTGTTAGCCGCAGGAACAGCCAGTGGACTAGGTTAATCGCTTTGTCAGCATCAACCGCTAGCAAAAAAGCTTCTTTGTTAGACTGTCCCACCCAACTTATCAATAAAATATGGCATGCATTTTGTATTATCTGTGCAACTGCGGCGTAGAATATACCTGGACTGATCCAGGTCTACTCACTGATGCATATACACTCCAAGCCAATTAGCCAGTAGTCCCATCAAGAGCTTCACATCAATGTTGAGCAAAGATACTGGACGATAAAAAGAACATAACTGTGAAGCTTTGCCCAGTTTGGGCACCAATGTTATACAACCCTCCTGCATTGAGCAGGGCACCTCTTTGATTTCCCCACACAACATTGAGCAGCCATGTGAGGGTAGGGGCTAACCTCTGGTAGTATGTTTCATAAAGCAGGACTGTATAGACATCTGGACAAGGGAACCTCTGGGCTTTTAGTCTAGAGATGGCTGGAATCATCTCTTTCATCCTTATGGGGCTCCCCAGCTCTTTGGCCTGGGATTTGAGGAGTCTGGGAAGGGTGCCCCTATTCAAGAATTCCTCTTTATCCTCCTTCTGTCTTGTTTCTCCCTTATTTAAGGCAGAAGTTGTGAACTTCCTGCTGTTTCTCGGATTCTGTGTGTACCAGCCCATATGCTGTGATTCTAATGGATGCAATGTGGCTCCTAGCTATTAGTACCCTCAACTTACATGCCAGTATTGTTCTGGGTTTTAATACCACCTGTATAGTATTGCTGCTTCAGTCTAAGAAGTCCATGCTCTGCACTGTTGTTATCCAAAGCCTTCAGCTGGCTTCGAGCAGCCGGAAGTGCTCGCCAGTTCTTGAGCGCTCCAGACTGCTGATGCTGTTTTTCCAGCTCTTGCTCTTGTCCCTCCATTGTTAATCTGTTGTCTGTCCTATTTTTATTGTCTGCAGCAGCTAAGGCAATGAATTTGCCTCTGACTGTGGCTTTAAGGGCCTCTAGCAAGATGTGTATGTTTGTCCCCTCTTCATTATTATCACGTCAGTATTGTGCAATTGTTGTCTGCACCTCCTTTCTATTCTTTTCAATAAACATAAGGATATCTCTTCAACGTCAATCATTGAGTTGAGCCTTGAGGAGCGGAAGACGATCCAGACCCGTGCGTGATCTGACAGTCCCATTACACCTATCTCCACCTAGGCCACTACCCAATTAATGTTGGTGTGCCAAAGAAATGGTCCGATCTGGTGTATGTGTTGCACGCCTCTGAATAATGAGTGTAGCCCCTCTCCCCTGTGTGCATCGAACGTCAGATGTCAATTAGTCCCATCTCCTTCATACACCCTTTCCCCTCTGCTGAAAGAGCCTCTACCTGCCTCTGTCTGGTGGCCAGACCTGTCTGATCAGCGTCCATTACTAGGTTCAGATCTCCCATCATTATTACATCATTCTCTGGAGTGTGCATGATGGACTGTTTGAGGAATCCCTCCTTGTTGTAATTTGGCAGCACTTAAGTTAAGCATTGGCTAAAGACAGCCTGTATTCAGAGGCTAAATTGTCCGCTTTGTGGAATCCATTTTGTATTTCTGTCAGCCATTTTGGCTGCCATGTGCTACCATGTGCTCGCCATGTGCTCTGTCCAACCTTCCTGTTAACTGCTCTTGAAATCTGCCTAGAGACAAGTTAACTTTAGTTCCTCTTGCTTTGCACATGCTCAGTTGAGCTTGCAGCTGTTTCAAGTTTATAAATGTCAGGATGTGTCTACTAAAAGTAGAAACTTATCTCCACCCACTTGTCGACTGTGCATTCTCTGTATGACCTTATATGTACCTACAACCAGCATTTGTGTTTGTACCGCCTTCATTTGAGCCCCTGTGTGGGTATAAAAGGACCAGGATCCTTCCATTCAGTGTGCTACTTCATGCATTACTGAAGGGTGATGTGTGAATGTTAGCTCCACCTTATAAGGTTTAATAAACTCTGTCTTTTATATTTCAGTTTCTGTGCCAACTTCTTCCTAAGTGTCTGAGGACTCTGTGCAGAGAAGGGAGAACCCCTAAGCACTGGTAGGCCTTGCTGAGGCTCACTACAACATCCTGACCTGTGTTGGGCGCATAGAATGATGTGATGTTAAATGTGTAGTCCCCCAGAGTCAATTTTAGTGCCAGAACTCTGCCGTTTGTTTCACCCACTGTTTCTTTAACATCCCCCTTGAAAAGATAGGCCTGCAAATTTGCCATCCCTGATTTTTCCGTAACGTCTGAGGTGAAGTATTGTTGGGGGAACCACTTTAATCACATTCTGTGGCAGTCTATTTTAATCAGGTGTGTTTCCTGCAGAAGACATATGTGGCATCTAATTCTATAAGAATGGATAGTAAGCAACCCCCCTTTTGCTTGTGCAGTAAGGCCTTTTACATTTAAACTAAGGATTTTTATCTCCTTCATATGGGTCGGAGGCACTAGGAGCCTCTAATGCAGGAGCCAAACAACCTGCTTATGTTCATTCTGGGGTCACAGTGATCTCCCTCCTCGAGACACATATGGAATGCTTCCTGATTGGAGTCTGCCCCCCCCCCAACTTCATTTCCTTCAATTCACCTTGCAAATGAAAATTAGGAAACATGTAACACACCTATAAACAGTTAACATCTTCTTTTTGGGGTTCACTTCCATTATAGAAGTTTGGTCTGACAGCTCGGTTGGTTCCATGCATGCACCCTCTTGGTACCATCCTTGCTCCCCCCCACTCCATCCCTGCCCGCTTAATTGAGAGCATTGTTTTGTGCCTGTCTGAGCCTCTCATTCCTTAAGACCAGCATTCACAGTGATCAATGACAGTGTAAGCTCAAGTCATATGGTACAACACTTTTGTTGGTAGTTAAGCTCTGCTACATGCTACCATATACATCAATTGTCTCCCTCCACCGCATCCGCTTTTAGTTTATTTTTGTTTTCCTTTTGGGTTGGATTTTCTTTTTTAGAACTTCTATCAGAGGGGTGTTTTAGAGGAACTGTGGACCATTTGCCCATGCCGCGATTATGCTCGTCCACTCTTCATGGTCGCCACACCTCTGGTGCAACCTCAGGTAGTGGTTCCGCCAACTCCAGAAGGGCTTGTGCCTCTGCCAGGGTATGGATGACGTGTAGTGTCTCCTCCCAAGTGAATATTAGGCTGAAGAGATGCCCCAATGACATTTCATTCATATCTCTTTTAGAAAGGAAGTTGCTTGCCGCAGCTGCCACCTCCTCTGTAGCGTGATTGGGGATAAGTCTTGGGACAGCCTCAAAGGTGATTGTGCCAGCCAAACGTGCCGTCAGTATGATTGTTTTTTTTGTTTGAAAGAGTGGGCACGTGAGACTATCTGGTGGGGCAGCTTTAGCGTCACCTGGCCTCCACACCCTGTGAGTTCTGTCTAGCTGGATGTCCTCTAGTTTCAGGCCAGGCATTATGAAGTGAAAGAGGAGTTTGATACAGTCTTCAATATTGCCCCTCTGCATCATGAGGCACTCTTAATTCGCATGTTGGACCAACGAGGTCTATTTTCAAAATCCTTGAGATGCCCCTGCATGTCAACATTTTGATCTCCCAATTCCAGCACTTCTCTTCTGAAGCAGTGCCATTTCTGTTCCCTGGTATCCCCTACATTCTCCAGCTCAGAGACTCTTTGACTCCGCTCAGCAATATCATGATTCACCTCTTTCAGTTCAGTGAAGACATCAACTTGTAAAGCTGCAATGTCTCCTCGAAATGTACTAAATAGGTCTTCCATGAAGGTACGAAGGCGTGAGAGGCGCCTCAGCTGTGGTTTTTGGGATTGGTCCCTGATCCACTATTTGTTCTCTTGAGCCCTCTAGTTTCTTGGCTGCAACTTTATTCAGAATATCTTTCAGATTTGAGTCCTTTTTGTTTTTGTGCATGGCTATGTTAAATTCTAATGCTTCTTTTGACTGATTGTTAGGTCTGGGCATGGGCCCTCTGTGCTGCTGCTCATCATGAATCCTAGCACTTGTCATCCCACCTTGTGCCTACAAGAGCATGTGGCGGTCATGGCGATGCAGTGGGTCGAAAGTTAGGCAGGCCTGTTGGTCAGTTTTACCAGGTTGGTGGAAGCTCTGCATGCATTAAAAAATTTCCACTTGTGTCCCTGTCATTGTCATCTATTTTGTGCAGGAGAAGCTTTTAATAAAAATAAAAATAATCTGGTAAAGTTGCAGGCCTTGGAGCTTTCGGCTTCCCATGTTAATATTCACATCTATGGAGTAGCTGGGTCGCTCAGTCGGCGAGGCCTGTCTGTTTATTATTCTTTTGCTGCTGCGCCTGATCTGAGGCCTTAAGGTCTGTTTTTAGGCTTCAGCGCATGTGCCCGCTGCGCATAGCCCAGACGCCAACACTACTCAAGTTCCTCAGG
Organism: Calotriton arnoldi; assembly: GCA_963921515.1. Classification (NCBI taxonomy): domain Eukaryota; kingdom Metazoa; phylum Chordata; class Amphibia; order Caudata; family Salamandridae; genus Calotriton; species Calotriton arnoldi. Next base: position 728,456 of record CAWUFW010001520.1, on the reverse strand, counting down.
GGACAGATCTCCTCCCTGCCAGTGTCAAAGCTCATCTCTGCCCAGCAGAGTATACGCTCTCTCACTGCCTGTCATGCAGTTCATGCTCACTTAGTGCTAAGGGTATATTACCATTTTATCCCTTGAACTGCTCATTCTTGTCTCAAGAGATGAGCTCGCTTTTGGCATTCACTACTGTCTACATGCTTCCCTGCTTGTTTAGTGCTGGGGCTATGTTCTTGTTTTGTCCAGTGAACTACTCGGTCTTGTCTGTGGGGATGAGCTACCTTCCGGCACTCACCACTAATTACCAGTGGCTCTTTCATTTAGTTCTGGGGTATATTCCCGCTTTGCCTCTTTATCTGCTCGTCAAAGTCCCAGGTGGTAAGGTCGCCCCACAAGGCCTACCCCTGATCACCTCCCCTGTGGCAAGAAGGGCCGCAGACTAAGGCACCATTCCTGTCCACTCACCCAGCCTTGCATTCCCTCAGGGCTGTCAGTGGGGCACAGGAGCAGTCCCTGCGGCATCCTCGGGCGTCAGTCCAACCCCCTGTTCAGTCCCAGTGGGCAGCCCTGAGCACAGAGCCCCTGTAGCGACCATCTGTCTTGGCCATCATGAATTCAAAGGCGGCCCGAGGGGCGCAACCGCCATTTGTACCTTTGAGGCCTGGTCTTATAAATCTTGCTGGGTTGCTTCCCTGTGATTGAAATACTCCCTGTACCCAGATGCTTATGTCCACCACTTCCCCTTTGTTTCCGTCTGCCGGTGCTTAGATGGCAGCCAGGGAAACACGCTTATTCAGGCTGTGGACACAGCAAGGAGAAAATGCTCCTATTCTGTCATCATCATGGTCGCACCCCAGTTTTTTAGGTCTCGCCTACGCAGCGCGCATGCGCTGCATAGGCAAAAAGACCTTTTGCAATCGATTCGGCTTTTCAGCCAAAAACGTGCACGCGTTCCATTGCCTTCAATGGCAACGCGTGCACGTTTGGCGATTCCCTTGCGGGAGCGAGCAGCTGGCGCCATATGGTAGCAATTATTGCGCCTTGCTGCTCGCTCCCGCAAGGGAATCGCGCAGGCCCCCCTCCTCTCTCCCCTCCCCCCTGCTGCCGTGCGAGGCGCGCACGCTTGTTTTTTTACCTGTTGAGCGATCATAAAATGCAGTATTTTTTACATCAATGTAGAAAGCTAGAACGGTTTTACTGGCGCATTTCTCCTTGTCACTTTGTCCGGGGGCTAAAGATGGTAAAAATAACGCGTATATATGGGCAGACAATAGGTTGATTGTCAGTGACTGCGCCCTGCCTGACTCGACCTCCTTTCTGCCTGTATCTGCATCGCCGCACTCGTCACAGAAGGTAAACGCAGCATAGTATTCAAGCTAATCTCTCCCTCGCCGCTGCAGGCATGACATTTCAGGCCAAAGTACAAGGCAATAACATTGGCCAAGAGTTTGTAAAACAGCTCTCCCCACCCAGCTCCCTATTTGGCACCCCCATGCCACAGACCAATCGGGATGCTCCTCTTAGCTCTTCACCCTTGTTCTTACTCCGGTGGTCTTTAACTGCAGGAGGTGTTGTCATCTCGCGCCGGGACGGGGGAGACAGCCCACGTTCTTGGCGGTGCAGCACCAGGAACGTACGGGCTCACACCCTGGCAGTTCGCGGGCTCAGGCAGTACTTTCAGCTGCCTTGTCCCGGGTATATAGCAAAATGCAAAAACGGAAATAAGGCTGAATGTTAGATTTAAGTTTTCAACCAGACGATTGGCCGAATTGCATTTTTCTAAGTGCTAAAAGTCGGCGAATATTGTTCAGCATCTACTTCTGCGTATCTTAGTAGGACTCACAATAGTTAACCAAGTCCAGCAGTGACTGGCGGCTTCATAATACAAGAAACCCGATCCTTAATGACTGCTCGCTGCTAGGCAGAATCCGCAGGAGCAGGGAGGTTGCAGCTAACCATGCTTTACGGTCCCTCAGCGGCGATAGCAGTTGTTGCAAGTAGCGACCTCTGTTGGCCTCTCTCGAGCACTGCGTTAAATTCATCCTGGTCATTCGTTTTCCCACAGAGAAACGACCCGGTTTGCTTTATATGCAGGTTTGTGTTATTTATTTCTAGTTTCAATTTCAATATTTTATTTCAGCAATATGCCATAAAAGTGCAAGCAAAGAAATAAAATCACTTGATGCGTACAAATACTGCACATAAAGTATTAAATATTAAATAACATACAGTTTAAATATCAATAAAATACAGTACAAATTCCAGTTACTAAAAATAGAATTCCAATGGCAGATAGATGTACCTAAACACCCTCCCTCACAAAACAGTGTTAGGTTACACATTGCTAAAACCTAGACTGCTAAAATATCAAAACAGGCATTTATGGACACGCCCTTTGTGCTTTTGTCTAGTCCTCCACCTAGCTACCAAAAAGCGGAATACAGCAAAGGCCAAGCATTGTCTGGCATCAGTCTTTAAGATAGGAAGGGCAGTTTGATGTTCCCTGACACCTAATAGCCAACAAACAGGGATTATCCACTTGTTCCTGCTCTTTGAGTAGTATGCCTGGCAGAAAAATAAACATGCTCTTCTATCTCCCTATCCGCTCCACAGTTAGGGCAGGTCCACCCAGCGGAACTCAGCTTGCTAACCCATTTGCCGGTGAAGGAGGCGATCGGAAATGTACTGTACCTAAACTGAAAGTACAGTTTTGGAGTTAGAGGAGGCTCAATTTCATCTAAGAATTTCTCCTGGTTATAAACATCCTTAATCTGGAGAAAGGAATTAGTTAGAGTGCCAAATGAGGGGAATGCCAGTATTTGGCCCAATTTATACTGCCAATACTTCCTTTTTAGCAAAAGTTTGCAATTAGAAGAGAGGCCTCCGGCTCAGTCCGCAGGTCACCACATCCCACCTTTATATTAGAGTGTCTTTAACATATCTAATCCAAGGGATTTTTCCTGAACCAAGGATTCCTAACACTTCTTTGAGGCCATCTCAATAGGAGTGTAACTCGGGTGAGGCTCAAATCTGTCTCCAGTAAAGAATAGGCCTAAACCCCACCCCCTCTGTGATTGGCTTGAGACCCAGGTCAGCCTAAGTGGGAGTAATGGTGTACTATCAGGGAGCCCCAATAACTGGAGCAAACAAGCATTGGCATAGCCAATAGGTCTCGCTTTTGGGACCTTATAAGTGTTTACCCATGCAACAGTTGAAGTTGTTGCACCAAGGATATTGTGCTGCATAACTAAATACTTATAAGGTCCCAAAAGCGAGACCTATTGGCTATGCCAATGCTTGTTTTTATTGTGCTGGTCTAGCCAATGTCGTACTGGAAACCAAAATTAGCCCTATCAAAATGTTCAAACTAGCTGGATACTGCTGAAGACCACAGTTGCGTCCTCCCCAGCCGGTGGAGCACGTAAATGAAAGAAGCCACACATGGAGCTCGGTAACAGAAGCCTTTATTCTTCAGCATATGATCTCACAACTCCCCAACGATATGCATTATGTCATGATTTTAATAACCACACACTAACCTTCCTGCAGCTTACGTAGTTCCTGTTTGAAGTCCTCTAAGAACCAGGAAAGTGCTAATGCTCATAACATCAAGACTCTACATCTCCCCCTTTCTTAAATAAAAAGTACAAACAAAATCAACATCATATTTCCACAATGAGTCACCGAGGAGCTCCCACTGGTCTGCCAGATCGAGTAGTATGAAGTAGTTGAGTGGTACACGGACTATTCGCTGTTGGCATAGGCTCAGATGTTTGGTCTGGACTTCAGGTGGGTTTACCTCACTCGCACTCTCAGGAGTAGACGAACACCGTATCAAATCTCTAAAGTGTGACAAGTCCCTTTTGATGGACTTTCCAGGATGACTTGCAGACACCATATGTCCTTTGTTTATTAGAACTCTCAGTGGGTCGACCGCAAACAGAGTATCCATTTTCCGCTTCTATTTCTGTTTGACCAGTCTCCACTGTTGAAGACGGTTTCCTTGGCGCGCCGATCAGCATACATTTTCATTTTGTACTTTTGAGAAGTGTCTGTGACACGAACCTTGCAAGCATTTCTTAATCTGTCTGATGTCCTCTGTGGTAGATTAGCTCCTATGGCTCTCCCAAATAGCAATTTGGAAGAACTCTTACCAGTGGTGGAGTGAGGAGATGTCCAATAGACCCGAAGAGTGTTACACACAGCTTGCTTCAGATCGATTTCCTCCAACGACGCTCGCTGAATTATTCTTTTGAGGGTGCCCATAATTCGTTCAACAACATTGTTGGCCTTAGGCCAGGGAGGTGTGCTATTTTGATTCTTGATGTTTCGTTCCTGCAACTCTTTGAACAGCTTGCTGTTAAAAGACAGACCATTGCCTGTTTTGAGAATAGCGGGTATACCCCACGCTGCAAAGATGTTATCAAGGTGCTTTGATGACTTTGTCATGGGCTGTCCATGATAAGCCTTCCACTAAAGGAAAACGTGAGTATTCATCAATTATCACCTTAAGATGATGTTCACTCTCCAGGTGTCCAAAGAAATTAACTGCCACTCTCTCCCAGGTATGTGCAGGAAGATCAGACAGTCAATGGACACTGTGTCACTTTGGGAGATAAGTAGTGTTAGAATTGTCATCGTTTGAGTGGTCTTTCCCCAGACTTTTTGCCTTTAGCCTCCACATTTTGTTAATTCTTTTTGTTGTCCTAGGGACTCTGAGCACTTTACCACTGCTAAAAAGTGCTAAAGTGCATGTGCTTCTCCCCTAAACATGATGACATTGGTGTGCACATGATTGGCATATTTGATGTACTGGTAAGTCCCTTGTAAAGTGGTATACCATATAACCAGGGCCTGTACCTCAAATGCTGCGTGCAGCACTGATTGTGCCACCCACAGAATTAGCCTTTCAAACCATTCTCAGGACTGCCACTGCAGTGTCTGTGTGTGCAGTTTACTGCTACTTGTACTTGGCATTTAAAACTACTTGCCAGGCCTTAAACTCCCCTTTTATTACATTTAAATCTTCGCTAAGGTAGTCTGTAAGTAACCCCAAGTGCAGGGTGCCATGTAAGTAAAAGTTAGGACATGTACTTTTATGTTTTGCAGATCCTGGTAGTGACAAGCAGGCCATTTCATTTTTCACTACTGTGAGGCTTACCCCACTCATAGGCTAACAGTGGGAGTGCTTTATTACCTTTTAAGCTGTAATTCCTGATCAGAGAGGAGTAGCTTTGATATGTTTCATATCTTTGGAATGGTAATGACAAATCCTCCTTACTGGTGAAGTTAGATTTAAAATTACTACTGTAGAAATGCCACTTTTAGAAAGTGGACATTTCTCTGCAATTAATGCTCTATGTGCCTGGCAGCCTGCACTTCTGGGGTGGGTGACAGCTACCCTTTTGTGCATTCCCTCTAGACAGCCACAGACACAGGAAGGTGAGGCTCATCTGTATTTTGAACACTCATCTGAATTTATCTGCATTCTAATGGGTCTTCTTGGGCAAGGAGGAATGGGAGGGGCTGACACTTCAATATGTAGTGTCCTGTCCACACATAAAGCACTGATTTACCCCCCCACAAATACCCTGGAAGACAGGACTGGGTTGAAAGGGATCCTTGTGCACTTCAGAGAGCTGCTTTGAAGTGACCCCCTACATAAAAGGAACTTTGGGTATAAGTACTGGGACTCTGACCCCCAAAAAGCAGACACTTCTGGATCTTGAACTGAACTTCTGTCAGAAGGACTGCTGTACTGGTTAAAGGACTCAACTGGACTACTTTTCTGGAAGGACTGCTTTTCTGCTTGATGCCCTGCTGCATGCTGCTCCCTGACTCTGCTGAAGGAGAGCTGAACTCTGCCTTCTCTCCAAGTGAACTCCAAGGGCTTGGTGGCTTGCCTCCTGTTTTCTGAAGACTCAGGGACACAAAAGACTTCCTATAATTCTGCTGGACCTGCTGGACTCTGCCTTCTGTGACTCCTACTGTTGCCTGAGGTGCCCTCTCCATGTTCTGGGCCTCAGAAGTGGGTTCTGCAGCTATTTTGCTACAAACTCGACACATCATCACCTATGCACCTATCGGAACTGACACATCGACGGTGACGCAGAGGCTGTTCGACAACAGTGGTTCTACAGCCTGCGTGGCCCAATGACGATGCTCTACGCGATTCGATGATAACACATTGCCTTCACCTCACCGAAGCTTGACGACAATGCAGAGACCCGACTGCATGGAAAAGATCGAAGCGTTGTGCCCTCAATGTCGACAATTTGCTCCATCCAAGGTACTTTCTCAGTGGGCCCTGGGTTGGTGCTGTAGCCAGCCTCCCCTCCATTGTGGTCAGCCTGAACTTTGGATTTACACCAGTCCCTCGAGACCTCAAGTAATCTTTTGACTGCTAGTGACTTCTAAGCACTATTTTTGCATTTAGTATTTAAAAATGTATATCTCCTTCTACTTTGTAATTTTGGTCTCCTTTTGCTCAGATAAATATTCCCTATTTTTATAAACCTGTGTGGCGTCTTTTTGGTGTATGCATTGTGTTACTGTGTGTGTGTTGCACAAATACTTTACACATTGCCTCTATAGATAAGCCTGACTGCTCTGTGGAAATCTACTAGAGGGTGTGCAGAGGTTATCTTTTATTGTGTATCTAGCTTACCCTGACTAGAGTGGTGGTTCCTGCCTGGCCTCGTGCATACCTCAGCCAACCAGGAATCCCAGGTGTAACAAGAAGTTACACAGATGACATGCTTTCAGTTCTTTCTCAACTTGTTCATCGAAGCGAGGGAACCACAATCGATCCCTCAGGGCTCTTTTGGTGTCTGCAATGCCACGATGTCCTTCATGGCGAGCTCAATAACGTGTTGTCTCAGGCTCTCAGGCATGACTATTCACAAGCCTCTTAATAGAATTCCTTCTTGAATGATGAATAATTCATCTTGTCATTTTAAAATTTCTGAAATTCAACATCATCTGCAAATGGTCGAACCCTTTTCTTCAACGAGCGAGTTGAAATTATGTCTTTGAGTATGAGCATATTCTTCTCTCTGTTGGTAGCAGCAAAAATCTGGTGCACTAGATCTCACAATAAAGTTAACATACTCCGCAGCCACTTTGGATGTCGAACTCTGGTACGGTAGCGGCACTCGTGAAAAGCAATCAGCAGGGTTATGATCTTTCCCCAGCTTGTGTACAGTTTCGTATTCATACTCTTGCAGTCGCAATCCCCACCTCTCAATGCGAAGAGGCATCTTTGCCTTCGGGTTTCCAAAGATGGTGAGCAACGCCTGATAATCTGTGATGATGGTGAAATGTTTTCGATACAGAAACACATAAAAATGTTAGAAGGTCCACATGATGGCCAGACTCTCCTCATCTGGCTGAGAATAGGCACGTTCAGTTTCAGACAGACTTCAACTGGCATAGGCCACAATGTGTCTCTGAGCATTTGGATGACAATTGTGTTAAGCAAGAATAGCTCCCAGCCCCACCGGGCTTGCATCAACTGTGATCTCAGTATGTCATTTGGGGTCAAAGTAGGCTATTTCAGTTGCATTTTCAATCGCATATTTTATTCTTTTGAAACTTTGATTATATTCAGGTGTCCATTGGAATGGGACATTTTGCTTTGTGAAGTCTCTCAATGGGTCGCTCACTGTAGCAAAGTCATGAATATACCTTGAGCAATACCCAGCCATGCCTAAGAAGGATCGCAGCATGATTACATCTGGGGGGGGGGGGGGAGTAGATGAAAAAGCTTGCATCTTATCCCGGGCAGGTGTCATTCCTCCCTCCGAGAATATGTGCCCAAATAACTTGAGTTTGCTCTTGTGAAATTCGCACTTTGCTGCATTCATGGTGTCATAAGGTTTCTGCACATACACAGAGCTATGCACAGGAAAATGGGACCCCGGAATACAGTGGTTTGCCACCATATACCGTAGCACCCAAAAACCCCAACCCAACTAGCTTAGCATCCCATTAGCACCCAAGTACTAATGTTTGGACAACCCAGAACACGGTATCTTTATCTCAGGACTCACAGAAACAAGAACACTCTTTCGCCACTCACTCGTACTTGTCCACAAGGTGCGTAGGAAGAGACACTGGATAGGTTAAAATGTTTATTCCAACTTACGTGCTCTAATGTACAGTACACGTGTCAGTACTAATAGCATAATGCATATGACTAATATAAGCAGCATGGTTACAATTCCATAGAATACAAACGGGGAAAGCATCTCAGAGCTCAGTGGATAAACGTTTAAATAACATTACCACCCTCCCCTTGCAGTAAGATAGTTTATTATAATAATAGAAGACCTCTGGGCTTTGACTAGCGAACCCCCATACCTCAGTCTCTAGATGCAGAATTACATCAGCAGGACATCATAGCTCTTCTCACTGAAAGGATTTCTCCAAGTGTGTTTAAGCGCTAGTAAACCACAGTATTAAAAGCATATCAAATCCTTCATGGCAATTGCACATAATGTTATGTCTGGGTGCGCGAGACTGGCCATATCAGGAAGAACCAGAATACATTGTTATGTGACCTTGTACATGTTTGTGCAGACTGAGCCCAAAAAGGTGAACAACAGAAAATGCAGACAGTGCAAAAGAACTTGGCACGAGCAAAGGGCGAGGAAGGCCCGGCTCAGTGTAACGTGCGCAAAGAAAAGCAGCATGGCAGCCAGGCCTAGGCCAACATAACAAGGCAGGTAACAATCCACAAGACACCCTCCCCTGGACAGTCCGGCGGCCAGGACAGAGGCCCATCAGAGGAAAAACACAGCTGTTGGAGCACAGGGAGCGCCCAAACGGCGAAGGGCAGGTCAATCCATGAAAGTGTAAGTGCAGAAAAAAGCCATACCCTCCAAGAGTTCATCATCGGAATCGTCAAAAAACATAGATGCCATCCAATCCATGAGATCAAAGAGCAGGAATGCTCCTCAGCAAAGGGAGCATCCAGAAGCAATGCGGGACAGCTTGCGTGATAATTGAAACAGCTTCGTTGTAGGAGATCCTGGGCAGCCGCCCAGATATCCCATTGCGCCAAAATCCCCAGTGCAGCCGCACGCGCCATACAGCCAGCGACGGAACAGTCCTGCTCATGGGCCTCTAAGGGACCCATCAACTGAACAAAATCCGGAACAGACAATGACGAATTGGAGAGGCAATAATCCAGAGTCCAGGTGAAAGGACAGCGGACACAAGTCATCACAGGTTGCACGCAAGTGAAGTACGCAAAGCGAAATGAAAGAGTATATGACACACTCAGTGTCGCCAATGGCAAGACACCAAAACCGGCCAAAAGTCGCTCACGGAGCAGCTGGAGGCGTTCTGGATCGAGCAGGTCCCATCGGGGAGCAGCCATTGCGCAGAAAGCAAATTAAGAGCAAGACACCAGCCGCTAAAGCGAGGATCAATGGGAAACCGCCAAAGACACTGGAAAATATAGAATGTATGAAAGCCGGGATGACACCAAAAATAGTTTGGAAGGAGGACACCAAGCCCGACCCCACGACCTTAAAAAAGTGTACTAGGCCTACAGTGTTAGATGCGTTAAAAATACGATGTATTAACTCCCCAAAATGTTGGGGGAGATTAGTGTTTAAAAGGGCCTGTATTTCACTGTGGGTACTCGCCACCTGGAGAATGAATGTCTCCCGGGCGGACGTGAGCATAACTTCCTCGTTTAATAATAGTGCCTTTATTCTGCTCAGTCTACTGAAATCTGCTTCCATGGTAGGGATGGAAGGCCAAATAGAGATATCAACCTTGCCGTGAGGGGGAGGAAACAGCACATTTTTGCAGCAGACAACCCTGTGCGAAACTGTTACAATGTAAGGAATGCCCGCCTGCAGGCCACAACAGTTTTCGTTATTTAAAAGTAAATAACTACCATTGGAAAGGAGAGTGAAAGTAGGTGAAATAACAGGAGCAGGAATACCTTTCAGCACACAAGCAAGATTAGGAGAGGAAACGCTGCATGAGCCATGCAATTTAATGTGTTTACAAATAAGCGAATGACCTATAGTCGAGTCGCAGTACTCCCCCGTGAGAAAGACTTCCTTGCCGTCCCGAAGGCATTTATACATGAAAGGCAAGGACCAGAGTTCATGCAGGAAAGCACTGCCCAATGGCCGGTAACGGCCCACAGGATAATGTTTCATGCACGAGTCAAATTCAAACAAGGAAAATGGTAAAGCTATAACCCCATGGACTAGCCATACAGCAGAATCGAGTTCTGCAACAGAGAACGGCAATGGATCCACCTTTTCGATATGTAATAGATTGTAAGTTGCATCCTTCATGGACATAAATTGCTGTTTATCAGTTAAGTTAAAAGGTAGAAATAAGGCAGAGGTGTTCAAGAAATGCCAAGGCACTTTACCCAACTTAAGTGTTTGTAAAGTCCATGCAAACTGCATAACTGAGCGCAATTGATTCTGACCATGATATAACACAGAAACATCATCTTGTACAATATCAACAACAGAGGACACAATATTCTCTAAAGTGTAAATGCGAGAAGACAGGGTATTAATACTATTGTCAACAACAGCAAGCACCTTTTCCATATTTGCTTGATCTATTTCCCGAAGACGGGAAGCAGCTTCCATTTGTGATAGCTTCCAGAGTTCATTATACGTTTCATAAATGAATCTCTTAGGTCGGGGACCACGAGGTCCCAAAACAAAGTCGGACAGATCAATATTGCCTGTAAGGAGGGACAAATGTTGTTTAACAGAATCAAGGGACGAATGTTGCAGCCATTGTTTGCATAATTTACCAACAGAGTATGTAGTGACAGTACGGGCATCAGTAAACCTCGGATCAGGCCTATTCTGTGTGTAGCTAGCACCAGTATCATGAAAACGCATTTGACATGCATTAGATGATATAGGCCATACTAACCAGGGTGACTGAACCAGCTCAGAAACATTAAACGAATTATTTTGTAACATTGCCTGCAGGGACACGAGGGACAGATTGAATCGTGAGCTTTCATTTGGAAAACTCGACAGGGATGGTATTGATGGCGTATTCAATTGTTTAGTGGTTGCTAAGCCCCAACATGTAGTCTGATAGATGGAAGCATTTAGGAACATAATTTGGGTAGGGATGAGGCACGCACGATGCAACGCCTCGGTTCCCTGTACCTGCCATGGCTTGGAGCCCCAGATAGATTTTAAATCCACTGTATTATCCCAGTACTCATAACCACCCACAGCTAGGGCACTCAGAAAGGAACCTGAATAAAGCAATTTGGTGTGTGTCAACATAATTTTCTGAGTTGATGTGTTATTAAGTCTAAAATAATAGGATGCAGGGTTCGACCGATTAAAATCAGTAAAATAATTAAACTTATTTCGAAGAGTTTGAGAGCTACCTGGCAAGGGGTTTGGACAATGTTCCCATTGGGTGAAGTTAACAGAACTTCGCAGGGCACTGGGCTTATGAAGAAAATGATTACCCCAATGTTGGTAACAATACAAATCGGCATAATTAGCAGAATTCATATATAGATCTTCAGCATTGAAAGATGCATAATATTTTAAATCGGCAAACAATGCTTCAACGGCATGCACATCCCAATCATCAGAATGAATATTATTTTGTACTACATCACCCATTGAAACACGAAGGACATTAGGTACATTAATAATTTCCGTCGGACCATGGATTTGATAATTCACGGCATCCCATACGATGCCATCAGCAACTGGGAAGGCTGAAATGTTCACAAATGTGTGGTCACGCTTCATGATGTGAGACGAGGAATGAGGAGCCAAAGTTCCAGAAACATAGTCTACAGCAGAGCGTTCAGGTAAATAGTGACCATTGATTAGTAGAAAAAACACTGTGACAAAGCCAATGGACATGAACAAAAATATCAAGAAAAGTACCAACCAGAGGTATGTCCAGGGGGAATCAAAAAATTGTCTCTAAACCAGGATATAAAAATACTGAACTTGGATGGAACTTTTGAAGATGTAGAATCCGAATCAAAGGAATAACGAGTCGGGCTTAGTGGCGTTGTTGGTTGATGTGCCACCGATTCTGATGCAGGATAAGTATACTCGTCCTCGTTGATATTGGTGGAGAGTTGGGGATCAATTATAGTTTCAGGCAAAATAGAGGATTCAGGCAAATCGACCATCTCAATTACAGCATCAGCGATCGTTCGTGTAGATGGACTATGAACATATGTCCGATAAATGGCAGGACAAGAGACCGCTGGTGTGACACTATTCAGGATCGGCCAGGCGCTGTAGCTTGACATTTTCAACTGAGATGTATCTGTTCTCTTTGCGACCAGGAAGCGGTGGTAAAATGACTGTACGTGTTCCCTTCAGGCCAAGAACTGGAACCGGTGCACGAAAAGAGGGGCCAAATTCTTTTTGTTTTCAACCTTCTCTCGAACCAGTTCTCCAACTTTCGGAAGCCAGCCGGCTACCGGAATCTGCAACGCAGGATCTGTGGCTGAAGGCAAATGTGTAGTTGCAAGTTTGTCTCGGGCTTCTTGTAAGTCCTGTAACATAGCAGAATGGTTATCTACATCAAACTTGGCGGATTGCGCCGCGATGTCTGGACCCTCAAGGTCAGGCACAAACATTCTTATGCCAAAGAGCATTTCGTATGGGGTCCGCCCACCCAGAGGTCTTCTAGGGAGATTATTAAGTGCACGCTGAACGGTATACAAATGGGCCAGCCAGTTCCTGCCAGTACCTAAAACCCTAGCTGTTAAGGATTGCTTTAAGTCACGGTTCATTCGTTCAACGATAGAGTTGCCCTCAGGCCTATACGGAGACGAAAATTTCACCCGCACCCCAAGCGAAGCCATTGCATCCTTGTAAGCCCTAGAGGCAAACGCTGGACCTTGGTCCGAATGGAAGGTGCCGCATGCGAAAATTCCCACAAAGACACGCAAATCCCTGATCACATTTCGGGCGTCAGCACTCCGTTGTGGCCAGACCCAGAGAAACCGTGTGCACGAGTCCACTGCCACTAAGATGTATTTATAAGCAGTGTCTGATGAGAATGGACCGCAGTGATCCAAGTAAACACACCCAAAGGGTCTGTTAGCAATGCAGAGCGGTGTTTGTGGTGGACGTGTTACCGTGGAAGGCTTAATCTGTTGACAAACGTCGCAAGAAAGCACAAAAGCACGGGTGTCTTTATATAACCCACGCCACCAATAACGCTGCTGCAAGATGGAAACCGTAGCTGACACACCTGCATGAGCAGAAGCCATGCCTTCGTGTGCAGCTGATATCAAGGCACTCCTGCGGTCCGCGTTGGGGATCAGCCGATCTCCAACGTCAGGTATAGTTACATAAGGAACCTGATCGGGACTTAATGTGTAAGAATACTTGGAAGGGAAACCTGTAGGGTAATTATTACCTTCCTTGGTTGCAGCAATAGCTGCTAATATAACAGGGTCTATTTTAGACATGGACCTGGTAACCGCTGCTACTGAACACGTGACTACTGCTGAACGGGCAGCTTCATCTGCCAGATCGTTACCAATAGCGTGTGCGCCCACCCGCTGATGGCCTAAGGTGTGAACCACCTGTGTGAGGGGCAGACGTTGTTGCAATTCTGCCACTCGAACCCAAAGCATTTTATGCTTAATTGTGCTCCCTTTTGCGTCCTTGTAGTCGTTTTCGACCAGAAAAACAGATTGTCATTGTAAGATTGTACACAGTAAAAAGAATCACATACAATAAGAGTGGTCTCATCCTGTGAAGCGAACTCAAGTGCAAGTAGCAATGCATGCAGCTCGGCCAATTGTGCGGTACTGTCTCCAAGTGTGCGTGTGTGCACTACAGTGGATTTGAACTTGCCATCCACAAAGGATCCCGCAACAATAGCACATGCAGCTGAATAAGCGTGCTTGGACCCAGTGGCCGGTTGCGCCGAACCATCTGTGTAGATCACACATTTGTAATCCTCAAGCGGTAGTAAAAACAAAGGAGGAGGATGAACGAATTCATACTGCAAAAACTCCTGAGTCTGAAGAGAAGAATCAAAAACAAAAGTGACGTCCGAAGACGTCAAAGATGTAGCCCATTGTATCCAACGGGGATGCATTGCTTTTGAGTTCGGTACACTTGCCTTTGTTACTGCCTCCAGGGCAGGACGGTCTGAGGCATATTTCGCTGTGACAGCGGCAACCTTTTTCTTCTGAAATTGCGGTCGAGGAAGATGAAAATCTTCTGCTTTCCCTCTGACTTGTTGTCGAGGTTGGTCTCGCTCCTGGGGAGCCTCTCGGCCCCTTCCTCTATCTTGCCGTCCTCCTCCACCAGCCTGTGACGATGTCTGGGCCTGTGAAGAACGAGGAGAACGCGTATCAGAGCTCTGAAACCTTTCTGGTGATTTAATCCTTGACCTATCACGTAAATCATAAGTACGTTCAGAAGAAACCGAAACTGGGGAAGCGCCTCTCGACCCCGGCTTCTTTTGTTGCTTACCCTGTTTTTTCTGTCTCCAACTTTTTTAGTGAAGACTGGTTTATCATCTTTCTCAGATGCACTTTTTGTTTGTATAACTTGTGTTTGCGATTGAGTTTGCGTTTTTACAAAAGGCTTGTTGCCTAGGCTATTTCTTCCAATTGTTTTATAAGCCCGGGCAATGATTTTCGGTAATTCGCGAGGCCTGTCCAACTCTGGGACCAAAGCCAAAGCATTCGCTACTTGAAAGTTCATAGCATCGCCCTTGACATTTCCAAGGATCAGCTCTGCTACTACATCAAACACTCCCACTAGTCTCATCCCTAATTCCACAGCCGCTTCAGGGCCATGTTCATCCTGTACTTTTTTAATTACAGAGGGTAGAACCGTCATGGAAGGAGTTCCAAAACATTTTGAATAAACTGCTGCGAATACCTTACCCCAGTTTTCACATGCTGTCAAATCGGGGATTATGTCTTTTGGCAAACTTATCGTGAGGATGCGGTGTTTATCTACTGGGGATGTATGTGGAAACACTGCTTCTATCTGATCGAACTTTTCTGCAAGCCAGTAAGGATAGTCGTCCTTGTTTTGTGGACGTTTGCCCATCACAGAATTTACCATGACAGGACTTATAGTCACTCCAGCTGCAATAGCTGGTTGGCCTGCGACTACAGGAGCAGCTCCATGGAGGCTACCTGTAACGTATGTCACTAAGGCTCGATGCACTCGCACCAATTCGGTATGCATAGTGCGCAATTCCGCTAGCGGTAATGCCAGATAATTTGGATGCGGGGTATACCCGGCCAATACAGGCCAAGTGGCCCCCTGAATTGATAAGGGGCCTAAACGAACTGCGGTAGTTGGTTGTGGTAGGGCGCCATTGAACCAAACACGGTGCTGCCAAGCCGTGAGAGGCACTTCAAGAGCAGTATAGGGTCGATAGGCAGCAGGAATTGCGGTGGGTTTATATTCATGAAACAGCTTATCACCTGCATCCACCGCTTCAAAAGTGATCCAAGTGTAAAACACTTCAAAGTGATAAGCCGCATCGGCTTGAACCACAAAGACCAACTCGACCCCAGTATCGGGCACTCCATACACAGCTAAGTGGTCTCGGAGTGCTCCTCGACTATGTGCAGCTATCGCCACACCAGCCATGACTAAACAATTATATTCGACAACCTAACAGGGAGCACAAAAATGGGTCTGTTGACTAACCTTTTTAATAATCTCAAGCTTGAAAGAACCTATAAAACATTCAATATAGGAGGTATCACCGTCACACACGCCTCCGGAAGCGTACGCGAGGGGTTTGTGGACAAGCACAAGTACTACTCAAGCGTCTCGCAGATAAGCTGCCCCACGGTGGTCGCGCCATGTCATAAGGTTTCTGCACATACACAGAGCTATGCACAGGAAAATGGGACCCCGGAATACAGTGGTTTGCCACCATATACCGTAGCACCCAAAAACCCCAACCCAACTAGCTTAGCATCCCATTAGCACCCAAGTACTAATGTTTGGACAACCCAGAACACGGTATCTTTATCTCAGGACTCACAGAAACAAGAACACTCTTTCGCCACTCACTCGTACTTGTCCACAAGGTGCGTAGGAAGAGACACTGGATAGGTTAAAATGTTTATTCCAACTTACGTGCTCTAATGTACAGTACACGTGTCAGTACTAATAGCATAATGCATATGACTAATATAAGCAGCATGGTTACAATTCCATAGAATACAAACGGGGAAAGCATCTCAGAGCTCAGTGGATAAACGTTTAAATAACATTACCACCCTCCCTTGCAGTAAGATAGTTTATTATAATAATAGAAGACCTCTGGGCTTTGACTAGCGAACCCCCATACCTCAGTCTCTAGATGCAGAATTACATCAGCAGGACATCATAGCTCTTCTCACTGAAAGGGATTTCTCCAAGTGTGTTTAAGCGCTAGTAAACCACAGTATTAAAAGCATATCAAATCCTTCATGGCAATTGCACATAATGTTATGTCTGGGTGCGCGAGACTGGCCATATCAGGAAGAACCAGAATACATTGTTATGTGACCTTGTACATGTTTGTGCAGACTGAGCCCAAAAAGGTGAACAACAGAAAATGCAGACAGTGCAAAAGAACTTGGCACGAGCAAAGGGCGAGGAAGGCCCGGCTCAGTGTAACGTGCGCAAAGAAAAGCAGCATGGCAGCCAGGCCTAGGCCAACATAACAAGGCAGGTAACAATCCACAAGACAATGGTGAGACCTGCATCAGCAAGTAACTGGCACACTTGTGTAAGGGCTTCGTCGTGTTCCTTTTATGTTTTTCCCAAATACCAATATATAATCACTGTATTTGAACGCATGTGTGACAGGTTGAATTATTCAGCGTACAACATCTTTAAATATTTCAGCAGCCGAAAATATTACAAAAATACGGGGCTCATTACGATGGCGGAACGATCGTTCCGCCATCAAAAAGAGAATTACCCACCGCCATATTAGGATGGCGGAGGGTATCGCGATGGACGCAAAGTCCGTCCACCGCTTTCCCACTGGTGGCAATCGCACCGATTGCCTGGCGGGCGGAGCTGGGCCACTAATATGGTGGCGGTACCTAGCAGGCACCGTCCGCCATATCAGGATGTGGGTTTTAGGAGGCCTTTCCATGTCGGCAATGCCGCCATGGAAAGGCTGGCGGATTGGGTTTGGGGGCCCGTTGCGGGCCCCATGTGGGGGTGTCGCTGCACTGGGGGTACCCATGGTACCCCTGCATTTCCATGCACCAAGTGGCATGCACCACGTGGTGCCTGCTACGTGGTGCAGGGAAATGAGGTGCAAGCACCTTTTACAATGCGGACGCTGCTGCAGCCAGCAGCACCGCCCGCAATGTTAAAGGCCCAGGATGCGCCCGCCAGTATGGCGGTCGCATCCTAATTGCAGTGGTGAGACCGCCGCATGTCTGGCGGGTGGTCCCAATCACCGCTACGGCAGCGGGCGGACTTTGTCCGCCCGCCATCATAATCAGCCCCTTAGTCTTTTGTATCTGAACAAACCAACATGAGTTGAAAAAGTAATAATGTACCTGCAATTCTCTTCTAGCTTGAGTTGATGATATCCCTTGTTGAATTCAAGATAGGAGAATATTTTGGTTCCATTCAATTAAACGATCATGTCCGTTATGTGAGGAAGAGGATGTCTTTCTCCATCGATTACTTTATTAGCCTGGTGCATATCAATGCAAATGCGCACTGCACCTCCACTGTACTTTTTTGGCACTACCACTATGGGCGAAAACCATGGTGTAGGACCGCCCGAGCGTTGAATGATGTCATGTTTCAATAGTGTCTCTAGTTATTTCTCGACAGCTTCTTGCAAATGAAAGGTGATTCTGCAATGCTGTTGAGCAACAGGGCGCATGATCTCATTCATATGAAGTTGCACTTTCATTGTCTTGAGTCTTCCTAAACCATGAAAAAATGATGGGAACTTACTCACAATCTCAAACTCAGTGTAAAGGTTGTAATTGAGTGATATCAGTCCCTTGTCAGCAGCGGTGGTAAAACTGAGTAGCCTGGAACAGGATGAAGTCCCTTGAAGTACATTGATTACCACTTGTACTGACATTGTTTTGTGTGCATGGTTGCTATGAATGATCCTTAGCTTTGCAGTGGTACAGAAGAAGCCCACGTGTACACCTTTGTGCCTGATGGAGTGAGGCAAGGCATAGGAGACAGGCTGTTAAGCTTTTCCACAGGCATGATGTTAATTGAAGCACCACTGCCTATGATGAAAGTTACTGGTTGATCATTCACTTTCAGTGTGATTTTGGGACAGTGTCCAAATGAAGTTTGTCGTTTCGTTTGGTTAGTTTCTTTTGAATTGTGGTCTTCTTTGCAAGCAGCTATTCCTACATGAGCACGTCGTTCCTTGGTAGCTACAATTAACACACACCCATCTTCTTCATCGGCACTTGATTAGGGATGTCGAAGAGCCCTGTATGATGAGCTTGACAAGGATTGGTCTGGTCTTGTTTCCATTTGTCGCAGCTGATGTGGCTTTTTGGTTTTGTGGGTGTGGCAAGAATGCTTCCGGAACGTTGGGGCATTCATTTTGCCCTTCCCTTGTGATGCATTTAAATTTTCTTTTGCTCTGCAGACTGTTGGGAAGTGGTTTTCGTTCCTGCAACCTTTACACGTCTGTCCTAAGGCTGGATATTTACCTTTGTGGGAAAATGAAAATCCTCATCAAAAGCATAATTTTGATTTCTTTAAAAATGTCGACTTACTTGCATCTTGTTTTCACTGGTACTTGCTTTTCACGGTCAGGGCCGATTCATGTTGGGCCGTTCCAGCTTCCATTTCAGCAACTTGTGGATCTACTCGCTCTTCGGCTCTCGTGGCCATTAGCATTTTCTCCAGACTGTGTGTTTCTCTCAACATGCCATCGATAATTCTGAGTCGCATGGTTTCTTCTTTGGTGAAATCACAGAACTTGCAATGTTTAATGAGTGTCTCAAGCCTTTCAACAAACTCATCCATTGTTTCACAAACCTGTTGACGTGCTTGGCTGAAGATGTATCTTTCATAGTCAACGTTCAGCATTGGGTTGAACTTGGTTTCCAGCGCTTCTTTTACCTTTGGAGATCACCGCCTTACTCAAGAAACCCAAGGCAGACCCCAAGGACCTCAAGAACTTCCGACCCATCTCTCTGCTCCCGTTCCCCGCGAAGGTCACCGAGAAAATCGTCAACAAACAACTGACCCGCTACCTCGAGGAGAACAACATCCTGGACCCTTCCCAGTCCGGCTTCCGCAGCAACCACAGCACCGAAACCGCCCTCATCGCCGCCACCGATGACATCAGGACCCTGCTAGACAACGGAGAAACAGCAGCCCTCATCCTCCTGGACCTATCAGCCGCCTTCGACACGGTCTGCCACCACACACTACGAACACGCCTTCACGACGCCGGGATCCAAGAGAAGGCCCTGGACTGGACCACATCCTTCCTTTCCGGCAGAACACAAAGCGTCCGCCTCGCCCCTTCCGAACCAAGGCCACCAAGATCATCTGCGGCGTACCCCAAGGCTCCTCCCTCAGCCCAACGCTGTTCAACATCTACATGGCACCCCTCGCCCACGTCGCCCGACAGCACAACCTCAACATCATCTCCTACGCCGACGACACCCAGCTGATCCTCTCCCTCACCAAAGACCCTCACACCGCCAAAGCCCACCTCCACGAAGGAATGAAGGCCGTCGCCGAATGGATGAGGACCAGCCGCCTGAAGCTGAACTCGGACAAGACGGAGGTCCTCATCCTTGGTTCCAACCCTTCAGCCTGGGACGACTCCTGGTGGCCAACATCACTGGGAACAGCCCCGCCACCCACCGACCACGTACGCAACCTAGGGGTCATCCTCGACCCCACCCTCTCCATGACTAAGCAGGTCAACGCCGTTTCCTCATCCTGCTTCAACATCCTCCGAATGCTCCGCAGGATCTTCAAGTGGATCCCCACCGAAACAAGAAAAACAGTCACCCAGGCCCTCGTCACCAGCAGGCTGGACTACGGAAACGCCCTCTACGCAGGAACGACGGCTAAGCTCCTGAGACGGCTGCAACGCATCCAGAATGCCTCTGCACGTCTTATCCTCGACATCCCCCGACGCAGCCACATCACACCCCACCTGAGAGACCTGCACTGGCTCCCTGTCAACAAGAGGATAACCTTCAAGCTCCTCACCCACGCACACAAAGCACTCCACAACTCCGGACCAGCCTACCTCAACAGACGACTCAGCTTCTACACCCCCACCCGCCAGCTCCGCTCGACCAGCCTCGCCCTCGCCACAGTCCCCCGCATCCGGAAAACGACCGCCGGCGGCAGATCCTTCTCCCACCTCGCCGCCAAGACCTGGAACACCCTCCCCACCAACCTCCGACAGACCCAAGACCTACTGGCCTTCAGAAGACTCCTCAAGACCTGGCTCTTCGATCAGTAGCAGCACCACCCCCCTCTTCCCCCAGCGCCTTGAGACCCTCGCGGGTATGTAGTGCGCTTTATAAGTGACATGATTGATTGATTGATTGATTTGGTACGATTTTGCTTTAGTTTGTGAAATTTTCTTTAATGCTTCATTCTTTCCTCCACCTGGAAGGATTTAGAAGTGTTTGATGATTTTCTCTTCATCTTCTTCTTCTGGTGCATCTATGAAGTCATCAAATGTTTCGATCCATGAAGCCCATCTGGCACCAATGTGCTGTTTCTTAGCCATGTCAAATAGTAGAGGTGGTTTCAAAAATGCAGCAGCTATATTTTTTGTGTTCCCCATTGACCCAATTGTGTTAGCACATTCCGTTCAGGCGATCGAGATGGAGATGCCAGCTGCAGGTTCTGTTAACAAAACCTGTGTGTTTGAGCTTAGGTCCCCGTGCCCGATCGTAGGTCGTATGGCACGTCACTCGCTTTTGTCAGTAAGTGGATTTTTGCTTTCATGCCTGGTTTGCACTCCCTTTAGCGTTTTCTTTGCACGGATGATGGCACTGTGTTCTGGCACAGCATAGTGTCTCTTCCTTTGGCCTTACAAGCGGATTCTGGTGGGATTTTCTAATGCGCTCCTCTGTCAGGCCTTCAACTTCTACCAGGGCTGGAGTAGCACGTTTACTCCGCACACTCCGACCTCAGACTGCTTCGCATTGATTCGGGGTGCATGTGACATGCACAAGTAGTTTGCTATATCGCCACAAACTCTCAGGGAGAGCACTCCTGTTTCTTCATGTCACATATTCCCGACTCATCGCCAGTTGTTGCGTCCTCCTCAGCCCGGGAAAATGTAAATGAAACATGCCACACATGGAACTGTGTAATGGATGTCTTTATTCTTCAGCATACGATCACACAACTCGCTAATGGTACACATTACATCATTATTTTAATAATCACACCCTGACACCTCCAAGCAGCTTATGTAACTCCTGTTTGAAGTCCTCTCAGAACCGCAAAGGTCCTAATAGGGCAATGGTGGGGGTGTCTGAAATTCATAGCAGCTCATCCTGCTCTGAAAGCAGACCTCTTCCACCCAGTGTACAGAGGAAATGCCAGGTTGGCAGAATGGCCAGTCTGGCCTTGTGTCTAGCTGATACAGGACAGCCATGGGCTTTGCTCCTCATCCAAACTTAGTACAGTGCATTATGCTTTTCCTTTTTATTGCGCTAGTCCTGCCTTCTTCTGGAAGATAGTGGTATGGGCCTAGCTATCATTAGTGTAACAGATGCCGTTGTGCTTGGGTCACTGTGAAATCAGATAAGAGGCCATAGATTCAAATTTTCATTGCTTGCGTTAGGGATATTTGCTCCCTCGCTATGCCACTAATGCTTTGATCTTTCTGGAGGCAGAACGCTATAGCACTGCATGACTCAAGTCTATGGAGCACATTTTTGTTGTTTCCCCCAGGCACAATGAGATAAAGTAAGTCAGAGTCAAAAAGCTTTAGGCATGAGTTAGCCAATGTTTTATGCAGAGGAATTTAGTAGGATCCTTGCACTTTCATGGAAAAAATGTCATTTATGAGAGTAGAATTTCTGCACAAATTTCCTCATAAATAGGTGGCACATAAACTATGTCCCTGAGGAAATGTCTTAAGATAGTAATGAAAATATCATGAAAATTAGGTGATCACCTCTACCATACTGACTTTGTAGGTATTCATATATTTTTGTAATGCCTTTCCACACTCATGTGCATTTCAGATAGTACATATAAAATCCTAAATGAACCAAATGCATCCCAATTTCTCCAGGGTGTGTGAGGGAAGGGAGACATAACAAGGGAAATGAAACACAATCTTTAATGACCCATTTAATGTAAGGATCACAAGAAACATATGAATACAGATCTGAATTTAACATTATGGTTGAATGAGCAGGTCAAAACATGAACACAAGTACTGGAGTTAAGCCCAAGGCTCAGAAAGTCAAAAATTGAACTAAGTCCAACTACAACTTCATACTGTGGTATGCAGGGACAGCGAGGTAGACTTTGGGGATCAAGATGTAATAAGTTCCCTAAGTCATTAGCCACAGACGGCTTTAAGGCAGTGCGACAGGTGCGGCCACACTGAGCGCTGACCTGGGGGCGGCGCCAACCTCATGGGGGGGGGGGTGCTGTGTTTAGCAATAACTTATGATTGGAGAGATGAGGGGCGCTTATGCCCAGTGGTAGTAAGAGAATCTGAGGAGGCGATCGTGGGGTGTGGTGGGGCGCTAAAAATGATTCTCGCACCGGGCACCACCAGTGCTAAAGCCAGCCCTGTCATTAGCCTCGTAACTGTATTTCTTATGGTGGGATGGAAGAATAATGCCCACGATGGAGAATGCGTTTGTGTGCGGGTTTGTCACAAAAGATGGAATTCAATTAAAGATCAATACATTTCCCTAGTTTGAGCATGTTGTGAACACTCAGTAGCCCCATGAGCTGCATGTCCTTCGATACAGCTGTAACTGAGACATAGATTTTCCTGTGTGGCTACACATTGTGTGAGATGCCCACGAGAAACTACAGGGAACAAATTCTGTGATGTCAGGGATTACCATAACCTTTTAAATAAGCAACCTTATTTCCAGAATTCTCGTCTGAGGTAGGTTGAAGGATCTGCTGGACAGTGCAATTGCTGCAAGAAGTCCTCAATATTGGAGTGACACAGGCTGCGGTAGGCTAATAGTCTATGCCCCAGAAATGGCCATATCAAGATTGACACACACTTTGAGGCTGAGGAACTAGACTCAACACAACACGTGCAAGTGTGACAGCTAAGACGGTACAAAAATGTCCTGTCCAGTGTAAAAAGCTGATGGAAATGTTTCAGTGGATTGAATGAAGTGGCTGCCAAGTGGCAGAATAAAATATTCATGAGTCTGCGGTGCCTGTGAGGGAGTGAGAAAAACAGATCAGGTAAGGATGCGTGTACGAGTGAGAAATGACTGCACAATTAATGTGCTTCCACTGATGTCGCTCTATCCCCTTATATGAATAAATGGCTAAGACAGTAGTATAAGAAGGATAAGTTGTGTTTTTTTGTGTTTTTCTAAAGAGAAGAGGGATCAACTGGTAGTACACCGGACCTGCTGCTTTAATTAAGTGGTTTCAGTCCTTAATATGTATTACCTAGAGCACTCTAAATGGGAAAACCTTTAATATCAACAACTACAGGCTTCTGTAGTTTGTGGGTTAAAAAAGTCATTTGTCCTGGAAATTTTGAGTAACTAGGTTAGATTAAATAGATCCTCAACACCAGTATTCCCTAAGCCTGTTTTTCTTGAAGATCACACATGACCACAACATGGGTTAATATTATGAGAAAAAAACATATGTGAATTCAAAACATCAAACACTTTTTCTGAGAAATCCCATTTTAGAGAATGTCAAAAATGAGAAAAAGAATAAAAAGCATTTGAGTGCAAACATCAGATCCTCCGCCAGAAGAAGATAAAAATGTTGAAAACAACACTCACCCAACAATTTCAAATGACAGGGAGATTAATTTTTGTTTTTTAAATTTAAAGTAATGAAAACAATTGGAAAATATCGTAATGTTGCAGTAGTCGTGTTTCTATTTCTAATGCAAACCCTAAAATCAAATGGAGCACAGACCGCGAACACAAACAAAATGAAACAGGTAGGGAGAAGGGCCAAGAAGGAGGGAAACGGAGGCCTGGGCTAAACGATATTCAGAAGAGTGGACGAAAATACAAATTAAGATAGAGGTGGGTAGGTGGGAATAAGAATAGTCTGTGAGGGGCATCCACCCTCCAGATAAAGACAAAAGGAAGAAAAACAAAGAAGAAGAACTCCATTTTAGATTTTGTCTATTCAGTTTAGTTAGTCGTCAGGCAGGCTAGCCATTGGAATGATGTAATTCATAAATAACTAAAATGACAACCACCTTCAAGTGCAAGACGGTTTACTAAATAGAAAAAACTATATCTAGTTGAAATATTCGGATCAACATCAGCGTAAGTACCCCAAGTTGCAGATCTTGCACAGTTCATGTGGTGGCTGATGAAGATAATTAAAAAAAAGTTATTTTGACCAAGCCGCTACATATTTGTCATTCAGTGCTGGAAACACCAGGTCTTATATCATCCAATTTATCAACTTTAGAAGGATGAACTGATGAAGTTTCACTGTTGCAATTCAAATTTGTGTCAGCAGCAGGCAATCAACTTGCTGAGCTATACTGCTAGCTAGTTTCCAGCAGTCGTTGGGGAAGTGACCTAGCACTAAGTTGGGAAAGTGTTAAAACGGTCAGACTTTGATAATACCACCAGGATTAGCAGACTGCATCAACATGACTTGTATATGGGGAGACGCATGTATGACAGTTTAAAAGGTAAAGCATGTTCAAGGGTAAAAGGTGAAGTGGCGCCCCGCCTACAAGAGAGATGAGAAATGCATAGCTGGCAAGTTTTCAGTTTGCTTATGTGTGATATTTCAAGGCCTTATGTGTGACACTTTGAGTGACACTTTATTGAGAATGAATAAGCGAGTTGCTTCGATGTCAGGAATTACATCCTTTTCTTATATGTAATGGTTTAAAAGGGGCGTTAAAAGCTGCAACAGTCTGAAAACATTTGATACAAGTGATGGGGTCAGAGGAATGTCACATGGGATCCTGTGAGGCATAGAGGATTCATTGCTGAAACTAGGAGCCTATTCAGCTACATTGGAGTCTGTCAAGACTTAAGCATAGGGGAGGAGCCAAAAGCCAGTTTAGAGCAGCCGGGCCCAACATCTTTCCCCCTGTCACAAAGGCCCATCAGTGAATTAACTCACAGCCTGATACTGAAGATACACAGATGTTATTAATACTGTGGTTTAGGACTTCCAACCTGGTGATTTCTCCTTCAGATTTAGTAACCACTCTAAGAATTGGAGAAATCTCCATCAAGTCTTTACACTGATTTACCACAAGGAAACTAAGGAAGTGCGTGCGTGAGAATATCTGCTCTTCCCTCTTTACAGACAAGGAAAAATCCTAGTGCCCATTCTCTTACCTCCTCTCTCCATCCTTTGCTTTATGTTTCACTCTTCCCTCGCTCTGGTCACTTCCCTGCTCTCTACTTTTGCTTCCAGTCCTCCTTTGCTTGTTCTCTGCTCCCTGCCTGCATCCATCAGTCCCTCCTACTCTGTCACAATTGCATTTCTCCTCATCCTTTCCACTTTCTATCCCATCTTTAGCCTCCATCTTCTCCCTTGTTTCTTCATTTTACTCTGCTACGCTAGCTCTGTTCCTCCCTTTTGCTAATTCCTCTCTTCTCCCTCTCACCTGTCATCCTTTTTTGTTTCTCTCTGCCCCTCTCCCTCGTGTTCCTCGTTTCCTCACTCTTAGCTCCCCAAGTCCCACCTTTCTCTCTCCTCCTTTGTCCCCCTGCGTAACCACTTCTGTCATTCAATCTCTCTCATTTTTTCTCTTCTCTCATTCACTTCCCTTCCTCCTTGCTGTCCTCAGAACTCCAGGTGTCTCTACTTTCTTCCTTCTAACTCTTCCCTGTCTCTATATCCTCCACCCTATTCATTATCTTCCTCCCAGTCTCTCTCTCCCCCTCTTAGCTCCCTCCCATCAGCCTTTGTCTCTTGTATTACTCTCCTTTCTCTCTACTCATTTCACCCTCTGCATTTTGTCCATCTTGTCTCCTGTTGTGCCACCTATCCTTCTTTGTCTCTCTCTCGCTGTCCTAAGTCTTATGACTCCTGTTCATATTTAGTGCTACTGCCTCTTTTAGTTTAAAAGGCTCTCTGTTATTTAATGTTTATTTGATAAGCTTCCCATTATTCTGTGTGACACATTATACTAGTTCTAACTTATTAATCTACATCATGTTGCATTTTGGGACTAGTAGTTCCAATTTTCAAGTTTCATTTTAAATGAGCACTGTATTGTTGGCTAAAAGGTAATGCTGAATATTGGCTAACATGGCCACTTGGCAGCTATGACAATTGAAGTAGCTCAGCTGGGGTTGTGTGAGTGCTTCCCCTAAGGTGGTTCTGTGGCTTCCCATGGTCTCCTGACAATGGCAAATCAGCTCGCATTATATACTGCCCATTTAAATATGCCCAATGGGTTGGGGGGGGCATGAGATGTGGGAAGAGGCATTGAACATGTCCAGGGGAGAGACCGAGCAGCATGGATACTATTTATGACCCGCAGTACCTGCTTCTAAGCACTGCTGTCAAACACAAGGGAAGGAACAGATCCTGAGAGGGGAGAGCAGAGGTAAAAACCATTACACTGCAAAGTGCTGTCTAAGCCAACGAAAACCTGAGCTCACTGCAGCCCATCCATGGCGTGGAGCGGGAACTAAGCTGAGTGGGTGGGCGGCTTGGCTTCCTGTGACTGGATACTATAGGAGTGTAAAGTAAACCAAGTTTATTTGCTCATGTATAGATCATGATTTCTTCCCAGCACCAGCTGACTGCATAAAGATGTCAGCACGAGGTGAACGGGTGTCGTTGTGCCCGCTTCTAGCAGAACTGTAACTAGGGTGACCAACTGGCATGGGTGCAAATTCAGGACAGTGAGTGTAAAAATTCAGGACAAAGGGTCAAAATTCAGGACAAAAATTCAGGACAGGAGGTCGAAATTCAGGACAAAAGGTAAGTTTTACAGACACATCAGAGGAGGTTGCGCAATAGTATATAAGTAAGAAAATAGACAACCACTTAAGTACAAGTGAAAATAAGTTTATATTAGGTTGAGCCAATTGTGCACTTCATGGTTTTTAGATCTCGCAGACATGCGTTGCAGCGCGCATGCGCTGCTCGCTCTGGGAGGCTTCTTGTAATCGAGTACATTTCAGAAGTGGACTTGAAGCCCCGCCCATCATTCCTATTGGCTTGTGTCATCCTTTATGCTAAACGCTGGCTTCCGATTCAAAATGAGGCTTCTTTGTTACCGCCTTGTCTCCTTCTCGGACGGCCCATCCAGACTGGAACTTTCACTTGCGGCGTTAAACAGTCTCCTTCATTAGTCGGGACGCACTATACTTTTGTCACAATGCCAACAGCTTGTTTAAAATGCGCCTCGGGCGGGCTCTCTTACGGAGTTAGCCTGTGTGCTTTTGGTTTCATGTTTCATCATCGCGATGCGGGAAAAAAAAACATTCCGTATCAGCTTCTCTTTACTGCAATCATTAAACACGAGCGGCCGGATCTTATCATTGATCGCTCAGGGATTATATTTGCAGCGCGGTCATTTGTTCTTAATGAGGGGTCAGCTTGCCCGACGCTTCAGCTCTACAACTGTAAAAAATAACTGGCTGGCTCCCTAAAATGCGCAAGCTTATCTGTAATGGAACCGAATGTTTATTTAAAAAAATGTAATACCGAGCGCGGCGCCCTCTTCAGGGACACCGCGCTCGGGTTCGTTATTTGTGTGTGTACATTAGTCCAGCTTCGACCCAGGATTGTAATGTCGTCCTCCAATCCGGAGTCCGACAAGGAGCAAATTGGGGCCGCAACCAGCGCTCGGGCACGCCACGCGTGTTTAATGAGGGACAGACATAGGTGCAGGTTAACTAGCTTCCTCGGCCGTACGTGAACTGCCGTCACGTCCGGCCGGATGCCTCTTTCTTAACTTACTCACGTGGGCCGTGCGGACCACCCTCCATACTGCTCAAGGAGGGGCGAGCAGGCCCACTAAACTTCCCCGGGTACGGGAGACCCTCCTCGCCCCGCCCCTTCGCCGGTCAATCATCCTAATCCCAGCTTTTTATTATTTGACCTCCCTCGCCTTCGCATAATAAAGTTGTCTAGGTTCGGAGGCAAAGTAGAAGCAATCGGACACGCTTGGTTTATTTATTTAATTAATTTGGAGCGCGGTCCGCTCACTTTAGCGGCCGCGCTTGTTCCGCAGGCTGTCTGTTTTCACAGGATAGAATTTCATGGCCGGAGTGTGTTCTATTTTGAGTTCCTAATGGTATGTAAAGATGGCGTGTGATTTCTTTCAGTGGTAAAACTCGCTGGTACTAAGCGGCGTCCTGCCTGGTGGTGCTTGCTCGATGTGCACAGGGTTTGTAAAAGAAGCGGCTTCTGACAGTTTTTTCTAGCACGAGTAGAAATCCTGTTCTCATCCGAGTAGCCTTCCATCTCTGGTAGAGCCTTCACGGCTGTGGACGAAACTGGATTCACGAGATTCAAATGGCGCTAACAAAACATTCTTCAGTCGTAATCCAGCCAATCTTTTTGTAATCCCCCAAAAACAAGCATTTGCAATGCTATAGGTCTCGCATTTACACGAGTTTAAGCTATTGGCATTGTAAATGACAATGCCTTTTATTTAAGTTTCAAAAACAAAAACAAAAATAAAAGGCATTGTTATTTGCAATGTCAATAGCTCAAACTCGCCTAAATGCGAGACCTATTGCATTGCAAATGCTTGTTCAGTATGCGCGCACCTTTGAGCAAATTTGCAGGTCTTTTTGTGGTAACAAACCCGCCCCCACCACACCTTTCCAGTCTCCCAGGAAAACGCCTGATGCCCGGTCCGGCCAGTTCGGCCTTGCAGCCACCCTCCAATGGTGCCCCTCATCTTCACAAAGACCCTCTCTCATGTGTATTTAATTTCTTTTATAGTGCTACTCAACCCAAGTAAGTAGGACAGGGTGTCCGAGTGTGTTACATCACACACATATTATATAGAGACAATGACTCATAAATGTAAAAGTCAATGTATAGGAAATGTTACTTAAGATAATGGGGGTTACAAGGTGTAATCTTTCTTTCATCCATCATTCAATCTTTCACCATTCATTCTTTCCTTCTATCTGTGTGCCCATCTATATCAATATTCAACCATTTGCAAACCTATCCATTATCTATCCTTCCATCCATCCATCATTCCACTCATCTATCCCTCCATCCACCCTTTCACTCATCCATCACTCCATTCCTCCTTTCACCCTACCCATTCGTACACTCATCCATCCATTCACTCATCCATCCAGCCATTTAACCTTTCACCGATCCAGCCATCCTATCACTTACTCATTCATCCATCCAGTCACTCATCCTACCACCCAATCAGTCATCCATCCATCCTCCCTTTCTCTCTCCATCCCCCTTTAACTTAGTCATCCATCCTTCCACCCATCCACTCATGAATCCATCCATTGACCCTATCACTCATCCATCCTTTCACTCATCCATCCATCCTTTCTCTCATCCATCCACCCTTTCACTCCTTCACTCCTCTATCCACCCTTTTGTCATTTACCCTACCTTTCACTCACTCATCCAGCCTTACATCCACCCTTTCACTCATCCATCCATCCATTCATCCTTTCACTTATCAATTCACCAATCCTCCCATCAGTTCACTCATCCATCCATTCACTCACCTATCATCCACCCTTTCACTCATCCATCCATTTACCCGTCCATCTACCCTTCCACCCATACATCCATGTATTTACCTTCTCTCATCGATCCGTCCACTCACTCATCCGTCCATCCTTTCTCTCATTATCCATCCATTCACCCTTTTTATTCATCCATTCACCCTTTTTATTCATCCATTCACCCTTTCACTATTCCATCCAGCCATCCCTTCACTTACTCACTTTTTCACATTAATTATGAGCTCGGCCTTTGTCTGCAGAGTTGCAGACAGAAGAGGCCCATCAAGGACTTCACCCCTGCTATAGTTCCTAAAGCAAGAGGTGGGGCGGGGGGGGGGGAGGGGGACTCACTATGCCCCTGTACATAGGAAATGTGAAAAAAGTGGAAGTCATGAGTCATGCATGAAGCACAGTGCCACTGACGCATGGTGTTGTTTCCAGGGTTTTAAGTGGGATGAAAAAACTGGGGGGGGGTCTCTCCAAAGGGGGTGTTCGATGTAATTAAGGGCATGACTTAAAACACCTAAGCTAAAAATCTGTGCTTAGCATAGTGTGCCGCCCGACTGGTAATTTGCTGCTTCTTTCATTGCATCCAGATATATAACACAACAAGTTGCGAAACATCTACAAGCCAGAACTATTGGCTTTGTCAATGGTTGTCAGTTGCATAAAATAAAAAAGCAGCAACCATGGCTTTGTTGAATATAACACTGAAAATGCGTCCGTTTTAAAACGATGAGACAGTGAAAGACCCATAACCCTTTTTTTTTCAACTTGTTTCACCTCCTTCTTTTCATGAACTGGATTCTCGTGTAGCAGCATTGGCGTTTTTGTGCATTTCACCACCTGACTGAATGCCCTGCCTTAGACCGAAGCTGCAGGAGACCACCACATGCATTAAGAGCACAGACTGTCCCATTGTCATTCTGTATGTGGCAATCAGCCCCATACAGAATGACAATGGGCGGATGGGGCTTGTCTTGCGCTCAGAGGCTGAGTGCGTGGCGGCCCCATCAGGGAGCTGACGCTTCTGGCAGGGGAACAGTGATGTTCCCCAATGCCTAAAATTACGGACAAAAGGCGTCCGTGAAAGGGATCGTCACGGACAACGGACATGAGGTCCAAATTACGGACGGTCCGTGAAATTTACGGACGGTTGGTCACCCTAACTGTAACCTTCAGGGTTATTTTTTTGTGTAGTTGTATATGTTGCAAATTCGACCAGAAGGTACTGGAGCGGTTTACACGAGCACCAGTTACATTACACAAGGACACATTGCATTTTGTGTTGAGCACGCGGAGATTAAGTGATTAGCCCAAAACCAAAGGATGTTGAGCCGACACCCAGACTCGAACCGGGGTCCCCATCTCCAAGCTCCCATCCTCAGCTATGGTCTTTACACCACATCCTCAGCAGTTAATTATGAAAACGTTTGAGGATGCTAAAAAGCTACACTTCACTTTTTAAAATGTACAGCTTGTAGTAATACCAAGTATATATCCTCGCGCGCCCGTTTACCTTGAGTCAGAGAGCAGTGACACGCTCAGTATGGCGTCTTGTCAATCGAGGCAGGCTACAGGCAAGGCCGGGCTCGGCTGCTCTCAGCTCAGAAGATTCACCTGAAGGATAGAGGTGAGGCACTGGGGTGGTATGTAGCTCCTTTTGCCGTCTGGTGGCCACTGGCAGGTAGTTTGTAGTGGAAGAGGGGGAGGGCATGAACCAGTTTCTCACGTCCCTGCTGAGACCTGGGAGGAGCGCGTACGCTCGTCCATACTGAAATCAAGAATTATAATGCTACAGGCAGGGGAGGGGCCAGGCAGCTGCATGGCAACCATTGATGAGGGCTGCATGAAGCTTTAACCCAAAGGACGCCGAAAAAGCGCTTTGACGCCTTGTCAGGGGTAGTACGCCTATATAAAAGCAATTACAATACAATATCTCTAACAGTAACCAAGAAAGAGAACGGACAGGTGTTAGCCTTAGCAAAGGTCTTTAGGACACAGTTCAATGCTCGGCCTAATCTGGTCAGCTGTTTCAGCCCTTAATTTGCATGACAATATTAACCATTGCGTAATGCGGGAACATTACCGAAAATGATTTACCCTAACACGAGATGCGTGGCACTTGGCAAGGCTGGAAAGGAGGGCAGCCCAGGGCAGAGCTGAAAATTTATAAGCATAGAGTGAGTAGGGATACCATAAATAAAACCAAAAGCAAACTTCTTGGTAGTCAAAAATCCTGGTATACACATAACCAGGGGCTCTTCTTTAAGGGGCTTTTGTCCAAACAAAAATTCCACGCTGCCAAAGTATCGGGCCATTCGCCACTCTTTTAAAGGCAAACTAAGCTAGTGGTATCTAGCAGGAGTGGGATGGAGAAGTAAGGGCTCTAGAACGGAGGAGGGCCCAGGGCAGACACCGAATCATATGGACGCTGAGTTTCCTTTCCACCCTTCTTGGGCATGAGACCTACCGACATAGCAGAAAATGAGATTCCCGTATATTTAAAATAAGTAACTATTTATTCAAAAGCAACTTTTCATATTTAACACATCATGAATAAAGGTGGCGCATACTCTTAAAGCGCTGACAATAGGTTGTCACATTTGCATTGCCAAAAAGCTCAACATAGTAGAGTGTCCTGAAACTTTTGCTTTCATGCCCATCAAGAAGAGATAATGAATTAATGATAAGGACACTACCTCCAGTTTGCAAGCACATTATTGTAAAGTTCTAGATCCGTGCAGGAGTCCCTGACTGCGATACAAAATAAACAACCAGAATCACAGCATGGAGCTCTGGTTACTTCTGAGTTTTTGTTCTTGAACTGCTTATTGGATGTTGTTTGATACATTTTAGTGTTTGCTATTTTTTATGGGTGTGGTTTTGAGTGAAAGGTTATATAAGGCTGTGTTGGTGAGAAGAACCACAGACTTGTCTCAAGGCCCACATGAAGATGGATGTGGTGTAGAAAGGTACCTTTGCCTTCATGCCTCCCTCAGATATTGAGGTGATTTGCAGCAGGTTGTGACAGAATGACGAGTAAATACCCTGCTGAGTGATGCACCCTGTCCTCTCACTTGTATGCACACACTGTGGCATTGTTTCCAAGAACGGTGCTAATACTTTGATAACGTGGACGCTGCAGGTTTGTACACACATTTAATGATTTGAGTTCTGTATGCATGTTTACTGCAACGTAGCGCCACTGTGCAACTCCTCTCTGCTACAGAGAATTCATTACAAGTTACAAGCATGGATATTAACACAATAATGGACAGAAACCCACACATAAAAAGTCATACAACAGCCAACATGAAAACAACCAAATAAAGAGTAAATTCCTCATGTAAAATATTACAGCTCTCGCTGTGAAGTATTTCTTATACACCACACCCTCACCTAATGCCCTTCTTAAGCTGCAGTCAACGCTCTAGAAAGGAGACGGAGTCTGCTTGTCTACCTTCGGTTTCTAAACCATGGCAACAGCACAGCTGAGGAGCATCCACTACCCAGCAACTTCTCCATGCACCAAGCCTTAAACTCAAAGCTTAAACTGGTGTCCTGGGACAGCAAAAAGCTTGTCTGACCTTTTTTCCTCCTTGGGAAAATGTGCACAAAATCAGACTGAGAGACCCACAGAATTGCCCCTGCGCACACAGGGATACACACACAGGCAGCACCGCAGCAAGAGTTAACAGAATCCATAATATCCCATGCTTTTGTACCTAACCTAATACACATAAATATGCATAGAATCAGAGGATCACACATATCCAAAAACACTGACCAACCAATAAAGTAAAGAAATAATTGTACATATAAAACAAAATTATTTGGGAAGGACAGCTATACAAAGAAAAGGGAGCTTGCCACGAAAGTGTCTCTACAACAGCCATCTGACAATTGGCAAGATAGTTAACAATCACTGGCAAAGCCAATAGGAGTTGCTTATGACATAGCTACTGGCCTTGCCTATATGTTTTAGCAATGTTTTACACCAGAGTGGCTGTTGTTCAGCATGGTTAGAGGAGAGTGGGGTAAAGGAGAGTGGCGTGGAGTGGAGTGTCATAACAGAGTGGAGTGTTATGGAGTGGCATAGAGTGGCGTGGAGTGACGTACAGTAGAGTTGAGTGGCGTGGAGAGGAGAGAAGTGGAGTGTCATGGAGTAGCGTACAGTGTTGTGCAGTATCGTGGAGGGAGTAGTGTCGTAGAGTGGAAGGTTGTAGAGTTGAGTGATGTAGAGTGTCATACAGTGTCAGACTTGAGTAGTGTGTCATTGAGTAGAGTGGCACAGAGTGTCGTGGAGTGGTGTAGACCAGAGTGGATTGGCGTAGAGGATGTTGTGTAGAGTGTTGTTGAGTAGAGGGGCACAGAGCGGCGTAGATTGTCAAAGAATGTAGTGGCATACAGTGCAGTAGAGTGGACGAGTGTGTCATAAATGGAGTGGAATAAAGTGTTATAGAGGGAATTACGTAGAGCGTCGTAGAGTTGACTAGTGTCATAGAATGGCATAGAGTGGAGTAGAGAGCTGTCGAGTGGAGTGGCATAGAGTGGAGTAGAGAGCTGTCGAGTGGAGTGGCATAGAGTGGAGTAGAGTTTCAGTGGAGCAGAGTTTAAAGGAGTAGCGCATCATAGAGTGGAGTGTCTTAGAGTGGAGTGTCTTAGAGTGGAGTGTCGTAGAGTGGAGTGTCTTAGAGTGGAGTGTCGTAGAGTGGAGTGTCGTAGAGTGGAGTGTCGTAGAGTGGAGTGTCGTAGAGGGGAGTGTCGTAGAGGGGAGTGTCGTAGAGGTGAGTGTCGTAGAGGGGAGTGTCGTAGAGGGGAGTGTCGTAGAGTGGCCTAGACTGAAGTGGCGTAAAGTACAGTGGTACAGAGTAGATTTGCATTGAGTGCAGTGGCGGAGACTGCATTGGTTTTGAGTAAAGTGGTGTAGAGTTCATTGGCGTAGACTAGCGTAGAGTGCAGTGGTGTAGAGCAGACTGTTTCAGAGTAGAGTGGAGTGGTTCAGGGTAGAGTATAGTCGTGCAGGGTAGAGCGCAGTGGCATAGAGTAGAGTGGTGTAGAGTAGAGTGGCACAGCATTGATTGCAATGACGTACAGTGGAGTGGCGCAAAGTGGAGTAGATTGGCGTAGAGTGCAGTGGCATAGAGGGCAGTTGCATAAAATAGATTGTTTCAGAGTATAGAGAAGTGGTGTAGAGTGGACTGGTGCAAGGGAGAGGGGGGTGGTGCAGGGATTAAGTGGAATAGAGCAGTGGCGTAGAGTGCACTGGCGTAGAGTGCAATGTTGCAGAGTGGAGCGGCCTAGACTGGAGTAGAGTGCGGTGGTTAAGAGTGCAGTGGTGCATAGTAGAGTGAGGTAGAGTGCACTGGCATAGAGTAGAGTGGTGCAGAGTAGAGTAGAGTGTAAGTAATGCTTTATTGTACATGGTTATTTAAAACCTTTACAATGTAGACAAGAATTCAATTAATAAAACAAAGGTCAAGTTCATACATATTAAGACAATAAATCCATCAGTAAAAAGCGTACTAAGACAGCAGCATCAAAGTTAAAATAAAGTATGAATTCAGTTAGACAGCCTATTTTGCAATGCAGTAAGTTGATACTTGTTGCCAGCAGAGTGGTAATGTAGTAAAGTGCCAGTGCAATAAAAACATTTTAGAAAGTGCCACTTCAGTAAAAACATATTTGCGTTAAAAAAGAAAAGGAGATTAGTCATGTTGACTGTTCGGGATATCCCTGTGATGTGGTCAGTGTTATTCAGTAAAGTTCAAAGTAGCTGTTTGCTTTTCTGCACTGTCCTCCACCTAGTGAAAATCGAGACCTGGCGGGTGGCAACATGAGGTTTGGGTAAAGTTCAGAGGCCTAGATTATGGCCCTTCTGCTTGAATTGGATCAATAGATGCAGCATGTTATTCGTCCTCACCAAATGTCTGGAGCAGGCTAGACCTTGGTGCAAGCGCGCTTTGAATCTCGATATTCAAGGGGCTGATGTGATTAAAAGCGGTGCGGTGTTCCTGTGCGTTCCCAACAGATGGTTTTGTGAAGACTGTATGGTCCATTTGTTGGGTCCATGCCCGCTTGCATCCTAGGTGGGCTGCTAGTATGTTCCTCTCTCTTGGTGCTACTGTCGTCTTTCCTGGTGGTTAAAGCAGTAAATGTTGGTGCCCGTCAGTTTCCCTGCCGGGGCCACACTCTCCTAGGGTTGGTTTGTGGTCGCTTAGGGGTATTTGGACGCGCCTCATGCCGACATAATGCCACCTGTTTCTTTGCCAGTGCCAGCTGGTGCTTACTCTTTGAGGGTTAGAGTGGATTGATCCTCTCGTCCTTCGCGGTGCTGCTAGGTTTTTGGCTATCCTTCAGGCTTTTGAAGCAGGTTTCCGCCATTTCAAGGAGTTTTACCATTCGGCAGCTCAGTTGGATGTCGTCACCTTCGAAGCAAGCCAGCGCCGCTTGTCTGCAGGTCCGTATCCTACGGTTGTTAAAAAGTGGTCTCAAGAGGGAGCGACGTTCTTGAGTAAGTTCGCTGCAGATGGCGATGAGATGTACGGTGTTCTCTTTGCCGTTCCCGCAAAGTCGGCATTTTGTTGGTAACTGCGGGCGTAACCAGGGTGGTAGGTGGGCCGCGGACGGCAGTAACCCTAGGCGAAATTTCAGGAACTTCTCTTTTGTTTTTTTGGAGAAGCCTGTCTGTAGATAAGCTTGGGGCGAGGGCTTGATGTACGATTGAACTGTAAGCCAGCCGTGAGCACGCTCTATCAAGGCGGCTTTGTCCTGCAACAATGATTCTTTTCGGACTATCTTATTGACCACCTTTTTAAAGCCTGCTGGCGAGCCTGGGAGTTCCCATAATTGCCGTAAGCCAAGTTGATCGATAACGGCCTCCAGGTACCGCCTTGCCGGGCAAGTTTCTTTATCTTGAAGTTCCTTCCACAGGAGAGCATTTAATGTTTTCGGATCTCCCCTGCTTACTTTGTGCCAGCTTTTTATGTAGGTTCCTTTACGTGCCAGCTCTTCTTTTGGTAGCCCAAATTCTAGTCTCATCTGAGCGGGCGATGTGTACCTCGGAAGGCCAAAGATCATGCATAGCGCCTTTGCTACCGTTCCATCTACTGAAGCAGCATCCCTCCTCCTCATCGCTTCACTGCCGTAAGTGATGGCTGGGATTAATTTTGCCTGGATCACCTTTATGAGGGGTAATAGGCTTGGACCAGAGACCACGTTTTTTAGGTTTCTAAGTGCCACCGCAACCATTAATCCTTTCCTTTTTATGGCGTCACATTGCGGCTTGAAGTTGCCCTTGCAATCTATGATGACCCCCAAGTATCTATATTCACAGACCGTTTCCAGCTTCCTTGATGCCAAGAGCCAGTTCCGTATTATTTTCTTTTTGGGGAGATTAACGCACATAACTTTAGATTTTTCTTGGTTGATGCTAAGCCTATTAGCTGCAGAGTATCTTGACGTAATGTCCAGTAGCCGCTGTAGGCCTACAGGGGTCCGGCTAATAAGTAACAGGTCGTCTGCGTAAAAGAGGTGCGACAGCTGGGAGCCCCTAACTTTGGTGCATGCGAGTTGCTTTCATTTAGCAGCGTTGATAGCTCTCCCATGAAAAGATTAAAAGTATTGGAGCGAGTACGCAGCCCTGTTTTACCCCTGTGCTTGTTGAGATCTTCCTTGTTAGGTATTCGCCAGAGCCTAATTTGACTTGCACCCATGTCTCGCTGTGCAGAAGAATTAGTTGTTTTAAGAGCAACGGGGGGATATTCAGCTTTTAAAATTTTTCCCACAGAAGGTTTCTGTTGACATAGTCTAATGCAGAGCTGTAGTCAATGTAGCACAGATGTAGGGGTTGCTTCGCTTCGAGGGCAGCATCGATTAATAGAGAAAGCGATAATATGTTGGTGGTAGTCTCCATACCTTTGCAGAAGCCTGTTTGGTTGTATGGAATTGCTGAAACCTCAGCTGCCCACGATGTCAGTTCCTCTAGTAAGAGGCCCGCGAAGTATTTGGCCTCGTTGTCAAGCAAGGCCACTAGCCGATAATTTTTTGGGTCGTTTCGGTTTCCCATTTTGAAGATAGGTGAGATGATGGCTCCCCTCCATGATGATGGAATTATTAATGTCTGTAGGATTTTTTCGAACATTGGTTTGAGTGCGGCGGCCCAATATTCCGGCTCTTGCTTGAACAGTATGGGGGGAATCCCATTTGGTCCAGGCGCCCCCTCGCGTCTTCCCTTTGAGATTACATTAGAGTGGTTTAGAGTGCAGTAGAGTGGCGTAGAGTGGTGCAAAGTAGAATGCAGTGGCATATAATAGAGTAGAGTAGAGTGGCATAGAATGCAGTGGCAAAGAGTAGAGTGAAGTGGCTTGCAGTGCTGCAGAGTAGATTGGCATAGAGTGCAGTGGCGTAGAGTGTGTTGGTTTTGAGTAAAGTGGTTTAGAGTGCATTGGTGTGGAGTGGCATGGAGTGCAGTGGCTGGAGTGCAGTGGCTAGAGTGCAGTGGCATACAGTGGCATTGAGTGAAGTGGCGCAGAGTGCAGTGGCATAGAGTAAAGTGTTGTAGAGTGCAGTGGTGCGGAGTAGACTAGAGTGGATTGCCGTAGAGTGTACTGGTATAAATTGCAGCGATGCAGAGTTCAGTGGTGCTGAGTGCCATAAAGTAGAGTGGCAGAGAGTGTAGTGTTGCAGAGTATACTGTCGTAGAGTGCAGTGGTGTATAGTAGAGTGACATGTAGTGCATTGGCGTAGAGTGCAGTGGCTCAGCGTAGAGTGGCTTACAGTGCAGTGGCACAGATTAGAGTGGTGTAGAGAGCAGTGGGGTAGAGTACAGTGGTGCAGAAAGAATAGAGTTGCGTAGAGTGCCGTGACACAGAGTAGAATAGAGTCAGGTAGAGTGCAGTCACAGAGTACAATGGCGCAGAGTATAGTAGCGTGTAGTGCAGAGTAGACTGGCGTAGAGTGCATTGGTTTTACGTAAAGTGGTGCAGAGTGCATTAGCATAGAGT
Source organism: Calotriton arnoldi (assembly GCA_963921515.1). Taxonomy (NCBI): domain Eukaryota; kingdom Metazoa; phylum Chordata; class Amphibia; order Caudata; family Salamandridae; genus Calotriton; species Calotriton arnoldi. The sequence goes on along the minus strand of CAWUFW010001520.1, from coordinate 689,600 downwards.
ACAGTGGTGTAGAGTGGTGCATAGTAAAGTGGAGTGGCACCGAGTGCAGTGGAGCTGAGTGCAGTGGCATAGAGTAGACTGTTTCAGAGTAGAGTCCAGTGGTGCAAAGTAGACTGGCGTGGCATAGAGGGGATTGACATAGAGTGCACTGCCATACAGTGAAGTGGCACAGAGTAGAGGGCATTAGCGTAGAGTGCAGTGGTATAGAGTGCGGTGTGACAGAGTAGGGTGGCATAGAGTGGAGTGGCGTGGAGTGGTGTAGAGTGCAGTGGTGCACAGTAGAATAGTGTGATGTAGTGCACTGGCATAGAGTAGAGCAGAATTGTGTAGAGTAGAGGCGTAGATTGGGGTGGTGCAGAGAACAGTGCAGTGGAGTGGTGCAGAGTACAGTGGAGTGGGGTAACAGAGTATATGCATGGTATGGTAGCATTCTGCCATTACAGACAAAACATCTTCAATTGAAATGATAATTACATTTGCACTCATACAGTTTTACTCATAGAAGTATACAGCATACGAACGATAATGTGTGGAAATTTCAGCACCCAATGTATTGATTTGATCGTCAGCACAGTTCATTTGCAGACATTTAAATTTTGGTGTGTGCTAGGAAAAAAAACATTGTAAAGCCTTTCTTAACTAGACCCCAGTAGCCTGCATGATTCGCACACAAATATTCTCATTTTGAAGTAAAAGAAAGAAAAATAAACTCGAAGCTCCCTGGAAGAAACAGCCTGACATTTGACCTCTGTCTTTGAATGCATAGCAAATATGACAAGATAAGAACAAGATTTAAAGGCCAGTTTACAGAAAGCGAGTTTGTCCAAGAATACAGAAAACAAGGTTTGGGCAACAGGAGGGATGAACTCGAGCTGGGCAGCCTAAAGCCAATAAAGCCAGCAAATAGAAACCCACAAAATGTGAGTTACAAACCACACAGCCATGGTAAGCAATGGACGGAATACATTCCTAGGTCAACTTTCTGAATGTCCCCAAGATGTCTTTAGCAAACCAGACAGCTGTGGACCTAAAAACGGATAAGGTGCTGGTTGAAGCCATTAATGTTCATTTCATTCTGGAAGTGAGTTAGAACAGTCTGTTAGATCTGATTAGGAATGGTGTTACTGTTATGTTGCAGGAAGTCTCCATTTAGTCATTTTGTTTTTTGCGTTCTCTTGATTAGAGCTTGCCACCATGTTGTTTTGGGTGCTGTTTAGACCACCAGAGAGCTTAAGCATCTTTTCCAGGTATGTTGGAGGGCTTTAGATTAAAAGTCTGAAAGTGACGTATCAGACTCTAACATATAGGTAGGTGGGCAGAGGAGTAAGTAGGGTTTTCTGATGTTATTTTGAGCATTTTGAGTCCCTTGACCAATCTGGCTGCAGAATTGAGGATACTCGTCAAGGTGATCACAATGAAAGATAAGACAGTGCCATGAAGATGTGAGAGGACTATGGCTTGTACAGCACTTATGACATCTGAATCAGAAAAAAAAAATCCTTGATTCACACTATCTCACACTGTCCTGATCTCTAGATGAGATAATCATTGGGCGACACATTTGAATGCTGGTAACACTCTGTGGCTCACATCATAGCCTTGTACTATTAAGCTGTTTGAAGCATCTTTAATATGAAGGCAAGTCCCGAATGGCACAGTCAAATACCCTGGAAGCTTCCGACATGCTGTTGTGAGCTTGTGATATACAGACGATTTACTCTCATTAACCACTGAGGAGGTCTAGTAGACAAGACCGGATGAAACATGTTGTAGTAATTGACGCAAATCCGGTTTAATTTGCTTAAAGTTTATTGGAGAATCCAGTTAACAGCAGCAGCCTACAGCAGGTTACCAAATACTGACCATTCCTAGAACTCCTCAAACAGATGCCATTCTACAGCATCATAGCCTACATCTGAAGGGTTCTACATTCCACAGATCTCCCCCTTTAATATCCTTAAAAAAAAAACTGCGAACTACAAATCTTAAATACAATACCACAATATACGAGTATTATAAACATATGAGGAAAGTATACTATAACTTACAAGAAGAAAGAAATAATAAAGCAACACACTATTCTCATCTTGTGTGTCATAAAGCAATACACTATTCACTTCCTGTGTGAGACACCTTACATAAATCTCCAAAGCTCCATTCTCTCCCATCATCCAATTTGTCTACCGACCCCTTAACTTGTATGATCTTTCGGGGTTGGGAAAACTTGCTCTCACCCTTCTTCACAAAACCTGCTTTCTTCACCAACACCCAATCACCACACTTCTTATCCAAATTCTTCACTCCCTTCCGATTGTCATAATTAAACTTGTTGCGCCATTGACAATCATAAACTCCAGATCTCATTTCCTCACGCTCTACCCACACTTGATTCTTCCCTTGAAGCCACATCGGTGATTCCTTAGTTGCAGGCTCCCTACCTTTCAATGCTATAAATGGAGAAACACCTGTGACTGAATGGGGAGTCACCCTATGGGCCCACATCATTTTCTGTAATTCCTCCTCCCACGGCAAACCATTCGCCCAAGAGAGCTGTATATTTTCCATAATAATACAATTCACCCTCTCTACAAGTCCATTTGCTTGTGGCCGAAACAAGGCTACCCTGTCATGTCTGATTCCAAGTCTTGCAAGAAAATCTGCCATTTCTGAGGAAGTCAATTGGACTCCATTGTCTGTAACCAGAACTCTAGGTACTCCTTCTTCAAGAAACACTTCTTCAAGAAACTTCACAACATTCCCAGTAGTGATCTGTCCCATGGACTTACATGTGAACCATTTACTGTGATAATCCACCAATACAACCACAAAGCGATGATTGCTGCCCAACTTATCTATAGGTTCCAACAAATCCATGGCCAATTTTTCCCATGGTCGAGCTGGTAATTCCATGCATTTCAAAGGAGGCTGCCTAACCACTTTCAACTTATCACTATTACTACACGCATGACAATCCCGAACTACATCTTCTGCAGCTTTATCCATCCCTGGCCACCAAAAAGACTGCCTTAACCTCCTCTTTGTCTAACTCCTTCCCAAATGCCCTCCATGAACAATCTTTAACAACCTTGCTCTCAACAAACTAGGTGGAACAATACGATCCCTTCTCAATACTTTATCACCTTGAATGCTAAGCTCATCCTTCACCGATAAATACCGTTTTACCACCTCGTCAATCTGACCAAGATCTTTCCAACCACCTACAATAGGTCTCACCAGTCCCTCATATTCCTTGTAATTTTTTGTAGCTTCTTTCCACTCTTCTTGTCTAATCGCAAACTCTCCAGCAACACAAACTACCTGATCTTCCATAATCTGCATACTAGATTTATCTTCCACAGGCATTCTTGACAAGCAGTCAGCAATCACATTTTTTTTTCCACGTACATATTCTACAACAAAATTGTATTCCATTACAGATAATAGCCATCTTGAAATGCGAGGTGTCACACTTCCTTCTGAACCTCGACCACATTTAAAAATATGAACAAGGGGTTTATGATCGTTTTTCAAAACAAATGGCAAACCCCACAAATAATACCTAAAATGAGTCATTCCCCAGCAACAAACATAGGGGCCGATTCACAGAACTAATCTGAGATAAAATCCTAAACTTACTACTTTTGGTATTCACAAAAGGCATTTAGTAGTAGTAAAGTTAGGAGTCCTAACTTTACTACTACTAAATGCCTTCTGTGAATACCAAAAGTAGTACGTTTAGGATTTTATCTCAGATTAGTTCTGTGAATTGGCCCCTAAGGCTTCTCTTTCTATGGCAGAGTAATATCATTCTGCACCTTGTAGCCTGCGTGATGCAAACCCAATAATTCTTTCACCTTCATCAGTCATTTGCATTAAAACCGCCCCAAGCCCAACATTGCTAGCATTTGTTATCACTATGGATTTTCTGTTAGATTAAAAATGGCCCAGCGATGGACCATGGGCGAGGAATTGTTTCACACTTATAAAGGCATCTTCACACGCAGGATCCCATTCAAACATGCTTCCTTTCTTTAGAAGTACTCTCATAGGTTCCACCACATCTGCAAATTTTGGTACAAATTTCGAGCAGTACTCAGCAAGCCCTAAAAATGATTTCAACTGTTCTTTGTTGACAGGGCGGGGAGCATCCTCAATTGCTTTTACAATGCTTGTCTTAGGTCTAATACCATCAACTGATATTTTATGTCCCAAATAGTTAACCTGCCGCAACCTCAATTGGCACTTTTCCTTCTTAATGGTTAACCCATGGTTCGCTATTCTTTTTAATGCTTCCTCCATCAATTCATCATGATCTTCAAACGACTTTCCCACAACCATAATGTCATCTTGGAAGCATAACACCCTTTGCATTCCTTCAAAAATGTTTTGCATTATCCTTTGAAAAAGAGCAGAAGCCGACACCAGTCCAAATGGCATTCTGCAGTACCGAAATGCTCCTAGTGGTGTAACAAAAGAGGTTAACGGCTGTGAGTCAGGATGTAAATTTACTTGATGATAAGCTGAGGACATGTCTAAAACACTAAACATACAACAACCCCCCATCTTGCTCAACATTTCACCAATATTCGATAGCGGCTGCCTTTCCACCCATATGTTTTTATTAAGATCCCTCAAGTCAATGCATAGACGAATCTTATTTCCATCCTAGGGAGCGACCACAATGGGAGACAACCATTCTGATGATTCTATAGGCTCTATGATGTTTGCTTTTGATAGATTGTTTAGTTCTTGTTGGAGTGGTTCTCTCATCATATAAGGTATGGTTCTTACCTTATGCACAACAGGTGTAGCATGTTTCTTGAGGATAATCAGATGAGAAAATCTCTTTAACACACCCAATTCCTCTGAAAAAACCTGAGGATATTTTTCCATAAGCTTTTTCCCCCACTCATTATCCACATCACTCTTTGCTGTTACATGCTCAATCACCGGTTCTACAATCATGACTGGTTCCGTGGCATTGGGGTCAAGCACAATGTTTAAGTCCTTCTGGTGTTGCCAGCCCAAAAGGTCTGAACCTTCATTGGTCACATAGATCCTTCCATGCACCTCATTCTGATTAAAAATAATGTCCATCCATTGCATTCCCACCATGTTGATCTTTGTTCCACCATACCCCACAGCCCTCACATCAGATTGTTGCAAGTCCTTAATCTGTGCACCCAATTCCTATTGATATGTTTCTTTAGATATTAGAGTAAACAAACTCCTGAATCAGCTAATAACTTGACTTTTCTTGTACCCAAGGTGATCTCACAATGAGGTTTCTCCAATTTCTCCGTACTTTCTTCCCTTATCTTCACTTTACTTGCACAATTCCCTTCTTGGAAAGCAATTCCGTTTTCGTCATTTATGGTAAACATTTTTATGTTTTCTACTCCTACTTTTATATTTTCCACAGAATTGCCTGCCTGAGTAGAAGTCTACAGCTCCACTCCATTTATTGTTAAAAATATCTCCTCACGTTCTTCACCCTTGTCTTCAACTTCCTTGACACTCGTGATCTATGTCTACCCCTTTGACCTACAGGCTTTTGCTAAATGCCTTCCTTTCCCACATGATCTACATGTAGCATTTCTCGCTCCACAGGCAAAACTAGAACTTATGTGTCCAGGAGACCCACATCTATAACAAGTTACAGTTCGCCTATCATCAACTCTTGGTGGTGCAGACTCACCACGTCTACTAGGCTTCTTATAGATTTCCCTCTTGACTTCCTTTACTTCAACTGGCAGTTCCTTTCCCATGGTCACTGCAGCACCTTTTCCTTTGTCAATCTCCTTCATCCATAAGGTTATGTGTTCCATACTTCTGGCAATTTGTATGGCTTCCTCCAAACTAGGGTCTTTTGATAGTTTTTCTTTTACTTTTTATTGTTTGTGCACTTCACTATTTGATCCCTTAGTAAAGAATCAACCAGATTTTGAAATTCACATGTCACTGCTAAACCATGCAAAGAGGCAACATAGGTCATAATGTCCTCATCTTGCTCCTGTATTCTGCAAAAAAACTTATGTCTTTCAAAGACTACATTCACCTTAGGTGTAAAGTGTTTCTCCAACATTTGCAGGGACATGTCATATAGATTCATTGGTTGACCATTTCCCATGCCTAGCAATATTTTAGGCAAATCATCATAAATCCTTCTACACCAAGATGATGCAAAAGTATAGCTTGTTTGCGTATAGGACCATATTTGTCCCCCCCAATTGCTAACAAATAAGTGAAAAACATATTTTTCCATCACTTCCACGGAATAGAAGGTTCACCAGGAACTGGCAAAAAACTGGGAGGTGCTGACATACTTTGTTCAGACATACCTGCAAAAAATGTCAAATTAACAAGCCTAAACAATTAATCAACACAACAATCTAATATAACAAGCTGAAACAACAAGTTAAAAATAACTAACTAAAATAATTGTTGTTTTGAATAATTATTTAAAACAATGACCCAAAACAACAAAATATCTCCAGAAGTTTCAACTCTTGTAGGTTTTTCCCAGGTTTTCAACTTGCATTTTGTGCAGTTTTGAAAGGAAAAAGTCTGTCTACTATTTCCATGCACACAGAGTGAGTCCTTCTTCAATTTCTCTCAACAATACGACTTTCAGGAACAGCAGGACATGGTGTCAGACTGTGTAAGTAAAGTTTGAATATGTTTTGATACTAGGCGCAGCCTTGTTCCTTAATATCTTTGTTTGTGGATTTCTGCCTCTAAATAATTTTGGGTTCCTTGATCTATACGGGCTCAACATGGGCTTGGGCACGTAACGAGTAAAATCGATAATTGGCAGCTGCGTGCGAAACTGAACACACAATACAGCGCGCACTGCGCTCGTGCCTCAGATGATTCAGCCTTCTTGAACGCACGAGCACTACGTAGAACACAACGTAGAGCAGAATACAGCGTGTCCTGCCCTCATGCCTCAGATGATTCAACTTAATTGAACGCACGAGCACTACGTGGAGAGAAGCTGTTGCTCGGCGACACACTGTGACGAACACAACCACAATGAATAGCGCAAATGGCTGTACACGCACTCTGTAATAAGATGCAGCATCAGTTGCTATGAGACACAGCAATTCAAATAACTCAGATCAGGTTCTTTAACGTTACGGCCCGATTTCCTCCCAAAAGATTATATAAAATTAAAACGAAGGGGAATAACAGAAGCACCCGTCAGATAGCCCAAAATACATATAAATCACAGTTCGCCGATTTCCACAAAGTGACAAGGCTTCTTAATAGCGCTATTTCAGTATATAGCGGCGTTCCAGAGGTGAAGGCTGTTTATTCTTCCTGCCCTCTGCGCAGGACCAACACGTTGCCAAAATTTGTAGTAATTGACGCAAATCCGGTTTAATTTGCTTGAAGTTTATTGGAGAATCCAGTTAACAGCAGCAGCCTACAGCAGGTTACAAAATAGTGACCATTCCTAGAACTCCCCCCACAGATGCCATTCTACAGCATCATAGCCTACATCAGAAGGGTTCTACATTCCACACGTGTTGGCTAGAAGTCTTCTCAATGAAGAGAGCAGAATGAAGACTACTTGTTGGAAGAATCTTGACAAGATGACCCAGTTGTTGCTCTTTAGTTTAATTGCAAGGACTTTTTTTTATTGTATTTGGGTTTGACCTGAAACGGTTGTGGTTATTGCTTGAGCACCTTGAGCACTGTTTGTAATCTAATTTAGTATATTCAGGCAGATTATTTGCACTGACATTATTCTGGCCACCTGCATTACTTTCCAAGATATTTTTTGTGGGGTTCTGGCAATCAGGCTGGGAGGACTGACTTGACATGCAATACTTCAGGAGACTCTTTGTGGCTAGGTTGGACATGTAGAGGGAAACATTGGTATAGTACGCACTGAGATAGGACATGGCACTTGTTTGCTGTTTCTTGTTTGGTGTTTATTTATAGTTATGGTTTCATATACAGAATATATCTTGTATGTTTGTTGAACATATGTCAACTCGATGAGGCTGGATAACCTGTACGTTACTCTTCTGCTAAGCTTCGTATTGTCTATGTCGACCGAAATGTTTAATAAAACATATTTAAAAAAACATTATTTGAGCCTTCTGTGCATCACCTTTTTGTTTTTCTTTTGAAGACCGGGAATCAAGCCAAAAACCCATGAAATGTTAAGCTGTGGCTAAAGACATACTCAAGATTGGTCCTTCTATATCCTGCACTGCTAAGAGTACCTGTAATACTTGTTATACTCAGGGAACAAGTCCTAAAAAAAGAAGTGGGGGGACGCTCCAAGTTAGGTGGTGCCACCGGAAGTGACGTCACGACAGGAAGTGACGTCACGAAATTTGCCGGTCTCCGTCTGAAATGCGTGAATACATACAAGATACAAGTAGAGGTATAATACTACAATAAGTGGCAGTCTCTCAAAACACAAGAACACACTATACACAGGACCCATTCCTCGGCTCACACGGTTATTACAGACTCGGGCCGTAGGCACTACGGGCATCTGTCGGGGTCCCTGGAAGTGACATGCTCGGCGTGTTGACAGCGCAGCTCCTTGAAGCCTTGGCGCCTCGGCTGTGCTCTGAGAAAGGCTGGCAAGGGGAGGGCGCCAGGTGGAAGGGGAGATTAGTCTGAGCCTCGGGTGCATTTGAAAGGCTATCATTCGCGCGCAGGTGCAGACTCGGGTACCTGTTCCATCTTTTGGGCAGGGGGGACGGCGTCCACCCGGTAAAAACCCGGTAAAATAAGTGGGGGGATGCCGTCCACCCGCGTGGTACCCCGACTCGAGCCCTGGTTATACTAAAGCACTTAAACATAGGCGTTTTGAAAACCTACACTGAAATATATGTGCACAAAAGTGTAACATTATAACTCTCTGACTGTGAAAGTGGGAATTGTACACCCTTAGGACGCACTTAGAGAGGCAGGAATTCCACAACATATACAACTTTAGCATGAGGTGTGGAATTTTTGGTGTTTCTGGGACTGGAACCCTATGTAAATTGGCGAGCACCACCACAGTTGTATGTTTGTGGGTATTCACATACCTTTTGCAGATTGCTTCACATCCTGGAAATACGCAGACTATTATTTGCTCCTGTCAAGGGCAGCAGTAATTGCATTTCAAGGGCAGAAAAGAAGAGGTGCATCTGCAACACATGAACACCTGTGCAATTTTTCATCCATGCGAAGTTCTGTATGCGTACATTTTACACATCAGGGTGCTCGTGAAAAGCTAAGGCTGAGACAGATCTCCTGAAGTACTACTGAGATTTTTTGTAAATCTTTAAAAAGGCAAACTTTTGCCCTCAGTAGTAGTACTAAAGGTGCAGATTACCGATGTTTCCTATGCCTATTTGTAAATCATGTCCTAGGAACATGGCGGCCATTTTCAATGCACGCTCCTTTGCACTAAAAATGGTTCATGATCACGCCCTATAATTTTACAGAGCAAAATGGTGGCGTCGATTCAGTCTAGCCATTGATAAAATGTAAAACTGCAAAAAATGGAATACATTATTTGCGAAAGTACACTCTCATAAATATGATGTTTTGAATCCCAGACAGTGCATGATCTATTGCAGCTCTTTCTGAAACTCGCACATTCCTTTTAGAAAAATAAAGTATATAATAAAACGGGTACCAAACAGAAGGCCTTCCTAGTTTAAATAATTGAGGGCAGCTACTGGACTGTATGAGCTGTCACAGTCAGTCTTATAAATATTCTAACAACCGTATGCCCAAAATAGCAGGCGACTGTCAGTGGGAATCAGCGGGTAGAACTAAAGAATAGCTGCTTATTTTATATAAACCCACTGCGGTTTTCAAATTATTTGCATGCATTATCATGGATTTTAGAGTTGTTAGGGCTGCTTTTATCCTTTTAATGTACTTGAAATGGTTTTATTGATATGCAATGGTTTTAATTAACTATGCAATAAAAATAAACTCAAAACTTACATGCATTATGTATCTGGTTTGCGGACACATTTTGTTTTTGCGTCAGCTAAGAATATTTTCATTTAAAAGGATAAGCAAAATAAGACATGGAAACAAAGGGCGTTGGATGTCCCTATAATCTTTGATTGTTTTTGTACTACAGTAGATTTCAGACTGGCATGTAATTAATTCTGAATTGTAATGGTCTTCTATTTTCTTGCTCTGTAAATTTTGAAGTGCCACAGGTACAATAATGGGCAATATGCCCTGCCTAGTTCTTCAAAACTAGGGTTGACATAGGATTTCCAAAGGACATGTTTTCTTATTTTCACATCGGCACTTTGCTGCTGCAACAGACAAAACCTGCCCGGGGCAAAGAACCTTAAATGTAATAATACAATTTATTAGTAAACGGTTCCTATGTATGTGATTATCAATGCTGTCAAGTAGAGCTTGAATGTAAATGTATTCTCGTGTGTTCTTTGCGCGCTGAATCTGCCTCAGGGAGCATTTTTCGCATGACGAGGTTCTGACTCATTACAGTGTTTCACATTTCAGTGTCATACAGTCACCTTTACAAAGTTAGCCCACCCCATCACCTCCCTAATGAGGGTGGGTCTTACACATAGCGTAGGCTGCTTCATTGGTAAGTTGATGTTTGGTTGGAACAAGGGCAGGTGTTTGATTAAAACCACTACTATATTGTGTTAGTCTGAATGAGACTGGAAGCAGAAGTTTTCGAACATCCGCTTCAACAGGAGCAGCCCGTGCAGGTAAGAGCGGTGAAGCCGGGTTGGGGGGGGGGGGGCCGTTTCAAGCTGGGCCTCCGGCTACATAGCCAGCGCTGATCTAAATCACAGACTTCTTGGTACTTTGAGAGTCAGAAAGACTTTTGCGACCCATTCTGATTTGCAAAGAGAAGGGATGCCTTAAAGGGGGCAGTCACCTTCCTCTTTGCGATTCGGAATGCCATGTATTAATGATTTGCAACCACAACTGCGGACACAAACCATTAAATAGATTCAGACATCTGACTTGTATCCGATTAAGGGGCAGGGGTGCTTTAAAAAAAAAATGTTGATATGCACAGTGAGTAAGAACACAGGGAAAAAGCCTGCTGTCCCAAGAAGGCCTCCATCCCTTCAAAGGCAAAGACATGCATTCACAGGGGGTTTAAAATGCCTCCTGCATAATTAATAAGGTAAGAGGTTTTGTATGGTTAGTACATTAGTTCCATCACAAATTGAAGCTCAGGTCACAAACCCATCAGTGTGCAAAAAACAACTGATTTGCGACCTTATTGAGCACTAATTAAAGCAACACTACCAATTTCTGAACTTTTTTGATTTTTATAGTTTATTTTATATGTACATTTCGGTGAAAATAGCACAACTGGCAATGCCATTTTGGACATTATTAAGTCGTCTGAATAAGAGTTATGTCAATAAATCTTATGTTTTAAAATACGTGAGTCCGATCAGAAGGAGCACAATGGGAAATTGTTATTATATATGTTACATGAAACATTATGGATTAAACCTGCACCCTCAAATAATGGTTGAACCTCCTAAGGCTAACATCAGAGACAAACCCCACTTTTTGTGCCATATCTAAATTTCCACTTAGCCCTTATCACAGACCTATCTATAATTATGGCCAGGAAAACCAGCTCACTTTCTCCCCAAGGAGCCAAACCTTGTGCTACAGTTATTCTCAAGATGGTACTTTTTGGATGTAGATCAAACGAATATGAAATGGACTGCGTTAGAAAATAGATTGCCAATGAGTATCAAGATGGGGAAAAGACCAAGACATCTGCATCCAGTCTTCAAGATTAGAATTTAAACCGAGTACAGGAGGATAAAATATTTACGTATTTTTAAGAAGAACTGGCATTTAATAAAAAAAGAGGTTGTATGTCAGATTACTGTACACAGAGATATTGTCTGATATGATTATTATTCCAATATTGAGGACAAATGTTTATTAAGCCAATATGCTGAAAACATTTTGCTATTACACCTTGGGAAAAAAAACACAGGCTGTAGAATTGCATATATTAAAGAATGCTTCAATAAATACTGCTATGATTAAAACAGGCTATGTTTTTCCATTTAAGAGACATCATTTCTATTCCAGGCTCTTTTTTGAGTTTTATACTGATAGAAGGCTGGCTTATGGTGTCAAAACAGAGCCGTATACACAATTGTCCCAAACTAGTATACAGAATTTACAGATAAACAATTGGCAATCAAAATCCTTTGTCCCAAAAATATCTTCTGCGTTGACGGTACCACATGGACTAGCAATTTAAAAGACATTTTTCCTGACTGCCATCTGTAGAGATTTGCAGCAAAATAGTTATAAAAAATATATTGTACCAGCAGCGGATTCAGAATGCACTGGGGCCATAGCAAAGCGTGTAATGTAGCACTTAACAGGGGCATTTAAACGTACAGATTTGATCATAAGAAAATATAGATGACCTTGAATCCTAATAGTGGTATAAGCAGAGGTAAGGAATTATAAAACCAACCAACCTCAAACCAAGCAGGAAGACTGAATAATAACAAGCATTTGCAATGCAATAGGTCTCGCAGTTGTGAGAGTTTGAGCTATTGGCATTGTAAATGGCAATGCCTTTTATTTACGTGTTGGTTGTTAAAACATAAATAAAAGGCATTGTCATTTACAATGCAAACACAAATGGGGCTACCCCTAGTGGGGAATTTCTACAGGTCTTCTCAGAGATGCATGTAAAGTAGGATCATCTCACAAAAAGTGTAGGACTAGCTTTGTTCTTTAAATTCTTGACCTGTATTTAGGTAAACAGGCTACTCGCTACCTTTTGTAGCCATGTGCCCCTTCCCCTTAAGAGATAGAGCAAGAGCGTATCTATCTATTGCTGCACTACACAAGTCCAGGCATTTGCCTGACCGGGTGTAGTGTATTTGACGCACATGCACGTTAGTAGCGCATTTCGGAGTTTCGCTCTTTCTAATTGTTTTTCCGGGAGTAGAGCTGGATGAGGACACATGTTCTCTTCACTCGGGACGCGAGTAACGCCTCCCCTTCCTTTTTTCGATCACGCCTACCCACTTGGTCGGTTCCATATCGAGATCATGTTGGAGGCTGGCTAACCCCTAGGCCCTGTGCCTCTAGTTCCCATCCCTGGTTAAATACCAGGGCTAGTGTGAATCAATTGTCATTTACAATGCCAATAGCTTAAACTCTCGCAAATGCGAGACCTATTGCATTGCAAATGCTTGTTAGCTAAGCGTCTAATCACACGTAAATGGAAATCTCCCATTCCCTTTCTACTTACTGCTTGGAAGAGCTCTGTGATTGCTTGGGTTCAGGCGGAAAGTGTCCCCTTCCACAAGGAGGGCACACTAGGATTTCATAAATACCCCTTGACTAATTGTTGCGACACCACACTGGCAAACTTCCAGACAGCTACTCACCCACCGGCAGACTTCTCCACTTGACACACACTAATGGTTACTGCTCTATATAAGCCAGCCATGTGTGACGAACATCCCTGAATGCCTCGTAACATTCAGTTGTACCGTCATTCAGACTTCTGTACCACACACTGGGCGCTGTCTCAGCGCGCAAAACTGAAAGCGCGGTGGGAGCGCACGAGACGCCGTGAACGTGCACATCGGCTGTCCCGGCGTAAGCGGAGGATCGCCGGAGAAGACACGCTGTTTATCTGCGCTGAGGCTCCGAGTCTGAATCGGAGGCTGAACTGTCCTTGAGCCTGGCACGCTCGCAGCACGGCGAGCATGACGGCGGCCGCATGGGCTACGAGGTACACCGAGCACCCTGTGAGCTCTGGGGACACGCTGCAGGGCATCGCGCTGAAGCTTGGCGGAACGACGGTAAGGAATGCGGGGGGAGAGTAGCTGTAGGGAGAGGGCGTCAGTGTGTAGTCGTGGAGGAATATGGTGGGGGTTGGCAGATGGCGCATGGCTGGCTGACACTGGAGGGGGTGCAAGGACAGCTGGGCATTGTAGATTTAATTATGCGTGCACAGCTCATGTTTTGCGGCTGGCGAGGACGGAAGGGGGACAGGAGATGTGCACATCGCGTGTCTGTACGTGCGTGTTCACAATTGCAGTCCGTCCTGCGCGTGCACATCTCCTGTCTCCCTTCCAAAGCAAGTCAGTAACAATAGATCTCGCTAGCGACAGCGCTTTCGCGCTGCGTCGCCAGGGGAGACCTAAAAATGACACAGTAAATTTTAACATAACCAGACATATTGGTGCTGATACCTTTCAACTCAGATAAAATTTTCAAACATGCCTTTGACCATTTGAAAGACACTTCATGCTAAAAAAGGCATAAAATACACGAAATAGAATACAAATAGATGAAAAATTAACATTTTCATTAAAGCAACCCACCTTATTATTAGAAACAGCAGAAATGACAGTGCTGAAACATATGTGTGACTTAAATGGATGGTGGAGGATAATAGAGTTTATAAAGCACCAAGGAATTTCAGATTACATGAATCCCCAGATATAGTTTTGTATAGCCAATTTTAGGGGATGATGGCAGTGAATTCACTAATGCACTGAAAATAATAATATGTGCATGTTCCAGTGCTGAATTTGTAAAAGAATTAGTGTCAGTGCCCAAAGCTCTGCTCTGGCAGTGCTAGTTAAATAGTCGTGCAGAATAGCAAGGCTACATAGTGTTGAATTTACCTCCTGACCCTTTATCCCACTACCAAACACTGCTGGTCCTTTATCTCACTTTTGCCAGCCTCTGCTTTCTCTTTTTGTGAAGGTTTTTCTGTCTTTCTCTTCCTCCTTCCTTCCTGTTTGTGTGCTTTTCTCTCTCTTGCTTGCGGTCAATATTTGAGGAGGAAAGATAAGTGCTGCACCCCATAAATGACTGCTGTTTGACTTCAAGAGCAACCACCGGCTAAGATTAAGCACTAGCTGTACCACAATGCAGCATTCTTGATCGGTAAAATCCTGTATGCCCTCAAATATGTCTAGAATGTTTTCTTTCGTTGCTTGGACCATCAGAAGAATGTTCTCAACATGAAGTTTAAGGATGGAAGTGGCAACCATAGGAGGTCTTATCTGGTCCAAGCTGCAGATAAAAACAAGAAGGGGCGCAGTAAAAATGCAAATAAGGTAGGAGTTACAGGGCATCCCTGCAGACTGCCTTTCAGCTCATATTTTTGTTATCAATAATTTGACAAACACCCATCCATTGGAATAGGTGAATGTGGCCATGCTCACTTCATAAAACCTTGCTCCCCCAAGGCTACCTATTCTGTATGATCAGGACCACAGGATAAGCGTGGAACATGGGGTGGGGGTGTGCAGGGATTTGTCATCAAGTAATTAGGAGCATGTCAACTGAATGTGGATTTCGCCCCCCTCTTCTCCTTATTTGGATATTATGTTTGGATTTATGAAGACACAACTCTGCTTCAACTCCTCCATGTGGTTTGTCTTCAACTACTGATTAGTAAGATTATTGCTTGGACCTTGACTTTGATAGGCTCTTTGTCAGTTTTAACTGACTCCATGATGCCCACCAACATACATAGCACAGATTTTAGACCATCCTTTACTGGCTCTACAAACTCAATTTTGACACCACAAAATAAAGGCCTTACTTACAATGGATACATGAATTTACCGAAGCAGGATCCCATGGATCTGATGCTAGTGGCCATGGGAACTATAAACATTCAGTCTCATCAAATATATACCAGGTTAACAAGTCTAAGAAATCAATTGCTCATCACCATTCATCATGGTTTGCCTCTAGGTGCATGCCCTGTGGTCTCTTTTAACCAGCCTGCACAAGTTAACCAATGTGAAAGGTATTGTGCCATTAAAAGAAGCTAAAAGGCACCCTCCTCACAAGTGAGGCAACCTGATTACACTTTTCAAAAACCTAAAAATCAAATGAAGCGTAGGGTTGCACCAATCTGTGTATTCTACTTCTTTATCTAACACCCAAACCTTAAGTGTCAACACAGTAACTTCGATGTAATCATATGCATATATGGTTTATTCAATGTAGTAGTAAGTGTGTTTATAATGGTAAGTCAATGCAATGGTGTTTATGTTGTGGGTTGCACCATTATGGTTATTAAGAAAAACTAGGTTCATGTTCTTGTCTTACTTTAATAAAGTAGAATAGTGGTTCTTAATCTTTTCACTTCTTTGGACCCTATGGAATCAATACTGAAAGCTGGGGACTTTGACTAAGCTGTTTCAACGATTTGAACAGAAACACAATATGCCAAAAATACAGAAGCAAGTATACATCAAACAACCATAGCTATTCATTTCCTTTTTCTGCTCCTACTGCATACCAGTGCTTAAATTGAGGCCACCGGGGGCGTGGTCTGGCCACATAGCAAGATGGCCACTTAATTCCGGAGTTCAGCGCTGTGAGGAGCCCCGGACGGCGGCGTGAGGGCTTCCCGGTAACCTTATACTGGCTTGAGCCCTGACATCGGATGGCGAATTTGTCAGGGATTGATTGGCGACAGACCCGCTGACGGCAGATTCCCTCAGGCAAAATTTCATTGAGGGGAGCTTTGAGAGATCCTGCGAGCGGAAGATGGCGGCCCATGATGCATGCACGGAGCTGTTGTGCTGACCTTGTGAGGTATTTGCATCGCAAACTTAGACTCACTGGCAACCCTTAAGCTGAGTCCCGCTCCTCCTGGCTGCATTTTGAAGTGCGGTATCTCGGTCCGGCTTCTTTTCCTGGAGTGAAGTTTACCTCAGGTCTCCCACGGAGTTGCGACATTCCTGAAGTAAATTAAGATGGCCGCCTATGACAAGCGCAAAGAGCCGTTGCGAAGACTCAGTGAGGTATCTGCGCTGTGACTCCAGGCTTTTCAGCAACCTCGAAACAGAGTCTCGCTCCTTCTGGCTGTTTGGTGAAGTGCAGTGTCTTGACCTGACTTCTCCTTATGACGAGATGGTCTGCGGTGTTGTCGGGCCTCAGGGGCCTTCTTTATTACCTCAGACCCCTTACTGGGCTGTGATTGTCGATGTCCTCAGAGTAGCCCCAACGATTGGAAATATTTTTAATTTTGCCACAATCACTTGTCAGACCCGCTCATGTGATCCAGGACCTCTACTTAATCATCATATTGACTTGCCATCCCAGTCCTCTTTTCTAAAAGAGAACTCATGTTCCTGAAAGAGGAAAAACCTATTTTTAAAAAAAAAGTAAAAGTACGTCTTGTTCAACATTAACAAGGTCTGCATATCAACGGTCTGTGTTTCACCTCAGGAGAGATCATCTGAGCCCGCAATGCCACGAAAAACTCACGCGCAACGAACAACGACATTGGCTCTGGTGGGTTTATTGAGTCTAGGGTTGCTACTAAAATTTAGGATTTATGAAGACCTCAACTATACAGAGTGTATTGTCAACTGTTTGCCCCGACAGATGTGGGGTCCAACGCTACAGCCTTGATCTCTCTTCTCCGTTAACAGGATGCCTATTTACCAGTAGTGAATGAGTTAGTGAGTGTGCTGATTACTGGCCCCTCTGCAGGTGGGCTTAGCAGGGGCCCTCTTGTAGGGATTTGCCCTAGATGAAAGCACATAGGAAGGGCTGACCACCATAGGACTGCCTTACGCTCTTAGAGGTCAGTATATACCATTACTGGCTCACATACTGGCTACTCCTGACTGCTGCCTCCGCAGATGGAATGATCCTCACTGGCAAGCATATATGGCAAAGAAGATAGTCATATCAGGAATCTGGAAACACGACAAGAAGTCGGATCATTGCTTGGCACATCCACTTACAGGGGCTGAAGAGATATCATCACATCAATACTCTCTCTTTTGCCCTTCCTAAGCGCATCAACGATCACTGATCACCACATAGTAGACATCAGTTGTGCGAAAGCAATTACGCATCAGAAGACTGACACAGAAGAGTCGGTGATGCCTTCTGGCAGGGCGTCTATTAAACCCGCTAGACAACTCCTCTTTTTGGAGGCTTTAAACTAGGGCCATCCAACCTCAGATACAAGTGGTGCCATCCCCTCGACTCAGAAACTATCTAACCCTACAATGGCAACCTCGACGGATTCCACCATGGAACGGATACTCCAGGAAATCTCTGCTGTGGGCCAACGGTTAGAGGGCATGGAGACCTCTATCTCTACTCTCAAGACTGAGATTAAATCTATCCGCACAGACATCATTGGATTCCAGAGCCGGATGGATGGCCTAACTAGGCCAGTGGTAGCGGTAGAGAACCGCCTTGATGTTATGTCAGACCAAGACCACGACCTTCTCTTCCTCAGGACCAAAGTAGTAGATCTGGAAGATAGAAGCCGTCTAGACAATGTCTGCTTTTTTGGCTTTCCAGAGAAAATAGAAGGCTCGAATGCCAAATCCTTTCTTAGAGAAGCCCTTCCAAAGCTCACAGGTCTTACTTTCGACCCACCTTTGGAGATGCAGAGAGCCCATTGCATCGGATTGCCCAACACAAGGAAAAATATGCGGCCACACCCGCTCATCGTCTACTTCCTATGCCATGAACAGGCCCGTTAATTAATCATAGTGGCTCGTATCCATGGTCCGTACTCATTCGAAGGTCATGAGATCAGAATGGCAGCAGATTTCTCGAAAGAAACTAATGACCGCCGCAAAGCTTTCCTTTCTCTTAGACCCCATCTACGACAGCTTGATATCAAATATTGGCTCTTTGAGCCTGCACGTCTGCGGATCACCAAAGATGGGATATCCAAGGAGTTCTTTAATCCAGAGGACCTGCGTTATTTCTTGGATAGTCTTTCTCCTCAAAATATGGAATGTACTGCGTCTCTACAAGAGTTTGGATCCCAACTCCTTTCATTCAACTCTACGATGCCCTCTGGTGGCCCCCATGTAAGCAAATACAAGGAGATGATGGACAGAGTGCTGAAACTTTTCAGACACTCACCGCCAGTCACAGATCTGGGTTGAATCCATCATCCTTCTTTATCTCACTTCGCCACCCCAGTTTGGACCCAGCCATATGCAAATTAGTCTTGACCCTGGGCCTCATGGGAACAGTCCAGCCCAAACTGCCAGGCCAGGTCCACACTGGACCGGAAACAAGCATCCTGGGACCGGTTTCGGGGTAACACCCCTCATCAGCCAGGCTAGCTTGAATCCAGTGTCAAAGTGAGCAAGGGACTCACGTCTGGGCATACCCTGCCAACTTAGGGCGAACAAAGCAAACACAAGGAGATGATGGACGGAGTGCTGAAACTTTTCAGACACTCACCCCCAGTCACAGATCTGGGTTGAATCCATCATCGTTCTTTAGCTCACTTTGCCACCCCAGTTTGGATCCAGCGATATGCAAATCAGTCTTGACCCTGTGCCTCATGGGAACAGTTCAGCCCGAACTGCCAGGCCAGGTCCTCCCTGGACCAGAAACAAGCATCCTGGGACGGTTACGGGGTAACACCCCTCATCAGCAGGCTAGCTTGAATCCAGTGGCAAAGTGAGCAAGGGACCCACGTCTGAGCATACCCTGCCAACATAGGGCGAACAAAGCAAACACAAGGACCCGATGTAAACCAGGCCAGTCCCAGAGTAGGGGATGAGACCCAGATCGACCTCTTCGCTCCCTGGGAGATCGAGCACAGGCCCTTCAGGCAGTGGCTGCCCTCACGAAGGAATGAGACCGGAACGAAATCACGATCTCCTCTAAAGACCTCTTCATCCGAGAAGGGTGTGTCCTGAACTGTGCCGACTGACCTCCCTACATTTATGAGAAGATGGACATTCGCTGCCTTGACATCCGCTGCAGAAGACGATTGGATGAGTACCTGAATACTTGCTTACTTTTTATGCATTACTTGCTATATAATGTTCCCCTTTTCCCTGATTCCCTCTCCCGCACCCCCCCTTCCTTTCTTAACATGTAGCTATGATAATGTTTAATTGTTCTCACAGCGTTTTGCAAAGCTTGTTTGATTGTACTCTCCTTATTGTAAACTTTATATGACACGGATTAGGACGACTGGCTATATACCTTAACTCCTGCTTACTTGTTATGCATAATTTGCTCTATCATGTTCATTTTCCTTTGATCTCTTATCGCACATCTTCCTCCTCCTAATATGTACTTATGATAATCATTAACTGTTATTACTATTTTATGCAAAGCTTGTTTGATTGCACTCTGTATATCGTAAAGTTTATATGACATAGATCGTCCCCTCTGAGAGAGGTTGGCCTGGTATATGCTGACCACTAATTAAAGTGGGCACCCTGTACCAGTCCAAACGACCCATATGATGTATGAGGTCAAAGATAACTTTTAGAAATCGAACCTAGTGGTAACTGTGGAGAGCAGCCTTCAGGCTTAATCTTGAAGGAATGTAAAGCAGCTTGTTTTACCAGAACATCACCTCCTATATTGACTAAATGAAAGGAGAACCACACAGTAGTTATATAAAAATATGTATTTATTTATATAACACTCACTACTATCCTCTACATGAGGATAGAACCAAAAGCACACAACACAAGATCAATAGAACAGTTGTAAGTAGCACAATACACAGTGGGCTCCAGGGGGAGACCAAACCATATACTAAAATAGTGGTATAACAGTCACGACTGAGATCAAGACAAGGTCTGGAGCACGTAGAATCGTTGGGACCCCAAGGAACCACCCAAGGTGAGTAGATAGGGACCCCACGGAGGACGGGTGCAGTGTGTGAACACGACCGCGGGCTCCATACAATTCTATGGGGAAGTCGCAGTTACACTTTTAAAGTTTAAGGACCCTTCTAGGAGGACTTCGAGCGAACCCTTTGGAACTTAAGAGTTTGAAGAGCCACCCCACCCGTGGATACCATAGTACCCGAGTTACCTATCCCAGGGGAGCCGGGTGCATAGGTCTAGAGTGGCGTCAGAAACTGCTGTCGTTCTTAAAGGAGGGCTGTGAACAAGTACTGCTGCCGTGAAGGTGAAAAGGGTCCGGTGGAATCCAAGCCTGGATTCGGGAAGGAAGGAACCTGAAAGCAGAGGGTACAGAGT
Source organism: Calotriton arnoldi (assembly GCA_963921515.1). NCBI lineage: Eukaryota > Metazoa > Chordata > Amphibia > Caudata > Salamandridae > Calotriton > Calotriton arnoldi. The sequence goes on along the minus strand of CAWUFW010001520.1, from coordinate 668,595 downwards.
CTGGGTCACTTCAGAGTAACCAGGGGCTCGGTAGACGAATGCCCACCGATGTCAGGTGCTTCAGGTGCGTAGAAGGGATGCTTGACTCTGCAGCCACGAGAATCAGGAGATGTCGAGGATGACCAGGAGCCGGAGGTGAGCTGTCCCACGAAGGATGTCGAGTGCTGAGGGGTCGGTGTCTGGCAGGAGCACCAACAAGCCTTGGCAAAAGCAACCCATGAAGGAAGGTCAAGCCGGTTACGGTGTGGACCTGCAAGGTCCAGGGGACTCTCCAACCAATGGAGAGTCCGGGCACGTCTGGAGCAACCAGGAAAGCCCAACAGAAATCAAGATGACCCTCAGAGAGACCCACAGGCCGAAGGACCAGAAGTCGCGAGGGGACCTCGGGCAAGATTGCAAAGTACCAGCCCACAGAGCACTCAGTGCAAGGAGGCCGGAGTTCTTTGGTGCAAATACTGCTCAGGGTCAGGACTACACGAAGTCCAATGCACAAGCTCTGGAATTGCCAACAAGCATATGCACGTGCAAATTGACGCGGTGCACAGGGGTTCATGTTATGCAGTCCCCACGAGAAATACTGGAATCAAACTTGCTGAGAGGACAGATCAACCTCAGGGACTTTCGAAAACCCACCTCCTGTGTTGCTGCAATCTTTGGAGTCTGCAGGAGCTCAGGAGCAGCAGACCGGTCAGTTGCGTTACGGTGCCTGCAACAGCAGGGGAGTGACTCCTTCACTTCAAGGGAGATTCTTCAGTTGTCCTTAGTGCACCACAGGTCCTGCACGGAGCCTGTTTGGAGCAAGGGCACAGACAGAGCTTTGGATGGAGAGGGAGACGAAGTCGGTTCCAGTCAAAGTCCAGCGAAGTCCAGAGTGTCCAGACGGTCGAAGGTAAGTGGTTTCTTCTTGTAGAATCTGGTCCACGTAAAATCTAAAGTCTTACAGCCAGGTAAGCCCTTATGCACCCATGGGAGAGGGTTGGACAGATTTGGGGGACCCTCCTAGGGGAGGGTCAGGACAGAGGGGTGGTTACACCCATGTCCTTTGTCCAGTTTCGTGCCAGAGCAGGAGCCAATGACTCCCAGAACTGGTTTGAGCTGGACTATGCACAGGGACACTAAATGTGCTCCGGGTGCAGACTTTCAGGCACTCTCAGAGTGCACCCACCCAGCCCCAATACACTAAATCCTGTCTGGTAGGTGTTCACACCTCCCTGTGACAGGATGCCTATTGTGCTGCCTTCCTCTGCTCCAAGCTTGGCTCAGCAGCAGGAGGGCAGAAGTGTGTGTCTGGTCGGCAGCATCCATTTTGTGCTGACCGGGTCGAGAAGGCTGGCACCGGATAGACCAGTGACCCCACGAAGCTCGTTTCAGAAGGGTGGAATCATACCTCCCACACCGGTTACCGGTGTGGAGGTATGATTCCAAGGTGTTTGATACCAAACACAATATGTTTCTATGCAGCCGTTTTTGAGATAGCATTTACTGCGAGGTTATAATGCACCTCTACCTAGATGTCCAGCTGAGTCACAGACAACCCGGGAGAATGGTCTCCGAAGGCTGCAGAGAGGCTCTGCTCATGCAGTGTCACCCTCTCACTCAAAACCCAGCACCCTGCCTTCAGGATTGATAAGGCCTGCTATAGGGGTGACTTATAAGTTTTAAGTGTAGTGACCTATAGATATAGTGAACCTATATCTAAAGTAAGTGGTGCAAGCACCAGCTTACACAGGCTGCTGTAGTAGACCTGCAGTTCCATTTTGCATGGCCTCTCATGGGTGGCATAATACATACTTCAGCCCATGGGAGGCCTCTGGGGTACCTATGCCCTGGGTACATGGGTACCATATACTAGGAACTTAAGGGTACCCCAGTATCCAATCTGGAGTGTACCAAAGTACATACATTACAATTTTAGGGAGAAAGCAGATAGACTGGGGTCCTGATTAGCAGGATCCCAGTCAGACTAGTCAAAAACCAGCAAACCAGCAGGCAAAAAGTGGGGGTAACCATGCAGTCAGATCCTACCTTCCTACACCCTCCCTCTCCCTCCCCCCTGATCCCCTCTTCTCCATTAACTCTGCACTCTTATAATGCTCGTCTCCTCCTCATTTCACCTCGACTTTTAAATCTGACCTTTAAATCATTGACTGAATACTCTCAACCTCAATATCGACAATATTATTGCATAGGTGCATTTCCCTGTTGACCTTGCTGCCAGATGAGGCTCCTCCAGTGAGTATAGCCTGAAAGTTTAGACCCGCAGAGAGCAATCCTATACCCTTAGTGCTGCGCCTTCTCTGCGCAGCGCATTTGCTCCTTTTCTCCTCCGCATTCCCCTCTTCAGCTTCTCCAGAACCTCGCTTTTCCTCCTTCTCACTTGTCCTTTCACGTGCACACAAGGGACTCTTACACTTCCCCTTCACAACTCTCCAGTCTCTTAAGAACTATTTGAGAGGGTTATTGCCCTTATCCTTGGTCTTTTGTCCTTGCCCAGAGTTTTTCCTCCCTCCCTTCCCCTCTCCTTTCGTTCACTCCCCTTCCCTTACATAGACTTTCCCCTTATTCCTGCCCACATTTGTTCCTGATAACCCCTCACCTGCGCAGCTTTTACCTCTCTATCATACTCCCTTTCCTTGCTCTCCCCCAATAATCTAACACCTCTCTTCCCCTCCATCAGTTATTCCTTAAAAACTAACCTCTTTCGATTTCCAACGCGCACATGACAACAAACGTTTCCTCTTCCTCTCATCCACTACACATTATCTCGTGGAACGTCAATGGTCTCACGCATTACATTAAACTTAAGAAAGTACTATCTTATGTGCAAATGAAAAGAGCTGATTTTGCCCTTTTACAAGAGACACATTTAGATGCTTTGGAATCATCCAAGCTACGATGAGAATGGGTGGGAAAAGTCATTCATTGCGGATTGACGACACAGTCTCCCACCAAGGAGAGTCAGCCACGGAAATGTGGAGTGGCTATCCTCTTGCACAAATACCTACCCGTCACAACTGTCAATACCTGGGTTGATCAAGATGGCAGATATATCTTTGCTAAGTTAAAAATAGGGGATAGGACTCTTTGGGTTGGCTCAGCATATGCTCCAACGGGCACTAAACCCTCCTATCTTCTTTGCCTAAATCGCTTATTAGTGGAAATTGGGGCATCCAGCTATATCATTGGTGGAGATTGGAATCTTGCCCACGATGCAGTCTTAGATAGGATGGGACCCTTGGACAGGTGTAACGAGGGAGATAGAGCCTTATTGGGAGACATAACATCAGATCACGGACTGGTGGATCATTGGCGTCTTTGTCACCCCCACAGACCAGGAGTATACCTTCCTCTCCTCTGCTTATGGCACCCAGTCTAGGATAGACTATTTTCTTATATCCCACTCAGTAGATGCAATCACTAGTTAAACCCATATATTGGAAGCTGCTCTCTCTGATCACACTCCGGTTCTCCTTGCTCTTGACACAGGTTTAGTCTCCCCAGGCCGTAAACCATGGCGAATGAACATTCAGAGATACCACTCACCCCAGGGCAAGGTCCAACTGCGTTCTCATCTCTCCGACTACTTAATCAACAATAAAGAATCAGTTACTTCTTGTAGAACTATATGGGTGGCTGCCAAAGCAACTATTCGTGGACAGCTGATGAGGGATGCGGCAGAGGCCAATAAGACAGCATCACTTCGTCGTACTGAACTCGAGGATCAAATCATCTCTCTCACGCGCCTATATTCCTTCCATCCCACAGTGCCCAATCTCCGACACCTAGAACTAGCCAGAATGGCGCTCAATAATTTGTACACCTCCAAAGCTGAGTATGCCATTCAGCGTCTAAAAGACAGGCATTATGAACAAGGAGAGAAAGCAGGCCATTTACTTGCAGCACAGCTGAAACAGCGTGAGGCAGCCGTGGCTATCCCTGCCATACAGACGGAAACTGGTGGGATTCTTACTAGACTCCAAGACACAGTCAACACTTTTGCATCATTTTATGAGAGGCTCTACACCCCGGCAAGGGAAGACCAATTAACCGCCTACCTTGCGGATATTGATCTCCCACACCTCACAGACAAAGGTAGAGATTTACTTAATGGTGACATCAGCAAAGAAGAAATTGCGGCAGCCATTTCCAAATTACCATACCACAAATCCCGTGGAGAAGATGGATTTCCTGCCGAATATTATAAATGGACTTGGGAAAAGGTAATTGATACTCTGCATGCCGTCTTCCATGAGGCTGTTCAGACAGCCTTGCTAGGCCCTTTTTCTAGTAGAGCGTTGATTGCAGTTATTCCTAAGCCGGGCAGAGACCCGCTTGCTTGTGGTAGCTATAGCCCTTTCTCCCTTATAAATGGAGACATTAAAATTTTGGCAAGTATTTGGGTGGCACAACATGGCCAAGTTATTCCATCCCTCATACACCATATACAGGCTGGCTTTGTCCCAGGCCGTTCCTTCAGGAATCACCTTAGAATACTAGCCCATACTTTGTGGACTGCAAAAGAGATGACAGAAGATGCGGTGATCTTTCCTTGGATGCAAAAAAGGCGTTTGAACTCACTGATTGGGGTTACCTCTTTGCCACTGGGACAAAAGTGAGGCTCTTCTGCTCTCATCAGGCACCACAAAAGCATCGATTGATGGTTACCCCTTTTGCTGGAAATCGTTGCAACTAAAATATCTGGGAATTTTGGTTAATCGAGGCTTGGAAGGAATGGTCTTGGACAATCTGTCTCCCCTCATTGCACAAATGGAAACTGATTTCGCCAAATGGTCTCTTTTGGGTTTTTTCCATGTGGGGAAGAGTACAGGCCGTAAGGATGGTTACTTTACCTAGCTTCACTTATGCTCTAGGAATGTTACCGATTGTAGTACCTCTGTCCACACTACGTCGCATAGACGCCCGTATATGGACCTTTGTCTGGGGATCCTTGCGTCCTCATCTAGCTGCTGCCAAACTAATGGCTTGCTGCTCCCATGGTGGTTTGGGTTTACCATCTCTGGAGGATTATTCTTTAGCTCTTTACCTTTCACAATTAGACCATCTACTCCCAGGCACGACTGACCCTCCACAATGGGTCACAACGGAACACTCACTACTTAACCGTGATGACGGCCTTGAATTTCTCTACGGAGCCCGTAACCCACGAATATCCCCTCTGCACCGGTTGATGGAATCGAGCACACCGTCTTCTTGGAGCTGCCCATCGTTTGCACTCTAAAGCTCCACTTTGGGGTAACGAGAGCATCTGAATAAATGGTCGTGTGCTTCACTGGCCCAGTTGGAGATCAAGAGGAATTCAGACACTGGACCAGGTCATATTAAATGGAGTTGAAATCCTTTGACCAGCTTCGTGAGGAATTCGATCTCCCATTACATCAAGTTTGCGACATTTGCAATTGCAGCACTGCTTGAGGCTATGCCTGGGTCCACATCCCTGGACATTGGAATCCTCATCGATATTGGACTATCTCCTCATTTGGGGATGGCACAAGGGAGTGATGTCGGGACTGTATGGTGTATTAACTAACCAGTTGTATTCACAACCACTCCTTAAAGGTCTCTGTGAGAAATGGCAGGAGCGCCTACACGTTACCATTGAAGAAGATGGCTAGCCGGACATATTGGAAGCCCTAGACAAGGGTACTCGGGAAGTACGTTTAAAATTCTGTCTTTTCAAAAATTTACATGATTGGGACTGGACACCTTTGAAACAGCAACGAGCAAGATTATTATCACACTCTAAGTGCTGGAGATGTTCAGGAGTGAACTGTGATCTTCCCCATATACTGTGCGACTGCCCTTCTATACAGTGTTTCTGGGCCCACGTAGGGGATATTCTGAGTGAAACAATTCCCTATCTGACTCCCCCTTACCCCTCCCACCATCTTACTACATGATCTTGGGAATTCACCTGACATTACGCGCCCACATTGTCGCCTTTTACACACTGCGCTCTCTACAGCCAAAATGTGTAACTTAAGACAGCGGAGATCACCTAACCCCCCCCCTCGCAGGAGGATTGGATGGTAGCAATCCTTCAGACAGCATCCCAAGAATGTGTAATATATCGACTGCAAGACCAGGAGGAAGCTTTCCAACAAGTATGGGCTCCATTCCTTTGAGAATCTTCAATGCTTTCTACCCCCATCTCACCCTCTCCCCCCTCTATTTCGCCCTTGCTTCTCTCCCCTCCTCTTCCATCCCCTTCTCTTCCTCCCACTCCCCCTTTCTTTATTCCCCGTCCCTTCTCCCCTCTCTTTTCTCATTGCACACTCACCTTTCCCTCTCCCTTCCCCTCTCTCCCCTCCCCCTCCCCTCCCTTCCACCCCTTCCCCCTCCATCTCATCCCTTCTTTTCATTCTCACCTCCATCCTCTTTTTCTTTGGTTCCTTCTTTTTTTGGGCAAGGAAAACGGCAACCTTACTCATCCATGACCGACCAGCATCTTCAATGGCCACCCCCTTACATATCCAATATTCTGTAGGTCCAATTCTGTTCCTTCCACCCATGATCTATTCTGTCTAATTTGTCCAGTGACTATGAACAATGAAGGGTGGGGGGTTACAACACATAGTATGCACAATTTCCTTTTCTTCTGCCATTTGCTCCTCGTCCTCTAAATGACCCCTTCTTTTCTCTCCCTCCCTTCTATTCTGTGCAATTCTTCCTCCTTAATAGCACACTTATACTTTTATTGCCAATAGACTCCTGTGAGTCCATCACGCTGTGCAGTACTTATATGTATGTGCTTGCCTTTAATTTTCAATAAAGAATTACGAAACAAAAAAAATTGAGGCGACCAATTGTCCATACTGGATTACATTTGCTCTAAATGCACTGCTCTCAGGAACAAAACAAATGACAGCATCTTAATTTAGCCTCCAATTTCAGCACATACAAGTGCTTCAATTGAGACCACCAATTGTCCATTTGGGAGTCTCTTTTCTGTACATGTACTGCTCCCATGAATGCACAAAAACTTATCACTTTCATTTTAGTAATAGAAAAATAACAACAGATTTCAGCAAAAGAAGCTGTAAAAATTGGCCTACTAGAGAAAGTTTCACAAGTTCATAATATGGGATATAAGTCCTGTAAATTTACTAGGAAGGGATTTGCTTTGCAAAATGAATTGTGTAATTTATTGTACGCCAGATGGAGTTTCAATTAAACCCAAGATCAAGTTTACCCTTCAAAATGAAATCAGAAGAGACAAGAGTCCACTTATTCTCAGTTCTCGCAAAGGAGGGTTTGCTTCATGGATTAAGAGACACACTGAAAGAGTTATGGTATTTTATAAGTAAAGAAATTGAATTATTCAAAAGTGCAAAGCCAGTGAGAATTACAGTGAAAACAAATTCAGTGTATCCTTGAAATCCTCAATTCAAGCTTATACAGAATGCACTGGAGGGGATGAAGCCCCTAATCGAGAAAATGACATAACCGTAATTCTAAAAGGAGAGACAAATGGAGGTGGGACAAGGTCTTTAAAATATTAACAAAATTGTAGTTCCATGTTGTCCTGTGATACTTAACCCTGTTGGGATTTTGTTTCAGACCCCTGTGAATGCAGAATGGTACACGGTCATTGCCTTGTGCCTAACATTAGTTTTTATTCCTCTTCATGAAGATAGCCAGTATCTTTTGTCATATCCCATAGGGTACAGAAAAAGCCCCTCAATCTTTAGTGAGATCCTAAAGAAAGATTTGAAAAGTCTACAATTGTCCTGTAATTTGGTGCTGGTGCAATTCATTGACCTGATGGTTGCATCCAAAACAAAAGAAGATTACAAGTTGGAAACAACTATGCTTTTGAACCAACTTGCTGACAATGGTCTAAAAGTGTCTCTGACAAAAAATGCAAAAATCATAAATGAAGTGATGAATTTGGGTTACCATAATGAGAAAGGGGCATTTAAATTGTCTAGAGAAAATGTTTCTGCAATATTAAGAAATAGTCGCCAAGTACCCAAAGGGAAATGAGGATGCTCCTGGCAACAGTTGCTTACTGTAGATGATGGATTCCAAACTCTTCCCTCATTGTAAAGCCTTTACTAAGGTTTACTCATAGCAATGTTTCTTATCTGGTTCCATTTGATGACAAATGCATGAGTGCCTTCCTGAGCAGAGATGAACTCTGCAGCACACCCGCTCTAGAAATGCCAAACTAAAAACAAGATTCTTACCTATTTTGTTATGAGAGTGGTGTGCTCTGTTGATTCTTGTCAAAGGGCATGGTGAAGTCGAGGTCAAAAATACTTTATTTGGCCAATACAAGCCATAAAAGCAGACAATTTAAAACATTTTGAAACATTTCAAAGATTCAATACCTTAAAAGAAAAAAGTAACACATGTCCATTAAGAGAGGCCCTATCATTCAGGTGGCTGTGAGTAAAATTAGTCATAAAGCAGATAAAGATTAAAACTTATTACAAAGAATCAGACGACGAGCACCAGAGTGAACATAAAATACAGCAAGTAAAATGCAGTAGTGACGAGTCATTTCCGTAATAATCGGACAATTTAATTACACCATGAGAACCAGTAGATGTTCCATGTAATGCCCTGGACATATTTAGATGAATGCTGCATGACTACTGCAGCGACATCATCTTCCTGAGTCTTAAGGCCCCTGACAAGAAACTCGCACCCCGAATTACACCATGGAGGAGGGAAGCATTTGTAAATATAGTAATGCTGGCCTTACTTGGACAAATTTGGCATTTCTGAGTAGCGGCAATATAAACCTTTTTGGTCAGGGAGTCATAAAATTCACAGAAAAAGATAAAATGCAAGGTATCTTGCTCAGAACAATTGTCACAGACACATGGCATTAGGGCGTCAGGCTTCGAATAGCTCTTGGGAAAGGCTAATAACCAGGGTACCAGATTCAGCCGGAATCTAGTTCAAACAAAGCGATGTTGCACATTGGAAACCAGTGACAAATAAGGCTGTGTCTGTGAACACAAACTCAGTGTGACATACCTTCCCACTGAGAGCGTGGCTAATTCCATGCCCTCCCTTATCGCCTGCTGCTTGGACCGAAACGTATGTTTAATGTCCCTGATGACTGCTGGACCTAGGGATCTAGGTTTAGTATACAAGTCAGGGCAGCCTAGCCATTTAATTTGCTCCATAATGTATTTTTACCAGGGGATGCGTAGGGCCCCCTCATGGGTGGTACAGTCCGCTACAACAAGCTGGTTCAAGGTGGTGGTTGGGCTAGACCAGATTCTCAGCAAACGTATCAGTGGCGCAACAGCAATAAGGTCAGAGATGTACCCCAGACCAAGCTCTTCATGCAGAATAAAGGCCGGGGTGCTAGTGGGGACAGCAAGAAGGCCATGCATAAATTTGTTTTCAACACCCTGAATGTCACTCACATCCTTATAGCCCAACACATCACACCAGTATGTGGCCATAGGAATACATTTTTCTTTATACACCTTAAGCAGGGGAGGTACGGGTTTTGCCCATAGCCTTTTTGCAAAGTCCACCGTGGCCCCTACTGCTCTTGCCAAAACATTTTATTTGAGCATTCTTTGCGCAGCCCAGGTCCCCCGATCATCAAACAGCACCCTCAAGTAAGGGAAAGTAGACACTTTCATTAATTCTGCCCCCCTAAAAAAAACCTTTCCCTTAGCAGCCTTTTTAGTGCCTATCGTCATAGTGTGGGATTTTGAAAAATTAGTGGCTAAATAAAATGAATCCATAAAATCAATAAAAACATTTAAAAGCAAACAACACCGCATCATCTGCGTACAAAAGTGCAGGGATCAGTTTGGACCCAGCTCTTGGGATATCTTTACTGCTGGCTGAGAGGAGGTCCCCTAGCTTATTGATGTAAAGTGTGAACAGCAGAGGGGCCAGAATACACCCCGGCCGTACCCCTCTCCTGACCTCCCAGGGGTCGGTCATGCCGCCATCCTCCTTAAACCTCAGCGCCGTGGTGGTGTTATTGTGGGCGGAATGTAGGAAGGTCACCAGATCCAGCTCCATACCCAGCTACCCCAGGATCTGCCACAATTTGGATCTGTTTACATGGTCAAATGCCGATGTTAAATCAATAAAAGCCATATGCAGGGTGTCCCTCTTGGCTATTGTATATTTTACGACCACCAAGTTTAAATTAATACATTGATCAAGCGTCCCTCTGCCTTGCCTAAAACCATCCTGTAAATCACTAATAACATTAAAATTATCTAGCCACGATGATAAACAATTCAGGATCACCTTCCCCATGATTTTAGTAGCTGAGTCCAAGAGTGCAATGGGTCGGTAACAAGCAGGATTGTCCCTTGAGCCCTTTTTAAAAATAGGAATAATGATAGCCCTGGCCCAAGAGGGAGGAAAGCCGCATTTACCAGCTGCATTAAAAACCCATACCAATATTCTAGCCCAAACCAGAGGGTAGCCTTGTACAGGTCAGCATGGACCCTATCTGGGCCCGGTGCCTTACCCCCAGATGTGGCCTGGATAGCTCTATAAACCACACCTACATTAAAATGAAGTGGTGCAATAACTAAATTGGGGTCCCATTGTATCTCAGTCCCTTCCACATCATCGCCACTGTACATCCCCCCAAAGTGCTGAGCCCATCGTTCTGGGGCTATAGTACAATCTGTACTGGCATTTGCTATGTCAGAAAAAAGGGGCTGTTAACCACCACCCAAAACTTATTACGATCGGAGAGTATACTTGCATGTCCAAGATCATCCCAAGCTTTTTCCCTAATGGATTTCTTCCTCTCTTGGATTGCATACTTATAAGCCCTCCTACAGGTCCTAACCTCGCTCTCATCTCTTGGGGTTTGTTTAAGTGCCAACAGTAACTTCCTATGAGCAATGGAGCAGGTACAGTCAAACCACCTCTTGACCTTGGGGCCCTTACCCCTGCACGGGATGGTTAAACTGGTGGCTATCTGTTGAGTTAACTTTCCAAAAGCATCTAGAACAACTCTGTCCTGCACACTGATATCCAGACATGCTGAAACCTCTACTGCACACTCCACATACAGGTTATCCAGAAACCTTTCCTGTATCACCTTCTCCCACTTCAGACTACGTGATTGATCTTTAATACTGATATCGGAGTTAGGGATACTCCTACTCTCGTTTTCATGAAAAGCGGAAGAGTACAATAGTTCGAGCATGAGGGGATTATGATCGTTTTGAATGCTCCAGAGAACGCTCAATTTATAAACTGCCGGGACTAACGGTGCAGAGAGCATTATGAAATCGATGATACTAGAGAAGCCCCTACCTATATAAGTAGGAATAGGGGTGTTCTCTCCCATTTGCTCTAGACAGCACAAGTTGTTGTCTGAGAGAAACCCTTCTGTATGAATACCTGACTCTGTGTGTTCAAACTGTGTGGTCGGTGGTAAAAAGTCCCTGTGATCCTTAGTAGGAATACAGTTAAGGTGGCACAGGTGGAGGTTAAAGTCACCTAGAATTTATAGTCTCATAATAGGAGTGTTTCCTCTCCCTATAATGTTCAAGAAAACCCTCTAGGGCAGTTAAGCGTTCTATCTCAGAACATCTAGTGAAGGAGTTGTAGAAATTGACCACTAGCAACGGGAAATGATTCTTAAACGACAACTCTACTGCTAACAAATAGGGAGGCTGGCACTCTATTCGGCTCGTCTTACATGCTAGATTAAGTGAAACCAATAAAAGAAGGCCCCCCCCCGGCTCGACCCGCTGTCGAGCGAATTGCATGCTTAAAAAACAAGGTGAACCCATCCAGAAAAAAGCTCTCACTGGTATCCCAGGTTTCTTGTAAGGCAATTGAGTGGCAGCCTACAAGGGTCCTCTGCCATAGGAAATCATCTCTTTTCGACCCCAGGCCTGCAATGTTCCACGAAAGTATCTTCAGACAAGGGGGGTATACTTTAATAGGTGCTGATCTAGATGGAAGGGCAGACTCGATCTTCCGGGGTGGGGGAATAGTATTGGCAGCAGGGTCCCGGGGTCTTATAGCCTGCGGCTCAGCCTGGGCTGGTGATTGTCAGTTGATGCCATCAAGCCCCTGTGGGCTTCGCAAAGGTTCAAATTTATTAGCTCGAGGAAGGACAGGTCTGAAAGACATGTGGTTTATTTTTCTGCCACATTAGACCCAATTGCTGTCGCATTTCCTGAATGTTTAAAATTGGTTGTAGCTGTTTGTCTTGCAATTGAAGAGAGTGAGGGTATTGTAAAGGGTTACACGCTTAATGTGTTAGTCCCTCATTCAGCTGAGATTTTGCGGCCTCATACACGAACTACACACCTTGCAAACCGTAGTCTGACAATATTTCAGTCAGAAGATGTAGTACCATAAATCCTGCAACCCTTTTGCCAATTGTAAGCCTCCATGAGGGAAATTATGTAAGTGACAGTAATTGAGACCATGACTGTTTAGAGGTAACAGAAATATGCACTAAGCCCCAATATACTAGATGTTCCATTTGAACAGGCTAATCAGATTCTATTTGTGGATTGTTCTTGACTGAGATCATTATGGAGCATTAAGAGCAGTATGCATAGTTTGCACCATATCAAATATCATGGAAGCATCATACTTGTCTGACATAACTTCAGCACAAGTGGCAGAATTGATTGCAATTACAAGGGCATCGTGCTTATCTGATGGACTGAGTGTTACCCTGTACATTGACAGCTGGTATGGTTTTGGCATGGGCCATGATTTTCAGCAGTTGTGATCACAAAAGGGGTTTTAGGACTTCTTCTGGTAGTCCAATTCAAAACTGGTCATACATTGTAAATCTGCTAGAATCATTAAAAATACCTAAAGAAATCTCAGTGGGGAAACGTTTAGCTCGCAGACCAGGATCTGTTATGATTGCACTTGAAAATATGTATGGTGATGAGGTGGCAAAGTATTGAGCCCTTGAATCAGCTTCAATAAACTCAAATGAACAGGAAAAATGTAAAACTGAAAATGATAATGTGTAGTTTTCTACTGACCCCAAGTCAGATAAAGGGTGAGCTAAAAGGACTTCAAGAACAAACACCAGATAGTGAGAAAAGGAAGTGGGAAATGGCAGGTTACACAAAAGACCAGAGTGATATTAGGGTCACAGCTGACAAATAGTAAATTTTTCCTGTTTCTATGTTGTTTCCTACGAGTAAAGCAAACACAAGGAGATGATGGACGGAGTGCTCAAACTTTTCAGACACTCACCCCCAGTCACAGATCTGGGTTGAATCCATCATCGTTCTTTAGCTCACTTCGCCACCCCAGTTCAGACACAGCCATATGCAAATCAGTCTTGACCCTGTGCCTCATGGGAACAGTCCAGCCTGAACTGCCAAGCCATGTCTTCCCTGGACCGGAAACAAGCATACTGGGACCGGTTTTGGGCTAACCGCCCTCATCAGCCAGGCTAGCTTGAATCCAGTGGCAAAGTGAGCAAGGGACCCACGTCTGCCTACGAGTAGGCAGATTCATGGTTCGACTTATATTGGGCGCATCACAACAGTTAGTTATCTAATAAATATTGGCATAATGTTAAATTTAGATGTGTTGCTGAAGACTTATGCCAACTTTGTGTTACTTGCCAACAAAACAATCTTAGCGAGAGGACCATTGTAACCATGAGTCAAGCAGGCAAATCAGAAGTTCATTTTACTAGAGTACAGTTAGATTTTTTGAGATGGCAATTCATAATGGTCTTCACTATATCCTTCTAAAATTGGCTCATTCTCTAGGTAGATGGAAGTCTACCAATTAGGAGAGCTGACTGCATGACAGTGACCAAACTATTTATGAGGGAATTCATTCGAAGGTTTGGTTTCTCAACCTCTTTAGAGTCAGATAAAGGTGCCCATTTTGAAAATGAGGCCATGAAACTACTGTGCACAGCCTTCCAAATTGACTAGATTATAGCCAAAAACCATCAGGAGTTGTTGAGAAGGTGAATGGCAATCTAAAATCCAAGCTGATGAGTGTGTGCCTCAACATCTTTAAAACAGCTTGACACATTTCCTCTTGTGCTTAAGAGTTTGAGAAATACCCCACACAAGATGACAGGACTCTCCCCACACAAGATTGTAATGGTCAGAGCCATGAAGATTCAATCTGTCCTGACATATAAACTTGTAACTATAACTGATGACTTTGTCCTAGCTACTGCAAAAGTGTGGCTAATGGTAAGAGATCTATCTCTCATCAGGTGAATCTGGCGACAACAAAAAAAATGATGCCACACCCTTCAACCTGGTAACATGGTCTTGGTGAAGAAGCAAATTAAAAAGTCATACTCAAATGGAAAGGCCTTTTCCAAGTTATTCTTATGACAAACACTGCTGCTAAGTGTAGAGGCTTGCCAGAGTGGATTATTACTCTCACACGAAGAAAGTGAAGACTGAAGATAAAGAAGCGGCGACAACAACCACTGATTCACAGTGTCAAGCAAGTGCTTCCTCCGTAAATCCATAGGGGGGTGCTGAAAGTCTAGATCAGACTCAAGAACAAGATCAAACAGAAGATCAACAAGCAGAAATTCCAAATCAAGGAGTGAAATTGAAAATACAAGTTTCAAGATCACTCAGAGGAAAACACTTTGCTGTGGAAGATGAGAATCAGACTGCTTTAGCCGAAACACAGAATCTGGTGGTAAATGAAGACGAAGATACAGTCACAAGTAAGCCTGAGGGTGAAAATGTGGCTTGAGCTTGAGAGGTAGGAAAAGAGTGCGAAAGAAAGCACAGAGACCAGAAGCAATCAGAGAATAGGTAGAACAAGAAGAAAAAGAAGAATCTGGTCACAGTGATAGTGAACAGCCAGTAGTCAAAAGATCAACTTGAGAGAGAGCCACATATAAAGTATTCTACTCCTGAATGGACCTATTTTGCAAGCATTGAGACAGAGGATGAAGATGTGGATGTTTATAATTTCACAGGCTGCTGCCAATTTATTTTTGAGAAAGAACCACCAAGAACTTTGGTAAAAGAACTTTGAAGAGTAATAATATGGAATTTGTTTTTGAGATGTTCAATTTTTGTGCACTATATATATATTTGATTCCGCATCTGTAAAATTAGTGGTTAGATTTTCCCCGATTTTTAAATTTTTCTTTTTGTCTTAATGTTTTTAGAAGAAGTCTGCCAACCAAAAAACAGAAATGGGGTCCAAAATGATGTATAGTTCTATTGGTATTGATAATAATAATAGTTGTCACATTAACAACTTTATATTTGACCATTCTTGCCTAAATCGTTTTCAGAGGGATGTTACTTACCTTCATCTTACTTTGAACTATTCTCTGCCTTGTTTTGTTTGTTAATATCTTCTTGGATCAAGAGTTTTTGTTTTTTTAAGTACTTCACAGACGTCAACATTTCTTTGGAAGCTCTTCCTGAAGCTAAAGGTTTAAAATCTATTCCTCATCACTTGAGGTCTATTCTGCACCTTATCTCTAACAATAAACTGAATAACAATACATTTGTATGTACATTGAGTCTTGTTGATCATGAGTTTACAAAAGAGTTTAATGAGAGACAGTAGAAATTGGGAGGAAACAAAAGAGGAAACTGAATTGGTAAAAGAGGCTGAGGAGAAATTCAGGTGCTCAAGAATGCGTCCTACACAGAGTGGAACAAGAAAGAAAGCAGTATTGGTTATAGTGCTTGAAAAGTATCAACATTCTGAATAAGTTGAGTTTGTTGGTAAGAGTTAGTGTAATGTGAGTTACATAGTTTATGAGTTCCTGACTGGTGAAGAAAGAATCTTGGGATGTATTCATTATGTTTGTGGTAAGACGGCTTCTATAACCTCCCATCTAATTAGTTGGGTGGGAAGCTGCTATCTTACTCTCGTTTCCCATCGTATGTATCATGTGAATGAGATGAGTGAAAGGAATTATATGGACCTCGAAAGATCAAAGCATGTTTTTTTGCTAATACAGATGGATGTGTTTGCTGTTTTTATTCCTCCTATTGGTATGGCACTGAGGGATGTAACAATTAGAACTTGTCTAATTTGGTTAATTGTTTCGCTGCTAATACTGCTGGTGCACTAGCTCTCATTAATGAAGAGCTTATGGCTATGCATGTGATGATTATGCAGACCCGCCTTGCTTTCTGGCAAAGGAAGGCGAAGTCTGTTGTGTGTTAAGGGTTCAACAATGTTGTACCTTAAGTAACATAACTAATGTTTTGTGTGTGGCAAAGGCTCTAAAAGAATATGGCTTATGGGAATCAGTTGGTGGATGGTTTAGTAAAACTGGAAAAGGTTTTTCAAACGTTGCTGAGTGGTTTGATAGTATTGGTGATAGCGATGATTGATAATGATGTTTTCAGTAAAGTTCTGACCCTAATAATTATTTTATCTTTGTGTATAATCAGCCTTAGTCTTTTGCAATTTTTTTTTGAGGTAATCTGTTTCAAAAGGGGTGTAAATTATGGGTAAGAGGGCATTAACGACAAGAGCAAAAAAGAAGGAAGAAGCTTAATGAGATTAGGTTGGAAAACAAAGGCTTGTGTTTATGATGAAATTAAGGTTCTAGAAGAATCGAGATGAAAGAAGCTAAAGGCAATGGAATCTGTTTTGTAAATAAAAACTGTGGGATTTTGATGACTGATTAAAAATCAATCAGAGGGGGGACAGTGAGAAGACATTTTGATTTAATAAAATATGTCCTAAACAATATAAACATGTCTGCACTAAAACAAAAATGCTGCTCTTGACAGAACTGTATTTTCCTGTGTTTGGCTAAACTAAGCTCAAAGTAGACCTAACGTCCATCTTGGATTTTAACATAACCATGATGTGCGTTTTCATTTCTCCTTCTGACATTGCCTGTAACCAAAATGTGCACTGATACATTATACTGACCTGCTGTTCTCGAAGAACCACAAAGAAGGCCTTTCATTACGTTCAAGGCTCTTCCTGCCTGTATCATTGTTTATAAGACTATCAGTGTTTGATAACTATATTTGTTCCGTCACCTCTGATGTTATGAAGCTAGTATAGGGCATATTAATATGCAGTTAGAGGCTGGTGTTAAAACGGTGGAATTAGATGACATTTAATAATTATGTATTGTGATTTGTCAGTTCATTGTTACATTTGCTCACCCTATGTTGTGTAGTTTCATTGACTTCTATTGTAGATATGCTTATAAAAATGATGAATTCTGGAGGCGAGTCAGTTTTCTTACTCCCTGACTTTGGAGACTGGACCCTTGTCGGTTTGTCTCGCCATTTGAACTTAGATTGTTCTTGCCTTGATTTCATGCCATTCTATTGCTGCATTTGATTGAGCCTCAGTCTAAATCCCAATGCAAACTAATTTACTATTATTTTTTACCTTTGTAATGCTCTTGAATTATTCTTAATAAACCTTCACGGTTTACATTTTATTCTTGATGCAAGATTTTATTTAATGAAATGCTACTTGATTCATTTGTGTCTGGGTGTCAATTAGGTACACATACTGCCTCAACTAGCCTTGAGGTTCCACACCGTTCCGGATCCTCTATATGTGCTTTATCTGTCTTATTAGATAACCTGAGATAGCATAAATAGTTGTTAACACCAATTACTTAAACTACCACCAAGACTTCAAATAGATCCAGTCAAAATGGTTTTATGATCTAGCCCATGGTTTAAAAAGCATGTAAGTGATTGCTTTGTCCACAATTATTATTTGTGCACTGTGGAATCCCTGTGTGGAATTCTGTTCAGTACTATTATAAGTGGGCCAGTACGCCAGCACCCAGATCTTCCAAATGTGGAAAAAATGTACCCTGTTTTGCCAGCAGGAATTTCCGGCAAGTACAATTGCTTTAAGAATGTGCTGCTTGCAATTTCTGCATTGTACCCCACAGAAAAGGGAATCCTGTGCGAAAGCCTGGCCAGTAAAACCAGTCCTGCTCTCTGTGGGGTTTAACTTTTAATTGCACGGTACTAACAGGATGCTATTGCACAGTGCCTTTAATTTCAGAGGCAGAGTTTCCACCCCACCAGCATCATGTAACATGTTCTGCCAACCAACGGTACGGGGACAATGCTGTTACTTTCAATTAGTTAGTGCAACTTCAAATCACAAACAGAAAGCTTCAACCTTCAGACTAGACCATAAACGTGTATAAATACCAAATCAAAAGGAAGTGCAGAGGTGAGGATGCAAGCAGGGAGAGGATAATAGAATGCCATCATTTCAATATCTCAATGCCCTCGGATGTCAGTTTTACTGATATCCGTGACCACAATATGAAAGGTTGGCACATTTCTTCCCCATCACAAAACAATGATGAGAGAAATTACACAGGTTTCAGTTTATCTGCCAGCTGCATCGGGAACATTTCAGTAAGCAGAATGCCTATGAAAAAGAATCAACAGAGGAGTCATAAAATGATGACAATCGCACAGTACCCGAAAGCGAAGGTTCAGTGAACTGAATATCAAAGAGAAAGGAAATTGAATTTTTGTTTACTTGAACGAAGACGAAACTCCTTATTTGTTTTACACTTCATGAGTGACTATGCCACATTTAACTTAATGTTTCTTCTACGATTCGAGAGACTTTGTAATCCTAGTAATATTTATTAAATCACATTGCAATAAATAGAAACGTCCATTTTCTGCAGAATATGCCTCACATACCATCGAAAATACTGCCCAACCAATGGTCCATAAAACTTGAGACAAAGGACTCCTTGACATGAATTATAAAGATATTGCAAGCCATACAGGAGTTCTATGACCATGTAGAGGAGCTAGGCTGAAGGATCTTGGAGACGACTTGCAATATCCTTTCAGTGTATGGCAGAGAGTATTTTAGGCCTTTTAATTCTTGGTCACACATTACCCTTTCCAAAAATCAGCTCAATTGTTGGTGTCTTGCCCTTTCATGTTCTCTGCAGACATGAAAAATAAAAGTGAAATCTATAGTGATAAATTAAACACCTCAAAAAGAAGTTAGTAGTTTTTGTAAAGAGATATTAAAACCAGTTTAATGTAAATCAGACTCATAAATGCTGTGGCTCACATTGTGTAGAAACACACAGAGGTTCTATCCTTCCAGTAAAAACCTATAATGTAGAAAAAATAAAGATATGGCAACATGATAATAGACTCCACATGATGGAAGTCAATAGGCGTGCTTTGGGGCTGCTATTCTCTATGACATTGTGATTGGTGGGACTTCTGCTGCATCACATACAGGGACCAGCAGGTAAGTAATTAGTAAGTAATTTATTTATTATGCTTGATTAATTAAAACCATTGCATACATTGAAAACATTTTAAAATAGAAATTTCTTACATATACAATAAATTAAAACACTATTTAAAAGACCCACGTTTTGCCGCCAGTGAAACAGTTTAAAAGTAGCCATTAAGGGATGGGCTCAAAGTAATTATTTCCTTTAACGCCATGTTCTTATAAGTATAGAAGGACTGTTTCAGATAATGCCCAAGTCTATTTTAATAGGTTGATTCATAGCCAGCGTGGACGAGTTTTTCAGTCTCTTTGCAGTAATGTCAAAGAATGTTGTAAGACGGCAGTTTAGCTGCACTATCTCAGAATTGAAGCACAGCATTACCGTCTGTCTGCAGTTCCGAACTCCATGTTTTCTGAATATTGGTTTTAGTAAGGTTTTCCTTATATCCCTTAGGTTGTTGCAGATGCAAATGACATGGGTGAGGTCCTCCGCACCACGGCCGCACAAGCGACAAAGCTGGTCACCTCCTCTTCTCTCCCAAGGAGGTAGAAACGGATTAATTGGGCCGACTCCCAAGCGGAGTTTTAAGATTTTTTCCTTGGTGGTGGTTTTTATTCCCGTATTCAAATAAGATTGGGGGTTTAAGGACTTTGTAGGTGTTAAGTACTACCCAGCCATGAGCTCGTTTGGCTAATGCTTTTTTATCCTCTAAGGCAGATATTAGTCGAGTTGCCTTTGTAACAGCTTTTTTAAATGAGGAATGAGGCAATGAGGTGTTCCAAAGTTCAGTCAGACCTAAAAGTTTTATGGATTCCTGCAGATACTCTCTAGCTGGCGATTTTCTAGGGCGAAACAACTCAGTCCAGAGATAGTTATTCAAGGATCCTTCCTCAACTCCTCTAATTTTATGCCAACATTTTACTTATGCTCCCCTTCTTTCAATTGAAATTTCAATTCCCCGGCCTTATTTGGGCCGGGAAAACAAACTTGGGGAGTTGAAAGATCGCTCGATATGAGTTAATTAATGTGTTGTCTAGGACTGTAGCGTCTTTTCCTTTCAGTGAATCACTACCGTAAGTTATTGTGGGCTGTAGTTTAGCTTGCAGGACCCTTAACAGAGGGTCAAGCGTTAGGTCTGGCAACAACTTCTTCAAGGGTTTTATGGCTAAGTAAGTCATTACCCCCTTTCTCCGCAGAGATTCCATCTGTGGTTTAAAGGAGTTGTTTTGGTCTAAAATTATTCCTAGATATTTGTAACTTGCTGCTTGGTCTAAGCGATAACCATCCAGGAACCAATTAAGATTCTTCGTCTTATGGTAATTTACTGCCATAATTTTTGTTTTTTTTAAATTTATTTTTAAAGCATTCCGTCGTGAGAAACTGTGGGTCACATCCAGAAGGTGTTGGAGTCCGATAGGAGTCCGGCTTATCAGGACTAAATCCTCGGCGAATAGCAAATTTGACAATGTCATGTTTCCGAGCTTCGGGGCATGGCCTGTAGATCTATCCAGTTCCCCCGGAAGATCCGCTAGGAAAAGGTTAAAAAGCAACGGGGCTAGGACGCACCCTTGTTTGGGCCCTTTTGAGGTTGGAATTTTTTTCGATAGTTGTGTCCCAGCACCTAGCTTTATCCTGATCCAGGTGTTAGTATGCTGGTTCCTGAGTTGGTCTAAGAGAGGAGAGGGTATCCCCAAACCGTCCAGTTTTTGCCAGAGTTTTATTCAGTCTACGTGGTCGAAGGCTGCTGTAAAGTCTATAAAACAGAGGAACAGGGGATATTTTCCCTGCTTCCCAGCATCCATAAGCAAGGTTAAAGCCATAATGTTGGTTGTTGTGCCTTGTCCTTGCCGGAACCCTGTTTGTGTTGTTGGAATTATATGATTCTCTGAAGCCCAAGTGGCCAGATCGTTTAAAATGAGCCCCGCATAATATTTGGCCAGGGTGTAATGAGGGCAATCAGACTGTAGTTGTTCGGAGCGGACCTCTCGCCTTGTTTGTAGATTGGGCTTATGATTGAGCCTCTCCATGACTCTGGGAATGTGGACGTTCTAAGTGCATGTTTGATAACTGATACTAATGCATTACTCCAAAATTCCGGGTCATATTTGTACAGCATTGGCGGAATTCCGTTGGGGCCAGGAGCACCTACCAGTCTGCCCCTTGCTATTTGTTTCCTTATCTGCAGAGCTACGGTGCAGTTGTGCTCCTCTATTGTGCTAAGTGAGCAGCTTAGGCCTAATATCGGTTCCGTCTCCTGTTGCTGTTGTGTTGGCTCCAGGTAACCACTTTCCTCTGC
Source organism: Calotriton arnoldi (assembly GCA_963921515.1). NCBI lineage: Eukaryota > Metazoa > Chordata > Amphibia > Caudata > Salamandridae > Calotriton > Calotriton arnoldi. The sequence continues at coordinate 647,107 of CAWUFW010001520.1, read as the reverse complement.
AAGTGCACGGTTTTGAGTTGTTGCTTCCTTTGTGGGACTGCTGGTACTTTCATTCCCCAAGTGAGCGGAGGGAGCTGTTTTTTGCTCTGCAACGTTAAAGTGGTTAAAAAGATAATCAACCCAGGCCGCTTCGGTAATATTGGAGTTTATGCTGGGATGGTTAGGTCGCTGTAGTCTATTAACCGATTGCCAAAACTTGGCACTATTATTCAGCTTTGCGTCGTGGAGAAGTTTTGCCCATAATTCGTTATTCTTAGTTCTTTTGTTGTCCCATCTCCTTCGTTTTAATAATGCCTTCGATTTGCGGAGGGAACGCTGCAGGCTCTGGTTGTGTGGTGATTTGGGGAGTTGCCTTAGGGTATGATTCATGATTTGCTTTAGTTTTTTCGAGACCGGGCTCCTTACCGTCTTCATTGGGGTGACTGCTCTGTTCCGGACCTATCTTAATTGTAAATTTATCGCCGAGGGACGCAACAAATTTGGCCCAACTTTCCAACGGCTGGGTTAGGTTGTCCTTTCTTTGATTAAATAACTCTTTTGCAGTAGTTGATATTACTTCTATGTTCATTGAGTTGCATCTTATTCATTTAAGGTTTATAGTTTCAGCCGAAACTGTGGTTTTGCTGGCCTCCGGTGATGGAATTGAATTTGCTTTGAGTTTCAGTTCTTGTGGCATATGATCACTAAATTCGTTATTGCCTATATTAAAAAAGACTATTTTATGGAACAGAGTTAGAGTTGTAAAAGTAAAGTCTAAGTGGGAGAATACTTTGGCTGAATGATATGTGGGTGCTGGTGGATTGTCCCCCTTGAAACGACCGTTTAACGCTCTCAGGTTTAGGTGCTCTAGTTCCTGGAGGAGGTACGTCGAGCATCTTGCTGGTTTGGCTGTTTTTGAAGGACCTTGTACCGGAATTCCCCATGCACCTGTTAGATCTTGCATAGAGTCCTCGTCCTGGTCGCGCCCCAGGAGGTGCATATTAAAATCATCAGCCAAGATGATGTGGTCCTTGTCCTCTTCTTCCATTACTCTTTTTAGTTCCGTTACCAGCTCCTTCGCTGCTTTTAATTTTTGTTTTGGATGTACGTAGACATTTATTATTATTACCTTTTGGACAATCCGATTGAACTTGAGCATTACTATTGAGGCCTGGATGCAACTTGGAGGTGCAATGTAGATCTTTAGAGGAAAGATTTCACCAATTTCTGTTATTGAGGCTAGGAACAATAGACCCCCCGAGCGGCGACCGAAGTCAGATCCCTAAATGGCCGGGATAAAACTAGAGGTGTAACCTTGTAGTACAAAGGGTTTGTCTTCCCAAGTCTCCTGAAGCAGGATCATATCAAAAGATTTTAAGTAGCTTAGTACCTCTTTATCGCTGGTTTTGGAGGCTAAGCCGTTAATATTCCAAATACATATGTTAATTTCGTTGTGAGCTGGTAGGGGATCCAGCAAACTGGGCATCCGTTGTCAATTTGGTTGCGCTGATGTTATTGTTTGCTGTATACACATCCAGTTATTCATTGATGGAGAATGTGACAAGACAGGTTGGCCTTGCGTTGGAGTGCAGCCCCTTGCTCCCTTTAGCACTGAAGTGGACTTTCTGTTTTGACTGTTAGTTAATTTCTGTGCTTAAAAAAGGAGCTGGATATGGTGGTTTTGGCACTGGTTTCAAGATTATCCCCCAGCTTTGGAATCTATTTTTTTCTTGTATGATTCTGCTTGCTGTCTCAGATGTTTTCCATCTAATTTTGGACACTTCGGAGTTTGGCAGACTGTTATTTTACAAAACTTCTATTGAAAGTAGATCAGAGGTATTGATATTAGCTAGGCTTGGGATGGAGTGCAGGAGCCGTAGCACGTTCCCTCTGTTTTAAATGTCTACTCGGCCTCGTGATTTGTAGCGAGGGGATAAAATGATGGTATCAGTCTCTTCTACCTTTGAAGATTCCTGATACAAAAACTGAAAGCGATCACTATTGATTGCTGAATGTGCAGAAGGCCTAGAGTTGTCATTATTAGAGTTATTTATTCTACTATCAATACTATTTTGAGGAGTTGACTGTAGATCAATTGGTATCCAAGTTTTGTCTTGCATGTCTGTGCTTTGCTCGGGGGTTATCCTCAGAGGTTGCTGAGGCACTTTGTGACTGTCCTGCGGGCCGCGGCCCAGCTTCAAGCTTGCGATTTGGGCATCGTCGGTGGATGCGCTATGAACTTGAGATGACTTGGCTGACACTTGTGTTAGGTGTACATTCTCCAGGTTATTGCTCAGAGATAAAGAGCTTTTAGTTTGTTCGCTGGCAGGTGGCCTCTTAGTTGATTCGGGGGACCATACCTGGCTTTTTATGATTTTTAATGGAGAGTGGCGGCCCCCTGGCAGCGTCTGAGGGGTTTTTGATTTTATGGATGAGCCCTTTGTGCTTTCTTCCGTGGTTGGAGCTGGGGAACTTAAGGTATCTTTATTGCTGGGTTCCGATGCGGTTAAACTTAGCTGAAGCTGGTTAGCCGGGTGTTGGACCTGGAAGGTTATTTTCCTATTCCTTCCTTTCCTTTTTTGTTTGCGACGGGTATTACCTAGTGTAGTGTTTTTTCCGGGTAATCCCACCTTATCGGGTGACCCCACTTTGGTGTTTTGCAAGGGCCCTCTTCCACCTGGGAGGCGATCACAATTTGTTGATGTCGTCTCCATGGGTTGGGGTTCAGATTTTATTTCCCCCTCTGTGAGTGCATCGCTGCTCAAAGTGGTCTGAGTTTCTATTTTTGGTTTCAGGACAGATAATAAGTCGCCCAATATTGATGGTAGAGTAAGTAATTTGTCCACTATTGGAGCACAAGTGCATTCTTGTTGCGATAATTTCCCATTAAGGGCCGCTTCTTGCCCTCTCTTTATTAGTCCGTTCAAGTCGGCTAACTTCCTGTCAATCCCTGAAGTGAAATCCGCTAAGGTTTGAAGCACTGTGAGCTGAAGATCCAGTTTGTGGGATTGGTATTGTAAAGCCGCAGTTGAATATTGCATGGTACTTAGTATTGTTGCCCAGATTGAGTCTTTATTTGTGTAGCTTTTATCGCTGCTCTCTGAGCACGTAATGTTTGAAGAGATTTTAGGATCATGACTGTACGAGGCGACTAGTTCCTCCCACTCTTGGGAGGCTAGAAAGGACATGTCGCCATTGGATGACTGGTGATCTTCTTGGGGGATCGACTGACTATGCCTTGACGATGTTTTTCCTGGTGATGTTTTTCCTGGTGATTTGCCAGAGGCCGTCAAGGGCATTAAGTCTTCCAATTGGGTAGTTGGCAGATGTTGAAGGGAAGTATTATTGGAATGCGATATTCGATCCGTTAGTTTTTGTACTGCCCGCTGAACTGTTTCTGAAAAGATAACTTGGTGGAGCTTAGAATCAAGCTCAGTAGTCGATCCCAATTGTTATGGTGAGATTTGAGTGTCTGTGACAGGATGAGTCTCCGCTGCCTGAGAGAAAAATTGATAAGGCTTAGGGTCTGATCCAGTTTTTGACCCCCCCTTGCTGGTGTGATTCTGAGGTGACTATCTCTAATATACTCTCAGTGACAGCCTTGGGAGATTGGGAAGACTGTGAGGAAATGTGTGCGGTAAGCAAGTTGACCAGAGGGCCATCCTGCTGCTCTTGTGTTTGCTCGTTACCAGTGACCCTTTGTTGGGCATCGTGGCAGACACTGCCATGATCCACATTTGTACATGACCCACTAATATCTTCAACATTTAACATTACTTCTTGGTTTTGTCGAGTAGTTTTCTGATCCACGCTGAAATTTCCATTCGTTTTATGATGGGGAATTTCGTTTCAGTGGATTAATACAACGGTTTGTTTTGTTGGGGGTTTTGTTAAAGGTTGTAAGATTAGATCAAAGCTTCCTGGTAGCAGAGAAGTTTGCAGCCCTTTAATTAAGCCGCTTTTTGAAAATATTGCTGTACCAGGATCTCTCAAAAAGGAAAGTTTTGTGTATATCTCGGGCTGGAAGGAGCAGGGATTTCTCCTTTGAGGGGACCCCTCTATACTAATTAGTTCTTGGCCTTCCAAGCCCGGCCTCAAATGAACTGTGGGTTCTGTTTCTGATTCTTTTGATGATAATCTATCCTGGTTTAAAGAGCCATTATAAGTTGTGATGTTAATGGGGAAACTATTAGGGAGGCTGAAGATCTTGTTTGCTCCTTCGAGTTTTTCACGTTTTATTTTTTGATTGTCTGGGTCAAAGCCAAGAAGGCCGTTGTCCTTGCTCCTGCTCTCACTCTCGTTTTTCCTTTTTGTTGTTTTTGTAGTTTTTGATTGTGGTCTTGAATTTATTGGAGTCTTTCTCACTCTGCCAGACCTCATGGCCTCTTTATAGTTGTAAAACTAAATGTGTCAGGCAGACCAGTCCCATGGATGTGTGCACCTTCAATTAAACAAAGTGTTTCTCATCTCGATTCAGCTTAATTAAAACAAAAATATGATGCTTGTTATTTCTGGATTACTTCATCAATTTATTCATTCATCTGGAATATCACCAAACATTTTTTTCATAATTCCATCATTCTGTGGTAACGCAATATTATATTAACCCAATGCATTTCGGGTCTGTCATGGACCCTTCTTCAGGGGTCTCGCAAAGACATGCCTGCGGCCTCGTTATTTCCCCCACCTCTTTATAGTTGTGTCGTGTCCACTTTACGACCAATGATGGACTGCGCTGCCTCGGTAGAGACCTTGAGGTGCTTTTAGCAGGATTTTACCAACTAGAGCTATCCTGTTATGAAGCTGGCAGAGTTAGTGATTGCCAAAGGAAGCTTGCGAGTGCTTGGCCAGTAGCAGGAAGTAGCAGGAAGACACAATTTACAAGTTGTAGAATTGTAGGAGGATTTGAGTATTGAAGATTGAGGATTAAAGGTCAGTAGCGGGGCGAGAAGGTGAGCGGGCCTGTCAGGCGACCCGCAAGCCGCACCCGGACCTGGCCGGGCTGCCTCTGCGGAGTCGCCGAGCACTCACTTGGCAGCCTCCCTAATGGAGAGCTGCACTCACACTTACTCGTACAACAGCACGCTCTCCTGTCACTCACTGTATTACTGGATGGAGAAAAGCAATACTCCTGGCTGTTTCCCAGCAAGGTGGTAGAGGGCTCTGCCAGGCCCGGTGGTCCGATTGTCCATTCAAGGATGGAGGATGGTGGAGGATGAACAACTGCAGCACAACGTCCGGAAGCCGGGAAGCCATAGGCAGGTAAGTATCAGGAGAACCCTTAAGGCTTAGCCACACACAGCCGCGCACAGCCGTGCTCGTCCCGCACTCCACCTGTGGCAAGGTTACTTGCAGGGCAGGTAAGGGGGATCACAACCCGGAACTGAGGCTGAGGCCGAGGCTGGGCTCAGCTGGGCTTAGTGCAGGATGGGGGCTAACCCCGACTGCGGTGTTCTCAGCGGCGGCGGCAGCGTTCTCGACCCGCTCTCTGGCTCCTGCTCCCTGCTCTCCCGCCGCACTCGGTGAAACGGAAAACATGGAACTGGCAGGTGTTACAGAGTCAGGCACTTCTGACCAAGTTGAGATTGCCGGGAGCGTCAGTGGTGGTGAGAGATCGTGTGCTACACCTCTTGCCTTTCCACATCATGCAGAGGAGAGCTGCTGAGGGCTCCTTGGGCTTTGCTGTGTGCTGCCCAAAGTGTAGGAACAATTTTCAGAGAGGGTGTGCAGGCCATCAAACTAACCACATCAAAGTCATAGGAGTTGTGAAAAATCCAAGTACTACTTCAAGTGTACCAACTGACTCAAACCTGTTCAGTGGGAGAGTGGGAAGGTGGTTATGTAGGTTTCAAAAGAAGATCTCAGGCAAAGTAATTTTCTCACAAAATTATAGCTCTTCAGAATTCTGTCTTTTGCCCACAAATATGTTTAGAATTTGGTAGTATCAGTACTCGAAACAAAAATATCCCGTTCAACTTTGTGATATCAATGAACAAACATTTTGTACCTCTATAATAACCCTGGGTGTAGTTTGCGTAGTAGCACTACGCGTAGCTACGCGAAGTACACTTTGAATTACGCTCAGCTACGCAAATTGCGTAGTGCGTAGCTGTGTGCAATAATTGCAAACGGCATCTTGCACAGTGCAAGTTATGATAAAATAAGTATCTGTCTTTATATGCTAAAATGCATATAGTCATTTCACAAAAGTGAAAACGATAAATTAACAAGCAGTGAGAGAGGTGATGATTTTGGGATCCTCCTAACCTAGGGAGAGAACCAAGCAGATGCCTTGAAAACAAAAAGCACATCTTGTTGAACGATTCGGTGGTGGTCCCATCCTCTTAGGACCAACCCAAGCACAGTTATTGGCAAAAATACAATCCCAACCAAAGGCCTGCTAAGCATTATGGGACGAGATTAGCAGTGGGCAGTGAATATTATAGTATCCAATATCAAAATAATTCTACAAAGAGCTGCAGTTCAACTAGTCGTTACTAGATGTCCCTCACGAGTCAAATGCAAAAGCATTGAAATTATTATTACATCAAGCTGCAGTTCCACTAGTCGTTACTAGATGTCCCTCAAGAGTCAAATGCAAAAGCTTCATGAAAGGGTTTCAATGCTTTTGCATTTGACTCGTGAGGGACATCTAGTAACGACTAGTGCAACTGCAGCTTGATGTAATAATTTCAATGCTTTTGCATTTGACTCGTGAGGGACATCTAGTAACGACTAGTTGAACTGCAGCTCTTTGTAGAATTATTTTGATATTGGACACTATAATATTCACTGCCTACTGCTAATCTCGTCCCATAATGCTTTGCAGGGCCTTTGGTTGGGATTGTATTTTTGCCCATAACTGTGCTTGGGGTGGTCCTAGGAGGAAGGGACCACCACTGAATCGTTCAGCATGTTATGCTCTTTGTGTTCAAGGCATCTGCTTGGTCCTCCCCCTAGGTTAGGAGGGACCCCAAAATCATCACCTCTCTCATTGCCTAATATTTTCTGTGTCAAAGTTCACTTTTGTGAGTTGGTTATATGCTTTTTAGCATGTAAAATTGCTTTATCAAAGCATTTGTAGGTGTTGATGATTTTGCTGCTATGCTACGTGTTTTAGCACAGTTTTGGCACTGTGCTATGTGCAATTTGCGTAGTGCGTAGTAGCACAAATTACGCATACTCCGTGAGCGTAGTATAGTACTACGCCCAGGGTTACTCTATAACATAGTCACTATGAGAATGATGAGGAATGTATGTATGCATGTATGAGTATGACTGTCGATTGGAATGCATGTTATTTATATAATGTATATCTTTATTGCTAATTATTGTGCTTCAAGACACAGTGATATTGCTCTTTACAGATTAAATACATTCTCTTATGTTTGCTACAAAAAGACAGTTTTGCTGTGTTTTTTGCCCTTAACCAGATTTTATAATTACTTGCCTGAGATTTCCTTTTGAAACATATTGACATTATCCCTGCCTTGGGCAAGTTAGCTTAGGGATCCCTTCTTTGTTTAATTTAAGGTGCTTATGTGGGTCCAGTGGTGCACTTTGGAATGTATTTTTGCAAATACATTGTTGGAATGTATTTTTGCAAATACATTGCTACAATGTTTGTGAGTGGACCCTGTCATTTGTAGACTGCATATTCGCTATCAAAACTGAATATCTGTGCCACTAAATAACAATAAACTACTTCAACTGGGCTGTTAACTCAGTTTTGAGTGCGGAAGAATGAGTTCTTAATCATTTTTAATAACTTATGATGGTCTGTTTTAAAACAGATCTTAGGAACAGTGATGCCTCAATAGGAAACAGCCTTCCACTCCTGAGGCAAACAGATGCCATCCCAAACTCTTCTGGTCACAATCATGTAAACTTGCTAAATGAGTAATGTGTCCTGAGTCCGATTCCTTGTTGGTATGTTTTGCGTGTTTGATCATTATGCATTTGCTATTTTTGGGACAGCCAAGTTAAAAGTCATAAACTAAGCCTTTATCTTTCATCTGTCTGTTTTTAAAAGGGCCCTTTGATTATGCATATGTTTTTATTCATTTTTTCATTCTTTTTTCTTTTCTGTTTTGAACTATACTCTTATCAAGTAAAGGTTTTAATTAACTGCATCATGATTTATAAAATTAATTATTTCTTTCATTAAAAAAGGGACAAGAAGAAAAACTCTCATACATATGGTGCATATGCCCAGTCTTACAACTTGAATATAGAAAGCTCTTACGTAACATCTTCAACAGTTTTCGAATCGGGACATGTCATCATGCTTCTCTCTTTTGCTGGCAAGGCTCGGGCCCCAGGTAATAATCTGTCTGGTAAAGTTTATCGCTACCGCTGTGAAACTACCCAAAGCTGGGTCCACAATGCCTTGAGGAAAGCGTCTGTGTGCACAGCCGCCTAGATCAAAAAGCCAAGCTGAATCTTAATCCCTACTGAACACTGTAGTAAAACAAAAGTTGAGAAAAGGGGGTTTAAAGCTGAAGGTTTTACCATACAGCAGGCTGGCCTACAGTGAAAATGGAAATAACACCACAAGTCAGTGTCTCGCTGTGGGCAAACAAACACAACACCCTGATAATACTAGAGTACATTTAATGAACAAACATCCTGACACACTTGAGTGAACTCAAAGTGAATAAAAATCCTGATAACACTTGAGCGCACTTTGTGTCTTGAACCAAGAGCCACAGTTGGGCTTTCCACACATGCTCTGTTGTAGTCTTTAAGCACTGACACTTTAACTGTGTGGTACTGTATGCTGAAATAGTACAATGAAATCAGTAGCCACTATTTGAATGAACAACCAGTCGGCACAGCAGTTATCATCAACTGACCTGTTGCTATCCCAAGATCAGTATCTTCAATCATTCTGCACAACTTTAAGAGACTCAATCGGAGGTGCAATGGGAAATGGACAGCACTAATAGTATACGTTTTTTAAAATATTTTTTAAAGGGCCCTTTGATTAAGCATGTTTTTATTCACTTTTTCATTCTTTTTTCTTTTCTGTTTTTAACTATACTCTTTTATCATGTAAAGGTTTTAATTAACTGCATCATGATTATTAAAATCAATTCATTAATTTTCCTCTGTCTACCTATACTCGTTAATATGTTTGAAACCTTTGACACTGTTGACTATGACATTCTTAATACCCTGGGATCCCTTATGGGCAATAAAAAACAACTACTGAAGTATTTCTCCTCTTACTCTAAACAAGTGCACCTCAAGGAGCCGCTCTTCATTCTTGCTCCTTCTCTATTAAACCTCTACATGGAACCACTTGGTGAATTGTTTCATGACTCTTTCCACCCAAATTCTGATAAAACACACCATTACGTTTAAGGGTGGCCTTGGAATTAGGTACTCAACATTTGGTTGTAGGACATAATATATCGAGAACAAAAATATTGCAATACACAAATACAGGAAACTAACAATTGGAAGCCAAAATATTTTGTTGACATACTTTGAAAGTAAACTATAAAATTATCGACACCACTATATCATGGACTAGAAGAGCGTCAAAAAATAGTATATCCATTTTCCTAACTATATGTTTATTTAATTTAGATATTAAAGTTTAAAATACTAATAAATTAAAAATAAATACATTTAAAATATTGATATAAAATAATATATATTTTTATGTATATATGTATACTTAAAACATTTGAATATTTAAAAAATAAATTGAAATTACTAATAATGTTGATAATGAATACATATGTATATAACAAAACAATTTGTAAATTATATATATATATAAAACAACAATAAACCAAAAATAATATAAAGAAATTTACAAATAATTTTATTTTATACTGAATATAAAAATATTTTTAAAAAATACAAAAATGGAAAGAAATATTACCACTCTTAGCTTAACATTGTTGCACTTTGCAGGAGTCATATTTACTATTCTCACTCCAACATAAGCAAAAATAGGTAAAGTGTAAACAAACATTTAAATAGAGACAAAAAATAGAACATCTTTTAAATAATCAATCAAAATACTCATTATTAAAAAAATGTAACAGTACTACTAAGATAGAAAAACACAATTAAAAGTAACAAAAAATGATTTCACATTTAAAAAATTTAAATAATTATTTGAATTCATAAATATATAATTGACACAATTAAAGAAAAAATATTTGATCAACTTGCTAACAGTGAATTAAAGTTACCACATTAAGATAATGACAAATTACACAATTATCAATTAAATAGATTGATTAAACTAGGAGTTAATTATACATTAAAAATAATAATTTCCATATCAAAAAACTCCCCACCCTAATCCCCTGCAAACCCAACAATCAGCTACTAAATTAACAATTTCTAATAACATTTAAAAAAGAAATAGATTTCATATAAACCTTTTCAAAATAACCACTCAAACCAATTAAACACAATTATTACAATACTAAAAACCTATGCTAAACTAAACTGTATAAAGCTAAATAAACAAATATAATACACTACTATATAAAAAAACATTACATTCAACTTTATTTAAAATATAACATTAACTACAAAAAATTACATTCTTCTATGTTCTGTCCTATGATATTGTTGATATCACAATTTTTTGACACAATATCTGTCTCACGATATTTTTTACACAATATTTTGAATATTCTGTCAGAATACCCAACACCGAGACAGAATTCTTGCTTAGTTGTCACAACACTAATTTATACTCCTTTTCTCCTTTAATTGCTTTCAATATCCAGTTCATTCACGGCTTACAACACTCTATTTTTGCAATATCTCCCCTAGTTGCAGTAACTCCAAATCCATGAGTTTTATTCCTGATTAAAAACTTTGTGACCAGGTTTGATCATTCAGAGTTTGACCCCCAATGTAGTCAGATGGCTGTTCAAAATTGCCTCCTTGATATACTTACTGAATAGTACAAACGACAAGTTTAAAAACATAGTGATTTCCATCTTCCACTGTTTACAGTAGTCACTGGAGACGTTTAACAGATGGGGGTTGTAAGAGCGTCCCCAACATTGGATATATCAAACTGATACTATGCATTTGTTTTTCCAGTTTCAGGACATTGTGGGGTTCTGGGAAGCAGAGTTAAACAAATTCAGGACACTTACCACAGGTAGATGGTAGCATCATGGAAGTTCATTATTTTGGGGTCAATAAAAGAAATGGATATAGAACATGAGGGGATGATGTTTGCATCTGTAGTGAGTGCACAATTGTGTATAGTAAACAGATTGGATAAGGACCCTTTTTACTTAATTCAAGGTGAAATGGATACATTGATAACTGTGAAATCGAAGACATTATATTCAAGGGCATAAGTTGGTTGAGGTCATCTGAACCATTAAGCTATACGTTGGATAGCTTTCTGGAGAAAGAGGGTATACTCTGCACTAACCTGGGTCCAGTTGTTTGGGATTTAGAGGTAAAGGTGATTGAGGAAGTAGTAGGATAACAACAATAAATTACAGAATGTGATTGAAGCTAAAGTTATTGTAATTAAATAAATACATTGATTATTGGAGTGTCTTTGTATGTAATGCGTAGTGCAGTATCTAATTAAAAATATTGATTTTTTTTTTTTTAACTGCCTTCAGTTAGGTGCTGCAAGCAGTGGTTGGGAGTTTAGCATCTTCTGGTGTCCATCTTACTTCCTCACTGTCAGCCTTTGAGAAAGACTTTAAGCAAATATTCATTACACAACACCTTCTCAAAAGAAAAAAAGTTGACCTCCTAATAAGTGCTTTGCAGCAAGATCCATTCTTACACCCTGGCAACTTCCTCCAGCTGCCACAAATACTGCATATTTTATTCGTTTCACTAGTAAACCTCTACTGCTCTTCAGTGATTGGCAAAATGTGGGAAAAAGATACATTTGGCAATAATCTCTAGAAATCATTCATTACCTCGCAATTTCCAAAATTCCCAAATGCAGTAGCCCTCTTCAATTCCACAAATATTTATATTTGCATTAGAAAAAATGTGTGCCTTTTTTATAATTTCAGAAAATCTCTGCAGGTGACAAATACTTAACCAAGAGAAGTAAAGGGAATGACCATAAAGGATATTGTGTTATCATACAAGAAAAATGCAAAAGTGCCTAATATGATAGATGAGTACTGTCTTCCAAAGTAATGAGTGTTCAGTAGACATTATGTCCCTGTCAGGGCGCATCAGCCCGGTGCACACTGACCGCCGGCTGCAGAGAGAAAGAGGAACGAGGACAAAAAACTACATTTCCCGGCATCCCTCCGGATTGTGACGTCCCACGTGACCGGAGCGCAGCGTCAGGGACTCCGGATATAACGACGGTGGAGACCCTGAATGCTGCCGATAATTTTGGTGACTCCCGGTTCCCGAGCTGTCCCGGTCCTTCGTTTCACAAGAGGCGGTATGGGTGCTCGTAGCACCAGCGTTCTTATCTGGGTGAGGTGTGGTGCAGCGGCCAGGGCAGCTGACTTCGGAGCACAGGGTTCACGGTTCGATCCCCGGCTCTGGCGGCAGCTCAGCTCAGCACCATGTGACTCTGGGCAATAGCTCACTTAATTTCCACTCTGGCCCCCAGCGCCTTGAGACCCGTAAGGGTGAGTAGCTGCGCTATATAAAAATGGACTTACTTACTTACTTACTGGGCATTTCCTTGTTGTTCCCTCCTGGGACTCGTGTGATTGCTCTGCCATCTCCTCCGTTGGCGAGAATGCGTTTTCGGCGGTCTCTTGCGGGGGAGAGAACCGAGCTGCTTCCTGGTGTTTCTGTCTTTCTTCCCTGTTGGCGAGACTTACAGTTTCCCACGGTCTCATGCAGGGACGAAATAGTGCTAAGAAAAAGTACAGTATGTAATCACCGCTTAAGCGCACACTCACATTGTAGTATAGAGTGGGAAGCGCATTGTTTCTTTTTCGACATTACTGCTTGGTCTGTGTCAAGTATCCGGATACGCTTGTTGTTCATGTGATTAGTGGCACATCAGGTTTCGGAGGATTTGTGTATTTTACCTTGACTGCAGACCAGTAATCATCGTGCGATGCCACGAAGTGTGGAATGCTGAGTCCTAACCAGGCTATCATTTGACTGTGTATATGTACGTAATACATATCATATGAATCATCCCTTTCTCCTGTGTCATGGAACAGGAATACAAGCAAAGTCTCATTATATTGGTATAAGTGCAAGACAGAGATTGCGCTTTGGTCTTTTCTTTTACACGGTCTTTTTAATTTATCTGATTGTAGAAGAGTTTAGTAGAGGGTGTCCAGGAAGACAACTGCCTTTGCACCCCATGCTTTTCAACACCTAGATGGGTAGGTGGGAATGTGTCTTATACCTCTTTTCTTTGGTAGGCGTGTTATTTCTGCATACAGAACTCACCTTGATTGTTTTCTCTTCATAATAGTATTCGTGTTGGAAATCTGCAATACACCCTCTTCTCTCTCCTGATACAGCTCCTTCTTTCCTTTACAGGTAGTGTGGTACAGTCAGTCCTTCTGCTTCAATTATTAGTACTAGAGAAACGGTATGTGTTAAGTAGTGAGGGACAGTATACTTACAGTGTTCTTATTGTTTCATCCTCAGATCTCCTCCATGCTGTTCCTACCCTTTCCTTCCCTCGCTTGACTATCTCACTAGTCCGTGTGTATATTATTCCGGACTTGGGGCAGTCAAGAGGTGGACCCCATTGAGCATCAGCACAATCCTGAGGATTTCATCGGGGAAACCTGACAAAATTATAGGCCCATGAATTACCTATCCTCCTGATTGTGCTGGTAACATAATGGCCACCTTAGACGATGTCATAGCAGCCTTGGCTGTGGTACAGACAGAGCTTGCTGCATCACGTAGCAAAACCGCTGCTCTGCAGGCAAAAGTAGATAAGATGCAGAGAATCCCTTTTGATGTTGGGGGGCCATCACACCCTGTGCCACCTCCTGTAGTATTAGAGATGCCTTCACAAATCCCGTTAGCCCCTCCTGAGCGGTTTTATGGGGACATTAATAAGGTGCAGGTCTTCATGACCCAGGTTTTGCTCCACTTCACATGTAAGCCCAAAATGTTCGCCACCAATCAGGCCCGTGTGGCCTTTTTGATCTCTTACTTGGCAGGTGAGGCGGCACAATGGGCGGTACCCATAGTGAGAAGAGACGACCCATTGCTTTATGATTGGGATGCGTTTAGGGAAGATTTCGAGAAAACCTTTGACCGTAGAGCCGAAACATTCTCTGCAGATAGGGAACTGTTAGAACTTAAACAGGGCAACTCTGAATTGATAGGTTATCTGAACAACTTCCGAAGACTTGTGGCTGAGACTGACTGGCCTGAATCCAAGCAAGCTGCTCTTTTTTACCAAGGGCTTAAGGACGAATTCAAGGACGTCATCGCGCAAGTAGAACCCCAACCTCGGACATGTACAGCACTCATCATTTGAGAGAACGAAAAGGAGACCACAAGCGGAAGGACAGGTTCGCTCTGTATTTTGACCGTCCTAAACCTTTGGAACACGGAACGACGAAGCCCGAACCTATGGAGATTGGGACTGTTAGAGTCTCCTTAACTCTTAGCGAAAGAGACCGTAGACGCAAAAATGGTCTGTGTCTGTATTGCGGGAAGAAAGGCCACTATCTGAGAGATTGTCCCATCAAGCCCAAAACCGGTTGGTCCCAATTTGGGCAGGTGGCCACGGTCACAGCCGATACGGGGGCGGAAAACCCAAGAGCTTGAAGGTCAAGGAAGGGGAACCGTCAAGCTTTAGTGTGATCCCTTCTGTGAAACACATCTCCCCCATGGATTCTGATCACTTCTTCATCACGATGGACATCATGATGAATCAAGACCAAAAAAGGTTTCGAGCGATGGTGGATTCGGGAGCAACCGGTTGCTTCATGGATGAAACTGAGGCACACAGACTTGGGGTGATCCTCATTCCCAAAGCAAATCCTGAAATAGTGTACGCGGTGGATGGCAAGGAGTTGGAAACAGGATCCATCTGTTATACCACCCCAGAGTATGAACTTAAATATGATGAACATCATTACGAACAGCTATCGTTCAACATCATCCACGCACCACGGTATGGAGTAATACTAGGCCTACCTTGGTTGCAGAGACATGAACCTACCATCGAATGGTCCAACAAGATGTTGCATATGGGGTCTGAATATTGCCAAAGGCATTGCATCTGAAAGCCTTCGATTCCCTCCAAGGCTTTGGCCTCACGTTATCACATTGCTACCGCTGCGGAAAAAGACGTAGTCTTACCTGCTTGTTATCAGAAGTATGCAGATGTGTTCAGCGACAGCATGGCAGAAGAGTTACCCCCACATCGGGAATATGATTGCCGGATCGATCTTATTCCAGGAGCGGTAGTTCCATGCGGAAGGATATACGCCCTCACGGAACCCGACAATCAACATCTGAGAATATACCTGGATAAATCTCTCTCCTTGGGGTTTATTCGTCCCTCCAGGTCTCCCGCGGCATCTCCCCTGTTTTTATTCCTAGGACTAACGGACAATTAAGGACTTGTATCGACTTCAGAGCCTTAAATACGATCACAGTGAAAAACCAGTACCCATTACCTTTGATCCCTGTCCTTTTGAAACAAGTGGAAAAGGCGGTCATATATACCAAACTCTACCTCAGGGAGGCGTACTATTTAATCCGTATGCGTGACAGAGACGAATGGAAGTCGGCTTTCAAAACGAGGTACGGATTGTTTGAATATCTTGTCATGCCGTTTGGGCTTTGCAACGCCCCCGCAGCCTTCCAGTTCTTCCTGAATGATGTGCTCAGAGACTTCTTAGATCGATTCGTCGTGGTCTACATTGACGACATTCTTGTATTTTCATCCCAGGAAGAGGAACACACAAAACAAATGGGTCAAGTCCTGCACGCTTTACGGAAACATAATTTATTCTGCAAAATAAGTAAGTGTGAATTCCACGTGACCACAGTAGAGTTCCCTGGGGTAATGCTCACCCCTTCTGGACAAGTGATGGCCGAGAGGAAGATAAAAGCAATCACAGAATGGCCTCGCCCCCAAAACATAAAAGACATACAAAGTTTATGGGGTTTTTGCCAATTTTTATAGGATGTTCATCCATCAGTTCTCCAACATGGTAGCCCCTATAACAAAATTACTGCGAAAGAAAACATCCTCTCTCTGGTCCGAAGAAGCACAGATCCCTTTTGACTCGCTCAAAAGAGCCTTTATGTCAGCTCCGATTCTGGAACACGCTAACCCGGAGATACCGTTTACCGTAGAGCCGATGCGTCAGAAGTGGCTGTGGGAGCAGTGTTGTCCCAAAGACACAATACGACAGGTCAATTGCATCCAATAGCTTTCATGTCCAGAAAACTGAACCCCGCAGAGCAGAACTACACCATTGCCGAAACGGAGATTTTAGCCATCAAGGACGCCTTTTTGGAATGGAGGCATTGGCTAATGGGAGCTAAACACCAAGTAACCGTTTATACAGACCATCGCAACCTACAGTTCATGAAAGCTGCTCGACACCTCACTCCCCGCCAACTTTGCTGGATGTTGTTCTTTGCTGAGTTCCATTTTATTGTCACCTTTCGACCCGGCAAAGACTTTAGAAAAGTAGACGCTTTAACACGACAAGAAACCCCCATCAATCAACCGATCACAACAGAAAGAGCTATCATCGAACTCAGTAAAGTTCTTTGTGCAATACAAACCGAAGATTTCCTGAGGAAAGTAAGACAAGGAACTCAGACCTTCACCTGGAGGGACTTGCTAAAGCATCACCCGGAATGGCAACTACGTCATGGGGTTCCGATGAAGGGCCAACAAGTACTGATCCCTACCCAGGAATTGAGACAACTCGTGTTTCAGTGGTGCCATGCTCTCCCCTGTGCTGGTCATGTTGGGGGAAAGAAGACCACGGAGAAGGTGTTACGCCAGTTCTGGTGGCCAACCGTACGTCCCGACATCTTATCATGGGTGAAACGCTGTGTTACCTGCGCTCAGATTAAGACCGATCACGGAAAAACCCAAGGTCTCCTACATCCCTTGCCCACACCGGAAATTCCATGAGAAAGAGTCTCGGTAGACTTCATTGTGGGGTTGCCCAGGGATCAGGGGTGTACAGCAATAGTGGTGGTCGTGGACTATTTAACAAAAATGGGCCATTTTATTGCCTGTAAACAGGTACCGTCTGCAGGGCAGTTAGCAAGATTACTGCTAGTGAATGTGGTTAGGTTACACGGACTTCCCAGAGTGATTGTTTCAGACAGGGGGACACAGTTCACGGCTCTCTTCTGGAAAACGTGGTGTTCTGAGTTACAAATAGCGTCCTTCCTTTCCACCAGTTTTCACCCCCAAATGGATGGCCAAACAGAGAGATTAAATCAAGCCCTGAAGCAGTTTTTAAGGTGTTATGTAGATAACAACACAGAGGCATGGGTGGAATGGTTATGGTTAGCCGAGATCGCGTACAACAGCGTCACGCATAACTCTACACAACACACACCTTTTTTTAGGTCCTATGGTTTCCATCCCCGTTTCATTCCTTTTCTAATTCCCAGTCACAATACGAAACTCCCAGAGGTACACAACAGAATGCTTCATATCCGGAAAACCTTACCCAATACGCAGAACAACCTCCAACATGCCAAAGAACAGTATAAGAAACAAGCAGACAAACACCGTAGGCCTGGCCCAACATACAAAAAGGGAGAGCTAGTTTGGTTGTCCACAAGGAATATCAGGTTTAAGAGACATAGCGTCTTTAACCCTAAGAACATAGGTCCATACAAGGGTATAAAACACATAAACCCTGTAGCAGTGAAAATACGGTTGCCTGCACATTTCCGTATACACTCTGTTTTCCATGTTTCCCTTTTGAAGCCCTCTCATAGCCCTGTTAGGAAGTGGCCTATTCCCATATGGGTACAACAGGATTCAGAATATGAGGTTAAAGGCATACTTGATTCCAGAATAACAAGACGAAAATTGTGGTATCTTGTTTCATGAAAAGGGTATTGTTGTAGGGATTCTGCACATATACAGAGCTATGCACAGGATAATAGGACCTCGGAGTATAGTGGTGAACCAACCATGCACCTTAGTACCCACAATCCCAATCCGACTAGCTTTAGCGTCTCATTCCCATCGAAGCTACCAATGATTAGACAACCCAGAACACGGTCTCTCTCTCTCTCAGGGCTCGCGGGAGCAAGAACACCCTTTCATAACTCACTCATACTTGTCCACAACGTGCGTAATAAGAGACACAGTATAGTTTAAAATGTTTATTTCAACTATCATGCTCTAAGATACAGTACACGTGCCAGTACTATCAGCATAATGCATAATGATAAAATAAGAAGCATAGTTACAATTCCATAGAATACAAACGGGGACAGCATTTTATAAAGACAGTGGATATAGGGCTTAATGGCCTTACCACCCTCCCCGTGCTATTAACTAGTTTATTATAAAAATAGAAGACCTCTGGGCTTTGTCAGGCGGACCCTCATACCTCAATATCTAGATGCAAGGTTTACATCATCAGACAAGCACAGCTCTTCTCCCTGGAAAGGTTTTTCTCCAAGTGTCACAAATAGCAAGATCACAGTATTAAAAGCACACGAATTTCTCCAGTGCAGCTGTACTTCGAGTTATGTCTAAGTGCGAGGGGCTGACCAGATCAGCAAGAACAAGGGACGTTGTTTTTCGACCTTGTACATGTTGTGCAGACGAAACCCACAGGGAACAGGAGAAAAGGTGAAAGGCAAAAAGGCAGACAGTTCTAATATAGCAGGGCACAAGCAGAGTCTGGAAAAACAAAGTCACAGAGTAACGTGTGCAAAAAGGCATCATGGCAGCCAGGCCTAAGCCAACTTAGCAATGTAGACAATGAGGCCACAAACCACACGACACCCTCCCCTGGTCAGTCCTTAGGCGAAGACATAGGACGAAAACAGAGTTCAAATAGATGGAGCAGAATGTAAACGGCTATTTAGGAAAAGTCCCCATGAAGGACAGTGAATGGAATAAAAAATTCAGGATTAAAAAAATTCCAGAAAGGGCAAAAAAAAATCCAGAGATGCAGGATGCTGAACGCGGAGGCCTCCTAATCCATTAGAGTGTAAGTGCAAAAAAGCGCCACACCTTCCAAGAGGACATTGTTGGAATCGTCTGAAAAAAGAGACGCCATCCAGTTCAACAAATCAAAACTGTATTCATGTTCCTCACAAGAGGGAGCAGTGATCAGCATTGCGGGACAACTTGCGTGATACTCAACATAACTTCGTTGTAGGAGAGACTGAGCAGCCGCCCAGACATCCCATAGCGCCAAAATTCCAAGTGCAGCCGCACGCGCCATCAAGCCATCACCGGAACAGTCCCGTTCATGGGACTCTAAGGGACCCATCAACTGGCCAAAATCCGGGTCAGACAGAGACGTATTGGAGAGGCAATAATCCAAGGGCCAAGAGAAAGGACATTGGATGCAAGACATCACAGGTTGCACGCAAGTGAAATACGCAAAGCAAAAAGAAAGTCTATAGGACACACAGAGTGTCGCCAATAGCAGGATGCCGAAACCGCTGAGCATGCGTTCACGGAGCATCCGGAGTCGACCTTGGTCGAGGAGGCCCCCAGGAAGTGCGGCCATTGCGTAGCAAACAGACCAAAAGCAATATACCAGCCGCTAGGGTGAGGAGCAACGGAAAGCCTCCAAAGACGCTGGAAAAAATAGAATGAATAAAAGCCGGTATTACACCAAATATAGCTTGAAAGGAGGTAACAAGGCCAGAGCCCACAACTTTAAAAAAGTGCACAAGACCTTCGGTCCTAGACGCATTGAAAACACGGTGAATAAGCTCACCGAAATGTTGTGGGAGGTTTGTGTTCAAAAGGGCCTGTATCTCTCTGTGGGTACTAGCCACCTGGAGGAAGAATGTCTCCAGTGCGGATGTAAGCATAACCTCCTGGTTCAATAATAGCGCCTTTATTCTGCTCAATTTATTGAAATCTGCCTTCAAAGTCGGAATGGAAGGCCAAATGGAACTATCTATTATGTCGTGCGGGGGAGGGAAAAGCACATTTTTGCAGCACACAACCCGGTGGGAAACTGTTACAATATAGGGGATGCCGGCCAGCATTCCACAGCAGTCCTGATTATTCAGAAGGAGATAGCTACCATTTGCAAGCACAGTAAAAGTAGGTGATATAGCAGGAGCAGGAATGCCCTTTAAAACACAAGCAAGATTCGGAGCCGAAACATTACAAGCCCCGTGCAATTTAATGTTTTTACAAATCCGGGAACGACCCACAGTAGAATCGCATGACTCTCCTGTGAGAAAAACCTCTTTTCCGTCTCTAAGGCATCTGTACATGAAAGGAATGGACCAAAGTTCATGCAAGAAGGCACTGCCTAAAGGCTGAAAACGGCCACAGGATAATGTTTCATGCATGAACTGAATTCAAATAAAGAAAAAGGCAAAGCGATAACCCTGTGAGCTAGCCATACTGCAGAATCCAATTCCGCCACAGAGAATGGTAAGGGCTCTATTTTCTCGATATGTAAGAGAGTGTATGTTGCATCTTTCATGGACATGAATTGCTGTTTCTCAGTCAAATTAAACGGCAAGAATAAGGCAGAGGTGTTCAAAAAATGCCAAGGAACTTTACCCATCTTTAGTGTTTGCAAAGTCCATGCAAACTGCATTACTGAACGCAATTGATTCTGACCATGATATAACACAGAAACATCATCTTGTACAATATCAACAACAGAGGAAACAATATTCTCCAATGTGTAAATGCGGGAAGACAGGGTATTAATACTATTGTCAACAACAGCAAGCACCTTTTCGAAATTTGTTTGATCGATTTTCCGAAGACGGGAAGCAGCTTCAATTTGCGAAAGCTTCCAGAGTTCATTGTAAGTTTCATAAATGAATCTCTTAGGCCGAGGACCACGAGGCCCCAGAACAAAATCGGACAGATCAATGTTGCCTGATAGGAGGGATAAATGTTGTTTCACAGAATCTAAGGAAGAGTGCTGCAACCACTGTTTACACAATTTACAAACAGAATATGTTGTAACAGTACAAGAGTCAGAAAACCTCGGATCTGGCCTATCCTGTTTGTAACCAGGAGCTGAATCATGAAAACGCAGTTGGCAGGCATTCGATGCTATGGGCCAAGCCAACCAGGGTGACTGAACAAACGTAGAGACATTAAACAAATTGTTTTGAAACAAAGCTTGCAAATGGGCAAGGGAAATATTGAAATGCAAGCTCTCGTTGGGAGTAGAAGACAATACGGGAATGGAAGGTGCATTTAATTGTTTGGAAGTAGCCAAACCCCAACACATTGTTTGATAGATTGTATGATTTAAAAATAAAATTTGGGCCGGGATTAGGCAAGCACGGTGTAAGGCTTCCGTGCCTTGTACCTGCCATGATTTGGTGCCCCAAATAGATTTTAAATCAATGGTGTCCTGCCAGTACCCATAACCACCCATGGCTAGTG
Organism: Calotriton arnoldi; assembly: GCA_963921515.1. Lineage (NCBI taxonomy): Eukaryota > Metazoa > Chordata > Amphibia > Caudata > Salamandridae > Calotriton > Calotriton arnoldi. The sequence goes on along the minus strand of CAWUFW010001520.1, from coordinate 625,599 downwards.
CGTTCAAAAAGGAACCCGAATGTAGCAATTTGGTGTGGGTCAACATGATCTTCTGAGTGGAAGAAGCGTTCAATTTAAAGTAATAGGACCCAGGGTTTGACCTATCAAAGTCTGCAAAGTAAGTAAATTTACTTCTAAGAGTTTGAGAGCTACCTGGCAAAGGGGCCGGACAATGTTCCCACTGGGTGCAATCAAAAGGACCCCGAAGAGCACTCGGTCCATGGAGAAAGTGGCCGCCCCAATGCTGGCAACAATACAAGTCAGCATAACCAGCAGAACCCAAATACAGATCCTCAGCACCAAAAGCAGCACAGCATTTCAAATCAGTAAATAACGATTCAACGGCATGCACGGAGGGAGGAGTTTCAGACATAGCACTATTAGGCTGTGGAATTCACTTCCGCTCGCTCTCAGGAGGATTCCCTCCTTACTTGAGTTCAGAAAACATCTCAAAACATGGCTTTTTAAATACTAGTCACCCTCTACAGTATGCAGTCCGTAGCGCCTAGACACCTAAGGGTATTAGAGCGCTATAGAAATTGTTATAACATAACATAACACATCCCAATCGTCAGAATGAATACTACTTTTAACGACATCACCCATTGAAACACGGAGGACATCTGGTACATTAATAATCTCGGTTGGTCCACGAACTTGGAAATCTACCGCATTCCATACGATGCCATCAGCGACTGGGAAAGCTGAAATGTTCACAAATGTGTGGTCACGCTTCATGATGTGAGATGAAGAATGCGGAGCCAAAGTTCCAGCGACACAGTTCACTGCAGAGCGTTCAGGCAAATAATGGCCATTGATGAGTAAGAAAAAAACTGTCACAAAGCCAATGGACATGAACAGAAAAATCAGGAATAGTACCAACCAGATGTATGTCCATGGTGGGACTAAAAAATTGTCTCTGAACCAGGAGATAAAAACACTGAAGCTGGATGGGATAAGTGATGAGGTGGAAGCCGAATCAAAGGAATAACGGGTTGGGCTCAGTGGCGTTGTTGGTAGGTGAGCCACCGACTCGTTGGTGGGGTATGTATACTCGGTCTCCTCGTTGCAGGGGGAATCCGGGTAGTCGAGCAGGCAATCAGGCAAATCTACCATCTCAATGGCAACATCAGTGTCCGTGTGGGCTGGAGGGCCACAAACATGAGTCCTAGAAATGGCTGGACAGGAGACCGCTGGTGTTACGCTATTCAGGATCGGCCAGATGTTGTAGCTTGACATTGTCCACTGAGATGTATCTGTTATCTTTGCGACCAGGAAGCGGTGGTAAGATGACTGTACGAGTACCCTTCAAGCCAAGAACTGGAACTGGTGCACGATAAGGAGGGGCCAAATTCCTTCTTGTTCTCCACCTTCTCTCGGACCAGATCTCCAACCTTCGGAAGCCAGCCGGCAACCGGAATCTGCAGCGCAGCGTCTGTGGCTGAAGGTAAATGTTCATTTGCAAGTTTGTCACGGGCTTCTTGTAAGTCCTGCAACATAGTAGAATGATTATCTACGTCAAAGATTGCGCCTCCATGTCTAGACCATCAAGGTCGGGCACAGACATTTGTATGCCAAAGAGCATTTCGTATGGGGTCCGCCCACCCAGAGATCTTCTAGGGAGATTATTAAGTGCACGTTGTACGCTATACAAGTGGGCCAGCCAGTTCCTGCCAGTACCTAAGACTCTAGCTGTCAAGGATTGCTTTAAGTCACGGTTCATTCGTTCAACAATCGAATTGCCCTCAGGCCGATATGGAGACGAAAATTGCACCCGCACCCCCAGTGACCCCATTGCGTCCTTGTACGCCTTAGAGGCGAACGCTGGACCTTGGTCGGAATGGAAGATGCCACAGGCAAAAATTCCCACAAAGACACGCAAATCCCTTATGACATTTCGAGCGTCAGCACTCCGTTGTGGCCAAACCCAGATGAAACGTGTGCACGAATCCACTGCAACCAAGATGTACTTATATGCAGTGTCAGAAGAAAATGGACCGCAGTGATCCAGGTATACACACCCAAAAGGTTTGTTAGAAATGCAGAGCTGTGTTTGTGGTGGTCGTGTAACCGTTGAAGGCTTAATTTGCTGACAAACGTCACAAGAAAGCACAAAAGTACGGGTCTGTTTATATAAACCACGCCACCAGTAACGCTGCTGCAAGATGGAAACAGTCGCAGATACGCCAGCCTGGGCCGAAGCCAAGCCTTCGTGTGCGGCCGTTATCAAGGAAGGTCTGCGGTCCGCATTGGGAATCAGCCGATCTCCAACGTCTGGAATTGTTACGTAAGGAACCTGTTCGGGACTTAAGTGATAAGAGTACTTGGAAGGGAAACCCCGTGGGTAATTAGCACCTTCCTTTGTTGCAGCAATAGCTGCCAAAATCTCATTATCTATTTTAGTCATGGATCTTGTAACTGCTGCTACTGAGCACGTGGCTACTGCTGATTTGGCAGCTTCATCTGCCAAACCGTTACCGACAGCGTGTGCGCCCACACGCTGGTGGCCAAGAGTGTGAATCACCTGTGTGAGAGGCAGACGTTGTTTAAGATCTGCCACTCAAACCCAAAGCATTTTATGCTTAATTGTGCTGCCCTTGGCATCTCTATAGTCGTTTTGCAACCAAAAGAATAGGTTGTCATTGTAAGATTGAACACAGTAGTAAGAATCGCATACAATAAGAGTCGTCACATCTGGATTCGCGAACTCAAGTGCGAGCACCAAAGCACGCAGCTCGGCCAATTGTGCAGTACTGTCTCCTAGTGCCTGTGTGTGCACTACAGTCGATTTGAACTCACCGTTCACCATGGTACCTGCAACAATAGCACATGCTGCAGAATAAGCATGCTTGGAACCCGTGGCCGGTTGTGCCGAACCATCGGTATAGATAATACATTCGTACTCCTCAAGCGGCAGCAAAGACAGAGGAGGAGGATTAACAAATTCATACTGTAAAAACTCCTGTGTCTGAAGAGAGGAATCTAAGATAAAAGTGACATCCGGGGACGTCAGAGATGTAGCTCATTGTAGCCAACGGGGGTGCAAAGCCTTAGAGTTCGGGACACTTGCCTTCGTCACTGCCTCAAGGGCAGGATATGGTGTTACCACCAAAATGCGTTTTCCCTGTGCCAGTGCACGTTCCTTCAGAATCGCCATTTGCACTGCAGTCGAAACTTTCTCCACAGAGGAAAAGCGCAACTCTGCTGAAGTGTAAAGATGTGACTTGTATGCAATCGGTACTGTATCACCTTCGTTAAAGGTTAAGTACGTGAAACCCACTGCCCCTGGAACGATTCTAATCACCAGGTTTGTGTGGTTATCACGAGTCAACAAGAATTTAGATTCAAGTAGATCAGACTGCAAAGAGTGCAGTATCGAAGAATGCTCAGGAAGCCAGCATGACTTCGAAAAGTTGGGCTGTATCATGGCATATAGAGGCTTGATACGCTGGGCATATTCGGGAATGTAAGTACGCCCGAAGTTTAGAAAACCCAGTAATGACTGAAGCTTCTTCAGGGTGGTTGGAGGCGCAAAAGTGCGCACTTCTCCAAGAAATGGGGAGCTAAGCCCTTACCTTCATTGTTGAGCTCATAGCCCAAAAACAAAACGGTAAATTCAGCAATGTGAGATTTGGCAAAATTAAATTTGTATCCTAAGACCGCAAATTCAAGAATAATGCGGTCCACACGTGAAAGATGCGGCCATAATTCGTCTGTCGGATAGATATCGTCGACGTACTAACACGCATCTGGGTCTATGCTGTCCAACAAAGAGACAACATGGGCGGCGAAGACACCCGGGCTGTTCTTGTAGCCCATGGACAAACGCCGAAATTTGAAATGTTTACCACCGGAAGTGAAAGCGCTCCATTGGCTGCACTCCGGGGACAAGTTGTGCGTGTAAAATCCATTGGATAGGTCAAGTGTCGTTTTATATTTTTTACGAACAAGACTGTCTACAAGCGCAGAACTGTGGGTATATTGTACCGCAAAGGTCCGACAATGAGAGTTCAAATGTCGGTAATCCAAAACTAAACGGTACGATCCATCGGGTTTAGAAACCGCAAAAAGGGGATTATTCATTGGTGATACGCATGTTTCAATTACTCCTTGATATTCTAACTGTGTCAGAATGTCTGAAACGGGACCTTTAGCTTCCCGCCGGATGGGATATTGGGGTTGAGGCTGTGGCAGCGACCGCAATGGTATATCATGGGGGGGAGAGTCTTTATCCCAGCCCACGTGATTACGGTATAACGCCGGAGCCAGAGCCCCAGCCCATTCAGCTGCGAGAGCCTCCGCTTTGTCCTTAGGGACATGACCAGAAAAGCTCGGAAGGATTACCTCCTCCCCTCTACGAGCAGCAAGTACGAATGGGGGCGGCCAATCCGCCTCTGCCAACAAAATGTCGTAAGAAGAGGTCAGATTCTCCCAAAAAATCCCTTTAATTACACGCTCACTATCACCTTCAATTTGAATGACAATGTTAAATAGTCTGTCAGGGGTGCCACTCGGGTGTCCGCTGTCTCGACAGTAATGAATGTGTCAGTTGCTGTCGCCTCCACATGAGGACGTAGTGCCTCCCGCACTATGGTAACTTCCGCGGCGCTGTCTAGTAGCGTCACTGCCCACGTCCAATTCAGGAGTCTCGTTCTCACCGTCTGTGGCATACCTCGCTGTTAATGCTGCAACTTTTTTCTTCTGAAACTGTGGGCGAGAACGTGGAAAGTCTTCTGGTTTCCCTCGGACTGGTTGTCGAGGTTGGTCTCGTCCCTGTGGGGCCTCACGACCCCTGCCTCTATCTTGGCGATCTCCTCCACCAGTCTGGGAGGTCGATGGTGCCTGTGAAGAACAAGGAGAACGCGGATCAGGGACTTGAAATCTCTCTGGAGATTTAATTCTCGCTCTGTCGCGCAAATCATAAGTGCGTTCAGAAGATATGGAAACCGGGGACGCGGCACGCGACCCTGGTTTTTTCTGTTGCTTACCCTGTTTCTTCAACCTCCAGCTCTTTTTAGTAAAGAACGGTTTCTCATCTTTCTCAGACTGAGTTTTTTGTTGTGGCTGTGATTGAGTTTGCGTTTTAGCAAAAGGCTTAACTCCCAGACTATTGCGGCCAATGGTTTTATAAGCCTGTGCAATGATTTTCGGTAATTCGCGTGGCTTGTCCGGTTCTGGGACTAAAGCCAGAGCATTAGCTACTTGAAAGTTAACTGCATTGCCCACTACATCAAACACTCCCACCAGTCTCATCCCCAATTCCACAGCCACTTCAGGGCCATGCTCATCCTGCACTCGTTTAATTACAGAGGGGAGAACTGTCATGGAAGGAGTGCCGAAACACTTCGCATATACTGCTGCGAATACCTTGCCCCAGTTGTTGCATTCTGCCAACTCGGGAATTAAGTCTTTCGGCAAACTAATCATTAAAATCCTGTGTTTTTCCACAGGAGAAGTATTTGGAAAAACCGCTTCCAGCTGGTCAAATTTTTCTGCAAGCCAATAAGGCAAATCATCCTTATTTTGTGGGCGCTTGCCCATCACCGAATTAACCATGACGGGACTTATGGTTACACCGCCCGGTCCAGCTGGATGTGCCACAACTCCAGGAGGGGCTCCCTGGACGTTGCCTGTAACATACTGTACTAAAGCTCTGTGAACGCGTATCAAAGACGTATGCAATGCACGCAGTTCATCAACCGCAAGCGTCAAATAACACGGATGTGGGGTATACCCTGCCAAGACTGGCCAAGTGGCCCCGTCTATTGATAAGGGGCCTAAACGAACCGAAGTGACCGGATGTGGGAGGGCGCCATTAAACCAAATACGGTGTTGCCATGCCGTAAGTGGTACTTCAAGAGCCTGATAAGGCCGATAAGCATTGGGTAGGGCAGTGAGAGTGTACACATGAAACAAGTCGTCAGCTCCGTCCACTGCTGGAAAAGTGACCCAAGAGTAAAACCCCTCTAAGTGGTGAGCCGGGTCAGCCTGCACCACAAAGATGAGAGCGACACCCGCGTCAGGCACTCCATAAGCCAGTAAATGAGCCCGGAGCGCAGGGCGGCTATGTGCCGGTATATTTATATCCGCCATTAAGACCTGGAATGATCGACAACCTAATGTGAAGCAGTGCAATATAGGGTTAACTTAAACACCTTTTAATAACTTCAAGCTTGAAAGAACCTATAAAAACATCAATATAGGAGGTATCACCCTCACACACGTTTCCGGAAGCGTATGCGAAGGGTGTTGTGGACAAGCACAAGTACTACTCAAGCGTCTCGCAGATAAGAAGCCCACTACGTTGGTGGCGCCATGTTGTAGGGATTCTGCACATATACAGAGCTATGCACAGGATAATAGGACCTCGGAGTATAGTGGTGAACCAACCATGCACCTTAGTACCCACAATCCCAATCCGACTAGCTTTAGCGTCTCATTCGCAGCGAAGCTACCAATGATTAGACAACCTAGAACACGGTCTCTCTCTCAGGGCTCGCGGGAGCAAGAACACCCTTTCATAACTCACTCATACTTGTCCACAACGTGCGTAATAAGAGACACAGTATAGTTTAAAATGTTTATTTCAACTATCGTGCTCTAAGATACAGTACATGTGCCAGTACTATCAGCATAATGCATAGTGATAAAATAAGAAGCATAGTTACAATCCCATAGAATACAAACGGGGACAGCATTTTATAAAGACAGTGGATATAGGGCTTAATGGCCTTACCACCCTCCCTGTGCTATTAACTAGTTTATTATAAAAATAGAAGACCTCTGGGCTTTGTCAGGCGGACCCTCATACCTCAATATCTAGATGCAAGGTTTACATCATCAGACAAGCACAGCTCTTCTCCCTGCAAAGGTTTTTCTCCAAGTGTCACAAACAGCAAGATCACAATATTAAAAGCACACAAATTTCTCCAGTGCAGCTGTACTTCGTGTTATGTCTAAGTGCGAGGGGCTGACCAGATCAGCAAGAACAAGGGACGTTGTTTTTCGACCTTGTACATGTTGTGCAGACGAAACCCACAGGGATCAGGAGAAAAGGTGAAAGGCAAAAAGGCAGACAGTTCTAATATAGCAGGGCACAAGCAGAGTCTGGAAAAACAAAGTCACAGAGTAACGTGTGCAAAAAGGCATCATGGCAGCCAGGCCTAGGCCAACTTAGCAATGTAGACAATGAGGCCACAAACCACACGACAGTATGGTCCGGAGGAGGACTCATGGGAGCCTGCTGGGGCGGTGCAGGCGTCACGTTTGGTGGCTGATTTCCATAAAAGGTACCCGGACAAGCCATGCGTCTGTCAGTGTTCTCCGGGAGGGGGATGTACTGTCAGGGTGCATCAGCCCGGTGCACACTGACCGCCGGCTGCCGAGAGAAAGAGGAACGAGGACAAAAAACTACATTTCCCCGGCATCCCTCCTGATTGTGACATCCCACGTGACCGGAGCGCAGCTTCAGGGACTCCGGATATAACGACGGTGGAGACCCTGAACGCTGCCGATAATTTTGGTGACTCCCGGTTCCCGAGCTGTCCCGGTCCTTCGTTTCGCAAGAGGCGGTAAGGGTGCTCGTAGCACCAGCGGTACCTTCTTTGGGCATTTCCTTGTTGTTCCCTCCTGGGACTCGTGTGGTTGCTCTGCCATCTCCTCCATTGGCGAGAACGCGTTTTCGGCGGTCTCTTGCGGGTGAGAGAACCAAGCTGCTTCCTGGTGTTGTCTTTCTTCCCTGTTGGCGAGACTTACGTTTCCCGCGGTCTCATGCAGGGACGAAATAGTGCTAAGAAAAAGTACAGTATGTAATCACCGCTTAAGCGCACACTCACATTGTAGTATAGAGTGGGAAGCACATTGTTTCTTTCTCGACATTACTGCTTGGTCTGTGTCAAGTATCCGGATACGCTTGTTGTTCATGTGATTAGTGGCACATCAGGTTTGGGAGGATTCGTGTATTTTACCTTGCACTGCAGACCAGTAATCATCGTGCGATGCCACGAAGTGTGGAATGCGGAGTCCTAACCAGGCTATCATTTGACTGTGTATATGTACGTAATGCATATCTTATTAATCATCCCTTTCTCCTGTGTCATGGAACAGGAATACAAGCAAAGTCTCATTATATTGGTATAAGTGCAAGACGGCGATTGCGCTTTGGTCTTTTCTTTTACACAGTCTTTTTCATTTATCTGATTGTAGGAGAGTTTAGTAGAGGGTGTCCAGGAAGACAACTGCCTTTGCACCCCAGGCTTTTCAACACCTAGATGGGTAGGTGGGAATGTGTCTTATACCTCTTTTCTTTGGTAAGCGTGTTATTTCTGCATACAGAACTCACCTTGATTGTTTTCTCTTCATAATAGTATTCGTGTTGGGAATCTGCAATACACCCTCTTCTCTCTCGTGATACAGCTCCTTCTTTCCTTTACAGGTAGTGTGATACAGTCAGTCCTTCTGCTTCAATGATTAGTACTTGAGAAACGGTATGTGTTAAGTATTGAGGGACAGTATACTTACAGTGTTCTTATTGTGTCATCCTCAGATCTCCCTCCCTGCTGTTCCTACCCTTTCCTTCCCTCGCTTGACTATCTCACTAGTCCGTGTGTATATTATTCTGGACTTGGGGCACTCGAGAGGTGGACCGCATTGAGCATCAGCACAATCCTGAGGATTTCATCGGGGCAACCTGACAGTCCCATAGTGCTGCTCTTAAATGGAACAATATCCCTTAATACTTCTGTATCATGGAACTGTGTTTGTTGGACATAGTAGACCATGCAGATATTTGTGGCCTATGCCATTTCATGCTCCTAGCTAGGTTGCCAGATCACTCAATGTTGCTGGCTACTACTTAAGCGATCCTTGTCAGGTGTGTTAGCCCATTTGGACTGATTAAAAGTAAACAAGCAAAGCAACATACAATGCACAAATGTATTGAAACAAAGAACACTGCTGCAAACATGTTTTGCCGCGAATAGATCAACATGACATCTCTGTCCACAACATAGACAAAGCCGAAGCAAGACATAGTCCTTCTAGTGGAAAGCTGTTGCTACGCTTGTCGAATTTCCCTCCACTGCATCCAGTCCAAGATAGGAATATGGGCTGGTTCAGGTCCTAGCATTTGGGTGGTGTGTGTAATGTAGCCTGCGACTTTCCAACCCATATAGCCTTTTCACTTTCCAAGTTAGCTATCGTAAATGTGTTCGGCTAATTTACTTTTATTATGTTACTAGCTGTACTCAAAGTTATGCAAACTGTTATTTGTATATAATAAAATTGGGAACTCGTGCTACAGTATGATTTTAAAACTAATTTATGAAAACCATGTATTATTATGAAGCCGCTGATTTGTTATAAATTTGTAGTACTTACTGAAGTGCAGAGTCTGGCTAAGGGTGTGTAGACATGATATTCAACGACCAGACACTAACTCCTTACCAGCAGCTGAGCACCAAATGATGGAACCATAACTAAGGGCCTGATTATGATGACGGTGGGCTGTCGGTGGCGGGCCCATTGCCATCGGACCCATGGTATCCGCCAGCCTATTACAATGGCGGGCAGATGGGTGACGGTCAGCAAGACCGACTGCCACGCATCCAATGGGCTCCTTGAGCCCGCCGGTGCGGCGGAGGGGGTTGTAGTCCCCACCATGGTGGCGGTCAGGCACCGCCATAGGGATTACAATGTCCCTTTCTGCCCGCCTTTTCATGGCGGTTAACCCACCATGAAAAGGCTGGTGGAAAGGGAGTTTGGGGGCCAGTAGCGGGCCCCCTTTCCCCCCAGCCCTCCGATGTGGGCACTGGGGGCACCTATGGTGCCCACCTACATGTCCCTGCCACCTAGTGCAGGGATATGTGCAGTGTCCCTATTTTGCATTGCGGCGGGTGCTGCAGCCAGCAGCACCCGCCGCAATACAACGTATAGGCATTCCGACCGCCGTGGTGGCGGTCGCATTGTAGTGCCTATGTCGGGACCGCCGACATCCTGTCGGGTGGTCCCGATTCCTGATAGGGTGACATAAGTCCGCCCTCCATCCTAATCAGCCCCTTAGTGGGTAAAAGTACCTTGTGTGCAAATTGCATAATATCTCAGAGGTGAAAGACAAACACCATAGGTTAAAAAGCAACATTACATATCATGTACTGACATAATATAAAGCACCCAAGAACACAAAGTTAAAAGTGGCAATCATTTAGACAACTTCTCTAAGTCAGGAGATAAAACCCATTAGTCAAAATAACATTTCGTCTGGACTTACCTCCAATATGGAGTTTTTAGGAGTTTAACAATAAAGCAAGGTACGTCGCAACACCATGTTATCATCGTGTCGAACATTTTTGCCTAAGCATTTACCATCCGTTTTGCTGGTGGTAATTATACATGGACCTTGCATGTGTCGTCTACATTATCACTAATGTGGCTGTTTTTGGTGTTTAACTTAACGCGTATAAATGGTAATATGTGCAGAAATCAGGCCTTCAAATAAAGTTAGGATGCGCGTGATGCCAACAATTAAGATAAGGGATAAATTGCATTGCTTCGCCGTAAAAAATTGGACATATCACATAAAACAGTAATTGCTGGGCTTTGACATTTTGTCTATTTTAAATAAAGAAATGACAACTTTAAAATACATAAAAAATATCAGTGATTTAACCTTATAGGCACCACAAAGAAATGATTCTACCTTGATTTGTTTTCAGTTCTAAAATCTTTGGTTCCATCATAATTTAGTATTAAGAAACTATATTGCAGATGCATATTTGGAAACATTTGTGGTTTAGTATGTAGAGCAAACAAATGTCTTCATTAAGTTTAGAAATGATATAACATTTTTGTTTTCACACTGCTATTATACCGCAGAACGAGGGACACTAGGCTAATGTTGCAAAATGCTTTCAGTTTGCAGAACAGAAAGGAGAAGTAAATACCGATCTCCCTGTTAAAATTATAAATGCTTCTTTGTCAGAAGGAGCAACTTCACAACCATCTTTAAAGAGTACAACAAATGTTCCAAGAAAAAAACCATAAAGGCCTCTTTATTGCTCATTTTCAACCTAAATGCCTTCAAGGTTATCTGAGGGTGCGGCACGACCTCTGACAACCATACTCATGCGCTCCTGGTGCTGCCACCCTCCCGATCCCCTCTGGCTATTTGCAGCTTGATGAAGTATTGCTTGTAGTACTAGCCTGGCCACATACTGTTTGGAATGCTGCAGGCTTGAGGCAATATTTTCTGGTTGAACAAATGCCCAATGCATGTTTGGAAATGAGGATAGTCTGTGAGCTTTGCACCCTACACCGACTTCTTGGGATCTGTTAGACTTGACATCTTTGGTGTAATATTCCCCCAAACTGTTTGTCTTCACTTCTCTTGTTTTCTTAATTAGTTTTTGTTGGCATTAGGACTTTACCATTACTAACAACAGCTAAAGTACTTGTGCTTTTAATTTTCTTTTAAGTCTCTAGTATTACATGTACCCAGAGCCTGTACATTAAATGCTAGTAGTGGGCATTCTGCACTCCTTGTGCCACCCTCTAAAGTAGCAATTTAAAACTTGTCTCAGACCTGCCACTGCAGCCTGTACAGTTTTAAACTGCCATTTCAACCTGGCAAAAGAAACATTTTGGCAGGACTAAACCTTCCTTTCTATTACACAGGCCTGCCTTAGGTGAACTGTATTTAAAAATTAAGACATGTGAGTTTAAGTCCTGAGTCGTTTTTCACCACTGAAAGGCTATTCTCTCCCATTGGCTAACACTGGGTTACCTTATTATATTTAATAGGTAATAACTTTGGATTGGGAGCAGCTAGGGATAGATGACAACCTACGTCGCCTGGCTTGTCTTCGTGCTACAGCGGCGACCATCTGCGACGTTCTTCCTGCTCCTCACGGCCTCCGCCATTGGGGACGGAACCCTTTGAGTCGGACTTTACGAAGTCAACTTTTTCACTGAGGTTAACCTGGTTCCTGTATCGAAACCGTGCTCTATCGTGGTCAGCCTAAACTTGTGATTTTCTTGTGGCGCTTTGTGCTTTTTGCTCTAGTTTTCTAAATTGGTTTGGAATTTTTCTTGTGTTATATTTTCACTTTATCAGTGTTTGTGTGTTGTATAAATACTTTACACATTGCATCTAAGTTAAGCGTGACTGTTTTGTGCAAAGCTAAGAGGGTTAAGCCCAGGTTAATTTAGTGACTTTTGTAGTTCCCCCTTACAAGGATTGTGGTTGTAATTTCTTACAGGATCCTAACAGGCAATACATATTGTAAACAATAGTACAATATTGCCACTTGTCTCAGCATTGTACACTGTTGATACCTCATAACTCAATGCTCGCCCGGATGTCTATTCACTATTCTATTACTGATGATTTATTACCAACTGTTACACAACTGGAACATGATGATTACCTTACTTTGAGTAGTTTCTTTACTGCTTGTTATGCACACAGTCATACCCAAAGTGATGTCACGTCCAGGTGCAAAAGTCCACCCACAAATGAAGACAGTGTAGCGATATCAGAGCGGAGGGATACTGTCCTTGGCTCACCCTATACATAAACACCAAAATTCGTAAAGACAACAGGCATTAACTCGTAGTCACCTAAAAGATAGTGGGCTCTGTGCACCCCCAATGTGGAGCACATGCCAAGCAGATATAAGAAGTGTAACAGCAGTCTAGCAGTACCCACTAAAAAATTTTTTTTAAACTTTTTTTTTATAACATTGCATCGTATCACATCATGTACAATTGTCGTATACCCACTAACATAGTTAAGGACAACTGGGCAAGTAAGGCCAAGATGTCATGAGATGGTGCATAAAGCAGTGATTCCAGAACTACAGACCCATCAATGCCCTCTAACTCTAGCTGAAACAACTCATGCTAGAGAGTACCATCAGCACCACCAAAACAAGTGACACTTTGGCAGTTACATTAACTCCACTGCCAACAAATGGAGTAGCTGAGACCACACAACAGAATCTGAAAAGCTGCAAGACTTTGAGGAAAGGGGTGTTGGAGAGGCAAGTGCACTAGAGAAGATGCATAGTACAACAGAGTGCTTCCCAGACAAATTAATACATTTGGAGGCTAAATTACAGAGAAAATGTATTTGATTGCTAAGCCTTCATGAGGGGATGGAAACATGCCCACCAGAGTTCTTTTCAAAAGATCTCATTACCATGCTATTTACTCAATTGTATACATAAAGAGTAGAGCACACCGGACACTGATGTAGTATCAATGTCCTGGAAATGTTCCATGTATGATTTTGGCTCAGCTTCTGCAATACAGAGATATGGTTAACTCATCACAACAGCTAGAAAGCAGGGCAAGTTAACTTAAAATGGTAATAATATTTCATACAATATATTTGAACATTGGACTGTTGGTAGCTCCACTGAAAACAATGGAGTGCTCCGGGTTTCTCATGGCCGGTAGAAGCCCGGAGTTCCAACATTTTAAAGTTGTAGTTCACAGCTGGTGCTGTGAACAATGGCCTCACGGAGCCTGAGGGGATTTCAATCCCCTCAAGCTCTGTGAGGCCTTTGATTATTTGTTAGAACATTCTGCCCTCTAGTGGCGGAATGTTCTAATAGCCTTATAGCCCTATGTAGCTGGGCTATAACGGCATTAAAGGGCAGTAAACTCCCTTGTTAAAGTTAATGCTGGAGTGGGCCTTTAATGGACGGTATAGCCCGCTACGGTACAGCGGGCTATAAGGCTATATTAAAAGCGCTGCAGCCCTACTCCTAATACGATGTAACCAATGGAGTTTATGCAAGTGGCCAGATATATGCTCAAATTTGTTCTAAGTCACAAAAAGAGTAGCGTTCAAGGCAAATAATTGTATATTGTGCATTCTATAGCAAGGGATTCAAATTCCTCTGGCAGAAATTTGTCAAACATGTACATTCAAGACAGGACTGTGTGACTTCTGCCCTGCGGTTAACCACACAAATATTCAAACAGGCAGAAAAAATGGGGAGGAAAAACCTTCAGAGTGGCAGCTGCTCAACTATGGAATAACATTCCTTTAGAAATTGGTCAATATCCCACACAGAAAAACAAAAAAAAAAACCTTAAAGCCGGCATCCTCTTCAGCAGTAGTATGATTCCATCCTTGCCACACCAAGAGGCTCCACAAAAGCGTACAAGTGTTCAACAAATATTTCTAACTATTTGTATCCAGACTACAGGATGGAATCAGAGGAGAATGGACAATTGTTCTAGGGGGTAATATAAAAAACTCAATAAAAAGAACATACCATATGATTTGTTGGTCCCAGCTAAGTTAAACATTGAAGTTAATAAGAAGAAAACACTTGTTTGATTGCCCTTAAGAAGAACTGCATTGTGTTGAGACATTAGGTGACTGTAGGTGGCAATACAGATTGCAGATTAAGGGGGTGATAATGCTCTGATTTACCCTTTGATCTACTTGGAGTTGTCTAGAAGATGTAGCAGATAGATACGACATATACAGTCTGGAGCAGGCATAGGCTGAAACAGAAGGATATTGCTTAGCTAAATGGCAGAGCACAATATCTTTTGATGAAATGTGAAGGACTTCAATGGTGTTGCTTAAAGGGAGAGCACATGGTCATATGCTAAAAGTCAGTGTGTGAATGTAGTAATGCTGGAGGAAATACATCTGACAGAGGGGGAACATGAACAAATGAGAAATAAATGATAAATCAGCAGTGGTACTCCTCATACTCTCTCTACATTAGGGGAGTGTTGTTCTTGATTAGCTCAGGAGATCACTTGCAGGTACATCACTCGCTGTCTTATACCAGTCCTCAACATAAGGGTGGGGTAGGACAAAGGATGGTAATCATGGGTTCATATGCACCCAGTATTGTTAACAACAAATTTCTAACTAAACTGGCGGGACTACTAAGGCCGTATATGGACTACTTAAGTGTATTGTTGGGGAACGCCTTGAGGAGTGATTGGACTTCCAAGCCCAGAGTGCCAAGTCTCTTTGTACAGTTGAGGAGCATAGGAGTGCTATAAATAACAACAAGCTCACCCTCTACGCGGGACACATTGAGGAGTGATTGGACTTTGTAACGTTGAGTAAGGATCGAGCCCCACACTAGGTCTGGTTAAGCTGGGTTTTATTTTTTTAATATACACATCTTTTGTAATAAGCCAGAGTTTGGGGTTACTGATTATGCCTCTTATCCGGTCTTGGTCTTGGCTCGAGGGTATTTCTTCCCTTCTTCCTTCTCAGTCTTCCGAGGTTTCTTGTCTCTCGGATAAAAGAAGAGAGGTGCAATATTGTGAGTGCTACGGTACGCTGTTGGTCTTGGGGAAGGGAGTGAGGGACCACCCACTGTCGTGACGTACGTCTAAAGACGTGTGTTAGTGCTGGGATCGTGATAAAAAGCAGGAAAGAGATGATGCCTTCGCCCTTACCCGTCGGCTTTCTCCCTCCTCCCGACGCACCCTGAGAAGCGTTCCCGTACCTGTGTGAGCCACGCTCCTCCAGGAGCATGGCTGGGCGCAGCGTGGTATCGTTGGCCTCCTGGCTCTCCCGGTATTCCTGGTTCCACAGGACTCGCCGTCAGGAGCTGTCGTTCCTCTTCTGGCGTGTCCGTCCGATTCCTCGAGGCGTGCATGAACACTTCTCTTCCGCGTCTTCTGGGTTTTGGGCTCTCTTCGTCCAGACTTCTGCATTCCGCTATTGGTCCTGGGATGATGACGTCAGGTACAGGGGCGGCGTCTTCTGAGGACGTATCCCAGTTAAAGGGACCAGGACATAAAAAGGGGATTTGTGCCGTAGTCCAGTCTGAAGTGTCATCCGACTGAAAAGAGGTGAGAGGACCGGTTTCAAGAGGTACAGTTCACTAGTCTTCCGTATGATCGGTTCCCTCTCGGGAGATGCTGTAATCGCAACACACCACCCCCCCCCCTAGGATTCTCCCGCTCGGGGAGAGGGAACACCCGGGACAAAAAGTCAGCGCTCCTATTTTCAGTTCCCCTACGATGTTTCACATCAAACGAAAAGGGTTGGAGGGACAGGAACCACAGCAGGACATGGGGATTATGCCCATGTTCCTGCTCATCCATTGGAGGGGTGCGTGATCAGTATATAGGGTGAAGTGGCTCCCCTCTAGATAGTACCGCAGCTTGTCGATAGTCCACTTGATGGCAAGACATTCCTTTTCTATCGTAGGATATTTCATTTCGCGGGGGAACAGCTTCCTACTGATGAAAAGGATGGGGTGGTCGATACCGTCAGGGGAGAGTTGTGACAACACTGCTCCTAGCCCATAGTCAGAGGCGTCAGTGTGGAGGATGAAGGGTATGGTGAAGTCTGGAGAGGAAAGCACAGGGCTGGTAGTGATGGCCCTTTTCAGTCAGCAAAAGGCGTCTACCATACGGTCTGTTGGATTTAGTAGTGCCTGTGGCCTTACGTTCTTGCGAAGGGTATCTGTGAGGGGACCTGCAATCTCTGAATATTGGGCTATAAATCGTCTATAATACCCCAGTAACCCCAGAAAGGCTCTCATCTCTCTTTTGGTTGAGGGAAAAGGGGTCTCTACGATGGCCCTTACTTTCTCCTCCTGCGGGACTATCACCCCATGACCTAGTACGTATCCTAGGTATCGGACCTTCTGGAATCCCACCCTGGATTTTTTTGAGTTTATGTGGAGCCCGGCTTGGAGTAGGGCCTGTAAGATTTTCTGTACATGTATGAGGTAGTCCTCCCATGTGGGGCTAAATACCACAATATCGTCCAGATAGGCCGACGAGAAGGTCTGGTATTCACGGAGCACCGTATTCATTAAGCCTTGGAAAGTGGCTGGGGCTCCGTGAAGACCAAACGGGAGGACGGTGAATTCGTACAGCCCATCGGGTGTAACAAAGGCATTTTTTTCTCGGTCTGTCTCTTTTAGTGGGACTTGCCAGTACCCTTTCGTAAGGTCAAAAGTGGTTATATACCGTGTATCTCCCAGTTTCTCAATCAACTCATCTATCCTAGTTATAGGGTAGGAGTCAAATTTGGAGATGGAGTTGAGAGCTCTAAAATCCATGCAAAACCTAGTGGTTCCATCAGGTTTGGGGACCATTACGATGGGGGACGACCACTCGCTCCGGGAAGGGCGAATGACCCCCATTTCCAACATGCTTTTGACCTCATCGCGAACAGGCTGCCGGAATTCGGTAGGGCCGTTGTTTTATGATCTTGCCCGGAACGGTCTCAATACCATGTTCTATTAAGGATGTTTCCCGGGGTCGTCTGAAAACATAGATGAGAATGGACCCAAGACAGCAGCCAATGAATGTCTTTCTTGGTCGGAAAGGGCTTCATTAATTACTAGTTGGTCGAGAGTGCAAGAGGGTGTTTTTGGTGTCGGTATGGTTAGATGGGCTGAGGTGGGCAAAGGCCCTAACCATTTTTTTAGTAAGTTTATATGATAGGTCTGTATGCGGGAGGGTCTTATCTGAACCTTATAGCTAGTTTTCCTGACAGTACCCACTATTTTGTGGGGGCCCAGCCATTCTGCCCTGAACTTACTGGAGGAGGAGGGCAATAATACCAAGACTCAATCGTTAATGGCCAATCGCCTCCATTTCTTTCCTTTATCGTAGAAATGTTTCTGTTTTTCTTGTTTTCTCTCTAGGTGTGAATAAGCAAGATCCCGTAACTTCCCTATTCGGGACTTGAGATTCTGGGTGTACTCAAGAAATCCCTGGGCTCATCCGCTTCTTCCCTTTCCCAGGCCTCTTTCATCATTTCCAGAAGGGACCTCGGTTGCCTTCCATACACCATCTCAAATGAAGAACACCCGAGGCTACTCCGGTCTTGACTACGGATCACATACAATGCAAAGGGGAGGAGTTGGTCCCACTCTCTCCCTTCACTGTTAAGCATCTTCTTTAGGATTAACTTCAGGGGCCCATTATATCCTTCCACCAACCCATCGGTTTGCGGGTGGTATACTGATGTTTTAATAGTGTTGAGATTTAGGGTCTTACAAACCTCTTTCATAAGCCGGGAGACAAAAGGGGTACCCTGATCAGTCAAAATCTCCAGCGGGAATCCTACTCTAGAGAAGAGTCCAATGAGTCTATCCGAGATGTTTTGGGTGGTGGGGGCCTTTAATGGAAAAGCCTTGGGGTACCGTGTCGAGTAATCAACGATTACCAGGGCATTTTGGTGTCCCTTCCGGGTTTTTGGAAGGGGTCCAATCCCACCCTCTCAAATGATGTACCTATCACTGGTAGAGGGACTGGGGGAGGACGATATGGGTTTCTTTTCTGGCATGTCTCGCATTCTTGGCAGTGCCTTTTTATATTACCATACACCCCTGGCCCGCTACCTCGAGGAGAACAACATCCTGGACCCTTCCCAGTCCGGCTTCCGCAGCAACCACAGCACCGAAACCGCCCTCATCGCCGCCACCGATGACATCAGGACCCTGCTAGAAAACGGAGAAACAGCAGCCCTCATCCTCCTGGACCTATCAGCCGCCTTCGACACGGTCTGCCACCACACACTACGAACACGCCTTCACGACGCCGGGATCCAAGAGAAGGCCCTGGACTGGACCACATCCTTCCTTTCCGGCAGAACACAAAGCGTCCGCCTCGCCCCCTTCCGATCCAAGGCCACCAAGATCATCTGCGGCGTACCCCAAGGCTCCTCCCTCAGCCCAACGCTGTTCAACATCTACATGGCACCCCTCGCCCACGTCGCTCGACAGCACAACCTCAACATCACCTCCTACGCCGACGACACCCAGCTGATCCTCTCCCTCACCAAAGACCCTCACACCGCCAAAGCCCACCTCCACGAAGGAATGAAGGCCGTCGCTGAATGGATGAGGACCAGCCGCCTGAAGCTGAACTCGGACAAGACGGAGGTCCTCATCCTTGGTTCCAACCCTTCAGCCTGGGACGACTCCTGGTGGCCAACATCACTGGGAACAGCCCCGCCACCCACCGACCACGTACGCAACCTAGGGGTCATCCTCGACCCCACCCTCTCCATGACTAAGCAGGTCAACGCCGTTTTCTCATCCTGCTTCAACATCCTCCGAATGCTCCGCAGGATCTTCAAGTGGATCCCCACCGAAACAAGAAAAACAGTCACCCAGGCCCTCGTCACCAGCAGGCTGGACTACGGAAACGCCCTCTACGCAGGAACGACGGCTAAGCTCCTGAGACGGCTGCAACGCATCCAGAACGCCTCTGCACGTCTTATCCTCGACATCCCCCGACGCAGCCACATCACACCCCACCTGAGAGACCTGCACTGGCTCCCTGTCAACAAGAGGATAACCTTCAAGCTCCTCACCCACGCACACAAAGCACTCCACAACTCCGGACCAGCCTACCTCAACAGACGACTCAGCTTCTACACCCCCACCCGCCAGCTCCGCTCGACCAGCCTCGCCCTCGCCACAGTCCCCCGCATCCGGAAAACGACCGCCGGCGGCAGATCCTTCTCCCACCTCGCCGCCAAGACCTGGAACACCCTCCCCACCAACCTCCGACAGACCCAAGACCTACTGGCCTTCAGAAGACTCCTCAAGACCTGGCTCTTCGATCAGTAGCAGCACCACCCCCCTCTTCCCCCAGCGCCTTGAGACCCTCGCGGGTATGTAGTGCGCTTTATAAGTGACATGATTGATTGATTGATTGATTGGCCAGTAGAAATGTCTCAATACATTCTGCGTGTTTTTTTCTGTACCGATATGACCCGCGGTGAGATGAGAGTGGGAGAAGAATAAAATCTGGTCCCTAAAGGCTAGCGGGACAAGTAACTGCGGAGCGTCCTCCCTTGTACCTTTCCGATATAATAACCCATTTTTTATGGTAAAATGAGGATAAGACGTGGGAGGGGTATTGTTATTGTTTTGTGCGTCCTGCCAGGCATTTTGGAGGGTCGGGTCATTGACCTGAGCAAATTTGAAATTCCTATCAAGGAGCAGGGGATCTGGGGCGATAAGGGCTGGTAGGGGTTTTATTCTGGGAACATCCCTCCCTTCCCTCTCCTTCTTGTCATGGACGGTGGAGAGGAATAACCCTAGAAAACCCAGATTGTCGGTCCCTATGATTAGTTCTTCGGGTAGTTCCGCCAACACTCCCACCCTGACAGTAGAGGGGGATCCTCCTTTTGGGGTAAGAACTACTGTCACTATAGGGATTGGTTTTACGTCCCCATGCACGCATCTAATATGCACCGAGGCGTCAGGTATGATCTGGGTGGGATTTACTAGATCACCCTGGATGACGGACTGCCGACACCCGGAGTCCAAAAGGCCCTGACTGATCGTCCATTCACCTCTACACTTACATAAAACACACTCCCCATTTCCGCTGTATACAATATAGACTTCGGGATGTATCCCACTTCCATGGGCTCCTCGGTGGATTTTTTCCGGGGGCACAATCGGGCTATGTGTCCCCAGTCGCCACAGTCTAAGCACTGTGGGCCTCTGTACGGAGGTATCTCAGGCCTCTGGGGTCGGGGCATAGGAAGTTCTGGTAGGGGTCTGTTGTTCCATTTGTCATATTTTCCTTGCACGAGACGGTTCGGTTTTTCGGGTTCCCACATGGAAGCGCGGGGTTGGGCATGGGAGAACATGGTGGCCATCTCGACCGCTTGTTCAGTAGTAAGGTGTGTGTGTTGACGTAACCACCTTTGGGTGTTGTATGGAAGAGCCTCTAGATACTGCTCCAGGTAGATACGGTCAATTATCTCTTCCTTACTACTTTCCAATGGTTTCAACCACTTGTCTGCCGCGGATTTGAGGCGGAAGAACAGGGTTTTGGGATTCTCCCCGGGGCTCCCCTTCTCCTTCTGGAACCGCACCCTGTATGCCTCGGCGTCCATCCCCAAATGGTCCAGGATAATAGTTTTGATCTCTGCATATGGGGTGTTACCAGTGGAATTCGCTACCTGGTAGGCAGCCTGAGCTTCACCCATCAACAATGGTGCCAGGAAGAAGGGCCACTTCTCAGTGGGCCAACCACAGGCTCTGGCTGCCCTTTCAAAATTAAGGAGGAAGGCATCTGGATCTTCCCCCGCGTTATACTTCTGTAGGGAAACGCCTGTGGGTCCCTGTGGGTTGCTCCTGGTTTCCCAGGTTCTGATAGAAGACTGTTCTGCCGCTAATTTCTGTAGCCCTTCCATTTGGGCCGCCATGGTATCTTTGAAAATGTCTCGGTCGGCCTGGGCCGCTGTCATTTGGCGCTCCACGGCCCATCCCAGCTTCTCCTGTCCTTTAACCAAGTGTTGGATAAGGGCGTCCATTATTTCGGTACTAACGGACAGGCTGCCCGCATTCTCCACCAGTTGTAACGTTGAGCAAGGATCGAGTCCCACACTAGGTCTGGTTAAGCTGGGTTTTATTTTTTTAATATACACGTCTTTTGTAATAAGCCAGAGTTCGGGGTTACGGATAATACCTCTTATCCGGTCTTGGTCTTGGCTCGAGGGTACTTCTTCCCTTCTTCTTCCTTCTCAGTCTTCCGAGGTTTCTTGTCTCTCGGATAAAAGAAGAGAGGTGCAATATTGTGAGTGCTACTGTACGCTGTTGGTCTTGGGGATGGGAGTGAGGGACCACCCAGTGTTGTGACGTATGTCTAAAGACATGTGGTAGTGCTGGGAATGGGGTAAAAAGCAGGAAAGAGAGATGATGCCTTCGCCCTTACCCGTCGGCTTTCTCCCTCTTCCCGATCCACCCTGAGAAGCGTTCCCGTACCTGTGTGAGCCACGCTCCTCCAGCAGCGTGGCTGGGCGCAGCGTGGTATCATTTGCCTCCTGGCTCTCCCGGTATTCCTGATTCCACAGGACTCGCCGTCAGGAGCTGTTGTTCCTCTTCTGGCGTCTCCATCCGATTCCTCAAGGCGTGCACAAACACTTCTCTTCCGCGTCTTCCGGGTTTTGGGCTCCCTTCGTCCCGACTTCTGCCTTCCGCTATTGGTCCTGGGACGATGACGTCAGGTTCAGGGGCGGCGTCTTCTGAGGACGTATCCCAGTTAAAGGGACCAGGACATAAAAAGGGGGTTTGTGCCGTAGTCCAATCTGAAGTGTCATCCGGCTGAAAAGAGGGGAGAGGACCGGTTTCAAGCGGTACAGTCCACCGGTCTTCCGTGTGATCGGTTCCCTCTCGGGAGATGCTATAATTGCGACAGACTTCTAAGTCCAGACATCTGCTGGCAATTCCATCTGGCATCAACTCAGCGAGTGAGTAGGATTTTTCGGCATCCACCTTGGGGAACTTAAATCACAAGAATGTGGAAATGGAAAACAATGCTGAGTGCTAACTCTGTTGTTACCAACCCTTATTCTATCACTAATTTCCTTTCCGGTGCCTCTGTTGCAGTTGTCTCCGGTTCTGCGGGTTCTAGGCTTACCTTGCTACCGACCTTGTGGGCGGCCATCAGACCCTGCCCGGACTGCAAGTGCTGTTCCACTTCGCTGGACCCTAGCTGCCCACTCGCCTACTCCCCATGCCCCTACTGTTTGTCATCACAAGAACAATGTCTGAGCATCTCATCTGGTCTGGCTCTCGTGGGCTGTCACCTGCTCCCCGTGTCTCTGCCGTGAGGCATCCTAAAGACACTGTTTGAGCAGCTCTTCTACCAAGGTTACGCTTTCCTCTGGATCTCTTTCTGTGCTGCCTCCGCCACGCTGCCAGCGATTTACCAATCGGTGGCAGCTCACCCTTCTGCCCGTTCAGGAGAAACCCAGCTGTTCTAGGACCCCCAACTATGTTGAGTAGGCACATGTCCAGGCCTACCCCAGTTAAGTGTACCCCATTCCCTGAATGATAACCTGGTGTCCTGAGGTTGATCAGCCTGTGACGCACAAACCCCCAGCCGTTGGCCCTACATATCTTTGCCATGTTGATATTTAGTTTACGCTTTGATCTGTCCACCGCCCCTTGGTGCACTGCCTCTCTCCATACCCTGCGGGCTTTTAACTCAGACCATATGATGTCGGCTGGGCGGATCAGCCTTGCCAGGCCAGCAAGCCCCACGGTCCTTGCCCCTAGCAGCTACCTCCTCCCAATGTTTGCCAGGGCATTTCCCCCTAAATGAATGAATCAAGCTGACCAAACGGAGCCCGACGTTTTCCCCGGGCTTAGCTGACCAGTATTCTCCAGCATTGCCATATCCAACCGAGATCTGTATCCGAAGCCTTGATTTCATCAGACTCATGCGGCAAGAACTGTCCACCATTCCACAAGACAATCTTGTGTTGTGGTCATATTACTAGCTCTTTGCTATCCCGTCTTTGTTGCCCTGCCTGGTCACTGGCTTCCTTCCCATCCTATCTGTATCGTCCCTTTTGTCCATCTTCATTTGCTGCATCTTCTCTGAACAAAGTGAGTTGAATAAAGTTAATGTTTCTATAGGGCGTTCGCTAGCGCATCTGCTATACTGCCCTTTAAAATAATGAAAACCTTCAACTTTGGGGGACTGGAACCAGATTTGTCATGCCGGAAAGTGCTGCTTGACCCCTGCATTTCCTATGCATCCATCAGTTTGTTAGACCTTTTACCTAGGTTACGCTTTCCTCTGGATCTCTTTCTGTGCTGCCTCCGCCACGCTGCCAGCGATTTACCGATCAGTGGCGCTCACCCTTCTGCCCGTTCAGGAGAAACCCAGCTGTTCTAGGACCCCCAACTATGTTGAGTAGGCACATGTCCATGCCTACCCCAAGTTAAGTGTACCCCATACCCTGAATGAGAACCTGATGTCCTGAGGTTGATCATCCTGTGACGCATGAACCCCCAGCCGTTGGCCCTACATATCTTTGCCATGGTGATATTTAGTTTACGCCTTGACCTGTCCACCACCCCTTGGTGATCAGCCCCTCTGCATACCCTTCGGGCTATTAACTCTGACCATATGATGTTGGCTTGGCAGATCAGCCTTGCCAGGCCAGCAAGCCTCACGGTCCTTGCCCCTAGCAGCACCCTCCTCCCAATGTTTGCCAGGGCATTTCCCCCTAGGGGAAAGAATCAAGCTAACCAATTTGAGCCCGACATTTTCCCCCGGCTTAGCTGACCAGTAATCTCCAGCATTGCCATACCCAACCGAGATCTAAATCCGGAGCCCTGATTTCATCAGACTCATGCGGCAAGAACTGTCCACCATTCCACAAGACAATCTTGTGTTGTGGTCATATTACTATCTCTTTCCTATCCCGTGTTTGTTGCCCTGCCTGGCCACTGGCTTCCTACCCATCCTATCTGTACCATCCCTTTTGTCCATCTTCATTTGCCGCATCTTCTATGAACAAAGTGAGTTGAATAAGGATAATGTTTCTATAGGGCGTCTGCTATACTGCCCTTTAAAATAATGAAAACCTTCAACTTTGGGGGACTGGAATCAGATTTGTCATGCCTGAAAGTGCTGTTTGACCCCTGCATTACCTATGCATCCATCAGTTTGTTAGACCTTTTCACAGAGGGGATAATGGTAACCGAGCCCATGTAATTGCCTATCAGGTCGGTACCTGTCACCCAAGCCATTCTTATAGCTTTTGCAGGTGTGTAACAATCTAAATCCTCACGCTTGTAGCAGTGTGGTGGTTATTGTCTGAGTGGGTGCTGTAGTTGACCGCGGTGGCAATTGGAGGTGCATGCTGCGGTGGCCTTCTGATGAGAGCCCCGGCATCTATCCCTTCATACTCATGTAGGGTGCCTGTGCACTCCCCACACACCCGATACACCAAGACAATCAATCATACACGTTTAAATCAGTGTATAGGTAATGTTACATAAGACAGACGACTACAAGATCTAGTAGTCACAAGCCCTCCATCCTGATAGGCAGTATAGTTTTGGAATACTTGTTTTGAAAAGCACTAATTCATGTTAAACGCAACACCATAGTTAGGGAGTTCTCTTCCTCTTAAGATTTGATTTCTATCCCGATTAACCCTTTGTGCCACATTAGGCTTGCAAATGCCTGGGAAATCCTACCATGCCAAGGAGGCCCTTCAGGGTGATCGTGCACTTTAGGAATACATATGTTATGCCATGTCATGTTATAATAACTCAGAGGGACATTAAATTCATAGCCTGTATACATGCAGTGCATAAGTCTATTGACCACCTTATTCCAGCTCCAAATAAATGTCCCTCAAAGTATGTTACTCATAACAATTGCCCACCAGATACCAAATTATAAGTTAACTTAAACATGAGGCTACGTGGCTTGTTCAAGCAGCGCAAATGGGTCTTGCATTTACCTAGCATGTGTCCTGTCCATAGGTTCCTTCTATAGGACTTGCAACACTGTAAGTAGAAATCTAATATATTAAGAACGCCCAGCTCAGACGTCAGATGGGATGACCCTACGTGTATTTACTGTTTCAATAAGTGTTGCGAAGTGCGTATGGGAACCTTGTGGTTACTTGAGAACATTCATTCACCATTGAGATGAATAATAATACCAAGTAAGATTAGACTCTGGAGTGGTGGGAACCAGTGTAGGGTATTGGAGCACTTTATAATCACACAACATTGCACTGAGACCACGATCATATACGTTTTAAAACAGTGTAATGTTACCGAAAACGGACAACTGTATCCAAGCCCCTTTTAAGGGGATTGCCAGCACGCACTTGTATTTTGATAAGGAGATGGGCAGGGGGAATTCTGTGGGCAAACATGTTCTTGCCACCACTGCTGGGACTTGAACCCTTGCCTTAGAGGGCCAGTGGCACCGAATGCTCAAGACATTGCTTCTGAGCTACCACTGCTGGACTAGTTTGAACTTTTGATATGGCGGATTTTGGTTAACCATCCCCCTTTCCTCTATTTTCACTCCTGCACCGAGTAGCATCAGTGAAACCATTAAACATTTCTCCACACTGAGGCTGCTACGGTGAGTAATTGCTGTGAAGCTTCCCACCCCGCACCCGATCATGGCGGTAGTGGGAAGAGGGTTCTGGGAGAGGCTCTGGCGCCTCCTGCTGCCGATCTTGTGTTGTACAAGAGACTACCGTGCCAGCCTACATTATGACTGTATAGCACGGTGTTGGACTTGGCCCTTTTTGCAGGGTCATCCCTGAACTTTTTGCCTTCCCCCTAACCTTATTTCTGACATGGTGTTGGTGGTTCTAGGACTCTGGGCACTTTAGCACTGCTGTCCAGTGTAAAGTGCGCATGCTCTCTGTGGTAAACATGGTAAGATTGGTCTACACCTGTTTGGCATATTCAATTTACTTGTCAGTCCCTTGTAAAGTGGTATCTCATATATCTGGGGCTGGTAAATTAAATGCTACTGGTGGGCTTGCAGCGCTGATTGCGCCACCGACCAAAGTAGCCTTTCAAACCTGTCTCAGGCCTCTGCCATTGCAGGGCCTGTGCACGCAGTGTTACTGCCGCTGTGACATGGCACCTAAAGTGTGTGTCATGTCTGTGACCCCCCCTTTTACTGCATGTCAGTCACCCCTAAGGTAGGCCCTAGCTAGCCCTATGGGCAGGGTGCATTGTAGGTAAAAGGTAGGACATGTACCTTAAGTGTGTGACATGTCCTGGTAGTGACAATCATTTTGGTTTCTCACTGCTGTGAGGCTGCCCTCCCATAGGAATGCATTGGGGATTCCCTGATAAGTGTTTCAGTGGTAATTCCTGATATGAGAGGAGCGGCGTGGTCAAGTTTGGTATGGTTGGAATAGTAATATTAAATGCTGCGCAATGGTGTGCGCAGATTTATTATCACTATTTTAGAAATGCCACTTCTAGAAGTTGGCATTTCTCTGTGCCTGCCTCCCTGATGTGGATTGCATGTCTGGCTTTGGAGTGACAGGGGCTGGTGAGGTGTGTGTGGCTCCAGGGAGGGCAGGGTGAGTCAGCGCTAGGCTGAATAGGGTACCTGCATTTGGAATAGTGGGCGTAGTCCCCTGACCCTGAATAGGTCTGTGCCTGCCTGGGTGAATGCTGGCTCCGCCCCCTGTGGTGTGTCTGATCACCGAGCCCCCACCTGACAAAGGGGAAGAGGAGCCTTGTCAGCAAAGTGCTCCAAAACCCCCCAGAACCAGTTCAGGCTGGTTCCCCCAAGCCCTGTGCCAGGGCAGACAAAGAAAATGGTGTATAAATATTGGGGCTGTGACCCCATGAAAGGTTGTGCTTTCCTTGCGCTTGGGACTTGCTGTTGCTGGGCCCCAGGAGGAACCACCATGAGGGACTGCCTCCCTGCTGGAGGGCCCTGTGAGCTTGCCTGCCTGGGCCCAGCCTTGTGCCCCTGAAACTTTGCTCTAGTGCCTCGTGAGCGCTGTATCTTGATTGCTGGAATCCCCAAGGAGAAGGACTCCAGCTTTGCCAGGGAAAGAGGAGCGCGAGGGCTCTGCAGCGCTGAGCTGTGACATTGTCAGAGGGAATCCCGACGTGGGGATTCCCCCGCATTGCGTGTAGAGAAGCGGGAGCCCACCCCGCATGCTGGTGCCCTTGTTTGTTTAGTGGGAGCCCACCCCGCATTTATCCTTATTTACAAGCGGGAGCCCACCCCGCATTTGCCAGGAGCCGCCGCCGCACCGCCGAGATCGGCCCAGAGGAAGTCAGGCGGCCGTGCCTGGTTGGGGGCGTGGCCTGACTCCCCCGAACCGGAAGGAGAATCCAGGCGGGAGCCCACCCCGCACTGGACGGTGCCAGAGGAAGCCCGGAGCCCCAAAGAGGAGCGAGAGGCGACGGAGCCTCGCGGGCTCCATTTGCTGCCTTCCCGCCTTCCCCCACCTGGCAGAAGGGGAGGAAGGCCTGCGGAGATCGCACGGTGGAAGCAGGAGGAAGACCGGAGCCGGTCTGGAGAGGTCCCTGTAGCGCAGGCCCGCCGAGGTACATTGTCGGTGCCTGGGACCTGCGCAGGAGAAGCCCCGGTGAATGGGGCTACCAAGAGCATTGCGGTGCCCTGGAGCAGCCCTGGAAGAGTCCCGGTGAGTGGGGGCTGAGCTGAGAGCACTTTTAGTGCTCCCGAGGCACGTTTAGTGCCAGTACCTTTTAGTGTTCTTCACAGCTGCGCCGCAGTTGCGGGCAGCTGCACCGAGGGGGCAATTTTGGTGATAGGAGTCCCAGAGTGGGGCTCCAGAGGCACCATAGGTGCCAGTGCTCATCTTTTGCCACAGCTGCACCGCGAGAGAGAGAGCGGGCAGCTGCAACACGGGGGAATTTGTGTTTTCATAAGGAAGGGGTGAGAAGCACCCCACGCCTCAGCGCATTGCGCACTTTGCTTTGGCTGCATAGGCAGCAAAAGGGCCAGTAGAAGGCCCCAGTACAAGCCCTGACATTTTGGACAAAGGGCATTTGAGCCCACAGAAGGCCAGTTGGCCTGGGCTCAACTTTATGGTGTAGATAGGGCGCAAGGCCCTAAGGTGATGTATGCACCGAATTAGTGTTATTGTGGTGCAGTGCCAAAATGTATGCATAATGTGTTTATGCTGATGGTTGCCAAATGTGATTTATGCCCAGGGTGTTTATGCCTCTGGTGTTTATGCTGTGTTCTATGCCTAATGTGATTTATGCACCATTTGTTGATGCAGACATAATGTGTTTATGTTGCAGGTGATAATGTTGAGTACAGTATTTTGCCAGTAGTTACTGGTTGTGTTTTACAATTGCTACTTGTGCTTTCTAAAGGTTCTGACAGTGGCCCGATTGGCCCTGTCAGGTGTATATAATCCCCCGTGAATATTGGCTAGTGCCAGTTGGCACAGTGTATATTGTGTGATTATGATTCTAATGTGTTTTGGATACTACAAAGGCTATTTTGTATATAACCTTGTGTGGAGTTTCTTTTGTGGTGTGCCTAGTGTGTTGCTGCTGTGTGAGTGTGTTGCGCAAACGCTTTACACATTGCTTCTGGGATAAGCCTGACTCCTCGTGCCAAGCTACCAAGGGGGTGAGCAGGGGTTATCTTCAGCGTGTAACTCCCTTGCCCTGACTAGAGTGGTGGTTTCTGCCTGGCTGAGGCACCTGCCCTTGCCAACCAGAAATCCCATTTCTAACACATGGAAATAAACAGAGGCTGTAATGCACCCCCACCCCCTGTCTGTTATGCTAGCGAGAGTCTTATTAGTTTCGACACGTGCTCGCCTCAACCATGTGATGACACCACGTCTTCGGGGGAACCATCGCCATTCCGACCCACTATGCGGTGCGCGACCTGGGCAGCTGGCCATCCTAATTGCAGGCAGGGTCTCCTGGTCGGATTATCTAGCGCCTTGGCTGTGTCGCTCCATAAGCACCACCGTAATGGCTCAAGGTGCCCCTGTGAAGCCTGCCCTTCTGGCCATGCTGCCTCATTGCCACTGATGGCCCTAGGCACACCACCGTTCTGGCTCCAGGTGCCCGTGCGTTCCTGATTCTATGTTTGTGCCACCCAGCAAGCGTCCCTGCTTCTCCTGTAGGATGCCGAGTGTGAGTGGCCATATCTCGCTGCATAGCACGTCAGTATTTCTGCCAGTTATGCCTCCTCTCTGGGGTGAACGTCTCTGTTCTTCAGTCCAATGCAATGAGGCGATGGTCAGTTGTGGTCAAGAGGGTCCCATGCCCTCTTTTGACCTCCTTGGCCTCCCTGCCCTCCTTCCTCTTTTGGGCGGTTCATGATTTTCAAAAGATGTGCCCAATCACCGTGCGTCTTTTTTCACGGGCTTTACCTGCGGTGCTTCCGGTGTTCCCGCTGCTGGTAGGGGTTCCCTGCGGGCCCCTATCAGGTCTGGCTTTGCCTCCCCGGCCCGCGTCATAAGTAGTTGTGATAATAATCAAAGTAAAGAGGTCCGTAATGTACTGCAACCTGCAACAACATTTTCAGTGGAACCCATAGCACAAGTAGGAAGTAAGGAAGAGCATCAACAAAGGGAAGTTTCTGTAAAAGCTCACAAGGCCAATGAATCTACTAAACTAGTTGATAACGGAATAGTTAATAACAGAAGAGAGGGTAGCAGAACACAAATGCAAACCCAACTCACTTCGGTACACAAGCCAGAAGGAGGGCTGAGGCGCTAGTTGACTTTTCTATATCAGGGTGATAAATTGTGTATTCAGGACGTTTTACATCTACCTCCCGAACCTACCCCATTCATGATTATTCTAAAGGGCGTACCACCATTACATTCAAACAAATCTGAGAACTGGGGGATACTGAAAAACAATGTAGGCTATTGGTTAGTGAGCAGGGTTCCCAATACACCTAGCTTATTCAATGATATTATAATGGTGAGGAGAGTAAAATGGCTTTGCAGGTCAAAAGAAACATGTGAGGGCGACTGTATAGTTGTAAATTTTCCCACACCAGTTCTTGTCAAATTAGTACTAACATCATTGTGTAACACTCAAGGAGGAGATAATATCTCAGGAGGGAAAACTATAGCTGTTCCTTTGGAATTCGTTTACAGACCTGAGAAACTTTGAGATGCTGAACCAACTACATAGCAGGATGACAAGCAGCGGGAACATAGAAAGTCTTGCCCTATTTACCAGATTTGTCCTGTTGGGAGAATTGAACAAAAAAGGCTGACATGTCAAGGCCACACAGAATGAGACTCTTACCCCTAATAATTGCGAATATTGTGCTAAATCAGAAAATCAAGCAAATAAAACCCAATATATGGCCACTTTTGTATGAACGCATAAAAGGTAAGTGAAACAGCAGTGGCCTTGACCTACTGGAACATTATGGATCAATCAAGCTTTACTTTCCTCAGATTGGGCCAGTCATTTGGCCACAAAACATTATGGTATACAAGAGACACAGCTAAGAGTCAAAATTCATATTAAAGGACTCTTATCAGTCATTTCACCTGCTATATCTTATAGTTCAGGGTGGGCAAAAAGTGGGCTTGTTACTTTTATTACAAACCTCTTGGTAGCCAACGTAAAGCAGGCATACACAGCATCCCTATTCTATCAATTTCTGTTATTAGCTATCAAGGATAATCCACACCTTGTAATAAAAAACTTCTATATTAACATTTTTGATTCCACCTGTGTAGAGGTGGGTGTTGATATGGAGAAGGATTTAGATTTATTCATGAATGTGGGTTAAACTGATTGCTACTTAATATGTGCTTGAGATTCTAATATCAGCAGATGCACCCCTTTGCTTAGAGAAGTGTGTGGCATAGTGGATGCACATGGAGGACAGTACATTTCCATCACAACCACTATGGAGAAGTTGTGAAAAATTGTTATATAAATACAATCTGACCCTGTTAGAAACTGCACGCCCATGGGCTCAATCACAGTGCTAACATTCATTGGGCGGGTGGAAAGGAGTACTTTTTATCACATAATAATGTCAGCAAATGGTATGGGAAACTTCTCATATTTTAATATAATACCAAAAAGCATGAGTAATGATAACCCATTCAGGGAAATCCACACTTTAAACAATAGACATCACACAGGGAACTCTAAGCTAGAGAATTTTGAAGAGGAAGAATGAATGGGGCCAGGTTAAAATGGCCTGGTAGGACCCAAGTGGATTCCTTTAAAGTCTAGTTGATAGCAATAGAGAAGACTTTCTAATATATACAGATTATTAGGTGGAGTTAGTGACATTAGAAGATTTATCAATTCAATTAACTCATTATTAACAAGGACTGCAAAGGGCGGTAAAAACAACTGACATACCACAAAAGAATGGCTTGACCATAAATGCTCTGTGATATGCAGTCAGTTAAAGGAACTCCTTCACTCGAACCCAAGGGACAAAGAAGCAATTCAGCAAATTAGATCTTGTTATAAACAGGCAATAGCTAATAGAAAAAATAACTACAAGCTCAGACTTGGAGCAGCCTAGTGCAAGCAGGTGAGACAAATGACAGTTCCCAAACCTGGAAGGCAATAAACATGCACTTTCTTAGGGACAGATAAGCTCGCCAAGTTGAATCATTGGTGCTGGCAAAAGACTGGGTTGAACATTTTATACTGACCTTTAATCCTGCCAGTAACTGTGTTGTCACAGTCAATTATGACTTACTATTCCCTGCTTCCTTTGTGAGCAATATTACAGTCAACCTGGAAGAAGTGACTTTTGCTAATAACAAAATGTAAGAAATTGCGATAGTGGTTGAGGGGGGTGAAACCCTTCTCAATCTGCAACCACAATTCTCCTCAGGGTGAAGTCGGATGCAAACCCTAAATTAACCTGTGCTCAACCCTCAGGTAGCTGGGCACAGAGCAGTCAGGCTCAACTCAGAGGCAATGTGTAAAGTACTTGTGCAACTCTTCAAACAGTATCACAGTGAAAACACACCACAAAAGGAGCCCACAACAGTATTAGAACAATGGAGTAATTTGCAATAAATAAAACAAGACCAAAATGACAAAAATCCAATTAGTAGAACCAGAGATACTCCATTTGAATGATTTTAGTGAAAATAGCACCTACTGTGGACCGTGAGTGTGGGCTGGCTACAAGGACCCAGTCGAAGAAGCATTGCACAGCCGAATCGATGCATCCTTTCTGAGAGGCAGTGAGACTTCAGTGCGAGGTCCTGTTGCGTCATCGTCAAAGATCCTGTCAATGAAGGCTTGCGAAGCGGAGCCAGGGATGTGTCGTGCAGTTGGGACGATGCATTGATTCCAAGGAGCTTCGAGGCTGCAATGCGGAGTCTGTTGCCATCATTGAGACTGCCGTTTACGAGGGATGCGAGGGTCTGCGCCGAGGATGCATCGTGCAGCAGCAGTTTTGATGCCGTGAGGGGCTGCGATACAGGTTTTTGCAGTGGTTCTGATCCATGCTGCAGCAGCGATGCATCGGCTCTGCTCAGGTTTGTGCTGTGCAGCAGAGGAGATGCATCAATTCCACTAGATCCCAAGGGGGGGTGAAGAGAACCTTAAACCCAATTCCAAGGGTACCAGACTGGGGTGGAACCACTTGCAGGGGGTAGACCCACAGATAGCCAGGTGCAAGTTTGTTGGAGCCTTCGGTCCCTGAGGCTGAAGTCAGGAGGCCAGTCAACTAGCCCTTGGAGTCCCTCTGAGGTTCTGGGTTCAAGAAATGTAGGTCCAGTCCTTCTCACCCAGGCAGCAGGGCAGCAAGTCAGCATGGCAAATCAGCAGCACTGCAAGACAGTAGTCCACCAGAGTGCAGTTCAGCGGAGTGGCAGTCCTTCAGCAGCACAGCAGTACTTATTCCTGGCAAAGTATCCACAGGCCCAGTAGTGTACTGAAGTGGTGATGTAGGAGGTCCAGGATGTATACCCAGTTGTGTTTTTGAAGTGGGGGAAGCTTCTAGAGGTTTTCCTTTGAAGTACCCAGGCATCCTGACTTCCCTGTCCTGGCTCTAGACTAACTACAGGGGTATGCAGCCCTTTGTGTGGAGGCAGTACACAGCCTATTCAGGTGTAAGTGGGGCTTTGCCCAGCTCCTCCCTCCCATCCTATCAGTGATGGCCCATCCAGGCACACCTAAGCTCCCTATTGTGTGTGGCTGTCTAGCAGGAGTACACAAAGCCCAACTGTCAGCTACACCCAGTCATGGGACCAGAGACAGCCATTTAGTGTCTGTAGCCTAAGGCAGGGAAATGCCAACTTTCTAAAAGTGGCATTTTCAAAATTGTAATTTAAAATCCAACGTCGCCATAAATTGCAATTTGAAATTAGGATTCCAGAGACACCAAACATGAACTGGTTAGTTATTCCCATTTGGAAATGACACTTATAAGATGTAATAAGATAGCTCCAATGTTATCCTCTGGGAGAGGTAGGCCTTGCAGTAATGAAAACCAAATTTAGGAGTTTTCCACTACCAGGAATTGTAAAATGTAAAAGTACATGTCCAACTTTTCTAACACTGCACCCTGTCTAGGGCCTACACTAGGGGTGACATCCACATTAAAAAGGAAGGTTTGAGCCTGGCAAAGGGTTTACTTTGCCAGGTCGAAATGGCAGTTTAAAACTGCACACACAGGCTCTGCAATGGCACGCCAGAGACATGTTTGCCAGACTACTTAAGTGGGTGGCACAACCAGTGCTGCAGGCCCTCTAGTGGCATTTAATTTGCAGGCCCTCGGTGACATGTAGTGCCACTTACTGGGGACTTACACATAAATTAAATGTGCCAATTGGGAATAAGCCAATGTTATCAGTTTTAAGGAGTGAGCACATGGACTTTAGCATAGATTAGCAGTTGTAAAGTGCACAGAATCCTAAGGCCAGCAAAAACAAAAGCAGCAAACAATGGAGAAGAAAGGCAAAAGGATTGGGGGAAGACCACCATAAGGCAGACAGGTCTAGCACAAAACTTTAAAAGGGAAGCCTACGGGCCCAGATGGTGTTTCTGTAGATGTGTATAAAAGCACAATCGCTCTGTCGGCACCTGTTTTAACACTGGTTTTAAATGAGGCAAAGTCTTAGTACATCCCTACGACTTGGTTGAAATCTATAACCGTACCAATATTCAAGAAGGGAAATATGAGGAACCCCAAAATTATCGACCAATATACCTCTTAGATTCGGCTGCAAAAATCATGGGAAGAGTCATTTCCGATAGTCTGGAATTGGTCGCGGAAGAGAACTTTGTGCTTACTGATTCACAATACGGGCTCATGAAGGGTATAAGCACTGTGGAGTAGTGTCTAAATTTGAACTTTACAATAGGTAAATTCAGCAGGGCCATAGTGGGTCACTTACATCTCTGCTTTATGGACTTGACCCGTGCCTTCGACCGTGTCAATTAGGGGAAATTATGGCAAACCATGCTATCTCTGGGATTCCCTGAGGACAAAGTCTTGCTACTGGCCCAAATGTATAGCAATGTAACTGCCAAGGTCCATTATGGCTAAATGGTCGAGCAGGGTTGTGCCCTTGCCCCATTTGTTTTTTCCCCTCTATATTAATGGAGTGGATAGAGAGCTGCAGGCCTTATGCACAGACTCTCCTAGAGAAGGCACTCAGTCTGTTCCAGTTTTATTCTACGCAGCTGATGCAGTCCTGCTTTCTAAGATCACAAATGGATTGCAACACCTCATTGGTTGTTTCACCACATATATGGGGGACACACACCTGAAGGTGTGAAAAAGTGCCCTCTTTCTGCATGGTTGCCCCCACTTTTTGGTGAACTGCTGATGTACTTTGAGTGTGCCCTGGGCTCCTGCCAATCAGGTACCCAGGGCCTATGTTCTTTCCCTAAAACTGCATTGAAGACCAAACCCAATTGGCGCACTCTGGCCACCGGTCAGTCCCTGGTAAATGGTACCACAGGTACCCAGGGCACTGTGACCAGGGAAGGCCTCTAAAGGCTGCAGCACTTTTTGTGCTACCCTAAGAGGCCCTGCACCTTTACACTCACACACTGCCTTTGCAGGCTGCGTGTTTTGGTGCAGAACAAAGTGAAGAGTAGACTACAACCCACTGCCCTGGCATAGATCAGCCACCCCTCTAGCTGGGTGCACTATATCATTGGTGAGGGTACAGGTGCATGAGCCCTGTACCCCCACAGTGTCTAAACAAATTCTTAGACATTGTAAGTGCAGGTGTGCCATTAAGAGTATATGGTGCTGGGAGTTTGTCATCACGAACTCCACAGTACCATAATGGCTTTACTGAAAACTGAGAAGTTTGGTATCAAACTTTTCAGCACATTAAACTCACACTGATGCCAGTGTGGGATTTAATGAGAAATGCCGTGAAAAATGACCTCACACTAGTGTCCAGGCTGAGTGGCTGCTCCCTAGCTGCCACCACCAGACATGTTTCTGGACCCCTGGGTTTGAGGGCCTGCTGCTCTCGAAGGTCTGAAACAATGCACATCCTGGGACGAGGTGCCAAGCCTCCTCCCCCAGGATGGGCAGGGTCCACAAAGGGGAAGCTTCAAAGGCTTGCCACCTTTGTGAGCTTTCCCAGGCCTTTTGCTGCTTCCAGCAACTGGTCACCACCGGTTCTGACCCCTACTTTGGTCTGGAGAACCGGTGGAAAAACCAAGTGAGGAAGGGAGGTGTGCCCACCTCTGCCAACACCACCCCTCAGGTGGGGGAGGTGAGGTGAAGCACATCTCAGTCCCCGCCATCTTGCAGATGGGGTACCCAGCCAACCAGAGCGAGAAATATGCCCCCCTCCCACTGGAGGGTGGCATAATAGGGGGTGTACCCACCCCATGGAAGGGACCCATTGGTCCCAACCTTTTCCTTACCTGTAACAACCCTAAATCTAGTATTTAGGGGCACCACTGAACCTTGCCTCCTCAGACAAGCAACTACAAGAAGAAAAGAAGAAGGGCCGAACAGCCCTGCCGAAGCTCAGAAGAGGAGGACGCCCACTGATTTGGCCCCAGCCCTACCGGCCTGTCCCCACCTCGAACCTGCAGAAGCGAAACTCTCGTGTGTCCTGCAGCCAGCAACCTCAAGAACCCCGAGGAACTGCCCTGCCTTTCAAGGAAAAGACTTTGTCTCCCGTGAACACCGGATTTGTTCACCCACGGACTCCAGCTTCGCCGAAATCCGCGAGTCTGCACCACTCTGCACCGAATGCCCACGACCCGAGTTCGAGTGGCCCAACACCACAAGGAGGTCTCCCCGGCTACCCTGACCCGTGATCCCTGACCTGCCTCAAGCCTCCAGCCAACGCCTGCAGCCTCAATTCGGAAGGTCCCCCACCCATGACCAGGAGCTGGTAAGAAGATCCAACCCTAAAAGACACCCCTGCACCCGATGCCCCACGGCCTTGGGTGGCCCAACCGACTGTGTCTAACCAACCCCCAGCATCGTAATTTACCTCTCCAAGTGGTGGTCACACCCAGAACACCTTCGTCCCCGAGCCTGCAGTGTGTTTGCAAACCGGAGAATCCCCATTGAAAGTAACAGGGCACCCGATGACAAAACAGCACCCTGCACCCGGCCGCCCTAGTGCGCTGAGGGTGTACCTTTGGTGCTAACCTGAACCCCCATTTGCCCTGAGCTTAAGTCCAGGAGCTTTGCTCCCACAACCTTGTGGCCTGCTCGTAAGCAGCCACCAACCGGAGGCCCCCTATCCCCCATTGGTTAACATTGGGCCTCAGCACTCTGCACCCGGCTGCCCTAGTGCCGCTAAGGGTGTAACAAGAGCGCATCCTTGACCATGGGGGACCCCTGCGTCTAACCCCAGTAACCCAACTCCCACAACGAGGTACTTACCTGTAAACCAATAACACTATTTCCTCCCACAGGATAACATTGACTGTTTTTCTTTGAAAAAGTTTTTAAGTGTGGAGTTGGAAAATCTATAAAAGTCTCTAAAACTGTAACCAAATAACCAAAACGCTTTTACTTACCTGTTTACAGGAAATGTCCCAGTGCAGTATCCAGGTATACTACACCGTGTAAGAAAAGTAATCTGTAAAGTAATCTACTTGACATCCTATTGAAAAGTCAATACAAAGTATATGCACAATATTTCAAAGCATTGCATTACCAGTGATTCTACTGTAATCAAACCAAAGTATATATACAAATGCAATTCAAACTGTATTATTATTGCAAAGTATAAATCACTTACCTGTGCCAGGCTTGCTTGGTTCTGGAAAAAAAAAATAACTAAAAGAATATTTTTATACAAACAAAATTGGTCTGAGTTCAGTCTTTGAGTGTGTGACAATCATTTGCTGATTTAGTGTGTACAACAAATGCTTAACACTACCCTCTGATAAAGTCTTACTGCTCGCCCACACTACCACAAATAGAGAGTACGGTGCTATCTACTTTTACCTCTGCCTATCTTTGGGGTTCCGCTGGACTCTGTGCACACTATACCTCACTTTAGTATAGTATATACAGAAGGTTAATTTAAAAAAAAAAAAACCTTCACAATGATTTGTGGTACTGGAACAACGAAGACCCACCTTCATCACATCAAAGGTGTGCCATTAGAGAGAGTTTCATAGTTTTCCTATTTGGGACCGCACTTCATATCCTCTGATATTTGGGATAAACACAAAGAAACATGTTGCTCAAACCTGATGTGATCAACCTAGTACGTATTTAAGTTTGCCTGAAAACTAGGCAATAAACCAATTGGGGAATTGTTGACTATTTACAGAAGTAAATGTTTATCTGTGGCTGTCAATGGAAGAGACCTTTGGGGTTTTGGTAATTCCGCCATGTTACTAATACAAAAAAACCATTTTATGTGGCATTAAACGAAAAGGAAAGAAGTACTACACAGCATTGGCAGGGTGGGCATTTTATTATTTATCAGAGGTACATAAGTGGGCAGCGTGAATAAGGGGACAAATCAGGGACCAGAATACAAAGCTGTAATATCAAACACACCAAAGGTGATGGGAGGATACTTTCAATAAGTCTAACCACTCGTTCAGGGTAGCATTCTAACCCATCATTCTTTTGCCCACCATACCACCTCAGATTAGACCCAGCCATATGCTAATCCGACTTGATCCTGCTTCAATAAGACCATCCCAGCCTGAACTGCCAATTCAGATTCTCTCTAAACTGGAACACCAGCAACCAAAGACTGGTTTCATCCCTACTGGGGATCTTCAGTCGGATGTAGATTGGTTGCAGTGGCACAGAGAGCAAGGGACCCAGGTCTGGGCATACCCTTGGCCACTTAGGGTGGTACATCAAACACACAAAAGGTGATTGTGTTCTGGGGAGGCATGGGTCTTATTACTAAGCTGATTGATGAGTTAGTAAAGGCACAATTGTTGTTAGCATTGACGTTATCTTCAGAGGTGCAATGGCATTCATTACCCTCACATGCTCATATCAGAATGTAAGACCTGTGTTAGAACAATGTTTGATTTGACCTTTGTCTAGTAGAAGAAAGAGAAGGAGGGTGAATCAATACAAGGCATTCTCGTACTAATGTTTTATATTGATTTTATCAATTGTGTCCGAATAAATCAAATGAATGAAAATATGAGAGAACACTGTTACTGGGTGACAGTCTGCTTGGTGAGAGTTGCGGTCACAAAGGAATATTTCTGGACTCAGATTACTAAAATTATACTTCACAAACTTGTTCTTCTTGTTCTTAAATTGATTGGTTCACTAAAAACGTTCCGTTTTTACTGTGGGGAATCTGTTTTAATCTTGCTTTTAAAAACGCACCTGGGTCTTTGAGGGATCACTGCTGCACTCTTAGCTGCGGTCTGCCCTCGCGCTTGATTGCTCACGCTGGGTTCGTGTCGGCCCCGTGGGATTAAGCGGAGCCACCATCTTGGGGGAATTGTAGGT
Organism: Calotriton arnoldi; assembly: GCA_963921515.1. NCBI lineage: Eukaryota > Metazoa > Chordata > Amphibia > Caudata > Salamandridae > Calotriton > Calotriton arnoldi. The sequence continues at coordinate 586,434 of CAWUFW010001520.1, read as the reverse complement.
TAGCGGGCCAGCTCCTCGCCCTGCCTAACTACAAATGTGCGTGCTCACGCGACCGCGCAGCGGACGCGCGCAGCGAGCGCGCCAAAAGCAAGCCCGTCTGCGCCCGTCCGCGCTCGGATCGCGCTCAGCGCCAGTCCCCCTGTGTTTTCTAAACCAGGAGCGGCCCCCTCCCTAAGTTATACTAAAGCACAGTTATTAGAGGTGAGGCCAATTAATAAATCCCCTGGGTGTATATGTCTCACGTGGGAATCATGTCCTCCCGCTCCCTTGGTCACTTGCATTAACTGCAATTGCACATTGCCTAGACTCTTGTACCAAAATGCTAGCCTCATAACTGCAAAGAAGCAAATAGATATGGGACCGGAGAATACAGCGTTTAAGTGCATGATGCTTAACGCCAGATCTCTAGTTAAGCACAGCATAGAATGCGCGGACTTAATTGAGGAAAGAGACATTAAAATGGCGTTTATTACTGAAACGTGGACTGACGAAGCCTCAGGGCCTGACATTGTCAAGGCAACACCTCCTGGGTTTCTATGTCACACCTTAAACAGACCAGTCAGGAAAGGTGGGGGTGTAGCCATAATTTATCACAATTCACTGAAGGCGGGTTTTTGCACAGCTTCTAACTCAACCTGTGAGGCGCTTTCCTTCAGCCTCTCTTTGTCTGATCACTACACTTTTAAGGGCATCCTACTTTACAGACCCCCTGGGCCCAGAAACAACTTCCTTGCGTCCATTGGGAATATCTTGGAAGTAGGTCTATGCTCTGACTCCTTCACGATCCTGGGTGATTTCAACTACCATCTGGAAGCACTCCTGGATCCTGATACATTGGCTCTCATAGACATGATGAAGAGTGGGGACCTCATTCAAAAGGTGACAGGACCCACGCACATAGCAGGTCACACGTTGGATGGTATCTTTTCTAACCACCCTCAGCTTACTTGTACGGGCGTGCTACCCCTTACATGGACTGATCATGCAGCCGTACTTTTCAAACTGACTTGTCCCGTTCACGGTGTCAGCAAGGGGGGCACTAAGAGACAAATTGAGAGCAGGGCATGGAATAGAATTGAGGGCAAAGAAGTCAGCACTAATAAAATCCACGGAAGAGATTAGGGAAGCTCTGGATAGGGGAGGTAAGGCTTCCCTGGTTCTGCTCGACCTATCGGCAGCCTTTGATACGGTCCATCATGACTTACTGATGAACCGTTTGTTGGCATGCGGGGTTCAAGGGAAAGCTTGGAAGCTCTTAAAATCATTCTTATCTGGGCATTCACAAATAGTTGCGCTGGATAAATTTCACTCCAAACCTTTTACCCTGCCCTGCGGAGTGCCACAGGGGTCTTCGCTTAGCCCCATACTTTTTAATGTGTACGTCTCATCACTTGCCTCACTGATCAGCTCCTTTGGTTTTAAGCTGACATCCTACGCTGATGACACACAGATCGTCGTGTCGCTGCGGCCAGGCCAGGGAACTGAACTAGATTATCAGTTCCACGACTGTATGGAAGCTGTGGGGAGGTGGATGACACAAAACTGCCTTAAATTAAATTCAAAGCGATACAAAAGGGGATGATGGACGGAACGCTTGAGCCAATCAAACACTCACCCCCAGTCAACTGATCTGGGTTTAATCCATCATCATTCTTTAGCTCACTCCACCACCCCAGTTCAGACATGGCCATATGCAAATCAGTCTGACCCTGTGCCTCATGGGAACAGTCCAGCCCGAACTGCCAAGCCATGTCTTCCCTGGACCGGAAACAAGCATCCTAGGACCAGTTTCTGGCATTCCAGCCGTCATCAGCCAGGCTTGCTTGAATCCAGTGGCAAAGTGAGCAAGGGACCCACGTCTGGGCATACCCCCGCCAACTTAGGGCGACCAAGCGATACAAAGGGGATGATGGACGGAACGCTTGAGCCAATCAAACACTCACCCCCAGTCAACTGATCTGGGTTTAATCCATCATCATTCTTTAGCTCACTCCACCACCCCAGTTCAGACATGGCCATATGCAAATCAGTCTGACCCTGTGCCTCATGGGAACAGTCCAGCCGAACTGCCAAGCCATGTCTTCCCTGGACCGGAAACAAGCATCCTAGGACCAGTTTCTGGCATTCCAGCCGTCATCAGCCAGGCTTGCTTGAATCCAGTGGCAAAGTGAGCAAGGGACCCACGTCTGGGCATACCCCCGCCAACTTAGGGCGACCAAAGCGATACAAAGGGGATGATGGACGGAGCAGCTTGAGCCAATCAAACACTCACCCCCAGTCAACTGATCTGGGTTTAATCCATCATCATTCTTTAGCTCACTCCACCACCCCAGTTCAGACATGGCCATATGCAAATCAGTCTGACCCTGTGCCTCATGGGAACAGTCCAGCCCGAACTGCCAAGCCATGTCTTCCCTGGACCGGAAACAAGCATCCTAGGACCAGTTTCTGGCATTCCAGCCGTCATCAGCCAGGCTTGCTTGAATCCAGTGGCAAAGGGAAGACATGGCTTGGCAGTTCGGGCTGGACTGTTCCCATGAGGCACAGGGTCAGACTGATTTGCATATGGCCATGTCTGAACTGGGGTGGTGGAGTGAGCTAAAGAATGATGATGGATTAAACCCAGATCAGTTGACTGGGGGTGAGTGTTTGATTGGCTCAAGCGTTCCGTCCATCATCCCCTTTTGTATCAGCTTGTTCGCCCTAAGTTGGCGGGGTATGCCCAGACGTGGGTCCCTTGCTCACTTTGCCACTGGATTCAAGCAAGCCTGGCTGATGACGGCTGGAATGCCAGAAACCGGTCCTAGGATGCTTGTTTCCGGTCCAGGGAAGACATGGCTTGGCAGTTCGGGCTGGACTGTTCCCATGAGGCACAGGGTCAGACTGATTTGCATATGGCCATGTCTGAACTGGGGTGGTGGAGTGAGCTAAAGAATGATGATGGATTAAACCCAGATCAGTTGACTGGGGGTGAGTGTTTGATTGGCTCAAACGTTCCGTCCATCATCCCCTTTTGTATCGTTAAATTAAATTCAGGCAAGATGGAGGTCATCCTTTTTGGGAATGACGCCAATTTTTGGACCCCTAATCTGTGGCCAACAACACTGGGCACTCTTCCCACACCGTCAAGGAAGGTAAAAAACTTAGGCATTATGATAGATGACAAGCTCAATTTTGGAGATTAGATCAATTCAGTGTCATCTGCCACCTTCCATGTGCTTAGGAAGATCAAAAAAATTCTCCCCTTTTTACCGTCTGACAGCCAGCGAACAGTGGTCACGGCGCTCGTCCTGTCTAGGCTCGATTATTGTAATGGCCTCTATCTGAGCCTACAGGAACGCTTTATGAACAAACTCCAATTGCTGCAAAACTCAGCAGCAAGGTTGCTGTCAGGCACACCCAAATTTGCGTCCATCTCCAAGGAAATTAGTAAACTTCACTGGTTGCCAGTCAGGAAATAGGTGCACTTTAAAGCCTTGTGTATAGTTTTCAAGGCTCTTCAAGGCATAGGCCCTGAGTTTCTGAAACAGAATATTCAATGGTACTGGCCTAAAAGGACCCTGCGCTCCATGGAAGCCAAGTTGGTTAGTGTACCACTTACAAGAAAAGCCTCCTGGGGCGGAAGAAGCTTTGTCCTGCGCGCCGCAAAAGCTTGGAATGACCTTCCTTTCTATCTGAGAAACAGCACAGACCTCCTGACATTTAGGAAGAGTCTTAAGACCTGGCTTTTTAACCTGTAATAACAGTTTACCGTTTCTTTACTCAGGGGATAATTAACCAGCGCCAGGACACCTCTGGGTAATCGCTGCGCTATATAAGTTCCCATAACATAACATAACATAACTAACTAAAAATATGTGTAACTGTACAGGGTACTCTGTACTTACCTAGTTATCTTACAACATCCCATCTATTAATATTATGCACCTTGTTGTGTCATCCTAGTGTCCTGACGTCATGTCAGGTCTATCACACATATTAGGGTGATCTGGAAATACCATTTAACAGAGAGAATAATATAGACAAACCCCGCCAATTTCATTGATAGGATCCTAAGGATATGACAGATCCCAAACAGACCATCTGATCAGCATTGAGCCTGCTTATTTCGAGCCTTCAGAAGAATCCCAAGAGAGCACCCTTATTTCCTAAACACACAACTAAATCCATGGGTATGCTGACTGAACCCAGGAAAAGTAACCATTTAATGGATTCTGCCAACTTACCACCAGAACTAGTTGTATCTTCTCCCCTCACAGCTCATGCACATGACAGTGATTTAAAGAGATGACAGTGAAACAGGAAAGACCAAAGGTCACTGTGCTATAAAACCTTTTATCAGTAACTACAAGCAGGAGCATAACTCCCCATTCACCCTCAGGAGTTCAATGTCATTATGTTTGGGGGGGCCACAGTACCCTCCAATGGCTGGTGGGATCAAATGCTGGGTTCTGGGGCCTGTTCAGTCATAACGCAGGCCATTTAAGTGCTCTGATCACTGGGGCAAACACTTTCTAGTGCCAAGACATCCATTATAGGGACAGGTGCAGAGTGCAAGCTCCCACTTTCCCTTGTCTTTAGCGATTTCTGTGAAGGATCCAGCATCAAAAGGCTACTCAGGTTTTCGAGTCTTAGGTGAGAGGAACAATCCACTCTACATTACATGTAGAATCACTGTACTCTGAAGAGATCCATACTCACTAGTTAGAGCCCGCCACTTCTACACAAAGAGGAATAGCAAGCATACTTCTTGAGTTGCTCTACCAGAGAGACAAGCCTTGAGACACTATCCTGATTAACCGTGAGGGCATAATGGCTGAGCAAAGGGCTTTGAGTAATGCTGGGACAGGACGCCCACCCCATTTAATCCACCAAATTGGCAAGGATACTTGGAGGTAGTGGAGGCTAAATCTGATAACACCTCATCCTAAATATCTACTCCGATACAAAGATGCGCGATGCACTATGGACGGGCCATGTTCACTCCCCCACGCCCACCCCATCATATTTCTCTCTTCTGTAAATTGATATCGTAGGTAGCCTACGATGGCCCTTTGGGGCCCGCTCTCCCTCTCCTGCCTACTCTCCCCTAGGAGGAGCCGGGCAGTCGCACACGCTTGGTAAGTATAGTTGCACTGACAGATGCTAAAACGTATTGGTGTTTTATTGCTTGTAAGTAGGAATGCTAATGCAATGGTTCAAACATTGAAATGATAATAGACTAGACAATGATCGAACTGTCTCAAATCTGCATTGAAGTATCATTAAAAACTGCATTAAGGTGTCCAACTGTTGACAGATAGTACAATTGTAATGTTTGACACTGCATTTGCTGTTGCTCATTCTACTAATAAAGATTTATTTAATTTAAAACAATTGTGGTGGTCACCCCCACAGTCCTTTGTTCAGGGTTTCTTCGTCCAATAATAAGTACAACTTGTACAACAGTTAAGTAACGAGAATAATCCAAAATGAGTTAGCATTAGGTCGTTATGTTTGTTGTCGCTGCTAACATAAGTGATTCAAAAGTAATTATGTAACGCAGTGACCGGAAATATGTGTGTTCTGATGTGATGCAGTCCTAACATCAGCTATTCCGATGCAAACTCTTCTGCATACAGCATTTGCCGGACACTGACTACCACCAATGCATGTTTTGAGCTGGCACGAGGCACCCTAGAGCTTTGTCAAACAATACAAGAAGTTAAGTCCAACAGACAACATGAACAGTAAGTTTTGCACAGCGTTGTTAAAAAGGGGACTAAAATGAGACTCCAGTGACCATTAAAGACCAGTACTGTTTTCAGTTATTCAAAGCCCATAACAATTTCCTCAAAACAAGAACAAAATCAAAACGAAATACAAATCCATCACAAAAATTCATAGGTCTGCTATTCTATATGATCATAGCAAACTAAGCTGGAAAGGGGACTCCGACTTAAGTGAGATGGCTCAAGATGGCGGCTATACACATCTCTTGGACTTCACTTGATTTGAGTGCGCAAATTGGCATTCTTAATGTATGCCTAGTTTATCCTGCTATTTTTATATATTCTTCCTCAAATTCTGTAACATTCTGGCACGAGTTTATATGAAGATCTGGTCCCTCACAATGAACCTCCCAGAAATGCATGGGCTTTCCAGCCTTCTCTTGATAATGGGGCTTTTTACTTGCATGCAGACCTTGAAACGGTTATAGTAGGTCGTTAGGAACCGCCTCCGATGTTTAGGCGACATGACATGTCTGCAATTAACTTTTTAGGGGCCAAGGGTCTCCAGAACTGAAAAATAATGGTGTATGCGATAAGGCAGGTAGGTCAAATGGCGAACCCCTACCAGACCTAATAAGTGTCTCTTGCTTATCATGTGAATAGCCTACATATATGTATAAAATCATCTCCTAATGCAAGATTTTACATTTGCACTTCGTATAGAATCACAGAAAATTGTCCAAGATACTCTGTGGAAAAAAACACCACACAGGCATGCCACACTTTTTCGTTGTCTTGCCTTGTAATAAGCAACTAAACAAGTTATGTATTAACGGAGTAGTCACAGCAGAGGTGAAAGTCTACTGAAAGCAGGGGTTACGCAAAGGCAAAGCTACAACAACCGAACACTGTTTTGATGACTTGTGGCTTCTGCAGCTGCTTTCAAGCGTCACTGTGAATCCACAAATACACGTATATGCAGCCTCTTACCAGGCCGTATCACACAAAATGAGCACTGGAAGCGCTAAATGTAACACATGGTGGGGCACATCTCACAAGGGACGGTTTCTGACACTGTTTTGGTGTGACTGGTGTCTTAGATAGCTGAAGAGCTACTGCAATGTTATCCTACCACCTTAGACAGCGTCAAATGACTGCTTGAGATTCGAAATTTACAGGCATTTGCTCCTTCTGGCTGGAAATATAACGGGGTTTGTTGACATATCACAAATAAACAACAGAGGATGTGGCCTAACGGTTAGAGCGGTCGACCTCGAAGCTGGGGGACCAGGTTCGAGTCTCAACAAGGACGCTCAACATCCTGTGATTCTGGGCAACCAACTTAATCTCCCCATGCCTACCAAAATGAATGTGTCCGTCTGTATCGCAACTGATGCTCATGTAAAGCGCTCCGATACTTCCAGAACCTAACCCAATTACATACTCACAGCAACATAGCGACAAAATTAAAACCTACCAAGGAACAACACAACCTTATTGTGATAGGGTGGCTGTCCCCTAGATGCCCGAAAGAGGATGACTGGCTGAATAATATGGCTGCATGGATTACTGCAGAGGGCTGCCATATGAAACTAACACGTAGGGGTGAGAAGCTAGAAGAAGACACTAGGGCCTGGGCGGTGATGCTCACTGAATTATTGACGCCACCAAATAAATTACCTCCATAGATTAAAATGACACACGCCTGCTGAGACTGAAGAGCGACCCTAGAAAAAGATACATAAGGCCGGCAATACCCGGGTGGGGGTTGCGTAGGGCCCCGACCGACTGGTACACATGCACCAATCTCACCATAAGATTGTATAGAATCTGTCAACTCCACCCATTATGAGAGCGGGGGGGGGGAGGTAGGGAGGGGAGAGCCGATTGCTTACCAAAATTTATTAATGAGATACAATTTTATATTTGGCTCCAGATTATTGGATGTTGTATTGTTCTCTGAAATGCTAATAAAAATTATACTTAAATAAAAATATTTGGCCCTCAGTCTCGTAGCAGACGATATTGACCATGTTAAATGGTTATTCATTATGTATCCTCTTTATATTATATATTTTGGCACTTTATTGCACAAAAACAGTGGTACAAAAACCCATGTTTAAAAGGGACTCATGAAATATGTCAAATATTTCATGGGTCCCTGTGAAATATGTGTTTTATCACTATAATGACAGCCCCCAAACCACTACAAAGAGCTTTACCATTTTCAGGGTCATTATGATTTTGCAGCAATAGAGTAAAAAATATGCACATATTTTATACATGTTGCATAAATTATGCAGCATGCAAAGTCAAACTATGCAGCATTATTTGGCACAGTCTCCCTCTGGAGGTACTATTTTGTTCCATTTTAGCTAGAATTAACTACTTTTGTGGACATCTCCAAATTTTGTGGCAAAACATGTGTCACATTCTGTAAACCCCTAAACATGCAGTAAATGCCACAACCACAGTATTGCACAATGCAAATGATCCTGACCATTGTCTTATTTTACCAGAAATCTATTCGTGAGACGTAAACAAACCTCAGGAGTCTAATTCCAATTAGTTCCCATTGTTATCTGTACCTTGAATAGAACAGCAGCAACAATCTGTGACTTACCCACACAAAATGTGCAAAGAGTATTTTTATTTTCTAAAAGTCTTACGGCCCGCTGCCGAGGGATAGCCGGTTCTTAGGGGGCCCTGAGCCCGAGTTATAGGGCTGGTCCACAGGTGAGGGCCTATGAGAAGGGAGGGGGCTTTTGACAACCGGCATAGCCCGGGGAAGAATGCTATAAGTCTTAGAACATTCCACCCACTAAGGGTGGAATATTCTGAATTACAAAGGGAGGTACATGAAGACAAACAGAGTGTTGGAGCTCCGGACTTATACCAGCAATTATGGGCCCAAAGCTACTAAATTGTCTTCAATGGAGTTCTCAACATTCCAGTGTTCTAATTAAATGTTGTGCTCTTAATTGCACTGTAGAAAACCAAACAGTATATTCTAATACTTCTCTTTCTATTTTCAGTAAACATTTCCCTGTTTGAAAAAACATAATTTTCAAGCCAACATGCCTTAAATTAGCAAATAATATAAAAAGTAGATAATAGTTAACATGGATAATATTATCTTTCAGCCTTGTGATCTATCTATCTATCTATCTAGATATTACAGAGTTGGTAATGACAACTCTATACATATTGGTAGGTGAGAATTTACTTTCAAAATGCATTATATGTTTTCTTAATAATTTTGTTACCATTTGATGAATATGTATGCAATTTTCGCAAATAATTCATCCAATTTGGGTTTGTCATGACAAGGTTTATGCAGCACTATCAATAGAGGCAAATGTGGCAAAAAAGTGACTTTTTCAATTTTGACTCCCAAAGCATTGTTTTTACCAGAAAGAAAGGCTGAATAGAATTATACCAAACTTGGCATGAGAATACTTTACTTAAGGAAATGCCTTTGCTTGGTTTGGTGTAACCCTGATGAGTAGTTTTTGAGAAATGAATGTTTAAAAATGTTTTGAGATGGAATTTAAAGTTAAAAAGTTCGACGTATCTGAACTATTTGTCGGCTGATATTCTGCAAACTCGGGTAGAGCTGACCCTGTCGTGATGATGGTACTACTTGGCATTTTGTGGGCATCCATGGGATGATGATGCCTGCCCTTGTTATAATTCTGCCTCCAGCATATTTGTACCAATTCTTGGCATATTGGGGACATACATGGAACACTGAAGCCCACGCTGCTACAAGACTTTTACTGGCATAGAGGCTGTATGTATGTTTAGTCATATTGGAGTCATCTGTGGCATGAGATAGTGACACATGAACAGGCAAATGGGAATCAACCCATGTCTTATAGTTCTTTAAGCGAGTATGGCATGAAAATGACAAGCAGATGTTTGCGTAGTAAATAGTCATTTGTTAAATATCAAAAGGTTGTATTTTAGAGCACCAAAACTGTTTTTACAATGATATAATTATTTGGAATTACGAAATAACTTTCATATTTAAAAAATGTTTTTTTTTTTATTACATGCTTTTTCATAAACAATATTTCCATATGCATATTAAAATATTATGGTTGTATGCCAAAAAACCCCAAAAAGGAACACAGCCTTACGAAATAAATACTATTCCAGGGTGCGCACATTGGTCTTGTTCATATGATGCTGATTAAATAGCTTACTAATAGTAAAATAAAACATACTATATATATTTAAAACAAACACCCCTAAATCAAATAAAGTACTGTTATGTTTCGTATATAGGCCCTAATGTAGACCCGTTCATATATGCCATAATGTAGAAATACTCGTATATGCCCTATTATGGTCATACTCGTATATGCCCTATTTTGGTCATACTCGTATATGCCCTATTATGGTCATACTCGTATATGCCCTATTATGGTCATACTCTATACATGCCCTATTATAGTCATGGCTCCTAATATAGGCATGATCTTTCACCTACATTAGTTCCTTACCATACACAACGAGCTCTGAGGGCTGAACGTTATCTAGTCTGTGGTTGGAACACTGCAAGGTCTTTCCAGAACACAGGCCTACAATGTACTCATAAATTATGCATGAGCATTCACCAGCTACATCTCCTGCATAATATGTATGTACAAAGTTCACCCCGGACGTCTTCCTCATGTCCAACAAAGACCAATACAAACCATACTGAGGGACGAGACACTTTAGGGTATAAATACACCACATCTTGCCACGGTAAGATAGAGGGAACCGAGACTTCCATGCTGACACATTGACCAGAGACGCTGAGGCTCCTGCATGCAGTCGCTCTAGCTGACAGTGGTCTAACACAGCCCTTGCGGGGTGTCCAACTCGAGACCAGGACGGGGTCCCACACTCTCTCTATTCAGGTATGGGGGTTCGACTAAATCCTAGAGGGATTCTTGGCTCTTATGCTTTAGACCTACACATATGCTAGGTACACTCAGGTACATCTAGTTAGGCATTGTAGGATTACTCACACTTGCATAATGCTTTTTATATTCATGTATGTATCCATGATTATTGCAATATGGTAGAACTGTTCTATCCTTTCACTTTGATCGTACTGCTGATAATATATCTCTGCTATTGTCTGCTTATTGCTGCAGCACATATATTTTACACTAGAATAACTACTCAATAAATACTTATTGAAACGCCCAGACTGTTTATTCTGTGTAACTCTCTGAGACAAACCGAATAAGTAAGCACGAGTGACTGAGCGAAAGGTAGTACATTGTTTCCACGATTCTGAGGAATTTGGATTGTCATGATCTAAGGTTGCCAGATACTAATCTCTCCCCGATAAGAGGAGATTCTAGTGGCACTGTGAGCTAGCTAATTCAAATCCGGCTAACATATGCGGTGGGGGTGCACAGAGTCAGTCTAACACCAAGCCCACAGTATATGTTATCCAAACGCGCAGGTCCTGCAGTGGTACTATAGGAACTACAAGACATGGCGCCCAACGTTGGTTGGGTACTTATTTAACAGTATAATCTGAGTAGTTCAGTCGTGCTATTCTCAGAGAACCTACTCACAAAACCCCAGAGATGTCTGGAGTGGGTGGGCACAAACTCCACCACAGCTGAGTAAGCGAGATATCCTATTTATCGGTTGTTGGTTAATCAAGCTTGAAGGACATTTAGTTCCTAAATTGTGCATAAACACCTCATCTAAGTTCCCTTTGAACACATCTTCCTCTAAACATGCCTGATTCTGAGGCAGGGGAAGACAGAGTTGACCTGAACCTTTTAGAAGGAGGAGAAGATCCTGAGGATGCAAGACATATTGCACCAAAATTCAGAAGGACAGTCACCATAAAACTATTAGAAAATGGCTTACCAGCCAAGGGTGGCATGGTAGTTTTCGTGATTGAGGCACACGAATCAAACAAAACAGAGGTATTCTATTCATGGGTTACACTCCCAGCAGCAAATGCCATAACAAAGACATTTCACTACTATTTAAGAGGAGATGCACCACATGAATATGCCCCGTTTGAGGACATAGAGATTGCACTCACTTACCAGGAGCATTATTACTGGTTTAATGGTGCCCTACCCCACGTACGAGGAAGAGTAAGATTAGGCCCGCTCGGCGGAGACAGGGCCACATGGCCAATACGAGCGGCTTATACACCGCACCCTGACATTGGAACAATGCCACAGCCAGAATTACTCGTACAACACAGAGATTTAATTAAAATCTACTGAAATCTGACACAATTCGTCATGAGGACTTTAACAATCCAACCTGCACCAGGTGCAGCAACTAGTACTCCAGCTCAGGGTACAGGAAATAAAATTACTCCTCAAACATTACATGCGGTAATGGGCAAAATGCTCGCAAAACGCGAACAAATACCATTCTGGATAGCTCAGAAAATAACTCAGCTTGAGGCAGTATTCCCGAATACTACCACCTATGATAAACACAGAATTCTAACAATCTGCTTGTCCATGGGGATCACACCACAAGTAGAGGATTGCACCTCTTGGGATTCAGTCTTTGCTGCCATATATAGCAGAACACAAGGTATCCCGTCCTTAGCAGTAGTACCAGACGTATTGAGACAGATACAAAATGAGTACGGAGCAGAGCCTGCCCTAAACTTAGGGATGAAGTTACTAAACAACTTTGATCAGGTATCAGCCATAATACTAGCTAACATGAAGGGGGAAGCAGCTTCAGTGGCGATCCGCCAATGCCTAAGGGAGTTCGGTCCCATAGATCAACAACACGAACTACCCAAAATAATTGCAACTGCATATGTAGAATTAGGCAGAGACAGTCTAGGTGGGAAGGCATTAAAACCACAACTGGTGGGCAGTCCTGAAAAGGACACTACAAAGCAGACACCTACTTCTTCTAAAAAGAAGTGGGAAAATAAAAAGCAACAAAAGTCTAAAGACAGCAGATCTCAATCCAAAGGCAGGTCTCCTCAACAGGAGCCCTCTGAAAGGAGGTATAACCTCAGGAATAGGGATAATATTAAAAAAACCTGACAGGTATCAGGATACTGATACACGTTCCTCTCGTTCCTTTCAGGGTTCGTCAAGAAACTCCGAGAGGGAAGGACGGTCAGAACACAGACAAGAGGAGCATACAAAGTCCAGAGACACGCAACGCGCTGCGGACTACGCACCTAAAACAGAAGAAACAAAAACAACAACCTCAGTTCAAAAAGAAGAAGGTAGCAGGTCTCAAGATCAGACATGCCCAGAATTCTGAGGACACAGCTTCTGAACGGGGAATGGGCTCTGACTATGCTAGACAGCGCGGCAGAAGTAACGATAGCTCGCCAGAACCTGAAGGAATTTCTGGTGACAGCGGAGTTGAGTGAGTACATCACGGTGAAAACACCTGATACTCGGGTAAGTGTCCCACATAAGTTACATGAGATAACACTCCGGATGGAGGGGGACAAGCCCAGAAAAGTTAAAGGTCTATTTGGGGAAAATTTGTCATCTGGATATGACATCCTATTAGCAGAGCAAGACTGGCCGCCAGCATTCGTCATGGAGTGCCCAAAGGGAAAAAAGGTAATTTTTCCAGCATTTTCCGACCTCGTTCCCATACATTTAAAACATGCATATGCGCAGGAGTGGGCGGTTGCCCTAGCTCTGGCATTGTACAAAAATCATGCTGGTTGGGATGAGTATTCAACCCACCACGTGATCCCGTTAAAAGTTTCACCAAATGCTCAAAGGCAATATCCTATAAAGCAGGAAGCTAAAAAACAAGTCAGGGAGATCCTACATCAACTAGAATACCAGGGGGTGATTGAAAGTTGCACTTCACCTATGAACAATCCTTTGTTTCCCGTATCAAAACCTGACAACACATATCGTTTAGTTTTAGATTACAGACATTTAAACACTTGCACAAAGACATTTGCAGTTCAAAATGCACAAAGTGCCGCATTAATGAATAAGATTGTGAGACAAAAATACAAAACTACACTTGATATCTCAAATGGATTTTTCTGCCAAAATATAGCGCCTGAAAGCAGGTATCTGACCGCATTCTCAGCGCTAGGGTTCCAAGGCAATTTTGTCGACTCCCCCAAGGGTATAATAATAGCCCTGGGTTGTTTTCAGCAAGGGTAAGGGTTCCTTTTACTGTGTACAGTCGTACAATGAATATTTACATCATTGGGAACAAAACGGGTTCAAAGATGCAAAAGGTGGCACAATTAAGCATAAAATGCTATGGGAACAGGTAGTGGAGTTGAGAAACGAACTACCAAGGGCTCACGTGATACATACACTGAGTCATCAGCGTGATGGCGTTCACGTTGAAGGGAATTCATTGGCTGATGAAGCCGCAAAGGGGGCTGTACGCACAGCGTTCGTAGCTGCAATCACTCGTTCAAAAACGAGAATAGACGGCGAGATTATGGTAGCTGTCAATGCTTCGCGCAAAGGCAGCACAGTAGTACCAAAGAAATTTCCACTCAAGTACTCCTACAAGTTAGATGCACAAAACATTCCATATGCTCAGATTCCTGGAGTGGGGGATAGAGTAATACCAAATATGGATCGTAGGTTAGGCTTAATTCTAGCAGCACACGAGGGTTTGGGTTCTGCGCATACAGGCGTTACAGTGACTATTTCTTTACTGAAACAGAGCTACTGGTGGCCAGGGTTAACAAAGCAGACCAAAGACTGTCTTGAAATGCGTCATCTGCCAGCAGATGAAAGGCTCCACCGTAACACGCCCAGCACAGACACAATTACTCAAATCAGACAAACCTCTTGCATGTGTATATTTGGACCACTGAGGACCCTTACAATCTGATGGGTCCAAGAAATATATAATGGTTGCAGTGGATTCCTGCTCTTGATTCCTATGGGTTTGGCCTCAGCGCTCGCCTGACGCTCGAACTGTTATAAAAGATTTGCGAGTCTTTATCGGCACATACGCAGTTGGCACGTTACATTCTGACCGTGGCCCGGCGTTTAGCTCTTGGGCTTACAAAGAGGCCATGGAAGGAATGGGCGTAGCATTGCGGTTCTCCTCTCCGTACCATCCCGAGGGAAATTCTGTTGTGGAGAGGAAAAACCGGGACTTAAAGCAATCTTTAACAGCTAGGGTATTAGGCAAGGGCGGTAGATGGGTCGATCACTTTTATGGGGTACAACGAGCGATTAACAATCAGCCAAGAAGCTTTCTAGGGGGTGTCACTCCTTACGAGGTCCTATTTGGGTCAAGAATGTGGGTACCTGATCTGGATTGTGAAGGCACAGTGGCGGATGAAAAACCATTGGATATCCATGATCGTTTGGCTGTTTTACAGGATCTAAATGAATCCAGGACACAACTAAGTAACATGCTCCAGAAACAGGCCGCCACTAAGGAAGTCAAGGCAGTAACAGCAAGACTTGTCTGGATCCCAAAGGTCGGGGATCTGGTCAGAGAGAAGATTGCTGACAAGAAAGAATTTGGGCCATCATACAGAAAGCCTGTACCGGTCCTAGCAATCCAAGGCACAAGAACTGTGCTTCTGCCGCCTCTTGCCGGGAAAAAGGAGAAAAGATTTGTCTCAATTGACTTAATCAAACCACACTATGTGGCCGATACTAAACAGTAGGCCTCGTGGACTCCACAGTAGCAGACGCCCTCCTCTCGCTACAATCCAAGAAGTTCAAAAAGAAATACTCATCACGTTTGAAGAGCCACCTGTACGGAATGAAGGACTAAGCAACAATGCTATGGAACTAGTTCCACATCAACAAGAAATTCATCTTCCAAATGAAAATCAACTTAACAACCAAGTTGCAATCAGACCGACTACAGACATTTACGTCAACGTGCCTCGTCAAGAGCAAAATCTGATTTCAACAAATCCCGATGCAATTCCAACAATTGATCAAACTGCTTCTGGCTATTTCATGAACTTTGATACGTTTTCACTGGATCCAAGCGAGCCGGAAACGACGCCAGCCAAAAAATCATTCAAACAGAAACTCACTGACTTTTTTAACTTTTTTAGAAAGACTTACCTGGTGTCACCTTGGATTGAACTATGGTATATCAATGGGATTTTATTTTTTATTTTCTGGCTAGGTTTAATAATAACTTTTAGTATGCTTATTAATGGACGATACCTCCAGCAGAGCTCTACAGCCCAAAGAGTCAATTTGATTTTAAAACCACACCAGTCTTCACATCGTGAACCAAGAGACTTGTCTTCAGTGAACATCACTGCAGTTCCTATACCGGACGGTATAGTATGGGACAAGTTTGATTATGATATATTCGGTCCGACTGAACTTTTAAAGCTTAAACATGTATTTAAAATTTCTTTAAGTGATATCATTACCTCCAGTACATTTTCTGATGATTGGGACACTGAAACTGTAAATAATTTAATGTCTGATTTAGAAAAAACTGCAGCATTTCCGAACAATGAAATGTTAGAAGGTACTTCAGACTATGATGCATTGTACTGTTATCAACACTATGGTCATCATTTCTTGCACAAATCTTTAACACCTAGAAATGTATTTGAATACCACCAGTGGGAACACTGCCCAACACCTCCAAAAGGTAGTTCGCAAACTTTTGCACAGAAATTCACATACTTTTCAGGGTTCAACATATCTGACCCAAAGTAATTCTATTACAAAGTGGCAACAACATCAGCACAGAAAATTATGTTGACTAACACCAAACAGATTTACTCTGCTTCCTTTATGGCCCAGTTGTCTACACAGGGTTTCGACCTATGGAAGGACACTATAGATTCAAAATCAATCTGGGGTTCTAGGGACTGGCAAGTCCAGGGAACAGAAGCACTTTTAGAGCATGCCTCATTCCACAGCAGATAATATTTCTGAATGAAACTGTGCAACAGACATCCTGTCTTGGACTAGCCAAGAACAAGGAAATGAACACACCTGGGTTTCAAACACCATCACAGATGGGTGGGGGGGCAGAATTCAACTATACATGGGGTAAGATTAGATGACATTCTCCAGTACAACAGGTCAGATCCCAATTGGACAGGATGGCTGATTTGGCCCATTGACACGAACACTTGTCAACAGGGATTCCTAGGTACACCCGAGGGATTTAGCATCCATAGGCCAGATCCTCGCTATGTACAAAGACAACACCCAGGGGTAGTGAAATCCTATAGTGTTGGGAAGTTGTGCCTTGATTGGCTAGAGACCTCAACACTCACAGAAGTTAAACATCACTTGACCTTACTCACACCTGATGTAGACCTTAGGGATTTTTTACAAGGCCCAAGGAAAACACGTCAGAAGCGTTTCATATATGCTGGTATTTATGCCTACTATAATGAAAACTGGAAAATATACCAACAGGAGGCCGCAGAAAGAATACGGGAAATAGACCGTATTAACTTAAAGAAGGCATTAGCTGTAGTGGATAATGGGTTAACAACTTTGACCTCCAGGATTTACTCCTTAGGCAACATTGTGTCTTCGGTAATCGACATATTAGAACAAGATCTGGCCTTGTTACAACACGGGCAATCTCAGCTACGTTCTATTATGATGTTAAGTTGGACGCTGCAATCTTTGCGTGCAGGCTACGTGCCCTGGCGTTTTATAAACACCACGTCTCTGTTCTCAGAATACAATCTAACAGATAAACAGACGGAAATGGCACAAAGGGGAGCAAAGTATACAATGCTGCGTATTGAGAAACTGGAAAGGTTACCATTCACTGTAGCCGAATCACCATCAACAGAATGGCTAATTCATGGCCAAATCACTCTGCCGGTCACTACGTTTCACTTTCAATATTGCCTTGAGCAGAGGCAGGCAGGCAAATATGAAAAGATGGGTAAGGGATACATCAAGGAAACTTGGGAGTTACTATATAGATATCGATGCCGGAATGGGGATCGAGAAGTGTATCTGAGTGGTACAAACTGCAAGAACGCTTTAAGCGGTTCTCTCATGTGTCAGGATATTTCTCTACATGGAGCATGTAGTGGTTCGGTAGCAAACTTATCTTGTCACATGTCAGGGACCCCAGCGGCCATGATCACGCCGGTTTTCCAGCTGCTCTCGAATGGGAGTTACTTAATGCTAAATGATTAAGGTTGCTGTGGGATGCTTCCGGGCGTCGCCTATCTGGTCACTTAACTCCAGGGTTACTTGCTGTATGCAAGTATTGTTTCCACCACTGAACACAGTCAGGGAGGTGCCGTTTGGCCTTCATTGAATGTTTCCTTTATACAATTTGATACTTTGAGCAGACTGAAAGCCATGCTTTTACAGCAACCCATGCCCTTAACCTCCACTCGAGAAATCTTTGAACTTCAAGTTGCAAGGACCTCGACTGAGATACAAGTGCTTATACGTACAAACTGCCCCTTTCATTTCGCAGAAATGGTGGGTCGTATCTTTAACATGTCTGATACGAGCGGTATTGTACACCTATTTAAGACCATAGGGTCAGGACTATTAAGCACCTTTCAGACAGTCCTCGGAGTAATCCCAAATTTTATACACTCCGTCCTGGGAAGCATCTTTGGAGGTCTCCCGCTTATCCTGTTCCTAATTGCAGGAGTCCTGATTGTATTATTACTCCTACGCAATGGACAGCCCCATTTCCAAGGAAATGGCGAACACGCTCATGGAACGGAAATATCGTGAACGCATGGTGCAGCTTCTGGGCATACCTTGCCTAAGAGAACTGAACGCCTCTTGGTTTCTATCATTTAGACCAGTCTGGGTGGACTGCACCTTACCTGTTCTTCGATGCCTGTTCTGCGTAGAAGAATGCACGTTGGATCTCTGTCTAACGTTTCCATCGGATACGCTACTGGACCTAGATGCTATGCTGGACCCCCTAAAGGCCCATGCTCTGCGTTGTCCCCAGCGTCTTCCAATTCTGATGAATGCATTCCTTGAGAATCCACAGGTGCCGTTTGCTCCTGCTGGGTTAGGTGGCTCCTCCACAGGCACCGAGGTAACAACTGCCGCACAAGCTGCCGCAGCAATGACTGTTGGCAGTGCCGAATTCCATCTATGTGCGATTGACGTTCTCTGTGAAGTGTTGGATTTGTCGTCTGCAGTAGCTAACACCGATAATGCTGTATGTCCCAGCCAGGACACAATCTTGAATTGGCTCATCGCGTCCTGGGAAAGAATTCGGCTTCTCCGCTTCGTTTCATAAATAAACGAACAAAATTTGGTACATTTCCTAATTTGACACTTTTACTTGGAAAAGCATGGCCTTCTTCAGCTTATAGTGATGCAACTTTTATAAATGGGACATAATTGACTTTTTCAAGTGGTAACTAAGAAATAGCTATTTTTAAAGATTTTTAAACTTTTTATAGTCTTTTTAAAACCCATGTTTTAGCTGGTTTTAAGTGAATATGTTTTAAATTGTCCAGATTTTAAGTATGGTCATTGTCATCCAATTCGGAAGTGGAGTGGGTGTTATGTTTCGTATATAGGCCCTAATGTAGACCCGTTCATATATGCCATAATGTAGAAATACTCGTATATGCCCTATTATGGTCATACTCGTATATGCCCTATTATTGTCATACTCGTATATGCCCTATTTTGGTCATACTTGTATATGCCCTATTATGGTCATACTCGTATATGCCCTATTATAGTCATGGCTCCTAATATAGGCATGATCTTTCACCTACATTAGTTCCTTACCATACACAACGAGCTCTGAGGGCTGAACGTTATCTAGTCTGTGGTTGGAACACTGCAAGGTCTTTCCAGAACACAGGCCTACAATGTACTCATAAATTATGCATGAGCATTCACCAGCTACATCTCCTGCATAATATGTATGTACAAAGTTCACCCCTGACGTCTTCCTCATGTCCAACAAAGACCAATACAAACCATACTGAGGGACGAGACACTTTAGGGTATAAATACACCACATCTTGCCACTGTAAGATAGAGGGAACCGAGACTTCCATGCTGACACATTGACCAGAGACGCTGAGGCTCCTGCATGCAGTCGCTCCAGCTGACAGTGGTCTAACACAGCCCTTGCGGGGTGTCCAACTCGAGACCAGGACTGGGTCCCACACTCTCTCTATTCAGGTATGGGGGTTCGACTAAATCCTAGAGGGATTCTTGGCTCTTATGCTTTAGACCTACACATATGCTAGGTACACTCAGGTACATCTAGTTAGGCATTGTAGGAGTACTCACACTTGCATAATGCTTTTTATATTCATGTATGTATCCATGATTATTGCAATATGGTAGAACTGTTCTATCCTTTCACTTTGATCGTACTGTTGATAATATATCTCTGCTATTGTCTGCTTATTGCTGCAGCACATATATTTTTCACTAGAACAACTGTTCAATAAATACTTATTGAAACGCCCAGACTGCTTATTCTGTGTAACTCTCTGAGACAAACCGAATAAGTAAGCACGAGTGACTGAGCGAAAGGTAGTACATTGTTTCCACGATTCTGAGGAATTTGGGTTGTCATGATCTAAGGTTGCCAGAAACTAATCTCGCCCCGATAAGAGGAGATTCTAGTGGCACTGTGAGCTAGCTAATGCAAATCCAGCTTACATATGCGGTGGGGGTGCACAGAGTCAGTCTATCACCAAGCCCACAGTATATGTTATCCAAACGCGCAGGTCCTGCAGGGGTACTATAGGAACTACACAACAGTACATGGTGAAAGAATATGCCAAAATGGGGGCGCTAGACGACCGGTGCGCAAGATGGCCGCACTAACGTGAGGCTCCTGAGGTCTACAGACAAAGTCTGGCATTATCCTGGCTCATCACGCCTTAAATCCGCATTACCCACCACGCGGACACCTATGGGTGCCAGCCCATGTAATTTTGAGGAAAAACGGAGCAGAATATCTGCGCTTACTGACATACAACATTTTAGCCCGCTTCGCTGTAATGGCGGCCCCCTGAACAACTAGCGCGCTGAGCGCGACTTCCAGATTGCGGTGACTGCTGCGGAAGGGCACGACAAAGAGACATCCAGACACCAGAGCAATCCCGAGAGGGACTGATCATTGCCACAGTGGGCCAGGGTAAAAAAGACACCGCATTGTTTGGCCCAAATGAACATTGTGTGCAGGCCAGGGTGCACTGCTCTGGGGCGTCTGACCACGGCTGAAACTCTTGAGTCCTTCACATCAGCAGGGAACGGTATCAGCACCTGAGCAGAACCATATCGATGCTGCTGCTGGGCCTTGGCAGACCCCATGTCTGGGCGGAGAGGGAACGGGCTGGCGCGCAGACCGGTAAGGATCGAGCCAGTGGGCCCTGGCTGCCGCTGGGCGCCGGGTTATAACACAAGCGGGGCCACTGTTGTGCACACTGGCCCCCACGTGTACTGACCCGTCCGCCCTCACACCTGAAGTCAAATGCTGTTAGCCGCTTGGGAACTATAGCTAACTACAGAGCACCCTGTAACCACTGGCTGTCAAGGGGATAACCCGACATTCGTAACATGAGGGGACAAGTGCCTATTGCCTGGACCAAGGATATAGGGTCTTACTGTCAATTCCTCTGTATTGATGCTGCCATTTTGCTGCCACTCATGTTGTTTGGTGGCCCACAGACTGCTAACATAACATGACACTCTGCACCAACCTAGTCAATGCTGCCTTCATTAAGCCCTCTGCAGCGGGCAAAGACCTATAGACCAGCAATGCGAAACCATCCACTCTTAGCGGAGACTCCTCCTTAGGTCAAACGGAGGCCTGGACACTGCAGCTGTGGCCCGAGTCTGCTCGTGCCCCCCCCCCCTGGCAAGGTTGCAGGGGGGAGGTGGGACTGGGTGGTAGCGGTCACGGAGCCTCGGGAGACATAAAATCCGCTCACATAGATTCAATGGACTCTGCGCTCATCGAGTGACCCTGCACATTTTCCTCACAATCCATTTCTGGCACTACGAACCTGCGCCAGCACTTAGGGCACTCTGCATATCACTACTGAAGCTTAAGGGGCAACTTGCGGGCACCAACATGCTGCTACTAGAAGGCGCATTGCACACTGCCTTGCTGTCACACTCCAAATTCATGCAATTATAGGCAAATTAGATGGGAAACAGATTAAATTACAATTTGAGGCCTGGAGGTCCATTCGAGTCCCAAGTGGCTCCTCTGACCAACCCAATGAGGATGACTCGTCTGCAGAGGGCCTAGCCGACGAGGTGGACATGAACATGAAAACACTCCTAATGGTTATGTAGCAAAGCCTAGCATCAATTGAAACGAAAATAAACACTATGTGTAATAGAATGGACACCATCACACATAAATTTGAGAAACAAGATAGTCGACTCAGAGAAGCAGAGCAAAGGCTGCCTACTGTTGAAGACACAGTATCTACTCACAGTGACCAACTACTCACTATGGAGAAAGTGCTCAAACTCCTCTCAGCTAAAAATGAAGACTTAGAAACAAGATCTCACCGGAGCTTGCAAATTGTAGGGATCCCGGAATCCACAAATAATGGAAAAATTGAGGACTTTGTGGAACAACTCTTTACCACCATTTTCGGGGCAGAATCCTTCTCTAAAATGCTTATTGTTTAAAGAGCTCATCGTCTACTCCCTGCCCTTCCCCCGGCTGGTGCCCCTGCAAAACCGATAAACCCCCACCTCCTCAACCATTGCGACAGCGTTACTGCCCCACACCTTGCAAGGGAGCAGAGAACCCTGAAATTCAATGGAAAATGCAGTGACTATATATCCGGACTTCACCATTGCAGTGCAAGAAGCAAGGAAGAAGTTTGCACCCATCAAACAAAAGTTGTGGCTTTCTGCCATCACCTACGCTATGCTATAACCAGCTTGATTTCAGATTTCTTTCCAGGGGAAGGAACACTTCTTCACAACCCCACAGCATGACTGTCAGGCACATGTACTGGCTCCCTGCCTATACTCTTCCTAAACAATCATGACAAGCCACTTGAGATGAAGAATATTCCCCACTCCCCGGACACCTTTGTACCCACGAGGAAGACCCCGTCTGGCTCACTGGAGGTACCCCACAGGATACCCCTGGTTCAATCTCTAATGTTTGCTTGAAAGTTTATCAACGTTTTTGTGTTTGTTCAGGTGGGTTATGTATCCCTGGTGGGATTGGCCCACCAGTGTGGGAGGGAGGGGGGAATGGCACTGTCTGTTACATCACACTGTGCACATCAGGTCATATTTCAGTACTATACTGTTCACACCCCACATTTTTCGCTTCTCTCCTTCAACACTGCAAAATCATGCTAAAACACCTGCTTTGAGATGACCAGTGGAACCGCTGCCCAAACTACTACCCAACATATGACATAGAATTGCTTAAAATGGAATGTTAGGGGATTGGGCACCCCACGTAAGCGCAGGCACATACTGGCCTACTTAGATAGACACAACATCCATATAGCCTGACTACATGGAACTCATCTCGTAGACTCCACCAGCACCACATGTGCTGCTCGTTGAGTGTCTCATAGGCGATTCTCAACATTCTCCGCATATGCCAGGGGCACCGTTATCCTTATATGCAAAGGGTTGCCATACGTCCCGCAGGGGGCATTGAACAATCCTCAAGGATGATTTTCATTGATGTAGGGCCTCGACTGCTGTCCCCATAGTAAACTGCTATTGTCCTATTATCGATGAACCCACTTTCTTTGATGGGTTATGGGGACAAATTTCAGACATAGGCCCATCTCAAATACTCTGGGGGGAAGACTTTAACATTGCACCAAAAGCACACTCTTGACTGCTCACACCCCTCTGCCAACCATCACAGCAACGTTGCATGCCACATACGAGATATTATGTAAGATCATGAGCTACTAGATGCATGGCAGATGCTGCATCTGTCTGACAAAGAGGGCACATTCTATTTAGGGGTACACAATAGCTGGTCCCATTTGGACTACTGGTTGGTCTCCAGAGGAATGGGATCTTGGCTACAGGAGGCCACGCACCTAGCCAGAACATACTCTGATCATTCTCCTTTTCTAATGATGTTGGGCCCCCCCACCCCAGCATATACATCATGGTGGCTTTCTCCCACGCTACTCCTGTACACCCCATTTCGAGAAGAATTTAGATGGGAAATTGCTGACTTTTTTGCCAGGATCATGGACTCGGTTTCGGACCTGAGCACACTGTAGGAGGCTTTTAAAGTCACGACCCGTGCCGTGTGTTTGGCCAAGAGTGGGGGAGTGTAACATTCACTGAGGGATCAATTGGGTAAGCTTGAGACGGTCCTGAAAGTTTCGAAACCCGGCTGGGTGACTCTGACAATCTTGACTTATCTAAACAAGTTAGAGCCAGTATGACAATTTCAAGAAACTGTAGAAAGGGAATGTCTATATCTTGGCAAATATGACAGGGCCAGAGCATACGGGGAGGGTGAATGCCTGGGACATACACTGGCCACTATGACCCGGAAACCACACTCTGCAATCACGTCCTTGAGGTGAGAGGCGCAGATGGGATACTGTTTAGACACATCCCAGACATCTTACACACTTTCTCGCATTTTTATAGATCCCTGTACTCCGCAGGTCGCAATGCTTAGAAATAGATGCCTAACTAGACGATGTTGCACTTGGCTGGTTAAGTGACTCTCAAAGAATTTGAGGAAGATGAAATTAGAGAGGCCATCATGCAGCTACGATCCGGTAAAGCCCCAGGGTCTGATGGTCTAACTGCAGACTTTTATAAAATGTACATAGATACCCTACTCTCAATTCTAAAATCAGTGTATCAGGAGACTAGTGAGAAGGGCCTTCTCTCACCATGCATGAGGGAGGCTATGGTAATTGCCCTACTTAAACCGGGAAAACCTCCACACAGCTGGCTGTCTTATAGGCCGCTGTCGCTTATTAACTGTGATGCAAAATGTTTAGCAAAAGTACTTGCCAATCAGCTTACTCTCCTAATGATATTTCTAGTCAGGTCAGATCAAGCTGGTTTTATACCGGGGTGATCTACATCTCATAACTTACGTTCACTGTTTGCCCTCTTACAAGACATAGATCCTGATCTGGCTGCGGTGGTGACAATTCTTGATGCCACCGAATCATTTGATTCCCTGGAGTGGCATTTTTTAATGTCAGCTCTCCGCCATATGGGGATCCCATGCTCTTTTCTGACATGGATCACACTCCTCTATTCACAACCAGTAGCAAGAGTTCAGATTAATGGCTCGGTCTCAGCTCCATTTAGCATCACCAGGGGCACTCGGCAGGGATGCCCATTGTCGCCACTGCTTTTTGCCTTGGCAATGAAGCCCCTGGCTGTGAAGCTCCGACAATGCCACCGAGAATACACTATCTGATACCCCTCTAAACATATACTAGTCTCATTACATGCAGATGACATTACCCTCTACTTAAGAGACCCTCTGATTAGTCTAAATGTGGTGCTTCGTGAATTTGTCAATTTCGGGGGGCTATCTGGTATTAAAATCAATTGGGAAAAATGCAACTTATTCCCACTTGCACCCACCACACAGCAATTCACACGGACTTTCCACTAAAATGGCGCAATTCAGAGCTCCACTATCTCTGGGTGGTGGTGTCAAGGGACAAAGATGAGACTATTAGGACAAATTATGGTGCAGCACTATCCACCATCACTGACACAAACACACGCTGGATTTCAATAACCCAGTTCTTAGGACGTATTGCACTTATTAAAATGGTCATATTGCCTAAAGTTCTACATGTGTTCCTCAATATTCCTCTATTGCCAAGCCACACTTCTTTCAATCACTTAAAACACAGCAGGTTCAACTGGCATGGGCAGGTAAGCAGCCTCGTATTCAATGGGACACTCTCACATTGCCATTCTCTAAAGGCGGATTTGAAGCACCTGATATGGAGTTGTACTACCTGTGTGCCCAGGCGCAGTGTGTTATTGACTGGCACAAGCCCACTCTCTTCCTCCTACATCTGGGATTAGAACAAGGATGTATGGCCCCTGTCCCCCTGACCTCATACCTGGGAGCCCTAACGTCCCCTGTGACTCTGGCGGACTCCACTATAGCGTGCACATCCTTGGCATGTGTAGGTAGTTGTCGGAGGTTCGTACCCTTCTTAATCATACAAGGATTTATACGGAAATAAAGTTCATATGATGTGTTTGTTGGACAATAAATAGTCTCTTTATTGTCATGTGCAGGCAAGTTGCTGGTGCAAAACGAAAACGAGAAAGAAAAACAAACAGCCGATACGTGTTTCGCCCAAAGGCTAGACAGCCGGGGGCTTTTTCAAGGCTGAGTACATGAATAAGAATGCCCAAGAAAAGCAGATGCATGCCACAAAGTGCAAAATACAGTGATTGCAAAATGTGAAAAGTTGGGAGTTGTAAGAGGGTAAGGTGTAGGGGACGAGCACGAGAAAAGTGTGAAAGTAGGGTAGGTACAGAGAGGGGGGGCCAGAGAGTTTTGCACCAGCAACTTGCCTGCACATGACAATAAAGAGACTATTTATTGTCCAACAAACACATCATATGAACTTTATTTCCGTATAAATCCTTGTATGATTAAGAAGGGTACGAACCTCCAACCACTACCTACACTATCTCTCTTCCAATGGCTTCTGGGTGTAGCCATTTGTAAGGCACGTACCAACAACCAATTGGGTCTCAAGAGGAAGTGCGTGAATCCCTTTTGCACACCCTGGTTCTTACATTGTACGGACATCCTTGGCATGGTCCAAAATGGCCCGAAAACTTGGCAACCCACTGCTGTACCCCCTCCCCTCCCCCTGCCCTACCACCCCCTTCTTCCAGTCCCACATGAAGCGGCCTGTAGGAAACTGCTGCACAAATGCGGAATCGCTACCTGGGGAGATCTCTACAGTGAGGGCTCCTTTGTAAACCGAGATACATTCTTTGTGGGAGGAGTGTGTCATTCCCACTCGATATATTTCTATGCATTCGCTTAAGACATAACGTTAAAAATGCCATCCCAGATTTTCCTCAAGAACCTCCCACCCTAGATGCCCTAAACACGCTGCTTAAAGCTGAAACACTGCAACGCCTAGTCTCCCTCCTGTATCGCCCTGCCTAATTAGAGATGCCCTATGCAGCAGGTCAGGCCTGGGCTTGGTGGGAAATGGACATAGGTTCTCCTCTGACAGATGAACAATGGCACTTCTGCTGCACCCAAACAGGGCGGATTACATCCAGCAGTAGACTTTGCATAACCCATTATAAATTCCTCCACAGAGTGTATTACACCCCTGTAAGACTACACCGTTATCGTCTTCAACCCGACAATAGCTGCGCCCGCTGCGGGATGCCTGGAGCGGATTTTCTACACCTGGCTTGGTCCTGTGATCCAATACAAACGTACTGGAAAGAAGTGTCTGAAGACCTCACTGGCTTGATAGGTCAAAATATTAAGCTCACCCCACCCATGGCCCTTGGAGGTCACACCGGAGAAATCGAGGCCAGTTTTAGAAAATATGTAGCACTGAGCTTACTACTGGCAAAATGCAGAATCCCTTGCAGGTGGGGACAGGGTCAAGCACATAAGTTCCAGAAATGGCCGAAAGACTTACTCTACTGTACAGATCAACTGTCCACTAATGCCGAACTCCTACCTCTCAGTTCTCGGCCTAGAGATATATGAGATCCATTACTGAACTACCTGCTAACTCGGGTGCAGGAAGAGGAAGACACGCGCTAGTGACTGACACCCTGATCTTAGGGTCCCCCTACAACAATAGATACCTCTAGTTACATGCCTATGATGTTAAGATGAGTCATACCTTACCACAGTGAGGTAACAAGATGAAGCTTATGTCCAAAACTATGTACTCTTACCAACCCCAAACTCTCTAAGTGTCAATAACTCGGCGCTGGCATTTACAACTCAGAACTGCCCTGTACTTGATTCCAAATGTTTTCTGTAGATCCATGAAACGCAGTTCATCGCTAACGTGTGAAAAACTATAATGCCATGGTGTATAAGATGTATCACCCTCAATGATGATGCACGTTGATTTTTTATTTCTTTTGTGTTCTTTGTGTTTCTTACTGTACTTGAAACCAGCTTGACAAAACTCAATAAAGAAATGTAAAACAAAAACAATACCCCAAAATGCAATGTCATATAAAAGAAGAAAAACGCGTCTATCAAAATACACCATCACGTTGGGCAATCACTTACTGGTCACCCCGAGCCCAATTTTTTTTTAAAGTGCTCTAGCTCAGTAACCGCCCTAAATTCATCTATAAAATGATGTGAGCAATTCCCTATAGGCTCTTCTAGTTTGACTGTCTTACCAACTTCCTAGAATGTTTCAGGGAGAAAGCATCAAGGGCAGACCTCTCGTTAACAATGCCGACAGCACAGCTGGGAATGAGATATAGCGAATTCTAAGGGCCCTGTGGTATCGGGTTTACAGATACGGAAAGCAAGAAGGCTAATTCTGTGCGTTTCCAAGAACTTGGGCCTTCCGTTTCATTCTGTGAAGAACATACGCTGAAGACAATAATTAAAAAAAGAAAATTGGTCTCCTCAGTTCCATCGCTGTGATAACTATACTTTGACAACGATCTTTCCTTCCTCCATTTATATGAAGGTAAGCATGCCTGAACTAAACTTCAGATATAAAGATTTAGTAGATTGCGACTCAGTGTTGTCCAAGTATGTTTCAAAGTGCGATATGTATTTAAATCCGAATAAAGCATCTAGCAGATCACTCTGTGGGGATTGAGAAAGCCTTTCATAATTAATGTAATCACGATATGAAGTTTTATTGGTTTTGCAGTATTTGATTTAATGGATGCCATGGTGTTCCAGTATAGTGGCAAACACATTATTTCCAATATTGTGCATACATTGCGGCACTTAGGAAGATTTTCAGCATTTCCCATCAAGAGCTGGTCCAATTGCTCATATGCATTTACTTTGATATTATTCTCCTGTGCAAGCTTTAAACAGGGGTGTCCAGCGTAGATCTTGGAGGGCTCCACTGATGCCAGATTATCAAGATATTCATATAAAACCAATAGGCATACATGAATATAAATAACAATTATTTCCCTTGTAAGTGGTTAACATGAGAATCGCGCGTGGACATAGGTGCTCATTTGCCAGCCTTTCAAAGTGGAAAAAACAAGGGCAAATCAATTTGCCTCATTTTCATAAGTGATGCTAATGAAATGCAGAATGTGGCAAGAATCATTTCTTTTTTTAATCATTTACACCCCAGACTGTAATTTTGGAATTGCAATAAGCCCGGAATGCTGTGTTGGTGCTATATTAAGCAGTCCGCAAGAAAGCTACCATGTGATGCCACCAGAAGGGGGGACAGGAGGGTGGCAGATTGCAACAAATGGCCTGAAAAATAGCCTTGATGGTAGGGAAATTGGTGCTCAAACAGCAAAATATAATTTTGCCTGGATCTCTGGAAATGCTTGCACTGGTGCTTCACAAATGTGGCGGTAACAAATTAAGGGCCTGATTTAGAGACTGGTAGGTGGGCTACTCCATGACAAACGTGATGGATATTCTATCCATCTTATTACAAGTGCAATATATGCTATCACACCTTTTATAAAGTGGACCTTAGATTCGTCACGTTTGAAACAAGCAGCCCGTCTACCAAACGCTAAACCGGACCGTAATCTTGGAAAACAAAATGGCAAGACACAGATCTTTCCACAGGAGCGCTTTGTATACAATATATGTACCAGGTGTTTAATTGATCAGAGGATGGCTCTCTAAAATCTGTGGGCCTTATTCGCAAAGGTAAACTTACACCTTTGTGTACGCTTACTATTTTTTGCTATTCACAAACTAAGAGTGGAGTTTTACATGTCGTATTTTTAAGACTACAGAAATTGTCCTATCTTTTAATGTGTGGAATTCTCTACATTTGTAAAGATACTACATGTAAAACTACACTGGTAGTTTGTGAATAGCAAAAATAGTAAACTTACACCAAGGGGCATATGTATGAAAGTTTGGTTTTGCGATTCTCAAATAGCTAATTTTAGAGAATCGCTATTTGATAATCGCAAAACGAGATGTATGTAGGATTTGCAAAAAATGTGCGAATACTACATATTCCTAATTGTGAATCGCAAAGTGCGATTCGCAATTAAGAAACCCTCCCATTCATTCCTATGGGCCTAGAGGCCCATAGGAATGAATGGGAAGACATTCTCAATTTGCGATTAGCAATTAGAGAATCGCAAATTGAGAATGCAATTTCAAGGTTGCAAGGGTGTCAAAGGACACCCTGTTGCAACCCTGAAATAAGCATGGATGCACATGTGGCGCACATACATGCCCTAAGGGCATGCATGTGCGCCACATTACACTTGAAAAATGCAAAAAGTGAATTTTTCAGAGAAATCGCAAATTACCACCAACTTGAAGTTGGTGGTAATTTGCGATTCCTAAAACCAAATTGCACTTTTTGTGCTTCTTACATTGCATTTAAGGAATCGCAATTTGCGATTCCTTAAATGCAATCATAAAATAGGGAATCGCAAATTTTGCGATTCCTTATTTTGCGAGGCAGTTTTTCATTAATACATACCACTAAGCCCAATTGCGATCGCAAACGCCGAAATTCTGTGAATTTCTGCGTTTGTGATCGCAATTTGGAATGTTACATATGGCCCCAAAAGCGTAAATTTACCTTTGTGAATGAGGCCCTGTGTTGTCTGATGTTAGTACGGGGTAAAAAAGACTCCACCCAGAAGTTACAAACTCTGATTACCTTGAAGACATCACACAGAGGGAGAACAGTGAACATATAATGGGTTAGGGCCTTTCACCATATTAAGTTTTAGAGGCAGTTCTGAAGACAAATCTCTGAAAAATGTCAATGTCTAACAAACTATCAAGGAGTGTTAATTTCCTGCAGCAGAAAATCATGTAAGATTATATGATAATTGTGTGTTGGACCTCAAGCCACTCTGGGATGAATTTGCTGAGGTTTCTTCAGCCTACTAAGGCCTGAAAGCAGCTGATTTTCTTATGAACTAACGGGGACATTTTGTGTCCCACAGTTCAGTCGTGCATGTGAAATAAGTTGGGCCAAATTTGCAAAGACTTTTTCTACATGCAAGTTCAACATTTACATGTAAAAATCCTACCTTAAGTATACATAGTTTGCACCTAATTTATGAAGCATGAAACGGGTGCAAATGCATTTCATATAATTCTTGATGAACTCACTCAAAACGACTATGCAGATATAGTTGCCTATAAACCAAAGCCTTTGTGAATAAATATAGTACTCATGTAGTGCTACTTCACATACTCACAAATTCTATTCACTATGGTGGAGATTTCCACCTAAGCCTCCCCTATTACTCATGTGCAGACTGCTATATCAGCAATGCCTAAAACTTTACACACAAAGGTATACATTTTAGGTTTAAACCTGGGAGAGGAAAGGCAAAGTGAGTGGAAAATGAGTAATATCTACAAAAAGAGAGGAGTAGATGAAAAATCCAGGAGGGGCACAGTGAAGCATGTGGAAATAAAAAAAACACTCCTCCAAAGGAGAGAGCCAATTTCTATTCACCAAACTCACTCCCATATCTAGTACTATAGCAAACAAGGCTCCAAAGGAGTCACATAGCAATCAATCAATAGACACAGGAGATAATATGACTAGCATGAATAGAAATTAAATAGATTTGTGTAGAACTAAAATATGTCAATATCATTTTTCACAAATCTGACAAGCACACATCTGTAAACACAGGCAGAAATAGTAGAGAACACAGAGAACACGGCTACATTCGCATTGAACACACCTGATAATGCAAGGGTTTTGGGGAGTCGACATTCATAACTGCACCCCATCCATCAGCACACACAACTTACTTTACATGTTTACATAGAACTATACAGTTGGGGTGGAGTTCTCTGCTTCCAAACGTAGGCATATAATTATGTAGCGGAGGCAGACAACTGCAAAAATGAGGCAGGGTTTTCCACCAACAGTGTTAAACAAGAAGAGGAAGTAAGATAATTGCTAGGCCATCTCTGGATCAGAGCACAACCTCCACCATCCTGCTGATCTATTCCTTCAAGAGTCCCCAAAATGGCTTATGAAAGTGGGCCCCCACTTCTCCTAAGAGGATACAGAATTTTGTTAAGCGTGAAAATAAGGATTTTTCTGATTGAGACAAAACTACCGAAAACTACAACAAAATGTAAATGTGCACCTTGCACATGTGCATAAAAACAATACTGAGAATGAGTTAAGTTGAACCATCCAGCAATGTACAAGTGTGCTTGGTTAGTTAGAGAATGGTAAAATGAATAAACATATTGAATTTTATATGAATTTTATAATTAATTACTTATATTTCTAACAGACGTTGTGAAGAAGAAACATGAAAACAGCATTTCTTGCAGAGTGACTTGACAATATATATTGGTGAAAAACATTTATGTTACATGTTAGAGCTTTGAAATTTATAATATAAATGCCTAATATTGTTTAGATTCTAGATTTATTAAAACTACTTTATTCAAATGATTTAAAAAATATTTTACATGTGACTACTTTCAGAATACAGTAGTAGGCCTTAATCACAGTTGCATATTTATGCGTATTAATCACTGATGAACATTTCAGAATGCTTTTATATGATATATTTGAGTGATTTTATAATGCTTTTTTTAACAAACTAGGGGTTTTACACTAAATGAAGAATGAGTTTAAAAGAATTTTGAATTAGCTTTCCTCTTTAGGCTGTGTCTTTCCATGGCCTGATGCAATGAAATTTGGCACGTTTTCAAATGTTGTTTATTTGTTCTGATCATGCCACAGTCCTTAAAGGGCAAACCAGACACTTTTCCTTAATTCTCCTTTGTGTGGATTTCATGAGAGCCTAACCTTTTGAACATGTCCATGGTCAAGCAACAATGTTACAGCTTTTGTCAACAAACCTGTGAGGATACAATGTATTATACTTCTCATGATTCATATGTGAAAAATATCCTGTAGTATCAATTTGTACCTGCTAAACGGATGAATGATCGAATGGGATCACTCCACCCTGGACTGACAACGTCATGATGACAACTATGCACAATAAAGACTATTGGATTTAGGAGAATTGTTTTTTTCTTCTTTCTGCATTCTTTCCATTATCAGTTTTGGCTTTCCGAGGACTTTTTGGCAATGCTCTTGAGAGCTGTGACCATTGCCATCGTTCCATCACTTCTTTGACTCTATTCTGCCTGTCGAACTATCTTGTTTTTGCTATTGCCTTATGCTAATTAACTTAACTGCTGGACTATTTGGAGCTGTCTGGTGAGAATCCAGACTTGAACTTTTGATTGATGCTCCTTTTCGCTTTGTCTATACTTGTGGACTTTTCCCTAGCTGACTTTTATTTGAAGCCTGTGTCCCTTTGAGAGATTTATAATTGAACCATCCTGTTACCTTGGAAACCATCCTTTGCATTCTTTGATTTTATTGTCCAAATGTTTCGATTTTGGCTGCATGCATTAGTACGCATGACAGAAGTGCTAAAAATGTTACTTGTATTAATTTTGAATCTCTAATACAATAATTCATCTATTTTAAAGATTTGTTGCGAGTCATTTATTTGATATTTAATGTACTTTCTTTAATGCTGTGCTTAAGAGTTGGCTATCAATTAATGGACTTCATTAGGTTGACAAGCAGTGGTTTATCCTAGATTTGATCCCTTACTACGACAAAAAAAGGTCCATCAGAAGACCGATGTCTCTGTGGTATAGTATAGCCAGAAATTTTAAAGATAACACTCATATGGGCCCAGTGCTAGATGACCGTCATAAAAAATGCTTCTGCTGCTGTAAGTCATAAGGGAGGGAGCATTTTAAAATTGTCCTCAGCTGTATAGGGAACTAGACACGCAACTGAGCAAAGCAGTACACATGGAAATTTGGATTGACATTGCCTGGCCAGGCGCTGCAGTGCGGGGGAGGATCTCAGATGCTTGGCACACCTGAAGGGACAGAATGTACTGTGGATATCCTCCCAGACCTATATACCGCAAATTTAGCCCACTGATCAGGAAGGCCATGCAAACCACTTGTGCAAGGAGGTCAGGCCAAGTTGAGTATGAGAAGCACCACCGCAGTAGGTCATTCCATATAGAAGGTGTACTACTTCATATGTAAACTGCAAGTGTTCTTTGTTGCGCTGTCTCCTGTTTATTGTATCTTAGCATGTCTATGTAAACAGTATTCCATTTTGTGATGGCATAACGTGTATTTGAGACCACCTTGGTCAATGTAACCATTGTCTGGATCTATCATTTTTTTCTAAAATATAATTATTGAATGCAGTTGTATCATATTTTAGCACGCAGGAACTTTCTCATGATAAATCATGTAGCTTTATGAAGAATGTACATGTGACCATGGTTGTGTGTCCTAATTGTCATGGTCTGGCACTTTATGTTGCTAAATCCACAAGAACCTATGGCTATGTCTCCTTATCTCATGTCAGACACAGATCCCACACAGACAGTATGACTCACATGTCTTGGTCATTGTGACATAACATAACAATACACACATAATGGTCACTTATCAAGTCATGTATATACAATGCTCACTTAGAAATATCTCCCAACAGATGTGGTTATAACAGCTATGCCACACCAAACAATCACGTGTGCGCCTCAGAATAATGCCTCATTTCCTGTTTGCCATCATGAGGTAATGTGAGGGTTACATCACTAGAGTAAGTCAAGCGATCCCATGTGCTATGGTTATCTGTATACAGACGTCTGACAAAGGTTTTTGTTTTTTTACAAGAGGAAGTACCTTGTGGTACAGCTTCACCTTTGTTGACCTTAGCTACTGTTAAAAGCGGCATGTGGGATTATCAACTTTGAATGAGACAGAGAAGTGAGGTAATGTTATTATTTCTCACAGTGACCACTGTAAATATGACAGCATGTATTTATATATACATTAAGTAGTGGACACATGCCCTCAAGTTTCATTTGCAGTGAGCAGCCAAGATACAAGCAAGGAACAACAGGCCTAGGAGAAGGAGATAGGCCATGACTACTTGTTGGGTGACTGGAAAAAACCGCCACCACTGAAGAGGAGATTATGGCCATGAGCAAGGAGAGTGTGACTGCCCACAGATTGATCCAGTTAAAAGCCAAAATACTCCAGGTGGAGGTTGAGGATAGCAGTGAGGTGGGGAGCAATTTAGACACCACTTACCCAGAGGAGGTGGATTACTGAGCTCCTCCTTGCCAGGAAGAAAAAATATCTGTGGTGCCCTGGAAACAATCCTCTCCATCATAGATTTCTGACCCCCCCTCACAATTTAGGAGGCTTCTACAACACAGGGTCCTGCATGTACACCCCCTGTAATCTCACCTTAAAAAGTGTGCCTGCATAGCAGATCAGCAGCTGTGGCCGAGATTCACCCCAGTCACCCCTAAAACATGTTGTGTCACACTACTCCAACCCTTCAGTATTTTACTGTAGATGCCATGAGGCAGTTAGTTGCTGGTTATTAGGTGTTCTCTAAGGACCTTGGAGGGGTGGTGGCTGTGGTGAACTCCCTACAATAGCTGCAAGCTGACCATCATTAGAAGCTCAGCAGCATCCTGTACATCAGCAGTTATCTCCCATGCTGATATCAATCCCTTCCCCTTGCAGAAATTGTGAACCCTAGTGCATTTCCCCTTACTACCCCAAAACTCCCACAGAGTGTGGTCCAGCTCCGGAAGTGTAATGTCTTGCCCCGCCACCCAGAATGCCTGTGCCAGAGAAGGAGCTCCAAGTGTTCATGCTCTCTAACCCAGTGGATGGCCAGGAACCTTTGCTGGCAACCTAGAACTGACATTATAAGAAAGCATCTCCATTGGGGGTTTGACTTTAACTTTATGACCAGCACCGCCCATAGGAGCTGGAGCAAGGTAACAGAAAATTTATGACCCAACACCCTCAACACCTCCCCCCTGGAGACCCCGCCGACCTCAAGGTGGCCGTCCAAAATTTCTACACATGGATCACCCAATGCGCCTACATAGTCGCACCCCTCAAAACCACAAAACAAGGCAGACCCTCCAAACACACCAGCTGGTTCACTCCTGAACTAAAAGCATCCAAATGCAATTGCAAATGGCTAGAAAGAATCTGGCACATCAACAAAACACCTAGCGAACGAGCCAACTTCAAAGTTGGTCTCAATAAATATCACATACACCTGAAAAACACCAAAAAGGCAGCTCTACCGACCTGTCTCGAAGCTAGCTCCAACCACAGCAAAGAAATCTTCAGCAACATCAAAAAGTTCATCAACCCCTCAGCAACCGAGAACATTGTAACCTTCTCACAGGTGCTCTGCGACACCCCAGGAGACTTCTTCTACAACAAAATCTCCACTATCTAAGAACACTTTGACCCGAAACCAACCAGCGACATCTTCGATGAACTCAACAGCAGCAATTCCACCTCAAGCACTATAATCACTACGTGGGATCAACTAACCACACAAACCACCGCTACCATCATGAGCTCCATCCACTCTGGAGCAGCCAGAGACCCCTGCTCCCACCACATGTTCAACCTGGGGAGCAACTCCATCAGTAAGGAACTCACCACCATCCTCAACTTATCCGTCATCCATGCCTTCTTCCCAGAAGGATGGAAGCACGCAGAAGGAAAACCTCTGCTAAAAAAGAACTACCACTGACCAAGAAGAATTCAAGAACTTCCTGCCCATCTCCCTGCTCCCATTCCTGGCTAAAGTTCTGGAGAAAGCAATAAACAGACAACTCTCCAACCACACAGAGATCAACAACCTCCTGGATCCATCCCAATAGGGATTCGGTGCTAATCACAGCACAAAAAATGCCCTAATTGCAGCCACAGATGACATCCGATCTCTCCTAGACCAGGGAGAGACCGCAGCCCTGATTCTCCTCGACCTCTCTGCAGCCTTCGACACTGTCACACTCCATCCTCCTACATGGACTCCATCTGATGAGGATCCAAGGAAATGCCCCTAAATGGATTGCTTCCTTCCTCACCGCAAGAACCCAGGTCATCCGCCTTACACCTCAGGCCCAACAAACATCATCTGCGGCATTCCCCATGGGTCCTAACGGAGTCCAACCCTGTTCAATACATACATGCCCCCCCCCCCTGGCCACGCTGGTTAAATCCTATTGTATGAACATCATAGCATACGCTGACGACACTCAGCTCATCCTCTCCCTAACCTCAAATTCCATTAACACCAAAACCAATTTCCACAGGTGCATGACCAGCGTAGCCAGCTGGATGCAGAACAAATGCCTCAAACTCAACACCGACAAAACAGGTACTCATCTTCTGGAGCAACACCTCCCCATGGGACGACTCACTCCTGGTGGTCAGTGGAACTGGGCCCCTCGCCCACTCCCATAGACCATGCCAGAAACCTCTGCATCATACTCGACAACAAGCTCACCATGAAGAAGAAGAAGAAGAAGATAAACGCTGTCTCTCAGCCTGCTTCCTCACCCTCCGCATGCTCTGGAAACTATTGAAATGGCTCCCCATCAACACCAGCTGCCTAGACTATGGAAACTCCCTCTATGTGGGCATCACCCCACAACTACTGAGCCAACTGTAAACCATCCAAAATGCTGCAATAAGGCTCATCCTTGTCCTCCTGAGAAGAGCCCACATCATCCCTCACCTCAGAGCGCTCCACTGGCTCCCCGTCCTAAAACTGTGCCAGTTCAAACTGCTGACCCACGCCTACAAGGCCCTGTACAACAAAGGACCAGCCAACCTCAACCACAGACTGAACTTCCACCAACCTAGCAGACACTGCTTCGCTTCCCTCTCCCACATGCCCTGCATCCGCAAAAGTGGCAGCTGCACCTTCTCCTACCTGGCCGCCAAGACCTGGAATGGCCTCCCACTCCACCTCCGGACTGCATCCACCCTACAGAAGTTCAGAGATGGCCTAAACACCTGGATTTTTGACTGGCAACTCCCAGCAGAAGCTCCCCTCCCCCAAGCGCCTGGATACAGTCATGGGTGATAAACAGCGCTCTACAAATCGTTGATTGAGTGATTGATTATGTTGGACTAGTTGGACTTTCATTTGGGACTTTAGAACATTTGTTGCAACTATTGTTTAGGTCATTTTACTCCATTGGACAGTATATTTAGACTTTTCCCCTGATATCTCGATTTCTCCTCCATTGCCCACCACCTTGCATGTGGCTCTCACTCTCTAGACTATTTATTCTTTCTCCCTTCCCAAGGACAGCTGACATGTTCACAACATCCCAATAACCCATGTTCCATTATATATTTTTTAAATAAAATACATGCAAATATGTATTTATTTAAACCTTGCTTGGATGTGTTATGATACTGTTCAGAGAGTGTGGGCATGCTTTAGACAGATGTGAGTGTGTTGACCTAAGGATGCAAAGCATATGAATTAGACTCTCAAACACAGTCCATGACACTACTCCCATACACAAATGTTCACAAAATATCTATGTTATATATTCATTGGTGAAATGGGCGAATACAAAGATAGGGGTGTGTTAAGAGGAAAGGTCTGTGACAGGTGGGGCATCAGTAGCTCCTCTCATGCTCTCCATTTTTAATTCCCAAACAGACCGTGCCACCATGCCAAATACATTCATTGCCTGCCACATTGCCACCTTCTCCATTCTGTTAAGGTTGTGTGGGGTAGATGATGTAGTTCTCCGCAGTAATATACTAAAAAGTTAACAACAAGATCCGCCTCTTCCTCCACACACACGAAAGTTTAGGAAGAGCAGGCCCCACTCACAAAGTTTATGATCCTACATCACGGAGCTGTCACCACTGGGCTCTAGCAGGACTCTCCCTTTTCCAGCACACTTGGCAACAGGTCTCAGGCGACTACCCAATCCCTCATTTGATTACTTTGTCCTCATTTTGTTGTACCCTACGCCCACAGTTTAATTACATAATGCACCATGTCTAAATTGTAAGTGTGTGACATATTGCAATGTCTTCATAATACCAGTACGATTATTGTGATGTTACTCCTTCAGTACCTATTAGAAAAGTTGCATTTGTCGACTATCTTGCTAGTACAACGGTTTATACTCTGAACCGCATTGCCTATATGATGTCACAGAACATGGTGTCACTACACTGTTCATGTTATACGAATATAAGAAAATGCCAATAAAAAGATTTAAACAAAAAAATCTGTCTCTTCCTCAGTGAAGTTTCTTTTCCTCTTAAGTAAGTACTGACCATTATGATACGTTATATGTTAAAGATATATTTTTGATATTCTACATTTTTACTCTCCTTTATAAACACGGCTAGATCTGTGCATTATGCTGCTGATCTTCTAATGTCCTCAGAACTACGTGGATCAACTCACGGATGGTGTGAGTTTTGGATCACTCTGGCGGGATAGGGAACCGACGTATCAAGGTCTGGCCTCCCTCGTCAATAGATATTATCTCTGCTTTACCGCCTAAGTGACAGTGTTCCTATCTACCACGTGGGACATAACGGTTTTTGAGTTGGGGCCACCAGTTGTGTGGATGTTCGCTTACAATAATCAGGAGCTTTTTTATTGAGCACGCGTTGGATATAGGGGTGGACTCGCCAACTATTTTATGAGCATATGACTATTTTGCAGTGTTTATTTGGACACCACCTACAAGAAGGACTCGTTACGGCGTGGAACCCCGACTCGGTTTTCTAGTTTGCCTTGAAAAAGTCTGAATACTGACATGTACAGACGAAACACGTGTTGGCTTCAATGACTGTTGGGAATTTATCGTACACAAATAAAGGAGATTTTTTTCATTCACTTTGTGGAAAGTCCTTGAAAACCTTTGTGCGATTTGAACAGGATATATTCGCCTCTGGACTCTGAAATTTTGATACCTATTGCCTGGACATATTCTCACATGGAATATATGTTTGAATTTAATTTATTGTGACTATTAGGGTGTGCTACAACTGTATTTTTTTAATTGATCTTCTAATGTACTTTCAACCTGCACCCAGCACTTTAATGGACTTGATTGTCTAAATAAAGTATTTCTTCATTCATTCGTTTTCCTCCTGAGTACGGTGGGCTGCATCCTGGAAATTTGAGCTTGTATCTGGCATTATACGGGAAAGAGGGCAAAACCCACAATGTGGCTGTATTTATGTGTTTCCCAAACTAATGTTTTCCACATTGGCTGCCAGCACAGACCTTCCGTGATCTTCCAGTTCTGCTCCTCGTAGTTTGTTTTGAGCAGTTCTGCCATGTGGCACGGAGGAGGGCCAGGAGGGGCCGTCAGTGCAGGTGTTGGACTATGAGGCCTGACATGACCCTTTTGAAGGAGCCCCAGATTTTCAGGTATTGAGCAATGGGAAAGTCAGTGAGTTGCCAAGGTCTGGGCCCAAGAATGCTATGGACGCACTTTCTGAAATAGCCATATCGTCAGCACTGCGCAGGTGAAATTTCTCCTGTAGGGTTTTGAATGACTTCATGGCTCCAACCACTACAAGATCATCCCAGGAGTCTGGCAGGCTCCCCAGAGCACAGGTGTGCCCCCAATCTGTATGGCAGAGTTATTGGGGGGTGCAGATGTAGGCGGTTGCGATATATATCTGCAATTTATGGGCTTGATTCCATAGCCCCACCATGGTTTGTATGATGGGGTTGCCCGATGATGCCAAGGGGGCTCAGTAGCAGTACAGAAGTTCAAGGCCTGGGCCACAACAAGCTATGTCATGTTCAAGTTTTACCCATAGAGTTGGGTCCACCTTGCCAAGTCCCATGGAAGATATCTAGGCAAGGTGTAAGGCCATATGAGAGTGTTCGATAATGGGTGGGCCCAGGACCCCACTGCAGCAGTGGGCAATCACTTTAGATGTGTTTAAGTGGGGACATATAGTGCCCCAGACAAAGAAGCATATATCCTTGTTGACAGAACGAAGGACGATAAGGCTCATCGTAATGCGAAACATAACCAAGGCATAGGTGAATCAGGGTGCCACCATCATTTTCACCGCTTGTAAGTACCCCCCACATGGACAATTTAAGATGGGTCCACTTAACATAGTCCATGGTGGTCTTAGCAATGAGAGGATACAGCTGGGAGAAGCCATTTGCTAAAGTCCTCTGGGTATGAGGATATCCAGGTACTTCAGGTGTAGTGGTGCCCATCTGAACGGAAAATTGGCAATGGCTGCTCTGATCATAACTCTGGGCATAGCCTCACTTTTGTCCCAATCGATCTTGTACTGTTAGACCTGGCAGCCATATCGTGGTCTTTCTGCCAACTTTATTGTGTTCCTCTTCCACTTTTCTGACCTCGTTTTTGCTGGTATTAAGACACTGCACACTTTACTACTGCTAACAAGTGCCAAAGTGTTTGTGCTCTCTCCCCTAAACATGGTAATATTGGTTCATCCCCAATTGGCATCTTTAATTTACTTATAAATCCCTAATAAAGTGATAATACATGTACCCAGGGCCTGTAAATTAAATGCCACTAGTGGGACTGCACAAATGATTGTGCCACCCACTTAAGTGGCCCTTTATCCATGTCCGAGCCTGCAATTGCAAAACCTCTGTGTGCAGTTCACACTGCCATGTCGACCTGGAAACATAAACCTTTTGCCAGGTGGAAACCTTCCCTTTTTATACATATATGTCAACCCTTAGGTAGACCCTGGACAGCCCAAGAGCAGGGTTCAATGTATTTAAAAGTCAGGACATGTACTTTAAGTTTTACATGTCCTGGTAGTGCAAAACTCTCTAATTTGTTTTTCACTACTGCAAGGCCTACCTCTCCCACAGGATAGCATTAGAATTACCTTATTACATTTTATAAGTGTCATTTCCAATTGGGAAGTGGCAAACCCTTCAAGTCTGGTGTGTCTGGAATCACAATTTAAAATCCAAGCTTATGGTGAAGTTGGAGTTTAAATTGCGATTTTAAAAATGCCACTTTTAGAAAGTTGGAATTTTCTTGCTTAGCCATTTGGTGCCTGTAGCCCGTCTATGATCACATGACTGTGTGTAGTTGTCAGTTGGGCTTTGTCTATACCTCCTAGACAGTCAGACACAATGGGAGCTTAGGTGTGTCTCAATGGGCCATCTCTGGCAGGATGTGATGGAGGGGCTGGGCACGTCTCACTTACACCTGAATAGGTTGTGACCTGTCCACATACAAAGTGCTGATTACCTCCCTGTAGTGGGACACAAGCCAGGCAGGAAGGGAGGGATATCTATGCACTTCTAAGGCATGTCTTAGAAATCTCTCCCACTTCAATGGCACCACTGGGTATAAGTACTGGACCTCAGGCACCACCACTTCAGTACACTTCTGGATCTAGGGATACTCTGCCAGGAAGAGGGACTTCTGTGCTGAGGAAGGGTACACCTCTGCTGGACTGAACTCTGCTGGACTCCTGATTTGCTGTGCTGATCTGCTGCTCTCTTACCTGGGTAAGGACTGGACCTGCATCTCTTGATCCCAGAACCTAGAGTGACTCCAAGGCTAGCTGGCTGGCCTCCTGATCTGAAGCCTCTGGGACATAACAGGCTTCCAACCTCTGCACCTGGACTCTGCCATCTGTGAGTCTACCTTGCCAAGTGGAACCACCCACATCCTGGACCCTTGGAAGTGGCCCCAAGGTGCTTGCTAGAGGAACTGACCCATCTTCTCTACTGAGCTACACAACCCCAAGCAGAACCAATACATCTCCTCGGCTGAGCGATCCATCCTTGAGCAGAACCGATGCATCACCGCTGCAGCGTCGATTGGACCCATCGCAAAACATAAGGATCACCGCCACCTCTCACATCTTGGGACCGACACATCGCTTTTAGAACTGCTGCTGCATGATGCTTTTCCCAGCCAAGCTCCTCGCATCCCCTCACCAATGGCAGCCTCGACATCAATGCAACAGGACCTCGCACAGCAGCCTCGTCGCATCTCGGAACCGACACATAGCGAAGCATCTTAGACACGGATCCACAACACTCCGCAACTAGAATTTAAGATACTCTGTTTAGCGGGCCTAACTGGGTCACTGTAGCCGGTCCGTGCTACATCCTGTTTCAGCCAAAACTTGTGACTTTGTCCTGGTCCGGCACGACCAGATATCCCCAACAGTGCTTCGTGCTTTCAAACACTATTTTTCACAATAAATTTTAAAAATCAGCAACTCTGGTTCTACTAATTGGATTTTGGTCATTTTGGTCTCGTTTAATTTATTAAAGTCAGGTCTATTTTTTTAACTTGGTGTGGGATCTTTTTGTGTGGTGTTTTCACTGTATTGCTGTTTTAGGTGTGTTAACTAATACTTTACACACTGCCTCTAAGTAAGATGTTGTCCACATATAGAAACAATTTTAACTGCCCCACTGGTGTGGGTATGCCAGAGATACCTGGGGCTTGTCAAATGACAGCCACCAGGGGTTCCATTGCCAACACAAATAGTAGCGGGTAAAGGGAGCAGGCCTGGTGGGTGCCCCTGTGAACCAGAAATGGATCTGAGAGAAAACCCTTGCAGTTGACCTGTGCTGTGTGGAAGGAATAGTAACCTGACTTTTGAAATAAAGCCTTTGCTGATGTCGAACCTCCATAATGTGCAAATCATGCAATTCCATTCAATGAGGTCGCCTTTTTGGAGTCTAGTGAAAGGGTAATAGCCGCTTCTGACGATTCCTTGGACATTGTGAGTAGATGTGCCAGTGATCGTTGGTGGTCGCCAGATAAACATCCCTGTATGAATCCCACCTAGGACTGATGTATCACGATCGGGATCACTTGTTTGATGCGGCCGCTAAAACGCTGGTGAGTATCTACATGTCTGAGTTCGGGATGGAGATAGGGTGGTAGTTATTGCAGAGAAAAGAGTCTCTTCCTGGCTTCAGAAGAGACAAAGATCAGCGCCTTGTTGGAGAGGTGTGAGAGGGATCCTGTGGTGTCAGCCTCTCGGAAGGCTACATAGAGGGAGTTGACAATCTCCTCCAGGAGTCAGAAGGAGAATTCACCCAGGAAGCCATCTTTCCCTGATCCTTTATTAAACAGGAGTT
Source organism: Calotriton arnoldi (assembly GCA_963921515.1). Taxonomy (NCBI): domain Eukaryota; kingdom Metazoa; phylum Chordata; class Amphibia; order Caudata; family Salamandridae; genus Calotriton; species Calotriton arnoldi. The sequence goes on along the minus strand of CAWUFW010001520.1, from coordinate 542,637 downwards.
GGCCTGTACTATTTCCTCTTTAGAGATCTCTCCATCTATGAGGTCTCACCATTTGTCACGGAGGTTCGGTAAAGTCAAGGCATCCAGGAAGGGAAGGTATTCACTCTGTCTTTTTACCATCTGAGTCAGACTTGTACAGCTTAGTGCATTATGCTCTGAAGGTATCAGTGATTTGCTGCGGGGTGTGAAGGGCTCTTCCTGTGTCATCACTAATCATTGTGATGGCCACGACAGCCTCTTGCTACCGTAATTTGGCAGCTAAAAGCCTCTCTGCATTCTCCCCATGTTCATAGTGGCAGGCTTTCAATTTATAGAAAATGTACTCCACGTGAGATGTGTAGAGGGACTTAAGCTCCATTTTAGCTTGTTAAAATTTGCGTCTGTTCTTGGTGGTTGGTCTCCTGGTGTAAGTCTGGGTGTCTGTGTGTGGATGTCGTTCTCCAAGGCAACCCATTTTTGCACTCTGAGTTTATTTACCAATGCAGCATCCTGCATCAGTTGGCCCCTGAGGGTGGCCTTGGCCGCCACCCAAAGGAGCTGAGCAGAGTTTACCTAGTCCTTGTTTTCTGTGAGGTATGTGGTCATCTGGGATTTTTTTAAACCAGGCCTTCTCCCTGGGGATCTTTAAGTGTGCTGTGTTGAGGCACCAGGGCTTCTGGATGGGTTTCTGAATGCTCAAGTTTATAGTTAGACAGGCTGGTGCATGGTCTAAAGGGAGCGGGCTAAGATAGTGCAGTCCAGCTCTGTGAACATGGGTGCCTGGGAGACCAGAAAGTAATCAAGGGATGACTGGGTGTCACGTACAACAGACAGGAAAGTATATTGCCTATCAGCAGGGTAGAGGAGCTGCCAGATGTCCCGAAGGCCTTGGTCATCACAGAGATCTCGGAGTGCTCTGTCATAATTGTTAGCATCTATGGAGCCCATGTGGTCCAGAACTGTGCCCGTGGCTAGATTCCAGTCACCAGCCATTATCACATAGAAGGTCTGGAGTTCCAAAAGGGGCCAGGTGAGGCAGGGGAAAAGGCGGATTTGCCACCAGTTGGGGCATAGACTGAGCTCACACTGATCACTCTCATTCCGACCCTGATCTTGGTGAATACGTAGTGGCTAGCATCGTCGGAACAGAGCTGCAAAACCATGTGGGGTAGGGATTTATGGATAAATATTGCTACGCCACATTTCCTGAAAACTGCATCAGCTGCTTCATATTCCCCAGTTGTGCGGTTCACCTGGGTCTGCAACTGTAAATAACCCTTCTCATCCAGTCTCATTTGTGCTTTTCCGATTCCCTTGCTGAGATGTGCCTTTCTTGTATAAGGGCTATGCCAGTGAGTTTGCAGCCCAGTAAGGACAGTATCTTTTTTTGTTTAAAGTGGAACATCAAGCCATTGACATGAAGTGTGACAATAGTTGGAGGTTGTGAGCTCATGGCAGTAGTCAGCACAGAAGCCATCTAATATGGTCTGGGGGAGAAGGGTGGAGGGATGGGTATGTGGGAGAAGGCACACGGAGCCGGCCTGGTGAATTAAAAAAAAGAGGGCGCAGGTGGAGTAAGGATGGGCAGGGTGGGAAATGTGTGGGTGGGTAGGAGGGTGAGCCCTAGGAGGTTCACCCTTCAGCATTGTCCGCTTCTGAAGCATTTCTTCTTTAATATGTTCTGGTTTGTTGACTTGCGTTCTTCAACTACTTGCTTTCTGTTTCTTTTAACATTCCATAGGCGGGTGTGTTTTCTTGAGGGAAACAGTTGGAACACCGCAGTCTTAACCACGTGTGTTCCGACTCCGCAAGCGAAACCACACTTGCCTTAACTATGCATATGCGTGGTTAAGGCAATGCGCGGTCTAGCTGCTGGCGGCTGGGGACAGAAGCAGGAAGACCTTGCAGGAAGAGATCCGCTGTGAAGTAAGTGGGGCTGTGCTGTAGTTTTCTGAGCTGGGGGTAGTTTTCTGGTCTGGGGGTCAGGGTAGTTTTCTGGGCTGGGGGTGAGTCGGGGTAGTTTTGTGGGGTGGGGGTGGGTCGGGTAGTGTTCTTGGCTGGGGGGTGGGTCAGGGGTCAATTTCTGGGCTGGGGGGTCAGGGTTAGTTTTGTGGGCTGGGGGTGTGTCGGGTACTTTTCTGGGCTCGGTGATCGGGGTAGTTTTGTGGTCTGGGGGTTACAGCCTTGAGTGCCTGTATCAGGGAATGTGCGAGGATTATGGAAGCCAAAGGCAAAATACATTTTTGCCTGTTTTCACCCCCCCTCCCCCATTAAAGGACTGTATGTGCTGCTCCATGACACTATAAGGCAGTTTTTGCTGCTCCCTGCTAGGGGCATCTAGCTCTATCTCACCTCATGGATACTTTGCCCTAGAAAGTGTTTGTATATGTAGTGCACAAAGGTGTTTATGTCTCTTCTGACGTGGAACTGCTGTCGTGCTGAATACAGGCACCCAACATAGAGCAGACTAAAGATGATATATTTGCTCAAGTACATTTTCTATTTAGATAACTTCTTATGCACTGAATTAGTCAAAAATATGCCCAGCATGTTACAGAGCATATTCACGTTGCTTCTGTTCCTTTCGTGCCCACAACACATCTGGTGTCTGCCTCCGCTTGGCATACTGGGACGAAATATAGCTGTGTTTGGGTGGAGAAGGGAATCAATCCGGGGCTTAGGTTTCTTTCATCTATAAAGTCTCCACATGGCGACCTTTTCAAAGAACTAATCAATGCTAAGCAGCTCCCGCGTGAGCCGCTTCTCACTGCATGAAAGGCTGAGCCCTCTTCCTGTTTACTACGGTTCCATCAGTCTCAAACACACATGCAGTAAAGAATATGGGATACATAGCACAAGTTCAGGCAGATGTTACTCCCCTGAGTACAGGATGCTGCAACAAAGACCGGGGACCCAAACAACATAAAGGACGAAAAGAAGGGAGAACAAGAGGGTGAAAAAGCTACTAATGTTAAATGCGGACGACTAAGGTTAAACGTGGTATATAGATCGATAACACTCTGGAGACAACATTGTAAAGTAGAAAATGCAACACTCTCTAAGGAAATTGTAAAATGTATGATATGAAATATCCCCGGTCATATGTGCAACTGTAAAATCTAAATGCTACTAAAAACATATTTTAAAAAAAACACACATGCAGTAGATGGCGAAAGACGGTAAAGAAACATATCTGATCTTGATCACCTATCCCCCAAAGCAGCACTTGCTGATATTTTGATACACACTGAAAAGTTAATTTTTGTTTGTTTTATTAAAAGGAAAATATTGGTATGTTTTCAAACGCTCCACATACGAGCTGCTAATATTAGCCATTTCAATGGTAAGAATTTTGGCCCAGTGAAACAGTCTTGACAAATGCTAAATTAGGCAATTCGTTTCACAGTTTCGTCAAAGTATATTGTGTTAATTATTTAACTAATTTATTTATTTATTTTCAGGTTTCCTGATGCTAGACATACTAAAGGGTGAGGGAGGAGGTGGTTTACCCAAAGACTTGACGGAAATATGTTTAGACTTTAAATGGCCAAAGTTGGACATTCGTCACACGAAGACCAGGAGAATATTCCGGAGTTGTGGCCCCAATGCACAGAAGGACCGACTGCAGATGTAACTCAGTTAAACTGGGTGTCCACAAAATGAAGTCTATTTTCAGAACTCACTCTTCTAGCCTAGATGTAAGGAGTTATCACCAGAGGAACAAAGGACGGGCCATCTGATTAGGCAAAGAACCATAGATTATATCCCCTCCTTAACAGACCACCATTGACATGTGTGACAGGTCGAGGTGACAGGATCTCCAAGCCTGAGGTCACATAATACACGAGCAGCCAGATTCGGAAGCCTTTAGTGCTCTTATACTCTTTGCCGGTAGACTCAGACAAATAGTTATGCATCAGACTTCAACCGTAGATAGGTGTAAAGAGGGGCCATCCACAAAGGGAACTATCTTCTGCAGGACTCTGAGCTGCAGAAATCCTGCATTGTGCACATTCTTAATCTGGGAGTCAAACGCTATGCTTGAATCAAACATTACTCTCAGGTTTATTACCGAGGTGATACAGTCGATCATCAGTCTTAGTTTTTCAGGCAACAGAGAAGCTGACCACTGAGCGTTGTCTGAACACACCCAGGACTTCCGTCTTGTCTACTACATTTAATTTGAGATGCTTGGCAGATAACCACATTTGTAATGACACCGGACAGTTACACAGGTCACTGATGGTGTTAGTAGAAAACAAGAAACAACTGGGTGGTGCTTGCCTAAGATCAATTTGGAAACCAAAAGACCTTAGTAACTCTCCCAATAGTTTACCTTGGAGATTAAAAAGCACAAGTTTAAAGGGCAGAGCCATGTGGAACTCCACAGCTTAGCTTAATGTCTGAGGACTGGGAGGGGATAGGACATCACCTGGATCCTACAAGAATGACTTTAACTGGTTAGGCCCATTGAGATTTACTGATCAATCGTATCAAAAGCAGTCAAGAGGTCGAGAAGTAGCAGGCCTGCTTGGCTGTCTCAATCTCTGATAGTAATCAGTTCATCAACAACTACCAGGACCAGTGACAGGATGCTGAGACTGAGTCAAAACCCTGCCTGTGCTGCACCTAAAAAACAATGACAATCCAGGTGCTTATGGAGCCATTTTTCCAAACGTTTTTCCATTGCTTTACAGGTGTCTGGAAATAATACAATGCCCTGATAGGTTTTCAAATTACTACAGTTAAGGTTACAATTATTAGCAGAGTGGTCATAATGCCTGTCTTCCAGCAACAAGAAGGGCTAAAATCAAGGAGTGGTTAGTAAGAAGGCAGATCTGTTTGTCAAGCACAGCAGAATCCACAATGGGCACAGGACATCTGTGGAGCCCGACTGCAGCCTCTGATTGGAGAATCAAACCCCATCCACTGACAAAAGAGGACAGTTAACCTCTTCCACAAGGGTTTTGGAAATGGCCACTGGGATGTTCATAGTAGACTCAGGAGCTGCTGATGCAAGAATTCTGTTATAGATATCAGTGACCTCATTACTAAAGAAGTGAGAGAGATGATTACAGAGTTGTTGTGAGGGAATAAGACTTTATATACACCACTATGAGGAAAAGAGTGAAACAAATAAGGAAAATATCTCCCTCCAAATGTTATCTGCCTTTGAAATACTTGGGGTGATAAGGTGGCTTAAGCTTCATGGAGCTTAGCTTTATATTAAACAAGAGTGTGGTTACAGAGACAGTGCTTTCTTTCTGAGCACACTCTGTGCCATGCTGCTCAGCTTGCTTGACCCCCAACTTCACAGTCTTAAGCTCAGGCTTTACCAACTATTGAGAAATCTGCTAGAGGAGGTGGCAGACTGGTGAGTTTCCAGTGAAGTTCAGTACTCAATTACCTGTTCAAGGTAGTTACAGAACTACTTTAGAACCTCAGAGATATCATCGCCTTGTATCAGTAAGGGGAAACTTCTCTGGTGCAAGGTCTCAGATAGTTTGGTCCTGGTCATGGGACATTCATTCACCTCTCACTTCATATTCTGCCCAACCCTTGTGAGGCATCATATTCTGCCCATGACTGTCAGAAATATGACTGTCAGGAACTTTAGTATAAGCTTCGACTAGGAAGTCAGTCAAGTTGTCAGGACCTGCATTTTCCACCATAAAATTATGGCAGAAATTTCCTTTTTCTCTCAAAACATCATTAAGAGACAGTCACAGAATTGTTTTGCACATCAGAGTGATACTTATGTGTGTCCATAAAAATGAATGCAAATTCGACATCTTGATTTACAGAATCAGGACTGGTAGTGTTCACATTCATATAGTGAACGTATGCACAAGGAAGTACTAATAATATTGCTGAATATACAGTTCTCACGTTTAGGGTAGAGGCAGAATTCTAGACAAATTTGCAAATGAAGGTGAGGAGTTGGAATAGTGAAGGAGGCACACCCAAACCTATTGAGAATAAAGAGACAATAAGTCTTCATGACAAAAATAATTTGCATATTGATAAAAAACAGTTATGTCCGCTGACTTGCATTTCCACTCCATTTACGAATGTATACATTTCCACTTTAAAGAATTTGTGGAAATGTAAATTTCACTTCAGAGTACTGCTTGAAATATAAGACTAGGTTACATTTTCAGAACAATTCCTTTGATGTTTTTCAGAATCCTTTAAAAGTCATAAATCTGCTCCAAACATGGTAGTAACCCGACAGGAGCAGATTTCCCTCTCTTAAATTCGAGTGGTTGTAAATATGGACCCGAGCGTCAGTCACATCACCCTGTCATGATAAACAGCTTCCACATCAGACAATAAAAACACTACATATATTCCAAAATTAAGCAATATATAGTCTTCAATATGAAATGACATGATCCATTTTATTAGCTCATAATATGCCTTCGCTCACTTTATTCTGGTGTCAGTAATCACCCAAAGCAAGATACTCACACTTCAAAATGTACCCTTAATCAAGCTGCTAACACCCAGTAATTAATTCCCTTGCTTTCCTCCTATGCATTGAAATTCATTGTTGGTAGAAGAACTACAGTGCAGTGCCTAAAGATTTGTAACGTTTTTGGAGACTGTATTCAGGGGATATATTGTTTTATTAGCTTCAGAATGAAGTTGAAGTTTTACCCTTTCTAAAATCCACATGAAAAGAGTTAATTTGTAGCCTGTCCTTTGCAATTGCTTATTGGTTTTCCCACAGTTTTAGAATCCCAATTCCTTTGTCATAATCTTTTTGCAGTGCGCTCTGAAGACACCACTCCTGTTGCCGGTAGTATGGGAGTGAATTTAAAATTAACCAAATTTGGGGACGTAAACAATGTCAGTGTACTGTATTTTCATAATGAAGCTTTTTAAAGTTGACAGAACTAGGCCTCAAATCAATTACATAATTTGAATTGTGCACATTTAAATTGTGTTTTCCTATTATGTCTGTGCAGTTCATGTTAAAATAGGTCCTTCAATATTTTATGAAATGACTTTAATTTAACTAGTTGTATGGTCCTGTTCAGCTGTACTTTAAAATGCAATTCTTTTGTGTTTGTGATGTTCCTGAAGAAGTCTGCTTTCAAGCCGGACAAACACACACAATCTTCCAATGTACAAGGTTGATGTTGCTCGCTAGTCAAACTGTGCCTTATTTATATTTTCAAGCAGCCATTGTTTAGTAAGGTAAAGCCACTTTAATTGTTATGTAGGTTAAAAGTCCTACGTGAGTATTAATTTTGGGACGGTTCCTAGGGTGAGCTTATTTTACGCAATTAACTGCAAAATAATTATTGGTTCATGTTAATGTATTTTTAGTAGTGCAACCCATGATGCCACTATACACTATGAAAAAGGCTCGAGTCTCTACTGCTAAAAACCTATATAACATGCTGCTTCTGCAATGTTTCCAGTGTTTTTCTGGATTTCCCATATACAGAAGAATCCACGTTAGTCTGATTATTAATCCAGTACATAGAGGTATTCCTTGATTCTCTCTTGCCTTTAACACTGTGCACTCCCTATGACAATTGCTGTTTTGATTTACCTTGTGGTGACCGTATTTGGTACTGGCTATTAACTAGAGTAGATCTCAGTTTCTATTGTGTATGGTAATTCACAATTGCTTACATTTTGATAATTTGTAATTGAATTTACTAACCATTTGCCTTTTTGCCTTATGTAATCATTTTTACATTTTAAATAAACCTCCATGGTTTCTATTTAAATCTTGTTTCCCTGTGGATTTTCCTATGTGGGTTTTTCTTGCAATTCAATGTCTAGAGCCCCTGTCCTAAGAGACTCACGTGGCTTGATTCATCATATTGGTCCTTTTAATGATAAGTGCTACCCCAAGCAAAAACATTTTTACATTGATATGCAGATATACACATTCTCAAAACATGACAACTTGATGATTTCCCAATATTTGTTGACTTTGTGGTGACTCTTGTAATTTTTGTGATATACTATGGGCCATCGTGCCATGATGAACAGTTCAGGACTAACAGGAACTATTTAAGAAGAGCCACCCAAAAGGTCAACATAAACAAGAACAGACCTCTACAAAACAAAGGCCATTTAAAAAAATGTTATTGTTGCCGATGTAAGAAAAAAAAATCTTTGGGAATTGGTGGCATGGAGCTCTTGATTATACGAAACGATTGGAATCATCGTCACTTGCAAACTCTAGGAACCATTGATGTCTTTTTTCAAATATGTCTTGATGACCAATATCCTTTACCCCTTCGCTGCTAGGCCTCCCCCCCCCCCCCCGAGCTAAGCCTTATTTTGGCAATTTGGGGTAGTTCGCACTTAGGCCCCTGTAACTTTTTGACCACATAAGGTATCACGCCAAATTTGCATCCTTTTCTTCCAACATCATGGGGATTCTAAAGGGTTTGTGGATTCCCCTGGAGGGGACCCAGAAATTAGCCAAAATACAGCTAAAATTTGGGTTTTTGGGAAAAATGGGAAAAAGTGTTGCAAATGAAAGTGTCTGGTTTTTTCCCTGCAAATGGTATCAACAAAGGGTTAGTGGGGCTGAAATTCCCAGCTTTCAGGGACTGACTGACTTTTGTCAGAAAACTAACATTTTTTACACAGTTTTGGCATTTTACTGGGACATAGCCTATTTTTGCTATTTTTTGTGCTTTCAACCTTCTTCCAGTTAATGGTAGAAATGGGTATGAAAGCAATAATGGATCCTGGAAAACTATACATTTTAGAAAAGTAGACAGAATTCTGAATTCAGCAAGGGGTCATTTGTGCAGATCCTTCACAAACTAACAGTTGAAAATAGGAAAAATTGAGTTGAAAAAAACAGCCATTTGTGCCAACGTTTTCACCTGTAACTTCTAATTATGACAGATGTTTAAAAGCAATATACCGTTACATCCGCTAGACCTTTCTGGTTGTGGGGATATATAGGACTTGTAGGTTAACCAAGAACCAGACGAGCCAATAACTGAGCAGCGTCTTGCAATGGTTTTTTATTATGTACCTGGTATATAGCAATTAATTTGGGAAAATATATATAGTGAAGAATCGGTATGAAAGACACCTATGTATTTCTGAAATTGGAACAAAGTATAGTTTAGAAACAGCAGCTATTTGTACATTTCCGAAATTGTGAGCACCCATACTAGCATGAGAATTATAGGACATTTTTCAAAGTGACTTCTATTTTACACATTGTCTTTCATTTGGAAGGCAGAAATGCATTGAAAGTCAATAGATAATAACAGTTGCTCTACAATTCTTTGTTATCCTAAGTCTCCCGATAAAAATGGTACCTCACTTGTGTGGGTAGGCCTAGTGCCCGCGGCAGGAAACGGTTAAAAATGCAACGTGGACACACTTCATTTTTACAGTAAAAATTGACCCTTTTTTTGCAAAGCACCTAGCTGTAGATTTTGAACCCTAGCTCTGCCAGCACCTAGGGAAACATAGCAAACCTATACATTTTTTAAGACTACACACCCGGGGGAAACCAGGATGGGGTGACTTGTCTGGCTCTCACCAGGTTCTGTTACCCAGAATCCCTTGCAAACCTCAAACTTTGTCAAAAAAACCACATTTTCCTCACATTTCTGTGGTGGAAAGTTCTGGAACCTACGTGGATCCACAAAATTCCACCCACCCTGCATTCCTCAAAGTCTTCCGAGAAAAATGGTACCTCACTTGTGTGGGTAGGCCTAGTGCCCGCGACAGAAAACGGCCCAAAACGCAACGTGGACACACCACGTTTTCACAGTGAAAACTGACCCTTTTTTTGCAAAGTGCCTAGCTGTAGATTTTGAACCCTAGCTCTGCCGGCACTTAGGGAAATCTAGCAAACCTATAAATTTTTGAAAACTAGACACCCAGGGGAATCCAGGATGGGGTGACTTGTCTGGCTCTCACCAGGTCCTGTTACCCAGAATCCCTTGCAAACCTCAAACTTTGTCAAAAAAAACACATTTTCCTCACATTTCTGTGGTGGAAAGTTCTAGAATCTGCGTGGATTCAAAAAATTCCAACAACCCTGCATTCCCCAAAGTCTTCCGAGAAAAATAGTACCTCACTTGTGTGGGTAGGCCTAGAGCTCGCGACAGAAAACGGCCCAAAACGTATTGAGGAGACATCAAAATCACAAAACAACCCGGTTTTGCAAGGGGGATCACCTGGGTTTTTGGCCCCGGGCTCGGCGACCATCTTGGGAAACCCACCAAACCCACACATTTCTGAAAACTAGACACCTGGTGGAGTCTAGCGAGGTATGGCTTGCATGGACCTCCCAACGTTTTCCTACCCAGAATCCCCTGCAAACCTCACATTTAGCTGAAAAAAATCAAATTTTTCTCAAATTTCTGTGTGGGAAAGTTTTGGAATCTCCATTGATTCACAAATTTCCTACCACCCAGCGCTCCCCCAGGTCTCCCGATAAAAATGGTACCTCACTCGCGTGGGTGGGTCAAGTACCCGCGACAGGCAAGGGCCCAAAACGTATTGAGGAGACCTCAAAATTACCTATCACAAAACAATCTGGTTTTGCAAGGGGGTCAGCTGGGTTTTTGGCCCCGGGCTCGGCGGCCACCATGGGAAACTACCAAACCCACACATTTCCGAAAACTAGTCACCCGGGGGAGTCCAGCGAGGTATGGCTTGCATGGATCCTCCAACGTTTTCCTACACAGAATCCCCTGCAAACCTCAAATTAAGCTGAAAAAAACACATTTTCCACATATTTTTGTGTGGAATCACTGTGCCGGCACAAATGTCCTACCCCACAGCGTTCCCCTCAGTCTCCCGAGTAAAATGATACCTCACTTGTGTGGGTGTCCAATGCAGAATTGGCTAAAAACGTATTTTTAAAAAAATGTAGCGCTTGGAATTCTCGGTGCTATACCCTTAATCCCTATGTTTTTGGCTCTTCCTAGTCTCAGGCCCTTGCCCCACCCACACAAGTGAGGTATCATTTTACTTGGGAGAGTGAGGTATCATTTTACTTGGGAGACTGAGGGGAACGCTGTGGGGTAGGACATTTGTGCCGGCACGGTGATTCCACACAAAAATATGTAGAAAATGTGTTTTTTTTCAGATAAATTAGAGGTTTGCAGGGGGTTCTGGGTAGGAAAACGTTGGGGGATCAATGCAAGTCATACCTAGCTGGACTCCCCCGGGTGTCTAGTTTTCAAAAATGTGTTGGTTTGGAAGTTTCCCAAGATGGCCACCGAGCCCGGGGCCAAAAACCCAGGTGACCCCGATGCAAAACCAGGTTGTTTTGTGATAGGTAATTTTGATGTCTCCTCAATACGTTTTGTGCCCTTGCCTGTCGCGGGTACTGGACCCACCCACGCGAGTGAGGTACCATGTTTATCGGGAGTCCTGGGGGAACGCTGGGTGGTAGGAAATTTGTGGATCCATGCAGATTCCAGGACTGTCCCACACAGAAATCTGAGAAAAATTTGATTTTTTCATCTAAATATGAGGTTTGCCGGGGATTCTGGGTAGGAAAACGTTGGGGGGTCCATGCAAGCTATACCTCACTGGACTCCCCCAGGTGTCTAGTTTTCAGAAATGTGTGGGTTTGGTAGGTTTCCCAGGATGGCCGCCGAGCCCGGGGCCAAAAACCCAGGTGACCTCTCTTGCAAAACCAGGTTGTTTTGTGATCGTTAATTTTCATGTCTCCTCAATACGTTTTGGGCCCTTGCCTGTCGAGGTTACTTGACCCACCCACGCGAGTGAGGGACCATTTTTATCGAGATACCTGGGGGAACGCTACATGGTAGTAGATTTGTGGATCCACGCAGATACCAGAACTTTCCATCACAGAAATGTGAGGAAAATGTGTTTTTTTGACAGTTTGAGGTTTGCAAGGGATTCTGGGTAACAGAACCTGGTGAGAGCCAGACAAGTCACCACATCCTGGATTCCCCTGGGTGTCTTGTTTTCAAAACTGTATAGGTTACCTAGGTTTTGCTAGGTGCTGGCAGAGCTAGGCTTCAAAATCTACAGCTAGGCACTTTGCAAGAAAAGGGTCAGTTTTTACTGTGAAAATGTGGTGTGTCCACATTGCCTTTTGGGCCGTTTCCTGTCCCGGGCACTAGGCCTACACACACAAGTGAGGTACCATTTTTCTTGGAGGACTTTGGGGAATGCGGGGTGGGAGGAATTTTGTGGATCCACCCAGATTCCAGAACTTTCCATCACAGAAATGTTAGGAAAATGTGTTTTTTTGACAGTTTGAGGTTTGCAAGGGATTCTGGGTAACAGAACCTGGTGAGAGGCAGACAAGTCACCACATCCTGGATTCCCCTGGGTGTCTAGTTTTCAAAAATGTATAGGTTTGCTAGGTTTCCCTAGGTGCTGGCAGAGCTAGGGTTCAAAATCTACAGCTAGGCACTTTGCAAAAAAAGCGTCAGTTTTTGCTGTAAAAATGTGGTGTGTCCACGTTGTGTTTTGGGCCGTTTCCTGTTGCGGGCACTAGGCCTACCCACACAAGTGAGGTACCATTTTTATCGGAAGACTTTAGGGAATGCGCGGTGGGTGGAATTTTGTGGATCCACGCAGATCCCAGAACTTTCCATCACAGATATGTGAGGATTTTTTTTTTTTTAACAAAGTTTGAGGTTTGCAAGGGATTCTGGGTAACAGAACCTGGTGAAAGGCATACAAGTCACCCCATCCTGGATTCCCCTTGGTGTCTAGTTTTCAAAAGTGGTAGGTTTCCCTATGTGCCGGCTGCGCTAGGGCCCAAAATCCACAGGTAGGCACATTGCTAAAAACAAGTCCATGCCTAGTGGGCTTTCTGCTGCCCTGGTGGGGGAATCGGGGGGGGGGTTGCCCCAATATGCCCCCAAGGGGGGCAGAAAGACTGTGGCTATTTGTTTGAGGGGTGGGGCATTGGTATGCCCATTCTGGGCAGCCCCCACGCATAAAAATAAACCAGTGTAATCGCCAGCGCCTAGTGGGCTCTCTGATGCCCCCTGGGGGGGCAGATCAGGGGCTACTGCCCGCATCTATTTCCTGGGGGGGAAGAAAGACTATGGCATTTTTTGGGGGGTGTTGGGGGCATTGGCATGCCCATTCTGGGCAGCCCACACCCCTAAATTAAAAAAAGAAATATTCCCTGATGCCTATTGGGCTTTCTGCCCCCGGGAGGCAGATAGGGGCTTTGCCCCTATCTACCTCCCAGGGGGCAGAAAGACTGTGGCAATTTTTTGGGGTGGGGGCATTGGCTCATGACGGAACCATTCAGTCTTGAGCATAGAAGGGCTTAAATATGATGTTTTGATCTATATTTATCGAATGAATTTCTATTTTTGTATATTTAAACCTATGTAATAAGTAACGCTACTTTAATTAGCTATATACTTATGTAGGTTTTTGGACATTTATGTAGTTTCACATAACCAAAGTTCCTAAGATGTACATATGACAAGGCCAAAATCACAACAGACACAATGATTACACAGGTTTATATACTCACCTTAAAATACACTGTAAAAAAGCATGCCCATACACATCATACCACATAGTCACATCAACACACAGTAATTTCCTACATATAATAAACCACAACTGACAGTGAATTTCTGGTGCAAAAACACAATCTACAGCCGCACAACAATAGCACAAACAGTGCCAGAACAGTGAAAAGAACATACACTTTTTCACACACACATACATACCCATACACAGGCACACACAGACAAACACACTGATTAGGCATGTGTTTACAGATAATTATCTATCTGCTCATACTAACATCAACACAAAGCCATTAAGGCAATACCGGTCAAAATAACTTCTAACAAGCTGCCAGTTTTACTAAATACATGAAGGTGCAGTGTTAAAAAATTGGTGGTGTTAGGTGGTATTTGTGCACGTTGATATTGCTTCCTTGGTGATGGAGTACCAATCACAGGTATGACTACTCCGTATACAGCAGCTGGATAGTGCTGTTCTATCATAAGGTTATATTTGTATCCCTTTGAGGTTACTGCTATTGAGAGCCTTATTGTATTATTGGTGGTGGATAGATGTTGATGTTTCACTCTAATGTTCAATAAAAGTTATTCTCCAACCATGAAGACACAAAGATACTGTGACTAGGCAATCATGCCTATGTTGCAACAGTGGCACACTGGGGTATGAGGTTACTCTGGAGTGTCCAATGGGATATATATGAGGCAAACAATGACTTAGGAACATGCCGTAACTGCAATATAAGCTAGACCTTGCTGCAATACAAAGACACACTGTTTATGTACTTCCAGGTGCCATACCACACCACACCAGAGCCAAGGGAGAAGAAGGTATGTTCAATACAATCCATTGATTGACATCAAATATAATTGACTCTCAGCCATGTCAACACCCCACTACCCTCCAATTGCCCGTTAATGCATGTGTACCAAGAGACAAGATAGTTGCTTAAACACATGAAATGAATTTGTAAGTACATCCATGACTTTCCTCTTGTTGTACCTGCAATGTGTATCTATAATCAAGAACAGAACAGGCCATATTTCTTGACATTTATCAGACCCTTCCCACCCCAAACAATCTAAGATTTGTCAATAGTGTCTTCAATACAGTTATCTTGTCCCCCATGTTTGGTCTTTACCTAACAGAGATAAATAGTCAAGCTTGCCATCACTAGGAGGAATAATGGGAATATGTCAATACACCATATCAGATTAAAGAGAGCATGACTGAGAATGTATTTCAAGCTCAGTGGGCTAGAGGCCTGGTGCCTGGATTGCCATGGCCATGGGAGTGGGTTTGCAGGATGTTATGTACAGGTGCAAAATTACTCTGGCACCAGTATGAGCTGTGTGCCACAGCCCTTCATCTTCTGCAGTCTATGTACCTGTGTGGTGATTGGTTGTGTCAGCTGCTCAGATAAAAGGACAAACATCAAGTTGTGGTATTCCTAATGAGACTCAATCGCCATTCAGGGTCGAGACATGATGCCTTGAACTAGGAAAGCATTTTGAGTTTGCAGTGAACTGTAGGATAGCATTATATAAGATTGTCATAAGGATGTCAGGTGTCTTGATGTTTAACTGTGCACTATTAATAGCCCTTTTATTAGGGAAAACCATTGGCATCATAGAAGTTACAGTGCTTACTCCATCTGCCGTGGTGTGGGTTTTAAAGTTGATGTTCCATGCCACTTGAGGTTTGAAAGCACAGGTGACTTGCCATTGGTCCTTGAGAATCGATTGTTTTGAGATGCCAATTGAGGGCCAGATGACTTTCTAAGGAGACCCAACGGGTTTCAACTGGAATGCAATAAATTGGCTCCAGCAAAAGTAAAGTATCTAATATAACAGCCATCAGGAAAGTCAAGAGATCTCAATACTCAAAACACATCTTGGATGCAACATGCCCAACCAAAAACCTCTTCACAGTCGTCTCTGAATTCCATAACCCAGGCTGCAAGTCATGGGATCAACCACTCTCTCTGGATCGCTATAGCTCACTGGCAAACCACTTCTCTAAAAAAGTTGAGGATTCATTTTTGACTAAAAATAGTCAGTGGCAAAAGGAAAAAATTATGGACGGAATGATGAACAATGCAAACATTCACCCCCAGTCACAAAGATCTGGCTTTAATCCATCGTTCTTCTGCTCACCACGCCACCAGAGTTTAGACCCAGCCATATGCAAATCAGTCTTGACCCTGCTCCTCATGTGAACAGTCCAGCCTGAACTGCCAAGCCAGCTCCTCCCGGGACCAGAGACAAGCATCCTCGGACCGGTTTCGGGGCAGCACCCCTCATCAGCCAGGCTAGCTTGAATCCAGTGGTGCAGTGAGCATGGGACCCACGTCTGTGCATAGCCTTCCCACTTTGGGTGATAAAAGCAAAAGGAACAATTGATGGACGGAATGCTGATCAATGCAAACATCCACCCCCAGTCACTAAGATCTGGGTTTAATCCATCGTTCTTTTGCTCACCACGCCACCCCAGTTTGGACCCAGCCAAATGCAACTCACTCTTGACCCTGCTCCTCATGGGAACAGTCCTGCCCAAACTGCTTGGCCCTCCCTGGACCATAAACAAGCATCCTGGGACCGGTTCCAGGGCATCACCCCATGTCAGCCAGGCTAGCTTGAATCCAGTGGTGCAGTGAGCACGGGACCCAAGTCTGGGCATACCCTTCCCACTTAGGGCAATAAAAAGCAAAAGGAACAAATGATGGACGGAATGCTGAACTATGCAAACATTCAACCCCAGTCACAAAAATCTGGGTTTAATCCATCGTTCTTTTGCTCACCACCCAACCCCAGTTTGTACCCTGCCATATGCAAATCAGTTTTGGCCCTGCTTCTCATGGGAACAGTCCAGCACAAACTGCCAAGCCAGGTCCTCCCTGGACTGGAAACAAGCATCCTGGGAACGGTTTTGGGGCATCACCCCACATCAGCCAGGCTAGCTTGAATGCAGAGACACAGTGAGCACGGGACCCATGTCTGGGCATACCCTTCCCACTTAGGGCAACAAAAACAAAAGGAAAATAGTCAGTGATCACATCCTCTTGGCAGTCATGCTAATTTGTGCCCCACCCCACACAATAAAAACTGTGTTCATTCAACTTAATTCCCATAAAATAATCTAATGAACTAATCAAGAAGAGCAGCGATGTCAGCTCATAAGCTCACCTGCTCTCCCCATATGTTGAAAAATATCCTCAAATGATTCTCTACTGCCTTACTGGTCAGATGGCAGGAGAGGCTCCCCTGCTTGCAGGAAACACAGCCACGAGGGAACGTTAGCAGTGGAATAGCATATCCAATGTTGCTGACTCCCATGGCAGGAATAGGGGTGATTCCTGCAACCTGGGAACCTGCTAGTGCCTACTTGATATGTGTGGCCTGAAACTTGTTCCCCTTCTTGACATAGATTAGAAATGGTCCTGTCTTTTAGATAACCTCAAAGACAGAAGAAATCCGGAACCTCATATTGAGGCCCTGTCGCCAATGTTCAGTGGTCTGGGCACTGGGGACAGGATTTTGTGGGAGCTTTTTACACTAGAAGAATATTATGCTGTATTTTTCTTCACTTGGGTTTTCATCACAGGGTCCGGGCCTCAAAAGTGTGCAGTGTCATGACTTGGCTATGCAAATGGCCTTGACAGTGGACTCCTGGGGCTAATAATCTGCTTTCTACAACAAATACTCAATGCCACAACTAGACAAGTTGCAATACTGAGCCAATGGGACATCATTACATTTTCGTAATGCGCTCAATGCACCGCACTAGCTACTCCTAATCTGCTGCTCTGGGCTACTCACTGCAAGCAAAACACTTTTAAATCTCTTTGCATTTTTCCTAATTGGCCAGCCATGATAGAGGACCAGTTTAACTACAATCAAACCTCCGACTCGGCATCAAAGGCGCAATCAGTGCTCTAGAATGGCCCAAAACAAACATGCAAGCTCTGAAACACCAATCAAAAGGAAACAATGATAATGACAAATCACCTTGAATTCAGAAAAAAAATTAAGACCTTGCTGTTTTAAAAAACGAGAGCTCAACTTGTCTCCGGGTACAATAAGTACTTGTCTGTAAATACTGACCTGGAACCAATCTCTAACACTCTTTCACACCACACCTCATGCAATAGTATTATTAAAAGTCTATCCATTCCATTCTATACCACATCCAGGAATACATAAGCACCACAGTATTGTGTGGTTTCCAAATGATCATCTCTTTCAAACATATACAGGCGATACTCATATCACAGTCTATCTAGGAGGAGACCAAGCAAGTTAGACAAATATAATGTTTCAAAGACATTTTCTTTACTATAGTACATCCATACTAGCTACCTTTTCTGTAACCTCCATTGCTGACAAACCAGCAATACCAGCATCCAAACTCAGGAAAAAGGAAGCCAACCTCAATTCAACACTTTTGTTCACCCAGTAACTCAATGTTGTGAGAAAGAGTGCATATTTGTATCTTCATGGACTGAGCACAATCATATGAAGGCTTAGCTTTTAATACAAAGTGGGTCTGGTCCATGTTGTGAGGCCTTCCAAAAAAGGTGCTTAAAGAGCTCCAACTGGTACAATCTGAGCAGGAAGATTGGTTCTAAACATAACGATATCAGAGTAAATCACACCTGCTCTCAGGTCAATACGCTAGCTACCTATCCTAGAACAACTTACTTTGAAGATCCTTTGCATAACCCACATAGCATACCAGACATTGGGTCCTAAATGCCTGAAAAAACGAATCAACCATTATAAGCCAATCAGCAATCTAAAATTAGCTTTAGACAACAGGATCATGACAGTGGTTTTCAATTAAAAAAGGACTATGGAAGAAAAACTTGGGTATCCAAAAGCCTGAAGCTTGGAAAATATTGAACCAGGCCCTAGGTTAAAAGTGAGGCAACTTCAAGCCAGGCAGTTCCCAATCTGCAACATCATTCGCTACTTATGTTTGGTATCAAATATATTTATTGAGTGGATCATCCGACAAGTTCCCAACTGCAACTTTCACGCCCAGTGGTACACCCTATTAGGAAACCCACAACAGTTGAGCACCTTCTCGCTAACAACCACAATAATAAAAACTATGGGGCATCATAATGTCAGAGGGGCAAGGGAAAGCAGACAAACAGCAGAAGCTGTACAGATAACTACCCAAATCTTCCTCAGAGAGCAGCAGTCCCTGATCCAGCATACGTCAAGAAGGCCAAGACAACCTATGCGTATGGCAGATCTCAGCATCACCGCCCCCACATCAAACAATCATTTGCAATGCAATAGGTCTCGTATTTACGCAAGTTTAAGCTATTGGCATTGTAAATGTTTTAAAAACCAAAACATAAATAAAAGGCATTGTCATTTACAATGCTAATAGCTCAAACTCTCGTAAATGCGAGACCTATTGCATTGCAAATGCTTGTTGATCGCTGTGATGAATCTAGCAGCTTTAGAGTTCTTTAAATTGTATTGTAATTGCATTTATATAGCGCTTACTACCTAAGCGTTGAAGCGCTTGTCATCACACCTTCTTGAGTAGCCCATCAAGGAGCTCCTAAAATATGCACACATATATTGATCTGTTCCTAAGACATATGGTGCATGGTGTACATGAGACCTTTGTATCTAGTTTCTGTCCTATGCTATGGAAGAGGTTTTGGGGTAAAGGGGCGGGGAGCAGTGTTTCATTTACGCATTCGAAAATCAACTTTCCGGTGAAGTCTCTAGACCAGAAACTGTGTTTTGTATCTTTGAACACATTGACAGATGTGCATTTCTCAGCGCACAAGACAGGAAGGTTGCCAGCGTCATCGTCCTCTTCAGTAATGATAATTCATGTTAGAGCGCGGCCCAGAATCGCAGGGAAAAATGCCTGGGGATCGCGAGGGAGTGTTTTATTATGCGTGTGTGTTGCTGCTCATGCAGTAAGTGTTTGCGCTATCAGCCCCAGCCTATCTGCCTCGGACCTCTTCCGGTTTGCGATCCTCTGAGGAGATAGCTTGGTGGCGTGACAGGCTGCACGGTGGGGAGAACGGCAATTACAGGGGGCCAAGTAGCTGGCTGAGGTAAAAAGGCAGGGTTGCCCTGGTAGTGTTTAAACTGCGCTTTGCATGTGCTCAAGGAAACAGTAAAAAGAAGTCTAACAACATAATGAAATTAAACCGAAGGGCACTACTACAAGTAACAGGGCCAGTCGCCAGGGACGGGAACTACACACCGAAAGGCGGGACAAATAATACAATTAGCCACTGAAAGGAAGTGAATTTTTAAAATCATATAAAGGAACCAATGGGAAGCTGGATGTGTAATCAATGCCGATAGATGAGCTACTGCATGTCTCGCAGAGCAGCACATGCGCGCTGACTCAGGCTCGACCTAAAAAGCAATCCCTTCTCTGAGATCAAGAAGACGCCTGCTGACCAAGCCTGTGAAAAACAAATCTCTTACATTCATGCTGCACACACAGATGCACTGGATGCCCCAAAGACAATGCAAGGCCTCTAACCACCATCCCTTGTTTCATATCCAACAGTGCCAGTTTTTGTAACTGTGGCAAGAAACAAATATGGCAAAAATAGAAGTGTTTCCCCTAATCTCACCTCTTTCTAGCAGAAAACCTCACATGCGATTTTGTTTCTCCACTCATGGAATTGAGAATGAGCATGACAATGCCACCTGCGTAATTTCTCTTAGAAGCAAGCTGGAAGGCTCTAATCACTAAACTGTCCACCCAATGTGTTGCAGGCCCAAAACAAAGCCACCACTTTAGTCAATGCAAACTGTAGAAAATCCGGCAGCACCTCACCAAGTACCTGCAAAACTTAGGACCAGACCCTCTCAGCAGGTTTTCCAATATCTCCACTTTACTGTTAAGCACTGCATTCACCACTACCATTCTGAAAGGCTGAAGCTGCTTCATCTCCTGCGTTACCCCCATAAATCATCCTTCCATCTTTTTTAATCATGTGGTTGTCAGCTCAAGAATATGTTTTTGTCAAGAGATAATTAATCAGAGTGCTAGAGACCAGTGTTAGGTCAGCAACAAGAGAAAAATACCTGTTTGTGGACTGTCGCATTGAAAGGCATTACTGACCTGGGCTGGGTTGGAAGAGGGTGAACCAATTAGGAATGTACGGTCAGTCAACAGGAGAGAGCAGGTAGTTCCAGCTGCTTTAAGAAGTTACAAACAGTCTGTGCTTCACAACCTGCTGTGTTTTAGTGTTCCCATGTCGCTCAGTTCATTCACTATTAGCATTTCTGCGGTCTTGTTTTTGCTCTTCTCTTTTCATGTTTCCTATTTGCAGGTGTTGGAAAATGGCCCTCTCTTAAAGGTCAGCCCAATTTTTTTACCTTCCTCCTCCTATTTTTTTTTACCTCATTTTTGTCGGTTTTAGGACTCTGAGCACTTACCACTGCTGACCAGTGCTAAAGTGCATGTGCTCTCCTCTAAATATGGTATATTTGGTTTACACCTGTTCGGCATATTT
Source organism: Calotriton arnoldi (assembly GCA_963921515.1). Taxonomy (NCBI): domain Eukaryota; kingdom Metazoa; phylum Chordata; class Amphibia; order Caudata; family Salamandridae; genus Calotriton; species Calotriton arnoldi. The sequence goes on along the minus strand of CAWUFW010001520.1, from coordinate 521,660 downwards.
TATTTACTTGCACATCCCTTGTAAAGTGGCATACCATATACCTGGGGTCAGTTAATTAAATGCTACTAGTAGGCCTGCAGCACCGATTGTGCCACCCACAGAAGTAGCCTTTCAAACCCGTCTCAGGTCTGCCACCGCACAGCCTGTGTGTGCAGTTTACTGCCACTTCGACTTGACATTTAAAACTACTTGCCAAGCCTTAAACTCCCTTTTTATTACACCCAAGTCACCCGTAAGGTCGGCTCTAGGAAGCCCGAAGGGCAGGGTGAATTGTAACTAAAAGATAGGACATATACTTGTATGATTTACATGTCCTCGTAGTGACAAACAGCCTATTTCGTTTTTCACTACTGTGAGGCCTACTCCTCTCATAGGCTTGCATTGGGAATTCCTTAATACACTTTTAAGCAATAATTCCTGATCAGAGAAGAATAGCTTTTCCATGTTTCATATGTTTGGAATGGTAATGACAAATCCTCCTTACTGGTGAAGTTGGATTTAAGATGACTGTTTTAGAAATGCCACTTTCAGAAAGTGGGAATTCCTCTGTGCTTATAACTCTCTACAATTTGCAGCCCGTCTCCAATACTCCTCAAATCAGTACACTACTGGACCTGGAAAGAACTCTACTGGAGTAAAGGCTCCTGTGCTGAAAGGATTGCCACTTTGCTGTGACTGACTGTTCTGTGGAAGCACTTCGCTGATCTATCCCCTGCTAAGGACAAGGACTGGACCCTCTCACTTGAACCCAGAGTGCCTCCAAGGGCTTGCTGGCTTGCCTCATATTTTTTAAAGTCTCAGGGACACAAAAGAGTTCCTGAAATCCTGCTGGTGCTGTTGGACTCTGCCATCTGTGACTCCTACCCTTCTCTGAGGTGCCTCCTCCAGTCCTGGGCCTCAGAAGGAGGTTCTGCAGCTGATTTCTGTAAAAACAGATGCATTGCCTCAACTACATGAGAATTTCCACTGTATTGCCCTTCAATGCTGATGCAGGGATTGCTCGATGACCAAAAATCCACAGCCTGCGTGGCTCAAGGACGAAGCATTGCATTCACTTCAACGGAGATCGATAATGACGCTGGACCCTCTATGCGCAGCTCGATCATGATGCAATGGACTCTTGAAATCGACAAAAGCTCCATCCAAGGTATTTCTGCAGTGGGACCTGTCTGGGTCCTGTAGCCGGCCTGCCGCCAATTGCGGTCGGTCCGAACTTTAACTTTGCATCGGTCCCTCGTGACCTCAAGTAACCTTTTGATCCCTGGTGACTTCTAAGCACTCTTTTTGATTTGTTCTTTAAAAATTCATATCTTGACTTCTACTTATTGGAATTTTGTCGTTTTCATCTTGTTTTAATCAGATGAAGAGTCTCGCTTTTGCTAAACCTGTGTGGAGTCTTTTTGTGGTGTTTTTATTGAGTTACTGTAATTTAAGTGTTACACAAATATTTTACACATTGCCTCTTAAGATAAGTCTGACTACTCTCTGCTAAGCTGCCAGAGGATGAGCACAGTTTAATTTAGGGGGTGTATCTGACTTACCCCGACTAGGGTGGTGGCCCCTACTTGACGGGGTGCAAACCTCTGCCAACTAGAGGCCTCAATTCTAACATTAGAGCTGTGACTGACAACTTCATTAAGGCTCAGGATTCCACACTGCTATACATGTTGCTAACTCCTGAGCTCCTTAACTCAGAGGGTCTGCTGGTACTGACTGAGTTTTGTCAATGGTCTGTCATTTAGTACATTGGGTAATACTGTCTACCAATTGAGACCAATAATCAGTGATTGCCCTAATTACCAAATACTTAAATAATTTCCATTTACTCAAATATTTTACCTGTCCATTGTCAGATTTTCCATGCCAGTAAAATATTAGCTGGCTATTTAGAACACCATGCACTGCTAGAGTCAGAGGAAATGGGATTTAGACCAGCGCATGGTTTAGAAACAGCGTTAATCCTGGCAATGGATGAGCTGAGGATGATGGTTAACAGAGGTCAGGTTGCAGTTCTGATTTTATTAGATCTATTGGCTGCATTTGATTCTGTCAACCATCAAATACTACTTAGCAGATTAAAAGAGATAGGGGTGGAAGGCACTATTCTGAGTTGGGTCCAATCATACTGGTCGGGTAGATTTGAAGCATTCTCCCTTCCCAGTCAGAGTTTAAAGAAATTGCAAATGGGGTGCCTCAAGGATCCTTTTAAATGTCTACCTACGTCCACTGCTGACTCTGATCAAATCATTTGGGATGTCATTTATAAACTATGCTGATGACACCCAGTTAATACCAGCCCTAGATAACAACGGCACGACCCAGATAGATTACACTCCTGCCTAACAGAGGTGGCAAACTGGCTTAGGAGGAATACACTAAAATTTAATGGAAATAAAATGGAGCTTCTGTGCTGCTCCCATTCCAAAGTGCTGTATTCTCTCCTGAACAATTTTTGGCCCTAGACTAGGGATGAGGATCTTATAACAGCCCAGTCAGTCCGAAATCTAGGGTCTATATTGATTAGAAGCTATCTATGGAAACCCTTATTAGCAAAACGACGTCTACCTGCCATGAACGATGCATTTTACAAATTGCTAAGATTAATAATAATAATAATAATAATAATAATAATAACCTGGTACAAATTGCCTTAAATTCTGAGTCCAGAAGAAGAGGTGCTGCAGCCGTGTTTTGTCTTTTTTCTCTCTCAAGTCCCTTATCTCTTTTTCTCCTTGATGAGGTACTGGTGGTTAGCCTCTATCTAAGTGTTAGATTACTAACCCTGGGCGGTGAACTCCGCTCGCGGAGTTTGCGGAGTTTCCTGCACTCCGTGTTACGCGGAGATCGCGGAGTTCCGAAAAACTCCGCTTCGCGTTGCGTAGCGGAGTTTTTTTCCTCGCTCATGTTCGTCAACGTCAAGTTGGCGACCGCGAGCGAGGAAAATCAACCTACGGGCGAGATTTTTCCTCGTTCGCGATCGTCAACATCAAGTTGGCGAGCGTGGAAAATCAACATCCCGGCGAGATTTCTCAACGCGGGGGGGGTCAGGTTTCTCATTGCTAGTGGTCGCGTATGCTCGCGACAGCTCGCGTTGAGAAACTGCCCGTTCGCGTTCAGAAAGCTGCTGCTCGAATAAAAATCTGCTCGAGTGGCAGAAAAGGAAAGCAGGGACTGCTTGCACTGTGCAAGGTGCCGTTCGCAATTATTGCACAGTGCGGACAAGCATCCGGCACTGTGCAATCACCGCGAACGGCATTTTTCTATTGTACTCCGCCGCTCGCATAGCTCCGCGTAGTGCGGCAGAGTTTTTTTTGCACTTCGCGTAGTGCAGCGTAGTGCAACTCCGCGAACTCCGCCCAGGGTTATAGATTACCTGCCCTCATAGGGAGATTCGTTGAGTATCGCCAGAACCTGTCAAGTTTGTCCCCTTGGTTGAGTCCTGAGAGTTGTGTTGAAAGTACTCTACCAGGCAGGCCCTTTAAGATCCTCTCCATGCTTTGCCCTGCTGTGACCACCGTGGATATATATTCTAACCCGAGTGCAGAGAATTTATAGTGCACAAGCTGGTGTGCTCTCCACCACTTAAATGCACCTCACCTTCAGGTTCTTCCATTACTTGCCTTGAATCACCTTTCCGAGACGCTCCATGGAGTGGGTAAAAAAAAGTCTTATTTGCCTCTCTTTTCTGCTGCCATTATGGGGGTTCAGTTCACACTGGCATAGCACACACAGGATAAATATCAAAGGGAGAGAGAGGAAAGGTACTGGAGCCAGTTCACTTACTCGGGTATAATATGTATGTATCAAGGAGAACTAGCTATGGGGTGGGTGCTCCTAGTGTATGTTTGTTCTATGGAAAACACATTTTGGTTTTTAGAAGGCCCTCACTCACCAACCTAGTTGGTGACATGCTTCATCATCGGGCCCCACCCAAGGCACTGAGTGCACCTTGGGTGTGCTACAACGCCTGCATACAGCGGAGCTGGTTTTGTGCCGTGAAAGTGCGGTGAAGGTGGGTGAGTGAATGTTAAAAAACTGTCCAATGGATCCCACGGAACAAAAAAGACTATTTTAATGTATGGGCCCTTGGCAGTAATTAAAAACGAGAGACGGATATCTTAGGAGGTCTAAAGTAACTCCGATCTCCTAATCGGTCAACATGTTTCAGCCATGCTCTCTTTAGTGGGATGGCTTTCTTCAGGACCTTATGTGTAGTGAAAGTTAAGTGGTGGTCTAGAAAAGTGTTTTTAAAAGACCAACTATGTGGCGCACGCGCTAAGGTGATTTATGTGATAGAGGATATTTTCCTCTAACGGCGCATTCCTGTAGGAAAAAAGCGACAGACAAACATACAGACAAAGAAACATTTAAAATGCTAATATAGCACATAGTGATAAGTGATTCAGGAGCGAGGTGTCCGTGCTCTATGCGGGCAATGGCATGGTGAGGACGGAGCGTGGCGTTCAGTGAGTAGTTAAAACAGACGCCTAGTTATTATGCGTTACCATGTGGTAATCAATGTACGTCTTACATGGTGCTTAAAGAATACACATAAAACATATGATACGTAATTCCTTACTCAGAGAGTATCTGGAAAATGCCCCATGAGTTCAATGTGGGGGCCCGACCTGTAGTCACACTCTATGTGACAATGGAAAGAAAACAAAAGCATTTAAAAACTTACACGACTGGTTGGCGATGGGAAGCTGCCACCAGCGTGTCAGCATTGCAGCATGCCCCCATGAGTACCCATTTACTTCGTCAAGGTCAAAGACCCGCCTCGGTACCTACTGCGGTCGCCATGGAGCTCCGTGGTTGTGAGTCCGGTGCCGGAAAGGTACTTAAATACCTTGCTGACGGATCAGGTGCGAACAGGCCCGCTGATTGGAAGCCGCCGGGAACTGCTAGATTGGTTCCAGGTGCGGGCAAATGCTGTGCCACAAGTAGCGTATGTGAAGAGAATAAACAGAAAGAAAAGACGCGCACCGGCACGTATGTCGGGCGCTTGTGTGTATAAAGTTTTGTTGACACCTAAGACACAACTTGTGTCAGATGGGGGTTTTTATTCTATCTGTGTATTTACAAAATGAAGTGTAGAGGCTGAAGAAAGTAAAAATATTTTTAAAAAATAATATCGCAATGAGAAGAAAGACTCAGCTTCCCAATGTGGGAGTTTGAAGGCTCTGTTGGTACGTGGCAGAGCGCATGAATGTAGATGAACTGGTCACATGTGTGGCGTGACGGTACCCGATGGTAATGGGCTATGTGCAGATGCATATAGCATGAGTGGTGCTGGTAATATGTAGGTCGTAGCACCACCAAAACGGCGCGAGTACATTGCATAATGGCAATGTGAGTTTAAGAGTTAAGGGTTCATGTGGAATATTCATAAGATTGTAAGCCATGTAGGGGCGCACGTTCACAAGTATGGTAATGATGTACAGCGTGGTGTGTCAGTACTGTCAATAGACACGTGTGTGTGACTATGGAGACTGGGGAGACTGGCATATAGGCGGCAGGGAGCTCTCTGTCTACAAAGTAGGCACGGCTCTGTTGTACCAGGGATGGAGGCGACCTATGTTGATGAATATGGACACATTGCTGGGCATTGTATAGGTGCTCAAGCTTAGTTCAGGCTGTTCCAGGGTATGTTGTCATTCAGCCCTGTCACGTGGGTAGAAAGACGGTATATCCAGCGTTGTTCCTTGTATAATAGGATCCTGTCGTTGGTGGTACTCTGACAGTCGATTTGTTCTATTACGGTCCAATTTAGGTCGTTAGGAGTGTGACCCGCTTGGATGAAGTGGTCAGTCAGCTTGCTTACATTCTTTTTGCAGCGTATGGTGCTGCGGTGTTCCACAATGCGGGTTCTGACTTTGCGGCTGGTCATTCCTACGTATCGTAGGCCGCACGTGCATACAATCAAGTAAATGACATTGATGGAGTTGCAGTTGGTGTGTTTGAGCTGTTGCCATGTTTTGCCTGTCTCCAAATGCAAGGTCTTGGTTGCTTTGGTGAAGTGACAGACACTGCAGTCACCGCAGGGGTAGTGGCCCATAATACCTGGAAGGCCCCACGTGTTGAGTACCGTGTTGGGTGCCGGGGTCCTGGGTTTAGTGGGCCTTGTGGAGACCAAGCGGTCTCGTAGGCTGCCTGCTTTTTTATAGGCAAAGAGTGGTCGTTCCCATTTCATGATACCACTATTGAGTATGTGCCAGTTCTTTTTGAGTATCTTGGCCACTTGGTTGGAGGCCACATTGTAGGTGGTGACACAGGTCAGCGGTGTCGTCGTATTCTCCCATCTGGTGTCCTCGAGAAGGGCTTCCCTTGGTTGATTGCGTGCCCGCTTCTTGGTGGTTCTAATTATCCTCTCTGGATACCCGCGTTCTCTCAGTTTGATAGCCAAGTCAGAGGACTGTTGTTTGTAGTCTTTGGTGAGGCTGCAGTTGCGGCGTATACGTAAAAATTGGCCATACGAAGGTTCTCTCTGAGTGGCCTAGGGTGGAAGCTACCAAATTGTAGTAAGGAGTTCCTAGATGTAGGCTTGTAGTATGTGGTGGTCAACGCGTGGGGCCTTCCAGGTATTATGGGCCACTACCCCTGCGGTGACTGCAGTGTCTGTCACCTCACCAAAGCAACCAAGACCTTGGATTTCGAGACAGGCAAAACATGGCAACAGCTCAAACACACCAACTGCAACTCCATCAATGTCATTTACTTGATTGTATGCACGTGTGGCCTACAATACGTAGGACTGACCAGCCGCAAAGTCAGAACCCGCATTGTGGAACACCGCAGCACCATACGCTGCAAAAAGAATGTAAGCAAGCTGACTGACCACTTCATCCAAGCGGGTCACACTCTAAACGACCTAAATTGGACTGTAATAGAACAAATCGACTGTCAGAGTACCACCAACGACAGGATCCTATTACACAAGGAACAACGCTGGATGTACCGTCTTTCTACCCACGTGACAGGGATGAATGACAACATACCCTGGAACAGCCTGAACTAAGCTTGAGCACCTACACAATGCCCAGCAATGTATCCATGTTCATCAACATAGTTCGCCTCCATCCCTGGTACAACAGAGCCGTGCCTACTTTGTAGACAGAGAGCTCCGTGCCGCCTATATGCCAGTCTCCCCAGTCTCCATAGTCACACACGCGTGTCTATTGACAGTACTGACACACCACGTTGTACATCATTACCATACTTGTGAACATGCGCCCCTACATGGCTTACAATCTTATGACAATTCCACATGAACCCTTAACTCTTAAACTCGCATTGCCATTATGCAATGTACTTGCGCCGTTTTGGTGGTGCTACGACCTACATATTACCAGCACCACTCATGCTATAAGCATCTGCACATAGCCCATTACCATCGGATACCATCACGCCACACACGTGACCAGTTCATCTACATTCATGCGCTCTGCCACGTACCAACAGAGCCTTCAAACTCCCACATTAGGAAGTGGAGTCTTTCTTCTCATTGCGATATTATTATTATTATTTTTTTTAATATTTTTACTTTCTTCAGCCTCTACACTTCATTTTGTAAATACACAGATAGAATAAAAAACCCCATCTGACACAAGTTGTGTCTTAGGTGTCAACAAAACTTTATACACACAAGCGCCCGACATACGTGCCGGTGCGCGTCTTTTCTTTCTGTTTATTCTCTTCACAGACACTACATGCGGCACAGCATTTGCCCGCACCTGGAACCAATCTAGCAGTTCCCGGCGGCTTCCAATCAGCAGGCCTGCTCGCACCTGATCCGTCAGCAAGGTATTTAAGTACCTTCCCGGCACCGGACTCACAACCACGGAGCTCCATGGCAGCCGCAGTAGGTACCGAGGCGGATCTTTGACCTTGACGAAGTAAGTGGGTACTCATGGGGGCAGGCTGCAATGCTGACACGCTGGTGGCAGCTTCCCATCGCCAACCAGTCGTGTAAGTTTTTAAATGCTTTTGTTTTCTTTCCATTGTCACATAGAGTGTGACTACAGGTCAGGCCCCCACATGGAACTCATGGGCCATTTTCCAGATACTCTCCGAGTAAGGAATTATGTATCATATGTTTTATGTGTATTCTTTAAGCACCATGTAAGACGTACATTGATTACCACATGGTAACGCATAATAACTAGGCGTCTGTTTTAACTACTCACTGAACGCCACGCTCCGTCCTCACCATGCCATTGCCCGCATAGAGCACGGGCACCTCGCTCCTGAATCACTTATCACTATGTGCTATATTAGCATTTTAAATGTTTCTTTGTCTGTATGTTTGTCTGTCGCTTTTTTCCTACAGGAATGCGCCGTTGGAGGAAAATATCCTCTATCACATAACGCACCTTAGCTCGTGCGCCACATAGTTGGTCTTTTAAAAACACTTTTCTAGACCACCACTTAACTTGCACTACACATAAGGTCCTGAAGAAAGCCATCCCACTAAAGAGAGCATGGCTGAAACATGTTGACCGATTAGGATATCGGAGTTACTTTAGACCTCCTAAGATATCCGTCTCTCGTTTTTAATTACTGCCAAGGGCCCATACATTAAAATAGTCTTTTTTGTTCCGTGGGACCCATCGGACAGTTTTTTAACATTCACTCACCCACCTTCACCGCACTTTCACTGCACAAAACCAGCTCCGCTGTATCCAGGCGTCGTAGCACACCCAAGGTGCACTCGGTGCCTTTGGTGGGGCCCGATGATGAAGCATGTCACCAACTAGGTTGGTGAGTGAGGGCCTTCTAAAAACCAAAATGTGTTTTCCATAGAACAAACATACGCTAGGAGCACCCACCCCATAGCTAGTTCTCCTTGATACATACATAACACACACAGGCTCATAGGTTAGGTCTCACATAACACCATGAGCAGGAAACTCCACAGGACAGGAGGACACTGATGAGGCCTGCCAGTGCTGAAGACAGGGTGGCACTGCCGCCGGGTCACTATCAGTGATGGTCCCTCTTTGTTCCAAGTGTTATGGGAGCTGAAGGCCACCTGCCACTATGAACAGATGACACTCCCACAGCACACTTCATGTCTGCCTATTCTTCTCTTGCACCTTTCAATTACCATTACCATACACAATCTGTGCATCACTCTGACTCCAATTTCCCAGTCCTGCATTGATCTTCTCTAATGTGCACCAGGGCTCCCTTGATCTAAGACTATGAAAGGCCGAAGGCCATTGCTTTCAGTTCAACCACTGCTGACATTTTACTACTACTCCTGGAGAAGCCACTCCATGTTAGTAAGGAGGGCAAGAGTAGCACAGAACCCCAGGACTAGAGGACACAGGAACATGGAGCCTCTCAGGAGCTCTGGAGACCTGTAGCTAGCTAGCATCCTCGTCAAAGAGAATTGTGTTTCAACATTTCTCTACACCTCTCAGCAACCAGAAAAAGGAAACTATTTTTGGACCACTTATCGGTATACCACAGACGTTTCTAATCAATTACCTCCTCCAGTTTACTTACAGGAGAAATTTCAGTGGCTGTGATTCTACAGGAACTGGAATGAGACCACCTGTACTCAATTTCCATGTCTCTTATAGTACTAGTTTCCATGTCATCGATAAACAAAAATAAAATAAGATTCTCATGTGGCCTATTTGTTTCAAAGAATCCATACCTTTTTAAATTATCTGGAACCTTATCTAGAGCTACAAAAAGAGCAATTTCAGTTCATTCATGTAATACTTCTTTGTGCATCTGCTTTGTCTTTTGAAAAAATGTTTCTTTCCAAAGTAAATTCCCTGTTATCTGAATCTATGCTTGATCTTTAGGTACTTGCTCTAAAATACACTAAGACAAAAGTATACTTCTAACATTCTGCACTCTCTTTAGGACTAAGCGGAACATGAGCTTTCCCAGTTTAGGTCCCAAGCTCAATCATAACAAAATTAAATCGTGAGAAAAACATTGAGCTTGGCTGCATTTTTGGTTCATGTATGATAGCTTTCAAACACACCAGATATAAATGGGTCGTAAACGTTTCAAAAGTCGATAACTAGCATAAAACACTATTTGGGAAAAGTATCCTTTTGGCTACAACTTTCACACTTCCTGTACTATTGATAATGTTACCACTGCATTTTGAAGGGTATACATTTCTACATACAATTGCTTCTTTCTCCCCCAAACAAAAGGTTTTTCCTGATCCTGGTCACCTATACAAATACATAAGAGAACAAATCACTGATATTTTGACCCGCTTTAACTTTGCCTGTTTTTTTTTTAGATCTGCCAGAGATTCCTGCATTAGGCCAAACTAGCTAATAGCCTGCCGATTCCATTCTATTTCACTAACTTGTGCCAAACATTTTAGCAAATTAACACTTTTTTTACAACACCCATTGAACAGTGCTCCTCCTTGATGGATATGCATGAAAAGAAATATATTAAGAGTAAGCTAAACCTGATAAGTGTCTGGCACATTTTGTGCAGATTTTTGATAAGGCACTAAAGTCAATAGAAAATCAAAGATTCCTCCCGACCCACTCAATTGAGCTGCATAAATGTGGCATAACAGAAAACCAGAAATGCTAAAGTTTTGCCAAATTTCATGTGAATTTGTAAAAGGGTACTGATCTGAACATGCTAAATGTCAGCTACATTGCATGCAAATTCAGGAAACTGCACTAAATTTATAAAGCAAATCTCACCCTATCATTGAGTAAGACATGTACATATATGTATACACGACACATATACACTTAGTGGCAGTTGCTACTGGGTCGTTATAGTTAGGATTGTGTTTTCATAGGAAAAGCCTTTTTTGTGTTGCTAATAACTTTGGCATCGTTTGCCAAATCGCCACAAACCTTTCCCAAAAAGTGCTATGTTTTGACTAGTTTGTGCATTGAAAGTTGCGGAGTGATCCATCAAGCGGGGCGGAGAAAAAGGGGGGCCTCAAAACTCATTTTCCACATTCATTTTTCCTTAGGAACTTTAGATACAGCTACACCCTGACACGCCCCCCCCCACCTGGAGCAGAATATTAATTAAAAAAAAAAAAATCAATGTTGGCACAAATTTGCGGAGGATCCTAAAATCTACATTTTTTCAAAACCCTGGATGGGCCTGGGCCCAGGGGGCAACAGTAAGTTAATATTTTTGGGAGGGGGCGCATGGCCCCCTCCTCTAGCCTCTGAGAGGCCCCGAGGACCACATCATCTGTGGAAGCAGTAAAAAAAAAAAAAGGGAGGGGAGCTCGCGGCCCCCCTCCCGAGCCTAAAAAGGCCCTGGGGACCCCATCCCCCTGGGAGGAGTACATAAATGAAGGAAGGGGATGTGGCACCCCTCTCGGAGCCTCATTAGGCCTAAGGGACCCACTTTTCCAGGGGCAGCTCAGTAACTGTCTGGTAAGCCCATCTCTGAGACACAGTATTTTTCCTGCCCACACCAGCATGGTCAGAGAAACATGTTTGCTCCCGTCTGGCAGGAGCATTTTTAAAGCTGCCAATGGGCATGAGCAATGATGTAATTCTGCTCCCAGCCGGTGTGGATTTAAACATGCTCCCGCTGGCTTGGAGCAGACTTCGGTTCTGTTTCCATGTCACCACTCCTGCGGGCAGGAAAACAGAACAGATATTACTTCTGCCCAAGGGAGCATGCAAAAAACAGCTGCTCCCTCCAGGTGGGAGCAATGCTGGCTTCTTCAGCTTGCAGGAAGCTGGCTGGGGGAGCGGGAACTCTGGGGCTCCCCCTCACAGCCCCCAACCTGTTGTTTGTGGGTGCCCTGGGTGGTCACTGGGGCACTCACCTGTGGCCACATGGGATGGGGTCGCCAGGGCATGAGAAAGCTCAAGGATGGGGGGCTTTGTGGCCTCCCTCTCTTTATATATATCCCCTTAGTGAGGGTTTACTAGCACTAAAATCAGGTAGGGTTCACTCTGGCTCTTCTAGTGCATGGTTTTAACTTTTTACTATTAACTGTTTGTAAGTCCAGGTCTTTAGGGATCCTTAGCCCTGACGAATGCCCCTGACCAATATAGGCAAATTTGAATAGGGCAGAAACATGTTGGCGATAAGACGATGGTCTGAGCCATTGTGCGCTCATTTAATCACATAGTTGGTTTTAAACACCAGAGGTCACCACTAATAAAGGTGAAAACCTGATTACCTCTAGTTACTTTTAACTTTATCTGGATCCCCCTGTTTTGTCCAGGAAATTATCTTATTTAAGAACTCCCTCTATTGGATTTACTAGGAGGTCGAGTCTGCCCTGGTGGTATTGAGAGAGGCTGCCTATGATGAAGCATGTCACATTATGTGAGTGAGGCTTCCTCTTCCAAGAATATTGGTCTTTCTTCTCCTCTTAGGCATACCCCTATCTACACCAGAATCTTGGTAATTTAGATATCAGTGATTTGTACTAGAACACTGATAAAAATAGGGTTGTAGAAGCCACCATACCTTTATGCATTTTTGGTCTTTACTTTGGGAGGACGTGTGGTGGTGTACACTCCTCCTCTCCTTGTGTGTGTTGAGACGGCAATAGCCTTCCACCACTATAAGGGTAGTGCTTTGGGTACCCCTCCTGGTCCAACAAGACTTCAATCTGTGAGACAGGCCTGTGCCATGGCACACACGCATGAACCGTATTTGGCCAGGACAACAACAAAAATCAGCACTAGGGATCCAGACAACAGTAAAGTTGGGCACTCAGGAGACAGGTGCATGTCCATTACCCTGCAGATAACTTTTCTATCCCTATATATGCTGAGGGCCTGTGTGGGTATGGTTAGGTCAGAGTTTCCATTGAACAGGGATTTTTGTTTTCTAGTAACTTTGGGGCCGTTCGATGAATCTGCATGACACTTTATAAGTAAAATAGTTCATTCACTTTGGGTTTGGCATGGAAAGTGTTATGTGAATCAAGCAAAGATCAGAAAGGCAGAGGGGGCAAAAAAAATAATTTCCCATTTTAAATCCCATAGGATTATTTGATCCTCGTAGCAGAAAATGGGAGGCTTTGGACACAGTTTAATCCCCCTTCCTTGCGCTGTCATTTAACCGCTAACTACCTTTGGCCACTCTCTCTAAAGCGCTAAGAGACCTGCCGGTGATTACGCGCTATACAAAAATCATTTAACATAACATAATAAAATACAGGTGAATGGAATTACACCAAAATTGGCATGAAGGTCAAATTTACTCAAGGAGGTGCCTTTGCTTGCTCTGATGTTAATCCATTCAGTAGGTTTCGAAAAACTAGTCTTAAATAATAGTGTAAATCTGGACATCAAGAGTTCAAATTAGGGTTTCCAACCTTTTCTGTAACCAGAGCTTATATTCAATGAAAATTATCCCGAGCTACTTGTATTAGTGTGGTAATACTGAACACTTCAGATGAGATTGCATTAGCAGCTTGCAAATCCAGCGCCTTGAGACCCTCACAGGTGATTTGCCGTGCTTTATAAATCTTGATTGATTGACTGATTAATGGCAATGCAATATTACCAGCAGTGATCAACTCAGTGCATCAGGTAAGATTGCCAGTAGTAATGTAAAAAAGGCTGTGTCAATTTCGAATGCCTGCACATACGTAATACATAACAGCGTAGCTGCATTCTCATGGCACCAGGGAAATAGTATTAGTAATAAGCCTCTCCAATACCAAATGATTTATCTTTCAAATATTAGCTTTACAAATATTTTGGAAATTCAGGCATTTTTTGTAAATATCATCTTATGAGTTCTGACAATACACACCTTTTTATCTCAAATACACACTTTTCAATTTTGGTTTAAATGTATTCAGCCTTGTAAAAGCTTCTAATTAAGCAGGCTAGACTGCACATAGGAAATCTACTCACAGGTAGCTTTAGAGCTACCATTAGCTCACAAGCTACTCGTTGGAGAAGCCTGGTTTAAATTTTGGAGTTATCTGGACCGCTACTCCAGGAAGGTCCACAAATCCAAAATTAAAAAAATATGCAAACCTGCTTGGACGAGGGAACTCTTTCTGCTGACAGCCATTTCAGATACACAAATCCACAGTGGGTTCACAGGCTGGAGCTCTCCGATTGGATGGTCACAAGCAAGAAATATCTGCTGTGCCTCCATTACACGACTGAGGTACTTGGTCCCCACGTACAGAAAAAAACTGAAGAGTGTCAAACGTGGGTAGGAGTAGCATCCAGCGACCCACTGGCTTGGGTGCAGGCATAATGAAAGGACTCCCCAAAAGAACAAAAGAAAAAAATTAATGTGACGTCCCTGAAACCTAGCCACAGGTCATGGTCCCTGGTTGGACCTTCCATGGGGTTCACAGGGTTGAGTGCAAGACATGGTTAAAGGGCAGGCTCTGCTGCAAATTCCTGCTATGCTTGACTGAATGGGAAACACTTTACCACAAAATATTAACTATCTTGCAACCAAGCTACTCTGCTATCATTCGTTGACTTTATGCTGGTCTTTGGCCCTGCACAGAACTCTGCTGCCTTTTGGCTAGGTTTATGCTTTAGAAACACCACATACATACATTTATGTTGGTGGCCCACATGCGGCTGGTTGCATGGCATAATTAACTCCGTGTGCAATGGCCGTAAATAGGTGGTTCATTGCAAGAACAACTGAATGCAATATATCGTCCCAAAAAAACAAAAAAATCACTAAAAACCAAGGTTAAAGTGATGTTATCTTTGGTTATAAGACATTTTCCACTATGCCTTTGCCAAGGATGACAGGAGACATTCCGGGCACCTGTCAACTAACAACTTGACCGTCCATTGCTGGCCACCAATAATGTTGTTTTACTATCATACCAGTTTTGGTGGAACCAAGGTGCCCCTTGTGTGCTTTGTTTATGATTATGCCCCGTAGCCCAGCAGGTGACACAAACCTGTATTATTTTCCACAGACAGTTCATCCGCGATTTGTGCAAAAATCTTCAAGTCTCCGTTCAAACATCTTGGGTCTGACCAACTATGTGTGATGTACTCAATTACCTTGGCCAAAGTTTGGTCACACTTGCAAGACTCCATCCACACCTCCTTAGATATGACTGATTCATACTCTGCCATGGAGTCCACCACCACTACACATTCAATGTCATCCACCTGTGAATCATCCTCATTGTCCACTTCCATCATCATTCTTGATAGACAGTCCGCTCCAAAAAAAATTCTCCCCGAAATGTGTTTAACTGTAAAGTTATACTCTTGCAACTTAGATACCAATCTTGTGAGTCTGGCTGACATACTGTTGCTATTGACTTTAGTAAATATATAGACCAATGGTTTGTGGTCTGTGACGAGTTCAAACCTGTGACCTCAAATATATATCCTGAACTTTTGTACAGCCCACACGCATGCCAGAGCCTCTCGTTCTATGGTACTATACTGTTGTTCGAATTGTTTAAGGGATCTTGACGCGAAGGCCACTGTTTGATCACAACCATTCACTTTCTGACTAAGTACTGCTCCCAGACCATGGATGCTAACATCCACCGTTATAAGCGAAACACAGTCTTCACGAAATGGATGCAAGGGCTGAGCGGATATAATAAATTCCTTCACTTTCACAAACACTTCCTCCAACTCATTTGACCATTTATAACCTTGACCCTTCTTGAGAAGAGTAGGTAAAGGTTCCACTGTCCTTGCATAGTTCGGCACGAATCTGGCATAGTACTCTGCCAGCCCAAGAAAAGATCGTAAATTGTCCTTATCGGCAGGAGCCTTGGTATCTTTTATAGCCCACACTACTGAATATTTATGTTTTATCATTCCAAGACACTGTGTGCCCTAGATATTCCAACTCCTGCACCCCAAATTTGCATTTGTCAGCTCTGACCGTCATGTCTCTGGATTTTAATATAGACAGGACATCCTTTATAATTGCATTGTGCTCCTCCAAAGTCTTTGCATATATCATGTCATCCAGATGCACTTGTACCCCCTTTGTACAGTAAAACAACGTGCCCATAAGTTTTTGAAACACGCTGCCCGCAGACTCTAGTCTGAAGGGCAGCCGTAGAAACTTTTAGGCGCCAAAAGGGGTAACAAACATTGTAAGATCCTGAGATTCTGTTGATAATGCCACCTGGTGGTATACTGACCTCAGGTTCATTAAAGAAAACCACTTGGCTCCCCCTAGGTTCGCAAGTAACTCATGAATCCTAGGTAGTGGGTGGCAATCAATGATGATATTGTTGTTGAGCACCCGTAAGTCCGCGCAAAGCCTAATCTCGCCAGATTTTTTCCGGGCAATGACTATGGGTGCCACCCATTGTGAGGAATCAGTAGGTGCTATGACGCCCTAAGAGCACAAATCTTGTAAGGTGTTCCTCAATTCTCCTCTGACACTCAGAGGCACAAGGCGTACTTTATGGGTTACTGGCTGAGCACCCGGTACCAACTTTATATGGTGTTCCATGCCTTTTACTGACCCCATCTGCTCACTGAACACTGATTGAAACTCTGACAGTATCTCCTTGACTGCCCCATCCACACATTCCACTTGGCAAATTGGTAACTTCCCCACCCTGACTGGATTCTCGTCCCCTGGAACTAAATTACAGTCCCTTGCGCGCCAAATCTATCCATCCAATAATATTCTTTGCTTTGGATGCTACGTACACCTTTGTTTCAGTCTCTCTCCCCAAACATTGTACTTTTGACACAAAATACCCAACCATATCTATATATTTTTCCCCCAACAGCCTTCGGGTTCACATCGGATTTAGATAGAGAAACATTCTTTCCCCAGAATTCATAAAATATTGTGTCCCTCAGTATGGGTATGGGAGATCCTGAGTCCGCCATGACCTGCAAATTAACGTTATCAGTAACCGCAGTGCACAAAGGTCCCTTCACCACTTTGGAGTTCACCACAAAGTTGAGTGTTAACACAACATTACTAAGTGAATTTGAACATGTCTCAATTTCCGTCTCCACACTGCCCACGTTCACGGATTTCTTATTACTCCTACAGACGCTCTGAAAATGCCCCATTTTCTTACAGGACATCCTGCAAAATTGCTAAAATGGTTCTTTGAGCCGCATCTGAAGCAAAAATGTGTCGATTTTTCCTGTGTAAACTTTGTGGTTTTTCTTTTCACGTTAACAGCGCACAAATAGTCTTCCTGGTTCTGGACTGATGCAGCCACCATGCTAACACTGGTGCCAGAATCTTCATGCATGCCTTTAGTAGAAATCGTAGCCCTCTTGATGCTCATAGCCAAGTCAATCACCTCCGCTCGATATGGGTTTTTGAAGCTCAGTAGTCTTTTTTTGATTTTTCTGGACCCGCAGTTAAAACCAAACTCTCTTATGTAATCATCTGAAATCGGACCAAATCCGCACATAGTAGCAAGCACCCTTAATGCTGAAATATATTCCTCCACCTGCTCATCCTCCATTTGCTTTCTTTTGTAGAAATGATGCCTCTCAAGCATAATATTAGGTTCATCTGCGAACCATTTTAGTCTTTCTATTGCTTCCAAATACACATTCCACTGTCTATCCCCAGACTGACCCTTAGGTGGTGGAATTGGCGTAAGGCTGTAAAAAATTCTTTGTGCCGCTTGCCCCATGCATCCAAATAGCATTGCGAACTTGTGTGCAGGGCTGTACTCTGGCCAAATCACTGCTGGTTTGCCCGGTTTACTAAGGAGCAATGGAGGCTGTGTCATCAAGTGAGGATTAGTCATGTTTAAATAGATTTTAAAAAAATATATATTTTATACCCAAACCTCCCACACTGTCCAAAACAATTGGCAAGCTCAGATTGTTTCTAACCTTACTATTATTACTGTATTGTAACCGAACAGCATGTGTACCCCCAGCAACTCTTTCTTAAGCAGTTTCCCAGACGCCGGGGTCACACGTCACAAGACAGCGAGACGCTCCACAAAATCCTCACCAGCGCGATGTTCCCCTCGATGTACTTCACCTGCGATCACCTCCAATCAGCAGATCTCATTGGCCAGCCTCAACATGGCCGTCGCGTAGACGTCATACGCCACGTGACTTCGTGATGCTCCTCCCAAATCTTCTTCTGTGTAATGCAGCCACAAACTGCTCGGCTCGCTCGCTTCCTGCGGTGTACGGGCGCCCGCCCATTATTTCCCAGCACCGCCGAGGATTGAACGCCGCCTCTTTGCACCACGGAGCCTTGTGGAAACCAGCTCGGTCAACCTCCACCAGGATACACGCTCCCCCAGCACTCCGTCAGGGTCGGTCCACGACCATAGAATTTGCCGCGTAGTTTTCATTGCCCGGTGGATGGTCCCTCCCGCTAGTTGCCAAATATTACAAAGTAAAAAAAGGATCACACGGCCAAATAAGTTGTATCTTATTTATTTCTTGTATCCACCCACAACATGGAGCGACCTCCAGGCTCAGCGTTCAAACGACAACTGAAGATGTCGTTCGAATCCTAAACCAGTGTCTGCTCCATGCACGGGCCATAATTGGAGCGACCTCCAGGCTCAGCGTTCAAACGACAACTGAAGATGTCGTTCGAATCCTAAACCAGTGTCTGCTCCATGCACGGCCATAATTGAACAATGATATTCCATGTAGTGCGCGCACAGAAATGCCAACATGACAAGAGTAGCACACTACATATATGTCTGAGAATTTCATTGGAAGGGGCAGGATGGAAAAATGAACTTGTATAACCTATTTCGTTTTCGCCATTTCTACAGAGATTACGCTGGAAATACATAATTGTGCCACCATGGTAAAAATGGAATCCTGCATAATTGTGCCACCATGGTGAAAAATGAAAACCTGTCTTTTGTAGGATTAGGTGGGAAACTTTGTACAGCCTTGTGCATAGATGTTCAAGTTCATGAATTTGGGACCCTGAATTTACTTGCATGCTTGCAGTACCTCCATCACATCCTTTGAACAGTATGAAATTAATGTGCATAACTTTATTCGGGTTCTCCACAGCTTGTTGAAGAAATACTGCAACATTAAACATCTTATTGAAAACTCAAGCAAATGCAACGGTGGAGTGATAAGTAAGCCCTCTACACCAAAGAAAAGAATTTATTATGTTGCCCTAAGTGTTGATAACCAGGGTAACTGCCTGGCATAGGCGGACAAGATCCAACAGAGTCTATGTACCAGGATCTGAGTAATGTATACCATAACCTGCCAAATCACAATTTCAAGATGGTGATTTCAACTCTCAAAACAAGCAAAGATAGACTACATTGGTTTGTGTGGAGCAGAGTTAGGAGTAAATCGACTACTCTGTTAAGTAAGCTGCGCAGGCTTTACAGAAAATTATGGGAGTCCCAGAATCTCCTCCTCTAACATTACTAATAAAAGAACTAGTGGTAGTAAGTGTTCAGCATACAGTAGCACTGGGGCCTTTTTTCCTCAATTTATGGGTAAATCCTAAAGTAGAAATCTAGTCAAGCTGGTCTGCCTGAATTAATGCTGCATGAACTTACTTTAAGCTACCTTGATTTCAACATATCTACTCATCCCTATGATGTCTATGTTTGACCTCTTAATGATCCGGTATAGAAAAGATGGCGAAAGAAGCCAAAACGCAATTAGCAAACTTAATTAGGAACAACATGATACAAATTAATTTAACGATGTCTGAATCTAGTAAGGGTCAAAGGTATTGATTGCCTAAAAGCTTTTGGGGCATGTAAGACTACTGGGTTGAGCCAACCCACACTCCTTACATCATCTTACAAAGGAGGATTCTCTGACTCAATAGTTTAACGTATAAATAAACGTTGATGGTACTTTCCTTGTACACAATTGTGTAGGCTACAAGTGGAATGTTTTTTCTTTTTTTACTGAAACCTCTGGGACAAAAGGTATAAACATCCTCTCAGTGACTAGGGGACACTTAACTGAGTAAATGGACTACAAATAAGTAAAGATTCTCAAATGAATATTGTACAAGTTAGCAATGCTATTTTTATACTGAGAGCTTGGTGTTGACTGAAAAGAATGGAAGCATGAATTTTAAAGGGGCTAAATGTTGTATATGTAAAATGTCTACATTTTGCAATTTATATTTAGATATATGTATTTTTTTAGGATGAGTGTTTAATTTATTGTATATTTTATGAAATAATTATTTGAAATAAATTTAAACTACCTTTGTTTATTCCAATTTGGCACATGAATTAGTTTCTGTCTTGTCATACTTCACTGGTTATTGATATTTCACTTTCCTTGTTGGAAAAAAGTACTACGAGTGCTGATGCGATATAAACAGCTTCTCCATCCATGTCCTGCCTGTGGCGCCATTTTCCTAAGCTGCAAAAACAACAATTGATGGACAGAATGCAGAACAATGTCATACATTCACCCCAGTACAGAGATCTGGGCCTAAATCCATCGTTTTTGCTCACCATGCCATTCCAGTTTGAACCCAGCCATATGCAAATCAGTCTTGACCCTGTGCCCCATGGGAACAGTCCAGCCCGAACTGCCAGCCAGGTCCTCCTGGACTGGAAACAAGCATCCTAGGACCGGTTTCGGGCTTTCAGCCCTCATCAGCCAGGATAGCTTGATTCCAGTGGCATGGAGAGCACGGGACTCACGTCTGAGCATACCCGTCCCACTCGGGGTGACAGATGCAAAACAACGTCCATCATCCCCTTTGGTATCATTTTCCTAAGCTGCAGGCATCTCTGCAGTAAGCATAATGTAACTCATCCATGTTGCAAATAGACCTACTTCATTAATATTCACGAGGTAGGTCGCAATTTGCGACCCACTGGGAATCGCTAAAATCACAGGGATGGTGGCCTGCGGTGGTAGGTTGACTACCATTGCTGCGATTACTTTTAAATAAAGCACATTATTTAAAAAATTCTGCACATTTTTTTTTAAAAGGAAAATAGAATGCCTTTCAAAAAAATAATAAAACAGTCATCTTTTCACTTTTTAAGAATAGGCAGTGGTCCATGGGCCCACTGCCTGCTCTTAAAAAGTTTTTACATACATTCGCATAGAAGAAAGGGGTCCCTTGGGGACCCCTTCCTGCCTGTGAATGGGTTACCACCTACTGAAAGTAGATGCTAAAATATGAATGTTTTGTGACTGCATTTCGGTCGCAAAACATTCACACATATCTTTGTGAGTTGCTATTAGGAAGGGACACTCTTAAGATGCCCCTTCTTAATACCGAATTGCAAACCTGTTTTGCGATTCGGTAATAGGTTACCAAATCGCAACATCGGGCTTTGTACATTCAAATACGTTTTTTGTGATTGCAAACAGCCCAATTCTGAGAATAAGCCCTTTTGCGACCTAAAAAACCTATGTACATCTGGCCCCTAGTTTTTAGGTGGAGCCTAGAGGCAGCATGCAAGCGCTGCTCTGGTGAAGATCTGCTGTAGTTCAGTACGTGAGGAAAGCCCCGCCCACTCCCCCGCCCATATATTTCATTGGCTTGTGTCTTTGTCCTTCGAAAATGCTGCCTTCGGATTCATTTATAGGCTTGTTAGTCCCTCCTTATTACGGCCATGTCGTCATTTGTATCCCCCCATGGCTACTGGCCCTTTTACTTAGAGTGTTACATGGTACGTGTTATTTAGACTGTGAGCACTATCTTCTTTAATGAGGTTCTCCTACTGCCTTCTCTACTCCCTTTCCCTCTCGTTGTCCGTGCCTTCTCACTCACTCCTGTTGTCCGCGCCTTCTCGCCCCCTTCTCCCCCACCCACACTCCCGTTGTATGTGCCTTCTCCCCCCCTCACTCCTGTTGTCCGTGACTCTCCCTCCCGTTGTCCATGATGACCACCGTTTGCAATGCAATAGGTCGCGCGTAAATGCGAGTTCTATTGCATTGCAAATGCTTGTTATTAAATTGTCTTCTGGTGATTATCTAATGACTGCTTCATGATGGTGTAGTTGGGCAGAGCGGGACACTCCTAAAATGGTCGCTACACTTACATCGGTCTATTGGATAGTTCACAAATGGACGTTACCTCCAGGGTCTGATATTTGGCGACCTACAGCAGATTGAATGAATGGTTCCATTTCTATTATTTCTAGATACTGTGAACTCATAAATATTCGTGCATGTTCAATGAATCTATCGATGATGTCCTTGTGCAGTACACATTGAGGATGGGCTATGGTGCAAAATTTATAATCTCCATATTTATTTGAGGCATCTCAGATTTGACATGTATTTGCACCCCACGTTTTATGGATGACTTAGTCATATATATGGCTCCTGTGGCCATTACAAGATGGCCTCTACATTGTGGAGTAGTTTCATCTGTGATCACGTCGCGATCACGTGACCGGGTTTCAACATTCAAATGTACCCAGTCCCTTCTAGAGGGTGTTTGCATCACGGGATCAGCTATGTTTGACCCGTGTAGCCAGAGATACCAGTAAGTAAGCTTTTAGACTGTGGGACATATGTCATCCTATATATGTTCGTAACGTCCATAAAGTTGGTTGGTTAGTTTTCTGATGTTTTCTGGTTACGCTTACAGATTTGAGTACCCGAACCACGTACTGGTATGACACTTTTTGTTCTCACCATATGGTGTGATTTTCCGGTTATTTCAAATGGAGCATTGGTTCTAGATGAATTATGTTTGTCTTCAGGTTTAACGTTGTAATGCTTAACGGTGTAATGCATATGGCATCTGTTGAGCCCTTTGCGGGCCTGACTTGTCAGCAAGGTATTGTTTGGGGCATTATCTGAATGTATTGATAGATCCTTTTACAGGCATGACAGAGTTCGGAACCTCTTGAGTTATGAATATTTGCACATATGTTTTTATGTCTTTTTAATGTCTTTCACGAGTGGTTTGGTGCTGGTTTGCACCAGGGTTCTAGGTGGAGATTTTCTATTACACTGGGTCAGTAGTTGGTGGCCTCTGAGTCATGTTACTTTGGTGTTGGATTGTGAGCAAGTGATGCATTTGCAATGCAATAGGTCTTGCATTTACGCGAGTTTGAGCTATTGGCATTGTTAATGTCAATGCCTTTTATTTATGTTTTGGTTTTTAAAACATAAATAAAAGGCATTGTCATTTACAATGTGAATAGCTTAAACTCTCGCACAAATATGAGACCTATTGCATTGCAAATGCTTGTTATGTGAAGGCAGCAAGTTGTTTTTTTCTCACTATTGAGAGATTTGGGTCGTCTAACCCACAGTAGAGGCCCAGAGAGGGCTGTTAGGAGGGTTCTTTAGCTGTTACTAATAATCATCATCATCATCATCATCATCATACTTTATTCGGCAAATATAGTTGTCACTAATCAGGTAGTTTAGTTCCCCAGGTGACATCTAAAAACTGTCCTAGAACCTGATGAATGGCTTAGTATATGCAAGCATTAGAATCGGTGCTTGAATATTTTATTTCACTTCATGGTCAACAATGAGTAGACCACCTATTACATTATGATATCAAGGACGGTGAACAGACATAATATCGAGTTGGAAATATCGAGTAGCAGTAATATGGAGTCCAAAATCTCGGACTACAAAAATATCGACAGTCAGAATATCGTTGTCAAGAATATCGAATTGAAGGGAAGTAATATCGTTTTTCAAAATATCGAATTAATATCGTTAGCAAAAATATCGTTTGATTTAGTGTTATGTATTTTAGTGTGTATTTTACATGTATGTGTTCAATTTTTTTGTGTAAGTATTGTATTTGTTTTTTAATATATGTGTTAAATTTTTAGAAGTTATAAAAAAAATTAAGTACATTTTGCGTTTTAGTTCCGTAGCGGGTTTTGGGTTTATAGGGGAATAGGGTGGGAAGTAATTTAATTATAATAACTTTAATAATAATTTTTAGAAGTTATTAATTTATTTTAATTCAATTCTGCATTTTTGTTCCGTAGCGGGTTGTGGGTTTATAGGGGAATAGGGTGGGAAGTAATTTAATTATAATTAATTAATTAATAAATTTGATTAATTAATATTTATGTATTTAATATTTTGTATTGTTAATTGTGATAAACATTATTATTAATTAGTTATTAATTGGTTGTTAATTATTAATTATTTGGTAAATATCTTAATTGTGTTATTTCTTTAGGAGCGGGTTGTGGGTTTATAGGGGAATAGGGTGGGAAGTAATTTAATTATAATTAATTAATTTATATTTTTAATTATTTGATATTTATGTATTTTAAATTTTATACTGGTAATTGTGATAAGTAATTTATTGTTAATTATTTATTAATTGGTTATTAATAATTATGAATTAATTATTCATTATGTTATTTGTGTCATTTTTTTAAGAGTGGGTTGTGGGTTGATAGGGGAGTAGGCTGGGAAGTAATTTAATTTTAATATATTTAAAAATATATATTATTATAATATTTATTTTAAGTTGTTTTATAGTGTTAATAGTGTGAATTAATGTATTTGTTGTTTTTAAATTGCTTGTTAATTTTAATTAATTAATAATTAATTATGTTAATAGTGTTATGTTTTACAATATTGGTGGTGTCATTTATAGGGGAATATGGTGGGAAGTAAAAAAAAAAAAAATTAATTAATTGTTTTATCCCCTCTGCTACCCAACACTTTCCCTACTGTTGCACTATCTGGAGTGGGAATAGTAAATTATTCCCCTCCGCTATCCAAAACTTTCCCCACTGTTGCACTCGCTGGAGTGGGAATAGTAATTGTTACCCCTCCGCTATCCAACACTTTCCCTACTGTTGCACTCTTTGGAGTGGGAATAGTAAATTATTGCACTCCGCTATCCAACACTTTCCCTACAGTTCTACCTGCTGGAGTGGGAATAGTAAATTATTCCCCTCTGCTATCCAACACTTTCCCTACTGTTGCACTTGCTGGAGTGGGAATAGTAATTTTATCCACTCTGCTATCCAACACTTTCCCTACTGTTGCTATCTCTGGTGTGGGAATAGTAATATTTACCCCTACGCTATCCAACACTTTCCTTAATGTTGCACTCCCTGAAGTGGGAATAGTAAATTATTCCCTCACGCTATCCAACACTTTCCCTATTGTTGTACTTGCTGGAGTGGGAATAGTAAATTATTCCCCTCCGCTATCCAACACTTTCCTTACTGTTGCACTCCCTGGAGTGGGAATAGTAATTTTATCCCCTACGCTATCCAACGTTTTCCCTACTGTTGCTGTTAATGTAGTGTCGAATGTTATTTTAAATGTATTTTAAATTATTATATATAATTTTATTTTTATTTTTATTTTACTGGTATATGTATATATATATATATATATGACTTTAAATTTTTTAATATGTTTATAACATTTTATAATTTATTATAATAATTATGTATTAATATTATTAAGTAAATGTATATATTATATTTTATATATATGTATCTAATTATTTTTAACATTATATTTATTATTTATAATTTTAAACATTTTCTAATAATTCTAACTATGTTTTTTTAATTATATGTATTATTTACTTTATTTTACATTATTTTTTAAACATTTAGAAAACGATATTTTTAACAACGATATTTTTAACAACAATATTTTTTTTCGATATTTTTGTACTTACCATTATGTAGATAGGACTTCGATATTATGGACAACGAGATTTTTGTCACGATATTTTTGTACCTCGACATTTTGGTTGTCGATATTCTGTCAGGGATCCATCAAGGACTGAGATTAGTCCACTCTGCAAAGGCTCCTCTCTTCATTGAAAGTATATGGAACCGACAGCTGGTGAGAACAGTTATGGCAGACAGGAGAACCTCTGACTGAAGAGATATCCGACTGTGAAATGTATTAGCGGATTCATTAGGACAGGAGCGCACATCTCCTCGCCTCCCCCCCGTCCTTCATGGAAAACTAAATGACGGTCTGAATGTAGCTCAGGCATTCAAATTCCGTCTGATAGGAAGGGAATTAGTAGGTATGCAGCGAGGCCAATGGGGGTAGCCATCTGGAATATAACATTAGTTGTTATGATATTTTATTAACAGTTATGTGGGGTGTTTGTGCCTGGACAAAATATTCAGTAAAGCAAATAACTGGCACAATCTCTAATCTTTACCTACTCTGGCACCCTGAGCAGACCCGGGAAACTCAGACATTGAGAATCCTGTTGCTGGACACACACTAAAACATTCGAGCAGCTCTGAGATGTACATTCTCTACACCCCGCCACGTGATGTCATTTTGCTGGAGTATGACAGCGATGAAACATGGATTCTGATTTGTTAATAACTAACACCAGAATAATCATGGACTCTTTATCTCATTGCACAGTACTTAGAGTATGTATGGTGTTTCCTGTCATACAATTTACAGTGGGATTTGCAGTATGGCAAGCGCTGCATCAGTGATGGGACATACATATTTGTTTGTAACGTGCCGAGTTGGGTGCCTAAAAGCCTGATGACCACTTACAGAGAAATAAAGCTCCTATGTACATCTGGAAATAAAGAAACGCTGGAATAATGAACGAGTGCCCATTCAGAACAGTTTGCAAACCTATGTTTCTTAACCAATGAATTCAATAAATTGTAAAATGCACAACTTGGCTGCATTTGTTTCACATATTCAAGGGGTCGGAATTATCCAAAACCCTCGAGTAATAAGGGAAGGAATTTACAACCCACATTTCCACCGCTTGCAAAATTCAGCGGCTATCACGTAATGTGATCCTTTTCCTGCAAACGTTTTATTGAAAAAAATAAAAATATTTTTTAATTCTAAGCTTATAAAGGTAAACAAAGGAACAAAATACACCAGTCAACTGGATAACTCCATCCGTGACGTGCACTTCAATTTTGTACTCTTTATACATCATTCGTAGTCTTTCTTTTCCCCTTAATTGTTTCTCAAATCGATTTGGTCTTTGCAGAGTTACACTATAAATAGCATGTCCCAGTCGTAATTGTAAATTGCCATCGCAAATATAGTGCACGTAAATAACATTTGCTCCGGCACACGGACGTAATTTGCACCCAATTTACACAGAAGCGCAAATCGATGGGTAATAATGTGCACAAACTGGACACTTATTTTATAACATGTACAAGACTTGAAACCGGTGCAAAAATATTTGCGTTTGTTTTTAGTAGTTGTCCCACTGCCCAAATAACAATCTAAGTTTCAATGCTAACATGTTCTGAACTTGGATCTCTTTGTAGTAATTTCTCTAGGAAGGAAAGAAACCTCTTCCATTGGATACAGTAACTAACCTTGGCAGATATTTAAAGCGTCATTACAAAAAGGCAGGAAGAGAAAAGTACACAGACGTGCGCATTTACACACCGTTCTCCTTGTTTAAATGTTTGTTAAGCTTCAGACGGCTCGGCATTAAATATTAATGGTGATAGTTTTCAATAGCCTTGAACTAATTGCGCGGTACTTGATGTTAAAAATGTACTGCATACATTATCAATAATTCAGCCTCAAACTAATAAGCCAACTGAGTTCATCAAGCCCTTCTTAAAATCGTTTGATCATTATAGCGACATGCAAGATAAAATTCCAATTAAGACGAAACGAAGTTTGAGATAATCTTGTTCCCCGTTTTGGTACTCCAAATTCATAATTTAATTCAGAGCTTGCTTTGAAAAGCGTGGGATTAGAGCAGAAACCGTAAAGCGACTGCACCTCAAAGAGCATTTCTTCAAATTATGCAGACACTCCATCATATGTTACAAATCCGCAGGTTTACTTTTAAGAACTCTCTTATATAGTTCACCAAAGATTTGTAAAATACCACGGATTGATCTAGCAAGAAGCAAAAATCCATATGATTTTGAATGCAACTGCAGCATTTGTGACCATGGAGATTTTTAAAGGAGTTTGGACTGAGTTATTAGAACACTGGAAGGTTGAGAGCTCCACTGAAAACAATCGAGTGGCTCAGGGTTAATGATGGCTGGTGTACACCTTCTCCTCCAACATTTCAACGCTTGTGTTTGTTGTTCTCCCTTTAATTTAAAACTAGTCTTCCCTCAGTGGGTGTAATGCTATAAAACCCTTCTAGCCCTTCTGCCTCCAACTATACAACTTGTTGAAGGCCCTCACCCCTGTTATACGCCCTCGCCAGTGGCTTGGTCCTATAACTTGGGTTCAAGGAAGTCTTTAGCAACCGGTAAAGCCCTCAATACTATAATATGAAAAGGACATTCCAAGTACTCAAGCCAGCTCCCCCTAGCTGCCTCAGCAAGTCTCCTGCTTTTCCACTCGCTCTACTACGTTTTTTGCCTGCTCTCGCTCTTGTCTGCCCCTTGGTCGCCCTGGTCTCTGCCATTTTTTGTTGTATTGCGTTGCCTTACTGCTATCTGCCTTATTGTAAATCCGACATGTTATGCAATACTGTGCCCGGTCTGTTTGACTGCTCGTTATTGCTATTGCTCTGTTTCAGTGTTTTATTGTAAATCCGTACTGTTGTGCAATACTGTGCCCTACCTGTTTGCCTGCTCATAATTACTTTTGCTCTGTTTCAGTGTCTGCTTTGCTCCTTTCCTTAACCACAACAACCTGGAAATGATCCAGGAAAGGGAACTAGAGGCACGGGGTATTAGGAGAAGGCAGCCTCCACATCAAACTGATTAACACACAAAGCCTCTCCTAATTATCGACCTAATTGCTATAATGCCTGCTATATGAGTGTAGGCATCTCACAAAGGTGAAAGACTGGTCTCACACACCACCTGGTGTCATGCTTCATCATTGACCAGTCCTCGCCCTCTGAAAACTTGGTTTGATAGAGGGCGGGCATGCACTGAAGACAGGGATGCACTTCTAAAACTAAGTGGGGGCCCTTAACAGAAAGTGAAGTTAAAAGCCATTACGGATGTCAAACCTCTTTTTAATGCAACTGACATCTGTATGGGGTTTAAGAAATGATCGGTGTATTGGGGATATCGTGGTCCCCACCGTATAACTAATGGTCAACATGTTTCTGCCTAGTGGCCCAAGGGTCGCGGCATTCATCAGGACCTATCATACATCAACGGGCTCCTACCTTACCATTCAGTGTAGGTGAGGTATCCACTATGTGGGGTGATCAGGTCACCCACCACAAATTTGCGGCTGTGTTATTCAGCCCTATTCCCTGGGACCTACTTGCCCCATAGGTAGAGTGAAAGGAGGACCCCTTAGGTCACGTGCCTGTTGTTGAAAGGATCTCCAGCTACTGCCTATGTCTGCATGTCTCACCTCTCGAGAGGTGAGACATGCAGACATGTGCAGTAGCGGGAGATCCTTTCAACAACAGGCACGTGACCTAAGGGGTCCTCTCACTCTACCTATGGGGCAAGTAGGTCCCAGGAATAGGCTGGAATAACACAGCCGCAAATTTGTGGTGGGTGACCTTGATCACCCCACATAGTGGATACTCACCTACTGAATGGTAAGGTAGGAGCCTGCTGGTGTATGATAGGTCCTGATGAATGCCGTGGACCCCTTGGGCCACTAGGCAGAAACATGTTGACCATTAGTTATACGGTGGGGGACCACGATATCCCCAATACACCGATCATTTCTTTTAAACCCCATACAGATGTCAGTTACATTAAAAGAGGTTTGACATCCGTAATGGCTTTTAACTTCACTTTCTTGTTAAGGGCCCCACTTAGTTTTAGAAGTGCATCCCTGTCTTCAGGCATGCACGCCCTCTATCAAACCAAGTTTTTAGAGGGCGAGGACTGGTCAATGATGAAGCATGACACCAGGTGGTGTGTGAGACCAGTCTTTCACCTTTTGTGAGATGCCTACACTCATATAGCAGGCATTATAGCAATTAGGTCAATAATTAGGAGAGGCTTTGTGTGTTAATTTGCTTTGCTCCTTTCCCTGGCGTTAACAGTTTAGTATCAGTCTCGTTATCATTAAGTGACTTTTTCCCCTTTTTGTTCTTCTGTACTTGCCGATCCTTCTTGCTACTTCCCGCCCACTGTCCCTACCCAACGCCTTTCCCCAAACCTACTTAATGGAGGCCGCACTGCAAGGTCGTGTGCAGTGAGCATGCCACAGGCGCGCCACCTGCATGCCAAATGCAAGCCTATCTGTGCCTGCCCATGCCTTGGTTGCACCCAGAGTCAGGAACCCTGGCTCTCTCGCTACTCGCAGATACACCACTGCCGAGCTCAGAGCTCTGGACCCTGCAACAACAACTGGTGCTGCACCTCCCCATGCGCTATGGTAGGGCCTTTATACTGTCGGCACAGTCTCTTCTCATCCAACACCGGAGCACTCACACATACAACGACCACCTCAACGCTGACCACGACTGCTTTAGACTAACTTCACTACCTCCTGCTCAATGCATGATCACTCTGCAAGCACACCACCGAGATCTCGGACAATATCACCTCCCTCACCCCCAGGTCATCTTCCTCACCGAGACCTGGCTGAACCCCGCATCCGCACCTGACATCACCTCTGAAACACCCGATGGATACAACATAATACACCAAGACCGCACTAACAAACACGAAGGTGGAATCGCCATCCACAAACAAACCATTCACTGCACCACCACAGCAGAAGACACCATTCCGATCATGGAACACCTCACCTTCCAACTCCAAGCCGACAGAAAAACCACCATCAGAGGCACTCTCGTCCACATACCTCCAAGATCTCGCCCAGCATCGGGGATGCCATCCCCAAATTAAGTCAGTAAAAAATCTTAATTTCATTGCAATTCTGCAGCATAAAAGCACATGCAATATAAAGTAATAAATATATGTTCATAAACTAAATTAACTCATATTACATCGAATTTGAGGAAACATAAAACAGACAGCTAGCATCAGTAGATTGTAAAGAGCATACAAAAAGAATTGCTTAGATGGATACAGACAAGCTCCTAAAACTTTACACCTTTCCTTATTTTAAAAGCCTACCATATAAATGAGGCCACTGCCCAACATACCAAAGAGCTATCTAAGTTTTGCCATCCCCAAATTCTTCGCCCCACCATTGACTCCAAACACTACATCTTCCTCGGAGACCTCAATTTTCACCTAGATGACCTCAACAACACTAACACTGCCAAACTCCTTGAAAGCATGAACATCGGCCTCACTCAAGTAGCCACCAGGATCACACACATCGCAGGACACACACTTGACCCCAGCTTTATGGCCAGCGACAAACTCAAGTACATTCATGTCACTGAGCTCACTTGGACCGACCACACCATCATCAATTTCACTATCACTATCACTGGGTCCCCCACCACCAAGCCACCCTACACCGCATACTGCAGCTGAAACAATGTATCAGAGAGTCAGTGGACTGATGTCCTTAACACCTCCCTCCCTGACACCTCCACCAACTGAGAACAGGCTGTCAAGAACTGGATCACAGACTGCAATGACAGAGTAACCC
This sequence comes from Calotriton arnoldi, assembly GCA_963921515.1. Lineage (NCBI taxonomy): Eukaryota > Metazoa > Chordata > Amphibia > Caudata > Salamandridae > Calotriton > Calotriton arnoldi. Next base: position 490,335 of record CAWUFW010001520.1, on the reverse strand, counting down.
CCGTCAAGCCCACCAAACTCAAGAGATTCTCCAAACAAGCCTGTTGGTACACCTTGGAACTGAGAACTACAAAACGTAACTGCAGGCGACTTAAAAAGAAATGGCACACCAGCAAGGAGCCCACAGACCGAGACGCATTCAAGACATCCCTCAACCAATACCACAAACTCCTGAAAGACTAAATGAAGCGGCTTTGCCAACCGCATTGAAGCCATCTTGAACCACAGCACAGAACTTTTCAACATCATCAGAGAGTTCTCCAACCCCTCAGCCAGCAAAAACACTATCACCCCAGGAACTCTGCAACACCCTAGCGGACTTGTTTCATGACAAGATCTCCAGTATCTACAAAAACTTCGAACCCCAACCCCCCGCTGCCGACATCTTCAGTCGCCTCTCTCCCACAAAGGCAAACCCTGACCACCTGCTCACCACCTGGGGCCAGCTCACCAAACAAATAACCACTGCAATCATGAAATCTGTCCATTCAGGAGCACCCACGGACCCCTGTCCCCACCAAACCTTCAAGACAATCAGCAACAAGCTCACTGCCATTTTTAATGCATTCATCATCACTTCTTCCTTCCCTGAGGAATGGAAATGCACGGAAGTCAAACCTCTCCTCAAGCAACCGTCCACCAACCCCAGCGAACTCAAGAACTATCATCCCATCTCTCTGCTCCCCTTTCCCGCCAAAGTCCTCGAGAAGGCCATCAACCACCAGCTCACATAACACCTGGAGAACAACAATCTTCTGGACACCTCTCAATCCAAATTCCGCACCAACCACAGCACTGAAAACACCCTGATCGCTGCCACCGATGACATCAGAACCCTCCTTGACCGAGGAGAAATGGGGGCCCTGATCATCCTCGACCTCTCTGCAGCGTTCAAGTCTGTATCCCACCACACCCTTATCAAGAGGCTTCACCACATTGGAAGCCAGGGAGATGCCCTCAAATGGATCACCTCCTTCCTCACTGGCAGAACCCAGAGAAATATGCCTACCTCCTTTCATCTCGAAACCTAAGAACTTCATCTGTGGTGTTCCTCAGTCCTACACTGTTCAACACCTACATGGCCCCCTTGGCCAACATCGTCAGAACCCATGGACTAAACATCACCTACGCCAACAACACCAAGCTCATCCTCTATCAGAAGACCCTTACATCACAATGATCAGTTTTCACAGATGCATGACAAGCATCGCTGACTGGATGAAGGATAAGTGCCTAAAACTCAACAGAGCAAAAACGGAAGTACTAATCTTCAAGAACAACATCTCCTAGTGGAACGACTCTTGGTGGCTTTCGGAACTAGGACCCTCTCCCACTCCGACAGACCATGCCCGTAACCTTGGCATCATCCTTAACAGCAAGCTCACCATAAAAAACCAGATCGACACAGCCTCCTCCACCTGCTTCCTCACTTTTGGTATGCTCTGTATGATCTTCAAATGGCTCCCCGTCAACATCAGACAACACCTGACAAATTGCAACTCAAGCCCTAGTCACCAGCCAGCTGGACAAAGGCAACGCACTCTACATAGGAATCACCTCGCACCTGCTGAAAAGACTAAAGACCATACAGAATTCAGACTCCTCCTCGACCTTCACAAGTGGACCCACATCACCCCCCCCCACCTCAAGAAGCTCCATTGGCTCTCCCTTCTGAAGAAATGCCAATTCAAGATGCTGTTCCATACCCACAAAGTCCTACACAATCAAGGACCAGCATATATCAACCACTGCCTGAACTTCCACCATCCCCCCAGACCAGGCACGCAACGCCCATTGGGCTCAAAGGGCTCCAGCCCCCCCCCCGTCGTGTGTCAGCCCGGCTGAGACAGCTTCCCGGACACAGCCGCACCCGAGTACTTCACAGGTCTTTAAAAGACCATTTACTTGCTAACGAGGCTTTGTTGTGTTTTCACCCCTTCTTAGAGCCCTTGCATCTCCACTCTGCATATTGCTCAAAGAATCAGCCCCCCTCGAAATTTTTGGTAGCCCCCCCGAAATTTGGCTCTAGTTGCGCCTCTGCTCCAGACACCTGCGCTCTGCCGCCCTCTCCCTCGCTCACACCCCCGCATCTGCCGAACCAACAGTGGAAAACGCTCCTTCTCCTACCTTGCTGCGACGTACTGGAATGACCTCCCCCTTCACCTCCAAACATCATCCTCTCTGTTAGGATTCAGGAAAGGACTCAAGACCTGGCACTTTAACTAACCCCCCCACCAGTAGCAGGGTTCTCAGTGCCTGGATACCTTCTCGGGTGATTAGCTGTGTTTTATAAGTCCTGATTGATTGAAATAACAGTTCATAATACATATTCAATTTTGATCATACTGTTAGCATACCACTGACCATACTTTCTGGAACAGTATCCTGCATGTTTGCTAGGATTCATCTTAAATTGCACATTAGAAGTTCTGCACATATAGCTGGAACAGCACACAAAATAACCAGATATTTCTGTTTTCAAACAATACAGATGGAAATAAATGTACTGTAACAGATAACCATTAACAAAGCCAGCAGGTCTGGCTCTTTTATAAGTGTAACTGATTCTTCATTGTTTGGCTAGTTTCATTGTGTGGTTGCGTGGATGTGTGAGCAGATGAATTTGATAGTCAATGATGGATTCAGCAGTGCATGATGAATGAATAAATAAGTGACTAACTGTATTTTAAGTATAGTGTGAGTGAGTTAATTGATAGATGATTGATTGAAAAACTGTGGACATTGCTGAATGATTGGATAAATTAAAAGAGTGCCTGAAGGAGTTTAAAACATCAATTGTACAAGCTCAGGCTGAGGCTTTAGACATTAGTAGTCATATATTTATCAAGAATTACCAATATTATGCCAGGGCACGCATTACATGAGGGCTGGACAACATAATGCCAAGAATGATCAATATATATTGTAAAGTATTAGCCTATTTTTCTAGTAGAAGCATTACACCAAGGGTGGGCACCATTGCTCCAAGAGTGCCTACAACATTATCAGGAACCGTTATGTAACTGCAGCAGTACCGAGGAGTCTAAAACATAGTGCCAAGAATGCCCAACGTATGTCCGGGATTTCCACAATTAAGACATATGTTTGTCGTATCCATTAGTAATTCTTAATGCATGTTAACATTTTCAGCATCACAGAATAATACTAAACGCATTTTCAGATTTATACCTTCAACAGTTCATTTTGAAAGTTTGTACTGATTTGTGTTCAAATATCTTGTGTCAGGTGAGATTTGCACCATCACACATTATTCATTAGTGCATGTTGAGATTTTCACCATTACTTTCTAACCTTCAGTGCATTTCCAAAATTGAATCATCTATCCATACTACTGCCAGATCGCATCTGCAGGCATATCAACAAAAAGCAAATTTGCTATTATTACTATATGCTATTGTCTTATGAAAATGGCAAAGTGTTCATGAACGTACGCATTTCTATCTGTCCCTGACAGTGAACTTTCCCTCATTATTCTCTGCACTTCACATCACTGCTGAACAGTGCTCTAAAGTTAGCAGAACTAAATGCAGCATTTCAAGTCTTTACTAGATGTTCCTCTAAGTAGGCTTCTCCAATCAGTAACTTGTGAGCTACTCGTAGCTCTCCAACTACATGTAATTAGCACTCCTGTGTGCACAATCTGAATAGCCCCAGGACACCCATGTACTTTAAAGTAACGAGGGCACGGGAAATCAAAAATGATTTGCCCAGGATCACACAGTTTAGTCAAGTGGGGATACCGGGATTAAAGCACGGTCTCCTGGTCCTGGTGCAGAAGTCTGTAACTTGCCCACCTAACCATACCCCTCCTCTTCTCCTCAGAGGACTTTTCCCAGTGAAGGCAAAAGGATGCATGCATTACAATGTACATACGGAAGAGTGAAAGTGACCAGCTCTGTGCACATTATCCTTCAGGGCACAATATTCTGTGGTGCACTTCCTCTCTGATCAGAATATCTGTTTTTCCCTAGCCCCATTTCTTGTTTTCCGATTGAAATCTCGAATAATGTCTCTCTTGAGACTTAAGTGTTCTTCCCAGTTTATCTCTTTTAGAAACACTGATATATTGAAAAGACTTGCACTCCCCTTTAGAGCTTTAAAGAAACTCTCTTTTTGTTTACCGATATAGTTTTAAAATCTGCTTGGGGGGGCACCATGCCCCCTTGATAGGGCAGCACCTGCTCAGTGACTAGGAAACTGGAGGTTGCAGTATTATAGCGCTTGTGCTAGAGAGACCTGTGAGGGTGGCACTGCAGAGAGTGCTGCGTGTTGTGCTGCGGAGGTTGGCAGTGAGATCGCAGATTTAGAACTGCTGGTGTATCAGACCTTTCCTGCTGAAGGGACGGGAGTCCAGTTACGTTACCCTTGGTGTCTCGTTTTGTCTAGCGCTATATTGCCATTAGTGCGCCTCGCGGTGTAGTTGGAGTTCAGCTACCTTCACACGCTGGTCTTCTGGACTGCATCATAGACCAGAGTCTGATGGTTGTTAGATTGGGGTCATCAGTGGTGTGCATGTGGATAATATGCTTCAATGGCATGTATGTTTGCTTTATGTGTGTGTGAGCATTATTGTTCTTTTGTGTGTTCAGAGGTCAGTACTAGTAGGGGTGTACCATGTTGTAGGGGTAGCAGACACTGAGCCAGCACATTCACAGCATTTGCAAATATGTGTTGGCGGCTGTTCAATCCACATCTGCTATCTTCCCCTTCCAATCCCATCTTTGGGTTTCTGTGCGGTGACTCACGATGTGCAGGTCCCCTTTACTTTCATTCCTGTCGCTATTCTTCTTACTAATTTTTTTGGACCCTGGGCATTGTCTGTCACCGCCCTACATTGCCACTTGATGAGTGGTATAAGGATTGGCAGGGAGTGCTAAATTGGGTTGGCGGAAGCACAACAGCACTGTTGAGGGCACTAATGAAAAAGAGCTTCTTACACTGTGGACTGAATGCTTAGCCTCACTCCATCACATGAAGATCACATTTATTGTATATGATATGCCATGCTTTATGTCTTAGATGTGTGGAGCATGGTAGCACAAGAGGTTGTGTCAATAACCAGGGAGGTGAACTATGGTTATACTGAATAAGCAGCTACCTACGTCATTATCATATAAAATATCTTTATTGAAGTCATAACTATACTTTCACAATTGCCTTATTAACCTTCTTGCTTTCTCAAATTAGCTTGAAAGTGCACCATTTGCCCTCTCTTTTTTCAAAATTTTCTTCATGGGGAGAACTCCCCAAAACCCCCCAATAACGGTCGGGCTCGATCGCTACGCTCATGTGTCATAGGGCCCTCATCAGGAAATTTTATGCCTCACCACTTTCAAATGTCACCAGCCGCCACTGGTTAAAGGTGCTACCTTAAGTGTGCGGCACAATCAGTGCTGTAGACCCACTAGTAGCATTTAATTTATAGACCATGGGCGCATGTAGTGCACTTTACTAGGGACTTATAAATAAATTAACTATGCCAATTGGGTATAAGTCAATTCTACCATGTTTTAAGGAGAGAGCACAAGAACTTTAACACTGGTTAGCAGTGGTAAAGTGCACAGAGTAGTAAGGCCAACAAAAACAAATTCAGCAAAAGGCGGAGGAGGAAGGCAAAATGTTTGGGAGTGAACCTGCAAAGAGGGCCATTTCCAACAGTGTAGCTCTTAGGAAGTTTCATGATAGTTTGCAAAGGCTTTTTCAGCATCTAAAGACATTGCCATCCCTGGAGTCATTAAGGTCTTAGCCCTTTTGAAAACACGTCATAAAAGTCTGGTGTTATCTGATGCGAGGCTGCCTCTGATGCGAGCCTACTTTTGACAAAGCCAGTTTGCGATTTATGGATTAACTTTGGTAGAATCTTTTCTAGTCTTGTTGCAAGGATTTTGGCATAAATTGTACAGCCCACATCGAATAGAAATATAGATCAGTAATGTTTTGTTTCAAGAGGGTATTTTTCTGCTTTATGGACAACTCCTGCAGTTGCTACAGAGGGTGCATCTTTTATCTTCCCAGTTTCTTCGCCATTAGTGTACAGATTACTCATGTGTGTTAGCAGTGAATTTTGAAAAACTGGAGGGGAGGCCATATGGGCCAGGTAATTTACCCACTTACAGTGATTTTATCGCTTAGCTTACTTCTGAAAGATCTATATTTTCATTGAGCTCGTTTCGTCTAGTTTTCGAGGGTGGGTATATTTATTTCTTCCAAATATTACTGACATTTTTCCAAAGGAGAGATGGATTTAGGGTTGTATAGTTTTAATCTGAAGTCCTGAAAATATTTCACCATATCTTGTAGGTTTCTATATATCTTGGCTGATATGTCCTAAATTGCCGTAGTGGTCTCAGAGTTGCCCGAATATTTTAGATAATTTGCTAGTGATCTGCCTGCTTTATTCTGTTCTATATGTTTTTTCTCTTTAATTTTTGCCACCTACCTCTGAACTTAGGTACTTACAATTTTATTATATTCATACTTTTTATCTTTTAGCTTACATATTAAAGTTGTATCTCTTGATGAGAAGTTATGCTCTTAGCTGTTTAATCTGTTTTTCTAGTTCTAATATTAATCATTTCACCTCCAATTGTAGCTTTCATACCATTCCAAATAACTTCCAGGGGACAATCATCTGCACTATTTTCATTGAAGACGTTTTAAATTGCAGTTTTATTAGTTCATCTAATGATCCATCAGATAGTAAATGCTCGGGCATTCTCGAGCACATCTCCATGTACATGTTTGTTTATGGTAATGTCTACAGAGATGCAGGCATGGTCTGAAATTACAATTGGTTCAATTATGGGATTACATGCTTTGGGATTAAGGCACGGTTAGTTAAAGTAGTTGATTCTCGATAGAGAGTTGCGAAAGCGCAAATAGATTGTAACTCACTATCGTTTGGGTGAAATGGAGCCCATAAATCATTTAGTTGGTGTTGTTTACAGTAGGATTTCATTTAGGCATGGGTTTTGTTTGGTTTATATTTACATTACGATATCCTATGTAAAGCAATATCCCTGGGTAGATTGAAGTCCTTTCCGACAACGATATTAGCATCATTCGGGAGTTCATAGATGTGTTTGTTTAGAGGGATCCAAAATTGGGGATCTTCGTGTTTCTGGGGATATATATATTCATCATATAGTAGATACTGTCAGAACATTAAGTTTTTACCAGCAGCAATCAAACCTTCCACATCAAGGTAGGAATCTATGATTTTTAGGCCGGCCTTTTTGTCAATATTAGTGTCGGTACCCCATGTTGTTTCTTTTTTGCTGGGAACATGTTGGACCCCAGGTTTCTGCATTGCTTTGGTTTCATTATTTCCTATTTTGGTCTCCCACAATAAGTTTGTGACACTTTTAAGCTTTTGGCAGTATTCCAAGATTTTTTTCCTCTAAATTAGATGGCTAAGAGCTTCAACGTTCTGAGATAGAATTTTTATTGTCCCTTTATACATGTTTATGTTGTGGGTGTTAGGATAAGAATGTGTTCAGTGTATTAATTAATTGTCACTTCACTTGGTTTCATGTGTTCTGGGGATATTATATTGAGTGTTTGTTTCTGTAGATATGTCTGGGATTTGAATGCATATTTATGTGTTGATAAAGTTAGTTGAGGTGACTTGTCGGCGATAGCATATAATAAAGGAGAGCGAAGGAAGAGACAAAATAATAGAGAGAACCCCAACCCACCCAGACACCATGAAAAATCGTGACGCAGGGGAGTTTCAAGTGGCCAGTAGCCAATCTGTACAAGGCATACACCAAGAGCGGTATAGCTGTTAGGTAAACTTGTATTTTTAACAGTGGATTTACTATTATTAAGCTGTCCGAAAATTAAGATGTATTTAACATAAAACTGTGGCACTTATTGTTACATATACTACATAACATCAAATAACAATGCATGTTGAGATCAATAATTGAGAGCACAGCTGAGAACAATGATGTTGAGATCACAGTGGACAAACCAGTAAGTATCAATACCCATATCAACATTATATTTCTGTGAGCACCTCTGGAAGGTAAATGGTCACAATAATAAACATTAAGAAGTGAACATGAGAGTTTATGGTATTAAGAGTAAATTGTTAAACCACTGTCAAATGATTAATTAGTTAAGAGGAGGATGTGGTGGCTGAACCATTTTAATGAGTCAGATTACCTGGGTAAGCTGGTTATTTGGATAGTTGGCAAAAAATGTCAAAACGATATTGGCTGGTTTGGTCAGTACTGTGAATACATTATGGAGAATATAATATGGAATAGGGTGAGTTAGTTTGTGTGTCCCACAAGTAGGGTAATTAGCGCAGTTAGAAGTGAATATTAGTATGTGTTAGTGTCTATTGTATTGATGGGGTATCAGTAAAGTATGAGGTTAGCATGCTACAGTTAAGGAGCATAAAATATGGTATATTGGTAATCAGCCTTATTAAGCAACCTCCAATACCAGTATCCAACAAAAAACGTTGCGGCTGCTGCTTACCATTAAGGCGATTTCTTACCGCCCCAAGTACACTTTGGTGTAAAGAGCAGAACTGCCTCAGGATACTAGATCTTTCTGATTCATATGCATGCTATGCAGGAGGACCCTTCATGAGAAACAGTGAACTATTGGCAACGTAAGTGCAAAGCCTATAATGGTCCGTTCTAGTTTGCAATAGGTCACTGATGAAAGATCCCAAATCTACTAGGTTATCAAAATAGGAAGTTTTTTTCATTCTGGAAGAGCCGAAGAAAGAGAAGGTGATGATGAATGACTTCAGTCTATGTCTAAGGGATAGGAAACACTTTCTGAGTTTGAAGCTTTTTTTGGCATATGCCAATTTTGTGGCTGTTCCAGGCAAAGTTTTTAATTTTCCTCATATTATAAAGTATAATTTCTGAGTGTGCATACCGCAGTGGTCTAAAGGTCTAAAAATTATTGGTCTTGGTGACTTCGAGTTGGATGCCATCCAAGTTGGAATTATGGAAGCCCTTTCGATCTCAAAGTCTTTAAAAAAAGACAACCCAAGAGTCTGTGGAAGACATACCACCTCCAGAAACGCAGCACAAGATTTAGGCTGACATTGCGTCAGATCATAAAGAAAGTTCAGCTTTTGAAGTATGAATTCCATATTGGCATTAGAATCAGTTTTTGCTTCAATCAGGAAATCTAGGTTTGGAGGTTCTGCTTTTGTTCTATCTTTGCATGTTTTTTGCACTTTGTTATCCTTCATTTCTTTCCGTTTGTGTCATTTCTCAGATTGTGTGAATTTAAATGATGATAGGTTTCATGGAGTTATGGGCCGTGGTCTCACAAATCTAATATGGAGCTTTGCCCAGGTTGCACAGTCAAACCAGATTTGACCAGATGTTATGTTATATTGATTTGTATAGAGCACTAATCACCTGAGAGGGTATCAAGGCACTTGAAAAAAGATCACACCAGATCAGAAGCAAGACAACTGCATTTTGGAATAGATAAAAAAGTAATCGTAGACCACTATATTATTATAACGGACCAACACTCTGGGCTAGCAAGAATCAACAAGAGTTGCAAAGTTGTGTGAGGAGCTCAGTGATTATGCAGCTCTGGTGTGTTACATACATTAGAGTTGTTATCTGGATATTATTGAGCTGTTTTTGGTTTGTGGTATCGGGCCACGCCGCTCCTTAGAACAGCAATTTGCGTTCTGAGATGAGATCTTGGCTTTCTGTCATTGACTTTCTCCGTGTGTTCTTACATAAAGTTCTTGAGATCCTTTTTGGCTCCTCTACTCTGTTGTATTCTAAAATAACGGCATTCACAGCTTGGCCACGAGCACTGTGATCAAATCAGATGGTGTTTTAGCATATCTCCTAGTAAGTACGTGCAACATATTCCTTATTACCACCAGCTGTGGCTGAGAGCCGGGTTCAGGCAGCCATCTTCTTCGGGAACAAGCCGTGCCCCCTCCTAAAACATTTAATAGAAAGACCAGGCAATACTTCTACAGGAAGGAAGAAGATCTGGAGCTAGCATGGCGTGGAGTGATTGGAACAAAGAGCAACATACATCTTTTGGGGCAGGAACACTGAGCATGTTAGAGCCACTCACAACCGAATGCTTTATTCAGGGCCTCGGATTGGGCTTTATGCCATCTGCCTGAGCCTGCAAGCTCGATCCTTTACAGTATATGCATGAAAGGATGCATGCACTCACACAGATGCAATAGAAGAACCCATGCCTGCAAGAACATCAGCCTTGTTACAGCAGGCAAAACTTAGAGCTACTAATAATACTTTCTAAAGCATCATGTGTGCAATTGAAATAAAGCGTGACCACCCTGACAGTGAACAGACAGGTGGGGGAAACAGTAGGTAGGATAGAGCATCCATATATCCAAAAATCCTAGGTAAAAAATTCATATATACACAATCGTTCCCTATTAGGACATCCGTTCAGTGTGCTAATGGAAGAAGAATCCAGAGAATAGCCTAGAGTCACTGCTTGTTCGTTGCTGTGATAAAGAGGTTAAGAGTTACAGAGGGAAATTTATTGGTTACATAACTGACAGTTGTACAGCTCTTATAAGTTTCAACTGGGCAGTGGAAGAATTGTGACGGCCCACTGTAAAAAATCTGAACAAATATGTATGATGCCAATATAAGAACAACAATAACACCAAATATTTGTGTCTTTTGATAAAGATTGTCAGTGCCCTTGCTTTGAAGATTTAGCCAACTACACGTGAGGCCTTTTGCTGACGTTCCATATATTCAAGCTTTCTGACAGCACAAGCACCCACATCTTTATTGCCCTTCTATGAGATAAATGCCCATAATATGCACTGCCTAACTGCCCAGCTGCCCAGCTGCCTGATGCTGCCATTTCAGCGTTTATTTGCATGTCTCTGATGCCCTGGGGTCTGAACATTTATCCTTACAAACGGAGTATTCTCGAGGTGCAAGTGGGCAGAGTAAAAGTCATGGCAGTGCAAATTCTACTCTCAATGTCACCCTTTGTCTCAAATATTTTAGATAAGAGGTTTAAATTACAAATTACTCAATTAGTATCTGGATTCACATAGTATCATATATATTAAGCTAGGGACGGACCACTTCAAAGTATTTCACTGTAAAGTACATCTGTGGACGAAACAAGTGGGAAAGAGAATTTAAACCGCAGTGATTGAGGATAAAGTCTGCTCTCTGTAGATTTGAATTTGCTAGAAGGAGTTATGGAATATGCTAAAGCTGTCTGTAGCCAGATCTAACAAGCATTTGCAATGCAATAGGTCTCGCATTAGTTAAATTTTTAGGTAGTGGAGTTGCAAATAGCTTGTGTTTTTTTATGCAAGAATTCACAAGTAATCAGTGGCGAGGATCCAGAGACAAAATAAGAAAAATAAGCATAGCAGATACATGCCAGATAAAGTAAACTGCAGCATTTTATGGGTTCTTAAAAGGGAAGGGGCAGGGAAGGAGAGAGTGGAAGGGAAAGAGAGGAAGAGTGAAGCAGGCGGGTGGGGAGACAGTGAAGGGGCAGATAAACTGGAAAGAGAGATAACAAGGAGTGCTAAGAACTGTAGAAAGGCACATTGAAGTTAAGTATGCTACAGCGTTTTTTTAAAACAGCATGGATGCTGCACAACCCGTGAGCGTTAAGGTGCAGGCAGATGGGACGATGATGCAATTCTGTGATGTTAAAAAGCACACTGACAGCATATGGTTGTAGATGGGGTCGTATTACAGTGGGGGAGTTCGGGGAAGATGGATTTTTAGCTACGGTAGGCGGTAGAGCACGGCGGCGCCAGAGGCTTAGTCCAGGATAGACCTGGGCGGGTGAGCAGCAGCGCTTATTAAGAACAGTGTTAACCCCTGAGACTACTGCGCCAATGTGGGTTTTAATGAACAATACCTGTTCTACTGGGCCAAAGCCGCAGTAAGTGGTGTCATTCTTGTACTTGGGGTACGGGAGGGGGTCTTGGATGGTCAGCATAGCTGGATCCGAAAACTTCTCCAAGTCCCTATTCCGGGTGACCAGTGCTCAGACCTGTCTCTCTTGCACTCGGAGTTGACTCGAGCCCGGGGTGGTTGCTAGGAAACTGTACATGTATAAAAACTAGTTCTAGAGAGGACAGTAAATGAGAACAAGGCAAGTCATAAGCCCTGCACTCATCAATTCTGACCTGCTTGCCTGCACATTGCCAGCTCGGTGCACGTTTACTCCACTGGGTGGGACACCACTCCTGCCCCACCTCAGGGAGCGACACACCTGATGTTACTACTGCAGGATCCCCCACGGACACCAGCCCGCCTGGGCTTAGCTGCTTTTGTTGGTGCTGCGGACGTCTTGTCCCGTATGGGAGGCCTCCTCGCAGCCCCTTACAGCATTTGCAACGCGACCTCTGTCTCCCCCTCAGAAGGAGCCTCGAGAGCGGCAGTCATCTTCATTGATGCGCTTGGATTTATAAACAAGTGGTGCGCGCGCCACAGCCACACACGTGGTTTCAATTATCGTGCCCGTGTCTGGGCACGATAATTGAAACCACGCGGCCTATTGGTGTCTATTACGCGCACCAAGCACGTAATAGACACCAATAGGCCATGGGCGGAGCAATGCGCCCGCCTCTGGCCAATTGTGTGCAGTCTTATATATAAAGATGCACGCAAAGGCCAATCACGTAGCACAAAAGGAATCGCACACGCACGAGCGTGTGCGATTCCTAGGTCAGCCTCAATACCCCGTTTTTCACCCACTAAATGTCTTGCGCTGCGCGAGCACAGCTGCGCAGTTCACCGCTAGGCGCGAGACCTAAAAAGGGCAGATCCCCAAGGATCACTGCATTTGAAAAATCTGATTGGCTTACCCAGTTTCCAAAAATATGCAAATTGTGCTGGCCATATGGGACATAGAGAAAGTCCCCAGTAGGCTGGGCAGTGAGGGTGAGGGTGTTTCTTTCATGTCTGGCTGGAATTAATGCTCCTGACTACTATGGCACTCTAGCAAAAAATATGAAAAGCTGCACTTTAAAATGAACTATTTCACCACATTTAAGAACAAATTTTAAACAAGACAATGGGTTTGATATCGGTGACATCGGTTTGATATCGGTGTAGTGTATGCAAAGTCATAGAAAGACAACAAATATGCACATACTGCCATAGATGACTCTTACATGCAAACATGCGGGCAGACCAACACACCTACAGCCACCCACATACATAACCAGCAAACACCTACAAATGTTCATATACATAGAGCACCTAACAAGAAGTGACCTATGCACACAGAGAGATGTGTTATGTGATGTTGGTTGTATATCTAGTGCCTTACGCTGCCCTGAGGCCATCTCAAAGTTCTAGGTGTGCAAGGAGAGTAATAAGGATGGAACATTAGAGGAAGGAGCCTCAACAGCTGATCTTAAACATCTGAAGCAGAACAACAACATGGGCTGAACTGTACAGTCTCTATCCCCCAAAACATGTATACTTGAGCAGTACCCACACGCAGCCAAGAACAAACTAACGTCCCAATTTAGCGACTTGGAAGTCAAGCTGGCTAAAAGACGCATTAGGATTCATTAGGATGCACTGGAAAGCCTCTAAAAGGCCCAAAGGGGAACGATGGAGGTCCGATCTTTTCTGATGGCTGAATGGGAAGGTGGTGCCCTACTTAGAGAGGACTACAAAGGAAGGAGAACATTAGACTTTGCTAGGGCCTGGGAGGCGTTACCGGACACACTGATAAGTGGGGTAGCAGGCGACAAGACAACCTCCTCCAGGTAAATGTCCTGGTGCCCACCAGACCAATGAACAAAACCTGCAAAACTCAAAATCCACTATACCCCTACACCATAAGCCACACTCCCCAACCCGAGGAGAGTTAGCTGTGGCTTGATCCGTTCAACGTGGACTAATCACGTACCAGCATAGACAGCACCTTACTACATATTATCCTTCAGAGTTGTTACTCTAATGTGGGATTAGACACCAGGATGTCTTTGGCAACAGCAGGCACATGGAACAACTCCTGGTGGCCATTAGACATAGGGCTCACACCCACTCCCTCCAACCATGCCAGAAAACTCTGAATCATCATTGACAACAAGCTATCCAGGAAAACACAGATCAATGCCATCTCCCCCACCTGCTTCCTCACTATGCGCATGCTACGTATGATCTTCAAGTGGCTACCCTTAAACATGACACACCAGGTGATGTAGGAGCGATTTTAAAGACACAAAATAAATATAAAATCTCAAACTCCAATACAAACATTTCAGGTAAGGGATAGTTTTAAATCTATGTAAGTGGTGAACTAGCCTAGGCCTAATACATGGATGTGCTGAAAAAGATAACTGTGGGTTCTGCAGAAATACACAGATCATAGTGCAAATTTGTTTAAGGAAATACACATACAAAGTTGTATGGTCAATTTAGCTGCTCGGAAACACATAAATAGACTACATTTCTTTGCAGACTCAAACTTGACAGGACATAAACAATTAGTATAGATGTCACAGAAAAGGTTACCACATCTCTAGCTGTTAAACACAAGAGGCCGACAGTAGAAATTGTTTTTGCATTGTCATTGAGCATTAAGTACAGGGTGTAAACAACTGTGGATTCTTCTTTAGCGCAAGCCTGTTGAGAATATGTCAAAGTCAGATAAGCTGGGCTGGGCCCATTGACGTCAAACAAGAGATAATCACTCGCTATGCAGAAAAACAAAAATGTATTTCTATGTTATCCCACCCTTAGTCTGAGAACTAAAAGAAAAACCCACAAGAGGGGGGCTTCTGATAAACATGGACATGTACACAATTCTTGGAAATATTTACTTGTGTTGGCAATATCTTATCTGGCCAGCTTGCTATTTGTGTCATGTAGGAATTTGTAAGCTGTGGTTTTTTTGTGGCTTTCACAGTATATATACCACTGCATGTAATCCAGAAGTTTGAACTTCAGACTTTGGTCTCTTTTTGGGACTGGATAATTTTCCGAATTGATTGATTAAAACCATATTATTGTTTAAAACTGTTCTATCTTACTTTATTAATAGATGTTCCCTCCAAGTGACACAAGCCCTCCTCACCAGCCGAAAAGACTATGGAAATGCCCTCTATGTAGGAATCACTGCACACCTTCTACAGGTACTTCAGACCATACACAAGCCACAGCCAGACCTCGTCCTTCCCCGATGAACCCACATCACACCCCACCTCAGGAAACTCCACTGGCTCCCTGTACAGAAGAGATGCCAATTCAAGCTGCTGACCCACGCACACAAGGCTCTACACAACAAGGACCCGCCTACATTAACCACCACCTGAACTTCCACCAGCCATTGAGAAGACTACGCTCAGCCTCCCTTTCACTTGCCCATACTCCTTGCATCTAGTGAAGCAGAAGTGGAGGATGCTCCTTCTCTCACATCACAGCAAAGACCTGTAACAGCATCCTCATGCACCTCTGGACCATCACCTAACTTCCGGAATTCCAAATGGCCCTCAAGACCTGGCTGTTCGAATAAGCCTCCGCGGCCTGCAATCGTCTGGATACCCTATTGGGTGATTAGCCTTGCTTTATAAATCCTGATTGATTAATGTTGCGGGGTGGGAGGGAGGGTAGGGAACAGGAGTTGTTGTGATCTGATATGTTACTCTGAAATTACTGGTAGGGGTTGCTTGTTGTACATGATTTGATACTTATACTGAGACACTCCAGTACCTTGACACTTCAGATAACTTCAAGGGAGCCTTCAGTCAGACACTAGATTTTTACAGATTACATTTTCCTGATCGAAACAGCTGCTGGCTGAGCTACCTCACCACATTTCACACTACTGTACTGGTTTGATGCACTTAATAAAGTATTTTTTTGAAAAAGAGGAACCTAGGCTGCATTTTAGACAGGGAGGGGCCAAGTTGGGTTAGGATGCATCAAACAAGGGGGGCGTGCAGTGTCAAAATTCAGGACCTCACAGAGCGGTACAGATAGTAGATTGTTAAAAAGAGGCCAGGACAAGCCACAAAGGGACAGTTATGCATGTCTACAAACAAAACCTTGCACACATTGACCACAAACCTACAATAAAGGACAGGGCCTCACATAAAGTCAAAAGCACATAAGCAGTCGTACCTACAGGGAGAAGGTGTCAAAGTGACAGAAAGCTGGTTTTGTGCCCACTTAAAATGTAGACGCTTTCCTGACACAATCTAAACTGGAATAGACGAAAGACTGCTGTCAATGCATCATCATTCCTTCGCCTCTTAATTAAATCACTATTACTTAGAGATGGAATACCAAAGTCTCAGTGCAGATTCAATCATGGCCCTTTTTAAAATCATCAAGCGTCACTAACAATGCATCTCTCCAAGTATGCCTGTCCATTCTTTGCCTCTTTGCTCTAATCATTATAATGCAGCCCTGTGTTTTAGTACCTTCATTTCTTTTAATATTAACATATGATATATGTAGGTTTACAAGTTTGGCCCATTTATATCAAACACTGTGTAGCCCGTCCTGAACATTCCTTTTATAAATAGCTGCCATAAAATGATGTAGATTCATTAAAGCACATGAAGAGCAAAACTATTGGATATACTTTAGAATACTCTAGGGGCCAGATGTATGACCAGTTTTTGCGTGCGCAAACGGGTTAGCGACCCATTTGCGCCCGCAAAAACCTACATGGCCATGTACAAACACTATCTTGTGAGTAAATTGCGACTCGCAAAATAGTGTTTTGCGACTCGCTATTAGGAAGGGGCGACCACTCTAGCCATGTAAATTGCGGTCGCAAAACACTCGCAATTTACCGCCCTCTTCAAGAGGGTGGTAATGGAGTCGCAAATGGGTAGGGGTCCCCAGGGGACCCCTTCCCCTTTGTGACTGGCTCTAAAAATATTTTTAAGGGCAGGCAGTGGTCCCAGGGACCACTACCTGCCCTTAAAAATGAAATGAAAACGTTTCATTTTAAAAAAATGTATCCCGTTTTCCTTTAAACCACTGCTTTATTGACAAGCAGTCCCAGACATGGAGGTCTGCTGAGCCCAGCAGGCCACCATCCCTGGGAGGGCCAGCCATATTCAATGGGGTCGCAAATTGCGAGTGGCTCATTAATATTCATGAGCCTCGCATTTTGCGACCCCATTGGGAATCGCAATGAGTCTTTCTGACACTGTTGTACATTCCAACTGAGTGCAAATTGCGAGTCACAATTTGGAATGATCATACATCTGGCCCTAGTTTGTTAAATGACACCCCAGGACAAATATCATAATACCCCACAGCGAAAAATACAACAAATTAAAAAATGTAAGTTCTTTAATATGCTAAACATAAACTTGGTGCTTTAAGTATAGTATGTGCATGTCCCTGCTTTCACATGAAATAAATGTTTATCACATTTGCAAATTGTAAGAAACTGAATTATTATTTGGAGTCACTAACCTGTTCGGTCCAGTCAAAGATGTTGGTAATTTAAAAAGAAGTTCAACCTCTGGTAGCTAGGGCATACAGCAGACAGGCTTAACTTAAAGAAATTTTGTAAAGCATTTAATAGTATCAAAAAACTGTTACAAAGTCAAAAACACATCACAATAAATATCCCACTCCAAGAAAAATTAAGTATCAATGATAGTCTATGGTAAAAGTTGACCGGGACTTAGGCACAATTTCAGACAGCCCACGATGGAGTACAGGTCGGATACACCTGGTAGGTTAATCCCAGTCAGAGATTTTACCTTGGGACTTAGTCTCTGAAATGGAAGTCATAATCCTCCAGCGTGGCAGGGTGGCAGGCTGTATCTAAGGAAGACCTCTTGTAGTGGGAAAGCTGTTAGACAAGATTCCACCAGTGCTTAATTTGTAAGATAAAAAAGTGTCAGGGTCCAAACTTTTTCGCAGAAGCAGCAGTTGCATAAGGTCTGAGTGCCAAATATCAAGAATGCATAGTCTTGATTTCACCTCATGCATCTTGAATCCATCACCAGACACTCCCTAAATCTGTATCTTACTCCTGCAAGTTATTTTACGTCTCTGCTTTCTCACTTTGTCATTGTACTTCTGTATATCTCTTCCTCCTTTCCCAGACCCTTGTTCTGGATCAAAGTCTTATGAGAAAAACGAAGTGCCAGTGCCTAAAAATGAGTGCCGGTGGGCTCCACCTGCAATTAAGCAGTGGGTCCCGCTGAATCCAGTGATAAGAGTGGGGAAAGCTGCGAGCGGGAAAATTCTAATTTTGCGCCCCTGTAAGTCCTCTCCTTGGCCAGATATTTTTCATGCTCTTGCCCGGTCAAGATATCTATTTTAGGACTTGGTCTCTTTCACAGCTCACAATCCTGCAGTAGACAAGGTTGCAGGCTATATCAGAGGTTGAGTTCCACAAGGCCAGATATCTTCTTGGTGATGACCAAATTAACTAGATTTGCTGCTGCAGAAAAGCTCCAAGTGGAAGAAACTTGTTTCTTCAGTCCAGCAAAACCTGGCCTTGGTCAAATTGGCTTCGGTGATTACTCCCGGTCCACTGGAAATCTGAAAGTCCAAAATGTTCCAAGACCAAACCTTTCAGATGTTAGGAGAAGTTCAGTTAGACACAGCTAAGAGTTTCAAGACTTCAGGGACAGCCCTTGCGGGGAAAAACCCACTTCAACAGAGGCTATTAGCAGGGTCTAGTCAAAGTCTAGTTGTAACTGCTGAGGTGGAAACTTCAGAAGAAGGCCTCGTGCAGCATGTTATCTCCCTGTAGTCACAAAGTAGGTCAGCCAACTGACCCTTGGAGTCCACTTCTTTGTCCTGGTACAAGTGAGAGCAAGTCCTGCCCTTCAGGTAGCTTCACAGGTCTCAAACAGCAGGTCCTGCTGTTATTCTACAGGTTCAGAAAGTGTTCTGAAAAATGTTGCTTTGGGGTGCCAAATTTATGGCTTTCACCAGCTAGTGGGTAGAGGCGACTCCTGGCTCCTCCGTAACCAATGAGGTAAATTTCCCAAGGACAGCACTACCCACATTTGCAGTAGCTCCTGTTAGCCCCACTACAAGCAATCTCAGAACATATCTTACTCTCAAAATCCAAAATGGGGAAACTCTTTTCCCATTGAGCAGAACCTGTGTGCCCACCCAGGGGTTTAAGGTTAATGAGCAGTCCCCTCCGCTGTGTTAATTCAAAACCGGTTCTCAGGATAGCTCTCCTCCAATTGGGTTTGATGCCAGCCTGACTGGGGGTACAAGTGCTAGACCCCTCTATGCCTCGCTTTCCATTTTCTTTTGACAGGGCTGGCCCCTTTGATGTTAACAAATTTCCAGGTTCAATCATAACTGGTCTTTATGCCAGGGCCCTCCCAACCAAGCCATTGTCTCTTCACTGGGAGCAGTTTCCACACCTCATTGAGGCCAAGCCTTGGCTTGACAGCTGCCGGGGAACTAATTCAAATTAGGCTCCAGAAGCTTGAGGCAGAGAAAAGATAACTTAGTAAAAGTTAATTTTCCGAAATATTTATTAAAAATCTTTCTTCACTATTGCACTGAACTTTTAATAGATAGGAAAAAAGTGGTTGAATTATTTTTCTAGCTGGTCCCAAACCTGCGATAACAGAAGTAATATTTGAATGTGTACTTTGTAGGTCAGCTAGTGCCTTCAACAGTGAAAATAGCTTTTGAGGTCTTGTCATTATTGCAGGGACATTGTAACATTACATTTCTACATGTCCCATTTTAAATACTATGTACTCTACCTTATGGATAGTAAAGCCTATATATGTGTGGCTTACTAGTCAAAAGTGTTATTTTGAGAAGTCAGGCTGTAGGTTTAAAATGCATCAGTCAGGGTATTGTGGTAGTCCTGAGGCCATGTTTTCCTTTGTCACACTAGTTGATGGCACAATAAGTGCTTCAATCCACTGGTGATATTTAACTTTCTATGCCATGGGTGCAGTTTCTACACCATACTCTGGCCTTATGGAAGAGTTATATATGCAAATTAGGAATTAGCCCATTTCTAGATGTTTTAGGATTCAGAGCACATACACTGGGCACTGGACAACAGTGCCCAAGTTTGCTAAGCCTAAAAACCAATAAAAGTCAGAGAAAAACAGGGGTGACAACACAAAAAATTGTGTTTTCTCACAGAACTGCTAACAAATTCTTTTTCATTATTTTACCATGACCAGATATCTATATTTGTTCATTTTATTTGCTGATGATTGCTTACACACAATTGATCACTAACAACATGACAAGAGCTATGATTTGAAAACATGCTACCATAACGCAGTCATTTCTCGTCATGGATATCAAGAGGTGCAGGAACAAAGGTGTTCTTTCAACAACATCACCTTTTTTTTATCAGCACTAATGTGCCATAACTGAAAAAAAGCAGATGATGAATTAGCATGTAACATTTATGCACCACATTCCTAGGACAGGACTCATGAATCCAACCAATCTTAGATCAACTGTACAGACTTGCCCCCAGTCCTTGTCTTTTGTATAATGTATGCAATATTTGCAATGAATGGTATAAGTGCTACAACTATCTCACGCCAGCGGTTTGGAACACAATTCCCTTCACTCGCATTAAAACCATACTGGAATGTGACAGGCTCTCTCTGTTCAATATTTAAATATTTTCCAGTAGCCATGTATGTACTTTTATCATAAATAAGTGCTGGCCGATTGTCAACTCCATTTGAGCTCCTTTTACTGTCATTATAGAAGTTCACAATTAGCTATGGGTCCACTTCTTAAAACTTTGGAAGATATTCGTGCATCCTCAATACATTTTGTTTCATACAAAAAGACATCAAGACACAGTTACTCTTTTGGCATCTCCTATTGGCAAACGGATATGCAGTTCCTTGTCAATGAGCTGTGTCCTCTTTAGGAGGCATTTTACCTCTCTATCGACTTTTTCTTCTTTCCTTCTCTTTTTTAAATCTAACCATCAGAATATAAAAATAAAACAGAATTGGCTGAAAAGGGAGTGGCCGGTGATGTGACGTCGGTAGTGGAAGCCATGGGCGAGGATGGTCGGCACGCAGTGAAGGAGAGGACGACGCAAACCTGGAACGGTGCGCTGGGTCACGTGGAAATCAGATTTCAGCAGGATTGAGGGCTGGGCTTGTAGACACAGTGCTTAAATCCTCTTTTTGTTCCACTTGGAAGGAGGGAGCTGAAGGAGATCGTGTCTGCCTATGCGAGTAACTTCAAGCCCGTTTTTATATATCCTGACTGTTTTTACCTCCTACTTACTGCTGCTGTATTTAAGCCCACCACAGGCATGGTTGTGGCATGAGGCCTAAGGCTGGGACATGCTAGCGCTTTGGGGGCCTTGTCTTTCTCATTTGTGAGCAGCAACCGTAATGTTAGGAGGTGCCAAGATAAGGCTGTTCAGCGTTTGTCTTGCTGTATGTCCAGAGCTCCTTTTTGCTGAGGACTTGACGGAGGCACTCAGAAGTGTTTCAGGGATTTGGAGGAGTGGGGGAGGGGTCTGTCTTGCACACCATAGTCTATAGGTTGATGCAAGTACGTCTCTGCCTCTCATGGAGTTGGAAGGGGGTACTGTATATGGATGTGTGGAGCCTATCCTGAATGTGGCTTGTTGATTTCAGCATTAAGCAATTTTTCCATCTGGAGATATGCTGGAAGGAGAAAGAAAGAGGGGTATACTGAAAGTCGGACAAGTTGGTGTCACTAAACTGATGGATTGTCGTCTATTTGACCCCTCTAGACTTTTTAGTTGCAAGGTTTTTGTCCCTCCCTCCCGCTAAATGAAGCCCTACAGCCTCAGCAGTTTCCCCCTGCAAATGTAAGCTACCATCTGATACTCGACCCTAGAAATGGGTGGCTGGGCTGTCAGGTTGGCTGAAGGTTAATCAAACTGTAGCCTTCAAACTCCTGGGTTCTAAGAAAAAACTTTCAAAAAGCTTACTATTGCAGAGTACAGAGTGAAACAGCTTAGATAATTTGCTGTCAAGGAGTGACCCTGCTATACAGATGAGTGACAAGACCTCCTCTCAGGGCGAACTTGATTTAATCCTCGCTCTCTAACAATAATAATTTGTGAGCACAAGGGATTTCACATGAGACTCTGCAAAAAAGACAGGAGGGGGAGTGATAGGTAATAATCAATATTTTTTTCTATTAGAGATGGCTAAATGTATGGGCCAATCAGGACCAGGAGCAGGATCATCACAAACTCCCCCTCTATAATGGAACCAGATTCACAAAGTACACTGCTGCCCCTCCTGAGCTGAAGAGTAAAGACCTCTCACCTGAGTAGCTGGCTCGTCATCTATTAGAGACTATACTATCAGAGAATTGAAATCTTCTCAGAATCAGGCCCTGGAGCGACTTGAGAACCGCCTGTGCAGAATTTATCATTAATTAGCATCTATAACCAAAAGACAAGATGAATTAGAGCAAAGAGTTTCTGATTTGAAGAACCAGAAAGGCGGTTTGTAAAAAAGTGCACGTTTGGAAAATGAAATAAATGCCTTAAAGGGCAAGCAAGAAGAACTCGAAAATCACTCTCACCGCTCTTATTTGACATTTATTGGAATACTGGCGAACAAATGTGGGAAGATTCCACTTATAGTAAGACTCATACAGAAATATATTCTGCCCATTTTTACAGCTGACTTTACAATCATGGGGCTGTTCCTGGTCAAATGCATGCCACACACTCTAAATATCCAAGTACAGTGCTGGTTAAATTTTCTGATTATCATATTAAGGAGAAAATACTCTAATCTATACAGTAGAGTTCCTTTTACTCGTCAGAAGAGTTAAATATTCAGGTCTTTTCAGACATGAATGTAGCCTCAGCTAGGAGAAGGAGAGATTTCTGAGAAATTTTAGATTCATTTACAGCCATTGGAGCTCAGGCTTTATTGTTACAGCAATCTAAGTTGAGGGTACTTCATAGAGGCCACTTTCAGGTCTCTTCCCCAGTCGAGTTGGCATAGAACTGTCTAACAACTTTGCAAAATGGTTCAGCCAGATAAATGCTGAGTTGTAGGGTTCACAACAAATGTTGGTTTCAATTTGTTTTGATTGACTTTCTCTGTTTGTCATTTGAAGTGTTGATATGTGTCGATGTGTTGATCTACCATGTCCTTTTGGCAGATGCTTAGGTATAATTCCAAGGTACCTCACTACAATGGATGGGTCTCCTATTTCCTGGGCTTTAGGGCAGGCACTACCCCGTGGGAAGTAGCAGAAGATGGGGCACGCTTGAGCAGGGGGATGGGAAGGAACATTTGAGAGGTGGACAGGGGTGGCATATATAAAAATGTGGTAGTAGGTTCCAAATTGCTTTTTTTAGCAATATTTTACTGGTTACACAGGTTATGGGGACACTATGGGAGTATTTAGGGTTATTAAATGTAATATTAACAGGATGAACAGTGTGCATACATTTTGGGATTTTCGGTTTGTTGAGTTTTTGATTAGAAGTTATTCATGAACATTTCAGATAATAGAGTTATGATAGAAGCTTCAAGCCTGATTCATTCAGTCCAAAATGTTTTTTTGACAAATAGGTGTATGTCCGCTAATACCCATTGTTTGATACAAGCTATTGATTATTTTTCGCAGTATAGATCGCAAGCCACAATACTGATGTTTGATACGTAAAAAGCTTTTGACTTAATACACTGGGAAGCACTTTTCTAAATTTCAGAAGCCTTTTTATTTCCTGAGCAACTTATATCCATGCTTAAGAAGCTATATGTCAATAATAATTAATTCAGTGGAAGCAGGGAGAATAAAGCTCAGACGAGGAGCCAGAAAGGGCTTTCCACATTTTAGTTTGCTCTTTCTGTTTAATGGTAGGGATAGCAATTTGTACAGGCCATAAACTCTCTCCCGGCTCCTGGCATATCAAAATTAAAGCTATATGCCGATGATTTGATTGCCTACTTAAGAGCAGAGAATTTTAATATTCAAAATTTGTTAGGGAAGATTAATTACGGGGAAATCGGAGGTTCTCCTATTTAATTACACTATAGATGTTCTCCCGCAGGATCTACTTCAGATGTATAATGCTCCCATTCTATTTAGATTTTTAGGTATGTATGTTACACCATTTTTAAGTTTAATTATGCTACTAATGTAGCTATTAAAATACAAATAAAAAATCCTTCAAGTGGATGCATTAATTCATAGCTTCATCTGAAACAACCACCATGCCCTTTTGAAGTTTCCTTACCTTCAACTAGATAAAGAATAGGGGGTCTTAGCTTTACCCAAAATGTGCGTATATTACCAGGTAGCACTTTAAGGGCCTCATGTACAAAGATTCCATGTAAGGAATCGTAAATTGCAACAACTAAACAAGTCACAATTGGCGATTCCTTAAATGGAATGTACATAAGGGACCTGTTAGAAGTGGTCACACTTTGCGCAATGACTTCTAACAAATCCACTGGTATTTTAAGAACTGACCTATGTATTAATAGGTTGGTTCTCAAAACACGGATTCGTAGTGGGTCGCAATTCGGCCTACCTCATTTATATGCATGAGGTAGGTCGTACATTGTGACCTAGTACAGTTGGCTGCATTAACGGGTATAGTGGCCTGTTGGGGTCCCCAGACCACCATGTCTATGATTGCTTCTAAATCAAGCAATCCATTTCATTAAAAAAATGCAGCCCGTATTCCTTAAAGGAAACTCGGATGTGTTAAAAAAAGAAAAATGACACCAACGTTTTTTATGAGCAGGCAGTGGCCTCATGGAAAAATGTTTCTGTGGACATTCAAAAAGGGGAAGGGGTCCCTTTGGGGACTTGCGAATGGCTTACCACCTCCTTTGAGGAGGTGGTAAAATATTAATGTTTTGTGACTGGATAACAGTCATAAAACATGAATACATTCCTAAAAGAATAGGTATTTGGAAGGGACACCCTTTATACGCCCTTTCCAAATACCAATTCAGAATCTACTCTCAAATCCAATTAGCGATTCAGTAACATATTACCAAATCACTAATTGGGTTTGGTAAATTTAAAAATGCCATTTTGCGGTCAAACACTGATTTTACAAATAGCATCCTTACCAACCATTAAATGGCATGATACATGAGGGCCTTAGATATGATAGCTCATTTAAATGATAGACTCTCTGCTCGACCAGTGGATAATTCAATATTGCATGCTATTTCTAATAAAATAGGAGCTCAATTGCCAGTTATCATTAAAATATTTATTTTGCCCCCCCAAAAAAAGATAAAGTAATTCAAAAATTATCCGGTCACAAACAAGAAATTTCTAAGAAATACTCTATTGCAGGCTCCTTGATTTCTTCCTATTGACAGATTGTAGAGTGATGGACGACATCTTTCAATGGTGGAACAACATCTAAGGAATAGTGTAGGTTTTTACAGTGTTGCAGATTTCAAATATAGTATGGAATGGCTAACCTGGGCTCAGTTGGGTATTTTAGATAAAAATATGGGTAAAAAGCTTTGGTTTAGCTTTTTAAAAATCAAGAATGTTTTACATTTGTATCCTGCATGTTTGGTGGAGACAGTTTGTAGTATTTAAAAAATGTTTGGATTAAAACAGAGGGGTGCTGGCAACTTGTATGGGGGGTATTGGCTGGACAGCATGTTCCCCTCCAGATCGACCATTTTGAAAGAGTAGAAAAGGAGACCAGATTTAAGGTTACACCTAAGGTATGGGAAGAATTGAGTTCATGCAGTTATAAATTATTTAGGGCTGTCAAATTTAAGAGAAAGGATTTTTCTTTATGTTGGCTTTTGTATTATACCCCTAATTTAATTAATACATTGTATCCAACAACTATAAATATATGCTTTAAATGCTATCTGGAAGGAAAGGGGGATTGGTTTCATATCATTGCCACACGTGACACGACCAGTTAACTGCCTACTTAGGCGTTGGACTTGGCCCTGTATGTAGGGTCACCCGCAAACGTTTTGCCTTAACCCCTCCTGTTTTCTGAACCCATTTTGTAGGTTTTTAGGACTTGTGCATTTTACCACTGCTGACCAGTGCTAAAGTGCGTGTACTCTACCATTTAACTGTGGTATGATTGGCGTACACCCAATAGGCACAAATCATTTACTTAAAAGTCTATAGAGTAAAGTGGTACTATGTGAACACAGGGCCTGTAAATTAAATGCTACTAGTGGACCTGTAGCACATATTGTGCCACCCACGTACATAGCCACTTAAATTATGGCTCAGACCTGCCATTACAGCGTGTGTGCAGTTTTAAACTGCCAATGCGACTTGGCAAAATTACATTTTCACAAGGTCTAAACCTTCCTTTTTAATAAATATAATCCACTCCTAAGTAGGCACTAAACAGACCATAGGGCAAGTGCATTGTTTTTAAAAAGTTGGACATGTACTTTAAAGTTTTACATGTCCTGGTATTAAAAAACTAATTTTTCACTACTGCAAAGCCTACCGCTTTCATAGGAACACATTGGGTTAACTTATTACATTTAATAAGTGATAATTTTTATTGGGAGCAGGTAGGAGTATCATGTTTAAACTCAAATAAAATGTAAGTTAAAACCCTCTTTAATGGTAGTCAGATTTCAAGTCACAATTCTGAAAATAACACTTTTAGAAAGTTGGCATTTTCTTATTTAACCATTTGGTGCCTGCAGCCTGTATCCGGGAGCACTGACTAGGTGTAGTTGGTAGTTGGCCTTTGTTTATATCTTCTAGACAGTGTCACAAAGGATGACTGGGTGTTGGCAGGATTGGCCGTCCTGACATGATAGGGGGGGCGGGGCTGTTACCTACCACACTTGTCCTTCAAAAGGGCTGCTCTTGCATTCACAAAGAACTTCACAATAGCCTTTTGTCACTCCAGGTATCCTGGGACAAGGGCAGGGAGGAAGGAAATCACAGATCTGTGGGGGGAAAACAACAAAACTCAGTGACTCTAAGGGTCAGCTGGCTGATGTCCTGTTCTGAGCTACAGGGACACAACAAGCACTGCTGACCTTTGCTGGAGTGAGTTCCTGACCCCCAAGAAGTACCTTCCCAGGTCCTGGACCCTTGACTGACATCAGAGAGAACTCCTCCTGGCCTAACTGAAGGTTCCATTAAATCAGGTGTTGACTCTGATGCCGAGAGACACGAATCCCAGCAAAGCCTCGCCGCACAGCAGAAAGTTTCATCAGAACTGATGCTGAGCGATGCAAAGCCCTGACAAGCCTAGGCACACAGCCTCATCGGAACAGCCGTCGCAAAGCCTTGCAAAGCAGCACCGCGCAGACCACGCACCAAGGACATAAGGTAATATCCTCAGCAGGACAAACTGTGTCCTGTGCTCGGCCTGTGTTCCATCTTGATCAGCCCGAACGTGCGACTTTGTCCTGGTTCAGTGTGACCATATACTCTTAGTTGGTCCTTTGTGCCTTTTTGTGCTACTTTATCTACATTTTTAAAAATACAATATCTCCAGTTCTGATAAGATTTTGGTAGTGTTGGTCTTGAATTATTTATTAAATCACAATCAATTTTTCTAAACTTGTTTGGTATTTTTATTGTGTTGTATTTTCACTTTGTTACTGTTGGGTGCTGCATAAATACTTTACACATTGCCTCTAAGTTAAGTCTAACTGCTTTTGTGCCAAGCTACCAGAGGGTTAAGCATAGGATAATTTATTGAACTTCATGGTTCACCCTGACCAGGACTACAGTTGCTGCTTTAGAAGGGTTAATACCGTCCTCAACCAATAACCAAATTTTTCAAACTAGGTTTATGTATGAATAAGTCATTTTTTCTGGAGACATTTACAAACTTATTTCATTTAATCACTACAGATGATCTCTGAAAATGTTCTTTCTCAGTAGCAGAGTGCCATTTTGTATTTATTGCAATGTCTGTAGCATGCTCGTTGATAATGCAATGTTGGAAATCCACAGAGATACCCCTTGTTCTTCACTGATAGCAAAAACTGAATTGAGTTAAATATTGTGAGTTTATCCATGGTAAAAGAATTAATCAGATAGCAAGATATGAAAGAATTTGATGTGTGATCTCCTTGATCCGATTTAGGGTTTATATTGGAGAAGTAATGAAGTACAATGTGTAATATTGTGAAGTGCAATAGGAGTGACTATTTTGTTTGCGACACTGGAAGCTAATTGATTTACTCTTTCATCTCCAATAGTGGTCATAAATGAATTAGGTTTATTTAAATAAGCATTTATATGTACCTATGCTATGTAATGTGTGTTTTCTTTTCCTTTTTTTGTAATTTAAGATCACTTTTTGTCTTTGTTGGAAAACGAGGCAGTATCTGTGAGGCCTGTACAAATAACATGTCACATTTGTCCTTCACTGGGAACCAAACACCCTAGTGCAGCGCCTGACTCTCAGAGGGTAGTGCTGCAGAGCAGTCTAAGGCTTACTCAAGGGAGGTGGTGTGGGCTAGTAATCGCCATTACAGGTGCGCAGAAATAACACTCAATAATTCATTGTCCAGTCTGTACTTTGCTTTATAAAAGTAAGAGTACATTTATTAAACACCCACTACTTAATGCTATGCAACAATTTACAAATATACATAAGCTGTTGGAATTACTTTGTGACATTGCATAACATTTCCACCCCTCCCAAAGGGGGTGGGGTCTAGTACCACCACTCCCATGTATGCACATCATCTTGCCCCCTAATGCAGTGGGTTGAACATAACCTGGAGCGAGGGCCCTGCGCACTGGCACCATCCCAGTGGCGACCCGCCCCATTATCTCAACAAGCATTAAAAATAGGTACACCTGCCCTGGTGACACATAACCCTGACTGAGCATCTCATATGGTCCATACAGTATGCACCTCTACATCTTCGGGGCTAACAGTCTGCGTTGTTCTTCACCTAACGCAGCGGCAAGAATACATGTTTGGGCATCACTTTAAATGAGGTACTTATCATAGAGGATAACAATTAGAATGCATTGCAATCACAGCCTCTAAAAGGCATCACAGGTAAAATCACAGGATTACGCAAATACAGTCAGACACCCTAGCAGGAATGTCCAGCAACATAACCCCACTTTGCTTATGACTCCACCTTAAACAGGTACTTTGCATTACACGTGTGACTTACAGTCCCTCTAAAAGAAACAACAGTGATAAATGCATTTGTGGTGCAATTACACCTCTTCACCTCCAGGGGATGCCCTTCTCCAGACATCCCCAGCACCGCCTTCCATACCTTGGTGCAGTCCCAAAAGCACCCCCAGCTGTAGAACAAAAGTTCCAGCCCTGGGATACTCTTAACTGCTGGCTGAGCCCTTGAGGGGTTATTCTTTTCAAGTCCCAAGAGACTTAGGGCGGGACTTCACCTCTTCGTGCTGGGGGAGACTGCGTTACTGCTGCAGCTCCCCCTGCACCTTGGCACACACCTCGTGGTGACCCCGTCCTCCTGGGGCCACTACACGCAGAAAACCAGGCGTTTTCCTGCAGGCCAGCTCGCTCCTGCAAAGCATTAAGGGGCGCTTCTTCCAGCCCCATGCATATTATAGCAGCGGCTCTCCCGCTGTGTCGGGGAGAGCTGCGCAGCCTGCTTCTGCGGCCTCCCGCCGCGTCCAGTTCAGCGTTGGGGGGCCAGGTCCCACCCGGACCCCCAGGGGATGGATCGCAGCTCGGGGAGCCACCCCCGGCTGCTCCTGCCGCGGTGAGTGGTTCCTTCAGCACGGGGAGCCCACCCCTGGCCGCTCTTCTTCTTGCGGGCCCGGTCCCACCCGGGCCCCCGCATTGCCCATTCGATGGAGGGAAGCCCGGGGTGCCCACCCCCTGCTGCCCTCCCCGGCTCCCCGCTCGGCCAGCACCCTTGCGTGCTGCCGCGAGAGCCGGCACCGCAGTTCTGGTCTGCCCGCTCCGGCGGGCAGATGCGAAGACTCCCGCCGGCCCTGGGGGGGGAGTGCGGCAGCACTTCCCCGGCCTCCTCCTTCTCTTCGGGGCCTGGAGATGGGGTCCCGGGCCCCCTTGCACTTCCGGTTCTGTCTTCGGGGCATATTCACGGGGAGCGCGATGGCGCTCCCCGGCTTTACTTCTGGGTGACGGGGCCCGGAGTTGGGATCCCAGGCCCCCTTGACTTACTTGTGGGGGGTGCGACAGCGCTCCCCGCACTCAGTTGTCGCCGGGGGGCCAGGGTGGGCTCCTGGCACCCCGGTTGGGCTCCTTCATGGGGAGCGCGACCGCGCTCCCCGACTTTCGTCTTCGCGGGGGCGCGACGGCACCCCCTGCCTCCAGCGGGGCCCGGAGTTGGGATCCCGGGCCCCTTTTCGCCATCTTCACGGGAAGCGCGACAGCGCTCCCCGTCTTAGCTTCTGTTGGGGGCAGCCCCCAGGACCTGACCCACCCCGGGGGCACATTCAAGACCGACGGCGGAGCCCCACGCGCTTCGTCGTCAGTCTTCTTGGAGGTCAAAGGTCACCTACCTTCTGGGGGGCATATCTCAGCCCCCAGGGTACCGATCTGCGCCATTTTCACCTCCTCTTGCTCCTGGTGGCGCTCCCCAGCCACTGGGAGCACTCTCTTTCGCCCTCTGGGTCTCACAGAGGGTGGATTCAGCAGGGAGCTGTCTTCACTGGCTCCCTGCGCCAGCCTCTCACCTGGCTCTTCTCCTGGGCCTCTCTTCTCCTTGCGCCGAGGCCCAGGCTTCTCTTCACTGGTCCTGGTCCCCCCTTGTGGTGCAAGTCAGGGTCCTGGGCCAGTCTGGAGGTTCTTCCTTCCAGCTGCCCATGATGCCAGGCTCCATCACCACTCGTCCTCCGCAGACCACACCCCAGAGAGAGCTCCTCTTCCTGTGCAAACTCTTTTAAAAGAATTGGGGAGGGGGCTGGCAGGAAGTCTCTGCTGGCCCTATCACACAGCGACACATCACTTCTCTGGCCCTGCTCCCTCCCTCCTGCCCAGGCCTCTGGGTTTGTTCAAAATGGCGTCGTCCAGGGGTCTCATGCCACATGGTCTCTGAGAGCCCCTTCCCCCCTCGCTGCGTTCTCTCCCGAGCAGCTTGGTGCCTGGCACCAGGTGACAGCTGCTGATGGATGAACCCGTAGCTCCACCCATCTTCTCTTCTTGGAGTGGAGGCCTTCGCCCTTGGAATGCTGGTCATGCAGGGCTGGGCCTCTGAGGCCACAGCTTGGGGAAGAAGGTCATTAATTCAGCCTGGCAGGCTCAGCCCCAGCCAGGCCCTGGTTATGAGCTGACTCAGAGAAATATGTCATTTCTGGATGACCCAAAAGCAGTACAAACATGAGATTGGACTCTGCAGAATACTTCTTCTCACATAGGTTACAGTGGACTTTGGGGCATGTCTGGAATTTGTAGGCCCTAGGAAAGTAAAACTAGCCCAGGTGCCCCCCATCCTCATAGGAGAATAATGGAATAAAAACAGTAAAGCACACTGACTTTCCCTCAAATGTTTCTTCCCTTTGTAGAAAGCCTATTCCATGTCACCACCCAATTCTGCATAAGTCCTGCCACACCATCAATCAATCAATCAGGGGTTTGTTAAAGCGCGACTACTCATCCGTAAGGGTCTCAAGGCGCTAGGGGAGGGGGGGGGGTGCAGGTTCCATCCATCAAGGAGGGGGTCTGTCGAAGAGCCAGGTTTTGAGGTTTCTTGCGAAGATGGGGAGCGATGTTGTCTGTCTGAGGTGGAGCGGAAGGGCGTTTCATGCTTTGGCCGCGAGGAAGGAGAAGGAGCGGCCTCCCGATCTGGTCTTTCTGGTGCAGGGGACCATGGCGTAGGAGAGCTGGGCTGATCGTAGGGTCCTTTGGGGTGCGTGGAATTTGAGTCGGCTGTTCAGGTATGCTGGCCCGGTGCCGTGGAGGGCCTTGTGTGCGTGGGTGAGCATCTTGAAGGTGATTCTCGCCTCGACAGGGAGCCCGTGGAGTGTGCGCAGGTCCTGGGAGATGTGGCAGTATTTTGGCAGGTTGAGGACCAGTCTTGCGGCAGCGTTCTGGATGTTCTGTAGCTTGCGGGTGAGGTTTTTGTTTATTCCGGCGTAGAGTGCGTTGCCGTAGTCGAGTCTGCTGGTGACCAGGGCGTGAGTGACGGTCTTTCGGTGTTCGAGGGGGATCCATTTGAAGGTCTTACGAAGGAGGCGGAGGGTGTGGAAGCAGGAAGACGAGACAGAGTTGATCTGGCGGCCCATTTTGAGCTCGGAGTCCAGGATGATTCCCAGGTTGCGTGCGTGGTCCGTGGGGGTTGGCGGGTTTCCGAGGGCGGGGGGCCACCAGGTGTCGCTCCAGGCATCGGGGTTTGGGCCCATGATGAGTACTTCTGTTTTGTTGGTGTTTAGTTGTAGGCAGCTGTTTTTCATCCATTTGGCGACGGCTTCCATGCCTTCTCGAAAGTTGCGTCTGGCGGTGTTGGGCTCGTTGGATAGGGAGAGGATGAGCTGGGTGTCGTCTGCGTATGCCACAATGTTGAGTCCGTAGGTTCTGACGATGGGGGCGAGTGGAGCCATGTAGACGTTGAAGAGCGTAGGGCTGAGGGAGGAGCCCTGGGGGACTCCGCAGGTGGTAGGTGTGGGGTCCGAGAGGAAAGGGGGGAGTCTGACCCGCTGCATCCTGCCGGAGAGGAAGGAGCGGATCCAGTCGAGGGCCTTGTCCTGGATTCCTGCGTCGTAGAGTCTGCGTATTAGGGTGCGGTGGGAGACTGTGTCGAACGCCGCTGATAGGTCGAGGAGGATGAGGGCTACTGTTTCTCCTTTGTCCAGTAGGGTGCGGATGTCGTCTGTTGCGGCGAGGAGGGCGGTTTCCGTACTGTGATTTTTTCTGAAGCCGGATTGGGAGGAGTCGAGGATGTTGTGTTCTTCAATGAATGTGGCGAGTTGGCTGTTGATGGCTTTCTCAATGACTTTCGCTGGGAACGGGAGCAGGGAGATGGGTCTGTAGTTTTTGAGGTCGGTGGGGTCTGCTGAGGGTTTCTTTAGGAGAGGGTTGACCTCGGCGTGTTTCCAGTCGTCGGGGAACGAGGCGGTCGCCAGTGAGCGGTTGATGGTGTGGCGGAGCATGGGTGCGATGGTGTCGGTGGCTCTGTTAAAGATGTGGTGGGGGCAGGGGTCCGTGGGGGCCCCTGAGTGGATTGACTTCATTGTCTTCAGTGTGTCTTCGGTGGTGAGGGCTGTCCAGTCGTTAATCGCTGGTTTCCGGGTGTCGGGGGTGGATGGTGAGGGTTCAGTGTGTTGGTTGTCTTCGTCAAAGTTGTCGTAGATGCTCTTGATTTTGTGGTGGAAAAAGGTGCTGAGTTTGTCGCAGAGGTCTTGTGAGGGAGGGATGTCGGTAGACTCGCTAGTGGGTTGGGCGAACTCCTTGATGATGCTGAAGAGTTCCTTGCTGTTGTGCGCGTGGGTGGAGATTCTGTCTTCAATCGCTTTTTCCTTGTTTCTCTGATGAGTTGATGGTGGGCGTTGGTGGCGGCTCTGAAGTTGTCGTGGGCTTCTGTGGATTTGGTGTTCCTCCAGGCCTTTTCGAGGCGGCGGCATGTGCTTCTGGACTCTCGAAGTTCGGTGGTAAACCATCTGGCTTTCTTGGCGCGGGTATTGTTGTTTTTCTTGAGGGCGTCTATGGTGTTGGTGCTGTCCGAGATCCATCGATGCAGGGTTCGGGCTGCGGTGTTGGGGTCGTCGTTTTCCGCGATGGTTGGGGTGGAGTTGTTGAGTGAGGAGGTGAGCTGGTCGTCGGTGATTTTGGTCCAGTTTCTTCGTGGAAGCAGGTGCTGGTGTCTGTGGATGGTGGGTGTTCTGAAGGTGAAGTTGACACAACGATGGTCGCTCCATGGGAGTTCGGTGGTGTGGCTGAAGGTGATGGAGTTTCCTGTAGTGAAGAGGGAGTCGAGGGTGTGTCCTGCTGAGTGCGTGGGCTCGGTCACGATCTGGCGCAGTCCAATGTTGTGGAGGTTGTCGAGGAGGGATGTGGTGTTGGGGTCCAGTTGGTTGTCGAGGTGGAAGTTGAGGTCTCCCAGCAGGGTGTAGTTGGTGGATGCGATGGCCTGCGGGGAGATAATGTCAGTGATGGAGTTGGCGAAGGGTCTGCGGGGTCCAGGGGGTCGGTAGATGAGGGTTCCTCGGAGGATGGCGGTGGGGCTGGCCAGTATCTTGAAGTGAAGGTGTTCCATCAGTTCTGTGGGCTCGTCAGGGAGTGTGCTCAGGCGGAGGCTGGATTTCTGGACGATGGCGATTCCTCCTCCTGGGCGGGTGGGGCGGTCCTTCCTGGAGATCTTGTATCCTTGGGGGATGGCGATGGCGATGTTCGGTCACGAGGTGGTGTTGGTCCAGGTTTCGGTGAAGAACGCTACGTCCGGGGTGGTGCTGTCGAGGAGGTCCCAGATTTCTCTGGCGTGTTTGTGGAGGGATCGGACGTTGAGGAGGATGCATTGCAGGGCCTTCGGTTCGGTTGTGTTCTTGTGGGTGGGTTGTGCTGGATCTGTGTTCTTGGCAGTGCTGCAGGTGTGCCGGCAGCGGTGACAGCTGATGGGTCTGTGGGAGTCGGCTGGTGATGCTAGCTTGCAGTTGTTGTTGCGGCCTGGGTTGAGTGCGTGGAGTGCTGCTGGGTCGTAGCGTTGGCGGGGCGGAGGTCCAGGGTTCCTGGCGCTGGTCGCGGTCGGGCGCAGACGGGCTTGCCTTTGACTGCCAGTGGCCGCCATTAAGTAGGGGTCGGGAGGACTGGACAGCTGGGAGGCGGGAGCGGGGAGGGGAGCTGGATTGGGCTGGTCGCGCTGGGGGGAGGGGCCGCGGGGGCAGCAGCGGCGGGGAAAGGTAAAGGGAGGAAATAAGGGATAAAGAAAAAAAGGGAAAATAGGCAGAAATAAGGCACAAAAGAGCAGAGATGCAGAAAGGTGAAAGATAAAAGAGGGTAGAAAAAGCGAGTGAAAACTAGTGAAAGGGCAGAGCGAGAGGAAGGGAAAATGAGCAGAAATAAGGCACAAAAGAGCAGAGATGCAGAAAAGTGCAGAAAGGTGAAAGATAAAAGAGGGTAGAAAAATGAGTGAAAACAAGTGAAAGGGAAAATGAGCAGAAATAAGGCACAAAAGAGCAGAGATGCAGAAAAGTGCAGAAAGGTGAAAGATAAAAAGGGTAGAAAAACGAGTGAAAGAGCAGAGTTAGAGGAAGGAGACAGAGGTCCACTGGACCACCAGGGATGAGGCGCAGGGAAACCTGCGGGTGGAGGAGGGCCTCGATCACCAACACTCGAGAGTGCAGGGGCAGGCCTCACTTAATGGTGGAGCTGCGAGGGTGGGGAGAGCAATTTCACTGACAATGAGTCAGTGGTCTTGCTCGCCTGTCCCTGCAGTGGCCGCCATTAAGTAGGGGTCGGGAGGGCTGGACAGCTGGGAGCGGAGAGGGGAGCTGGATTGGGCCGGTCGCGCTGGGGGAGGGGCCGCAGGGCAGCAGCGGCGGGGAAAGGTAAAGGGAGGAAATAAGGGATAAAGAAAAAAGGGAAAATAGGCAGAAATAAGGCACAAAAGAGCAGAGATGCAGAAAGGTGAAAGATAAAAGAGGGTAGAAAAACTAGTGAAAACTAGTGAAAGGGCAGAGCGAGAGGAAGGGAAAATGAGCAGAAATAAGGCACAAAAGAGCAGAGATGCAGAAAAGTGCAGAAAGGTGAAAGATAAAAAAGGGTAGAAAAACGAGTGAAAGAGCAGAGTTAGAGGAAGGAGACAGAGGTCCACTGGACCACCAGGGATGAGGCACAGGGAAACCTGCGGGTGGAGGAGGGCCTCGATCACCACACTCGAGAGTGCAGGGGCAGGTGCAGGCCTCACTAAATGCTGGAGCTGCGAGGGTGGGAGAGCAATTTCACTGACAATGAGTCAGTGGTCTTGCTCACCTGTCCCCGCAGTGGCCGCCATTAAGTAGGGGTCGGGGAGGGCTGGACAGCTGGGAGGCGGGAGCGGGGAGGGGAGCTGGATTGGGCCGGTCGCGCTTGGGGGGAGGGGCCGCGGGGGCAGCAGTGGCGGGGAAAGGTAAAGGGAGGAAATAAGGGATAAAGAAAAAAGGGAAAATAGGTAGAAATAAGGCACAAAAGAGCAGAGATGCAGAAAGGTGAAAGATAAAAGAGGGTAGAAAAACTAGTGAAAACTAGTGAAAGGGCAGAGCGAGAGGAAGGGAAAATGAGCAGAAATAAGGCACAAAAGAGCAGAGATGCAGAAAAGTGCAGAAAGGTGAAAGATAAAAGAGGGTAGAAAAACGAGTGAAAGAGCAGAGTTAGAGGAAGGAGACAGAGGTCCACTGGACCACCAGGGATGAGGCGCAGGGAAACCTGCGGGTGGAGGAGGGCCTCGATCACCAACACTCGAGAGTGCAGGGGCAGGCCTCACATAATGGTGGAGCTGCGAGGGTGGGAGAGCAATTTCACTGACAATGAGTCAGTGGTCTTGCTCGCCTGTCCCCTCAGTGGCCGCCATTAAGTAGGGGTCGGGGAGGGCTGGACAGCTGGGAGGCGGGGAGGGGAGCTGGATTGGGCCGGTCGCGCTGGGGGGAGGGGCTGCGGGGGCAGCAGCGGCGGGGAAAGGTAAAGGGAGGAAATAAGGGATAAAGAAAAAAGGGAAAATAGGCAGAAATAAGGCACAAAAGAGCAGAGATGCAGAAAGGTGAAAGATAAAAGAGGGTAGAAAAACGAGTGAAAACTAGTGAAAGGGCAGAGCGAGAGGAAGGGAAAATGAGCAGAAATAAGGCACAAAAGAGCAGAGATGCAGAAAAGTGCAGAAAGGTGAAAGATAAAAGAGGGTAGAAAAACGATTGAAAATAAGTGAAAGGGCAGAGCGAGAGGAAGGGAAAATGAGCAGAAATAAGGCACAAAAGAGCAGAGATGCAGAAAAGTGCAGAAAGGTGAAAGATAAAAAGGGTAGAAAAACGAGTGAAAGAGCAGAGTTAGAGGAAGGAGACAGAGGTCCACTGGACCACCAGGGATGAGGCGCAGGAAACCTGCGGGTGGAGGAGGGCCTCGATCACCAACACTCGAGAGTGCAGGGGCAGGCCTCACTTAATGGTGGAGCTGCGAGGGTGGGAGAGCAATTTCACTGACAATGAGTCAGTGGTCTTGCTCGCCTGTCCCCGCAGTGGCCGCTCATTAAGTAGGGGTCGAGGAGGCTGGACAGCTGGGAGGCGGGAGAGGGAGAAGAGCTGGATTGGGCCGGTCGTGCTGGGGGGAGGGGCCGCGGGGGCAGCAGCGGCGGAGAAAGGTAAAGGGAGGAAATAAGGGATAAAGAAAAAAGGGAAAATAGGCAGAAATAAGGCACAAAAGAGCAGAGATGCAGAAAGGTGAAAGATAAAAGAGGGTAGAAAATTGAGTGAAAACAAGTGAAAGGGCAGAGCGAGAGGAAGGGAAAATGAGCAGAAATAAGGCACAAAAGAGCAGAGATGCAGAAAAGTGCAGAAAGGTGAAAGATAAAAAGGGTAGAAAAACGAGTGAAAGAGCAGAGTTAGAGGAAGGAGCCAGAGGTCCACTGGACCACCAGGGATGAGGCGCAGAAACCTGCGGGTGGAGGAGGGCCTCGATCACCAACACTCGAGAGTGCAGGGGCAGGGGCAGGCCTCACATAATGGTGGAGCTGCGAGGGTGGGAGAGCAATTTCACTGACAATGAGTCAGTGGTCTTGCTCGCCTGTCCCCGCAGTGGCCGCCATTAAGTAGGGGTCGGGGAGGGCTGGACAGCTGGGAGGCGGGAGCGGGGAGGGGAGCTGGATTGGGCCGGTCGCGCTGGGGGGAGGGGCCGCGAGGGCAGCAGCGGCGGAAAAGGTAAAGGGAGGAAATAAGGGATAAAGAAAAAAGGGAAAATAGGCAGAAATAAGGCACAAAAGAGCAGAGATGCAGAAAGGTGAAAGATAAAAGAGGGTAGAAAAACGAGTGAAAACTAGTGAAAGGGAAAATGAGCAGAAATAAGGCACAAAAGAGCAGAGATGCAGAAAAGTGCAGAAAGGTGAAAGATAAAAGAGGGTAGAAAAACGAGTGAAAGAGCAGAGTTAGAGGAAGAAGACAGAGGTCCACTGGACCACCAGGGATGAGACGCAGGGAAACCTGCGGGTGGAGGAGGGCCTCGATCACCAACACTCGAGAGTGCAGGGGCAGGGGCAGGCCTCACTTAATGGTGGAGCTGCGAGGGTGGGAGAGCAATTTCACTGACAATGAGTCAGTGGTGTTGCTCGCATGTCCCCGCAGTGGCCGCCATTAAGTAGGGGTCGGGGAGGGCTGGACAGCTGGGAGGTGGGAGCAGGGAGGGGAGCTGGATTGGGCTGGTTGCGCTGGGGGGGAGGAGCCGCGGGGGCAGCAGCGGCGGGGAAAGGTAAAGGGAGGAAATAAGGGATAAAGAAAAAAGGGAAAATAGGTAGAAATAAGGCACAAAAGAGCAGAGATGCAGAAAGGTGAAAGATAAAAGAGGGTAGAAAAACGAGTGAAAACTAGTGAAAGGGCAGAGCGAGAGGAAGGGAAAATGAGCAGAAATAAGGCACAAAAGAGCAGAGATGCAGAAAAGTGCAGAAAGGTGAAAGATAAAAGAGGGTAGAAAAAAGGAGTGAAAACAAGTGACAGGGCAGAGCGAGAGGAAGGGAAAATGAGCAGAAATAAGGCACAAAAGAGCAGAGATGCAGAAAAGTGCAGAAAGGTGAAAGATAAAAAGGGTAGAAAAACGAGTGAAAGAGCAGAGTTAGAGGAAGGAGACAGAGGTCCACTGGACCACCAGGGATGAGGCGCAGGGATTCAGGTAGCTGCTCCGGGGCTGCGCCTGCCAGAAATCTGTCCTGCGCAGCCCTTACACTTTTGCACACGCATGTACACACGTGTTTGCATGTAAGCAGCCCAGTGCCCCTTACTCTGGCTGCAGCGCAGCGGCCTACTCGTGCCAGAGGGACACCGGTAAAATACACATGCAGTCCCTTTAATCAGGAGTTCACTGTGGGTGAGTCCCAACTTTTGAGGCTCTCCCACAGTAAAAGCTCAACCAATAGGTGTTCAAAAAGCGAAAAATCCGGGCGGCTCAGATGGTCAGTACCACCTTCTAACAGTCTTTCTAAGGGTATTGTTTCTTATACAACTAAAATAAAAATAAATATAAAATAAAGTAATTTAATCGGATGTATATAGACTCATGAAGCACAAAAGGTATGACCATAAAACTCCAGCATTTAGGCTGCAGAACAGGTTTCCTCAAATCAAAACAGAGGACAAATAAGAAATGCATTGTAGTTTCATATTGACATTCTGAGATTGTATTTGAGAAAATCATATGCAGAAATATCGTCTGACTTAAATATCTTGTCCTAAATACTGTTTACAAAAATATCATCTTGTCTGGATTTTGTATGATTAACTCTATAGGGACAATATTTTTTGTAGATGATATTTAGGGCATAATATATATGGAGACGATATTCTGGCAATGATATTTTGCTACCATACCACTAAGGCTGGCAATCGGTTTTCTGAAAAGGGAACTTTTGATTATTTGTGTTGGAATCTGCTCAGACATATTCTTCAAAAGCTCAATAACTGGAAGACAGACTGACAAGCTGGCCAATTAAGGTACAGCGCAGATATGCTCAATGTTTAATTAACTTTTGCCTCGGCATTCATGTGGCTCCATCAGCGTGACTGCTGTCCTGTCCAATTTTAGACTAGACCTCTGAATCCAACTGACGGTACGCTTACACATTTATATAATTAGTACATTGTGCCTTGCATTTTTTGCTTCCTGTTTAAACCATTAATGTCCTGCTTTTTTTTAGACATATGTAAATCTTATCAATTTGTCCAGGAGCCAGATTTAGGATTAAGAGGACAGTTTACTCCATCACAAATGTGAAAGATATCCCACCCGCCATATTATAAGAGCCACTGGATATAATGTACTTGTTATACAGAGGACTGGATATCTGTGACGTTTGTGATGGAGTAATCCATTAGCTGAACTCAAAATCAGTCCCTTAGTGTCCTACATTCTATTTGATGTACTAATTTGAATAAACAGCACCATGCACACACAACAGCATTGACCTAACACCATGTTGGACTCAACACTAACGCATTGATTGTGCCCAGGAGATCCATGCTTTCACTCTTTCCCACCCCAAATGCCCCAAGAAAGCTCCTCATCTCATCAGATACTGCATTTCTCTGAAAACTGATCAGTCATCAAAGCAATGCCATGCTGAATGGCCGCATCACTGGCAACAACACTAGCTTTATTGACATTAATTTGATACTCTCTGCATTTCATTGGCTTTTCATTCATTCATAGAATGCAAAGACAGTGACACCTACTGCCTTCCTCATTCACAGTGATAGTGCAATCCGTTTGTCAAAAAACGAACACTATTCTATTCCTGGAAGTCTATGAACTTACACGCAAATGAACCTCCATCACAGTACATGGTCTATTCACATTCCTTCTAGCAGTGATCTACCAGGCAACCAACATACCTCCAATGTCTACCTTTTCCAAGGATCTCAACTGCATCTTAATTTTAGCATCTCTGTCTATCCAGTTGATCATCCTTGATTATTTTAAATTTGACTTACAAAATCTCCATCAGACCACTCTTTTTATTCAAGTCCTCCATAACCACTCTTATTACACTCAATTATAATAAACCTCTTTTTACATGCATTCATTCAAAAACACGCATTTTACCAACACCTTAACTGCCTTCCCAGTTACAAATTCTCAATAGCACTTTGCTTCATCTCAAAACATCTATGACTACACTATGAACATGTGACTGTCTTAACTCCAGTTAGATTGACCATTTCAATAAGCAACCACAGTCTTATAAAAATTCTTTGTCTATGTTGCAACTGGTCTCGCCCCACTACTATCTGCTCTTAGCCTTACAGCACAACCTTAAAATGTACCCAAGAAAATCAGTGGCAAACTCATCCCCATTAAAGAGAAAAACTCCTGAACCACTGTTCATCTGATTTGCTAGTTGCCCATCCTCTTTAAAGTGGGTAGGCTTTGACAATCTAGATTTTGCCATCTTCAGTCCAGAGAAGCAATATTCACCCTAGTTCAGTTTTCTGATCTACATTCAACCCCATGACTGCATTACTGCCATCCTGTGAACAATACACCGCTTTCGAAACAGTAGACCACCATCACAATGCTTCCAATCATTCCTTTATTAGGCACAGCTACCTCTGCGTTACACAATTTGACTAATATCTCTCCACTTTGTAAATTCTCTGTTTTCTGGTGCTCATCAGTCTCTCCACCCACTGCCATAAAACTGGACTTTCCAAAGGCTTTATTATTAGGACTTTTCTGTTTACACTATATCCCTCTGTGATGTTTTTCCTTCTTGTATTTTGCCTGTCACCTATACAACATTTTCTTTCCTCGATATCAAACTTCCATACAAATTCTTCTAATAGAACTGTTTGGGCAGCTGCTAAAGCAACCATTCGTGGTCAATTAATGAGAGATGCTGCAGAAGCCAATAAGACGGCGTCACTTCGTCGTATTGAGTTGGAGACTCAAATCATTTCCCTAACGCGTCAATATTCATCCCACCCTACGATACCCAACCGTCTTAAATTAGAACTTGCTAAAATGGAACTTAATAACTTATATACTTCCAAAGCGGAATATGCCCTACAACGCCTTAAGGGTAGACACTATGAACAAGGGGAGAAAGAAGGTTGATTGCTTGCAGCTCAGCTGAAACAACGTGAAGCAGCTATGGCCATTCCTGCAATACGTAGTGAAACGGGTGAGATTCTTACAAAGCCACAAGAAATTGTTGACACCTTTGCATCTTTTTATAAGCATCTTTATTCTCCCGATGCGTCAAAAACCGAAGATCAATTAGCCGCCTATCTTGCGGACATCAATCTTCCTTCCCTTACAGATGAAGGTAGAGCCTTCCTTGATGGAAATATTACCAAAGAAGAAATAACTGCAGCCATTACCATATTACCTTACTATAAATCCCCTGGGGAAGATGGTTTTCCTGCGGAAATTTTATAAATGGACTGGATCAGAAACAGTTGACACCCTGTTTTCTGCTTTTCAGGAAGCTGTCCAAGTAGATTCACTTGGTCCTATTTCTAATAGAGCATTAATTGCAGTCATTCCAAAACCTGGTACAGATCCACTAGTCTGTAGTAGTTATCGAACTATATCATTAATAAATACTGATGTTAAGATCTTTGCAAGTATTTTAGCAGCACGCCTTTGCAAAGTTATCCCTTCTCTTATACACTGATCACAAGTGGGTTTTGTTCCAGGTTGTTCATCTAGAAACCACCTTCGAACCCTGGCCCATACCTTATGGACTGCAAACGAGTTGACAGAGGATGCTGTTGCTCTCTCATTAGATGCAGAAAAAGCATTTGATCGAATTGACTGGAGATAGCTGTTTGCAACCATGAAACGCTTTGGCCTAGGTGATTCATTTATTTCCAAAGTTCGTCTTCTATATGACAACCCAATAGCTCAGGTTAACTGTGGTGGCTTTCTCTCAGACCCTTTCCCAACTCATAGAGGCACCCGGCAAGGTTGTCCCCTTTCTCCCCTTTTATTTCTATTAGCAATAGAACCTCTTGCCTCTTTAATTCGACACTCGCCACAAATACAAGGCATACCTATGCCAAACAGTAATTCTAAATAATATCTATATGCCGACGATATTCTTCTTACGCTTAAAGATCTTCCATGTTCCTTACCAGCCTTACTTGAAATTATTGACAGTTTTGCAACTCATTCCGGTTACAAAGTGAACTGGGATAAAAGCGAGGCTCTTCCACTTTCTACTGGTACCACAAAAGCTTCGATAGATGGCTATCCTTTTTGTTGGAAATCATCACAATTGAAATATCTCTGAGTTCTAGTTAATAGAGGCCTATCCAATATGGTCTCAGATAATCTCAATCCTCCTATAACACAAATGTAAATTGATTTTGCTAAATGGTCTCTTTTAGGCTTCTCTTTGTGGGGAAGAGTACAGGCTGTTAGGATGGTCACCTTGCCTCGTTTTACTTACATATTGGGAATGCTCCCTATAGTTATCCCCTTATCTACATTACGTTGAGTAGATACTCGTATTAGGTCTTTTGTTTGGGGTTCTATCCG
This sequence comes from Calotriton arnoldi, assembly GCA_963921515.1. NCBI lineage: Eukaryota > Metazoa > Chordata > Amphibia > Caudata > Salamandridae > Calotriton > Calotriton arnoldi. The sequence continues at coordinate 447,277 of CAWUFW010001520.1, read as the reverse complement.
TCCTCGCTTAGCTGCCACCAAACTAATGGCTCGACGCCCTTATGGTGGTTTGGGTTTACCATCTTTGGAACATTATTCCTTAGCCTTACACCTTTCACAACTAGTTTATTTACTCCCAAACTACACCGACCCTCCACAGTGGGTTCAAATAGAACATTCTCTTCTTAAAAGAAACAATGGCCTTAACTTTCTTTATGGTATTAGACTTCTACGTTCTTCCCCTCCACATCCGGTGATGCAAGCTACTTATCAAGCATGGCATCGAGCACATCGACTGACACAAACTTATCATCGCTGCATTATAAAGCTCCACTTTGGAACAATGAAAGTATTCGAATAAATAGTAAAGCACTTCAATGGTCTATTTGGATATCATGTGGCATCCATACACTTGATCAGGTCTTGTCAAATGGGGAACTAAAATCATTTGACTTGCTTCATAAAGAATTTGATCTTCCATCACATCAAAAACCACAATACTCACAACTACAACACTGTCTAAGAAGATGTTTAGGTTCTCCCCCTGGATATTAAACCCATCACCAATATTGGATTATCTCTGTGTATGGGGACGACATAAAGGAGTGATGTCAGGCTTGCATGATGTTTTAACTCGTCACTTATTTTCACAACCACTTGCTAAAACTCTTCAAATGAAATGGCAGGAACGCTGGCACATTACTATTGAAGATAATGTATGGTTGGATATATTGGAAGATCTTGATAAAGGCACCCAAGAAGCTCGCTTGAAATTCTGTCTTTTTAAAATCTTGCATGACTGGTATTGGATCCCTTTGAAATTACAAAAAGCAGGATTATTGTTGCACTCTAAATGCTGGAGATGCTCAGAAGTTAATTGTGATCTTCCCCATTTACTTCATGATTGTCCCTCCATATTGAATTATTGGACTTTCATAGGGACCACACTACAGAACACTATTTTATCCCTTTGTCTTCCACTTACCCCTTCTATTACTTTATTGCATGATTTTAGAACTCTTCCTTCCATTACACGTCCGCAACGTCGCCTTTTACACACTCCACTCTCCACTGCTAAAATATGTATTTTGCAACATTGCAATCATCTAACCCTCCCTCGAATGAAGAATGGCTTGTAACGATGGTTCTAACAGCGTCTCATGAACGTATTATATACCGACTTCACGATCAAGAGGAAATTTTCCAACAAGTATGGATCCCCTTTCTCCAGGACCCCTAAGCATCCTTTCTTTCCTTTATTATATTCTCTTTACCTTTTACCTCTTTAGGCTTAGACAAGGAGTATATATCTATATCTTTATCTATCTCTATTTTTATAGTTATACACATTTATATATATCTCTGTATAAACCTATATCTATTTAAATTCTACTTACTTGTATACTTGTATTTACATTAATATTTACCCATGTATTCCTCTACTTTGTTATACTTATTTATATATATATTTTTTTTACCCTTATTTTTCCTTTCCCCTACTTATCTAAATGATCATACTTCCTTCTCGCTTATCTCTCCTTTTATTTACATTTCATTCTCTAACAATCTCCCTTATACCTTTCAACTTTTTCCCCACTTTATACTTATAATTATCTCAATGATACTTATATATTGAAGTGCGTATACTTATTAACTTACTATATCCTATTAATTTTTTAGCACCTTCTTTATATCATATAAGATACCTTATGTAAATTTCTACTTTTCTCTGTTTTATGTGATAATAATATTTTATATACTTAAAATGTTAATTGACAATTCTATATCTTTTTATTTATGTATTTATTACAAGTGTTTTCAATAAAACATTGACAAAAAAAAAAGCCAATTAAAATAAGACAGGCGGGTAACAAAATGCTTCGCAAAGGCAGATTCTGTGGTCCCAATTTAGGGGCAGGGGGAAAAGTCAAAAAGCATTCTGTTAAGGGTTGAAGCAAATGTCTAAATGTATGTGTTCATGAAGAATCCCACGAGCAGACAAGCCAATCTACAAGAGCCTTGGGTTTACTAGAGGCCTCAAATCTGCATTTTCTGCAAGTGAAATTAACCAGGTGGACAATTCCACCTCTGTAAATAGAATGCAAATATGCCTTCATACATTTAACTCTTTGTCTCTCCTTGGGGAAATAAATATTTTCCCATTTGGAAACATCACTCTCTGTACACATTCCTTTATTATGAACAGGGTCACTGGAATTATGTAATTCTGTGGCTGCTGTGCATAATTATGGATTTATCGCTTTACTACATAATCCATCAACTGCTGCATAATTTGCCATTTTCCACAAAAATGACTTTGATTCTAGCTAAAAAGAATAAAAAATACTTAAGGAATTGACTTGTTGCAAATTGCTTCACTCTATTAACCTGGTATTAATGAGTGAAACTCTTTTAAAGATAGTATTAAACTATGATTTAACAAACAAACAAACAAAAAAAAATCTCAGATTGTCATACAGTCATAAGACACTCAACATCTTTTGTTCCTAAAGGGTCTCACTAAAGTTTCATGTGTATGGCCGGATTAGCTTGAATGTCAATGTGAGAACCTTTAATTGTGCTCAGTGGCTTGCAGACACTAGGCCGGCAATGGTTTGCGAGCAAAATTGCGGTAGTAAAATATTGATGCATGCCATACAATTTGGTAGAAATCGCCTAAAGACACCCCTTCCAAACTACAATTCGGTATGCATTCCTAAAACCCTTTTGTGATTTGATAAATGCGTATTGTATTGCAAAATGGTTATAGCACATTTAACAAAGTCTTTTAGTGGTCAAAAACCTTGTGATTTAGTGAATCGCAGGCTTTGCGACCGCTAAATTACTTTGTACAACTGTACCGACATGTTTTCACCTGCTTCAAACTTTTGTCGGGACTGCTAAATTGGGCCTGTTCAGTTAAATACAATATTGAGTTAAAAACAAAGATAATTCCATTTTAGGTTGCTTGATTTGCAAAGCACAGTTTGTGTTAGGATTGTGTGAAATAACTTTCATTTGGATACTACAGAGAACGTATCACACTGAGTGAATTTACACAGCTGCCTTTTCTTAGGGGTTTTGGATTGAGTTCTGTTGGTAAAAGGTTAGTGATTCTTGAGGATAGCAGTATCTTTTCTTGGTGCAGGAGTGGCCGCAGGGCTCTGAGTTAGGGAGAGTCCCGTCCGAATATTCTGAAACCAGACTGTGAACACCGGTGTCTTGTGAGGCGATACATTTAGCTCCAAACACCTGCCCAGACAATTATGTCGGTCTTTGTAGGGGTTCCTTGTTCAAACTAAGAAAGTCGCACGCCTACCAAAAATCCTGTTGGTGACACTACCAATTTTATGAGGGCGCTGCTTAGGTTTGGTACATCAGAGACAAGTTCAAATGTCAGTTCATTCTTTAGCTGATAACACCGGTCAGCAGCAGAAGCAAATTCATGCTAGTTAAAGAAAAAAAGAAGAATGCCACAATAGGTCTGCTTAGTTATGTGTTTTGGATGCGTGGTTTAGGCCCGTTTAGGTAAAAGGGGCTGAGGCATTCTTCTAGTACGGGCAAATAATTTGCTCCTGGCATAGTGTATAGCCTGAGTGATCATGATCACTCTGGTCACTGAAACAGGTGGTAGCTTGCAGTATCTGTAATTTTATGGGGTTCTTATGCCATGGCAGCTCTCATGCCATGAAACTGTAGGCGGTGAGGAAACAAAGGACCCCTCTTGCCCCTGTGCATGGGGGTGCATGCAGGGGGGCCCATGCTGAGCCCCCCTGCATGCACTCCTGTTCCTGCATGGCTTAGACTGCACGGTTCATGCATGTAGAAACGTGCATCGGCGGTTCCACGGCGGTGCAGTTCTAAGGCTCATGCTTGAGCCTTTGTACTACACTGCTCGACCATGAAATAACTTGTAATCTGGCAGGCAGACGGTGGTGAGGTTTGCCGGTGTGGGAGCGGTGCGGTGGCGTGGCTGCCCGCTCCCACACAGCCAAACTCATAATCAGTCCCTTACTGTTCTCAACAGAGACCCCACAGAGCTGGCAAGATTTGGGAAATACATTGCCGTATTCCAAAGACTTCTCAAAGGTTAAGTCCCACAAAATGATGCTGTTTCACTCAAATTATAAGGCTGGAGTAATTTTAGATAAGAAAAACTGTTCACTGCCCAGCGTCTGCATAAACATGCTGCTCCTCTCCTACTAAAGCACAATGCACTTTCCTTGTTGAAACTCCTAGTCCATAAACAGACTTCTTATGGTCAGTCTCAAGGTTAAATCGTGTAGGAAATGGCCTTTTTCAAGGTACTGTGCACTTACATTTACAACCTACGGAATGCCCACAAGTAGATATTGTGACTCATAAAAACTGTAAAGGGATTTAAGATATGCTCTTCTCAATCCATATTTGACATGTTGTGTGCATCATTTTAAAAAACAGTGGTAATATTTTCATCACTATTTTAATATACTGTTAGAATATTCGAATAAAACCAGCATGTAAAAAAATATAATTCTAACAGATTTTAATTGAATGTATTCTTTTGTAACAATTTTAATTAATTGAATCAAATGAATTACATACTTAAAGCACTGCAACTGATATTACCACTCAGCTGGCCAAGTACTGTATATTAATTAGCAGGCCAACTACATGACCTATTGGAACCCTTTCTTTCATGAGTAGGAGTGACTAACTCCTGGAAAATTTAGGAGTACGTCAACAGTAAGCTGCACTTACTAATGCAGGATTCCTTCCTTGTTCCTGGAATTCAGGGTTCTTTTTACCCTTTTTACCACTTAATTTCTTAAACTAAACTTTTAGCCATTCAGCTCTTTACTTTAATAAGCTTTATTCTGATTAGGATTTCAGTGACAAAGTAGCCACAGGATGAACTGTAAATTAGTTTTCCACTCTTTTGCCAAAACAATCTGCACAAAGAAGATGCCAAAAGCCTAAGTTTGAAACCGAAAGGGATTGATAAAAAAAACCATTGTTAATTGTTGACAATAATGAAGACCTGAAAAAAATGCTAAATGTTCAGCACAAATAATCAATTCATGAAAATGCGAGCCAAAATGTGCATGAATTACATCAGAAAATGATTTATATATCTGCATTTTTTTTTTTTAAACTTCAAAAATTGGCAGTGTTGCGCAACAACATTTTTTTGGTTAATTTTAACCCGAGACGCTAATCACAATTGATGGAATAATATCATAGCTAAACCCGCCAAGAAATAGCTCATTTCATCTTTCAGTGCTTTGGTCTAATAGAGTTTGAACACACAGACCCTAATCCAAACTCCACCAGCTATTAGCAATGAAGGAGATAAGAGGGCCGATGGCTTACTACTTCTGGGTATATTTTACAACAGACATAAAAACGGATATAAAAAAGCTTCAATCTGTAATTCAAATGCTAATGAGCATTAACCACTAGTTTTGCATTTCACAGGCAACTTCACTTGAGCATCAAAGTTAGGAGAATTGTCAGTTATTGCTTTACTTAGCTTATGGTAGACAGGAGTCTGCCTGCAGTCTCATTGCATCCTTGCTAAACAAGAAGGAAAATATTTCCAGTTCTCTTGCAGAACAAGAGAATTTACAAAGGCCCGCCAAACACTAGGGTCCCTTGATAAAGATCTCTGCCTACTGGTTAAAATAAAACAACAGCCGCTCATTCTGACAGCTGGACTTTTGTACAAATACGATCAAACTCTCCAGTTGTTCCAAAATCTATTTCACCTTTTTATGCTGTTTGATTATCATAAAACAGCAAACCAGAAGCAACCACCTGCACTGTTATCATTGGTTACCCTGGGATAGTGCACAGGTCACTATTGATGTTACTAAGGACACTGCACATTGAAAACAGATTATCATGTTTAAGTTGAAGTTCCAAAAAACAAAGAATTACACAATACAAATACACAACAGAAAGTGTATTGAGATAGTAGCATTCATTGCTGATTTGTGCTACTGTCCTTTGCATAACAAACGCAGATGTTAATCAATATGCACCATTGCAGAGCATAACTATGCCCCTTGTTTTTAAAGGGTGCAATATTCTAATGTTCATAGTGAGAATTAATTTTTTTATTGCACAGAAAGGAAATGATTATTTCAGCTGGGGGCAATATTTCATTTTGCCAACTTTTCTGTTCTAGAAACCACCCAAAGTTACAACTGATCACACCATGTTTTCGACGGGCATATTACATTTGGGACCTACATCTGCTGCCCTCTGGAACTGGAAGGTATTAGATCAATTAATCATGAGGTCACAATTTCACTTCGTCAAAAGTAAAGTGCAGAATGGGTCTATGCATTATCGAGATCAGAAGCCTGGGTCAATAAAGCTTTTATTGGCAGAACTATCGTATTAACAAGAGATAATTTGTAGTGTGTGGATGTGAATTACCAAGATATTAACATGAAAGGGCTTAGGTATGATCAGGAATACAGATCTTAGCCGAGTTGAATATTATAAGGAACAGGGACTTCATGCACAAGGCAATTTTACCCTTGCAAAGGTCAAATTGGAGCCTTTGCAACGGCAAAATGGCATGTTTGAATATAGAAAACCCAAAGTGCACTTCTGTAACGCGTTACTGAATCGCAATTTGGATTTGCAAGTTAACGCCTAACCAGTATTTGAAAGGGGCGTGTAAAGGGCGCACCTTCCAAAAAACGATACCTTAAGTTCTGCATTATACAAAGTCATTTGGAAGACGTTGTCGCACAAATTACGACAATTTCTACAAATACAGTTGAGTACATGCCAAATAAGAAATCACAATTTGTAAATATTCATTATTAGTAATCTATGATTTCTTATAAAAAAATTGTAAGTCGTTATTATTCATAATCTACGATTTCTTATTTAAAATATGGAATTTGGAAGTCCACATTTTTGAGTAAATCTGATATTTTGGTACAGAGCTTGGGGTGCGTTTAGGCATCAAGAGCAGAGTTCTGAGTGAATCTGCATTGTACATCTACAGTTCCAAGTGGACACACATATTTTTGAGAATTTTTAAAGAGCCTATCATATCCCAAACCATAAAAATTGACTATAAAGTGATTCTCACCTCAGTAAGCCTGTCAGATGGCTTTGCGATGATTGCAAATGCTGTTATCAGAGCATTCAAGGGTAATTTAGCTAGTCAGCATCCATGTCTGGTAAATGGCCTATTGTATAGGAATTGTAATGAAAATTGAGGAAGGCGATGACAAGGAGGGATTGCCTTCTCTCGTGGGAAAGAATATGCACTTTCCCTGCCCTGAAACACATCTGATTTTAATGAGTTAGCACCACTGACCAGTACCCCTATTTTAAATATTGTTCCAACACCACTGTACGTCACAGCAAATGAATGATGACTACACAGCACACCTAGTCCTGTCACATTTGCTGTGATCAGCCCGTTTCCAGACTGTTTATAAATATGCAGTGTTAACTATGGCTGGTGCATATTTAGAAAAAGTTTTCAATTAGGTCCACGCTACGAAAACAATGCTGCAAGATCCTGAAATGTGATGGCACAACTCGCACCCTCGCCATGCAATCTTGTCATAATGATACCAATTCAGACATGCTATCAATGATGTCACAGAACATATCACAAGTGATGTAATTATGTGAGGTAATTAGCAGTGCATGGCGAGGGTGAGGTATAGTTACCTTAGGGCACGAGTTACAGTTAATTGAGATAACTATAACTGGTGAATTTCAGTAGGTTTTTGAGTTTAAAATTACGTTGTCATTGAAATTTTCACCTAACTATAACGTTACTTTAAAGTTCGATTTTTTTTCAGTGAATTTCTAGTGGGTTTTTTTCTTAGCATAAAGTAATATTTTATTGCCATACTTGAAGCCAACCGTCCTGCATCCAACACCTTGCAGGCAGCCAGCCCCAGAGTATGCACACACTCTCCCTGGAGATTGTACACTATTGCGCCCGAATGCATGGGGTCGCCGGGGCCAATATTTGCTTAAGGAGGGGGGTGCACATCTCCTCCCCTTATAAAATAATTTAGTCCCAGGGAATGGCCTTCCCAGGGCTTCAGGAGGCTCGGGGAGGTGGACTGTGCACCCCCTCTCCTTTAAAAAAAAAAAATCAGCCCTGGTGGATGAAGTCCTCAGGTCCTACAGTGGCTTGGGAAGTGGAGCCACACACCCCACCGCTTCAAAAGCATACCAGCTTCGGGGAATGGGAGTTCCCAGGGCCTCAGTGAGGCTCGGGGAGGAGGGCTGTGCGCCACCTCCCCTAATTATTCATTTGGCCCCAGGGATGGGGTCCACAAGGACTGAAGAAGGCACGGGCAGGGGGGCTACACAACCCCTCCCCTTTCTATTAAATGTGGGCCCAGGAAGATGGAGTCCCCGGGGCCGTAATCGGCTGGGGGAGAAGGGGGGCCTCTGTGACATATATTTAAATTGACCCCCCTGGTCCACCCTGGGGGGACATTTCTTTTTTTTAAATGGCAGACACTATTTTCTTTTTTTTTCTTACTATCCTGCAGGAGTACCACAGGATTGCGGCAAAAATCCTACTCGGCCCCCTTAGATCTTTTTATTTATTACTATTTTTAGGACAGGGGACAAAGTCCCTGGAGTCCTGTAATGGCTGTCGCAACATTTTTGTTCATGTTACGGCCAGCCAGTGAGAGTACTCACTCCCACGGGGTCCTCACTCCCCTGTCAGCGAGGTGGTCCAAGGGAAAAAAGACTCCCTCTGCTATTCAGAATGCTCTATTTTTTTAAGTTGTGCTCCCGGTCCCTTGAACCCAACGGTCCAGATATACAAATATTTACACACCTTAATTTTTCAAAAACTACTAAACGGATTTATTCAAATCATAAAAAGCAAGCTTTCTAGATAATAATTTAGATTTCTGTTAAATTTGGTGTAATTCTGTTCAGCCATTTTTGCTGCAGCTCATTTAAAAAATCTCTCTCGAAATTGCATGGGGATTTTGCATTTTGGGACCCCCTTTTAACTTGGCCCCACTTGACGGATCATCCTGAAACTTTCCATGATGAAAAGAGGCAAAAAAAGCACTTTCTTGGAAAGTTTTTGAAGATTCGTCAAACAGCACCAAAGTTATTTGCAAGTCAGAGTTTCCATAAGGAGACCATTTTTTTGTTTTTTTAAACTTTGGGCAGCATTTGATGAATCTTCATGAAGCTCTAAAAAATAAAAGTTCATTCACCTCAGCTCCTTGTTTGAAACTTTCAGGGTGAACTTTCAAGCAGGGGCCGAGAAAAAGGGAGGTCCCCAAATACTTTTCTTCTCCTCATACAATTTGCATAGAACAAAATTAGACAACCATACAGAGAAAACGGCTGAACGGAATTACACGAAGTTTGGCAAAAAGCTAGATCTTTACTCAAAAAGCTTGTTTTTTTGCGATTTGGTGTCATGTTAAGCGTATTTGTAAAGCGCACTATAACCCAGGAGGGTATCCTGGCACTGAGAGGGCATGTGTGCATAGCTCTGCCTGTGATAGGCGAATTAATTGAAAACCCAGGTAGGTCTTCAGCTTCTTGTGGAAGTCAGAAGAGAGGAGGCTCAGATGAGGTGTGGGCTGATGTGAGTTCTGGGTTGGAGGTTGAGAATGAGTCATGCTGGAGAGTTCTGGGTGGTTTGTAGTCTTTCAGTTTGTAGTTAGGGTATCCCGGTGTAGAGGGTGTTCCCATAGTCCAACTTTCTGGTGACTAGGGCGTGAGTGACCATTTTTGTGGTGTTGCTTGGGAGCCATTTGAAGATCTTCCTCAGCCATTTCAGGGTGTGGCAATAGGATGTAGTGACAGTATTGACTTGTGCAGTCATGTCCAGTTGGCTGTCGATGATTATGCCAAGTTTCCTGGTGTGAGTTCTGAGTATGGGTCAGAGTTCAGCCAGCCACTAGTTGGAGTCCCATGGTTAGCTGTTTTTGAAGAAGATCACTGTGGTATGCTTTTCTTCAAAGAACACACCTCCAGTAGGCTGATAGGAGAAGCCTCTATTTAGCATCTCATCCATGAAGAGCAGTACATCAACAGCCTAACTGACACTCAACCTTAACCACATTCCATTACATAGAACATCCCACTTGGAGTCCTACACCTAATGAACTACATACTTTAAAAATCACTACTTCTGTCTTGTCTGTGTTTAGCATGAGACAGTTAGCTTTCATGCAGTTTGTGACCTCTGTCATGCAGGCGGTGAAATTGTCTCGTGTTTGAGGTATTTTCTAAGAGGGAGAGTATGAGTTGCACGTCATCAGCATGGGAGGGTATGAGTTGCACATTGTCGGCATTGGAGAGGATGTTGATGTTGTGTGTGCCAGTGACGCTGGCCAGAGGCATCATATATGAGTTGAAGAGGGTGGTGGGAATCTAGTCAGCAATTTTTGAGAAATTAAGGTTTAAAAATAGAGTCATCTTGACGGTTGATCCTGCAAGATTCCGGCAGGACCGCAAACTCAAAAAATAAAATGTAATTGGTTGAGAGAGCTATTTTCCCCATCGGGTGACTTGCTCAAGCTGGAGCAAAATGGTCCCATGGAAGCCCGTGCTGCGATTGGGTGGCCAGAACCTGAACAAAAATGTTGTGGCTACCACTACACAACTCGTGTACTCATCCCTGTATCCTGCAAATTAAAAAAATTAAATTAAATAAAAAGGAGAAAAGGGGCAAGGTAGGCGGTACCCTGACCCGTGGACCTTGAGAGAGGGTCCAGGACCACTACTCAGGTCAAATCTAATTTCTGTTGGATGCCACAATTGCATAGGAGTCCTGCAGGAGACAACATGCCCTCAGACTCCCTCTGGAGTCCCATGGGAGCCAGCGCGGCCCATGGCTCCCACTGGATCAGGAAAACAGTTTTGAAAAAGGCAAGAATGCGGGGTAAGGGTCCAAGGGTGATTGTCCTTGTCACAGAGCCGGTGACCCTGGGGAGATGTTGGATTGGTGGGAGGCAAAACCTGACAATTCGTCCTCTCTCTCCACCCAGCAGGAAGAGTGGATGCTGGCTTCACGAGAGGTTGGCGAGCCTGTCCCAGAAAAAGGATACTGTACCTTTAACCAGTACGACAGGATCTACAACCCCGCCCCATGGTGTGACGTGGCAGATGACGCTTACACAAGAGACGACGGGACACGGAAGGAGGTGTGTTTTGTCACCGGAGGTCGAGAGGAGCAGCGAGAGCGGAGGAGTGCGGAAGGTGGAGACCGAATCAGAGAGAGAGCGAGGGAGCAAGAAGCAGGACGCGAACACCATCTGGCGGAACGGAGGACGTCGAGGAGCGGAGGACGTCAGGAGAGCCGCGGGGCTACGAGGACCGAGTGCTTTGCCCAGCCACGCTCCAGGAGGAGCATGGCTAACACAGGTACGCAAGCGCTTCACGGGCTGGGCAGGGCGGCGGGAGAAGTTAGATGCTTAAGGGATTTCGCCCCTTTCCTCGTTTTGTGTGGCTTGATACCCGACCCCAGCACTATCACTCCCCCAGTCCTTACCCTGCTCACTCTACAGGAGGTGTTCCCTCACAACCCAACCCCACAGCACCTGAAAACTCCTAACACTTACCCCGTGTTCTCTCTTCCTTCCTGCCTCTTGTGACCCCCACGCCGTGGACCAGCACCAGAGCCCGAGAAAGAACCCTGTGAGACGCCCGAAGACGCCGAAAGAAGGGAACCGGATAAGGGGACTTGCCGACCAGTCATCTTTAGTTTGTTCTGTTTGGCCTGTATACTGGCTTCACGACGGACCCGTACACTTCGCACAATAAAACCCTCACTGAAATCACAAGGAGTCGTGCCCATTCTTACTGACCCGCTAAAAGTCCTCTAATGGGGGATGACCACCTGTGGGTGGGTTGGCTACCTGTGAGGGGTTGCGTTGAGCACATGCCTGGCTCCAGGCCAGGCCTTGTGGCTATGACCACACACAAGGGTGCAGCAGGCGGTTAGTCATAACTTATGTTTTAAAAAAAAACAGAAATTCAATTAAAAAACTAAGGTTAAAGGGGAGTTATACTTAGGTCTTCTAATAATAAAAAAAAAAATACTGTTTTAACCATAAAATATTGAAATTCACAAGTAACACGCAAATGACATAAGCACAACTTGCACCACTATAATGTACTGCTTATGACAGCCCATATTACATCATTAATAATGTTTGTAATCTACAGTGGCACAAGTTACATTTATGTCAGTTCTATATAACTGGTGAATTTCAGATGCTTGTTGGTTTTAAAAGAGTTTTTTAAAATTTTGTAATGTATGTTATTAAATTGAGTCGACCACACAGCGAGGCTGTCTGGTTGTGAAATGTATATTGTTGACTTATCAGGAACACAGAGGGTATACAGCTCACCAATTGCTTACCTTTGGTTGGCTTTACTGTCTCTCTCATTTGTCTGCTTTTCTTTTCATGGCTTGCCTTGTATTCCATCTTTGTCTGTCCCTTCTCTAGAGCATTGCCAATTTACATGTGTCCTTTCACTGCCCACTTATAGAGAAATACTTAATTTTGTCTAAGCAGTCCATGAGACTGCATGTGTTTTCCAGCTGTATCCCTAGTGCGCTTCTCTTCCCCATCTGCACCCCATGTTGTGCTCTCTAGTCCATGTGCTTTTCCCCCCATGCAGTGCACTTTATAGGGGGTTCCCTGTTCAAACTAAGAAAGCCACACACCTACCAAAACGTCTGTTAGTGACACTACCAATTTTCTGAAGACGCTGCTTGTGTTTGGTACATCAGAGACAAGTACAATTTTCAGTTCATCCTTTAGCTGACATTGCCGGTCTGCAGCAAAGTCGAATTCATGCTTGGTAAAGACAGAAGAATGCCACAAGAGGTCTGCTTAGTTGTGTGCTTTGGATGCGTGGGTTAGCCCAGTTTAGGTATGGGCACTTCATTTCCTCTTGGCATAGGGTTTACCCTGAGTGATCACCGTGGACAGTGAAACAGGTTGTAGCTTGCATTAACTGTTATTTTAAGGGGTTCTTGTGAAAGGCAAAAGGTGATGAACGATCTTCTGCATAGGTATGGATGCAGTCGCCATCTTTGAAGTGCACTTCGTGGGGAGGCGTCGGATCATGAGCTGCCATACATGTATTTTCATTAATGGGTTCACATTTCCTCTTGTGCCAAATACAGCTAACATCAGCCTCTGTATAATCAGCGGAGACCAAGTCATTTAAGTCAGAGCGTGTCACCTAAAACATTTGTGTATTCCTACTTGCTTGTATTTTCCCTTACATCTGACTTTAAAAAATATATATTTTTACCTATCATATTTCACATATTTCCTTTAAATTGCTTAACAGTTTCACTGTGGTCGGCATGACGTGTGTTGTGTCATGTCATTTTCCATTATGTGGGGTCTTAGTCACAGACAACACTTACTTTCTAACACGTGGTATTTCTTTCTATAGTGAGCTCATAAATATTTGCCCTGGTCCTAGTCATAGAGTCCTAGTCATAGAGGTGAATTACATTTTCGGATATGGTGTTAATTTTCAATGTGAGTATAACAATGATTGAGCTGTTGCACACACCGCAAAACTGGTTGGTGCAAACTGTGAGTATAAAACCTAACTCTGTTAAGATCGTTAGGAACATATACCAGGTTTGGACGATTGTATACTATTCCGTTGCAGCATTTTAGTATGCTTGAAATATGCAGTGGCGGCTGGCATGGCTCGCGGGTTGGGCACGGGACAGTTGTGGAGGGTCGCGATTGCAGGAGGGAGTGAGCAAAATAAAAAACTTACTTTGCCACCGGGTCCCGCATCTCTGCTCCTGTTCTCCTGCTTCTGACTTCAGGTACAGGAAGCAGGCAGCCAGGCTCCCTCCACTAAGCCAGTCACAACGCTGCAATGTGACTGGGTGCTCAGCCAGGGGCTGGAGGGGTGGGCATGTTCTCCATACAGGCTGTAATGCAGCCTGCATGGAGAACAGAGAAAGTGTGCAAGACTGGTTTGGGCAGCCCGAGAGGGCTGACCAAACAGTCATTGCGCACTTAGGAGTGGGCAAACCACTCCTCCCCTGCCCTGCTCCGAGAGCAGAGCAGCCCCGCCCACCCGTCCGGCTGCAAAGCAGCACAAACAAAATGATAATAACTGAAAGTAGTCATCATTTTATGTTTTTGCTTCTTGCACTGCTTGCAGTGGGGCGACACCCCGCCATAGCAGAGGAGCCGCCACTGGAAATATGATTAGGTTTATGATATTGTTGACATTCACTTTTACAGCTAATATGAAGGTTGTGCTCAGATTTGTAATGTTTCTCTTGCTGTAGTAATTTTATGTGAGTGCTCTTTAGGATTGAGGCCAAGTATGTGGGCTTTGTTTTTATGCTACAGGTTATTCAATGTCCCTGGTTCAATTAAACCATTTCCACGGTATTAAAGAGTTGGATTAATCTTGCTTTTTTAAAGGCAAAAGTATTTTTCATGTTTCCTTCACTTTCCTTGTAAGATTACTGAAAAAAATACCGGAGTGAAATTTTCACACATAAACGTACCACAAAGTGAAGCATTTGTGTTAGTTCATCATTCTCTAGATTTATATTGAAAAATACTCTGATTTAATGTGTTACTTCAAAGATTTAATTTGGGACAGGGGTACAAAATGCAATAAACCACGTTTCTTGTGCACTTTGAAAAAGAATCAAATATATGATTATAAATAATACTTTCCAAAAGTTAAACTTGTAACGTCCAGATCACTGCATGTTTCAGCGGCGAGTATTCAGCTCACCGAATCACACTCGCCACTATGTTAAAATAATCAAACAGTAATCTTTTATGCATAGTTTTATCATTGCAAGACGTTATAATAATGGAAATACCACAGATGGAAAAGCTATTCCTTTATAACAAGCAACCACTATTATAATTCAGTTTTCACTGTAGAAAACAGGTGTTCTTAAATAGTAAATATAAAGTCATCGTGACTTGGCTAACAAAGGCTAACAAAACATTTATTGTCTAATATATGGCAGAATGTACTGAGTAAAATTGCTAATTAAAACATTGCAGTGTAAATATGGTCTGTTCATCTTTTATAAATTTTAATAGCCAAATACTTAAATCACTTCAACTCTTCACTTATTTTTTAAAAAATTCACAAATTGGCAGTGTTGCGCATCAACATTTTTAACTTGAGACGCTAATCACAATTGATGGAATAATCTCATATCTAAACCCGCCAAGAAATAGCGCATTTCATCTTTGAGTTCTTTGGTCTAATAGAGTTTGAACACACAGAATGTAATCCAAATTCCGCCAGCTATTAGCAATGAAGGAGATAAGAGGGCCGATGGCTTACTACTTTGGGGTATATTTTACACCAGACATAAAAACGGATATAAAAAAGCTTTAATCTTTAATTCAAATGCTAATGAACATTAACCACTAGTTTTGTATTTCACAGGCAACTTCACTTGAGCATCAAAGTTAGTAGAATTGTCAGTTATTGCTATGGTTGACAGGAGTCTACCTGCAGTCTGATCGCATCCTTGCTAAACAAGAAAGAAAATATTTCCAGTTCCCTTGCAGAACAAGAGAATTTACAGATGACGGCCAAACACTAGGGTCCTTTGATAAAGATTTCTGCCTACAGGTTAAAATAAAATATTAGCTGCTCATTCTGACAGCTGGACTTTTGTACAAAGACGATCAAACATTCCAGTTGTTCCAAAATCTATTCCATCTTTTTATGCTGTTTGATTATCATAAAACAGCAAACCAGAAACAACCACCTGCATTAACATTGGGTAGCCTGGGATAGTGTACAGGTCACTATTGATGTTACTAAGAACACTGCACATGAAAATTAGTTCATTATGTTGTTGGAAACTGGGTCTCTTGATGGCAGAGGTTTGCACCCTGTTCAAGTAGGGACCACAGTCCTAGTCGGGGTAAGCTAGATGCACACTTTAACTTAATCTGTGCTCACCCTCTGGTAGCTTGGTGCAGAGTAGGCAGGCTAAACTTAATAGGCAATGTGTAAAGTATTTGTGCAACACACCCACACAGTAACACAATGAATACACTATAAAAATACTCCAAACAGGTTTAGGAAACTAGAGAATATTTATCTGAGTGAAACAAGACCAAAGCAACAAAAATTCAATAAGTAGAATTCAATAAAAACATTTTTTTTTTTAAATAAACCAAAATTAGTGCTTACAAGTCACAAGCGGTCAAAAGGTTAGTTGAGGTCGCAAGGGACCGGTACAAATCCAAAGTTCAGACCAACCAGGAGGGAGGGCAGACCGGTTACAGGACCCAGACTGGTCCCGCTGAAGAAATACCTTGGCTGGAGCAAGTGTCCATGTCGAGAGCCTACTGCGTCGTCGTCAAGCCGAGCAATGTGTAATCATTAAGCAGAAATCAGCTAAAGAACCCACTTCTGAGGCCCAGGACTTCAGGGGGCACTTCAAGCTAGGGTAGTACGCACAGATAGCAAAATCCAGCAGCACCAGCAGGATTGCAGGAAGTCTTTTGTGTCCCTGAGACTTCAGAAAAAAGGAGGCAAGCCAGCAAGCCCTTGAAGTCACTCTGGATTCAAGTGATAGGGTCCAGTCCATGTCCTCCACAGGGCAGAGAGCAGGGCAGCTAGGCAAAGCTGAGAACCAATTCCTCAGGACAGTCAGTCAAGGCAAAGTGGAAAACCTTACAGTGCAGCAGTCTTTACTCCAGCAGAGTTCTTCCCAGGTTCAGTAGTTTACTGATTTGGTAGGGTCAGAGCCCCAGTACTTATACCCAAAAGTGCAGTTGATGTAGGGGGCGACTTCAAATGAGCTCTCTGAAGTGCACAACAATCGCTTTCAACCCAGTCCTGTCTGCCAGGCTAACTGAGGGAGGGGTGAATCAGTGCTTTGTGTGTGGATAGGACACTACCTATTGAGATGTAAATGTCAGCTCCACTCTGCCCAAGAAGACACATCAGAATTCAGATCAATGCAGATGAGTGTTCAGAATGCAGATGAGCCTCACCATCCTGTATTTGTGGCTGTATAGAGAGAATGCACAAAGTGTAGCTGTCACCCAGCCCAGACATGTATTGGAGACAGGCTGCAGGCACACACAGCTAAGCTTGGTGCTCAGAAATGTCCACTTTCTAAAAGTGACATTTCTAAAATAGTAATGTCAAATCCAACTTTACCACTACAGAGGATTTATGATTACCATTCCAAAGAAATGGAACATGATTTAGCTGCTTCTTTCTCATGAGGACTTACAGCTTATAGTTTTTAAGAGGCGAGGACAGGTTATATGTAGTAAGAACTTTTATTAAGTTCATAGGAACAACCCCTAGACACGTCCTCCCTCTGCAACTGCCAGCTCTTCTCTCCCTGGCAGCTCAGAACAAAGCATCCTGGTTAGCATGGAAGGAATGCTGAGCAAGTTGCCAAGATACCATGTTAGGATGTAACACAAGTGTTTAAAGGAATTCCCAATGCTAGCTTATGAGAGGAGTAGGCCTCACAGTAGTAAAAAGATAATGTAGCTGTTTGTCACTACCAGGACATGTAACACTTAAAAGTATTAGTCCTACCTTTCAGTAACACTGGACCATGCCCATAGGGCTACCTAGAGCCTACCATGGGCGTGACCTATGTGTAATAAAAGGACAGTTTAAGGCTTGGTAAGTGGTTTTAAATGCCAAGTGGAAGTGGCAGTAAACTGCACACACAGGCCTTGCAATGGCAGGCCCGAGACAGGTTTGAAAGGCTACTTATGTGGGTGGCACAATCAGGGCTGCAGAGCTAATAGTAGCATTTAGATTACAGGAACTGGCTATATGGTATACCACTTTACAAGGGACTTATAAGTAAACTAAATATGCCAATCAGATATAGACCAATATCACCATGTTTTAGGGGACAAGCACATGCACTTTAGAACCAGTCAGCAGTGGTAAGTGCTCAGAGTCCTAAGGCCAACAAAAAGATAAAGCAAAAAGTTGAGGTAAGCTGGCAAAAAGTTGGGGGAATACCACTCTAAGGATGACAGGTCCAACACGTGTCTCCCCAAGCTGAATGTCAGAGATCTATTCAACCTCTAGGGAGTTCTCATCACTAAGGCAGAAAAACCTGGACAAACTGTCAGCATTGGTGTGTTCTACTCCTGGTCTGTGTTCCTCACTGAAGTTCTTCCCTGTAGGTAAATGTACCGCCTTAACAATTTTTGGATTTTCACCTCTCATTTGCAGGAGCCACCTGAGGGGCCTGTGGTCAGTCTGAATCAGGAAGTGAGTGCGAAGCAGGTATGGTCTCCACATCTTCAGTGCCCAGATCACAGTAAAAGCTTCTCTTTCTATGTCAGTCCACCTCTGTTCCCTGGGGAGTAACCTCCTGGAGATGAAGGCTACAGGTTGGTCCAGGCCCTCTTAATTTAGCTGTGATAACACTGCTGCTATGCCAGGTTCTGAGGCATTTGTCTGAACGATAAACTGAGACAAGTCAGGGGCCCTGAGCACAGGAGATGTGCACATGGCATGCTTCAAGGAGTCAAATGCAGTTTGGCATGCCTCCATTCAAATCACATTTCTGGGCTGCTTCTTAGAAGACAGCTCTGACAAAGGGTAACAATGGTGCCATATCCCTTGAGAAACATCCTGTAGTACCCAGTGAGGCCCAAGAATACTCTGACCTCAGTCTGGGTTTTGGGGGGCTCCCAGGCCATGATAATCTCTATCTTGGCCTGGAGGGGCTGCCCCATCCCCCTGCCCACCAGGTGTCCCAAGTACACCACAGACCCCTGCCATATCTGGCACTTACTGGCCTTAATAGTCAGGCCTGCCTGTTGCAGAGCCAGCACTTCCTAGAAGTGAAGAAGGTGGTCCTTCCAACTGCTACTAAAGACAGCTATGTCATCCAGGTAGGCAGCTGAGAAGGCCTCCATACCAGTGAGTACCTCTGGAAGGTGGCAGGGGCATTCTTGAGTCCAAAGGGCATCACTCTAAACTGATAGTGGCCCTCTGGAGTGAAGAAGGCTAACCTCTCCTTGGCACCTTCCGTTAGGACTAACTGCTAGTACCCTGATGTGAGAAGCTGGATTAGTATATGGTGTACACTTATGTAAGTGGGCACCTTGCACTAATCCAGACAACCCTTAAGGTGATTCTAGTGTTCTTAGACACCGGTAGAAAGCTCTCCAAGTGGTAGCTGTGGAGAGCAGCCTTCAGGCTTAGTCAAGAAGGAATGTAAAGCAGATTGTTTTACCAGAACTTAATCTTATAGGTATAGATTAAGTGAAAAAGAACCACACAGTGTATTTATAAAAATATGTATTTATTACAAGACACTCACTAACACATACAAATATGTCCTACCCAGAGATATACGCAATGCACACAATACTTTGTAAGAAAACAGGTAAGTAGCACAAAATACACAGTGGTCACCGGGGGAGACCAAATCATATACTAAAATAATGGTATGCGAACCACGACTCAAGTCAAGACTATACCCAGAAGATGTAGAAGTGCCCGGGACCCAAGGAACCAACCAAGGTAAGTAACCAGGAACCCCACGGAGGCCATGTGCATAGTGGGAACACGACCGCAGGCTCAATACAAGTCAATGGGTACTTTGCGGTTGCAATTTTAAAGAAAAAGGACCCTTCCCAGTGGACCCTGAAGAAACCCAGCGAAGACAGAAGGTTGGTGAGCCACCCCACCCATGGATACCCGAGGAACTAGGATACCTACACCAGGGAAGCCGGGTGCATAGGTGTGAAGTGGCATTGGAAACAGCCTTCAAACTCAATGGAGGACTTCAAGAAGATGCTGCTGCTGGAGAAGGTGAAAGTGTCTGGTGGAGCCCAAGGTGGATTCAAGATGTGAAGACCCTGCAAGCAGAGGGGACATAGTCTATGCCACTCAGGAGTGACCAGGGGGCACGGAAGACGAATGCCCACCGATGTCGAGTGTTGCAGGAGAGCAGACGGTGACCTTGGAAATGCAGCTGTGCGGACCAGGCGACGCTGTGGAAGACCAAGAGCCATGCAGGAGCTGTCCCACGTCGGATGTCGAGAGGTCGGTGTCCATCAAGAGCATCAACAAGCCTTTGCAACTGCAACCAACACGGAAAGTGAAGGCACAGTGTCAAGACCAGCAAAGACCAGGCAACTCACCACAAGCAGGGGAGTCAGGGCAGGCCCGAGCGATCAGGGGAGCCTACTGAAATCAAAGACGACCCTCAAGTGGATCCACAGGCTGGAGGCACTGGAGTCGCGAGAGGACCTCGAGCAGCTCACCAAAGATGCAAGCCCACGATGCAAGAGTTGCGGTGAGGATGAAGATCTTGGTCACTTGAGTTGCTTGAGGTTGCGGATGCTTGGAGCCTGAAGATCTTGGAGGAAGGAAGCCAACAAGTCTTTCCAACAGCAAGTCGACGCGGTGGACAGGGGTTCGGTTCTTGCGGCTCTGACGAGGGATACTGGCCTAAAACTTGGTGAGAGGAAAGGGCAGGCCTCCAGGGATGTGAAGAACCACCACCTGTGTTGCTGAGCCTTTCAGAGTCCGTAGGAGCTCGGGATCAGCAGACCAGTCAGCTTCGTTGCGGTGCCTGCAGATGCAGGGAAGTGACTCCTTCACTTCAAGAGAGATTCCTTCAGGTGTCTTGGATGTCCACAGGCCTTGGAAGGTTCCTGTATGGAGCACAGGCACGGACGTTCCAGCAGACGAGCAGGGCGACGAGACTAGGAGAGCAGGAGTCTTCCTAGTTGCAGTCTTGAGGCCCAGAGAAAAGTCCTGCGAAGTCCAGAAAGCCCAGACGGTCGAAGTAGAAGTGGTGTCTTGAAATTAATCTTGTCCCATGAGGAATTTAGGGACCCACCCACAGCTAAGCCCTTAAGTACCCCAAGGAAAGGGTTGGGACGATTCAGGGTTCCCTCCCATTGCAGGGGTCGGACAGTGGGGAGGATACTCCCATGTCCTTTGTCCAGTTTTGTGCCAGAGCGGGAGCCAACAGCTCCCTGAGCTGGTTTGAACTTGACTATGCAAGGAGGGCACAAATGTGCCCTTCAAGCAGACTGAGCGGCGCTGGCAAGCGCTCCCACCCGTACCCAATACACTAAACCTTGTCTGGGAGAGGGTCACACCTTCCTGTGACAGGATACCTATTGTTCTACCTTCCCCTGCTCGAGCTTGGCTCAGCAGCCGGAGGGCAGAATCGTGTCTCTGGTCGGCAGTAGCCCTGTTGTGCTGTCCGGGTCTAAAAGACGGGTACCGGGAGCACTGAGGGCCTCCCGGAGGAGCTTTACAGTGCATGGAATCATACCCCCACACTGTAAACATGACAGGGTTTGTTACAGCCAGTTTAGAGATGGTCATCGTGTAATGACGCATGGCCTCTCTATGTATCGAAATGGCTGATGCACTTACAACCCGGGAGAATGGACTCCGAAGGTTGTAGGGGTGTCCTGCTCATGCAGGTGCACCCTCACACTTAGAACCGAGCACCCTGCCTTCAGGATTGAAAGGCCTGCTTTAGGGGTGACTTATAGGTTTAAAGTGCAGTGATCTTAGATATAGGGAAACCTATATCTTTCGTAAGTGGTGCTAGCACCAGCTTACACAGGCTGCAATGGCAGGCCTGTAGTTACAGATTGAGTGGTCTCCCATGGGTGGCATAATACATGCTTCAGCCCATGGGGGACCCCTGGTGTACCTATGCCCTAGGTACCTCAGTACCATATACTAAGGACTTATAAGGGCACACCAATGTCCAATCTGGGATGTACCCAAGTACTTACCATAACCAATTTAGGGGAGAAAGCACAGAAACTGGGGTCCTGATTAGCAGGATCCCAGTCAGACTAGTCAGAAACAGAATAGCACCAGGCAAAAAGTGGGGGTAACCATAAAAGCAGATCCTACTTTCCTACACAACCCCCCCCCCAAACGTAAGGAGATGAGACTAACTTTGCCCAGTTGAGTCTTCATTTTCTAAGTGGAAATATCTGGAGAGTCCATCTGCATTGGCATGGTTACTCCCAGATCTATGTTCCACTGTATAGTCCATCCCCTGAGGGAAATGGACCACCTCAAAAGTTTGGGATTTGTACCCTTCATCTGTTTAAGCCACAAGAGGGGCTTGTGGTCTGTCTTAACAATGAAGTGAGTGGCCAGACCACATCAAAGGCTTCCCACCCAATGGCTGACCAACGTTTCTCCCTGGGGTCAACCTTCTGCTGATAAAATCTACTGGTTGATCCTGGCCCTCTGCATTTAGTTGTGACAGCACAGTCCCTACCCCTATCTCAGGTGCATCTGTCTGGACAATGAAAGTTTGAGAGTAGTCAGGACTTTGCAGGATGAGAGCAATGCACATGGCCTGCTTCAGGTCATCAAATGCCTTTTGACAGCTTACTGTCCACTGAACTTTCATGGGCATTTTCTTTGATGTAAGATCATTCAGGGTAGTCACAATGGACCCATCCCCCTTGACAAATCTTCTGTAGTACCCAGTCAGGCCCAAGAAAGCTATGACCTGAGTCTGGGTAGTGGAAGCAACCCAGTCCTCAATGGTCTGGATTTTGCTCTCCAATGGTTGAACCTGGCCTCCACCTACCAGGTGGCCCAAGTACACAACCTTGCTCTGCCCTATCTGGCACTTGGTGGCCTTGATAGTGAGGCCTGCCTTGTGCTGGGCCTCCAGAACATTTCTGAGGTGGACCAGGTGATCCTCCCAGGTGGAGCTAAAGACAGCAATATCATCTAGATATGCTGCACTCTAGGCTTCCAACCCTGTTAGGACTTTGTTCACCAACCTATGAAACGTACCAGGTGCATTTTTCAAATAATGCGGACTAGGAATTGAAAATGCTGTTTTTGGCTTGGCATCCTCAGCTAGTCTGATTTGCCAGCAGTCAGGTCAAATGTACTCAGAAACTTGGCTGAGGCCAAAGTGTCTATAAGTTCATCTGCCCTTGGAATAGGATGGGCATCAGTCCTAGTGACTGCATTGAGACCTCTGTAGTCCACACATAACCTCATCTCTCTTTTTCCACCTTTGGTGTGAGGTTTTGGCACAAGGACTTCGGGACTAGCCCAGGGGCTATCTGAAGGTCCAATGACCCCCAATTCCAGCATCTTTTGGACCTCTGTCCTGATGCAATCTCTGACATGGTCAGGATGCCTGTAAATCTTATTTTTAACCGGTAGACTCTCACTTGTGTCCACTTCATGGGTACACCAGGTGGTTTGACTAGGAGTCAGAGAGAACACGTCCCTATATTGTTTGAGGACCTTTCTGCAATCAATCTGCTGTTGGGCAGTGAGGCTGCCTGGCAAGGCTATATCATCAACTGACCCATCATCAGGGTTCTGAGAGAGGAGATCAGGGAGAGGGTCACTCTCTTCCTCCTGTCCCTCATCAGTTGCCACGAGCAAGCCCATGTCAGCCCTGTCTACAAAAGGTTGCAGGCGGTTTACATGAAGTACCCTATGGGGACTTCTTGGAAGCCTAGGTTCCCCAAGTAGGTGACCTCACTTTTTTGTTCAAGGATGGTATGGGGGCCACTCCACTTGTCTTGGAGAGCTGCTGGGGCCACAGGCTACAACACCCACACTTTCTGGCCTGGCTGGAAAACCGTCAAGACAGCCTTTTGGTCATGCCAAGCTTTTTGAAGTTCTTGGCTGGCCTCCAGGTTTTTGCTGGCCTTTTTCATGTACTCAGCCATGCGTGAACGCAGGCCAAGGACATAGTCCACAATGTCCTGTTTAGGAGGCTTGAGAGGTTGCTCCCAGCCTTCCTTCACTAGACTTAAGGGACTCCTAACGGGATGTCCAAACAGAAGTTCAAATGGGCTGTAGCCAACCCCCTTCTGAGGAACCTCTCTGTAGGCAAAGAGAAGGCAGGATAGAAAGACATCCCATTTTGCTTTTCTGGGAGTCCCATGATCATGGTAGACACTAGGGGGTAGCTGTTCCTAAGGTCTCAAGAGAGTAGCAACCAAACTCTGGTTGGTAGAGAGGAATAAAGGAAAGTGGTCAATCTCAAAGAGGTTGGGTTTATAAATAGTGAAGGGGGAATCCCTCCTTTTGGATATAGTGCCCTCACACACCCTTGCGAGTGTCATGCTTCATCATCGGGCGTAGCTCCTCGTGGGGGTGGCGCTGCTGTCCCCCACGGGCCCCGCAAGAGGGCTCTTTGACGGAGATCTTTTAAGGAGACGCCGCAGTTGTGCATGTGGGTGTGTGGGCCTAGGGAGATAAGTGCGTGAGTGAATTAAAATTACCAGACGGTACCCGGAACCAACGTTTATTCGAGGGTCCGAATGGTAAGGTTAAAAATAGGTGTGGATCCTGGAGCCCCTCTCAGGAATAAATATAGAGGGCGGATGTGTAACTGGTCGCTGCTCTCAGAATCAGTGCACGAGTGAATTAACAAAAAAATAATAAATAGGTCAACATGTTTCGCGCTTCTTATTGGTCCTTAAGGGATCCATTGGCGCTTCGTCAGGACTGAGAGGTTAAGTGAAAATAGAAGAAAAAAGATACAGGTTACAGGAAAAGAAAGCCCTGTATACCTGTGGTACCTAGATTTTGAGGTAATATGCGTCCTTGCGCAGATAACAACTCTCAGTGTGGGTTCCTACCCCCAACCCCTTATTAAGGAAATCAGGC
This sequence comes from Calotriton arnoldi, assembly GCA_963921515.1. Classification (NCBI taxonomy): domain Eukaryota; kingdom Metazoa; phylum Chordata; class Amphibia; order Caudata; family Salamandridae; genus Calotriton; species Calotriton arnoldi. The sequence continues at coordinate 422,653 of CAWUFW010001520.1, read as the reverse complement.
TTCTTCGGCGCGCACTCGGCGAGAGGCAGAGTTAATTAGCTCGCCTCTTCCTGGTTATTCACCTACCCCTCCGTAGCGGTGCGCCGGGATCGAAGTCCCATGATCATACCCTTGAGGGTCTTGTTGAACCTGTCAACAAGCCCATTGCACTGTGGATGGTAGGGTGTGGTGAACTTGTAGTTCACTCCACACTCTTTCCACATGGCAGTGATATAACTAGAAATGAAGTTTGTACCTCTGTCTGTTTAAACCTCCTTAGGGAAGCACACTCTGGAAAAGATTCCCAGGAGGGCCTTGGCCACTACAGGAGCTGTAGTGGTTCTAAGGTGAATTGCCTCTGGGTACCTAGTGGCATGGTCTACCACCACTAGTATATAACTGTGCCCAGATGCAGTTGGAGGGTTCAAGGGACCAACAATGTCAATCCCTACCCTTTCAAAGGGGACCCCAACCACTGGAAGTGGAATTAAGAGGGCCTTTGTGGTACCACTGGCTTGGCATGTGGCACAGGAGTGACAAAACTCCTTGGTGTCTTTAGACATATGGGGGTCAGTGAAAGTGAGGGACAAGCCTGTCACAAGTCTTGCTTTGCCCTAAGTGTCCTGCAAGAGGAATATCATGTGCCAGGGAGAACAGGAAACCTCTGAACCTCTGGGGTATTACCAACCTCCTGGTGGCACCAGGCTGGGGTCTCTACCTTCAGAGTACAGGAGTCCATCTTCCCAATAGACCCTATGGGATCCACTGATATTCCCTGCTTCCTCAGCAGCAGCTAGCTGTCTGAGGGGTTCAAGAGAGAGGCAGGTCTGCTGCTCCAAACTCAAGTCTGCCCTGGAAGGGCCCCCTGCCCCCAAGAACTCTGCCTGGTCAGGCCCAAGTTCCTCTGGGACAGTTCCTTCACAGGAGCTGAGATCATCTCCCTCAGGAGGGTGATTTTCACTAGGAGTTTGTGAGGAGGGCATTTCCTTACCCTTCCTGCTCCTTCTCTTGGGAAGCACCTGGTCCATTTTTCCAGGATCCAGTGCTTTGTCAGTGTTGAGCTGTTTGGCCTGAGCCCTGGTGACAGAAAACACACTGGCAGAGATGCCCATCATCTCTGCATGAGTCCTGAGCCCAGGCTGAAGTTTCTAGATCATTGCCCAACAAACAATCTACAGGTAGGTCTGGAGATACCACAACCTTTTTAGGTCCAGTTACGGTTTGTGAGGGATGGGCAGTAAATAAACTTGGGAGGACGAATGTGTTTCTCAATTTTGGCGGTTTATTGTGGGCATAGTACACAACAAAAGAATGATAATAAAAAAAATATTTGTCTTGGGTCTGGGTTGCTGTTTGTGATCCTTTATGTTGTCTTCTTTCAGGGGTGATCTTCTCTTCTGTCTCCTTTTCCTTGATTCCAGGTTCGGACTCCAGTGGTGCGTCGTTCCCGTGTATTTTAGAAAAGAAGATAAGGAGAGCAAGGTAAGTAAAATGGTCTAAATGGGGGAATTGAAAGGATAGGGACCTTCACCACACCCAGGTGTGTAAGGATTTAAAGACCTCTTTAGTTTTCTGGTCATCACTACAGGGGCCTTTAGGGAAAAAAAGGGGGGCGTGAAAGAGAAAAACAACTCAATGTGCAGTATGCTTTTGTGCTTTATTGAACTGACCAGGCACTTCTCACTTCTCTGTGATTCGTTTTGGAATTGTACCTCATATGCTCATTGGGAGCCTCTCTTTCTAGGGGTTTTCATTAGAGAGCCTTTTTTCTATATTTATAAACACAACAACTTCAATGCTCATCTAGCAACAATCAAAACCTTACAAAATATATTAGGCAAGCTCCCTTCTCTACTTATTCTTTGTTTTGTACTTCCGCAGGGAGTTAGACACCCTCCCGTATTTTCACCCTCCCCCTCTCCGTATTTCCTCCTTCAAATTAATTCTTTCTATTGTTTTTCGTTCCCTCCCAGTCTTCCCGAACTCCCTTTTCCCTCCGTGCACGTACCGGGAAAAGCTGCAACTCTCCTGAGTTGCGGCGGGGAGGTTGAACCTCCCAGGGCGACCACCACTCTTCGCTCCACGTCTCTGGAGCCTCGTCGTCTTCTCGCTTCTGCTCCCCGGTTAAGTTAAATGGATCTCTTTCTCCGATCCCTGAGTCAGCGTCTCTCTTTTTCGCCTCTGTTCTGCCGTCCTTTTCTCCACCCCCTTTTCTTGCGTCCACCCGGTGCCGCACTCTTCCTTTCACCTCCGACCCAAGCGTTTCTGCTTCCTCGTCGTTCAGCGTTGCTGATTGGTCGTTCCCTCTATGGATCTGCCTTCCTCTTTTGGCTGCGATTCTTCATCGTCCAGGTTAACCCTTTCTGTCTCTTTGTTGCAGGAAGCAAAAGACACAATTGATGAACGGAATGCAGAACAAATCAAAACATTCACCCCCAGTCAAGAGATCTGGGTTAAATCCATCATTCTTTTGCTCACCATGCCACCCCAGTTTAGACCTGGCCATATGCAAATCAGTCTTGACCCTGCGCCCAATGGGAACAGTCCAGCCCGAACTGCCAGGCCAGGTCCTCCCTGGACTGGAAACAAGCATCCTAGGACCGGTTTCGGGCTTTCATCCCGCATCAGCCAGGATAGCTTGACTCCAGTGGCATGGAGAGCATGGGACCCACGTCTGGGCATACCCGTGACACTCGGGGTGACAAATGCAAAAAGAACAATTGATGGACAGAATGCAGAACAATGTCATACATTCACCCCAGTACAGAGATCTGGGCCTAAATCCATCGTTTTTTTGCTCACCATGCCATTCCAGTTTGGACCCAGCTATATGCAAATCAGTCTTGACCCTGCCCCCAATGGGAACAGTCCAGCCCGAACTGCCAGGCCAGGTCCTCCCTGGACTGGAAACAAGCATCCTAGGACCGGTTTCGGGCTTTCAGCCCTCATCAGCCAGGATAGCTTGACTCCAGTGGCATGGAGAGCACGGGACCCACGTCTGGGCATACCCGTCCCACTCCGGGTGACAAATGCAAAAAGAACCATTGATGGACAGAATGCAGAACAATGTCATACATTCACCCCAGTACAGAGAAGGGTTGCAGGAAGCGGGCCGTCAGAGCAGCACACTGAGCTGAGGATGAAGAGGTAAGTGAGGGGGTGTTACGGGTATTTGGTTTGGATTCTTTTGGGGACGTTGGGTCATTTTCGGGGTATAGGGTTGTTCCTTCCTCACACCCCTCCCCAGCTAATGTTCACAACTGCCTAGGAACAGTCAGTTCTGACATTGCTAGCGTTGGTGAGTTGGTACATTTATCCAACTATGATCTGATCAGGAGACACAAGTTTCTCTGTCACCATAGTGACCATAGTGACACTGGCCCCTGTGTCCCTGCAAGCCATTGCTTCTTTTCTATTAATCAAAGGCTGTTGTCTGTACTTGCCCAAGTTAGTGGGACTGACCAATAAGGGGGCAAGGTCTATGCCACCATCACAGACTAGAACAGCCTGAGCTGGAGTTCTGACTAAGTTACAACCCATCTCAGAACCCAAGGTTAACCCCACTAATCCCTTGGTTGCTGTACTACCACTTGTACTTGTGCTAGGGGGAGCAGGTGCCTTAGGGGTAGTCGTAGTAGGAGTTTCCTTGGCCTTTGGACAATCAGCATCCCTTGTCCAATGGGTCTTTACCTTACAAATGTAGCACCAAGGTTTCTTTTGGCCTTTTTTGGAATTTTGGGACTCACCCCCAGATGCAGGTTTTTGGGGCACTTGTGAAGACTCTCTTTTTATCTTTACTTTTGTCCCCACCCTTACCCTGGGATTTTAGAAGAATCTTGCTTCTTCTGGTCACCTCCATTACCATGGTTTTTCTGCTTAACCTTGGTGTGGACCCATTTGTTTGCCTTCTTTCCCAATTCTTGGGGAGAGGTCAGATGAGAGTCCACCAGCTACTGATGCAAAAGTGGGTTATGACAGTTATGAAGGATGTGCTCCCTCAATCAAATTGTACAATCCTTCATAGTCCTGTACCTTGCTTCCATGAAGCCAGCCTTCCAGAGCCTTAATAGCAGTGTCTACAAAATCTACCCAGTCCTGGGTCTATGTTTTCTGGGTGTCTCCGAACTTAATCCTATACTGTTCAGTGGTTAAGCCAAACCCATCTATAAGAGCACTCTTCAGTACTGGGTAATTGCCAGCAACCTCTTCTCTAACAGCGAGGAGCTTATCTCTACCTTTGTTAGCAAAGGAGAGCCACAGGATAGCTGCCCATTGCTCTTGAATGACTCCCTGAACTTCACAGGCCCTCTCTAAAGCAGTGAGCCATTTATAGATATCATCTACCTCCTGGTAAGGAGGGACCATCTTGCTCAGGTTCCTATTGTCAAAAGAAGTTTCTCTGATTCTAGGGACATTGTTGCTGTCACCATGGGACGCTAGTCCCAATCTTTTCCTAGGCTTCTGTAATTCTTCCAGGGACTCTTTATCAAGGGCCAACTGATCTCTCCTGAGCTTAAGTCTGACTTTCTCAAGTTTGAGCAATTTGTATTCCCTGTCAAAAGAGCTGTACCTCTTACTAGACATGGAGGTCCCTATGGAAGTGTCCGAAGTATGGGATTCCCTAGAGGAGGATCTAGACCTCCTTGGTCTACTCTGGACCCTCCCAGGAGGAACAAAGGGTGTCTCCTCTGTGCCATCTGCACTATTCCCTAAGGGGTCAGAGTTTGGCAGGTTGGAATCATTTGAGTCCTCCTGCCCATACTCAGAATTGAGATCATCAGGGAGAGCCCCTGATGCTCCCTCTTCTGGAGTATCCCCACCCACATTATCCTGTTCTTCTGCCTCTACAGGATGACCATCAACCTTATGTAGCAGCTCTAAGAGCAGCTTAATGGTGGGGATTCCGGTCTATCTTTCTAAGGCTACACAGGGTCCTTAGTTCCTGGAACTTTAGACCACTGTACTTAGCAGACTGGGGTATCCCCAACTAATGACATGGTTCTAGGTGTAGTGAGGTGTTGCACCTACCTACCTTAGTGTAAAGTAAACTCTCTGAGGTTGGAGAAAGGGTTGTGCTAGTCCCTTAACTACCCAACACAAAGTTCAGTAGAACTTACTTACTCTAAGCTGTATTATATGTGCCCAATATTAGTGATGGTTTTTCAGTTAATCCACACCAAGATTATATGGTAAAAGAATCTAGGCTTGAATCCCAACCACTGCACACCAATGTGAGAAGCTGGCTTAGTATATGGAGTACACTTATGTAAGTGGGCACCTTGCACTAATCCAGACAACACTTATGGTGATTTTAGTGCTCTTAGACAACCGTAGAAAGCTCTCTAAGTGGTAGCTGTGGAGAGCAGCGTTCAGGTAAGTAGAAGTTATAAGTTACTCCACACTCCTTCCACATCGACTGCATATACGCAAAGATGAAGCTTGTGCTTCTGTCAGACACAACATCCTTGAGGAAACCCACTCAGGTAAAACTCCCCAGCAGGGCCATTATAGATGCAGTCATGGACCTCAGAGGGATTGCCTCTGAGTACCTAGTGGCATGATCTACCAGAACCAGGATGAATCTGCTGCCTGAAGCAGTCTGAGGATCCATAGGGTCTATAATATCAATGCCCGCCCTCTCAAAAGGTGTGTCAACAACTGGCTGTGGGTGAAGAGGGGCTTTGTGACTGGCCCTGAACCATTACCTATACTTCTCTGGGGTCAGTCCAAACTTGCGGACTAAAATGGTCTCCATGGCAGTGTAGTTGGTCTGGTCCCACACCTCTAATGTAAGGAGTGTGTCCCTCCCCACTGTGGGCATGTACCGCCATAAACTATCCCTCCCAGAACTCCCCTGCGACCCTCTGCACTTTCAAAGCCACTTCATAGGCTGCCAACCATTTATCTGTGTCATCCCCCACTCCATAACTGGGCACCATATCTTTGGGGATATGAAATCTGGACTCATGTGAAGAAACTGCAGGTATGCTGCCACCAATATTGTTTGTTTTTTAAAAAAAAAAAAAAAATTTATTGAGCGTAGATAGCAGACATAATAGACATGATAAACATGGTATATACAAAAAGAACACGTTTTCATAATACCCAAATTCATATTTCAGTAGACAATAAATAAATTCATATAATATTTTACATACAATATAACCAGCATTCTGAATAGCTCAACACAAAGAAGAAAAATGCTGCAACCTGGCCTCAGTTCAACAATTAAAAAGCAGGTACGTCATGTATTAAAACCACACATTTTTCTTTACACAAAAAGTAGCCTGCCTTACACATTTTCATCTAGGCATGAAACCAGGGCATAGCCCTCCCAGGTTGTCCTGAATCTACAAAGTGCCCCTACTCTTTTTGCATATGCCTCTTCGAATTGGTAGGTCCGGGCTAACTTGGGGAGCCACTGTCCCATTGTAGGCACCTTCTGAGATCTCCAGTTTTGCAACACCAGGGATCTCGCTACCGCTATAGTAGCAAAAACAAAATATTGCCTATACTTTGGCAGCTGACTAATTGCATGAGAAAAGCCAAATAGGGCCAGCGATGAAGAGGGTAAAATGGCCTTAGACATACAATAACTAATGAACCTAAACACCTCCTCCCAGAAATGTTGTAGTCTAGGACATGTAAAGAATATGTGCGTCCAATCGCCTGCCCCCACCAGATTACATCTAAAACATTTGTTCGGAAGAGATGGAAACCATTTATGTAGTCTGAGGGGGGTATGATACACCAACCACCTCAAAAGGAAGGACATTCTCTTAAAATTAGCAGCCCTCAATGCCTTATTCACAAATTCGCACCCTCGTTGCCATTCCTTGATGTTAAACTGGCAGTTAGTTTCTTGAGCAATTTTTGAAAGCATTGCCTCAACGAGATTCTTGTTCGAGCCATGTCGTAGTAATCAATACCAATTACCGATACCGCTTATATTCAGCTCTAAGGCTGCTTTTAGAATTAATCTTTCCCTCTCATTGATTATTTTATACTTATTTACAAGAAAACAAGTTATCTGCCTAAAACTTTACTAGAGATCGCAACTCTAAGGTGCACATTGAATTGCAAATGCCTCCCATGATAGCAAATTGGTACCATTGTAGAAATCTCCCAGTTTGCGAAAACCTAGCCTATTATAGGACTGCAGTAACTTTTGTGAAACCTGGAGACCCCACAACTCACAGTCTTTGAGGGAAGTATATGCGTGACATATTGGAATGTTGAAAGCTTTATGAAACTGTTGTATACGGTTAGCAATTATATTCACAACCTTGTACCTTGACTTTTTAGTTAGCTTTGCAGTGCACAGAAATGCTGGTAACTTGATTGAACTTTCTAATAACATAAGATTCAATAAAAAGTTATCAAATTTCGAAGCGGGGCAGCCAGCTGCGTCAATAAGCTAATTAATGCAGCTTGATAATACGTAGATAGCTGAGGTAATGCAAGTACCCCCTGCTTCACGTCCAGTTGCAGAATAGATAGCTTGAACCATGGCTTTTTTTTGCCCACACAAACTCTCGTAAAACTTTGTCTACTTCATTAAAATATGAAATCGGTATTTTTAAAGGAAGATTTAAAAACAGGAATATCAGCAGGGGAAGAATCGACATTTTCACCAAAGAGACTCGGCCTACTATTGATAGAGGTAAAAGTGACCATTTTTCTAAAAGAATTTTAATTTTGTTAAACATTTTTATATAGTTTAAATGAAACAGTTGAGAGAAGTCGGCTGTGACATATAGGCCCAGGTATCTGATAGGTCTTAATTTAATGGCAGAAATTGTAGCCCTTCAGGAAGATTGGCCTCTAGTGAATTAAATAGGAGAAGCTCAGTTTTGGACTGATTAACCTTATACCACCCCAATTCTGTAAATGCTTGAATTTCCCCGAGCGCCATCTGGATATTTGCCCTATCTGGGCTCAAGTCTAGAATCAAATCGTCAGCAAAGAGCTTAATTTTTGTCATACCCGGTAGGGGAGCTAAGATTGACGCGTTAGTACGGATTTTTATTGCCAGTGGCGAGAATAAAAGGGGGCAGCTCTGCCTAGTCCCCCGTCTTAGCAGTACTTCACCCGCCTGCTCTGCGTTTATGATTATTTTAGCAGTTGCCCCCCTATAGGTTCCCTTTAGCATCTCTATCAGACGGGAGGAAAGCCAAACTTCTGGAGGATACAAAAAAGGGCCTGCCAATCAACCAAATTGAATGCCTTTTCTGCCTCCATCATTAAAATAGCTGCTCTATCCTTCCTGGCTGAAAAATAGTCAATAGCTTGAATCAAATAAAAAGTATTTGCTGCCATTGATCTGCCAGGCAAAAACCCTGTTTGGTCCGCATGTATCACCTGTTGCGCACATCCTGAGATCCTATTTGCCCAAATTTTCATAAAGAGCTTGTAGTCCACGTTTAATAGACTAATTGGACGTTAGGAACTTGGATCCGTCAGATCTTTATCCTTCTTCAAGATAGTGATCATAACTGATTTCTTAAATCTGTCAGAGACAGGCAACCCATCCATAATCTGATTATACAAAGAAACTAACATGGGGGAAAGTTCGTCGATGAACATCTTTAAACTTCGATCGGTATCCCATCATTACCACTTGCCTTCGCACTAGCCATTGCTTTTATAGTATCCCTGAGTTCTATAGATGTAATTGGTTCAACCAGAACCTTACACTCATCCTCTGTAACCATGGGTAGCTGGACTGGACTGAGATAGTCCTCAAGGGCCTGGGTGTGATCTAGCTGGGCCTCTGCGTATATTTTCTTAAAATGGGACACAAAGATTTCCGCAATTCTGTCTTTGTTAGTAACCAGATTAGCGGTATTGGGGTCCCTTATTTGTGAAGTTAGTTGCCTACTCTGCTGCGTTTTTGTTGACCATGCTAAGAATTTGCCTATGTGTTGTTGCTTAACCCCACTTGGACGGCTCTAATATCCAGCCCACTGAGGCTAAGCTCATTGGCCATCTTCCTTTACTCCATGGCCAGCCTCTTCTCTTCTTGAGCTTGCTCTTTCTCTAATTTAGCAAGGTCCTGCTTCCTGTCAATCTTGGCAAGCTCTAGTTTTAGTTTCCCATCCTCCCTCCTGTCCACCAGCTCCTCTGGGGACAGGTTGAGGACATACTGCTGCCTGGTTTTGAGTGGACGCCCAATCCTGGGAGTAAATCCCCCCCCCCCTGTAGGCTGCATGACAAGACCCTCTGATAGGTCCCGCTCTGATCCTTCCTCAGACTAAGTTCCCACCGCCTCATCCACTTCTCCTTTTGGGTGGGTTGCTGACCATACTCTTAAGGCTTTCTGAAGCTCTGCCTTCTTGGCACTTCCCTTATGGAACATTCTTCTTTCCTGGTAGAACTTGAGCTGGGCCATTGTGTATGCCTGTAGATTGACCAGCTCAAATTCCATATTGCCAGGTAGGACCACAGACAATGCAGAAAAAATGGGACTTGAGCAAAAGGACTTTGGAAAAATCAAAATATGTCAGAACATTGAGAGTTTAAAAAGGCTCGAATACGTCTCAGTACAGAGTTGTAGTGAACAATGAGGTACTATATGGTATTGCACAAACACAAGTTCTACCCTCACCACTGATCACCAATGTTAGAAATGGAATTCCTGGTTGGCTGAGGTATGTATCCAGGTCAGGCAGGAACCACCACTCTAGTCAGGGTAAGCTAGATATACACTAAAAGATAACCTGTGCTCACCCTCTGGTAGCTTGGCACAGAGCAGGCAGGCTTATCTAAAGGTGCAATGTGGAAAGTATGTGTGCAACACACACACACACAGTAACAGAATGAGTACACCACAAAAAGACTCCATACATGTTTAGAAAAATAGATTATATTCTGAACAAAACCAGACCAAAACGACTAAAATCCAATGAATAAAAGTAGAGATACTGAATTTTAAAAGAATACATGCAGTAAAGCGCTCTGAAGCAAGTAGCGATAAAAGGGTTACTTTAGGTCGCACTGGACTGGAACAAAGTAAAAGTTTGGGGCAACCACGAAGAAGCCCCGGCTGGCTACAGGACCCACACAAGCCCAGGTGAACAAAGTACCTTCCCTGGTTGCAAACAGCGCGATGCATCGATGTCGAGGCCTGCAGGTGCAGGGTGCATCCATCTTTTCCACACAATGAAAGTGATATGTCAGTTCCAAAGATGGGTGCCGCAGTCAAGATGCGTCGAGCGATGCGCCGGATTCTGCCATGCAGTCGAGGGGATGTGTAGATCCCACCAAGATGCATTGGCAGCAATACACTGTCCGATGCGTCGATCTCGGGAGGCAAAGCGCTGGTTCTGATGCGATGCATCGATTTTGCTCCAGCAACTGGGTTGATGTGCCGTTTCTGTTACATGCAGGCCCGGAGATGCATCAAAATCCACGTTGCAAGTATCAGTGTCACTTCTAGTGAGCCAGGCACAGGAGCAGGGGTAGAGACTTTGATATCCCTGAGTCTCAAGCAACAGGAGGCAAGCAGACAAGCCCTTGGAGATCACCTGGAGTGAAGACAAAGTCCAGTTCTCCTTCAGCAGAGTCAGAGAGCAGCAGGCAGCAGCGTAACAAACAGAAAAGCAGGCTTCCAGATCATCAGTGTAGTTGAGTCCTTTAAGCAGCACACCAGTTCTTCTGGCAGAGCTTCAGTTGCAAGTCCAGTACTGTCTGATTTTAGGGGGTCAGAGACCCAGTACTTATACCCAAAAGTGCCTTTGACGTGGGACTTACTTCAAAGCAGATCTTTGAAGTGTACAAGTTTCCCTTTCAACCTAGTCCTATCTGCCAGGCTATCTGTGGGGGTATTCAGTCCTTTGGCTGGGGACAGGCCACTGCCTATTCAAGTGAAGTGCTAGCCCCTCCCTTCCATCCTGCCCAGGCAAGGCCATCAGAATGCAGATGTGTGAAGATAGTAACTCAAACACACCCATCCTTCCTGTGTTGAGTCTAGAGTGAATGCACAGTGTAGCTGTCACCCTCCCCAGACGTTCATTGGAAAGAGGCTGTCAGGCACACAGAGTAGTATGTGCAGAGATGTGTCCACTTTCTAAAAGTGGCATTTCTAAAACAGTAATGTTAATTCCAACTTCACCTGTGAGGAGGATTTATGATTACCATTCCAACAATATGAAAAAGCTACTCCTCTCTGATCAGGAATTACAGCTTAAAAGTGTATTAAGGCATTCCCAATGCTAGCCTACGCGAGAGGTAATCCTCACAGTAGAGAAAAAATAATTCAGGTGTTTGTCACTACCAGGACATGCAAAGATTAAACACACATGTCCTACCTTTTACTTACATGGCTTCCTGCCCTTAGGGTTACTTAGGGCCTCCCCTAGGGGTGACTTATATGTAATAAAAGGGGAGTTTAAGGCTTGGCAGGTAGCTTTAAATGCCAAATCAAAGTGGCAGGCCTGTGACAGGTGTGAAAGACTACTTCTGTGGGTGGCACAATCAGTGCTGCAGCCCACTAGAAGCATTTAACTTACAGGCCCTGTGTATATGGTATACCACTTTATAAGGGACTTACACGTAAATTAAATATGTCAATCAGGTATACACCAATGTCAGCATGTTTAGGGGAGAAGCACATGCACTTTATTACTGTTTAGCAGTGGTAAAGTGCTCAGAGTTCTAAGGCCAACAAAAAAAATCTGCAAAACAAGAGGTAAAAGGCAAAAAGTCTGGGGAAAGGCCACCCTAAGGATGACAGGTCTAACACTCGTTTAGATTTCGCTCTTCCTCTTGACTGAGAGGCAGCAAATTTTCTAGCACTATCTGCCCTTATGCGCCTAAACAACATAGTAGCAAAGAATATTTCTTCCACACATTTAAATTTGTGCTACAGACTCTAGGGTAATTCATAAAAACCTTGTTCCATTTACCCCATCTTAATAATGGTTCCCCTGCCAAAGGCAGAAAAAATGGGGGAGGAGTTTCATTTTGAATGGTAAATTCATTGCACCTACCTGCTCAGTTTATCCTTAAACTTTTTACAGCATCTCCAAAATCTTACAAGCTTTGTCTTTTAAGATGTTATCGACAAAAAAAAGCAAAAATTTCTAACCACTAGGACTTCAGTACCTTTCTTGATCTGCCTGTCATCGTCTCCACATCAAAACAGGCTTTTGTTAACCAATGGTCTACACGTGATAAGCACAAATGTATCAAACACTGTTGGGGTGCCCGTTACTGTATCTGTGATGAACAAATCCAAGTTCCAAGCACTGAAGGTGTTATCCTTGTAGTTCACCGAAATGATCAGCTCAATGCACCTGTCACCATAGTCACATTGACCAAACGAGCACAAAAGCTGTGCCAGTCACTGCAGTTCGAAATGATCAGCTCAGTGGGATAAACACCTCAGGTCTGCCTGTCACTGTCGTCACAATGACCAAAACAAGCACCAAAGAGGTGCATATCACCACAATTCCTGACTGTGTACTTATCTTAAAAAAAAGTTCCCAACTTAAAATGCCCGCTACTACATGGCTCCGCTTTATTCTCTAATGGACGTTGGGCACATATTCCAAAGTCAATTGCCCCATATCAAGATGGCCTTCTAAGCCGAACATTGCATCCATTTTCCATGGTTGCTGGGGCACATTTTTCGAAGGTTGCACCCAAACTAAGATGGCTGCCAAGACATGCGTCAACATCCTGTTTCTACAGGTGGTTCAGTGTCTTCTTCTCTCGTGCTGCTGAGCATTAGTCTGCTTCACTTTGTGACATAACTGAAATGCAAATGTGTTTCACCACTTACGCATGCACCTTCACCCCCCTTTTACTTAATCATCCATATACAGTGAAAACTCACTAGCTTTTAAGTCCCACTTTCAGCAGCCAGCAAGTTCACTCATAAATTCACCTGTGAAGTCCTTTTCAAGTCTTTTTCTGGTACTCACTATGCGTGTCTATTCAATGCTGTCCATCAATCTTTGCCTTAGCTTCCACATGTTGAGGTGCTCTGCTTCATAGCTTGTCAACAAAATGTGGTATGCTTTCCTTCAAAGAACACACCGCCAGCAGGTTGATAGGTGAAGCCTTTATTTAGCACCTCATCCATGAAGAGCAGTACATCAACAGCCTGACACTTCAGCAATAACCACATTCCATTGCACTTGGAGTCTTACACTTGGAGAAATACATATTTTAACAAACACCACAATCATTACTTCTGTCTTGTCTGAGTTGAGCTTAGACAGTGAGCTTTCATACATATAGCAACTTTAGTCATGCAGGCGGTGAACTTGTTTCTTGCGTTCAGTGGATGAGGAAGGCATGGACTCCATTGAGAAAGAGGAATAGAAGACTGCATATGAGATGGATGAGTTACTTGAGGAAGTGAAACAGTGCATCTTATGAGGCTGGAGGGCCAGGAAGAGCAAACAAACGGATTTGAAAGATTTTTGGGAGGTAAGGATTGAGCTTGGGGTGGAGTCAGGTTTTATTGGGATGGGAGGAAGAATTGTGCTGCTGCAAAGTCTCAAAGAGAAGGTTTGGGTTTTATGTCACAAAGAACATTTCAAATAATAAGAACAAAAAGAAGGGTTACCTCCTTTTATTGGTGGCCAGGGGTGAATTTAGAGGTTGAGAGAAGAGTGAGGCATTGTGAGCAGTGTGTTAACTTGGACAAGAGTTTACATACCATGAGACCACCTTTGATGCCTGTAGAGTGCCCAAAGATGGTGTGGGACATGTTGGCAGTGGAATTTGTGAGTCCAGTACAGAATATGTTGGGTGAAAGTAGATACATGTTTGTCTTAATTGAATACTTTAGCAAATGGGTGTTGTTGGACGTGAGGCAGAAGGCAGATGTGGACACAGTGGTGACATTTTTGGAAGCAGTATTTTTAAGAGAAGGGCTGCCGAGGAAACTTTTGAGTGATATTGGCGTGCATTTTACAGCTTCAAAGGTAGAACAGTTTTTTAAAAGAAATGGGGTGAAGCATGTTAATACTTTCATATATCACCCATCAGGAAATGGAGCAGTGGAGCGATTTAATTGGATAATCGGAGGTACCATCCAAATAGCTTGTAAAAATAAGAAGAGATGGGATGTGGAGTTGAAGGAAATGTTGTAGACGTACAGATTGACACCTTCACTCACAGGGTTCCGTTTTTTTGTTTTTATGCGGAGTAGCGAGCCATTCATCAAAGACACTATGGGGTGGATGTATAGTGCAAGACTAGTTGAGTGGTCACCAGAAGTAGTTAAAAGGAACATTGTTAAAGCACAATGTGCTTATGAAAAGTATTATGATGTAAAGAAAGCAACTAAAGAAGAGACATTGCAGGAAGGAAATTGGGTAAAGGTGAAAAAGGTGGGAAGAGTACCAAAAGGGCAAAGTGGTTAAACGGAACCATTGAGAGTGACAGAATGTTTTAAAAACTCAGCAAGATTGAGTGACAATCATGTGTGGCATATGAGTCGCTTAGCCAAGTGTAAAGCAATAGAAAAAGGAAAAGGAGGAGATGTTGGGGATGAAACCACATAGAATGATTGGCTGTGGGAAGATGAGTTGGAAATGGAGCAAGGGTATGTGCAAGGTGAATTTAAGACTTTTAATGAAGTGGTAGAAACTCAAGGACGTGATGAGGTCAATAAGATGAGATTGGGCAGGTTGGGAAGGATCATCCACACACCTACCAAGCTCAAGGATTTTGGGCGTTAAGCTAATTGTAGTTCTGTGATGGACTATTTGCTGTAACCTGCTTATTGTAGTCCGGCTAGACTTATTGTGGTTGGGGTATGGAATTGTTTATAAGTATTGTGGGGAAATAGTTCGTAAAGTTATTTTATGTAGATCGATTTCTTTTGTTATATTGTTTGTTGTATTTATCAGCATATGCAGAGGGGGGATGAGTGGTGTTGAGGCACTCTAATGTGGAACATGCAGGGCATCAATATGAGGTTTGTTGTAATGGGGAATCTTGAGGGTTCTGGAGGGTCGCAGTTGAAGGGGAGGCTTGGATGAGGAAGGTGCAGTTTCCATACTGTCCTGCCATAACACAGAGTTGAGAATAAAGGAAGTTATACACATAGATATCCGTGTATTATTTCACTACAGGAGATGACGTTTTACGAGCAGATGTAAATTGGCCATTCTAAAGCACTCAGTCCCAACTGCAGTAAAGTTTTGAAACATTGTCCTCCTCATTCAGTAGACAGAGTATGAAGAGTGGCAACACAAAAATAAGATGATCATAAAGAAAATGGGCTTCAAATATGACAAAAAGAGAAATGAGGTGGTTGGGAGGAAACCGTGTTTGAGTAGAAGAGAACTCCATAGTGCAATCGTGCAATCGTGAATGATTATATAACTACATTTTGAGATTTTGCTGTGACCAGTAACAACCAGTCATTTCACAATAAAATATTATGTGACCAGTTAGTACAAAGGATGGCCAGTAAGAGACCACAGTAACCATTAGAGGTGGTTAAAGAATTAACTTTAGATAAATCTTCAGTGGTAGGGAAATGTTCTGAATATCTTTCAAAAGCAGCTGGAAGCCTGTGGAATGGTCATTGGCAAAATTCCGGAGTTCTGGTTCAAGGATACAAAGGATCTAATTGCAAGCGCATGGACGGATTCAAATAGTAGGATTGACAGAGATAGGACACAAACAAGAAGCACAGCATTTATTTTAGATGCAAAATCTAGTGACGTCAAGCGATCGATAAATCTTCTCTACTAATACGTCAAATGTGCAGAAAGTGCATATATAATGGATTTTGACAACAAGTTAATGTCCTACAGAAGGAAAATAATTTAAGTGATTGGGTGCTATGAGACAACAATTGAGTTTAAAGGGTGCGAGGACTGCTCACAGCTGTATGTGGCCAAGGATGGAGGCTGTCTTTTGGGAAAGCCTCAGCAAAGGAAGATGGGGATAGTGATGGACACTAATCACCACGATCAGATGTTGTGTGTGGGCAGTGACAAAACTCAAGACGTATATATCAAGTGGAGAAAGAAGTACCTTGGTTTTGCTTAAGCTATGGCTTTAGAAGAGATTATAACAATATTTTATAAGATGTAGCAATGCCCAGAGAACATAAGCTAAGACCAGAGCATTTAAGCTTGAGGGCAGAAGCTAAATAGATTGTGTATGGATGGTGTCACAGAGCTGGCAGAAACCTTGGCATGGTTGGCTCCCGATGTTCTATCAGGGAAGGCAGGCTGAACTGCATAAATATGTGTTGGTCTGAGAGATATGAACCACATCATCTGGGTTGATAAATATTAATGGAATGTTGAGGACTCTAAACCCTGGATCTCTCCTCGGTGTACCACCAGATTCCATTGGAGGAGAGTTCCAAGCCATTGACTACTTTCACACGTCTGAAGAAACTTCAGGTTCTGCAACATATCCTTTTGTCTAGCCCCTACTGCAGCATTTCAGACACCATTGCAGAAGCTATTGGGCAGACTAAATAATGTTAAGTACTTTTAGGATGATATCCTGGTTTATAGAAAGGACTGGATAGAGCATGATGACACACTAAAGTAGCCCTCAGTGCTTAAAGTGGCATGAAAAATTGGGAGATGTTGGGCACTAAAAGTGGCTTGACCAATGAAGCGTAACTAGGAATACTTTCCCAAAAGGTCTGGCCTATATAATTAAGGGCACAGCTTGAAACATGCAAGTTAAAATCTTGTCCTTCTCAAAGCATACCAGCTGAACAGTATTTGGGTGCCTCTCTTGGGTTTTGATATACACCAAAAAACAAATCAGACCTATTGGATTTGCCAATGTTTGTTAGCAGTATTTAATAAATGATTTTGTGGGAAATGTTTCAGCTGTCAAACCACTGGATTGTGAAGTGAATAAAACATTAATAAGGTATTGATAAGGGATAGTTGTCGTCGGAGTCTCTCAACAACTCCATTCTCGCCTTCAAACCACTTTCATCTGCAGCCTCCCTCCCTGTTAGGTACTTACACCCTTTTTTTCTCACACCATTCTGAAATCACCCCTCTTCCTATCTCACACGTCATCTCTTTCCTCTTCAGCACCCTCTTTTCACCCTTTCCTTCTGCAAGCGCTACCTTTCATCATCTCCATTTAACCATCCCCACACACGTACCCCTCACTCACCTGTAAGAACTGTGTTTTCTTTCCTTTGGTGTCAATATTTCAACAGCTCTGTACCTTGTTCACACACTTTGTCAAAGAATCACAATTAAAATTGGCATATGTAACCATTGCTCTCTGCAGAGAGGCCATAGACTGCATGTGCATTTAGTCTGAACGCCTGAATGACCTACTGATAGGCACTGTCAGAAACTTGAACTTCCTTCAGCTTATGCTCCAGAACTCTTAAATCGTGCCTCAGTATGAACACCCACTGAGAATACAAACTCACCCAGACATGCAGAGGCAACTCAGTTCACAGTGTGCACTATGCTTGAGTTGTGTGTTGCATGAAAGAAATCTGAAGAAACAAAACAAAACAAAAACTAATTCTTAGGGAATGCAAGATGAAGGAAAACTGGTGAAATATAAACAGGATGCTTGTCCAAGTCTAGTTGCCTTAATGATTTTTACTGTCATTGTCGAGAAACTCATCTGTGTTTTTGCCTGTAAACGTAACCAACCTACGTAAAGCCCTAGATATTTGGGAGAAATGTGATCTCAGTATTAAATTTAAAAGTGCATATTAGGAACTGAGCAGATAGATTACTTCTGTCACATCAACTGCAAAGGAATCATACGAAAGGATAGTTTGGATGGCCGCAATAAGAGAGACTTCCAGCCCCAGCAACAAAAAGCAACCCTGTAAATCTTTTGGTTTAGTTGAATACTATGTTAAATTTATAGCAAACTTAGATATGTAGAATAGGGAACGGTATGAAAAAGAATGTGAAGTCAAAAGACTGAAGATAAATTTGCTAATTTGAAGGAAGAAATGAGTGTTGCTCCCTGCCTTAATTAAACCATTAGATATGATCTATCATTGTCACAGATGTTAGTCACTATGGATTTGAGGCTTATGTAGGTGAATTGTGGTAAAAAATGTGTAGTAGATTACATGCCTTCAGCATTGCGGCAAGCAGGACAAAACTTTTCTGTAGTGGAAAAGCAAGCCTTAGCTTCTTGGTGGAATGTGTCATATTTGGCAGTACGTATGCGGTGTTTCTATTACCAGCTGAAAATAAGCCATTGGTCAATCTATTCTCCACCAACGGTGCAGGCAGAGCTACATACCACATAGCAAAAATGTTGTTCTGCTTACAGGAATATACATCCTGGGTGAAATATGTTCCTGCTGTAGGAAATGTAAAGGACAACTGCCTGTCACATCTGCCCCTAAGGGCTATCGAATGGAATGATGTAGAAGATGAATGATTGGTAAAAATGGCTGATGAAGTGACTATAAGGTGGGTATTGCAGGCAGAGTGGGAGAATGAAGTTGAGGATGATGGAATATTGAGGAGAATTGGTAGATATGAGCAAAGACAATGGCCAAAGAATGTAATCTTGAAGAGAAGTCTAACGAGAACGTGAAGCTAGAATTGTTATGGCAACCTGGAATTTTGAGGAGAGATGGCTTGGTAGTTCCCCAAGGATTCAGGAAGTGGGTCATGAAAATGACTTATGAAGGGCATACTGGTGTGAGTCCCATGAAGAGAAGGACAAAGGCATATATCTTGTTATTGGTGTTGGGAAAGGATGTGGAGAATATGGGGAGACATTGCAAGGTCTGTGCTTGGAGCGACAAGTCACACAGAATCATTTCCTATCCTCCTTAACAAACAGACAGCTATTTCTGGTTCTTTACACCCATTGGAATTGGGTTCCATCTATGCTATAGTGGCATTAGACAATTATTAAAGGTTGCCAAAAGTGGTGTTTGTCAGGCATGTTATGACGAGTAATTTCATTGAGGTTTTGGAGAAGCATTTTGTAAGAGAAGGAGTACTGGTTGAACTGGTCACTGATAATTGGGTGCAGCTAGTTTTGGTGGAGATGAAGAGATTGTTGGACACATTTGGAGAGCTGCAAATAAAAAAACCTGTTTTTATCCACAGATTAATGGTCTAGTGGAGAGATGGAGCAAGGTGCTGAAAGAAGAATTACAGCGTGCTTTGTGTGAAGATGGAAATTGGTGAGATAAGGAAACTGGTGTGGGCACATCAGACCACACGGTATGCAGCCACTCGGTTGACTCTCTATAAATTACTGTGTGAGAAGAGCTAAGGCAGAGCTGGGTGTCTAGAAATTATGTTAACTGACAACTCCAAAAAAACATGTATCAGAGAAAGTATATTGACGAAGGAATTTGATTGCCTGAGCCTCACTTAAAACTGGGCATTAAGCAAGGAAATGGTTGTCAAATTTTACACGGGGCTTGAAAGTGTTGAGAGTTGGGAGATGAGTGTCAGAGCTCTCTGAATGGGAATGTGTGGAATGTGAAGAAAGTAGTGCGAGTTCTGGGGTGTGTTCTAAACACACTGTCTACAGGAGTGAATGATGAAACCAATGGAAATGTGCAAAAGGGAAATGTGAGTGGCATCTGGTCCGGTCTGTTTTACATCATCATCATAAAACTTTATTTTCAATCAATTAGATCTTAAAAAGTACATCTCACAAGGTTACACGTGTAAACATAAAAACAAACAATTTAAAATAGAGATAATAAAAACACAGGACTACCCTTCAACAAAGAAGGCAACGGGTATCCCATTGGAAACATGATACGACAGCACTGAGACATTGCCCTGTCTAATCATTTTGTAGCATCTCAAAAATAAGTGCTCCCATGAATATAAAATGGTTCCTCAATCAACATACATACCATTTATTATAAGTAAGCAGCTTAAACAAGGTTGGCAACCCCATCCAAACATAACCATTTAAAAAGGCATAAGCCTAACTCCTAAAATGTACATCTCACTAGGTATAACGATAAAACCATCACATAATATTAAATGAGGGATAAATCACCCATTGGCCACTTGTCACACATTATAGAGGCCCCGATCACAGAATACACTTCTAACGTTTAATCTAGAGGGCCATCAGAAATTTTGCCATACCAAACACCACAACTCTCCTTGTATCAGTGCTAAGGATTCTAAATGCTTCAAGATGGTGCTGATCCCAATGGACCTGCATAAAGGGACAATCCACTTGGACTTCAAATTTTTTTAGCAAGAGCAGAAATATAATAAATATACCAAGGATTCCGATCCGCCCCCACATGCTGGACACTGATCATCAAGTGGGGCTTGAGCTAGCCATTTGCAGCCGAACATTTTGTAGGGAGTGTCCTGTATCTAAATTGAAGAAACAATTTCCGCGCCATAGCTGGAACAATTTCATCAATAGTGTGTTCATACTGGGGACAGGGTTTAAAATCTATGAACGCTAGAGTGAGCGATCCCATAGATTTGGTCACACTTTCCACTAAAATACATTTCCAGTAGATTTCTTTAACCCTATCTCTAGATATCAGACACAACTTCTCTGGGGGCGGTCCAGTACATTTCCAAACCAAGTTTCCTCAAAAGTGCCATTAGAGAGCAAAGTGAGAAAATTTAATAACACATGGGGATGTAATAAGATTCATAAGGCGCACACGGTAGGGACAAGCGCTTCTGTAGTCCACACCTGATGCCAGAACATTAAAAGCCTGCACCCTACTTTATGTACAATCTTCCTTTGGGCCAGATCCGGAAAAACGGGGGCTAGAGGAGTGCTCACCGAGAGATTGAATAGAGATCTTATGAATCGATGCTCAATCACAGATAGACTATCAATGCTCCCACATCCACACAGTTCTGCTCCATACAAAACTGATCCCAAAGCTGTGGTATAATAGATTTCGAGTGCTGGGGCCACTTTCTTCGACACTGCCCTGTGAATTTTTGTGATATATGAGGTCTGCTGGATGAGTGATAAATGCGCTTTCTTAAGATGTGAAGCCCAACTCAAATTTGGGGTGAGCCTTAAACCTAACTACTCAAAAGTAGAAACCAAATCAATAGGGCTCTCCCCAACATTCATATATCTCTTGGGAGGCTTCAGAACACCATTAGAGAATACCATATATTTTGTCTTTGTGTCATTTAACTCCAGCCCTCACTCACCACAAAAGAAATTAAAATGGTTCAGCAACTGTTGGGTCCCTTTGGGAGACTTCGACAACTAAGTATCGTCGGTGAAGAGAAAGGCCGGAGACCTTCTCCCCCGACTTTGGGTGAATCACACCCATCTCCATCAGATCTCTATCACGATATCCCACAAACCATCTAATGAATAATGAGAACAGGGTGGGTGCTAAAACACCCCCCTGTCGAACTCTACCCTTGATCTTAAAGGGCTTTGTTAATTGCCCTGCCTCTCCCCACTTTAACTGGGTCATATTATCTTCATGTAGTCTGCTCAGAATATCCGGTAAATGTGCGGGGATTCCCATCTCAGCCAACACCTTCCAGAGTTTACTCCTTGGTCTGTTTTACACTCCTGTAACCTGTGTGCACTTTATCATAACATGCACTTCGTTACTGCCCTGTTATTTGTTTTCAATATGGCTGGTTGTTGCTGCAATCCATACAAGTTTAGTTTCATATTTAGTATCTGGTTATCTTCCACATAACATCATGTAATTTCCTTTAATAGTTCATCACAGTACATTATTCATGTAATGTCACTAGGAAAAAGACTCAAATATTATAAGAAAGATGACTGTAGGATCCCACAACGGTATTCAGAGATCAGCAGTCTAGCTTTAGCTTGAGGTGTTTAGATGAACATTCCAATATGACATAATGAAATGAATTCTGAAAGGGGGAAGTATTTGGTAGTGGCTGGGTTGGTCCTCCTGCCACTAGTAATGTTTTTGGCACTGGCTACATCTCTTCAAGTTGCTTAGATTTTATATGTTATTGTAGTTTAGGTTATCCTGCTGTGTAAACAAATTTGTACTCTAATACAATAATATAAAGTATTTAGGATTGTTCTCTTATTTTGCTGAAGGGAAAACTTCTACTAGTCTTTATGATTACATATGAGATAAAGTCCCTCCTACTGTATGTTATACAGAGATTGCAAAAGGACCAGGAAGGAGTTCCATGACCAAATAGAAGAACAAGGCTTAATGACGAGTTTGATAATAAGGTAGCTGAACACTGGGGTAGCTTGCAGTATCCTTTTCCACAGTAAAATGGGTATACCTACCGCTGCAATGGCAGTGCCCTCTTTGACCCAATGTGCAAAGCACCATAGCGAGGGCGGCACTCACCAGCAGACTTGCCTTCTGCAGTGGGATGCCTATTTTCCCTGCAGCTCGTCCAGTGCAGTTGGGTAGTGGTGGAAGCTGGGCCATTAACCAGGTCATAGCTTGAGTCCCTATTCTGTGCATTGAAAAACTGGCCTGTTGCTGTGGTAGACTTCACTTCTGCATTTTTAAAATGCTGCCATGTGATATGCTGCTCACCCTGCTGTCCCAATATGCTGCATGTGAAGTGTTACGCAGGGGCGTAACGCAGGCCCTTGTGGGGTGGGAGGGGCCCGACCCTTCAGAGGGCCCTCATTGTGCCCAAGACCAATGATTAACTGGGAGACTCGGGGGGCCCTCAACACATTGTGCAGGGGGACCCCATCATGTTGCGTTACGTCACTGGTTCTACACACGCACCATAGAGGAAACAGGATTTCCTAGGTAAGTCTAAAACAAATTGCCTGCTGTTGCGTCCAGTCCTTCTGCTTCATTGCGTGGGAAAAGTGGGGCAATCCACTACTATTTCTCCGCCAATCACATATTTAAAAACGGTCTTAATCCTGTGGACTGATACACTGAATATTTCCCTTTCTCCTGCAGATTGTACATAAATGCCTTAAGCGGTAAGTGGTTTAAAATTATAGTAAATATAGTTAATTGTAGCAAAAAAACAGACACATGCTAGAAGTTGTATTCAGTCCAGAAAACGCTTCCTGGCCAAACAAATATGAAACAAATTAAATACCTTTCTTTAAAAGCTAATTTTGTTATTTAGTTATAGGAAATATTTGAGAGTTCACTGGTAATGGTAAACACTTGTACTGCGTTCTGTTGAAGCATGAATAGACATGCTATCTGAACTGACCCACAGTGAAGCAGTGCAATCATTATTTTACAAATGTGTTTTTGCCTTTTAGGCGAATGGTAATTTAGATTCCATTTTGAATGGAAAAATACACACGGTGGCATGGGGACAGTAATGAGCTGCCTTCAGTGAAATATAATGAGCCCAGGGAGTAGAGAACCATTTTTAATATTTGGACAAGCACAGATGGTTGGTAAATTTAAAAGTCCATTTTTATGACTGTGTATCGTACCTGGGAGAAAGAGTCTGGCCTCAGTTACACTATGCAGGCTACTGAGTTTTAGCTAAAAAGGTGGATAGCTATTCAATTTTCTATTTCCGGAAAGTCGTTTACATTTATAATTTTGGTTGTATGAATGCTATTTAAATATATGGAGAGTTTCCTTAAATAGGCTTCTTGCAACTGTTCTGCGTTTAACTACATTCAATATTAAAGGTATAACATTAAGAATCATAGGAAAATATCATATGGTGTTATTTTTAACAAAAAATGAAGGCTGCATACTATTATTATCTTTGTAAATGTACACATCTTGCACCATTTTATTTAACAGTTTGGAAAATCATGCTATACAAAATCCGAAGAAATTAAATATTATGTAGATAGTGTGGTGATTAAGAAAGGAATTATCGGCCGTAACATACGTTTACAGCTGGAAATGTCTGTTTACACCTGTTGGGAATATTCAAAGTGTATTCAAAGTGTATTCTTGCAGGAGAAAATGGCTTTACTGTAGTATATTTTTCCGCCACGATTTCTGAGAAATACACCGTAGTAGTAGGTGGGAGGAACAGGTTATGGTTAGCTTTCTAAGTCTGTGAATTCCCGCAAACCTTTACGGTTTTGGCCATTCATAAACTCCAGTCAAACTTTCCCCTCCTTGAAATGGTCGAATATTTATTTACTCCAAGAAAAGTGGATGGGGTCTCTCCTTATCCAGGTATAGAAGGTAGATTGTCTCCAAAATTGAAGGATATGTAGGAGAATATGCAGAAATATTTTCCATGTGGAGAAAAAACAGAAGCGCAAATGTTCCTGTGCACGTTGGATGCCACTTCCCTAGTCCTCAGTCCAGGCTTTGTAGATTTACGCATCGGTTAAACGGGAGCCTGTGGAATATGTCATATTGGCATTCCTAATGGTACGCCTGGAACAGCTTTACTGCCATACTAATGGGAAGTTTCTGAAATCCAAATGCAGTAAATCCGCACGCATTTATAAGTGCAGATTTCTTTTGTCTTTGTGGATTGTCCCCAGTGTGTCTCCGATTACCCACTTTGCTAACTGAGCATGGTGGGCAATCGTGGGGACGGGGGAGGTGGCAGACAATTACAATCTTATGAAATCTAACAATTCCAAAAATAAAATTAAAAGGATTCAATGAGATGAACCAAACTAAAGTTTAACAATAAGCGCACTAAATCATGTCTAAGATTGTCTTAAATGAAAAAGAGAAGGTGACAAATAGTAAGAAATTCTCATGATGGTAAGGTTCACTTCACCCATGGCGAGGAGAAGCCACCTGAAGTCCATTTACCCTCATGTCTGGTGTTTGCAAATCATTAAATAGACCGGGCTGGACCTCAAATGAGCCCTCCCAGTCTGCCATAACCTCAGAGAGAGAATGTATTCGCTTTTTAACTAGTTATTTTGTGTTCCACGAATTGTGATGCTGCAAATAATTTGAAGAGAGTATGGGAAAACAATCATCTTGACTAAGTAGGGCCATTGTTTTCTGCAGTTACTTTACAGCCCGCGCCACATTTAAATAAAGCATATTGACAAGGATAAAGGTATATTTTGTATTAACAAATGAATAAGATAAACCACACGGTTCCTTGGCATCCCTAAAAGCAGAAGGAAAAACAAATAACGTGGAGTGTAAGCGGATGCTTTCTGGCCGTCTCTACCAGGCTCCCAGGACTGCCCTGTGACTAGCAGCGGGGAAAGGTTCCTTTCTACCATCTCCAATATATCAAATAGTTCCCACTGTAAGTGGTGCTGATCGACCTGGTGGGACAGCAAAGGAAACATTCCCCTGGTCTGACAGTGGCTGCATGCCAGAACCCCCTAGTTTACAAGCAGCTGAAAGCAGGGTCTGCATTCTATTTCTTGTGCTTAAGTCTGCCTTGTGACAGGCAAGAATGGGAGAGCTAAACAATCTTCATGCCTTGGGCAGGCTAGACCCTAGGGGATCCTAATTTGCCTTTGCAACCCCCAGCACCACTTATCTTGGTGTGCAAGCAATAGCATTGGGCAGTCATTCTCTACAATGGAGCAGCCTTCCCAAAACAATTCAGCAGACATTTCTACCCGCTCTACCCATAGAAAATAAGCTGTCAGAAAAAGCTGCCCTGGTGTTGGTGCTCCTCCCCCCATCTGCAGAGCTGGAATGAGAGAGAAGGGTTCTTTAAGGCAGTCTGGTTGCAGGAGCCTGGCAACAGTCTTAGCAGTTCCCTTCCAACCGGCTGGAGCCAACCCCTACACCACCTATAAGGATTTGAACATCTAATCACTGTTGTGTGTGTTTTGTAAGATCCAAGTACAAACCACTTTATATACCGGTGTCTGATAGAGTGGTATGTGCTTTGGTGGATCATTCTCTTCAGCCTCGATGCGCCTAGAGGGGCTCAAAAACACATTTCTCCCTGAGACTCATCTGCTTCTCTTGCCTGGCGTGATTGACCTGCTCACTATCCCTTTAGTATTCTGCTCTGAGTGCTGTAAATTACATATTCGAAGGACTTCAAGATAACATTATTAAAAGTTACAAGTAGCCCGGAATCATGCGGCCCTGATTTTTTGACTACAATGATCAGAGCACATTACACATTCTGAAGTCCTTGTTCCACCTCACAATCACATAAGGGGGAGAATCCTTTGCATGGGGCAAATAGTCATGACAATAACACACCAAGATACTTCAAGAAGTTACCATGCAACCAGCATCACAAGGCATCTAGAGTGGCCTCATTAAAAAACAAAATGTCGGGGCGTGGCTTAGCGCCCAACGGAGATGGCGGCGCACGGGTGAGGCTCTCCGGCGTATCTGCGAGAGACCACGCTATCAGGTCGAGCTGAGACCAATGGAGAACAGAGGCGAGCGGCTGAAGACTGGAGGATGGTTCTGAGAACCCTGTTGCCCTCTTAGGTTGCCAGCAAGTACTTTTTTTTTATGCATCTTCTGCCCCTTATCGGCCGCGCATTCCCGTGGCCGCCATTTTGAATTTTTGCCGCGAATGCGGATTTCGTGCATCTCATGCTAAATCCTTTGCTAGATGCTTTTGGAGGTTTTCACTGCACCCTAGCGCCTAGATAATGTGTGGATCCTCATCATTTTAAAGGGGTAGGAGGACATAAAAGGCTGTCAGGAGTCATTGAAAGTCTGCAGAATTGTTGTTTGGCAGCCATTTTGGGTCTCATGAAATACCTTCACAGAGAATACCTCTCCTCACTTTTGCTTTGCCGACTGCTGGTAGATGCGGAATTCACAAATATTATTGACTATATTCTAGTGCACCCAGCATATCTCAGTTTCTGCAAGATTGTCATACCTTTTCCTCAGAGCAATGAGGTGTAAGGTCGGATGAGGATTTGTGAAGGTTCTGCTTGGCGGCCATTTTAGGCTTCCTCAACAGGTCCACACTGAGATTGCTCTCCTCAATCCAATATTGCTGACTAGGAGTGGGAGTTCTGGGTCAGCGTTATATGGGCAGAACAAAAGGAGTCCGCTCCTCCCCATCCAGAAAGCATATCTTTGTAAAAAATTCGAAAATTTTCACTGAATTTTCTAAGTTTGAGGACTCTCTACGACCCACGTATCAGCACTCCCAAGTAAATATGGATTCATCCTCTGGAACCTCTGGGAAATCTCTCACCAAACGGCTTAAAAGGACCCTCCTTCGCCGCCCAAATCCACCTCGCCTGTCTCGATGGAGTTACTGCTTGAGGAAATCAGGGCCCTTCGACCCTTTATGGAAGAGACGAATACCAAGTTGCAAACCTTAACAGATAATTGGTCTCAATTAGATGCGAGAGTCTCTTCAGTCGAAAATACTGTTTCTTCTCTCAAGGAGACATGTGTAAGCGTCTCTCAACTACACTCTCACGTCTCTACACTCCAGAAACAGGTAGAGGATCTTGAAAACCGCAATAGACGGAACAATCTACGCATTTACGGCCTGGGAGAGGGAATTGAAGGATCGGATCCGCTCACTTTTTTCAAGGCGTTCCTCCCTAAACTACTTCATATGCCAGAAGGGACTCAACTCAACATTCAACGAGCCCACAGGTTGGGTCATGCTCCATCTCATACTAGTCCTTCGCAGAGGCCCAGAGGAGTCATCCTATACTTCTTGGAGTACACAGACTTGATGAAAGTGCTTGCAACGGTTAAAGCTTCTCCAAGAATTGTCTGGTCAGGGTCGCCTCTGTTCTTTGCACAAGACTATGCTAAAGCCACTGCCGACAGACGCAAGGCCTTCCTCAACATGAGAGAGGACTTACGATCCTTGGGAGCCAGATATGGCCTTTTTCATCCGTGTCTCTTCAAGGTTACGTATAATAACAGAACAACGACGTACGAAGATCCAGTACGCTTGCAGAGCTTCATCAACTCATGCAAAGTGGCGGTTATGGACTCATCTGGGCCTTCTTCTTCACTCAACACTTGAACGTTTGTTGGTTCCGTTATAAATGCTTCAGATTCTGCTTTCTTTGGTTTGATATCTTGCCACCTCAGAAGTACTTATTCATGGTCTTTGATATCATTGTTGTTGTTTCTACGAAGTTATACCATTTACCAGGGCGTCGATCATTATTGCTGACCTCCTCGCTTTAGACTGTTCTAATATGTGTTTCACGTATCTGTTCCAACGATTTCTTAGTCTTTATTTGGTATTGTTTCCACAGATTACTATCTTGTATTGTGGTCTCTCCCCGATCCCCCGTTCTGTTGATCCCGGTTGTGTTGCCTGCTCCATGTGGCTCCATCCCCCCCCCCCGAGTATTCCTGAGTCTTCCTCTGTAAGTATGCTATTTTCCTGTATTTTCTTAGATATATCATTTGTTTTGTCTTTTGTTTTTTATTTTTATTTTGAAGTTTGTATTTCTTCATTAATCGGTGTCTCTTGTTTCCTTAACTCTTCTTTTCCCCTTATATCTATTACTCTTTTGATCATTATATCTACCAACATTCTAACTCTTATGATCTCCTTCTACCTTCTTACCTGGGTTTTCTTTCTTTTTATCTTGTCATTCGATTCCTTTTCCTTACTCCGACCATTCGACTTGTCTACTTTTCTTTATTCTAAAACTGAATCAATCATTTCCTTCCTGTCTTTTCTCTCCTACATCATATACTGTTTTTATAACGAATTGGACTTGTGTGTTACATTATTATTACAACTTTTTCTTAAGTACTTATGTCATTAAAACTGATCACATGGAACGTTAAGGGATTAAACTCTCCCATAAAAAGACAGAGAATTTTGACCCATTTAGCCAAATTGGACGCTGATGTTGTATTCTTGCAAGAAACTCATCTTTCGGACGTTGAGTCATTAAAGTTGAAGAGGGGCTGGGTGGGGAAGTTTTTATTCCCCTGGAGATGGCAAGCGAAACGGAGTGATGATACTATGTCGCAAATCCCTTTCATTTTCATTTGTGTCCCAAGACTCTGATGCTGACGGCAGATGGCTGAATGTCAAATTATCTTTGAAGGGTGTTACAATTTCTCTATTAAATGTTTATGCTCCTACCTGTGGTGATCCCTCTTTCTGGCCCACATTAGCTAAGCAAATCACTCACTGCATGGAGGACAATTTTATTTTGGCTGGTGACTGCAACCAAACTTTTGACCCGTTTGTTGACAGAAACTCTAAAGTCTCCTTTGTTCCCAACAAGCCCCATAAGTCTTTTGTTCATGCTATCAATCAACATAAACTCTTGGATGCTTGGCGTCTCTGCAATCCGACCACTAGGGAGTACACTTTTTATTCCCCAGCTCACCAGACTCAATCAAGAATTGATTATATATTTATCTCACACACCATTTCACAAACCCTTACACACGCAGAGATTGGTCCCATTCTACTGTCAGATCACGCCCCAGTCTCAATTGGCATTGACGTTCTACCTAAGGGTACAGGTCCCAAAAGATGGCGTTTTAATAATGCTCTCCTGCTGGACCCAAAGTTTACCACCTCATTCACTACCTTTTTTGAAGAGTTTTTAGCTGAATCAAACCCATTCCATGCCCTTTTCCACTGTATGGGATGCGTTCAAAGCCTCCGCGAGGGTTTCATAATTGGCTTTGTTGCAAAAAACGGAAAAATTCCCGTAAATTCACTAAGGATCTTCTTCAGAATATCAAACGACTGGAGCACTCTTTTTATACCTCAAACTCGAAGGAGTGCCTCACAGCTCTCATAAAAGCCAAAATGCAATTTAATAAGAAATCAACGGAGGACGCCTCATTATATCTGTTAAAATCCAGTGCAAAATTCTATGGGGGCAAAAATAAGGCAGGGAAAATATTAGCCAATTATTTAAAAGTTAAACACAACAAGCTAAATATTGAATCTATCTATGATGATAGGTCAGATTTAAAATTTAAAGACGCTGAAATACTGAACGAATTCTCCATCTTCTACAAATCGCTATATACTTCCGAGAGACAACCCTCTGAACACTCCTTATCGCAATTTTTCTCTGAAATCCGAGATCCCCAACACACTATGCCGGACTTATCCTCCTTGGAGTTAGATCTAACACACCAAGAACTATTAACTGCCCTTCAACATCTCAAAAAAGACAAAGCACCAGGACCAGACGGTTTCACTGTAGAGTTCTATCAGCATTTTTCTAAATTCATAATGCCCAAATTACATTCTCTAATAAACTCCTTCAGCACACTGGGTAGTTCATCGGGTTCTTTTTCAGAAGCACATATATGCCTCATCCCAAAAGAAGGTAAAGATTCTAAATATTGTAAGAATTATAGGCCTATATCTTTGGTCAACATTGACTATAAGATTTTTTCTAAAGCATTAGCCATACGTTTGGATTCCTACCTACCTGACCTATTGGGGAAAGAACAATCAGGATTCGTTAAGGGCAGATACATAACTGACAATACAAGACTCCTTTTTAATGTTTTATCTAAATCCTCACACTTGAGACAATCCCTTGTGGCAATAGCTCTAGATGCCGAAAAGGCGTTTGATAGAGTTGAATGGACTTATTTGTTTTATACCCTCAAACGGTTCGGCTTTGGCCCTAAATTTACATCCCTTATTTCTCTCCTTTATTCTAGCCCTCGCGCAGCTGTATGCGCCAATGGCTTGATTTCCCCATATTTCGAGCTGGAGAGAGGCGTACGCCAGGGGTGCCCTCTGTCCCCCTTTCTTTTAATTTAGCTCTGGAACCTTTTCTCTCTAAATTACGTCAAAATACAAATATACATGGTTTTCAAGCATCAAATACCCACATTAAATTCGCAGCCTACGCTGACGATATTTTGCTTTTTATGTCCGAACCAAATGACTCGATCCCTGCCTTTTTGGCAGAGGTACGAACCTATTCTAATATTTCTGGTTATAAATTAAATGAGGATAAATGTGAGATTTTACCCTTGACTAAGTTTGCTTTTAAATCAGATTTTGATGCTTCCAATTTTACTTGGAGCCCCAAACACATTAAATATCTAGGATTGCACGTCACTCCTTCAATTTCAGACACAGTAACATTATGCATGAATAAATGCATACACAAAATCTCAGACTTAACCGCTAAATGGCATCCCCTCTATTTATCTTGGTGGGGACGCTTGGACACCATAAAAATGATGTTGTCGCCTATAATTTTATATACCATCTCCAACATTCCAGTCCCTATTTCTACTAAATTTTTTAAGAAGATCAACTCCTCCCTTTCTTCCTTCCTCTGGGGTAATAAGAGGTCCCGAATGTCTCTATTTAAATTATCCCGCCCTAAAATAGAGGGCGGGGTTAACTTTCCCGACTTTCAGATGTATCAGAGAGCATTCCTCTTACGCCAGGCCTCTCTTTGGTTGCTTGACCCCACGGAAGATTGTCCCTTATGGGCCACGGTTGAACGTCTTTTTTATCTCCTTTCTCTTTTTATGAATACCTTTCTTTCTCACGCAAACCACAGGCTATGTCCACTCCCATAATCAAATCGACCTCTAAACTTTTGGAACCCACACTTATTCCTACACATAGCAATATAGACTCCTTCCTCAATTCAACAATTTGGCATAACAAAAATCTGACTATCCGTAACAAACCATTCTATTGGAAGACTTGGCGACAAAAAGGTTTAATATGGATACATCAGTTATCTCCACAATCGGACTTTTTATCCTTTCCCACACTTAGTCAATTATTCAATTTACCTGCCTCTTTTATTCATAAATATAATCAACTTAAGAAGGCTGTGATGGACAGATACACTCTTTTAGCTGGCACATCTACTGCTCCCATGGTTTCGAATACCCCATCACAACTCCAGTCTTTGTTAAAAACTATGCCCAAAGCTTCCACTATATATAGATGCTTGCAGGGTAAAAGTAGCATTAGGCAGAAATCCAAAATAGAAGAGGCATGGGAACGAGATTTTATGCTATCTTGGCCAGTGTCTATGTGGAATAAATTATGGCTCAAACTACGTAAATCGTCCAGAGCTGCTAACATAATACAAACGTTGTTTTTTGTTTAAAACAGACTGTTACTCACACCGAACACCTTAAGAGATTTGTGACTGTATTAGATGTGTGTTGGACATGTTCTTCTCCAAATGCTAACTTATTTCATATGTTATTCTCTTGCTCAACTGTACATAGTTTCTGGAAACAAGTGTGGTCTCAAATTAACCTAATTTTTGGAGCTAAATTTTCTTTTTCCTTTACTAATGTCTTCCTGGGAAGTCTATCACCCTGTTGGGAGAATGTTACACTTAATGTTAAGATTATTGATTTACTAATAGCGGCTGCATTTCAACAAATTACTGTAAATTGGAAAGATTCCACAAAAATTTCGTATAAGGCATGGTGGTATGCTGTTTGCCATAATCATAGGCTGGACACCTCCTTTGTTTATCCCATACATATGGCAGCAAAACGTCTGGATTTGTGGTCACCTGTCACAATATATCTTGATACATGTGCAAAAAGGTATTCTCAAATGCAACCATTTCAACAAGAAGTTCCAAAACCCCTTGATTCCCTTAGTCGTTCCTAGAATATTTGTTATTCCATTTTTCTTACCGATTTATTTCTAATGTATGTATATTTTCTTTTCTACTTATAAGTCCGATTCGTTTATCCTTATTGTAGCAAATTGCACTGTAATGACAGGAGTTTATTGTTATGAACTCTGAACTGACACCTTTATTTCTATCAATAAAAACTTTCTTTTCAAACTTAAAAAAAACAAAATGTCCCTCTAACCAATCAGGTACAATTATGAAGGAAAATCTCTCAACTCACAAGAATTTTTACTAGGAACTTAGTTTATGTTGCATTGTCTGTTAAAACCTGACATTTTGAAATGCTTCAAAGGTCCAAAAATTAACTAGTTTGATTCAATTGAATGGTTCAATTTATCTTTTACTATTTTCCATCATATTGTTCGCTGTCTCTGTCCCAATTCCCTCTAACCCCTGGGAGTTGGATGGAATAGACAACAAACTACAATGTAATAAATGAGTCAAGCAATGTGTGCAGGAAAATCTGGGTTGGAGGGTCCAAGGGCAATAAGAGGGTACTTAGCTCCATATGTAATGACTAGGTTATTTTGCCTCTGGAGTCCTGGGGTCTTATCCAATTTACTAAGGACTCATTTGGAACAGGCTATCTGCGTGCAGATACCAGCCTGAGTTACACAATAGTCCCCCTTGCTTATCCCACACACTTGCGCACACGTGTACACACATGTAACCAGCCTGGAACCTCTTACCTAGCTGTGCTACAGCAGACCTTATCTTAAAAGGTGCCACCGGCAGTTACCACTCAGTCCCATTTTCCAGACATTTACAGAGAGTGAGACTCACTCACAACAGAGTTTTTAAAAAAGCAGGCAGTCCAAGCAAAAATCTAGGGGGATGAATAGGGTCAGAACCCCATTTCTCACATTGGGCTAAACCTCTGGTGGCCGCAAATGGCACCAAAAGATTTGGGAAGCCTGCTGTGAGGTCAGCATCACAAGCACCCAGCTCTTACTCCCACCAATCAACCATAGTTCAGACATAGCTCTGTGTTTTTTTACCCTGTTGGTTGTTCATAACAGCATCTCCAATAGTTTGCAGGTGACTAGACCGAAAGAAAAGAGCTGATCTCCTCAAATGCACTCTTTTGTAAACCACTGGGTTTTCACCCACAGATCATAGTAGGGTATGATGAAGAGGAGAATAAACCTTTGATATGTACCCAGCACCTCCTCTAGTGCTCATTTCCTAAATGATGCACCATAGTATGAGTAGTTGCAGTGCATCAGTTCTCTTCCCTCACAACAGCTACCCCCACACATTTAAACAATATCTGACTGAAGGCTCATGCTAGTCAAGGGAGAGGCTGCAGAACAAGAGGATGAAAATTAAATTGAACCTGTGGATGTGAAATCTGTCTTTGAAGCCGTTTGCAGATCAAAGTGAAATTTTTGATTAATTTTGCCATCTTTCTGTATTTACGTTATGTTACGTAAATCCAATTACTCAGGCTTTCAACAGACAACATATTGGATAGGGATTTTTACTATATTCATTGCCTCCCCCTACTCCCTATAACAAAGCTGATGTGTTTATTTCCCCCAGCCACTCCATGAAGGGAGTTTCCTTAATCCAACTATTCTTAGCAACAATAGAAGGAGGGTTAAATGGCCCGCAATTGAAAGGAGTGCTAACGCTCTGACACAAATCTATAACATTGTACCTCATTCACTGGTAGACCTGAGTATCCGAAGATTGTAGGTGCAACCTATGCTGGATATATTCATGAGTTAACTGGGAAAGATCAAAAAGTTTTTTTATACGGAAGGCAGGGGCAAAGAAATGGGTAATAGCAAAAATGAGTGGTACGATGAGTGTTTTTAGATAGCTAGACATGCGCTGATGGGGGCTATTAAAACTGGTTCAAGAAGTATGGTAGCCACAAAAAGGAAAGCTTATAAAACTGCCCAAATTTAGGCAAAAAGGAAATGCACAAAGGATTTCGGAGAGATCTACTTGTTGCAGTGCAGGCCAAAAATCACAAACAGTTTTGGCATCTGATAGCTAAAGGGTCGAAAAACTTAGTTGCCGAGGAAAACTTCCACATAAAGCCACAGACTTGGGTAGACCACTTCGGTCTGTTTTATGCAGGACTGAAGGACACTAGTTAAGGGAGCACCAAGAACCCAGTTAGTTTTTCCTCTGATGTAGAACTGGAATTAGATCAATTCATTTTCACTATAGAAGAAACTCAGGGGGCAATTGCCACACCACATTGGGGCAACGCACCAGGTCTAGACAGAATTCCAGGTGATCTCTATCTCTCGGAACCTGAAATTTGGGAAGTGATTCTTAATCACAGCTTCAATGCCATCCTAAAGGGAGCAGACACCTGATTTTTGGTCCGGTGCAGAGGTAATACCTACATTCAGAAAAGGGGACAAAAGCAATCCGGCGAACTTTAGGCCTATCAGCCTAATCGATATTGCACAGAAAATATTCTGTAGGCATCTGCTGGAGGCTTCTTGCTTAGATGAGGGAAGGGAATATACTGTCACACCTGCAGGCAGGTTTTAGAGAAAATACGAGTACCATAGATCAACTGTTCTGTTTTTTAATGATTTTATGGAAATATGTGACAATTAAAAAGGAACATTTGTACGTTGTGTTTGTGGACCTGCGTGCCGCATTTGATCTAGTCCCCCGAGAAAAACTTTGGGCAGCCCTGAACAAAATGGGGGTCCCGAGTAACTTACTGCAGATAATCATAAGACTTCACAAGGATAACTATGCCCAAGTTAGATGGGGGAGGGAGGGTGGGCTGACTGATTGGGTCAGGGTGAACAGAGGAGTGTGTCAAGGATGTGTACTTGCGCCCACTTTGTTTACCCTTTATAGTAATAGGCTGAGAGAACCCCTAACTGACTGCAGAGGCGATCCCTCTAAGCTTGCTGGTCAAGTAGTGACATCATTGCTTTTTGCTGATGATACCATACTTATTTCCAGAACCCCGATGGGGCTTCAAAACTTAGTGGACCGGTTTTGAGTGGCCTGTGAGGAATTTGGAGTGGAAATTAATACCATGAACTCTAAATTCATGGTATTCAACCCACATAAGTCCTTTAGGGGTGTGATAAAGCTGGGCTCCACTTCATTAGAGTGGGTGAAGCAATTTGACTATCTGGGGATTAGGCGGACTTACACACAATCATGGGCCCCACAAATTGCAAAAAGCCAGCTCTCACTTCAACACATAAGCTCTGCTCTACTCAAAAAATTGAGAAATTCAAACTGTGGCCCCAGTAATTCAAGCATACCAAGCTCAGGGTATTGGAGCTGCATTGTATGGTGCATAGTTATGGGGCCAGAATAATGTAGGGGCCATTGAAAAAAATTGGAAATTCTTTTATGAGATCGGTCCTGAAACTCCTTTAAAATGCCCCCCTGAGCGCTTGGACCTGGGCTTAAAGAACGTAGCACACGCGATTGCTTTTAGGCCTCTTGCATACTGGATTCAAGTCTGGTCAAACAATTCACCACTACCTATGAAAGAATCATTACTTGATGTATTAACACTCGATACTAGAGGGAGTATGCAGTGGCTCAATTTTATCAAGTGTTGGTTGTATAGACTGGGCACGATTGAGCTTTGGACTAATCCCAGCAGTATACAAAAAAGAACCTTGCCCATCCTTAAAAAAGAAATAGTGGCTTTATGTTAATGAAATATGGCTAAAGAAAGAAACTGCAGGGGAGTTAACAAGGAGGTTCCTGGATTTCAAAGATAACTTGCACTTAGAGGAATTTCTGAACCGTATAGAACCCCCGCTAGCAAATTCTTTATAATTGAAGTTCAGGTACAGCATCCTACCAGTTAACGAATTCTGTAGTAAATGAAAGGGTGCCAACATCTTGTCCATCTGTCCTTCATGTATGGATGGGTGGGCATGAAACCTAAGAACATTTTCTGTTCTTCTGTCCAAAGTACACTCAGATTAGAAGAACTTGGTTAATTCCGTTATGCCGAATTTTAGCCGCAAACTGTTTAAAAACATTATTAGGATTTTAAAAAGTGACTGCACAGAGTGTTTAATCTTTACTGTGTCCAGATATTTCCTATACGCTTGGAGACTAAAAATTAGGATGTTGAAATTACTTAATAGCCGCTGAATCAAGTATTGAAGTACTGTAATGCCTTTGATTCTATCTTTTGTTCACTACTGAGGACTAGTTTTAGAGATTTTATCAGTTTTAATATTAGGAAGTTTTATGAGGTTTTAATTACTGGTTGACCTGATTCAATCTTTGTAATGAAATTTTTTATAGTAACTGGTTTGATGAAATGTTGCACACAACACTTTATTTAGCATTTTAAGAGTATACGATATAATATTGACATCAGCTGTGACATACTCGGACTAGCAGCCCTCTTATTAGCACTTTTCCTAGGGATAGAGGGACACCTAATCAAATTGTATGTGAAATTACTCATGTACTTGAATATTA
The DNA here is from genome assembly GCA_963921515.1 of Calotriton arnoldi. Taxonomy (NCBI): domain Eukaryota; kingdom Metazoa; phylum Chordata; class Amphibia; order Caudata; family Salamandridae; genus Calotriton; species Calotriton arnoldi. The sequence goes on along the minus strand of CAWUFW010001520.1, from coordinate 385,825 downwards.
TCAATATCACTTTCAGAACGGGTGACTTGATACTACAATTTATGCCTGTACAATTTGATGTGCTCTTATGGTTTTTATAAAAATCAAATAAAGATATTTCTACTACTACTACTACCCTATAACAAATCAGTCCACAAAAGGAGGCAGTGTGATAGTAAACAATTAGTAAAACCCCACTTAACAGGCAGGAACAGTTCCACATGCTTGGGTACTTTTTAGAGTAAGTTAATTCAAGGTGAAATCCATTTGAGTTTTTTACAGTGGATTAACATAGATAATAAACATTTTCGCATATTTATTACCTATCCATTTGGGAGTGGTAAGGCACATATTAAATGAAACAAGTAAATACACTGGGCAAAGCTAACCGTGTATGCACGATAAAGGACCATTTCAAACAGACTATAAAGCCTTCTAATAACAGCGGTGTAACATGAGCATTTGGTGCTAGGAGAACCTCAGCCCACAGCCATGGCAGACTAACAGGGCTTGATAGAAAGAGAGAGTCTGTTCAATTCACCTGCAAGTTAATTGTGCAGCTCTTCATTCAGGGTTAGGGCTGGGATATATATCATTAGTGCAGCAGTTGGAGTGGCACCAAGGTCAGGAGTTTACAGGTCCACATTGCAACCCAATTGTGGCTGCCTTTGACTACGGAGACTGGGAGTGTGGGGCCATTTTCCTTGCTTGCATTGGTACCCATGGCTTCTTTGATACGCAACTTGGTAGGAATGCATTTGCTATTGAGGACGTGATGCCTCTGTATTGGGGGAGATGGGGTGGCAGTCCCCTGAATGTTACCAGTTTAATATTAGACATGTAGAAATGCGGATCTGAAAAAGCTGTACTCCTTTTTTGAGACAATACCTCGCACAGGGTGGGATTATGAAGCCCTCTGTTTTATTGCCATTAAACCTACCCCCACCCAGGATTTAGCAATGCTTGATGCATCAGTGACTTGGGGGGGTGGAGTTAGTGTAGTTTACAGGTGGAACACCAAGATTCCCTTGAGAAAAAGGGCCTTGCCAGAAGAATCGGTAATTACAGGTCCCACTATCCAGTACTCCCTAATTTCTCCCTTGTTTCTACACAAGAAAATCTCACTGTGAAAAACACATATCTACGATATTTACATGGATATCATAGTTCAAATGGTAATAGTATCTGCCATTACAGGCCAAATCAAAATTAAAAGGGACTATATAATGGTGTCATTGTTCCCGCACTTGAGTCTTCACTTGCTGATTTTGGCTGTCTACTTGGCAATGATTGGCCCATTTCACTGTCCCTTTTAAACATCTATGGTGTAGGCAGCCGCTAGAAGGTCTGATCCTAGCACATAAGTGAATAGCGCATTACACTGCACATTTTTGTTACCTTCATCAGTGAAAATTGTCTTCTCGCTGTGTAGGCAAGATCAAAATATTGCTAATAATTGAGGGGGCGGGGCACCTACTTCATTGAATTGACCAGGTTTCATGTTTGAATCCACGTAGGACCATCTCAGTATTGGAGGATGCAGAGTACCAATGAACATGGCAGCACCCACAACCCTCGCACACCCACATTCATTAGACAAAAAATAAAACTCACCCAAAATGCTGTAGCAAGGCTTCTACCTTGCCTTCATCCAAGAGAATGCATGACTCTAGTCCTGCAATCGCTTCACTGCCTACCTATAGCTAGAAGTGCAATGTTCAAGGCACTCTGCATTGTCGCCAGAGCTTCCTAATGAAAAAGACCGCTATAACTACAAGTTAAATTCAAGCAATACAAGGCAAACATAACACTGTGCTACAGGCTTGCTACATTTATCATACCACATTACCATACGAAAGCCGCAGGAGGCACTGCTTTCTCAGTACAAGCCGCTAAGCTCTGAAACTAACTTCCTGCCAGCAATAGAAGCACAGAGGAGCATTACAGGCCTGAAGACAGTTAACAACATGGCTATTTCCTAAGTAACTGCACCACCCGCATCCCGGCAACAGAGCCAAGAAAGCAGTTGCACCCTCGAGAGCAAGCCTCAGCGTACAACCCACAAATTGCAAACAACTCAACCAGCAAGCTGCTTTCAATATGTAGCTAAGCTAAAAAAGGCTGACCTATGGTTTGCTGTGGCATTATATAATTATGTACTTCCTTATAAAACAGTTAGGGCACAGAATAATACTAAAACAATATGCAGAGGTCAGCAACAAAGTGTAACTTATATCTCTTAAATTCATGTATCTGCTATTAGGGTTGTCCATCACCAGCAATGTACACCCAACAAACAGCCATCACCAAATGAACAGGCATGGAATAACTGAAGAGATCTGTTATACATTGCTGGGCAATTTGCAGGGCTTTAATATAGTCCACCACTGCAGGTCCAAAATATTTACTTCTCTTTAAGACACTCAGATATGAGATGATAATAAATATGCTTATCCCAGCGGATCTCTTCTCTACTCTCTCCCTCCAGCTATTAAAGCTCAGGAACACAACTATACACAAAAATCTCAGAATGTATAACCCAGTGCAGTAAGCAGTTCAGCAGACTATATCATATGAAATACCAAAAAAGGGACCTGAAGAGCTGTTCAAATCCACGAGCATACAAAAACCATAAAGCTAGGTGTCTGTCTCTCAGCCTTCATCATTCAACACTGTCATGCGCTGCATCCCATAACACAATAACCGCACCTCAGTGCTCATCACACACAACATGGAAACAATTCCCACATAGGATCAAAATAAATACAACATCCTTCCAACCACACACCCTACACAGTGTATGCATCCTACCCATGTAGCCAAGCACTGCAGTGTCCCACTTAGTCGTAGTAACAGCTATATAAATGCTGCAATACAATACACAACTACAAATTATGCACCAAGAGATTGTTTAATTTGTGGAGTGAACTACATACATTTTAATAACAATCATTAAAGTGCTGGTAATAACAAACATTAAAGCTCTTGTAAGAAAACCAGTCACAAATGTACATCTCAAACTTGAGGATTTTTCATGGATAAGAGAACACTTCAGGACATGGAACTTTAAATATCTAACCTATTCGGGAATGGAACTGTTTGAAAAGAAAGAATTAAATTACGTATGTAGATTAACTCTAGATGTAAAAATATCAATGTTGTCCAAGGTCTTGGCAAAGTCCTTCTTTTTTCAAGATAAAGTTGGGCCTTTGTAGGTCGAGCCAACCAGACAACACAAGCTGTTGGGTTGCAAAAGACCTACTGTGCGCTTAGTAAGAACCTACAGGGGCTTACATACTGCTCATCGCTTACTATTGGCTGGCTTTACTGTCTCCCTCATTTGTTTGCTTCTTAATTGATGGCATCTTGTGTTTGTCCCTCCCCTGCATCATAGCCTCTTTACCATCCTCTTGATTCTTGATTAGCTGACGTGTCCTTTAACTGCTCACTTTTAAGGAACAATTTTTTACATTTTGGTTAAGCAGTCTTATCAGACTGCTTGTGTTTTTAAGCTCTCTCCCTCTTCCATTTCTCTACCCCACACACTCAGCCATATACATGCCACTCTGCTATGTGGCTGCTCATTTTCTCTCCTGTGCACTTCTTTCCCACCCCACACTCTGTGTTGCTGTTTCCCTCATGTGCTTTTACCCCTGCTCCCCATCTTGCTCTGTCCCTTGCCTACTTCCTGTTGGTTCACCCCACCAGTGCCCGCCACTCACTCCGCCAATATCACTCCAAACCACCGCTCTTTTTATAAATATATTTTTTAAGAGCCAGCAAGAACATTGCTCCTGGCCCTTCACAAAAGAGCTTTAATGCAATTACAATTTCTTTTTTTAATTACCTAATCCAAGTGGTGCCGGTTATCTCAGATCAGTCAATAAAAATAAAAGAAAATTGAAGCGGTATCATCAAGTAGACGCTCATGTCTGGTGACAACAAATACTAAGTTACTGCACTTTTTTACTAATGTTCAGCATTGCCAAATTAGCATTGTCAAAGTCAGTAGGTCCCAAAAACTAGACCTACTGGCTTTGTCCATGCTTGTTTCCATGAGAAGTTTCAAATTTATGTCTGACAGCAATACCCAATAATCTAAGAAGTGAAAAACCAATAATGTAATGAGTAAAGCGATTACCATACTGTGCTGTCCACATTTTTATGGGCCTCAGATCTAGAGTTCTGATGATGCTGTTGGTTCTCGTAAGAAATCTTTGCAAGTTGAGTGCCTACTGCGAAGACCTATCACCTATTTTCTATGACAAAATGCATGATTTCCTCTACCCAAGTCTGCTGATGAGCAGCAAGGAAACGACGGACATACTCCTGATGTACAATAATCTACATGCATTAAGCAATAAACCAATAGAAACTTATATACAAGTTTGAAAAATTAGAACATTATAATTTATGTGCTCTTTTCTTTTCCTTTCATGCCATTCTGAAATCTTGTTTTATGAGTTGATCAGAAAAAAGTACAAAAAAAAAAAGTGAAAAAGACTTAATGACCAGGCCAGAGAAGGAGATTAATCAGGTAAGCAAAGTAGTATTTACCTGAAAAAAGGCATATTTTATATACATATAGATCTAAAGGTCTAAAGGAAACAGAATAAGAGATAACAGACGAAACATTACTCTCTACACATTCAGGACAGGGTACAAAGTATGCCAATCAGATACTATGCCATTTAGTATGAGCCCAAATAGAATTCTGGCCTTTGTTCCTAAATTACACTCTTTCTATGGAGATCAGATTAGTCATTGCTTCAAACCTGTGTTCTATTTTTGGATTTCTTTGTGGATTTTCAAATTCTCTAAGTGATTTGATTTCCAGCTAGGATAGCAAATTGTAACCACCATGAGATCTTTTGTTAATACCTAGAGGCAGAGAGTTTCAAAGAATTTACTTATTTGTCAAATTTGATTCAATTAACTAGAAGGATTCCTTGCTGCACATAAAACTGGAATTCAATAGTCCTGTTGCACTTTATAAACATGCGGATGAAGCCATTAATGTCACTGTTTTATTCATAACATAATTCTGATATCTGAATTTATGTTGCTAAATCCACTCTAATTTCCAGTTAATTCATTAAAGCATATATATTGTTTTGGGGTCTGACCAAAATATGTTTTTATAGGAAAGCTGCTCATTTTTTTTATAAGCACTTTGCTTCAAAATACCCTCTATCTAATCAGAGATTTCCCTGTACTTGCCATTTGAATTAGTGGAGGAGAGAGCTGTGTGGAATGTTGACATCCCAGTTGAAGAAATCTATAAACAGAGTAGAAATCAAATCCAAGCTCAAAATCCCACAAAGCGACAGTAGCCTACAAACTGTATTAGTGCTGACCGTAGGCATTAATACTGCTCTAACTCATGGCCAGGGATTCAAAACTTACCTTTTATGCCATTCCAAGAAAGCAGGTAACCCCAATTCTGTATTTCGTTAATTCTGATGATGTCTTTCTTGAATCACAATTTCCAAATTAAATGCTTACCATTTTCAGGAATGTGTGGATAGTTCCAGAACGAGGCTCTGTTCATTGGAACAATGTGCATAGATTTACTCTTTGCAGTCCATAAAAGGGTTTTGCTGCCTCAGTTTATTGTTTCTAGATGGGACGGAAATTTGTTGCCTTACTTGGTAGAGAAACTCATTACTAGAGGACATACTGATTACTTCCAGAAGCAAAAATTTCTCAATTGAATACACCCAGGAACTTATTAGGTGAAACATTATAGATTCACGACAGTCCTTAAACCTTGAGAAGCTAAAACCTAATTTCTTAACTTGAGATGCTGTCTGCACGATGAGCCTTTTTTTAAACCAATGGAAAAATTGTATAATGTTTTCAATTTATAATCTAAGAATTGAGATGTTTGTATGTATGCAAAAACGTTTTTTTTTTATCTTGATTGTGTTTATTTTAACCCCTTAGACAAAGAATGAGTGCACCAACACATTATGCACTTGTCTTTTACTATGTCCACCAAGGGGTCTCCCAAGGCTTTCTGGTCTCCTTGGTCTTATCACTGTTCCACAGTTCAATACTCTTTGAGTAAAGGGCTCTGTGTTACAAAGGCACTTTGCTATCCTTCTGAATTTTTAATTTTTGTCATCTAAATGCTACTCATACATTTTTGGACAACTTATCTATGCTCATTCATCAGGAAGAGCATAATGCATAGCTTTTAAAGTTTAAGGGTGTGGTCATGCTGCTCCTATCACCATTTTGGTGCAAAACAAGCCAGGAAGCAAGGTGATGACCATGAGCTCCAATAACTCTATTGTAAACATGTCATAGCAGCACACTTTTTTTCTTTTCCTTTTTTGTTTACGGAGTTTTATATAGCGCGAACTTGACCCGGTATCGGGTATCAGAGCGCTTTACATAGCACCAGTTGTGTTACATGAGGACACATTCATTTTTTTTTTGTTGGGCACGGGGAGATTAAGTGATTTGCCCAAAATCACAGGATGTTCAGCGTCATTGCCAAAACTCGAACCCGGTACCCCAGATTTGAGGTCGACCGCCCTAGCCGTTACGCCAACTCCTCCCCCCACACTCCTTCAGCACTGCAAAAAGTGTCTTTTACCCCATTCAAAATCACTAGGAAGACATACTTTGGGTACTGGCATCAACTGAGAGTTGTCCAAACCCAGAGAACAATGACATTCTGTCCTTTTGTTCTACTATGACTCTTTACTTTGATTTCCAATGTACAATCTTACCTTAGTGTTCTCAGCTATTTAAACAGGTGAGGACTTCCAGAAACTCATACAGGTATTGAATTTAGTTTAAATGCAACAAACTGTGTGCATTGAAAAACTCTTTAATGTACTTACTTATGCTAAGCGGAATGTTGATCAAATATCAGTCCCGACAGAGTCTTTAAAGATACATGTAGCAAGGCTGAAAACAGAACATGTCACTACCTTTAATTGGAACAATGGAATGTTATACGCTCCATTGACAATAATTTAGTGTCTCCCAACTAATAATAGCTTGTAGAGACCATCTGCTCTGACATTCCAATGCTTGTCTTTCTGTTTCTCCCTTTTCAATTTAGAACATCCCCCCTCACCCCCCAGTGGGTGAAATGTTCTAAAATAATTATAGCCCTTCTGCCTCAGGCTAAAGGGTCTGTTAAAAGCCGTCATCTTCTTTATAGGCTCAAGCAGCAAATCCGGTTCTACGACATTTAACAACAAATGTAGACCTTGGCAGAGGGCCATAATGCTATATTCGCAAATTAGCAAGTTGAAAACATCACTGAAGACAGTGAAGTGGCTCAGGACCAATAATGACTAGCACAGACCTTCTGCTCCAACATTCCAATGCTTGTTCTTCTGTTTCTTGCTGTTTGTTTTGGAACATTCAACCCTTAAAGGATGGAATGTTCTAATAGCATTATAGCCTTTCTAGCTCGGTTTGTAATGTTATTAAAAGCCCTCTCCCTTGCTACAGGTGGAAGAGGGCCATTAACAACTGTTATGGCTCTAAGCAGCTGGCTATTATGCTATACTATTGGTCCTCCCCTGAAATATGGAACTGAAACAAAAGAGATTTGTAAGAAGACAAACAAGCATTAGTGAATGGCACCAAGGTCAGTAATGTTCTTAGCACATTAATGTGCCAGCTTTGTTTCCCTGCTACAATTCCTTAAAAATTCAGTTTTCTGTTGTCAGAGCTGCTGCCAAGACACAGTACCAGTAGTTAGAGACTGTGCTCGAAGTAGTTTTATTGGCTGTTCCAATCTCAAAATTCCTGAGAATGTGCCGATAAGAGATCACATATCAGCCCTTTTCCAACAGAAAGTATGTCTTTTGCTATCAATTATTTTATTCTAGTTCACACTTTACTATCAGAAAACCTTTTGGTTATTATTTAGAAAGGAATAAAGAAGAAAATGGCTGTCTGGTTATCATGGTCCCTTTGCTTATGAAATGCCCAGAAGGCTCTGTTACATTCAGTTAGCTAGAAGAGCCTAGAGTTCACCTATGATGAATCTTGACACTAATGCAAAACTATTTGAGCATAAAGCTAGATATCCAGCACCTAGCTTTAGAAGAGCAATGATTTAAAGTTATGTTATGCTGTGTCACTTTCAGATTTTATATGATGTCTGTGAGTGCTGTCTGAACTCTACGGGGTCTTTCTGCAGCGCATTATACAAAGTGCCCCAGGGGCAAAATGGGCATCTCAGCCGGATTTGCTTTCTACACCCCTGGAGCACTCCCATATTACAGAAGGGGTGTAGATGCTTGTGCAGCCCCTTTTGTAATGCAGATCACATCGGCTCACATCTAGCGCTGGGGATGTTGGCTGCTGTGTGGTGGTTTGATCATTGAAACATCTAAGCCTTTAGTTCTTTCTTGAATTGCTGGAGCGACGGTGTGGTCCTGAGGTGCAGGGTGAGGTTGTTCCATGTGTTGGCTGCCAGGGGCAAGATGGAGCATTCTCCACTGTTAGTTTGGCAGATCCGTGGAGTAACTGCAAGGGAGAGGATCAAAGGTGTCTAGTCGGTTGGTGGAAGGTCAGGGATTTGTTGATGTATGCTGGTCCTTTGTTGTGCAAGGCCTTTTAAGCGTGGGTCTGCATCTTGAACTGGCATCTCTTCTGAATCCGGAGCCAGTGTAGTTTCTTGAGATGGAGTGTTATATGGGTCCTTCTGGGGAGGTCAAGAGTGAGTCTTGTCGCTGAGTTTTGTATTGTCTGGAGTCTCTTCAGGAGGTGTTTAGTGATTCCTACCTACAATGTGTTTCCGTAGTCCAGTCTGCTGGCGATAAGGGTCTACATGACAGTCTTTCTGGTGTTCACTAGGAGCCACTTGAAGATGTTGCGGATAAAGAATAAAGAACATTCTCAATGTTTTTTTAATTGTACTTCTACCTTTAATAAAATCATTTATCTTATCTAAATGTTTTGTGTTTTTATTGTTTAAAAATTCTTTTTAAATATTATACTTATTAATAATGTTAATCTTAAATATTTTGTTATAGGTTTAAAATCATTTGATTTTTTTTAAAATATTGTTTTATAAATGAAGATTAATAATGTTTTTAAAATATACATTCAAACAAAAATTATTCCCGAGGAGTTAATACCAGAGTATTAATACAGTTCTCCACCCAGTACCCCTAAATCTCTTGCATCTCATCATTAAAACTTATTATTCTTAATTTAGGAATTTGTATTATTTTATAGGAAAAACAATACTTTTAAATAAAACTTTTTTTTAAAAACTACCACCGTCTTTGAATTAGTACCAGAGTATTAATGCACCTTCCCACAAAATACCCCTATTACCCTTGCATCCTTCTCCTAAACCTTATTCTTGGTTTAAAAAATGTATAGTTTTTTATTGCTTTAAAAAAATTGCTAAAATTTACAAATGCTCACAATTTCTAACTCAATACCCAAGCATTAATTCGATTATCCACTAAAAACTTGGTATCCCTTCCATCTCATCATTAAAATGTAAATCTAACCCATATTATATTGAATGTATATATATTTCCTAATTTAGTATTTTTAAAAAGTTTCTAAAATTACTTACCTGTACTTACCAATATGCTTGGTAAAGCCATGCATGTTAAAGACAAATGCGTGGCAAGGACTGAGTGGTAAAGTCTGTTTCCTGTCCCATGTCCCTCAAAGGCACAGCCCTGCAGACCTGTGCAGCCACACTCTTCAACTGCCTGCAGGGGGATATCTGTCCCATTATAAAAGCAGGCCATGTGCCACCTACATTGTGAAAGACTGAGCGGCTGCTTTAAAAGCCGGTCCGCGTTTAAGAAGTATTCGGCGGGGCAGACACGTTTGAGACTGCTTGTAGGGCAGCACCTGATCTGTAATATGATGCACTGAGCAAGTCTGCATTCAGCACTCCCTAATAAATGTGCACAGTCCAGATCTGCGCCATAGTCAATCCTTTAGAAAATGCAGCTGCTGTATTGTCTCCAGTTTGTTCCACTGGTAAACAGCCTGCACATCGGGGGCCCTTTATCCACACTTGGGTTTATTATAATGCTTTACTCAAATAGCCCGCTTCCAATTAATGTAATGTACTCACTGCAATGCATTCTGAAAAGTGGTCACTCTGAAATCTGTTCTCATGTTACATATACACACACAGCATCTTGCAACAATATGCTTCTGATTGGAAGGTAATAAACTTAGTGCACCAAGAAGCATCTCATAAACCCATGGTGTTACTATTCAAAAAACGGCTCAGTCATCGGCACAAATAATATAAACACGAATATTTTAGTTACTGTTATATAATGTTGCATGTTCTGATCTGCATTCTCTATTTTGGAGATTGAAGGAAAGTCACAGTTATTATTGACCGGTCATTCCACTTGTTGATTACTCATGTCAGTTTCTTCCCGTCATTGTGCCAAGCAGCCATATGGAAAAGGGATATTACTTTCTTGCATAAACACCCTAAATCATTCCACCACATGCTACATGACTGTAAAACGCTGGGTTATTAGTTGAGGGGGTTAAGTACCCACGTCAAGAAATAATCGCAAACCTGGTCAGGGTGATCCACTAAAGTTGCTAAATAAACCTGAGCTCAACCCCTTGGTAGCTTGGCACAGACCAGACAGGCTTAACTTTGAGGCAACGTGTACAGTGTTTATGCAGTACTAAAACAGTAAACAGTAATAAAGTTGAAATGCAAAACAATAAAAATCCCAGGCCTTTTTCAGCAATGCACCCAGGATATCGAACAACATCCCAGTATCCGTCAGGACTGCACCTATGCCGCAGCAATTTAGGAAAGTGTCTAAGACGCAATATACGGAAGAGCATTACACCACAATGAACTAACGGAACACTTCTGTGTCCAGAACCCAGCTACATCTCCTATCAGTTGTTGACTGAAGGTTTGTCTTTGACCCTGTACAGTGCTCTGCTGCCTTTCGGCTAGGTTTGAACGACACAAATACCACATATACATAAAGTTAAGAACAACCTGAATATAGAGATACTGGATGCGGTTCTCTTCCCTTACAGGGATTGCTAAAGGCCCATGGCAAAGGTAATAAAAACTAGGTGGGAAAGAGACAACCTTGTCTCAATGGACTGGGAACAATACAGAAAAAAGACCAATAATATCTGCATTCTCCGTTAGTAGATTTCAAAGTGTTTTAATGATGTCTAAGAATTCTGGGCCGAACCCCATCTGATTGGACATTTGAAAGATAAAATTCAAATGTCCACGGCTGCACAGAGAGAAAGCTCTGATGTATGAATTTACATACGTATGATTTACAGATGATTTTTATCAATCTTGACACCAAGATGTTACCAAAGACCATCAAAACAGTGTTATATTAGTGAGAGGACCTAAAGCTTACACAGTCAGCTTGAGGTGTAATTTCTGTTCAGTGTCCAAAATCCTCAGTTGTACTTCACATAGAACCTTCTTGCACTAACAATTCCTCCTCAGTCTGCGCCTAAATTGATGGTAATCATTAACACCTCTTACATTTCTAGCTAGAAGGTGAAATGGAAGAACTATTAATTGAAGACAGCATAAAAGGACTTTAATAAAGTTTCTACAAATGTTGAATTGTTACTTTCGAAAACCCGATTAGACCTGAATAGATTGTTTAAATTTAATTTACCCCTCCGAGATAATGTTAATTAGTAAACTGTGTTTCAGATGGCTCCTTACACGTTGATTAAGCACAGGCAAACTTTAAAATATGACGATAAAGTTTGTGAAATTTGGGAACTTTGTGTTAAATGAAATTTTGTGAATTTTGCTGCCATGAGGTTTTGCATAATATTTTACTACAGGATACTGATTTGAGCAGAAATGTTTTGCGGGATACATTTTCTCCTACATCTAGTTCACTTCTTGGTATCTCACGTGACTTTTGAATGTGTAGTATGCTCTTGTGTTAAATTTCCATGTATAATACAGTGAAGTGCATTTTGTGGAAATTTGCCTAATATCAATTAATTTACATGACGCTTCACAAAATAAAATTTCACCCAATCCTAATGTTGTTGCCATATCAAAGCCATCTTTAAGAGCATAGGAAAGTGATGAAGTCCTTTGGGGACGTTGATTTATTTACAGAGTTCTCTCTAGATAATGATTGTTCTCGAACAAACTAAAAAATATCTGCCACTTTTGAATATTTTGCAGCATATGGGTTTCTTGAATTTGTCTTGATGAAGGCTCACATCACAGATTTGCCCTGTAGAGCTTGGCACGTGTACACTTGATGGAGAATGATTGATTCATTCTTTTTTGAGTGCTCGAGTATTTAATTAATATTTACAATACATAAACTCAATTACACCAGTATCTTACATGCGAATGCTTGACCTCTTGCAAATGAAGAAAATATTGTGAATATTTGTCTTTTCATTTTCCACGCCCCACTTGCTAAAGGAACCTTATTTCATAATTATTACGTAGGCTCCCTCAAAAACACGTATATTTATTTAATTTGGATAAATGTCCACATTCCTGAAATAACAACCCTACTGGAAAAATAAGATTAAAGAAATTTCTTATAGATTAATTATTAGTAATGTTACCCCCTCACCTTTTCACCTCTGCTTTCATTTTGTTATAATGCATAACCATGGATTCATTTAACATTTTAATTGATAGTGAAAACATAATATGAATTTCTTACAATAAATACAAATCTTAGCCAATTACTCAAATATTTCCATCTGGGCAGGCAGGAACAATAGCTCTTGCTCCTATTATTGACAGTTTCTAAAATCAAATAAACCAGCCCGATTACACAGGACATATAGATTAGAAGAGAAAGGTGAACCGTACAGTACCTATTCCGGACATGTTCAATGGTGTCATGTGTCAGCTTGCTGCTAATGTTCTGGCTGTGAGGGTTGCCTAGTAGACAAGAGAGTCATTGCAATCAATATGTAACAGCCATCTGGAATTTAAGCACTTTGGCGTTGGCTCACTTCAACATAAAAAAGCAACTGGATCATTTTGTAGGCCTTGATCAAAGGCATAAGATGAGCATTAATTTTGTCGGTAAGGCTGTAATTTCCTATTAAACTTTATAATGAAAAAAGACAGCGTGAACTAAACATAATTAAAAGTTTGAACGTTGCTGTAATCCTGTCGAAAACCTAAAGCCATTTTTTTAAAGCAGAGGCATCCATGTGTGTCTCACAATTCTGATCTATGGTATCACTTGTATTCTACTGGTGAGCCATTCACGTAGCACTTGCGGTGCACTGTTATCAAGGACGGTGCACAGATGTTTTATTCTCTAGAGCACATCTGGAGTGCTTCACATCCATTAACAAAAAGGTATTTTTCAGGTTTTGTATTGCTTCAATTACTTACCAATAATCTCTTTATTTGGAGTCTGCTTTGTGGTCTCACTCCTTGCATCATGTGGTGTATTCATACCCCGGGGACAAAAGTTTGAACTCCATTCCCTCCATACGTGCCTAAAAAGGACCACCCATCTGAGATGAATACAAAAGCAGCACAGCAGCCCATGTCCAAAGCACTGAAACCGGTCCTAGGATGCTTGTTTCTGGTCCAGGGAGGACCTGGCCTGGCAGTTCGGTCTGGACTGTTCCCATGGGGCACAGGGTCAAGACTGATTTGCATATGGCTGGGTCCAAACTGGGGTGGCGTAGTGGGCAAAAGAACGATGGATTTAACCCAGATCTTTTGACTGGGGGAGAATGTTTGCATTGTCAGCATTCCGTCCATCAATTGTTTGCTGTAACACTTTTCGCCCTAAGTGGGATGGGTATGCCCAGACGTGGGTCCCTTGCTCACTGTGCCACTGGATTCAAGCTAGCCTGGCTGAAGAAGGGTGACACACCCTGAAACCGGTCCCAGGATGCTTGTTTCCGGTCCAGGGAGGACCTGGCCCAGCAGTTCGGTCTGGACTGTTCCCATGGGGCACAGGGTCAAGACTGATTGGCATATGGCTGGGTCCAAACTGGGGTGGCGTAGTGGGCAAAAGAACGATGGATTTAACCCAGATCTTTTGACTGGGGGAGAATGTTTGCATTGTCAGCATTCCGTCCATCATTTGTTTGCTGTAACACATGTCCAAAGCATGGCACACAACAGGGAGGGTGGACAGATGCATGGACTGGGACAAGGACGTAGACTCCGAATAATGAGATTACAGGCAAATAATTTCCTCATCAATTCACAGTGTCAGTCTTTACATTATGAGGATCTGCCAAAGCAGGTGTTATCAGAATTGATCGCCCACCAAGGTAGCCAACCACATAGGGGGTAATTTAGGAAGTGGTGAAGCGGGCAAATCACCATACACTGACTGAATTGACAGCACAGCCTTAGAGCCAGTTGAGACTTAAGTGCAATCCTTTGAACAAGTGGCCTGTCTAGCAGTTTGGTCACAGCAGTCACCCTGCCATATGTAGAGCTCGAAGATCATCATTAGCTTCCCCTACACAAGACCTATATGCAAGGCCTGGCTGCCTTGGGGAGTTAAATCAAATAATGGCAGGGAGAAAACGACCTGCATATCCGTGCCATGAATGTTTACTAAAGAAACTTCGCTTGGGACTTTGTATTGAAAAATAATAAAAAATACAGAGCGAGGCCAAAAAAACTTGGGACCCACTTGTTACTTCCCTCAGGACACAGTGAAGTTGATGGTGCAGTTGCTCCTATGTAGGATTAGAGATACACGTCAGGGAGGTTGAGATTTCTGTATAAGGCTGGTGGTCCACTGACAGAGGAAATACTTCTGAATGCATTGAACTGAAGGACTGGCAGGCCACCCGCCAATGGTGAATTAAGGCCTAAAGTTGACACACCACAGAGGAGGCACAACTTTCAGAAAGTGGACAAAGCCATTGGAACCAGCTTCAAAGAAAAAGAGTTCAAGCACTAGAAGCCCAAAAGGCATAAAACACAAATGTGTCAGCAGGGCCCAAAAAGATGGAAACCCCAGAACTCACCCACACAAGAAAATAAGAGAGCCAAGGAAGTCAAACAAAGCTACCTTACATGGTGCCCAAAGCCACTGCTGCAGCGAAAGACAGCCAGAAGGGACCATAAGTAAGCAGTAGGAAGACCTCTAGTCGAGCAACATGTGCCACCCCTAGCAAACATGGGGGTGTAGGGGACAGACACCAACCTAATTCCCTTCTGGGGGAAAAGGGTTGAAGTATAGGAACACCAAATGACTAGAGCTGAAGGCAGCTGAGTAAAAAGTCCCAAAAAGGAATCCGACTCAGAAGTATCCTGGGTAGCACAAGAAGAGGATCACAAACACGCAACATGCCAAAACCAAAAAGGGCTACAAGAGCATAGCAGCTGGAATCAACATTCAAATTCAACCAAAATGACAAAGTCAAAGGCAGAGGCAACAGACACCTAAAAGCACAGAACCCAGTTTACAGAATGGGGGAAATATCTCAGTGGATTAAGCATTGAAGGGGAAAAACCACCTCAAAAATCCCCCCATGGAAATTATAATCATATACAAAGGCCAAGAAACAGCATGTCTAGGGGAGAGATATGCCCAGATAGTGACTTACAGGCACGCCATGCAACAAGTAATGGCTACCCACACCAGAGCACAGACAAGGCAATCAAGTGCAGCACCTCCAGAAAAATGCTTTGAGGGCACATAGACAACTTGAAGCAAAGAACAGTCTCGCTAAGAAAAAAGAGCAGTTTCAGCCATTGCCCTGCCCCATAGCAATAGCCAATGGCACAGCACATAACCAGACCTCACACCAAAGAAGGGCAAGGAGAGAGATACTCCAAAGCTCCTACAATAAGCCATGCAAAAATAACCATTGCATGCCTCTGGAAGACTAAGCACTGGCCCAAAAAGGAGCAAGGGGAAAGTCTGCCACTAGAGCAAACACTGAAATGGAGCTAACAGACCTTACATAGGTACACTAGCTAGAGGCAACACCCTCAGTTGTAAACTCCAAGGCCCAATAGACAACAAGGACCACAGAAATCCAGAGAAGCTACCACAAGCTCCTAAGTGAAGAACCCAACACTGGTGCAACAGACTAAGATAGCAGAGGAAGTCACCTCCTGCAGTAAAGGCTAAGTCAAGACCACAGATTAGCTGAGGCAAGAAAACCACAAAAGACAGCAATGCCTCAGCCCCCCCCCCCCTTACTGCAGGAACAGTGGTGTGATGTTCATAATGGGCACAAGCCCCAGACATGTTGCAATCAAAAAACAGAACTGCACACCTGTACTCAAAGACCAACAACAAAAGAGGTTTTTGATTATCATACATATTTATAACACACAATAGTTTACTCAGAAAACGTGTTCTGGAATGGTTTGGGAAAAACATAACTTATAGGAATAGTCAGGTTTTTACACCATTGTCACATTTTAAATTATTTTCTTCGGAATTAAGAAATATAGGCACATCCAGTTTTAAAAATCTAATTTCATGGTGATGGTAGATTTATGATAACATTAGTGTAAAAGTACCTTGATAAAATGTACTTTGCCCTGCCTGAATCAAAACGGGGTTAAAACTATTTCAGCCACTTATCTCCCCTTCAGTGGCTGAAAACACATTCTTGGCTGGAGTTATTAACCCTGCTCTACAGAGGATAATACCTTGTCCAATGAGACCAGAAAAAAGGGATGTTGTTCACAACCTGCCACCAAACAAATATTAGCCATCTGGGAGGGAGGGGGGGGGGGGTAGAAACGGCTGAAATAACAAAGAACAGCCTAAAACCTACCTCTTTTCACTTGGACATGGCAAATGGGATTGAAAAGATATGCCCCTATTCATTTCCTGGACACTCCTAGACTTTCTGGCTCCACTTCCAGAACAGATACAATTATTCATTGGGCCTTGACAGAGGGAGGAGACCTCATGTAAGTAGTGAAATAGTTTAGGGAGAGCAAAAGGCCCTTTTCATGTAAGAAAGGGTTAGCCAATTTGGATTCAGGATTTTTTTTTATAGTAAGGAAAAGCGAAAGTGCTTCAAGATGAGGTTGGCATAGGGCAAGAAAGTAGATAAGATTGGTATGAAAGAATCTCCAATCACAAGCTAGATAAGACTGGCACCTCATTAAAACCTCTTCAGAACATTTCTGCCCCTAAAAGGAGTACATATGAATAAGACAGCTCTGTTGGAAAAACAGAAGACTCAAGGACTGCTGACTCCTGCTGGTACCCAGAGACTGGAACTACTCAAAGGGTCAGTTGTCAAAATGACGTGGAACAAGGAAAGGTAGCAAATCTATCCCAGAGGTGAAGCTATTTCTTCAGTTACAAAATCCAGCTTTGTCCCACTCACAGCTTTTGCCACTAAAGCCAATAGCTTCAGTGGGAGCTCCAAAATGGCTTATCGGACTTCAAAGGACCACCGCTGTCCACTCAAAGCTTCCAAAATTTAAACGAAGTCAGAAGATAGAAAATGACCATTGCATGTCCCACTTGATACACCCAGATCAATCAGGATTTCTGAGAAACTCCATACTTTTGTTAATATGGGACCTGTTATGGAATCCTGGGTCTATTCAGCCGGCTGCCAATACAGTACAGTAAAGCGATCATTCAGGCACTCATCACTAGCCACCTGGATTCTGGGAATCCCCCTTTGTGGTCATGGTAGAATATTTGTTCTTACGCTTGCAAACCATCTAAAATATGGCTCCCAGCATGGTCTGTTACCCTCAGTGCAGATCACCATTCCCGACTCTAAAGTCTTTATATTGGCTGCCAACCCACACAAACTTGCCATCTTTAAATTGCTGTCATGTCTATAGAACCCTTTATGCAACAGGACCCTAACAATTGTGCAGTAGAGTATCCTTTGACAGACCATCTAGTCCTATCAGATCAGCCAAGCAGGTCCTCATCTACATGTGGTGCAATCATCGGGCCAAATGGGCAGTCACTCTTTCACTTACCTCACTGTCCTTCACTGGATCACCCTTTCCATGAATATGCGTCTAACATCGCCCCTCCCGTTCCTTCAGTAAGCTTCTTAAATCCTGGTTCTTAATTATTTTTGCAGTACATTTTTCTATTCCCGTCATATAATTTTGCCCTCTGAACCGGACTGAATCTGCCAGGATATCCATTTAGGAATTAATTGGTGTTACACAAATCAAATTAAGATAACATACATAAAGTACCACACCTGATAAAGACAGCCAATAGTGGCCCATAGCCAAGGTAATTTTAGCAATCAATGCCGAAAAGGCATTTGACCATGTAGAATGACCTTTCCTACAATAGGTGATTAATAAAATTGGAATTGGTCCATTTAAGCAAGAATACATTTGGGCTACTGATAAAAATCCTACAGCAAGAGTCTTAGTCAATTGCAAAAAATGAGATACATTTATGGTTTCATAAGGAACAAGAGGCATCCCCCGTCTCCTCTCCTATTTGCACTCTCAATAGAACCATTGGCACAACTGACTGAATAGGCTCCTGAGGTAAAAAGGGGGCTATTTGAGGGACCTCATGCATAAAACTAATCTCTGCAGATGATAGCTTATTGTCTTTGGTGGACCCTGTGGACTGTAAAATAGCTGCTCTGGTATTGTTACAGCAATTTTGGGACAGTCTGGGGATTTCAAATTAATATTGACAAACCTGAGATATTGGAAATTAAAGTAGATAGACAAGTTAGAACAGAAACTGAAAATATATTCACACTCAAATGGGCTTAAAAGGCCATTACATTTTGGGGGTTCAGTTTACAGCAACATTCCAGCAATTATAGAAAATTAACTATATACCTCTCTTCAGAGAGATAAAAAGTGACTTAACTAGATAGGGCCCAATTTTATTTATCTTGGATGGGGAGGATGAGTGCTTTAAAAATAAATATTCTTTCAGGATGTATGCCAGGTTAAATCTGCATGTGATAACGTTATCTGGCAAAAGAGTAAATCTAGAACAGCTAAAAGCATGCTACAGGGAATGAGGTGGATTGGGCCTCCCAACCATTTAGACCTACTATGCTGCGAACCAACAGCGCATAGCATTTGAATGCTCGCTTGGGCAAACAGAAACAATGGCTGCCTGTGGAAACATATCTTAGGGTAGGCCCCTGGGATATACTGTGGCTCTCTAAACATGCCAGACCAATGGTGGTATATGTATAGGAGGTAATGAAGCCCTTAATGTAGATGTGGGACTCCATTACTAGATGCCCTGACTTTCCCATCCAAGGTCATCCATGTGTTGAACAACACAGTTTCCTCCTGCTCTGAATACAGTACAGTGTGCAGCACAGCAGATGGGCAACTACACTACGTTAAGGGATCTATTTCAGGGACAGAATCAAATTGTTTAATCAATGCAAAATTGATATCAAAATTACAGAAAAAGAAAGGCTCTCATACTTTCATTTGAAACATGGGGTTATACATCTGGTAAGGCAGTGGGACAAGAGAACACTGTTTAAAAATTGCTCCCAATTACCAAAGGCATTATGTCATTATTTAAGGGACCTTGAAGACCCTTCCTTAAAAGTTTAAATTGCAAGACATGTATAAATGGGAGAAAGTGTTGGGAATGGATATACTCCAAGACGAATGGTGCAGACTGTGGCATGATATACAGGTACAGGGTGTGGTACAAAATTCTGTATGTGTACCTTACAGCACAAAAAGTGAGAACAAAATTACCCAATACAGATGGCAAATGCTGAAGAGGGTGTGGGTAAGAAGGTTCTGCCTTGCAGGTGTGGTGAGCCTGTCTGTGGCTCAAGTTATTCTGGACATTGATACTGAGCCATATAAAGAGGACCATTGATCTCTGGATACCACAGGACCCCCTCACAATCATGATGGGTATTCACCCTATAAACTGGGGAAACGTAGGGAGAAGGGACTGGACTGTAGTAACACACATACTCCTAGTGGCCACACATAAAAAATCGTGGCACATTGGAAACAGGTCAAAGTCCTGGATGTCTCGTCTTGATCACAGACTGTGGACACTAATGGCACTGGAGATGTTGATTTGAGAGATGAAAGGTGGAAATCTGAGGACATTTGGGAGCAAGTGATGAATTATTGTAAGAATGAGAAGTGTCCAAAAACAATGAGGGATCTGAGACAACTGGTCCCCAGAAGTGGCCTTATGGCAATCTACCAGACGCCTCTCCACAAACATGAAGTGTACATCACTGTAGAGAATGTCATACATAATCTTTACACTGATAATTGTTTCCAATCCTTTTGACATTATACGATGGCACAGGAGATGGGGATGGGAATACATGACTCAAGAATTGATGTCCAACAACTCATTACAAAAACAGAGGTAAACTATTAAAATGTTTCAAACAAAAACTGACTGTCAGGTTCGCTTTGGTGTATCAGAACTCTACTCCATCACAGTTGGCCTTAAATTACGCCTCGGGCTCCTTCAATGGTGCTTTAGATTTTTTAGATTCTTTTTGCCTTAAAACTCTAACATTCATATCAATGGTTCGCTTTATCTGATTATAATCATTTTGGTATATTTTTGCTCATTACACTTTTCTCCATTTTCCTCAATTAGTTTGTGAGTTTTATTTTGTTGTTTTTTTTACATTAGATTTGCAGCTATTGCTTGAAAACACATTTCTATGGGGAACAGCCTGCAACAGCAGTCAAGCAAATTCCACTCACTTGAAGTACAGGAATCTGAAGAAGCAAAGAGTAAGCCATCAATCCCCTGTTGCCTGATCGCCTCCACGCAATCTACTTGAAGGGTGTGAACCGGAAAGCCCCCAGGGGAGGGTGATTGTAGAGACAGAGGGGGCAAGAGGAGAAGAGAGTAGGATCTGATGTCTTCTTTCTCAGTGCTCTTCTGGACTACGGTGTGGTCACGCCTGTTATGTTCACTTGTGTGTTTCCTTTGTTCAGGTTGATCGGGTTCTCGGGAATCTCCTTTAAAATAAGCACAACATCCTGTCAACATGAGTATCCCAAGAAACTTCCTACCCGGTTGCCTCCCAATTCTCCCCTTTTGAACTCCTAAGTACCTGACTACGGTGCTTGCAGACCAAGAATTCCAAGTGCTCTTCCTTGGCATGTTGTCTCAGTTCTACAGTTACTATTCAACGATGTTCACGTCTATAGAACATTACATGAGTAACCCCTTCCGTAAGCCCAACCTCTTGTTCACAATGCATTTAAATGCACTTTAGCCCTTCTTTGCGCACCTCATGTGTACTTCTTATGCACTTAGAATTGATTCCTCCTCCATGACTAGTGCCTCAAAGTTTCAATGGTTAGATAGATACAGATGTACTGTTGTTAAGGCAGAATCCACTTGACCTGTCTCCTTAGATTAGTGCACTAACCTTTTGTTTCCAGGTATCTGGTCTTTTTAGAAACTGCACGATAATACGCCTTACTGCGCTGTTCTTTTTTAAAACTGTGCCTTTCTTTTATTGCAGGAGATATTGCGGGTGCTGAATTGCTGCCAATGGTACTGCTGGAAGAAGATGCGTTGCTACAGCAGGAGCAGGATCAAAGACTTGATCAAGGTAAGTAACTCCCTATCTGGGAAATGCTCAAAGCTAAGCGGTATTTGTGAGGATGGGCGCGGTATAAATAGTACCGCACCCAAGATTGCTACCTTTTCCAAGAACTTGCAAGATTTCAGGAGAGCGTGACATACTAGAAAACCACTTCCTCTCGATTGGAGGCATTTAATGAGAGCAGGCTCGAGGAGTTTTGGGGAAAGAACCAGGGCCAGGCGATAGAAAAAAATCTGTAGGGCCCAATAAGATCAAGGGAGGAACTATGCTGACACAGAGTGGGGAAGTGCGAGATGCGAAGTGCACACCACATACAATTGTGGCACAACAACAGCTACCAGAGTTAGAGCGGAGTTTTACAGAGAGCTAGAGAGCTGTGTTGAGACCTAGCCAGGGTGTTTATTAAGTTGGAAAGGATATCCCTTTCTAAATAAATATCCCACTTTTGAAAGTCATGATTTACTGAAGACATAGAGAATGTTACCAGGGAATTAAGTTCCAATGTAACCTATAGACTTTAAGAAATCACTGGATTACACTAAAAATCTGATAAAATGTTAGAAGCATCATAAATATTGAGTTTTTCTAAAATATTATGAATGCCAAATTTGAAGTAAAGGGCACGGTTGCCTGCTTCGTAATAGCTGTAGAGATTCACAATACGATGATAACAGCTATGCAAAGCAAAACATTGCCCTCTGTCTAATAGGGAGTCTAACCAAAAAGTACATAAACACAAAATCACACACCCATGTATAAATGCACCCTTTCCATGCATTTCACACAGGATTGGAATTACCGAATTACTTACCGGCAATACTCCTTACTTCTAGTCCGGATCTTCCTTTGATGCATAAAGGTCAAACCATGGAACAGCCCTTTGGAAGGGTGGGGGTTAAATCAAAAACTCGAACCCTCGAGGGGTAAAGATGGAATTCCACTGAAAAGGGAAACACTTGACCAGGAAATCTGTCCTTGAGTACTCTGCTCCTGCTAGTAAAGACACAGTCGGGGATAAGAGGTTCTGTTCTGCCCTTAACATCAGAGAATGAGTTATGGGCTAAACTCCAATATCTGTTCCTGGCAATTTATGTGTGCCTTAATCACATGACGGTCTTACCTTATTCGGACTGCATGACTTCAGAGGAGATGGGCAAAGGTTTTCAGGGCTCTGACTACTGCCCTGAGATCCCTCCAATTGGATGATTGTTAAGACTCCCTATGAGACCATATATCCTGTACCAAGTTGTGCTCCAAATTGGAACCCCCATCCTAATGCACTGACTTCTTTGATTACCACCTTGGGTAGAGGTGGATACAGAGGGACCCCCTTCAGTCAATGAATATCCGAGACCCACAAAGACATCTTCCAGAGTGGAGCTGAGAAATGAATGAACTATTCCAGATACAGATTGTTGGAACCCAATGAGACAAAATATGTTAGATTATTGGTTTGAGATGGCACCAGGCCTATGGGCCCATGGCTGTAATTGTTGACCTGAAACCCTGTATCTTTATGAATGTCCTTGCTGAATATTCTTTGCTGTAAGAGAAAACCTTCAGCTGTTCCTGCAGAGTGAAAATCCTGTCCTTGGGAAGAAAGACCTTTACCCGGTCTGTTTGAAAATGGGCACCTATGAAGATCAGATCATTAGCAGGTACCATCTGTGATGTAGCCATTTCACACACAGTTCTAATTCCTGAAAAAACAGCCACAATTTCTCCATGTCTTCCAAAGCCTTTGAAAAAATAAAAAAAGCGTACAAATTAGCCAATTGTCTAGATATGGAAATAAATCAATATGTTGCACTTGTACAAATGGCACCAAAGGAGCAAGCATCTTTGTGAACACTCCAGAAGCTGACAATAGGCCAAAAGGAAGTGCCTTGATCTGAAAATGTTTTTCTTCCAGGGTAAAAAGAAGATATCTTTGAGATGAAGCATAGATCAGAATATGAAAATAAACATCCTGGAGATCCAAAGTAGTCAAATAAAGTCCTCTGTATTTATTATAGGAATTACTTGCTAGTTCTTGTAAGGAACCATTGTAAAGGTCTTTTTGACAGATATTTGTCCACTCCTCTGAGAGCTAATGTCAGCCAGACAGAACTGAAAATAGTTCTTGACCCCTCTCCGGTTCACTGACAGAATATCGATGTAAAAAATATAGAAGTAAAAAGTATAGATGAAAAAATATAGAATGCAAAAATATCGATTCCCTATACTTAAACATGTAAGTACAAAAATATTGGGGGGTAAAAAAAAAAAAAATCGATGTCAAAAATATAGTTGTACAAAATATCGATTTTTATATGCATATAAAATAATAAATATTAAATATGTTAAATAAAATTAATATAAAAAATAAAGTAGATTTAATATAAATTTTAACAAATATCACAAATAAACGTAATTAAAAAGTTAAACACATACATAATCTCTTAATATATATATTTACTTTAAAACAATTAATAAACTATTAATTTTAATTTATTTTAATATTTCAAAATTATATAAAAATGTACACACACACACACATATATATATATATATATATATATATATATTCACTGAAAAAAACCATAGGTTTTAGGGACAGTTATAGTTAGTTGGACATTTCACTCGTACAAAACCATAGAAATTCCCCCGTTATAGTTAGTTCAGCTAACTATAACATGCGCGCCCGCAATGCACTGCTGATGACGTCACATATTACATCACTCATGACATGGTCAGTGACATCACTGATAACATCACTGATGACATCTCAAATGAAATCACTGATGACATCATCCAGTGACTGTGTGTTTCTGTAAAGTTTAAATATGTTTAATATATATAGGGAAAGGCGTATTGAAGAATGAGTGGGTGTATAAGTGTCTGAATGGATGATTTAGTACGTGCGTGACTGACTCTACAAGTGAGTGATTAAACGTATCTTACTGAATGCATGGGTTAGTGACTAAACTGTGTGAATGTCTGTATCTGTCTGTTTGTTGGTGTGTAAGTGGATGCATGGATTTGCGAATAGCTACATGAGTGTCTATATGGGTTATTGATTGGTTCTCGGAGTATCTGTATGGCTGCCTGAGTGTTTGTGTGGGTGGGGTGTGTGTGACTCTGTACATAGATGTGTGAGTGGGTGATTCACTGGGTGCATGATTTCAAGAGTGCATCTGTGATGGACTGCTTGGGTGGGTGAGTGTGTGTATGGGTGTGTTAGTGAGTGAATGTATATCTCAGTGGTACATGTGCGAGTAACTACATATGTAAAAGGCAGTATATATGTGTGTTAGAGTATTTAAATGGCTATAAGTGAGAGTGTGTGATTGTGAGAGTGGCTGTATGGATGTGTGTGTGTGCTTGTATCAGTTATTGTATAAGAGCGTAAGAATGTGCTAGTATTTGTATGAGTAAGTGAGCTGGTGTGTGTATAATTGTATAGGTGAGTAAATGGGTGTGTGATTAATTTTTTGCATGACTGACTAGGTGTGTGAGTACCTCTATGGATGAGTGGCGGTGTGTGAGTGTTTATATAGGTGTATGAGTGCATATGATAGTCCTGTACTGAGTGACTGTGTATGAGTGACTGTACGGGTGAGTGAGTAGATGTGTGTGTGTAGACCTAAGAATCAGTGAGTGGGTATGTAGTTATTGGTATTGCAGTGTGTATGGTTTTGAGAATGGCAGTCTGTAATTTAGAGTGGGTGTATCAAAAGCTATATTAGGGTGTGAGAAGATGCATGAAATTATCACATGGATGATGTCATCAGTGATGTCACTGACCATGTCATGAGTGATGTAATATGTGACGTCATCAGCAGTGCATTAGCGGGCGCGAGTTATAGTTAGCTGAACTAACTATAACGGGGGAATTTCTATGGTTTTGTACGAGTGAAATGTCCAACTAACTATAACTGTCCCTAAAACCTATGGTTTTTTCAGTGAATTTCAAAGGTTTTTTAAATGCTAATTTCTAACTATAACGTGTCTGAAACCTATGGTTTTTTCAGTGAATTTCAAAGGTTTTTTAAATGCTAATTTCTAACTAGAACGTGCCTGAAACCTATGATTTTTTAAGTGAATTTCAAAGGTTTTTTAAATGCTAGTTTCTAACTATGCCTACAGAGGTAGGACATGTGAAGAAAGAAGGAAAACTTGCAGAAAGAAGCAAAAGAAATGCAGAAAGAAGCAACAGAAGTCCACAAAGACGAAGAAAAGTGCAGGAAGAAGCAAAAGATGTGCAGAAAGAACCAACAGAGGAGCAGAAAGAGGCCATGTTGCAAAATCATCCTGTGCCCACAACTTTTTCAGACGGGTACTGGTGGTAACTGACTCTGACTAACCAGAGTCAGTGCTATGCTAAAAGACACTTAGAATACAGTGAAAACACCTACATACACTAGGGAACACTATGCGTTGGGGTACCCCTGTGATTAGCATGACCTCCTCTGTAAGTCCCTAGAACATAATAGGGCAGGGGGATTAAAACTACCTCTTAGAACGCGGGTGCAAACGCGCCCCGTGGCGCGTTTTAAGTTGCGGGATTAAGTCCCCTTGAATCCTGAGGGTCCCTGGGGCCCAACTAGCCCCCCAGGTACCTACAGTTAGGACCACAGAGCTGAGTTGCAGAGAGGCGTTCCGAGGCCACGCACCTTTTTCACCTCTCTGCAACGCAACTCTGTTGTGCTTACTGAAGGTACCTGGTGGGCTAGTTGGCCCCCAGGGTCCCTCAGGATTCAAGGGGCGTGTTTGCGCACATGTCACCTGAGGCCCCGCCCCCTCCCTTCACCACTGTGCAAACGCGCCCCGTGGCGCGTTTTAAGTTGGGAGATTAGGTCACCTTGAATCCTGAGGGTCCCTGGGGCCCAACTAGCCCACCAAGTACTTCCAGTAAGCACCACAGGCCTGCGTTGCAACGCCTGTAACAAATTGTGTAGTTGTGTTTAGGTAGTGAAGGGGGTCGTGCTGGGGGTAGTGTTTTAGGGTTTAGGGTAGTGCAGTGGTGTTTGTGTAGTGTAGGGGGTCATGCTGGGGTAGATTTAGGGTTTAGGGTAGTGCAGTGGTGTTTGGATAGTGTAGGGAGTCGTGCTGGGGGAGTGTTTTAGGGTTTAGGGTATTACAGTGGTGTTTGGGTAGTGTAGGGGGTTGTGCTGGGGGTAGTAATTTAGGGTTTAGGGTAGTGCAGTGGTGTTTGGGTAGTGTAGGGGGTCGTGCTGGGGGTAGTGGTTTAGGGTAGTGCAGTGGTGTTTGGGTAGTGTAGGGGGTACTGCTGGGGGTAGTGTTTTAGGGTTTAGGGTAGTGCAGTGGTGTTTGGGTAGTGTAGGGGGGTAGTGTAGGGGGTACTGCTGGGGGTAGTGTTTTAGGGTTTAGGGTAGTGCAGTGGTGTTTGGGTAGTGTAGGGGTTCGTGCTGGGGGTATTGGTTTAGGGTAGTGCAGTGGTGTTTGTGTAGTGTAGGGGTAGTGTTTTAGGGTTTAGGGTAGTGCAGTGGTGTTTGTGTAGTGTAGGGGGTCGTGCTGGGGGTAGTGTTTTAGGGTTTAGGGTAGTGCAGTGGTCTTTGTGTAGTGTAGGAGGTCGTGTTTTAGGGTTTAGGGTAGTGCACTGGTGTTCGGGCAGTGTAGGGGGTCGTGCTGGGGGTGGTGTTTCAGGGTTTAGGGCAGTGCAGTGGTGTTCGGGCAGTGTAGGGGGTCTTGCTGGGGGTGGTGTTTCAAGGTTTGGGGCAGTGCAGTGGTGTTTGGGTCGTGCAGGGGGTCATGCTGGGGGAGTGTTTTAGGGTTTAGGGCAGTGCAGTGGTGTTTGGGTAGTGTAGGGGGTCATGCTGGGGGGAGTGTTTTAAGGTTTAGGGCAGTGCAGTGGTGTTCGGGTAGTGTAGGGGGTCGTGCTGGGGGAGTGTTTTAGGGTTTAGGGCAGTGCAGTTGTGTTCGGGTAGTGTAGGGGGTCGTGCTGGGGGAGTATTTTAGGGTTTAGGGTAGTGCAGTGGTGTTCGGGTAGTGTAGGGGGTCGTGCTGGGGGTTGTGTTTCAGGGTTTAGGGCAGTGCAGTGGTGTTCGGGCAGTGTAGGGGGTCGTGCTGGGGCTGGTGTTTCAGGGTTTAGGGCAGTGCAGTGGTGTTCGGGCAGTGTAGGGGGTCATGCACGGGGTGGTGTTTCAGGGTTTAGGGCAGTGCAGTGGTGTTCGGGCAGTGTAGGGGGTCATGCTGGCGGTGGTGTTTCAGGGTTTAGGGCAGTGCAGTGGTGTTCGGGCAGTGTAGGGGGTCTTGCTGGGGGTGGTGTTTCAGGGTTTAGGGCAGTGGTTTTCGGGCAGTGTAGGGGGTCTTGCTGGGGGTGATGTTTCAGGGTTTAGGGCAATGCAGTGGTGTTCGGGCAGTGTAGGGGGTCTTGCTGGGGGTAGTTTTTCAGGGTTTAGGGCAGTGCAGTGGTGTTTGTGCAGTGTATGGGGTCGTGCTGGGGAAGGTGTTTCATGATTTAGGGCAGTGCAGTAGTGTTCAGGCAGTGTAGGGGGTCGTGCTGGGGCTGGTGTTTCAGGGTTTAGGGCAGTGCAGGCAGTGGTGCTCGGGCAGTGTAGGGGTCGTGCTGGGGGTGGTGTTTCTGGGTTTAGGGTAGTGCAGTTGTGTTCGGGCAGTGTAGGGGTTCATGCTGGGGCTGGTGTTTCAGGGTTTAGGGCAGTGCAGTGGTGTTCGGGCAGTGTAGGGGGTCATGCTGGGGCTGGTGTTTCAGTGTTTTGGGCAGAGCAGTGGTGTTCGGGCAGTGTAGGGGGTCGTGCTGGGGGTGGTGTTTCAGGGTTTAGGGCAGTGCAGTGGTGTTCGAGTAGTGTAGGGGGTCGTGCTGGGGGTGGTGTTTCAGGGTTTAGGGCACTGGTGTTCGGGCAGTGTAGGGGGACTTGCTGGGGGTGATGTTTCAGGGTTTAGGGCAGTGCAGTGGTGTTCGGGCAGTGTAGGGGGTCTTGCTGGGGGCAGTGTTTCAGGGTTTAGGGCAGAGCAATGGTGTTCAGGCAGTGTAGGGGGTTGTGTTGGAGGTGGTGTTTCAGGCTTTAGGGCAGTGCAGTGGTATTCGGGCAGTGTAGGGGGTCTTGCTGGGGGTGGTGTTTCAGGGTTTAGGGCAGTGGTGTTCAGGCAGTGTAGGGGGTCGTGCTGGGGGTGGTGTTTCAGGGTTTAGGGCAGTGCAATGGTGTTTGGGCAGTGTAGGGGGTCATGCAGGGGCTGGTGTTTCAGGGTTTAGGGCAGTGCAGTGGTGTTCGGGCAGTGTAGGGGGTCGTGCTGGGGGTGGTGTTTCAGGGTTTAGGGCAGTGCAGTGGTGTTTGGGCAGTATAGGGGTCGTGCTGGGGGTGGTGTTTCTGGGTTTAGGGCAGTGTAGTGGTGTTCGGGCAGTGTAGGGGGTCGTGCAGGGGGTGGTGAGTCAGGGTTTAGGGCAGTGCAGTGGTGTTCGGGCAGTGTAGGGGGTCATGCTGGGGTAGAGTTTTAGGGTTTAGGGCAGTGCAGTCATGTTCGGGCAGTATAGGGGGTCGTGCAGGGGGTGGTGTTTCAGGGTTTAGGGCAGTGCAGTGGTGCTCGGGCAGTGTAGGGGTCGTGCTGGGGGTGGTGTTTCAGGGTTTAGGGCAGTGCAGTGGTGTTCGGGCAGTGTAGGGTGTCGTGCTGGGGGTGGTGTTTCAGGATTTTGGGCAGTGCAGTGGTGTTCGGGCAGTGTAGGTGGTCTTGCTGGGGCTGGTGTTTCCGGATTTAGTGCAGTGGTGTTCGGGCAGTGTAGGGGGTCTGGCTGGGGGTGGTGTTTCAGTGTTTAGGGCAGTGCAATGGTGTTCGCGCAGTGTAGGGGGTTTTGCTGGGGCTGATGTTTCAGCGTTTAGGGCAGCGCAGTGGTGTTCGGGCAGTGTAGGGGGTCTTGCTGGGGGTGGTGTTTCAGGGTTTAGGGCAGTGCAGTGGTGTTCGGGCAGTGTAGGGGGTCTTGCTGGGGCTGGTGTTTCAGGGTTTAGGGTAGTGCAGTGGTGTTCGGGCAGTGTAGGGGGTCGTGCTGGGGCTGGTGTTTGAGGGTTTAGGGCAGTGCAGTGGTGTTCGGGCAGTGTAGGGGGTCGTGCTGGGGGTGATGTTTCAGGGTTTAGGGCAGTGCAGTGGTGTTCGGGCAGTGTAGGGGGTCGTGCTGGGGGTGGTGTTTCAGGGTTTAGGGCAGTGCAGTGGTGTTCGGGCAGTGTAGGGGGTCGTGCTGGGGCTGGTGTTTCAGGTTTTTTTTGCAGAGCAGTGGTGTTCGGGCAGTGTAGGGGGTCCTGCTGGGGGTGGTGTTTTAGGGTTTAGGGCACTGCAGTGTTGTTCGGGCAGTGTAGGGGGTCTTGCTGGGGGTGGTGTTTCAGGGTTTAGGGCAGTGGTGTTCGGGCAGTGTAGGGGGTCTTGCTGGGGGTGATGTTTCAGGGTTTAGGGCAGTGCAGTGGTGTTCGGGCAGTGTAGGGGGTCTTGCTGGGGGTAGTGTTTCAGGGTTTAGGGCAGTGCAGTAGTGTTCGTGCAGTGTAGGGGGTCATGCTGGGGGCTGTGTTTCAGGGTTTAGGGCAGTGCAGTAGTGTTCGGGCAGTGTAGGGGGTCGTGCAGGGGGTGGTGTTTCAGGGTTTAGGGCAGTGCAATGGTGTTCGGGCAGTGTAGGGGGTCGTGCTGGGGGTTGTGTTTCAGGGTTTAGGGCAGTGCAGTGGTGTTCGGGCAGTGTAGTGGGTCATGCAGGGGGTGGTGTTTCAGGGTTTAGGGCAGTGCAGTCGTGTTCGGGCAATGTAGGGGGTCGTGCTGGGGCTGGTGTTTCAGGGTTTAGGGCAGTGCAGTGGTGTTTGGGCAGTGTAGGGGGTCTTGCTGGGGTTGGTGTTTCAGGGTTTAGGGCAGTGGTGTTCGGGCAGTGTAGGGGGTCTTGCTGGGGGTGATGTTTCAGGGCTTAGGGCAGTGCAGTGGTGTTCGGGCAGTGTAGGGGGTCTTGCTGGGGGTAGTGTTTCAGGGTTTAGGGCAGTGCAGGGGTGTTCGTGCAGTGTAGGGGGTCGTGCTGGGGATGGTGTTTCAGGGTTTAGGCCCGTGCAGTAGTGTTCGGGCAGAGTAGGGGGTCGTGCAGGGGGAATGGTGTTTCAGGGCTTAGGGCAGTGCAGTGGTGTTCGGGCAGTGTAGTGGGTCATGCAGGGGTGGTGTTTCAGGGTTTAGGGCAGTGCAGTGGTGTTCGGGCAATGTAGGGGGTCGTGCTGGGGCTGGTATTTCAGGGTTTAGGGCAGTGCAGTGGTGTTCGGGCAGTGTAGGGGGTCTTGCTGGGGGTGGTGTTTCAGGGTTTAGGGCAGTGGTGTTCGGGCAGTGTAGGGGGTCTTGCTGGGGGTGATGTTTCAGGGTTTAAGGCAGTGCAGTGGTGTTCGGGCAGTGTAGGGTGTCGTGCTGGGGGTGGTGTTTCAGGGTTTAGGGCAGTGCAGTGGTGTTCGGGCAGTGTAGGGGGTCGTGCACGGGGTGGTGTTTCAGGGTTTAGGGCAGTGCAGTGGTGTTCGGGCAGTGTAGGGGGTTGTGCTGGGGCTGGTGTTTCAGGGTTTAGGGCAGTGCAAGGGTGTTCTGGCAGTGTAGGGGGTCATGCTGGGGCTAGTGTTTCATGGTTTAGGGCAGTGCAGTGGTGTTCGGGCAGTGTAGGGGGTCATGCTGGGGCTGGTGTTTCGGGGTTTAGGGTAGTGCAGTGGTGTTCGGGCAGTGTAGGGGGTCGTGCTGGGGCTGGTGTTTCAGGGTTTAGGGCAGTGCAGTGGTGTTCGGGCAGTGTAGGGGGTCGTGCTGGGGCTGGTGTTTTAGGGTTTAGGGCAGTGCAGTGGTTTTCGGGCAGTGTAGGGGGTCTTGCTGGGGGTAGTTTTTCAGGGTTTAGGGCAGTGCAGTGGTATTCATGCAGTGTAGGGAGTCGTGCTGGGGATGGTGTTTCATGGTTTAGGGCAGTGCAGTAGTGTTCAGGCAGTGTAGGGGGTCGTGCTGGGGCTGGTGTTTCAGGGTTTAGGGCAGTGCAGGCAGTGGTGCTCGGGCAGTGTAGGGGGTCGTGCTGGGGCTGGTGTTTCAGGGTTTAGGGCAGTGCAATGGTGTTCGGGCAGTGTAGGGGGTCATGCTGGGGCTGGTGTTTCAGTGTTTTGGGCAGAGCAGTGGTGTTCGGGCAGTGTAGGGGGTCGTGCTGGGGGTGGTTTTTCAGGGTTTAGGGCAGTGCAGTGGTGTTCGAGCAGTGTAGGGGGTCGTGCTGGGGGTGGTGTTTCAGGGTTTAGGGCAGTGGTGTTCGGGCAGTGTAGGGGGTCTTGCTGGGGGTGATGTTTCAGGGTTTAGGGCAGGGCAGTGAAGTGGTGTTCGGGCAGTGTAGGGGGTCTTGCTGGGGGCAGTGTTTCAGGGTTTAGGGCAGAGCAATGGTGTTCAGGCAGTGTAGGGGGTTGTGTTGGAGGTGGTGTTTCAGGCTTTAGGGCAGTGCAGTGGTATTTGGGCAGTGTAGGGGGTCTTGCTGGGGGTGGTGTTTCAGGGTTTAGGGCAGTGGTGTTCAGGCAGTGTAGGGGGTCGTGCTGGGGGTGTTGTTTCAGGGTTTAGGGCAGTGCAGTGGTGTTCGGGCAGTGTAGGGGGTCATGCAGGGGCTGGTGTTTCAGGGTTTAGGGCAGTGCAGTGGTGTTCGGGCAGTGTAGGGGGTCGTGCTGGGGGTGGTGTTTCAGGGTTTAAGGCAGTGCAGTGGTGTTTGGGCAGTGTAGGGGGTCGTGCTGGGGGTGGTGTTTCTGCGTTTAGGGCAGTGTAGTGGTGTTCGGGCAGTGTAGGGGGTCGTGCAGGGGGTGGTGAGTCAGGGTTTAGGGCAGTGCAGTGGTGTTCGGGCAGTGTAGGGGGTCATGCTGTGGGTAGAGTTTTAGGGTTTAGGGCAGTGCAGTTGTGTTCGGGCAGTGTAGGGGGTCGTGCAGGGGGGTGGTGTTTCAGGGTTTAGGGCAGTGCAGTGGTGATCGGGCAGTGTAGGGGTCGTGCTGGGGGTGGTGTTTCAGGGTTTAGGGCAGTGCAGTGGTGTTCGGGCAGTGTAGGGTGTCGTGCTGGGGGTGGTGTTTCAGGGTTTTGGGCAGTGCAGTGGTGTTCGGGCAGTGTAGGTGGTCTTGCTGGGGCTGGTGTTTCCGGGTTTAGTGCAGTGGTGTTCGGGCAGTGTAGGGGGTCTTGCTGGGGGTGGTGTTTCAGGGTTTAGGGCAGTGCAATGGTGTTCGCGCAGTGTAGGGGGTCTTGCTGGGGCTGATGTTTCAGCGTTTTGGGCAGCGCAGTGGTGTTCGGGCAGTGTAGGGGTCTTGCTGGGGCTGGTGTTTCAGGGTTTAGGGCAGTGCAGTGGTGTTCGGGCAGTGTAGGGGGTCTTGCTGGGGCTGGTGTTTCAGGGTTTAGGGTAGTGCAGTGGTGTTCGGGCAGTGTAGGGGTTCGTGCTGGGGCTGGTGTTTCAGGGTTTAGGGCAGTGCAGTGGTGTTCGGGCAGTGTAGGGGGTCGTGCTGGGGGTGGTGTTTCAGGGTTTAGGGCAGTGCAGTGGTGTTCGAGCAGTGTAGGGGGTCGTGCTGGGGGTGGTGTTTCAGGGTTTAGGGCAGTGGTGTTCGGGCAGTGTAGGGGGTCTTGCTGGGGGTGATGTTTCAGGGTTTAGAGCAGTGCAGTGGTGTTCGGGCAGTGTAGGGGGTCTTGCTGGGGGCAGTGTTTCAGGGTTTAGGGCAGAGCAATGGTGTTCAGGCAGTGTAGGGGGTTGTGTTGGAGGTGGTGTTTCAGGCTTTAGGGCAGTGCAGTGGTATTCGGGCAGTGTAGGGGGTCTTGCTGGGGGTGGTGTTTCAGGGTTTAGGGCAGTGGTGTTCAGGCAGTGTAGGGGGTCGTGCTGGGGGTGGTGTTTCAGGGTTTAGGGCAGTGCAGTGGTTTCGGGCAGTGTAGGGGGTCGTGCAGGGGCTGGTGTTTCAGGGTTTAGGGCAGTGCAGTGGTGTTCGGGCAGTGTAGGGGGTCGTGCTGGGGGTGGTGTTTCAGGGTTTAGGGCAGTGCAGTAGTGTTTGGGCAGTGTAGGGGGTCGTGCAGGGGGAATGGTGTTTCAGGGTTTAGGGCAGTGCTGTGGTGTTCGGGCAGTGTAGGGGTCGTGTTGGGGGTGGTGTTTCAGGGTTTAGGGCAGTGCTGTGGTGTTCGGGCAGTGTAGGGGGTCTTGCTGGGGCTGGTGTTTCAAGGTTTAGGGCAGTGCAGTAGTGTTCGTGCAGTATAGGGGGTCATGCTGGGGGTGGTGTTTCAGGGTTTAGGGCAGTGCAGTGGTGTTCGGGCAGTGTAGGGGGTCATGCTGGGGGTGGTGTTTCAGGGTTTAGGGCAGTGCAGTGGTGTTCGGGCAGTGTAGGGGGTCGTGCAGGGGTGGTGTTTCAGTGTTTAGGGCAGTGCAATGGTGTTCGGGCAGTGTAGGGGGTCGTGCTGGGGGTGGTGTTTCAGGGTTTAGGGCAGTGCAGTGGTGTTCTGGCAGTGTAGGGTGTCGTGCTGGGGGTGGTGTTTCAGGGTTTTGGGCAGTGCAGTGGTGTTCGGGCAGTGTAGGTGGTCTTGCTGGGGCTGGTGTTTCCGGGTTTAGTGCAGTGGTGTTCGGGCAGTGTAGGGGGTCTTGCTGGGGCTGATGTTTCAGCGTTTAGGGCAGCGCAGTGGTGTTCGGGCAGTGTAGGGGGTCTTGCTGGGGGTG
This sequence comes from Calotriton arnoldi, assembly GCA_963921515.1. Lineage (NCBI taxonomy): Eukaryota > Metazoa > Chordata > Amphibia > Caudata > Salamandridae > Calotriton > Calotriton arnoldi. The sequence goes on along the minus strand of CAWUFW010001520.1, from coordinate 351,702 downwards.
GTGTTTCAGGGTTTAGGGCAGTGCAGTGGTTTTCGGGCAGTGTAGGGGGTCGTGCAGGGGCTGGTGTTTCAGGGTTTAGGGCAGTGCAGTGGTGTTCGGGCAGTGTAGGGGGTCTTGCTGGGGCTGGTGTTTCAGGGTTTAGGGTAGTGCAGTGGTGTTCGGGCAGTGTAGGGGGTCGTGCTGGGGCTGGTGTTTCAGGGTTTAGGGCAGTGCAGTGGTGTTCGGGCAGTGTAGGGGGTCGTGCTGGGGCTGGTGTTTCAGGGTTTAGGGCAGTGCAGTGGTTTTCAGGCAGTGTAGGCGGTCGTGCTGGGGGTGGTGTTTCAGGGTTTAGGGCAGTGCAGTAGTGTTCGGGCAGTGTAGGGGGTCGTGCTGGGGGTGGTGTTTCAGGGTTTAGGGCAGTGCAGTGGTGTTCGGGCAGTGTAGGGGTCGTGCTGGGGCTGGTGTTTCAGGGTTTTGGGCAGAGCAGTGGTGTTCGGGCAGTGTAGGGGTCGTGCTGGGGGTGGTGTTTTAGGGTTTAGGGCACTGCAGTGTTGTTCGGGCAGTGTAGGGGGTCTTGCTGGGGGTGGTGTTTCAGGGTTTAGGGCAGTGGTGTTCGGGCAGTGTAGGGGGTCTTGCTGGGGGTGATGTTTTAGGGTTTAGGGCAGTGCAGTGGTGTTCGGGCAGTGTAGGGGTCTTGCTGGGGCTGGTGTTTCAAGGTTTAGGGCAGTGCAGTAGTGTTCGTGCAGTATAGGGGTCATGCTGGGGGCGGTGTTTCAGGGTTTAGGGCAGTGCAGTAGTGTTCGGGCAGTGTAGGGGGTCGTGCAGGGGTGGTGTTTCAGGGTTTAGGGCAGTGCAATGGTGTTCGGGCAGTGTAGGGGGTCATGCTGGGGGTGGTGTTTCAGGGTTTAGGGCAGTGCAGTGGTGTTCGGGCAGTGTAGGGGGTCGTGCAGGGGGTGGTGTTTCAGTGTTTAGGGCAGTGCAATGGTGTTCGGGCAGTGTAGGGGGGTCGTGCTGTGGGTGGTGTTTCAGGGTTTAGGGCAGTGCAGTGGTGTTTGGGCAGTGTACTGGGTCATGCAGGGGGTGGTGTTTCAGGGTTTAGTGCAGTGGTGTTCGGGCAATGTAGGGGGTCGTGCTGGGGCTGGTGTTTCAGGGTTTAGGGCAGTGCAGTGGTGTTCGGGCAGTGTAGGGGGTCTTGCTGGGGGTGGTGTTTCAGGGTTTAGGGCAGTGTAGGGGGTCTTGCTGGGGGTGATGTTTCAGGGTTTAGGGCAGTGCAGTGGTGTTCGGGCAGTGTAGGGGGTCTTGCTGGGGGTAGTGTTTCAGGGTTTAGGGCAGTGCAGGGGTGTTCGTGCAGTGTAGGGGGTCGTGCTGGGGATGGTGTTTCAGGGTTTAGGCCAGTGCAGTAGTGTTCGGGCAGAGTAGGGGGTCGTGCAGGGGGAATGGTGTTTCAGGGTTTAGGGCAGTGCAGTGGTGTTCGGGCAATGTAGGGGGTCGTGCTGGGGCTGGTGTTTCAGGGTTTAGGGCAGTGCAGTGGTGTTCGGGCAGTGTAGGGGGTCTTGCTGGGGGTGGTGTTTCAGGGTTTAGGGCAGTGGTGTTCGGGCAGTGTAGGGGGTCTTGCTGGGGGTGATGTTTCAGGGTTTAGGGCAGTGCAGTGGTGTTCGGGCAGTGTAGGGGGTCGTGCACGGGGTGGTGTTTCAGGGTTTAGGGCAGTGCAGTGGTGTTCGGGCAGTGTAGGGGTTGTGCTGGGGCTGGTGTTTCAGGGTTTAGGGCAGTGCAATGGTGTTCTGGCAGTGTAGGGGGTCGTGCTGGGGCTAGTGTTTCATGGTTTAGGGCAGTGCAGTGGTGTTCGGGCAGTATAGGGGTCATGCTGGGGCTGGTGTTTCAGGGTTTAGGGCAGTGCAGTGGTGTTCGTGCAGTGTAGGTGGTCGTGATGGGGCTGGTGTTTCAGGGTAGTGCAGTGGTGTTCGGGCAGTGTAGGGGGTCATGCTGGGACTGGTGTTTCAGGGTTTAGGGCAGGGCAGTGGTGCTCAGGTAGTGTAGGGGGTCGTGCTGGGGGTGGGGTTTATGGGTTTAGGGTAGTGCAGTGGTGTTCGGGCAGTGTAGGGGGTCGTGCTGGGGCTGGTGTTTCAGGGTTTAGGGCAGTGCAGTGGTGTTCGGGCAGTGTAGGGGGTCGTGCTGGGGCTTGTGTTTCAGGGTTTTGGGCAGAGCAGTGGTGTTCGGGCAGTGTAGGGGTCGTGCTGGGGGTGGTGTTTCAGGGTTTAGGGCAGTGCAGTGGTGTTCGGGCAGTGTAGGGGGTCGTGCTGGGGGTGGTGTTTCAGGGTTTAGGGCAGTGGTGTTCGGGCAGTGTAGGGGGTCTTGCTGGGGGTGATGTTTCAGGGTTTAGGGCAGTGGAGTGGTGTTTGGGCAGTGTAGGGGTCTTGCTGGGGATAGTGTTCCAGGGTTTAGGGCAGTGCAGTGGTGTTTGGGCAGTGTAGGGGGCCGTGCTGGGGGTGGTGTTTCAGGGTTTAGGGCAGTGCAGTGGTGTTCAGGCAGTGTAGGGGGTCGTGAAGGGGGTGGTGTTTCAGGGTTTAGGGCAGTGCAGTGGTGTTCGGCAGTGTAGGGGGTCGTGCTGGGGGTGGTGTTTCAGGGTTTAGGGCAGTGCAGTGGTGTTCGAACAGTGTAGGGGGTCGTGCAGGGGCTGGTGTTTCAAGGTTTAGGGCAGTGCAGTGGTGTTCGGGCAGTGTAGGGGGTCATTCTGGGGGTAGTGTTTTAGGGTTTAGGGTAGTGCAGTGGTGCTTGTGTAGTGTAGGGGGTCGTGCTGGGGGTAGTGTTGTAGGGTTTAAGGTAGTGCAGTGGTGTTCGGGCAGTGTAGGGGGTCTTGCTGGGGGTGGTGTTTCAGGGTTTAGGGCAGTGGTGTTCGGGCAGTGTAGGGGGTCTTGCTGGGGGTGATGTTTCAGGGTTTAGGGCAGTGCAGTGGTGTTCGGGCAGTGTAGGGGGTCTTGCTGGGGGTAGTGTTTCAGGGTTTAGGGCAGTGCAGGGGTGTTCGTGCAGTGTAGGGGGTCGTGCTGGGGATGGTGTTTCAGGGTTTAGGGCAGTGCAGTAGTGTTCGGGCAGTGTAGGGGGTCGTGCAGGGGGAATGGTGTTTCAGGGTTTAGGGCAGTGCAGTGGTGTTCGGGCAGTGTAGGGTGTCGTGCTGGGGGTGGTGTTTCAGGGTTTAGGGCAGTGCAGTGGTGTTCAGGCAGTGTAGGGGTCGAGCACGGGGTGGTGTTTCAGGGTTTAGGGCAGTGCAGTAGTGTTTGGGCAGTGTAGGGGGTTGTGCTGGGGCTGGTGTTTCAGGGTTTAGGGCAGTGCAATGGTGTTCTGGCAGTGTAGGGGTCGTGCTGGGGCTAGTGTTTCACGGTTTAGGGCAGTGCAGTGGTGTTCGGGCAGTGTAGGGGGTCATGCTGGGGCTGGTGTTTCAGGGTTTAGGGCAGTGCAGTGGTGCTCAGGCAGTGTAGGGGGTCGTGCTGGGGGTGGTGTTTCTGGGTTTAGGGTAGTGCAGTTGTGTTCGGGCAGTGTAGGGGGTCGTGCTGGGGCTGGTGTTTCAGGGTTTAGGGCAGTGCAGTGGTGTTCGGGCAGTGGAGGGGGTCGTGCTGGGGCTGGTGTTTCAGGGTTTTGGGCAGAGCAGTGGTGTTCGTGCAGTGTAGGGGGTCGTGCTGGGGGTGGTGTTTCAGGGTTTAGGGCAGTGCAGTGGTGTTCGGGCAGTGTAGGGGGTCGTGCTGGGGGTGGTGTTTCAGGGTTTAGGGCAGTGGTGTTCGGGCACTGTAGGTGGTCTTGCTGGGGGTGATGTTTCAGGGTTTAGGGCAGGGCAGTGCAGTGGTGTTCGGGCAGTGTAGGGGGTCTTGCTGGGGGCAGTGTTTCAGGGTTTAGGGCAGAGCAATGGTGTTCAGGCAGTGTAGGGGGTCTTGCTGGGGATAGTGTTTCAGGGTTTAGGGCAGTGCAGTGGTGTTTGGGCAGTGTAGGGGGCCGTGCTGGGGGTGGTGTTTCAGGGTTTAGGGCAGTGCAGTGGTGTTCGGGCAGTGTAGGGGGTCGTGAAGGGGGTGGTGTTTCAGGGTTTAGGGCAGTGCAGTGGTGTTCGGGCAGTGTAGGGGGTCGTGCTGGGGGTGGTGTTTCAGGGTTTAGGGCATTGCAGTGGTGTTCGAACAGTATAGGGGTCGTGCAGGGGCTGGTGTTTCAAGGTTTAGGGCAGTGCAGTGGTGTTCGGGCAGTGTAGGGGGTCGTTCTGGGGGTAGTGTTTTAGGGTTTAGGGTAGTGCAGTAGTGCTTGTGTAGTGTAGGGGGTCGTGCTGGGGGTAGTGTTTTAGGGTTTAGGGTAGTGCAGTGGTGTTTGTGTAGTGTAGGGGGTCATGTTTTAGGGTAGTGCAGTGGTGTTTGGGTAGTGTAGGGGTCGTGCTGGGGGTATTGTTTTAGGATTTAGGTTAGTGCAGTGGTGTTTGGGTAGTGTAGGGGATCGTGCTGGGGGTAGTGTTTTAGGGTTTAGGGTAGTGCAGTGGTGCTTGTGTAGTGTAGGGAGTCGTGCTGGGGTAGTGTTTTAGGGTTTAGAGTAGTGCAGTAGTGTTTTTGTAGTGTAGGGGGTCATGTTTTAAGATGCAACGCTCCAATACCTGACCAGTCTGCACTACATAAAACTGCAAAAAACTAAAAATAAAAAGTGTTTTGCACACTTTTGTCATTGGGCTATATGTGGGCTACATCTGGGTAATATTTGTGCTACATTTGGGCTCTTTTTTCTCTGGTGGCCATCTTGGAAGACTTCTTTGTTATGAAGTTTCCTAATTTCCTCATTTACTGCAGTCTCCTCAGTAGGAAATGCTTTCAGTTTTTTACTTTGATTCCATCAAGATTGCATTCAGATGTGTGTCACATTTGCCATAAATTCAGAATGTTAGCACTCTAGTTGCTCATTAGATCACTGTACTAAAGCTACTGCTCACCAGGGAGTTAACTGGAAGTCTGCTGCTGGTATTGAAAGTGATTGTTTCAGTCTGCATGTCAGAATTTTCTAATGAAATAGAAGAGTATTTGAGATCTCACTTAAAACATGCCCTCATTTTTCTTTCTGCAGCACTAACCATAATTTCTATTTAAAAAAGAACCCCCTCATTTTGTTCCTTTTAAATTAAATGTTTTAAGTATTAACGGTTTATTCCAATCAAGATGGCTTCCGGTGTGCCATACTTTTGTCATAAGTAAGGCTGTTAGCGCTCTAGTTGTTCTTTAGAACACTCTGGGAAGCTGCAGTAGAACACAAAGGAATCAACTGACAGTCTCTGCCCTTGTTGGATGTACATGTTTTACTGAGAATGTCAGACTTCATTCTCACATGACTGAGAAAGATAATGTGAATTTACAGAAAATATGCTCTCATTTTAGCTTCTGGAGCACCTTCCAAAACTGTATGGGACAAGCATGTGAAAATAGTTTTCTCTCAAACATGATTCATAATATCCCAGCAGAAGGTTTTTCACAGGGTAAAATCACCTTAGAACACACCACAATTCCTGAAATTAGTATGGTACCATCAACAAATGAATTCTAATGTAACTAAAGTCTGTTATCACCCTTAATAGCTCTCCTTTTGGTAACCCTCAAAATCTTTGATTCACTACAAGGCATTTCAATGGGGTACTATCATGTATATTGGTCTCAAGATGGCTGCCAGCAATTCCAGGATGAAGTGCTGACAGTCAATCAGATCTCACGATGACGTGTGGTTAGGCTCCGCCCAGATATATATGTGTTTTTACTTTTGATTTTCTCAGCAACTACTGAACGGATTTACACCATTTAACAAAAAGGGTTCTTTCTGAACCAAGAAGTACCTCTTTGCCAAATTTGGTGTAATTCCGTTCAGCAGTTCGGGCTGTAGCCGTGTCTAAAGTTTCCTATGGGAAAATGAATGGGGAAAACACGTTTTGGGACCCCCCTTTTTTCTCGGCCCCCGCTTGATGAATCACCCCGAGACTTTCAGGGTAGGAGCGGACCGGAGCGGGCCATAAAGTTTGAAAATTTCGCGAAGATTCGTCAACCGGCAAGAGAGTTATTTCAAATAGAATGTCGCGGATTTCCTATGGAAAATAGGTCCTAACTATAACTATCTACTGTATATATATATATATAGTGGTAAAAGGTAAAAGGAGTGGTAAAAGGCTTTGGCCATTTTACAGCTCGGCAGGGATAGCACTGTGCTAATCCTATGCTTAAAGATTTTGCTGTAAAAATGGCAAAAGACTTTGTCCCTTTCTATCTCGGCGTGGATAGCACTGCGCTAATCCTATGCTTAAAAACTTTGATAGAAAAGCAGACATTTGAGGTGAGCAAATTTAGAGTGTCGCTGGTGTTGAGAGTGCTCTTACTGGAGCTGCTTTCCACCTAAACTTGAGAACTACCCAGAGTTCTCTGCTTCTGTTTTTGCATATATATATATATATATATATATATATATATCCAAAAGCGAAAGTAGGTAGGCGCACTCTCTGGATGCAGCAAAAAGTAGTCACAGTTATGCAGAAAGCTGTTTAATTCACACTGAATTAAACAGCTTTCTGCATAACTGTGACTACTTTTTGCTGCATCCTGAGAGTGCGCCTACTTACTTTCGCTTTTGGATTTCTAGCCGGTATGCACACCACTTCCCATGGGTCCTTTAGTTCCAGAAGGGGCAATAATGAAAATTATATATATATATATTCACTGAAAAAACCATAGGTTTCAGGCACGTTATAGTTAGAAATTAGCATTTAAAAAACCTTAGAAATTCACTGAAAAAACCATAAGTTTCAGGGAAAGTTATAGTTAGTTGGACATTTCACTCGTACAAAACCAGAGAAATTCCCCCGTTATAGTTAGTTCAGCTAACTATAACTCGCGCCCCCGCAATGCACTGCTGATGGCGTCACATATTACATCACTCATGACATGGTCAGTGACATCACTGATGACATCACTGATGACATCTCAAATGACATCACTGATGACATCACTGATGACATCACTGATGACATCACTGATGACATCATCCAGTGACTGTGTTTCTGTAAAGTTTAAATATGTGTAATATATATAGGGAAAGGCGTATTGAAGAATGAGTGGGTGTATAAGTGTCTGAATGGATGATTTAGTAGGTGCGTGACTGACTGTATAAGTGAGTGATTAAACGTATCTTATTGAATGCATGGGTTAGTGACTAAACTGTGTGAATGTCTGTATCCGTCTGTCTGTTGGTGTGTAAGCAGCTGCATAGGTTTGTGAATAGCTACATGAGTGTCTATATGGGTTATTGATTGGTTGTCTGAGTATCTGTATGGGTGCCTGAGTGTTTGTGTGGGTGGGGTGTGTGTGACTGTGCATAGATGTGTGAGTGGGTGATTCACTGGGTGCATGGTTTCAAGAGTGCATCTGTGATGGACTGTATGGGTGGGTGAGTGTGTGTAAGGGTGTGTTAGTGAGTGAATGTATATCTCAGTGGTACATGTGTGAGTAACTACATATGTGAAAGGCAGTATATATGTGTGTTGGAGTATATAAATGGCTATAAGTGACACTGTGTGATTGTGAGAGTGGCTGTATGGATGAGTGTGTGCTTGTATCAGTGATTGTATAAGAGCGTAAGAATGTGCTAGTATTTGTATGAGTAAGTGAGCTGGTGTGTGTATAACTGTATAGGTGAGTAAATGGCAGTGTGTTTAATTATTTGCATGACTGACTAGGTGTGTGAGTACCTCTATGGATGAGTGGCGGTGTGTGAGTGTCTATATAGGTGTATGAGTGCATATGATAGTCCTGTACTGAGTGACCGTAAGTATGAGTGTCTGTACGGGGAGTGAGTGGATGTGTGTGTAGACCTAAGAATCAGTGAGTGGGTATGTAGTTATTGGTGTTGGAGTGTCTATGGTTTTGAGAATGGCAGTCTGTAATTTAGAGTGGGTGTATCAAACGTTATATTAGGGTGTGAGAAGATGCATCAAATTATCACATGGAAGATGTCATCAGTGATGTCATCAGTGATATCATCAGTGATATCATCAGTGATGTCATCAGTGATGTCACTGACCATGTCATGAGTGATGGAATATGTGACGTCATCAGCAGTGCATTGCGGGGGCGCAAGTTATAGTTAGCTGAACTAACTATAACGGGGGGATTTCTCTGGTTTTGTACGAGTGAAATGTCCAACTAACTATAACTTTCCCTAAAACCTATGGTTTTTTCAGTGAAGTTCTAAGGTTTTTTAAATGCTAATTTCTAACTATAACGTGCCTGAAACCTATGGTTTTTTCAGTGAATTTCAAAGGTTTTTTAAATGCTAGTTTCTAACTATGCCTACAGAGGTAGGACATGTGAAGAAAAAAGAAAAAACGCACAGAAAGAAGCAAAAGAAATGAAGAAAGAAGCAACAGAAGTCCACAAAGACGAACAAAAGTGCAGGAAGAACCAACAGAGGAGCAGAAAGAGGCCTTGTTGCAAAATCATCCTGTGCCCACAACTTTTTCAGACGGGTACTGGTGGTAACTGACTGACTAACCAGGCCTAGAGCCAGTGCTATGCTAAAAGACACTTAGAATACAGTGAAAACACCTACATACACTAGGGAACACTATGCGTTGGGGTACCCCTGTGATTAGTATGACCTCCTCTGTAAGGCCCTAGTACATAATAGGGCAGGGGGATTAAAACTACCTCTAAGTCCAAGGTGAAGAAATATGCTACTTTAACTAGTAGTCACGTTTGCAGAGTGGTGGAGAAAGTGTGCTGGGCGTCCAACCGACGCTCAGGAATTCCGCTGCGTAGGACTTACAGGAGGTACGTGGAGGGATTCTTGGCCCCCAAACTCCCTCAGGACTAAATTTGACTTCATCCCCCATCCCGTAGTTTGCCACAAGGCACGTTTGCAGAGTGGTAGAGAAAGGGGGCCATGGCCTCCGAAGACGTCTTAGCAATCCCACTGTGTTGGACTTACTGGAGGGAACAAGAGGGGTAGTTGGCCCCCAAGGACATCCTTGGGGGCCAACTTCCCAAACTATTGCCTCCAGTCAGTCCCTCACAGCAGCACTGGTAAGTACTCGTACCAGGCCACGCCCACTTTGCCCACCACTCTACATACGCGCTCCTTGGCACACTCTTGGATGGGGATTGAAGTCCCCTTCACTGCTGGGGGTCCTTTAGGGGCCAACTAGTATACCTTTTACCTCCAGTAAGCCCCACGCAGTGGGATTGGTGAGAGGTAGACAAAGGCCATGCCCCTTTCTCCACCACTCTGCAAACACGCCCTGGCGCGTTGTAAGTTGGGGGATTAAGTCCCTTGAATCCTGAGGGTCCCTGGGGTCCAACTAGCCCACCAGGTACCTCCAGTAAGCGCCACAGACCTGCGTTGCAGAGAGGTGTAAAAGGGCGTGGCCTGGACCACCTCTCTGCAACGCAGCCCTGTGGCGCTTACTGGAGGTACCTGGTGGGCTAGTTGGCCCCCAGGGACCCCCAGTATTGAAGGGGAATTAATTCCCCAATTTAAAACGCGCCACAGGGCGCGTTTGCAGAGTGTTTCTGGGAGGGGGCGGGGCCTCCGGCACGATCGCGGTCTTTTCTTTTTCCTTTTTTTGGGCCCTGGGGACCCCATCCCCCAGGGCCTGACCCCATCCCCCGGGGCATGGCCACATATTTTTATGTTTTTTAAGGAGGGGGGCTGCGTGGCCCCTCTCCTGAAGTCTCTATTGGCCCCGGGGACCCCATCCCCCGGGGCCGGTCTTTTTAAAAAAAAAAAATTTATTTATTTTTTTGGGTGGGGAGGGGGGGCCGCGTGGCCCCCCTCCCGGGCCACTTCTAGCCCCGGGGACCCCATCCCCCGGGGCAGGCCCTATCCGTTGAGGACCGTGGGGGGAGCCCCAATGCCCACACGGTCCCGCCGGCTCGCCGCGTCTTGTGGCAGCCGGCATTGCTTTTCCACATGGGGAGCTGCTGACATGCAGCTCCCCATGTGGAAAAGCAATCTACTTTGCATTTTGGAAGCGAGAGCAGGTTTCCCTGCTCTCGCTTCCAAAATCCAAAGCAAGTTTGCTATGGCAGGACGGGAGCCGCGAGGCTCCCGCCCTGCCATATCAAACAGCAGTGTCCTGGGGGTGGGCATCCCCGGGACACTGCAGGAGCCGGCCCTGGGGGTGGCGGTCCCCAGGGCCATCACGGGCTCCAGGAGGGGGGCCGCGCGGCCCCCCTCCCTTCAGTTTCAAAGCCCCAGGGAGGTGGTGGTCCCCGGGGCATGTGGGGGGGGCTGTGTGCCCCCAGCAACTATTCAAGAAAAGCCCCGGGGGTGGCGATCCCTGTGGCTTGGGGGGGTCTTGGAGGCCCCCCACACAAAAAAAACAAGCCCCGGGGGTGGTGGTCCCCAGGGCTGCGGGGGGCCCGTGTGCCCCCCACAAATATTTAAGGAAAGCCCCGGGGGGTGGCGGTCCCCGGGGCTGCGGGGGCCCCCCTGGGCCCCCGCAATTACAATCTAGCATGCCCCCGGGACTTGGCCCACCCGGGGGCTAAATATTAACGAAGCGCGGGAGCCCGCACTTCATTTTTTTTATTTTCACGGCAGGATTTGCGGATGCTACGCGAATTTTGCTGATTTTTTATTTTTTAAAATGCTTTTTTTGGCCCTGGGGGTCCTTGTGGGACCCCCTGAGCAGGCCTAGGGGGTCAGGGTGTTTCTACCCTGCCCCCTTTTCTTGTTTTTCGCGTTTGTTTCCCTGTTTTCTTGTGACTCGGTTCTACCGAGTCACAAGATGGCAGCCAACACTTCCTGCTTTGGAGTGTTGACAGCCAATTAGAATAAAGCTTGTGGTCGGGAGGGTCCGCGGATCCACCGCGCCTCTAGATATCGAAACTTATTTTTTGATTTTCTCAGCAACTACTGAACGGATTTACACCATTTAAAAAAAAGGGCTCTTTCTGAACCAAGGGCTACCCTCTTGCCAAATTTGGTGCAATTCCGTTCAGCAGTTCGAGCTGTAGCCGTGTCTAAAGTTTCCTATAGGAAATTGATTTTCCGACCTCTTTTTTAAAAAAATTCTCAGGAACTACTGAACGGATTTACACCATTTAACAAAAAGGGCTCTTTCTGAACCAAGGGCTACCTTTTTGCCAAATTTGGTGTAATTCCGTTCAGCAGTTCGGGCTGTAGCCGTGTCTAAAGTTTCCTATGGAAAATAACATGGAGAAAACACATTTTGGGACCCCCCTTTTTTCTCAACCCCCGCTTTGCGAATCACCCCGAAACTTTCAGGATAGGAGCTGACCGGAGCGGGCCACAAGTTTTAAAACTTTTGCGAAGATTCGTCAACCGGCGCCAAAGTTATTGGGAAAAGACAAAACGCTTTTCCTATGGAAACTAGGTCCTAACTATAACTATCTACTGGCGACCGCCAGTAGAAAATATATATATACACACACATATACATATATATACATACATATATATATACATACATATATATACATATATATATTCTGCTCCAAAGGTTGTCCACCTGGTGAGTAGCACTCGATCAGCAGCTTTGTTTATGAAAGGCAGGGACGAGGATCCGCTTGTAGAAGCTGCTCCGTAATGGAAATGCCTGACGCGTTTCGAAGCTCCATATGCTTCTCTTCAGAGGCTTGAACGGAGACAGTGTGTGCAAATGCTGAACCCACTTCGCCATTTTCATATTGCACACCCGCCAATGGGAATCTCGAATGAGACTGTGCATTGTGGGAAATGTGGTCCGGATAGCACACAAATCTTGTCCTGTATGGACCCTGCAAGTGGACTTGTCCTCAGTCCTGTTTGCGGCTGCTGACCCACGTAGCCCCCATGACATTACGGGGTGGTGCACACTCCGCGGCAGGACGGCCGCGTATTACATTCTGCTCCAAAGGTTGTCCACCTGGTGAGTAGCACTCGATCAGCAGATATATATATATATATATCATAAAATCTAATTTAAAAAAACATTCTATTATAAATTAAAACATTAAACTATTTAAAAATCTTCAAACTTAAATTTACCACTCCAGTAGGTGCAACAGTAGGGAAAGTGTAGGATAGCGGAGGGGTAAAAAATTACTATTCCCACTCCAGTGAGTGCAACAGTAGGGAAAGTGTTCGGATAGCGGAGGGGTAAAAATGACTATTCCCACTCTAGTGAGTGCAACAGTAGGGAAAGTGTTGGATAGCGAAGGGGTAAAAATAACTATTCCCACTCCAGTGAGTGCAACAGTAGGGAAAGTGTTGGATAGCAGAGGGATAAAAAGTACTATTCCCACTCCAGTGAGTGCAACCGTAGGGAAAGTGTTGGATAGCGGCAGGATAAAATTTACTATTCCCACTCCAATGAGTGAAACAGTAGGGAAAGTGTTAGATAGCGGAGTGGTAAAAAGTACTAATCCCACACCAGTCAGTGCAACAGTAGGGAAATTGTTGGATAGCGGAGGGGTAAAAATTACTATTCCCACTCCAATAATTGTAACAGTAGGGAAAGTGTTGGATAGCAGCGGGGTAAAAATGACTATTCCCACTCCAATTAGTGCAACAGTAGGGAAAGTGTTGGATAGTGAGAGGGTAAAAAGTACTATTCCCACACCAGTCAGTGCAACAGTAGGGAAAGTGTTAGAATGCGGAGGGGTAACAATTAATATTCTCACTTCAGTCAGTTCAAAATTAAAAACAAACAAAATATTAAGAACAAAAATATTTAAAAAACTAAATTAATTAAAAATATATAAATGTTAAAAATTAAAATACAAATATATTTAATGTTAAAAAGTTTAAAAACATTATAATGTTAAATACATATGACACATACATACAAGTATTATATTAAATAAAATAAAATAAAAATTTCAAACAAATAAATATTTTTAATTAGAAATTATTTAGAAACAAAAACATTTATTACATACATTTACATTTTCTATTTCCTACCATATAACACCACACACTTCACAACCCACATCTGAATTATTTTTCAAATGTACTTCCTTAATTAACATAATTAATTACCAATTAAAGAAATATTATTAATTAAAAAACAAATTAAAACTCATAAAAATTAATTAACTTCCCACACTTTACCCCTATAATCCCCACAACCCACAGCTAAAATTAAACTGTAAAAACACTAATAGTATTTAACTAATTATAAAGTAAGTAAAATTAATTTACTCCCCACACTGTGCCCCTATAAAAGTAAAACGCACACAAAAAATATAAACACATACCCTAATTAAATATCAATTAATTAATTAATATTAATGACCAGCTAATTATTAAACAAATTACTTCCCATGCTTTACCCCTATAAACCCTACAACGCACACCCAAAATTAACCACACAATTTCCATATTTAATTTTCAATTAATTAATATCAACAACTAATTAATAATTAATCAAACAAATTTCTTCCCACCCTTTACCCCTATAAACCCCACAACCCGCACCAAAAATTAATTACACACTTTCCAAAATTAATCTCAATCAATTAATTAATATAAATTAAGTAATTAACTAACCAAACATTACTTCCCACCCTTCACCCCTATAAACCCCACAACCCCCACCTAAAATAATTTACACAATTACCATAATTAATTACAAATTAATTAATTATTATTAATTAACAATCAATTAATAATTAATTACAAATAAATTCTCAACTGAATAAATATTAATAAATACAAAATAATAATAATTAATTTATTATTACTAAATTACTTTCCACCCTATTCCCATATAAACCCACAACCCGCTACGGAACTAAGAAACGCAAAATGTACTTAAAATAAAATTGATAACTACTAAAAATCTAACTTATATTAAAAAATATAAGCAATACTTATACAAAAAAACATACATCACATACATTTAAAATATAAACTAAAATACATAACACTAATATAAAAATCGATATTTTAAACAACTATATTTTTGAAAACGACATTTCTTACCTTAAATTCGATATTCTTGACCACGATATTCTTGCTGTAGATATTTCAGTGTCACGATATTTCCAACTCGATATTTGTGCAAGTCGACATTTCCAACCCAATATTCTGTCTGAATACCCCCCTCTCCAGACCAGGAACCCAAAATTCCCCTTTCTGTAACAGTGTTGTCACACCTTCTAGAAGGGCTTTCGTCTTCTTGCTGGATATTGGAAGGCAAGTCATTTTGAAGAGAGAAAACCGAGCAGTTTCCTGTAACTCCAACTAATATACTTCCGGTATTACTTGCCCATGGCCTGAAATGTGCTGTCTCCAGCTCCAGACGGCTCCCTGGAGCTCGGGGTCACCCCCGCATCATATGGGTTGAGGGGGGCTAATGTTACTCCACTGCTAGTCATGTTTGGGAGCTTGCTGAGAGGTTCCAGTATCTGGTATGAATTTTTCTAGGACTGGAATCCACCAGCATACAGGCTTTCCCCGAAAGGGCCACCTTCAAAAACACTGAGGGGCTGATTATGATGCCGTGACGTTCGCCACCGCCGAGCCGGCGGTGGCGACCGTCACGACATCGCAACGAGTGAAACCCCCCCCATATTAGAATGGCGAAGGTTTTGCGGTGGTCGGCCGGGCGGAATTGGCCCCTAATATGGTGGCGGTGCGTAGCAGGCACCGCCATCCATATTAGGATGGTGTGTTGTGAAGGCCTTTCCATGGTGGCTTCGCCGCCATGGAAAGGCTGGCGGGATAGTTCTTTGGGGGCCCTATGCGGGCCCCCGGGGGAAGGGGTGCACTTGGGGGTACCCATGGTACCCCCCTCCATTTGCATGCACAAGGTGGCAGGCACCGCGCGGTGCCTGCCACGTTGTGCATGCAAATGCACAACATGCCATTTACAGCAGCACCCGCCGCAATGTCTAATATGCAGGATGTGACCGCCAGGGTGGCGGTCGCATCCTAATCAGGGCTGCAGGACCGCCGCATATCTGGCGGCCGGTCCCGTTTCCACTGGGATGGCGGCATCCTAATCAGCCCGAGACTGTTGTTTTGCTAATGAGGTGTTTTGGGGAAGAGAAAAGATCTTGGTCTTGAAGACTGTATATGTAAAGGTGGTAACCACTTTTAATCTTCAGCCAACTTCTTTGCCATATTATCAAACTGTGGCCCAAACTGCACAGAGCCTAAAAATGGAATATGTGATGATAAAGTATTTTGAAATGCTTCTAACTTTGAGGGACGCATCCAAAACTCTTCTCCCTGCAGTAATTGCTCCTGCAGATGTTGCCTTACTACATAACCCGTCAAATGTGGTGTTGGATAGCAATCATACTAATAATTCAATGGAGCAGAGCTGTCCAATTTTCTACACATTGCACCACCTCATACAGAGCCTGAAAGTCCTTAAAAAATGTCTGAGTTGAATAAGCTGCATATGTCGAAGATCTTATCATAAAGTTAGATGCTGCATGTCCTTGCTGGAACAAACCTTCTGCCGTTGTGTCAACAACATAATTAGGTCAAACAATATTCAATGTCCAAGGAGGGTGACCTGCTGGCCAGTAAGGTATTCACCTATGAATTCTGTGGGAGCTCAGAGTAGTCAAAACCATCCAAGGAATATAGTTTTTTCAGAAATCTTGGGATTCTAGTCTTATCATGCTTCTTCCACTTTCTGTCTCGAATATTTCCGTACAGCCTTATGAAATAGTAAAGAATATATCAGAGAAGGAATACATGAACTAAAAAAAATCCTCCTAATCAACATCCCTCAGGAGGCTGACATTTCCGGACTTCTCTTAAATGTTGGATCACTTCAAAAATATGAGCTTCCTGGGCTCGTTCTTTAATTTGAGGTTGTGGACCCCCGTCCTCCAAGTAATTCGGAGGCTCTTCCAAGTGTGAATGCTTAGTATATATTATGCTATACTCACAGCTCTGTCCACAATTTTGTATAGTCCTTATGACGACAAGTCTATAGTAAAGGGACCAGCCTCTTTCTCCATGTACAGTTTCAGCCTTCCATGTTGTGACACACAAGAAGTGCCTTGCTGAGCATAGGGTTTAAATACCCCCAGGAACTATCTCGCAAGACTAGTCCATTCTAAATTATTGCCTGGGGTCAGCAGTTCAACCCTTCACAACTGTAAGGATCCTCAGGTAACCCAGAAACTGAGACTGTGAAGAGCGAGCTCTCGCTGTACCGTGGAGCTCTACAGCCAGGGCCGGCGCTAGGCATGGGCAGTGTGGGCAGCTGCCCAGTGCCCCGCGCTCAGTTCAAAACATGGGGCCCGCTTCTGTCTGAAAGGCTGCACTTTCATAGTCAGCCCACCTGCTCCTTCAGGGCCCCTCCACAATGCGATCACATTGCCAATGTTAAGCAAGGTGTCTTGACCTCGCTGGTCAGGTTGTGGTAGCATTCCTGGGGCTGCAATGGTGGGGGGAGGGGAAAAACTAGGTAGGGGACGTGATGGCAGCAAAGTGGGCTCTCAGGGACAAGGGCGGGGCAGCACCGCTGTTAAAACATGTGGAGAAGTCTTGTCTGCCCTTTGTGTATTCCGTTTCCAGGCAACAGAAGACTCTTTTGTTCCCAAAAGGAGCCGGACATTAACAGGTAAGGACAGGTTGATGAGGGGAGGAGGGAGCATCCAGCTCAGACTGGCACAGTAGAGCAGTGTTTAGCAGCGTGTCTCGCTACTGCTTCCAGGCACAGGGGAGGTGTTTCCTCATCCCCTGGGCCTGGAAGCACCGGATCAGGCTGCAAGGTTAGGTGTGGGGCCCCTATCACTGGGACATGGGCCATTGTCCATTGCTGCTGGGCCTCGCAGCCCTCTATCAGGCTGCAAGGTCTAGAGTGGGCCCCTTTCGCAGGGCTTTGTAGCCGTTATATAGTGCTAGGGGGGCCCTGTCCTTGGCCTCGCAGCTCTATACTGTTGGATAACTAGATTTTCTTACACAGAGGTACTAGCATGTTTGCTTCCCAGCCCATGTCACCAGTGCTAAACTTAAAGGGCTGTCTAGTACATGCAGCTAGGTGCGGAAAACCTGTTAGTTAAGTTTCTTTTATTTTGCCAAGTCTTTGATTACTTTGCACTCAAGTTTTCTTTTGTTTTTGCTTGTGGGCGCTGTTCTCAAAAGATGAGGATTGTTTTATTGCAAAGCTGCATTGTTTTTTTCATATGTGTATTTTCTGAAATTATGTTTTAACACATAATCATGCAGTACACCCCAATGCACACCACTCCAATCCGCACTACTCCAATCCACGCTAATCCATGCCAATCCACCTCACCTCACAACACACGAATCCACCCCACTTAATCCATACACCTCCACTCCACCACACTCCAATCTTCCCACTCTAGTCCAAAACAAATCTGCGCCACTCCATCCAAACAAATCTGCGCCACTCCAATCTGCCTCACCCCAGTCCCCCCACTCCGTCCTAATTCACCCACTTCAATCCAAAGCAGTCTGCCACACTTCAATCCAAAGCAGTCTGCCACACTTCAATCCAAAGCAGTCTGCCACACTTCAATCCAAAGCAGTCTGCCACACTTCAATCCAAAGCAGTCTGCCACACTTCAATCCAAAGCAATCCGCCACACTCCAATCCGCCACACTCCAATCCGCCACACTCCAATCCGCCACACTCCAATCCGCCACACTCCAATCCGCCACACTCCAATCCGCCACACTCCAATCCGCCACACTCCAATCCGCCACACTCCAATCCGCCACACTCCAATCCGCCACACTCCAATCCGCCACACTCCAATCCGCCACACCCCAATCCATCCTAATTCACTTCACTGCAATGTATCACAATCCACCCCACTCCAATCCAATCCACCCCACAGCAATTCATCCCACTCTAATCCAATCTACCCCACTCCAATCAAATCCACCTCACCTCACCTCAACCCAATCCAATCCACCCCCTTCCCAACAATACATCCCACTGCAATCCAATCCACCCCACTCTAATCTGCACCAAACTAGTCTGCCCCACTCCAATCCAATCCAATCCACCCCAAACTAATCTAATACACCCTTCTTTAATTCACCCTACTCCAATCCACCTCAATCCAATCCACCTCACCCCATTTCAATCCACCCGACTCCAATCAAATTAATCCACCTCACTCCACCCCAATCTACTCCAATCCAATTCACTCACTATCTCAATCCACTCCAAACCACTCCACCCGATTCCACCCCTTTCCGCTCTACGGCACTCCACTGCACGACTGCAGTCTACAACACTCTCTGCCACTGAACTCTACTCCCCTCTACTCAACTGTATGACACTCTACACCACCTACTCCACTCAACAACACTCTACTCCAACAAATCCGGTCTATGACACTCTACTCCTACCACTCCCCTCAAGGCTACTCCATGCCACTAACTTTTAACCATGCTGAAGAGCAGCCACACTGGTGTACAACACAGCACATACACATCGCCAAAGCCAATAGTTCTTATAGGCGAGACCTATTGACTTTGCCAATGCTTGGTAACAGTGATGTTATTCTGATCCTTTGCCTAGAATATTTAGCATGTTAAGATGCACACAACTCATTGGTTATTAACGCAGTGGTGAAACGCACAATACCTATGTGGTGGTGTGTCAAAGGTATTTTTAGCTGTCATTTGAATTATCACTTACATATAATAGTGTTTCATTCCACTTTTTCTAAGTAGTTACTATTATACTATTTAATGATGCTCATATAATGGACCCAGGAAGGACGATTGTGCCTTGCATAAATTCAAACTCCTGATCTGCAGTTATACAGCCAGGGTGCAACTCACAAAACTATTCTGCTATCAACCGCTTGCCTCCTCCTTCCCAGGCTTTGTTTATTTAAAGATTTGCTATCCAATCCTATGCCCCTTGTGCAGCACACATAGAAACAGCAAATTGCCTATGATAGTTTATGTGCAGGAAGGCCCACCTTCCTGCACATAAATAATTTTAAAAAATGCTGTTTTGCAACTTTAATGTATGCTGCATTAAGCAGCACACATAGAAGTTATAAAACATCATTTCAAGATTGCTTTCAACGCAGGCACCCTTGCACTATGGTGCAAGGGTACCTGCGTTAGCGTTAGGCAGCTAAATTTAGCGCCAGTGCAGGGGAAACGCAGGGCTGCATCATATTCTTGTAAATATGGTGCAGCCCTGTGTTTTCAAAATGCAGAAGCATGGCGTTAGCAATGTTTGCTTGACGCTATACTTCTCCAGCATTCTGTTGTACATATGCCCATAGGTCTCTTCAGAAATGACAAAGATGATCAATAGTCCTGTGATGTTGGTTTTCTATTATGTAAATTCTTGTGATGTCACATTCAAATTAGAGGGGCCTCACATCTTCCCTTTCGCCCAGGGCCCCACAAGTCCTAGGACCGGCCCTGTCTACAGCCACATGCCTGACCTCACTCCGCCAGCCGCGGCCGCTGCAGATAAGAGGGGTGGGGCCAGGAGAGGGGGGATTTCGAGAGTAGACCATGAGGGAAAATTAAATAAATAATTAATTTTCCCTCGTGGTCATCTCTCGAAATCCCCCCTCACTTGGCCCCACCGCTCTTACCTGCAGCGGCCACGGCTGCACTCCGCAGCAGACAAAGAGGGACAGAGCTGGAAGCAGTAAGAGGAGAAGTCCGGCTAATATTCTACATTTAACTGCTTTAATTATATTTTTAGAAAGCTTAGATAATCGCTACACGCATCTATTGGGTATTCTTTCTTTGGAGTAAGACACGAAATAAACAGAAATCGCTGCTTGTGCAGAGATGATTTGTGGTAAATGGAAAGTAAACAGGGGAAGACAAAGCAAGTTAGAACACTACTTTTACAGGGAGTCGATAAATTGATGCCCCCGTCTCTCAGTTTAGACTCACCCTTGTCTTTTCAGGGTTGGGATGAAGAGAAGAAGGTGGAGGAGGCTCTCTATGCCTTCTGCGCCAAGGATGGAATAACAGCTCTCCCACTCTCAGGCTCTGCTCTGCATAAATCACACACTTGTGCCAGCATACTTCACTCATGCCAATAAGAATTATTTAGCTTTCTAAGATTGTTACACTTTTCCTGACAGCACTTCTGCACAACTTTTAATTAAACCCCACTGCTTTTCTCAAAGAATATTCCCAGCAATTGTTATGCGAAGGTGGCAGGCTTCAGCGTCAGACTGACAAGGGCTGACACGAAGGAACGCGGGCTGTATTTATGAATAATGCATGGCGTGCCGCAGCAACATTGCCAGCAGGTCAACACAGCCCAGAGCGTCAAAAAATGTCCAAAACATCATGAAAGGCAGTGTGCGTTATAAATGTAGAGAGTTTAATCACAGCCAATGGGAGGTCCGTGGCTCACTAACAGAGGGCAAGGCCTGGTTGCTTCTTGCACGTGAATGATGTCCTAGAAAACCATTTTAGTGTGTAGATCTTGCTATAGTAGGCACTAGCAAGACGGTGTTCAAATATAGCAATAGAAGTCTTATTCATGCCTTTTTCACATAAGAGATATGGAAGAGTATCATTAATGTCAAAGTAGAACTGAGCGTTGAGCACACTACACAACCTTTTGACTTCTGTGGTGCTCCATTGAAACATTGCTGGAAGGTGGGAACACCAGCCTTAATTTCTACAATTTGAACTTCAGCATAACACACAAGACATAGAAACAAGATACATTAAACAAATACACAAATGCTAAAATATTTAAATCACATACAAAAACTATACAAAAATTAAAATTTTAATGGGAAGGTAGAAGCTTTTCAAAATGTAGTTTTATTTCTAAATGACAAGGCGATATTGATATGCCAGACAATAGCATACATCTTTATCCTTTTTGCTCCTAATGCACGCTTTTTGTCAGCACATAACACTGCTTCTATTACTTGTGCTGCTCCCACAAATCAAGCGAAGGACACTGACTTAATTTTTAGTAACCAATTTTCAATTCCATCACATTTACAGAGCATTTTCAATTTTACAATATATATATATAAACGTATAGTTAGGACCAAAGTTTCCATAGGAAAAGCATTTTTTGTTTTGCCAATAACTTTGGCGCCGCTTGACGAATCTCCACGAAATTTTCACAAAACTTCCCCTTTTCGGGTTAGCTGCTGAGTTTGAAGTTTCAGGGTGACCCGTCAAGCAGGGGCTGAGAAAAAAGGGGGGTCCCAAAACGCGTTTTCCCCATGTTAAGTCTATGAGGATTTTTCATTTTTTTGAACACAACTACATCCCGAAACGCTGAACAAAATTACACCAAATTTGGCAGAAAGCTAGATGTTGGTTCAGAAAGCGTGCTTTTTGTGATTTTGTGTACATCCATTCAGTCGTTTTTGAGATTTCTAACTTTAAAAAATATATAGATATCTGGGGACGTAAGTCCCTGCAGTGGATTCATGGATCCTACTAAAATTTGATTGGCTGCCAACACTTCAACTGGGAAGTGTTGGCAGCCATCTTGGGACTCAGCTTGAAGCCGAGTCCCTGAAAAAAAGTTATTTAAAAAAAAAAAAAAAAAAAAGAAAAGGGGGCATGGTAGGAATACCCTGACCTCTGATAGACCCCGCCAAGGGTGAAAAGCATTTTTTAAATTTTTTTTGCCTCAGATCAGCAAATCCGTGGAAAAATAAAAAAAAACAAAGCGCGGGCTCCCGCAACCACTTTAAAATATCCCGGGTGGGCCAGGTCACAGGGGAATATGCAAAATATAGGAGGGGGGCTCATGGGCCCCCCTCAGAGGGCTTATCAGAGCCCCGGGGACCATCACTTTTCTGGGGCTATTTTAATTATGAATGCATAGACCCGGGGACCGCCACCTCCCCGAGGCTATTTCTCCTTATGTGGGTGGGGGGGCCTCGTGGACTACCCCCTGCCCTGGGGTACCGCCACCTCCCGGGGCTAATTTAAACAGTATGGGGGGGACTCGCAGACCCACCCTGCCCCGGGGACTGCCACCTCCTTGGGGCAAATTTGAATATGGGAGGGCCCCCTCCAGCGCGAACCCCCTCCAGCAGCCCTATATGGCCCTGGGGGCCACCACCTGCCAGGGCCAGCTCCAGCGCTGTCCCTGGGTGCCCACCCCAGGGACATTGCAGTTGGCTATGGCATGGTTGGAGCACTGCTCCTGCCATGCCATAGCAAAAAGTGTGTTCTGCTTTGAGCAAGCGAGAGCACACTTTGCTTTATACACACAGGGAGCTGCATGTCAGCAGCTCCCATGGCTGGCTCCAGCAATGTCCCAGGGTGCCCACCCCCGGGACATTGCAGTTTGCTATGGCATGGTGGGAGGACTGCTCCTGCCATGCCATAGCAAAAAGTGTGCTCTGCTTTGAGCAAGCGAGAGCACACTTTGCTTTTTACACACAGGGAGCTGCATGTCAGCAGCTCCCTGGGTGTAAAAAGCAATGCCGGCTCCCACAGGAGGCGGGGAGCCGGCCAGACCACGGAGGCCTTCAGGCTCCCCCCGCGGTCCCCAACGAGGTGGCCATGTCCCGGTGGATGGGGTCCCTGGGGCTGAAATCGGCCTGGGGAAGGGGGGGCCGCGCAGGCCCTCCTCCCTTTTTAAAAAAAAGTTTAAAGGCCTGGTCCCGGGGTATGGGGTCCCTGGGTCCCAAAATGGTCCAGGGAACGGAGGCCATGCGGCCACCCTTCCTAAAAAGAAAAAAAAATATCAAAAGCCAGCAACTCCGTGGAGGTCCCGCCCCCTTTCTCCACTACTCTGCAAACGCACCAGGAGGTGCGTTTACAGAGTGGTGGAGAAAGGGTGTGTGGCCTCTGATGACCTCTCAGCAATCCAGCTGTGTGAGTCTTACTGGAGGTAACAGGAGGGGTAGTTGGCCCCCAAGGACCCTCAATAGCCAAGAGGACTTCATCCCCCTACTAGTGTGCCAGGATGTGTGTTTGCAGAGTGGTGGAGAAAGGGGGCATGGCCTGCTATCAGATCTCAGCATTACTCCAGTATGGGACTTACTGAAGGTAATAGGAGGGGTAGTTGGCCCCCAAGGACGTCCTTGGGGGCCAACTACCTCATGTTATCTCCAATAAGTCCCACACAGCGGGATTGCTAAGAGGTCTTCGGACGCCATGCTCCCTTTCTCCACCACTCTGCAAATGCGGCTCGTGGTGCACTACTGGTTGAGGGATGGCGTCCACTTTACGTCTGAGAGTCCTTGGGGGCCAAGAAGCCCTATTACCACCTGTAATTCCTACACAGTGGGATTCCTGAGAGCTGATAGGAAGCCCAGCCCCCTTTCTCCACCACTCTTCAAACACGACTACTAGTTAAACACGCATTTGCAATGCAATAGGTCTTGCATTTGCGAGAGTTAGAGCTATTGGTGTTGTAAATGTAATTGTTTTTTCTTTGTGTTTTGGAGTGGAATGGATGTTTGTGGTGTGCAATGGAATTATGTGGCATGTTGTGCAGTTGAACTATGTGGATAGAAATGTTGTGGTATTTAGTGCATAGGAATTATGTGGAGTTGGATTGTGTGTTATGGAGAGTAATTATGTAGTATGGTATTTTGTGTTGTGGAGTGTTATGTATTGGAGTTGTATTATGTGGCGTGCTGTTGTAATTTTGTGGTGCAATGTTGAATTATGTGGTGTGGATTGTATGTCTGTGGTGTTTTATGTAATTGTGTTGTTGATTTGTGTTATATGTTTTTTTTGTTGAATTATGTGGTGTGTAATGGAAACGTGTTGAGTTTATTTGCGTGGTGTGGAACTGTGCAATTGTGTGTGTAAAAATAGATATTGTTTGTAAAGTTTAAAAATGCACTAACCCCCTCCCACACACCAATTGTAGCTATACATTTTAAATGTTGTTTTTCATGCCCTGTTTATTTAAACCTTTTACATTTTTTCCAAATAACAAAATATATGAAGTTTAGACAAACTAACAGATAAGGCCTACAAAGTGACCCCCAAACAGGATCTAACGCATAATTTTAATTGATACAGACCTCTGAGGCAAAAGCGTCTGCTTTCAAAAAATAAAATAAAACGAGAGTTAGAGCTATTGGTGTTGTAAATGTGTTTACCTATATATTGTGGAGTGGATGTACATGGTGTGTAGTGGAATAATGTGTGTTGGTTTGGAATGGTTAGGTGTGGCATTGTGTGGCTTGGTTTTGTGCAGTGTGGAGTGGATATAGTGAAATTATGTGGTATGGTGCTCTGCAGAAATATATGGTATTGATTGCATTGTAATTATGTGGAGTGGATTTGTGTATCATGGAGTGTAAATATGTGGAATGGTATTTTGTATTGTGCAGTTTTATGTAGTGGAGCCTAATTATGCGGTGTGCTGTTGAATTTTGTGGAATGATGTTGAATTATGTGGTGTGGATAGAATGTATGTGGTATAATATGTAAATGTGTTGTTGAGTACAATTATGTGGTCTGTTGCTGAATTATGTCTGCACAAAAAACACAAGGTTTGTTTGGGGATGTTATCACTGCTGTCTCAAAAACTGACTGAGTTAATATTAGAACCTGAAGATAAGAAATCTGGTAGGAGTTATGTAGATGTACACCTATGAGAGATAGCTGCAAAGAATGCAAAAGTGACCTGTCGTGCGCAGTAAGCCACACTGGTGATGGATTGTGAAAGATCTGCTAATGTGCCCCATACGGAAGCCTGTTTCTTTTGTTGTGTGCAGCATGCTGTGCCTAAAATGTATGCTTGACCCAATTGCACAATGTATCCATACATGCACAGTGACTAAACCATGTCTAAAGTGCGGATTTTGTGCACGTTATGGAAGGGGCATTCATATGAAGTGCTAATGTGCTCCACACCTAAGCCTGTGCCTTCTGTTGTGTGCAGTGTGCTGTGGACTGGACAAGGGTGTCAATTGCAACTGGCAACAGAAGCAATGGTACAAACACATCAATGATGTATACTTAGAGTGGTGATGAAGCACACGTTGACAAAGCCAGTAGCTCTTGAAATGCTGGTTAGCCTTTTGGCTTTGTCAATGCTCATTGTGTTTTATCATGGTTTTTGTAATATTTATTGATAGGGCAATTACTAGAACCTCAAAATATTTCTTTGGCCTGAAAATGCACGCATTGCTACAGCAGTCCCTTGAACTGGAGGAAAGTACTTTGTGTGTGGACGTGCTCTTTGTTAATGAGTAGATTGCCCTATGCTGGATGCTGTAGTAGGCAGAGGAAAAATGTAAATGATACAAAAACAGACCAGTGACTGATGACGGCTGTCTGGAAACCCCTACAAGTAAGTAGATTCTGCATATTATTTTAGTTAAAAAAAATAGTCTTGGCTAAAGCTAGACCTAAAAACGTTCATTGCATTTTTGAGTCCGATGAAAATGTGTATTTTGTAACATTGCTGCCTTTTGCGACATTTGATGAGTGGTACAAACATGAAATACCTTTTAAGCCAGCTGTGTTAAAATGTGCTGTTCCTGAGCAAAAGGCATCTTGCTGTTTTTTTAGCATGCCGAGCTGGTAAATAGCTTGTGAAACCATACGCAGATGTAAATATTGAACGTGTTTTGTAATACATTAAAATACTGCGAGATGTGATTGGATGAGAAACCAAGTCTCATGCTGTGCCAACCGACAGAACAGCTGATTTGTGTATTCCAGCTTTGATGAGGTATCCTTTAAGCGCTATCCAGAGGCATAGGTCACAACACACATTCGCTCTTACTTTCCACATTTCTTAAATAAACGTTCCAAACTCCTCATAAATTTAGAAATCGAATACAAAAGATCTACTTCAGCATTCAGTACCAGAAGCACAGATCTCTTGGCTAGGCAGACCTCATGAAAGCACTTGAACATACAGCTTCATACCCGGTTGCCCTGTAAAATTAGAAGGACGTGACCCAGTTTCTTCTACACACATTTTGAGAGCATGCGGTGCAAAACAGAGGTACTCTAGTACCTATAGGATTCTTTACATGTGTCATCTTGTCCCTAAAAAGGCACTTACACACTCACGGAGGTCTCTTGAAAGATGCTGACACTCAGAAGAGTGGAATAGATGGGAGTCTGCCTTTCAATTTCGCTTCGGCCTGGCATTGCGAGCTCTGCCTCTCTAATGAAACTGGTAGAGAAAAGTGAGGTTTAAAACATGTTGCTACATGTATTAAACTTTATCCTAGTCCATATAAGTCTCTGCATAGTGAGGTGTGTGCTTTAAACTGAAAGTGTACTGTCTCACAATTGAAAGTCTGACTGCTACCAAGTGTTAGGTATGTCTGCACTTCTACCTTTAGTTTGACATGTGTGGTGCAGCTGATGACCTTAACTTAAAAAATATACAGTCTATCATACCCTAGTACAATTATGTCACAGCTAGGTCAGCACTCAGTTCCAAAAGCACTGATCTGTTACTTAGACAGGCGTCACGGAAGCACTTGGACACACAGCTTCATACCTGGCTGCCCTGTATAATGAGCAGAAAGCGATCCATGCAGCTTCTACTACAAACATCTGGAAAGCATGTGGTGTGAAACATAGGTAATCTAGTACTTAAAGGCTATTTTATATTTGTCATGTAAAAGGCACTGACATACTCATTGAGGTCTCTAGAAACATGCTGAGACTCACAAGAGTGGCATGACAGAAGCCTGCATTTCATTTTGGGTTAGGCCTGGAATTGCGAGCTCTGCCTTCCTAATGAAACCGATAAAGAAAAGTGAGGTTTAAAAGATTTGGTCACATGTATTAACCTGTATCCAGTCCATATAATTTTCTGCAAATTTACACTGCAAGTAGGTCGTACAAAGTGAGGTGTGTGCTTTATATTGAAAGCGTACTGTATCAAATTTTGAATGTCTGACTCCTATTATGTCTTTGGTATGTCTGCACTTCTACGTGTTGTCTGACACGTGTGGTGTAGTTGATCACCCTAACTTAAAAACTATAGAGTCTATCATACCAACTATAGAGTCTAGGATACTATTTTTGGTCACAGTGCACTCTATAAATAACCCCTACAATACAATACCCTTGCACAAATCTTGTCAGATCTAGTTCAGCATTCAGTTTCAAAAGCACAGATCTCTTAGCTAGGCAGGAGTCACGGAAGCACTTGAACACACAGTTTTATGCGTCGCTGCCCTGCATAATGAACATCAAGTGATGCATACAGCTTTTATTACCCACATTTGGAGAGCATGCAGTGTGAAAAAGATGTAGTCTACTACCTCTAGGCTTCTTTACATGTGTCATCTTGTCCCCTAAAAGGCACTGACACACTCTTTTATGTTTTTAGAAAGATGCTGAGACTCACAAGAGTGAAATGACAGGAGTCTGCTTCTCATTTCGGCTTAGGCCTGACATTGCGAGCTCTGCCTTTCTAATGAAACTGGTAGAGAAAAGCGAGCTTTAAAACATGCTCAAGATGTATTAACCTTTATCCCATTCCGTATAAGTATCTGCAACGGTACACTGCAAGTAGGTCATACTTAGTGAGGTGTGTCCTTTAAACTGAAACCATACTCTGTCAGGTTTGAATATCTGACTACTACCATGCCTCAGATATGTCTCCACTTCTACATGCAGTCTCACATGTGCGGTGCAGCTGGTGACCCTAACTTAAAAACTATACAGTCTATCATACCACCTGTACAAATGTTGTAACAGCTAGGTCAGTGTTCAGTTCTAAAAGCACTGATTTGTTAGTTAGACAGACGTCACCGAAGAACGTGAACAGACAGCTTTATACCTGGCTGCCCTGTATAATGAGGAGAAAGTGATCCATGCAGCTTCTACTACACACATTTGGAGAGCATGCAGTGTGAAACAGATGTAGTTACCTATAGGCTTCTTTACATGTATCATCTTGTCCCCTAAAAGGCACTGACACACTCATTCAGGCTTCTAGAAATATGCTGACACTCACAAAAGTAGCATGGCAGGAGTCGGTCTTTGATTTTGGGGTAGGCCAGGCATTGTGAGCTCTGCCTCTCTAATGAAACTGGTAGAGAAAAGCGAGCTTTAAAACATGTTCAAGATGTATTAACCTTTATCCTAGTCCATATAACTCTCTGCAAGAGTACACTTCAAGTCGGGCATACTTAGTGAGGTGTGTGGTTTAAACTGAAAGCATACTCTGTCAAGTTTGAATATCTGACTGCTGCCATGCCTCAGATATGTCTACACTTCTTAGTGTAGTCTGACATGTGTAGTGCAGCTGAGGACCCGAACTTAAAAACTATGAAGTCTATTATACTCCTGCACAAATCTTGCCAGAGCTACTTCAGAATTCAGTCCCAAAAGCACAAATGACTTAGCTAGGCAGGCATCACGGAACCACTTAAACACACAGCTTCATACCCTGCTGGCTTGTATAATGAGCAGAAAGTGATTGTGCAGCTTCTACTACACACATTTAGAGAGCATGCAGTGTGAAACAGAGGCAATCTAGCACATATAGGCTTCTCTACATGTGTCATCTTGCACCTAAAAAGGCACTGACACACTCATTGAGGTCTCTAGAAAGATGCTGACACTCACCATAGTGGCACGACACAAGTCGGCCTTTTATTTTCGGTTAGGCCTGGTAGTGTGAGCTCTACTTCTCTAATGAAACTAGTAGAGAAAAGTGAGGTTTAAAAAACGTTGCAACATATATTAACCTGTATCTTAATTCATATAAGTCTCTGCAGAGGTACACTGCAAGTACACTATAGGTAGTGAGGTGTGTGCTTTAAACTGAAAGCATACTGTCTCAAATTTGAATGTCTGACTGCTACCAAGCGTTAGGTATGTCTGCACTTTTAGTTTGACACATTTGGTGCAGCTGATGGCCCCAACTTAAAAGCTATACAGCCTATCATACCCCTGCACAAAGTTTGTCACAGCTACGTCAACATTCAGTCCCAAAAGCACTGATTTGTTAGCTAGGCAGGTGTCATGGAAGCATTTGAACACACTGCTCCATACTAAACTGCCTTCAATAATGAGCAGAAAGTGATCCATTCCATGCAGCTTCCACTACACACATTTGGAGAGCATGTGGTGTGAAACAGAAGTAATCTACTGCCTATAGGCTTCTTTACATGTGTCATCTCGCCCCAAAAAAGGCACTGAGACACTTATTGAGGTCTCTAGAAACATGCTGAGAATTACAAGAGTGGAATGACAGGAGATGGCCTTTTATTTACGCTTACGACTGACATTGTGAGCTCTGACTCTCTATTGAAACTGGTAGAGAAAAGTTAGGTTTAAAAGATGTTACCACATGTATTAACCTCTATCCTAGTCCATATAAGTCTCTGCAATGGTACACTGCAAGTAGACCAGACTTAGTGAGGTGTGTATCTTAAACTAAGAGTGTACTTTGTCAAGTTTGAATGTCTGACTGCTACCATGTGTTAGGTATGTCTGCACTTCTACATTTAGTCTGACACATGTGGTGCAGCTGATGACCCTAACTTAAAAACTATACAGCCTATTATACCCCTGCACAAATTTTGTCAGAGTTACTTCAGCCTTCAGTCTCAGAAGCACACATGACTTAGCTAGGCAGGCATCACGGAACCACTTAAACACACAGCTTCACACCAGCTGCCATGTAGAATGAGCACTACTACACACATTTAGAGAGCATGCAGTGTGAAACTGAGGTAATCTAGTACCTATAGGCTTAATTTCATGTGTCATCTTGCCCCTAAAAAGGCACTGACACTCATTGAGGTCTCTAGATAGATGCTGAGACTCACAAGAGTGGCAGGACAGGAGTCGGCCTTGCATTTTCGCTTAGGCCTGGCATTGCGAGCTCTGCCTCTCTAAGGAAGCTGGTAAAGAAAAGTGAGCTTTAAAAAATGTTGCCACATGTATTAACCTGTATCCTAGTCCATATAAGTCTCTGCAAAGGTACAGTGCAAGTAGGTCATACATAGTGAGGTGTGTGATTTAAACTGAAAGCATACTGTATCAAGTTTGAATGTCTGACTCCTATCATGTCTTAGGCATGTCTGCACTGCTATGTGTAGTCTGACACGTAAGGTGTAGCTGATCACCCTAACTTAAAAACTATATACTCTATCATACCCCTGCACACATTTTATCAGAGTTACTTCATCCATCAGTCCCACAACCACAGATCTCTTAGCTAGGCAGGAGTCACGGAGGCACTTTAACACACAGCTTTATATGTGGTTGCCCTGTATAATGAACAACAAGGGATACATGAAGCTTCTACTACGCACATTTGGAGAGCATTTAGTGTGAAACAGATGTATTCTACTACCTATAGACTTCTTTACATGTGTCATCTTTTCCCCTAAAAGGCACTGACACATTCATTCAGATCTCTAGAAAGATGCTGACAATCAAAAGAGTATCATGACAGGAGTCAGTCTTTCATTTTGGCTTAGGCCTGGCATTGCAAGCTATGCCTCTCTAATGAAATTGGTAGAGAAAAGTGACGTTTAAAACATGTTACCAGATGTATTAACCTCTATCCGAGTCCATATAAGTCTCTGTAAAGGTACACTGCAAGAAGGCCATATATATTGAGAGGTGTGTGCTTTAAACTGACAGCGTACTCTGTCAAGTTTGAATGTCTGACTACTACCATGTCTCAGGTATGTCTCTACTTGTATGTGTAGTCTGACACGTGTGCTGCAGCTGATGACACTATCTTAAAAACTCTACAGTCTATCATTCCCCTAGGTAAATATTGTCAGAGCCGAGTCAGCATTCAGTTCCAAAAGCACTGATCTGTTAGTTAGGCAGGTGTCACAGAAGTACTTGAACACACAGCTTCATACCTGGCTGCCCTGTATAATGAGCAGAAAGTGATCCATGCAGCTTCTACTACACACATTTGGAGACCATGTGCTGTGAAACAGAGGCAATCTAATACTTAAAGGCTACTTTATATTTGTCATCTCACCCCAAAAGGCACCGAGACACTCATTGAGGTCTTTAGAAAGATGCTGAGACTCACAGGAGTGGCTTCACTGGAGTCGGCCTTTCATTTTGGCTTAGGTCTGGCATTGCGAGCTTTGACTCTCTAATAAAACTGGTAGAGAAAAGTGAGCTTTAAAAAGGCCTTTGTTTTTAGTAATTATAACATTGTGCCCACTACCAGGAGTATGTTCTAATAGCTTTAGCTCTACCAATCATTAAAAACCTGCTCCCTTGTTAAAGACCTTCAACTTTGGTTCCAGCCTTTACCGGTAAAGCGAGCCTTTAATGGTCAGCAGAGCGTGCTATATCAGACCCTAAGGCTATATTAATTTTGTGCTGGAAGGGCCACCTTCCTGTACAAAATCAATCAATTCAGGCAATGTCCTCTTTCTATTTATAGTGCACAATACAGCACACATAGAAAAAGGGAATAATAAAGAGAAATAAAAACAATTCTTCTTGTGTCTTTCTTACATTACCATTGGGGTGGTGTTAGATTCTGACACATTCCCAGATTTACGATTTTTGTAAATCTGGGAATGGTTCAGATTTCATGAGTGTTGTGTAGGGACACCCACAGCAACAACCATTAAATACTCCTTTCACACAGTGTTGTGCGGCAAAGGGGCTCATATTTTCAAAGAGAGGAAAAGCCATGTGAAGTGACTTTAACTAGCCTTGTAAATATGCTGCTGCACTTTTACACCTCCAAGCTAACCCTGGGCAAAGTACTACGCTACGCTCGCGTAGTTTGCGAAGTTTGCGCTACTTCGCACTACGCGAATTGCACGTAGCACAGTGCAAACACACATAGCGTTGCGGTCATTTTTTGCTTGCTCGCGGTCCTCAACGTCAAGTTGGCGACCGCGAGCGTGGAAAATAAACCTCCCGGCGAGATTCTCAACGCGGGGAGGTCAGGTTTCTCATTGCGAGTGGTCGCGTATGCTCGCAACCGCTCGCGATGAGAAACTACCAGTCCGTGTTGAGAAAGCTGCCGCTCGAGTACAAATCTACTCGAGCGGCAGAAAACGACCGCTTGCACTGTGCAAGATGCCGTTTGCAATGATTGCACAGTGCGGACAAGCATCCGGCACTGTGCAATCATCGCAAACAGCATTTCCTACCGCACTACGCAGTTCGCGTAGTGCTACGCGTAGCTCGCGTAGTGCGAAGTGCACTTCGCGTAGCTACGCGTACCGCTACTATGCGGACTATGCCCAGGGTTACTCCAAGCATCAATAAAATGACACTGTGGTGGTGCAAAAGTGCCACCAGGATCCTTATAAAAGCGCCCTCAATGGCAGACTCAAACATACAGACATTAAACAAATAATTCATCTTTCTTTTAACCAGAATAGGTGGTTGTGAAAAGAAACGTTTTTTCTTTTTTTTTTAACAGGTTTAAAAAATAAAAAAAACTTTTCTAACTCATTTTTCGATTTTTTGGGTGTTTTTATTTTATTTTTCAAAAAACTAAGAAAACAAAGTTTAACAAAGCACAATAAAAACCATCCATGCTTCAAAAATAATGCAAAACATTTTTTAGCACTTATGTGCATTGATGGTTTGATTCAGGGTTGAAGCGACGTGTTCGCCCACTCCAAGAGAAGTACTGCATTTGGGACAGTATATTCCAATTTTCTCAATTTCAGGGATGGTGACAGGAATATTGGTCAGTACAATTCCTGCAGATGTTCCAGCAGCACTTCCTCCAGTAGCAGCTTCTTGATCTCCAAGTCTCTGCATCTCAGCCTGTGCAAGGCGAGTCGGGTGGCTGGTTCGGAGATGCTTGTACATGCTGGAGGTGCCGCAGCTGTACTTTTTCTCACTACCCTGGGAAATAATTTTTTTGCAGATGGTACGAGTAACGTTCCGGGCGTTTACCTTCTTTTCACCTTCTGGTATGGTGAAAAACTGCCACATGATGCTCTCTTTCTTCTTCCTGGGTGGCTCTTCTTCCTCTCCTTCCTCAAACATTCTCAATTCTTCCTCCTTCTGTCACCTGGATGAACGAGCTATAGTTTTTCTCAAACAAAATAAGCACACCAAAAAAATCAGCCTGCTCGTTAATTAGTAGAAATCAGAATGAAAACCACACCCTCTTATTTCTAGAAACGGGTGGAAGTTCCTATGATTGAAAGGTGTTACACCAATCAAATTCTTTTTTTTGTTGGTCACATGGGCTGCGCGACTCCAGTGTGACAACGTGCCGGGAGCACGATTCCATAGAATATATTAAATCATAATCTATTGGACAAATTATTGAAAATTAACATTTGTAACGGTGCACGGTGATATCGCGGTTCGTAAAAATACTGTTAAGACTAACATTAACAAAAAATATAATTTTACTGCTTGAAGCATTATTACTGCATTACTTATGAATTCCACTTTTATAACTAGGAATGTAAACGTAACATTATATATTTATCTCTAAAATGACAAATTTACAAAATCCACGCACCCTATGCGGGAATAAAGTTGTAAAAAATTAGAATTGAAAACTATTATATATGGATAGTGAAATAACTATATACATCAATCTTTTTTTTTTTTTTAAACAAAAAGTTTGCTAAGAGTCGCGCTGGGTGAGCAACTCCTGTCAAAATATGTTTTTTAAATGAAGCGCGAGGTCCTGAGCTTTATTAAGAATCACCCCCCGGGTGGGTGAGGCCCCATGGCATCAACAAATTTTAATTTTTAAAAAGCGGTGGACGGCTTATGGCCGCCCTTGCGACCCCGGGGAACACCACCTCCCCGGGGCTATATCTTTGAAAAATGAGGGAGAGGGCATGTGCCCCCCCCATTGCAGCCCCGGCGACCTCCAACTCCCCAGGGTCTATAATAAAATAGTAAAACGTGGGAGGGCTATAGCCCCCCCACGCAGTCCTGGGGACACTACTTCCCCGGGATTCTAAAACATTAATAACGGGAGCCCCTTGTGGACCCCTGGCCTCGGGGACAAACACCTCCCTGAGGCTAAATTAACTATTAATGTGTGGGGGCGCTACCCAACACAACCCCGGGGATCGCCACCTCCCTAGGTTGAATCATTAAAATTGTATTCCCTGGGTTTAATTTACAAAGGAGGGGGGTGTGGCCCCCCTCCTGGAGCCGTATATGGCCCTTGGGACCACCACCCCCCAGGGTCAGCTCTAGCAATGTCCCAGGGTGCCCACCCCCAGGACAATGCAGTTCGCCATGCCATAGCAAACTTGCTCTGCTTTTAATAAGTGAGAGCAAAAAATGCTCTCTCTTACTGGAAGCAGAGAAAATTGCTTTTGGACAAAGGACCTAAGATTCCATTTATTCCCCTACTCTCCTACCTCACTTCAGTAGGTTAAGGATAGACCCATTCTGGTATCGGGCTGTTTATACACACGGTGGTAATACCAAGTTTCACTGTTGTTGAACCTCGAAAAGGCGTGGGAGCGATGGCGGCTCCCTGTAGTCAAACATTCGTCAAGGTGAGGCCACCGTATCTGTACTTCTCTCTGTGCGCGGATCTTACGTCCGGACGAAAGCCGTAAAGACCTGCTTTAGGGCTACAATAAACCAGCTGAAACATGTTGACATGCATGCAGTTAGGAGGGGTGAAGGGCTACTAATAATCCCTGTCAAAACCAGCCTATATTCATTTTAATCCTGACCAGAAAGTCCAGGAATAAAGTATATAGGCGGATATTCCTGAGCCAGTTTTAAACTCTATGTTCTGCACCAATTTCCCTATTTTTTGATCCCACAATTTATGTTTGTACTGTCTTCCCCCTCCCTTTTGCTCCACCCCAGGCGTTGGTCTGCGCGGGGGTGTTGTTTAGCAAGCCCTATGATGAAGTATGCCACAATTTGTGGGTGAGAAATGCAAAAACAACAATTGATGGACAAAATGCAGAACAATGTCATACATTCACCCCAGTACAGAGATCTGGGCCTAAATCCATCGTTTTTTTGCTCACCATGCCATTCCAGTTTGAACCCAGCCATATGCAAATCAGTATTGACCCTGTGCCCAATGGGAACAGTCCAGCCTGAACTGCCAGGCCAGGTCCTCCCTGGACTGGAAACAAGCATCCTAGGACCGGTTTCGGGGTTTCACCCTCTTCAGCCAGGATAGCTTGATTCCAGTGGCATGGAGAGCACGGGAACCACGTCTGGGCATACCCGTCCCACTCGGGGTGACAAATGCAAAAGCAACAATTGATGGACAGAATGCAGAACAATGTCATACATTCACCCCAGTACAGAGATCTGGGCCTAAATCCATAGTTTTTGCTCACCATGCCATTCCAGTTTGAACCCAGCCATATGCAAATCAGTCTTGACCCTGTGCCCAATGGGAACAGTCCAGCCTGAACTGCCAGGCCAGGTCCTCCCTGGACTGGAAACAAGCATCCTAGGACCGGTTTCGGGGTTTCCCCCTCTTCAGCCAGGATAGCTTGATTCCAGTGGCATGGAGAGCACGGGAACCACGTCTGGGCATACCCGTCCCACTCGGGGTGACAAATGCAAAAGCAACAATTGATGGACAGAATGCAGAACAATGTCATACATTCACCCCAGTACAGAGATCTGGGCCTAAATCCATAGTTTTTTTGCTCACCATGCCATTCCAGTTTGAACCCAGCCATATGCAAATCAGTCTTGACCCTGTGCCCAATGGGAACAGTCCAGCCCTAACTGCCAGGCCAGGTCCTCCCTGGACTGGAAACAAGCATCCTAGGACCGGTTTCGGGGTTTCACCCCTCTTCAGCCAGGATAGCTTGATTCCAGTGGCATGGAGAGCACGGGAACCACGTCTGGGCATACCCGTCCCACTCGGGGTGACAAATGCAAAAACAACAATTTGTGGGTGAGGGCAGTTTTAAACAAATAAACTTGTGCCACAAATATAATAGCATGTTATCATATACTCCTACTTCTCTTGTGTGTGCATGGATGGTCAGTGGCATCACTGATGACATCTCAAATGACATCACGGATGACATCATCCACAAAATCTCTGACGCACCCAATCACACCCCAATATACCCTTTTATACACCCACTCCAACTTCCACACTACCATTCTCAAAACCATTCACACACCCATACCATACTTACATACCCAATTACTGATTCATAGCTCTACAGACACATCCCCTCACTCACACAGCCGCTCATAATTAATTCGCTCACTAATACAGCCACTGACATATCCACTCATACACCCATACATTCACTCACACAGTCAGTCACCCAGAGCTACTCACATACCTACTCACTCACCCACAAGGTCAATCACATAGCCACGTACTCTCCTATACAGTTATATATACACCCACTCACTTATTCATACAGATACTAACACATACTCACTCACACAGTCCGTGACACAAGCACACACTCACCCAAACAGCCACTCTCACAATGACTCGCACGCATACAGTCACTCATATACTCCAGCACTCACCTACACTACCTTTCACATATGAAGGTACTCACTCATATACCACGGACACATCCATTCACTCTAGCTGACACACACATATACACACTCAGTTGCCCATACAGCCCCTCACAGACGTACTCACTAACCCATAATACAGCCACTGACTCACCCACTCACTTATCCATGCAGGCAGTCACACACACCCTCACCCACCCACACAGACATTCATACACCCAAACAGGAACTTAGACAACCAATCACCCATACAGCCACTCACATACCCACTCACCAACCCATACAGCCACTTAGACACCAACTGACAGACTGATACAGTCATTCACACAACCTAGTCACTCACCCATACATTCACTGAGACACCTAATCGCTCACTTATACAGTCAGTTACGCACCCACTGAATCATCCATACAGGCACTCATGCACCCACTGATTCATCAATACA
This sequence comes from Calotriton arnoldi, assembly GCA_963921515.1. Taxonomy (NCBI): domain Eukaryota; kingdom Metazoa; phylum Chordata; class Amphibia; order Caudata; family Salamandridae; genus Calotriton; species Calotriton arnoldi. The sequence continues at coordinate 314,944 of CAWUFW010001520.1, read as the reverse complement.
CCTTGGTATATATATTTAACACTCAAACGTTTTAAAAACACTCACAGTCACTGGACGATGTCATCAGTGATGTCATTTGAGATGTCATCAGTCATGTCACTGACCATGTGAGGAGTGATGTAATATGTAAAGTCATAAGCAGTGCATTGCGGGCGCGCCAGGTATAGTTAGCTCAGCTGAATTTCTCTGGTTTTGAACGAATGAAATGTCAGCCTAACTATAACATCCCTGTAACCTTTGGTTTTTTCTGTAAAAAAAAAAAAATATATATATATATATATATATATATATATATATATATATATATATATATATATATATATTGCCACAAAAGATTCTAAAATGCGAAGAATCGGAGAGACACAGCGGGGAATGCAGGAAGGATCATTTATTCACAGGAGCAATGGCATTACGCGTTTCGGTCTGTGCCTTCATCAGATGCCTGCTCCAACGAAGTCCTCACGCCAGGAAACCCACAGGTGTGCTGCCGGTCGTTCCGCCATTAATAGCTGTCCAGGTGGGCGGAGTTTAGAGTTCCAAACGGTACTGCAGACACATTGGCGAACTGCAAGTACCAGCATGCCTCTCTCGCGGCCTGCAGGTAAGTTTCTCTTCTCCGGTCCAAGTGTCCTTACTAGGGCCCTGAGTATAATGAAGAACGTGGTCTGTGCTCTTGCGGAGAACTGCGCTAGTGAAGCAAGTATCCCTCCTGGGTCCCCAGACGCCTCCACCACACGAGTCCACTATCAGCCGGACCTTGAAACACCAATAGAATCATCCCGTCTCCTCCGTGCAGTCACGGAATGCTGATAGCAACAGCCCGATTGCTGAAGGTGGGTGCGGTGGGTCAGTGCGGATCCAATACCTTGGACGTGAAAGAAATTGCCGAAGCTGTCCTTGATGCACTGACCTCTTCAACGAGGCGGGTCCACTCCAGCGCGCCCAGGACTTGCGCACGAAAAAATTGCCACAAAAGATTCTAAAATGCGAAGAATCGGAGAGACACAGCGGGGAATGCAGGAAGGGTCATTTATTCACAGGAGCAATGGCATTACGCGTTTCGGTCTGTGCCTTCATCAGATGCCTGCTCCAACGAAGTCCTCACGCCAGGAAACCCACAGGTGTGCTGCCGGTCGTTCCGCCATTAATAGCTGTCCAGGTGGGCGGAGTTTAGAGTTCCAAACGGTACTGCAGACACATTGGCAAACTGCAAGTACCAGCATGCCTCTCTCGCGGCCTGCAGGTAAGTTTCTCTTCTCCGGTCCAAGTGTCCTTACTAGGGCCCTGAGTATAATGAAGAACGTGGTCTGTGCTCTTGCTGAGAACTGCGCTAGTGAAGCAAGTATCCCTCCTGGGTCCCCAGACGCCTCCACCACACGAGTCCACTATCAGCCGGACCTTGAAACGACAATAGAATCATCCCGTCTCCTCCGCCGTTGTTTATTGGGACAGCGAGGAAGCGGAGCGGGCTGGAGCTGTGGTAACCGACAGGCGCAAGAGTCAAGGGCACGGATTGGTGCCTTTAAGAACTGTGCTTCAATAACAGACAATTGTTGGCAGCAACCCACTTGGGGGTTAAAATTTGACTACCGGTCCCATAATCCTTAGCGCTATACTCACCTGAGCGCCATCACCAAATTGAATAAATATTGAGGGGATATACTGCTGGTCTCTTGTTGCCATCATTTGTGTGGAATGCCCATGGAGGAAGGGCGTAATGCCCGAAACGCGTCGGCAGGAGTAAGAGGTGCGTGTCCCTGCACGAACCGTCTGTCAGCTTTGCAGCGCTTACCATCCTGCGAGTGCGGCTCGCGAAACGGCAAACTGTATTTATGGATTTAGTGGTCCTGCCTGGGCCACGAGTCAGCACCGCCACATGATCCTAGTGGGTCCGCCGTTGTTTATTGGGACAGCGAGGAAGCGAAGCGGGCTGGAGCTGTGGTAACCGACAGGCGCAAAAGTCAAGGGCACGGATTGGTGCCTTTAAGAACTGTGCTTCAATAACAGACAATTGTTGGCAGCAACCCACTTGGGGGTTAAAATTTGACTACCGGTCCCATAATCCTTAGCGCTATACTCACCTGAGCGCCATCACCAAATTGAATAAATATTGAGGGGATATACTGCTGGTCTCTTGTTGCCATCATTTGTGTGGAATGCCCATGGAGGAAGGGCGTAATGCCCGAAACGCGTCGGCAGGAGTAAGAGGTGAGTGTCCCTGCACGAACCGTCTGTCAGCTTTGCAGCGCTTACCATCCTGCGAGTGCGGCTCGCGAAACGGCAAACTGTATATATATATATATATATATATATATATATATATATATATATATATATATATATATATTCACTGAAAAAAACACAGGTTTCAGGGACGTTATAGTTAGTTGGACATTTCACTCGTCCAAAACCAGAGAAATTCGGCCGTTATAGTTAGTTGAGCTAACTATAACTCGCGCCCCCGCAATGCACTGCTGATGACATCACATATTACATCACTCATGACATGGTCAGTGACATCACTGATGACATCTCGAATAACATCACCGATGACATCATCCAGTGACTGTGTGTTTCTGTAAAGTTTAAATATGTTTAATATATATAGGCCAAGGTGTATTGAAGAATGAGTGGGTGTATGACTGTCTGAATGGATGATTTAGTAGGTGCGTGACTGACTGTATAAGTGAGTGATTAAATGCGTCTTACTGAATGCATGGGTTAGTGACTAAACTGTGTGAATGTCTGTATCAGTCTGTCTGTTGGTGTTTAAGCGGCTGCATGGGTTAGTGAGTAGCTACATGAGTGTCTATATGGGTTATTGATTTTATTTATTTATTTTATTTGCAAAGTTTCATATATCGCGGGCTAGACCCGGAGGTATCAGAGCGCTTTACATGAGGATCAGCGAGTTACAGGTTACATAGCCAAATATATACATAGAAGAAAAACATGAGATTACGCAATAATGTGAGTTATTAGCGTGTATACACGTCTTATGGGGAGTGAAAGGTAGAGGGGGAATGGTAAACAGGGGTAAGGAATACAGGTAGGAAACACAAATGGGGAGGCGAGGAAAAACAATGTCCGATGTCCGGCTGGGTAGGTGACGGCCGAGGGGTGAACCAGAGCCAAACTCTTCTATAGCTGCATAGGACAGCTCCACCGGGCATCGGCCAAGGTAGCTCGAGCACCGCTGTAGGTACTGACAGTTATGATTTCCGCCCAGGGGGCATCGTCATATTTCCATCGAGAGCACCGGTCACGGTGTTGCTGGGAAGTGCCGTCCGCCTCATCCTCCAGCTCGCCCCCAGGTCAAGAGTGGTGAGAGGAGAGGTGGAAGGGACAGTTCCAATGTAGGAAGGTGGAATCTGACTGCATGGTTGCCCCCACTTTTTTCCTGGTTTTCGACTTAGTTTGGCTGGGATCCTGCTAGTCAGGACCCCAGCCTATCTGCTTTCCCCTTTAAATTGATTGCATGTACTTTAGGTACACTCCAGATTGGATTCTCGGGTACCCTTATGAGTCCCTAGTATATGGTATACTATGTACCCAGGGCATAGGTAGCCCAGAGTCCTCCCAGGGGCTGCAGCATGTATTATTCCACCCCTGAGAGGCCATCCAAAATGACACAACAGGTCTGCTACTGCAACCTGTGTAAGGTGGTGCATGCACCCCTTACTTAGATATAGGTTCACTATATCTATCCTGATCACTGCACATATAAGCCACCCCTATGGCAGGCCTTATTAACCCTGAAGGCAGGGTGCTGGGTTTTGTGTGAGAGGGTGCCCATGCATGAGCAGAGCCCCTCTGCAGCCTTCGGAACTACTATTCCGGGGTTGTCTGTGATGCAGCCAACCATATACTCTTAAGTGCATTATAACCTTGCGGTAAATGCTAACTTTAGAATGGCTGCAAGGAATTATGTCGTGTTTGGTGTCAAACACCTTGGAATCATACCTCCACACCAGTTAGTATGATTCCTCCCTCCTAGAGGGAGAAATATGACAGCACCGGTACACCCGGTACCAGCTTCACAGAGCCCTGGCATCACAAAATGGATGCTGCCAGCCACAGACACGAGTCTGCCCTCATGCTGCTGGATGAAACTCCGGCAGGGGAAGCTGGACAATAGGTTTCCTGTCACAGGGAGGTGTGACCACCTCCCAGACAGGCTTTAGTGTATTAGGGCTGGGTGGGTGCACTCCAAAAGTGCTTTGATGTCTGCACTGGGGGCACATTTGGTGTCCCTGTGCATAGTCCAGCTCAAACCGGTTGCAGGGGCACTCAGCCCCTGCTCTGGTGCGATACTGAACAAAGGATATGGGTGTAGCCACCCCTCTGTCCTGACCCTACCATATGTGGGTCCCCAGAGTTTGTCCCACCCCTACCTTGGGTATAAAGTAGGAACCCCCGACTACAGGACTTTAGATTACACCTGGACTAAACTCTGCTACAGAAACCAAGTACTTTGACGATCTACACTACGCTGGATGACTGAAGAATCTCCCTTGGAGTAAAGGAGTTACTCCCCTGCAAGGCAGGCACCTTTAACACAACTGACCAGTTTGCATCTCCAAAGCTCCCGAGGACTCCGAAGAATATTGCAACACAGGAGGTGGGTTCCCAAGGTCTCTGAGGTCGATCTGTGCCCACAGCAAGTCTGAGGCCCATATCCCTCGTGGTGACCGTGCAACCTGAACCCCTGGACACCGTGTTGATTTGCAGAAGCATCAGTTTTCCGGAAACCCCTGAGGCTGAGCTTTAGGTTCCTTGTAGCCCTGACCCCGAGCAGTAATTCCACCAAAGATTGCGGGCCTACACTCTACGAGTGTTCCGTGGCTCGGCATTTTGTGATTCCTCTTGAGGTCTCTTTGCGATCCCTGGTCCATCAACCTGTGGGTCCCTGAGAAGGGTACTTTAACTTTCAGTGGGCTTCTCTGGTTGCTCCAGGCGTGCCCTGACTCTCCATTGCTTGGGGAGTCCCCAGGACCTTGCTGGTCCTCACAGAAGCATCATTACTCTGACCGCATGGGTTGCAGTTGCCAAGGCTTGTTGGTCTCCAATCCGGAAACTGACCCCTCAGCACTCGACATCCTTTGTAGAACAGCTTGCCTGTGGATCCTGGTCATCATCGACATCTCCTGGTCCCCGTGGCTGCAGAGTCAAGCTTCACATCTTCGCATCTGAAGCACCCGACATCGGTGGGCATTCGATTGCTCCGCTCCTGGTCATGTGAAGTGACCCAGACTTTTTCCTGTCTGCTTTCAGGTTCTTCACATCTTCGATCCAGGCTTGGATCATACCGGACACTTTTCTTCTTCATGGCAGCAGCACTTTGCAGTGTCTCGCCATTGAAAACAATGACGATTCCCGACACCCTTTGACACCTATGCAGCCGGCTTCCCTGGGTGAGGTAACACGAGTACTCTGGTGCTTCCGTGGGTGCTGGCCTTAGAATCTTCTAAGTCTGAAAGGGTTTGCTCAAAGTCCTCTTCTAAGTGTCCTTAATCTTTAAAATTCCAACCGCGACTTTCCCATAGAGTTGTACGGAGCTCGCGTCTGTGTTCCCACACTGCACCCGTCCTCCGTGGGTCCCCTGTGCCACTACCTGGGGTGGTTCCTTGGGGTCCCAGCGATTCTACGTGCTCTAGGCACTGTGTCTAGTCAAGTCGTGGTTGTTATACCACTTTCTTAGTATATGGTTTGGTCTCCCCCTGGAGCCCACTGTGTATTGTGCTATTTGCTGTCGTTCTAGTACTGTAATATTGTGTGCCTTTTTCTCTAATCTCATAAAGAGGTTAGTAGAGAGGGTTTAGTAATAAATACATATATTTTATATATACCTTGTGTGGTTCTCCTTTCATTTGGTCATTCAGGAGGTTATATACTGGTAAAACAAGCTGCTTTACATTCCTTCAAGACTTAGCCTGAAGGCTGCTCTCCACAGCTACCACTAGGATAGCTTTCTATAAAGGTTGTCTTTAACCTAATCATCAACAAGGGTCGTTTGGACTGGTGCAAGGTGTCCACTTTAATTAGTGGACAGCATATACCAGGCCAACTTCTCACATCCAAAGTCTGCAGATCTTACCCCATTCCCAGCAGCAGTTGTGAGTGTTGGGCATTTGAGCAGGATCCCAGTGGTAGGGGGACCCTGGGCACCTCAGGGTCAAATAGTGATGCCGCTAGCCGGAAAGGGGTAGGCCGCTGTTAAAGCCTCCTTGCCTCCACCAGGAACCGGGGCCTCAGAGCACCCAGAGGTATAAATGAGTATAAGTGGATTGCCTCCCCCTCCAGTACCTCAAAGGCGGTGTCCTTCCCACGTGTCGATCTCTCCTGCTTCCTTGCCTTGCAGTCACAACATTATGCAGCCGGCGCCATCTTGGGGGTCGGCATTCTTCATTGATATGAGGGGTCTAGTTCAGACCTACTCAGGGCCGCAGCTCACATGGGCGCTCCCCACCGGGGGGGGGGGTGTCGCAGCGATTCCTCTCTCCCCACCGTTCACTTCAGGTCTCCCCACCCAGCAAGCAGCCCCTCAGCCGGTATTCCTGCCACCGTGTCTCCAGGGAGGCGGGGCATCTTCGCCTGGCAAGGACGCTTTGGCTCAGGCTTCTGTCCCGCCACTGCCCCCACCTACTCACTGGGCAAGTGGTGGTCACGGCCTCTACGGGAACTCCTCCTCAGGTCCGCGATGATCTGCGCCAAAAAAAAAGAAACACACCAAAAAAGGGTTAAAAAAAATATAAAACAAAATAAGAAAAAAATGGTTCTTTTTAGAACCGCCTAATTGGTTAAAAATAGACAAACTTGTATGTGTTCTATGAATGACTGCTATGGTAATGTCTGAGTCATTGTATGAGTGAATAAGTACTGTCTCAGTGAATGAATGAGTGCAGCAGTATTGCCCGAGTCATTGAATGAGTGCATGGATAGTGTTTGAGGGAATGAATGAGTGCAGTAGTAGTCCCTGACTGATTGCATGAGTGTATAGGTAGTGCCTGGCTTATTGCATGAGTGAATGGATAGTGCCTGGATGAGTGGAGGAGTGCAAGGGTAGTGAGTGGGTTATTCCATGAGTGCATAGGTAGTGCCTGGGTGATTCCATGAGTGCATAGGTAGAGCCTGGGTGATTGCATGACTGCATGGGTAGCACCTGAGTGATTGCATGAGTGCATGGGTAATGCCTGGGTGCATGTAGGACTGCATGGGTAGTTCCTGGGTGATTGCATGAGTGCTGCAGAAGTGCCTTAGTGCATGTATGACTGTATGGGCACTGCCTGAGTAATTGAAGGAGTGCATGGGTAATGCCTGGGTGATTGCATGAATGTAGGGGTAATGTCTGGGTGAATGGAGGAGTGCATGGGTAGTGCCTGAGTGATTAGACAAGTGCATAGGTAGTGCATTGGTGATTTTATAAGTGCATGGGTGGAGGCTGGGTGATTGGAGGAGTGCATGGATAGTGCCTGAATGAGTGGAGGAGAGCAAGAGTAGTGCCTGGGGGATTCCATGAGTGCCTAGGTAGTGCCTCTGGGTGATTGCATGACTGCAGGGGTAGTGCCTGAGTGATTGAAGGAGTGCATGTGTAATGCCTGTGTGATTGCATGAGTGCAGGGGTAATGTCTGGGTGATTTAAGGAGTGCATGGGTAATGCCTGGATGCATGGAAGAGTGCATGGGTAGTGCATGGGTGCATGTTGGACTGCATGGGTAGTTCCTGGATGATTGGAGGAGTGCATGAGTAGTACCTGGATGATTGCATGAGTGCAGGAGTAGTGCCTGGATGATTGGAAGACTGCATGGGTAGTGCTTGGGTGATTGCATGAGTGTTGCAGAAGTGCTTGAGTGCATGTATGAGTGCATGGGTAATGCCTGGGTGATTGCATAAGTGCAGGGGTAATGTCTGGGTGATTGGAGGAGTGCATGGACACTGCCTGAGTGATTGAAGGAGTATATGGGTAATACCTGGATGATTGCATGAATGCAGGGGTAATGTCTGGATGAATGGAGGAGTGCATGGGTAGTGCCTGGATGAGTGGAGGAGTGCATGGGTAGTGCCTGGGTTATTTCATGAGTGCATAGGTAGTGCCTGGGTGATTGCATGACTGCAGGGGTAGTGCCGAGGGATTGAAGAAGTGCATGGGTAATGTCTGGGTGATTGCATGAGCACAGGGGTAATGTCTGGGTGATTGGAGGAGTGCATGGCTTATATCTAAGCGATTGCATGAGTGCAGGCATAATGTCTGGGGGATTAGAGGAATGCATAGTTAATACCATGGTAATTGCATGAGTGTAGGGGTAATGTCTTGCTGATTGCAAGAGTGTAGGAGTAGGGCCTGGATGATTGGAGGAGTGCATAGGCAGTGTCAAGGCGCATCAGCCCGGTGCACACTGACCGCTGGCTATCGAATGGGAGAGGAACGAGGACAAAGAACTACACCTCCCGGCATCCCTCCTGATAGGGACGTCTTGTGCGACCTGGCCACAACGTCAGGGATTCCAGATATAACGAGGGAGGAGACCCTGGAAGCTGCCGATTATTTTGATTACTACCGGTCTGTTTGGCAGTCCCGTGTCTCCAAGCAAAGTAGCAGTAAGGGTGCTCTGAGCACCATTGTTTGTTAACAGCCACTTTTCTTTGCCAATTACTCTGGCGGCTCATGTTATTTCTTTCCAGTCTCTTCCGTTGGCGAGATTCGCATTTTCCACGATCTCATGCGGAAGAGAGTATCGGCATCACAGCCTCTTGGTGTTCGTTCGCTTCCCTGTTGGAGAGATCTGCAAACCTCGGCAGTCTCATGCAGGGAAGAATAAAGCCGTAAAACTTATGTTGATACCCAAGTAGCGCGCACACTCTCGTTTTGGATTAGAGTGGGGAGAGCATTGTTGCAGTTCATGTGCCTGTTCTTTTCTGACCAACCTCAAGCAGAGACATTATGATTTAAGGTGTACTTTAGCTCTAAGCGACTAAATCCTTGTAAAGTCCTATTGGGCGAAGAAACTTTATATTGACTCTGTACTCTATGTGTTTGTCATTCCATGTGGGAGCCAAAGAACCCTAGTTGCCTGGCTACCCATAAACAGTTACTTGGCTTATTGTATGATACTGCTTTATTCAGAATACAAGGCTCATGAATACTAATGAAGTCTCATCAATCTGGAATTAATGCAAGGAAAGAGAGTTAGCTCTGGTCTCTCTTTTTACATGTCCTTTCGTTTCTTAATTGTAGGAGAGGTTAATAGGGGGTGTCCAGGAAGACAACTGCTTTATCAAGCTACGCTTTCCAGCGCTTAGATAGGGTAGGTGTGGTTGTGTTTCGTACAGTTCTGGATAATGTGTTTTTTGCTGCATGAAAGTACTTACCTTGCTTGTTGCTTCTTCCTGGCAGTATTTGTGTTGGGATTCTGAAACCACCCTCTCCTCTCCTGATAAAGCTCCTTTATTCCTTTACAGGTAGCATTTTCCCTTCACTCCTTATTATCTTCAGATAAGTATTGTAGACTCTGTAGGTGTGGTTAGGGAGGGATCATATTGCTCACAGTGTTCTTTTTTTGTCGTTCTCAGATCTCCCTCTTCCTGCAGTTCCTACCCTTTCCTTCCCTCGCTTGACTATCTCACTAGTCTGTGTTATATATATTTCCGGACTTGGGGCAGTCGAGAGGTGGACCCCTCTAAGCATCAGCACAGTCCTGAGGATTACATCGGAAAACCGTGACAGGTAGTGCCTGAGTGATTTTAAAACTTGAAGGGTCTGGCTGGGTGATTGGAGGAGTACAGGAGTAGTACCTGGGTGATTGGTGGACTGTATAAATAGAGCTTGGCTGAATTTAGAAGTGTATATGTACTAGCTGAATGAATAGAGCATTGTATAGATACTGCCTGGATGATTGAAAGAGTGCAAGGGTAGTGTCTAGGTGATTGCATCAGTGCAGGGATAATGTTTAGGGTATTGGAGAAGTGTATAGGTACTACCTGGGTGATTGGAAGAGTGTACAGATAATGTCTAGCTGATTGCATGAGTGTACATATAGTACCTGGGTGACTGGAAAAGTACATAGGTAGTGTCTGGGTGATCTTATAACTGTATGGATACAGGCTAGGTGATTGTAGAAATGCAAGGATAGTGCATGGGTGATGTCAGGAGTGTGGGAGTAGTGCCTAATTGTATAGATCACCGCATGGGTAGTGTTTAAAAAAATGGATGAGTGCAATAAAAGTGACTATAAACATTACTTCATATTATTATACTTATTAAATGTTTTCATCTTACCTTCTTTATTAAAGTAGATATCAAACTCAGTGAAACTATTTTACAGTAGTTTTATTGTAAACTGAATTGAAAATCTTTTGTAGCTTTAGTATTACTTTCTGTAAAAAAGAAGAAGAAAAATTGTTATTGAAGATAATATTATAGTTTTAAGAACACAACATAATTTTAGAATCACATAACGTATTCAGTTTCCCTTTTTTGCTGTTCTCAGATTCTACTGAATTTCACCATACACAGTGATTTCAATGTAGATCATCATATAACAGGGGGAAAAAAATACAATCAATGAGATTGTAAAAACAAACAAATCTGTGTTGAATATATTTACAAGTTCAACTATTTGTTTACCTATCTACAGTTTCTAAATTACATTCTTCAAATACAATAAATCATGTATTTCTCTGAAGTACATTTCTGAAATATACATTCTCATTTACATCGCGTATAATATAAAGATCAAATATATAAACTATTTCTTTCAAACACAATTTTGCAAATGCAATAACAATTAGAACAAACAATAATCCAAACAGTAATTCTTCACATCTTCCCAATAGGCCGAATAATGTTTCCAAATCAATTTGCATTGAAAATATCCAAAATAAACTCATTAATTTGCGTTTACATCTTCCCAATAGGCCGAATTATGTTTTCAAAACTTTGGCATCAAAAATATCAGATATGAATCTGGTAATTCGAAAGGCAACCTACATTTGAATTCCAAATGGACATCATTGCAATGTGTTCATCCTTTATTGCACTTTAAATACACAGTATATTGCCCAGATGTTGTAGTAGGTCCATCATGGAAAATAATAGCCACAGCTTTAAAAGTTCTTCCTGAAATTGATAGTTGACTTGCCACAAAATTATTAATTTTGGTTTCCAATTTTCTTCCATTTGCTCTACAACGTTGTAGTATTAAAATGACATTTTCCAAATCTTCCTAAATATAAGGTTGCCAACATTTCTGATTTACAATGAGAGCATTTCATATCTTGATTAGCTGATTTTACTAATTTATTAAAAGACACTGATTTGCAATCTGGTATTGTCAAATATATGAATCGCTCAGTGTATTTCAGTGGTAGAAGAAAATGAACACTCTTCACATTTATGATCCCATCTGTAACTTGGTCCAAACAAATTTTCAATTTCTATTCCTTCATCTTCCAATACTGCAAGCATAAACATAAGAGTCTTGTGCATCTTGTTGTATATTGAGTGTAAACTGCAAAAAACCAGTACATATATCCAAAAGATGCAGAATGCCAGAAGCAGTATGGATTTTTGTTCTATCAGTTACCAACTTTTGAAAAATATAATGTAATAAAGAACAGAATCTTTTTTCTAGATTTTCCATAATTTCATGATGAAGATCTTGTAGATAAAAGACAACATTCACAATTACATTAGCATAGCAGTTGATACCTGAACTATTTTCTAACTGGTATCCTACAATATCATCAACAGTGTCCATTTTAATTTTCTTTGCAGCTTCATTATTCTCTTCAATTGTTTTCTTTTTTTGAATTTCACTAGAATGTTTGTCATGTTTCCATTTTGGACATACTACACGTTTCTCATATATGGGATATTCACCTAAGTTAGGAGCATAAAGTCTTCTTACCCGATTATACTCTCTTACACAATTTGCATCAGCACTAATCTTTTTGTCATCAAAATCAATCAAATACAAACCAGATAATGTTCTTAGGTTGAGACAAGGCAACGTATGCCATGCCCTCTTTGAACACTGTACTTCCAATATTTACCAAAGCATTGTCTACACTTAAACCTTGAGATTTATGAATGGTCACTGCATATGCGAAAGAAAGAGGAAACTGTTTTCTACGAACATACAAGTCTTTTACAAGCAAAAACGAACAGCACAGCGTCCAATCTGTTTTAGTTCTTCAATCTGATCAAATTTAATCTTCAAAAATTCAATTCCATCTCTGTTCTGATGATTAACAAAATCAACAACTTTTCCCATTGCTCCATTTACTAAACCTTTTTCTACATCCAAATTACGCCGTAAAATTACCCAACAGTTTTCATATACATATAAAGTCTTTTCTAAACCTGCAGTCTTAGACACCAACTTTTCCAAAGAATCCAATTTTGACTGTAATTTCTCTGAGAGAAAAATAGTAACTCCTTCGTGTTCCATTTTATCAATGGCTTCCATTTTCACTATTAGTTGTTTTTCCAGTTTCAAAAGTTCTTGATTGAATGTAGAACACTCTTGCAGTGTTGGCATTAGGCAAACTATAGAGTACTTTTCTCCAATTTTCTTTGTACATTATTTCAGGTGCTATGTTTTCATTTGCAAACAAGTTCGTTAGTAGCTGACTTTGTAAAGCTTCTTTTCCATGTTTTTTCAAAAGACCAATTCTTATATCTTGAAGAATGTTTCCATAATGTTCATCACTTGCTTGTCGCACATTCTTAATAAGTTCTTTATATTCAAAATGAGACCAAATGTTTACATTTCCAATACTTCCCAAAGATTTCCTAGTGTCTTCATGGACAAGTGTTTTAAAAACTGGTTGTCCTTTCACAGGAGTAAGTTGTAGTTGATCGCCGAATACAACTACATGTCCTCCAAATAAAACATCATAATCTGTTTTTAAAATCTGTTGCATTGGTAAATGTACAAAGGCAAGCATTAAGTTTGAGACCATGCTCACCTCAATGATCAGAAGTTTCATTTTCTTTAGTACTCTTGAGACTTCATAACAAGCTTCTCCAGATAGCTTGTGATATTCCAACTTATTTTCATGTTCAACTGGTAGCATGAGTAATGGATGTAATGTAATCCCTTTAATGTTGTGTGCTGCTAGCCCAGTTGGAGCAGTTACAACACAAGATAAATGTGATTCAGTGGTTTTCTGTAGATAACTGGTCAAAACTTTAATTAAGAAACGTTTTCCTGCAGCGTTACAACATTCGCCGTCAGTGTGAGAGCAGCTGACGGCTCTGTCAACGGCTCTGTCAACGCGTCCTCCGTTATTGCCGTAGCTGGTGCCTGACTTCCCTCCAGCAGCATTAAGGTTTCACCGGTGAGGCTCGCGGCGTGTGTGAAGTGCTCTGCCAGTGTTGGTTGTCTCAGAGAGATACTAGTCCGAGCATTGTTAGCGGGACCGGGGTCACCGCTGTTTCGCTGCGAGGCATTCAACCCGGCTTCCATTAGCTTCTGCGGTGCACGCCGCTGCTGCTGGCCGATGCCACGTCCCGATGCGGATCCCTGCAGTTTCGATGGCTCCCTGGGGTTATCTTTCAGATCCTTCTGACTTTTGGGATCCTTCTGCTTACAGGTCCGGGGGGCCATCCTGATCGCAAGCGCTACAGTGTGGTGTTTAAGCGCTATCAGCTGCTTGCCGTTTCCGATGCTTCTGCGGTTTATGTGCGATGATCGGGTAATGCAGACAGCGCTCCTGCGCCTCTGTATTTCCCCCCAGCTCGGGGTGCGTGGCTGATCTTGCTGTTGTTTGAGATCGCCTGATACTTGCCAATCTGCCAACAGTATGGTCAAGTGTACCGGATATGTGCAGAATAACATGACCATCCGCGTTATCTGTTCATTTTAGCTCTCCAGGGAAGGGGAGCTCAAGGCTGCAACTGCCACTACAACCTCTCGGCGGCCATCTTTGCTTGACCAACGATATACATTCAAATAGGTTTAAATGATGTGCATTGGCATTCTTTTTTTTCATGCAGTAAACCATGCTGTATCTGTTCTGTCACTTGCTGATATATTTCTTTTTGTTCAATATTTAGTTGTTCTTCCAAGTTTCCCAACTCAATAATATCCTGTTGTGCTTGTTGCATAGCCGTTTCTACTTCATTCATGGTTATTGCTGCTTCATTTTCAAGAATTAGTTGTCCTAATGGATCTTGACTTAGTGGAGCAGAACTTTGACTATCTTGAGAACTGTCTCTAGCTATTTCAGTTGCAATAGTAGTTTCTTGTTCAATCTCTTCATTTAACATTTGTAGATAATTTGGAAAAATTATGCATTGAATGCTATCTTTACATGCATTAAAAGAATCTTCATAGCAGTCAAAATCTCCAAGTAATTCCATTTCACTACGCTAAGGCTTGAAAAGTTGCAAAAGTGCCAAATAGAAAAATTCCCTTTTATCTGGAGTTTCGCAACTGAGTTTCCTGTGGTTAATAAGATTTCCTTTGGCATGTTTTACCAAACATCCTTCACAACCAATTACTGCATAACTTTCTTCATTTATATTTTCTGTAACATTTCTCTTAAAGCTGTAATGTTGCAGTACTTCATAGAGACATATGTTTTCTAGATGTGGACTTCTTTTAGGATAGTACTTATCCAACATATTTGTTTTAACAATATCTGTACTTTCTGGTTCATTCAATGCGAAGTATTCAAATTCTTGTACAGATTTCAATACTCGATTTCGTGTTGCAGCAAGACCTAGACTTATCCAAATGATTCCTCTTGACTTTGAATATAAACTTGCAGAGGTCAACCGATCCGAACATTCGTAGGATCCAATCTCTCGACGGGAAAGCATCTTCAAACTAAAGCTGTACAATTTGTCACTAAGAGTCTTCTCTTGTGAAATTTCTTCCCACATTTCTTTCAACTCCGTCTTTTCAGATTTGGTTATATATGACGTAACATAGCGAGCAACAGCAATCGAATGATCTGCAACATACTGGATATCCATATTTGCATTCCACATTGTCAAAATCACTGGATTGTAGTCATTAATATACTTTGAATCTTCAGTTATTTTTATGTTGTAAGTATTCTTCGGAGATTTTCGAGTTATAGTATCCCTTACTGCTGACATGAAACTGTTGACTCTTCCTTTTGAAATTACTGGACGTGGGAATCCAAAACGACATTTTGTATAAAGTGTTCCCTTTGACTTGTATTTCCGTCGACAGTATTTCCCACATCGATGACTTTTAAACCCGTAAAACTTGCTTCATTTGGAATAATTCAATAGTGTTTCCTATCACTTCTTTTGAATGTAGAGGATGTATACTGTAATGTTCATAAATTTCTTCACTCCTGGAGTTGTCCACTTTTTCTATTTGGCCAGTTGAAATTTCTCTATCATTTTCTAAAGATATTTCTTGTTCTTCCACATATACATTTTTATAATAAATATTGTTTTGTACAAGATATAATGTAGCCTTTTGAAGTTTGGTGACATTTACTAACTCTAGCCATATTTTCCGACTCTTTGTTGGTACACCATTAACTAGAATAACTACAGGTTCACTTTCCTCTCTCTCTACACCAACAGTTTCAATATTTTTCTTAAAATCTAAAGGTAAATACACAACTCTTCCTTTTAAACCTCTTTGTAAATCTGTTGGAGGCAGCTTACCTGTTTTAGGCTCTATACGAACTATAGCCTGAAACGGGTGCACAGATTGAATAAGAATGTACTCATACGTATTTAAATCTACCAGTTCCGGAGGAATAGCTACCAACTCTAGGTTGTTATGTACAGCTCTAGCTGGCATTTTGTTTTCTTCTAATTTGTTGTAACAATATTTACAAATACGTTGATCACTACCCAACTCAAAACGACCTTCCACCAACAAAAAGCACCAAATTGCTCCCACTTATCATTGTTTTCCTTTTCACTTTTTAAATACACATCAACATTCCTAGTTTGACTTCTATAGTGAGTACGTCGACAACAAATACATAGTTTGGATTTTCACAAGAAACTACCTTAAACTTTGTAATTTCTTCTGCAAACTTCACAGTAGTATCTTCCATCTCTTCTTCAACACCTACACTTATTAAACTGTCACTTTCTCTACACTCCTCTTGAGGACCAAAGAAACAAAACTCTATATCATCAGAAACTTTTTTACATCCAACACTGAACCATGCAAGAGAGCTGTGTTTATTTCACTTAAAGATAATGCAGGACTTTTTACATAGTACAATATTCTAACTAACTTCCGCATTTCAGAGTGATGTACTGCTAACATTCTTAAATGATGAAAAGAACTACGACACACTTTTCTAGAAAAACAAGCCAGAGAATGACCCTGCAAGTTAGTATATTTTCTCACTTTACAAGGATCTAGTCCTTGAAACATCTTAATCTTCTGTTTAACACTTTTTTACCATAATCTCGTAAGAAATTTCAGTAATATTCCTGTCGTATACTACAAATACTACTACAATCCCACTTATACACTGGAGCTTGTGTACGTCTCCTTGAACTTCTTCAGCTATTACTTCTTCCACATTTCTAGGAACCATCTTTTCTTTTTCAATTGGACAACCGTTTTTAACTTCATAACAATGACCACTGGTATCAACTGCATGAACTAATGTATTTTGTTGAAAATAGCTTTCTTCATTAAAAAAAGGTTCAGTACTAGAAGTATGCTTCCATTCACCCGAAATCTTTTTGCCAAAGTTAGTTCTATTAACCAGTCTTTTTCTTTTACTTTTCTCCTTCATAAAGTGCATTGTTTTATTCAATGTTTTCATTCTCTTCAATACCAATATAAACAATTTTCTTTTCAATTCAAAAGCCTTTTCGACTACACTTTCGATATGTTGTTTCTTCTTGTAAAATGCAGATCTTCTTTTATATTTTTTGCAATCTTTCAATAAATTTTGTAGTACTCTACTTTTATACATTCTCTTCCTAACGTCTTTATATTGTTTCATCCTTTTTTCAACATGGATTGTTTTCCTATAACCTGATTTTCCATTTATTTCTCCTTTTATTTCCTTCTGATTGCTTGTAGTTCTTTTCTTTCTCTTTTCCCCATTTGGAAAAATGATTACATTTTTTAATAGACTTAACTAATTTTTTCGTTTTCTTACCAGAAGACTTTTTCCTCAACGTCACGTTGTACTTCATCTAATTTCTGCTTTTCTCTCTCCTTTAAATAGTTCTGTTTTCTTTGTTGTCTGTTCTTTTCAACTTTTCTTGTCATACTGAATGTTTCCTAATTATGGAGAATATTTTTAAAAAAAGTTTATAAACTTTCTAAAAATTATTTAATATTATTAAAATAATTATATACAAATATTGTCATCTATAAATAAAGAAATACATTGAGTAGTGCCTCAGTGAATAGATCAGTGCAACAGTAGGGCCTGGGTGATTCTACGACTGCAAGGATAGTGCCTGAGTTATTACATGAGTGCATAGGTACAGCCTACATGATTGCAAGACTGCAGGGATAGTACATAACTAGGGCCTGGGTTATTGCATGACTGCAGAGGTAATATCTGGGGGTTTACTGTAGTGCATAGAAAGTGAGTGAGTGATTTTATAAGTGCATGAGTACTGGCTGAGTGATTACATAAGTACAAGACTAGTGCGTACGTGATTGAAAGAGTGCAAGGATAGTACCTGGATGATTAAAGCACTGTATAGCTAATGCATTGGTGATTGCATGAGTACAGGGGTAACGTCTGGGGGATTAAAGGAGTACATAGGTAACGCCTGGGTGATTGCATGACTACAGGGGTAATATCTGTGGATTTACATGACTACATAGGACGTGACGGGGTGATTTTATAAGTTCATGGGTACTTCTTGGGTGATTACAGGACTACTGAGGTAGTGCCTGACTGAATAAATAAGTGCAAAGGTAGTACCTGGGTGATTTCATAACAGCATGACTACTGGCTGAGTGATTATATAAGTACAAGGGTAGTGGCTCCATAATTGAAGAAGTGCAACGGTAGTGCCTGGGTGATTTTATTAGTGCATAAGTAGTGACAACATGATTCAAAGAGTGCATGGGTAATACCTTGGTGATTGCATGAGTGCAGCAGTAATGCCTGAGTGATTACAGCAGTGCATATGTAGTGACTGGATCATTGGAAGACTGCATGGCAAGCACTTGGGTGTTTTTATAACTGCATGAATGTTGCGCCTAGCCAAATATAAAGCAGCAGACTATTACATGACTCAACCATAAGTCTCTCCATATTGTTAAAAGCATGCATACATATATCTCTACCTTTTCAAATATCATGATATCTAAAATAAATATATAAACAATATTACTAGAATACAGTGAAACCTAGAAAGTGAGACATGTAATAGATCTGCCTGGGTGATTGCATGACTGCATGGGTAGTGCTTGGGTGATTGTATGAGTGCAAGGGTAGTCACTGGGAAATTAAAGAAGAAGATGGATAGTGACTGGCTAATTGCATGAGTGCACACATAGAGTTTGAGTGCATGGATAAGTGTATAAATAGCACCTGAAGGCATAGATGAGTCATGGAGTAGTGCCTAGGTGGATAGATGAGTGCAACAGTAGGGCCTGGGTGATTCTACGAATGCAAGACTAGTGCCTGGGTTAATACATGAGCGCATAGGTACAGCCGGCATAATTGCAAGACTGCAGGGATAGTACATAAGTAGTGCCTGGGTTATTGCATGACTGCAGGGGTAATATTTGGGGGATTACTGGAGTACATAGAAAGTGAGTGAGTGATTTTATAAGTCCATGAGTACTGCCTGGGTGATTACAGAAGTACTAAGGCAGTGCCTGAGTGATTACAAGAGTGGAAATGTAGGGACTGAGTGATTTTATAAGTGCATGAATACTGGCTGAGTGATTACATAAGTACAAGAGTAGTGCATGTGTGATTGAAAGAATGCAAGGATAGTGCCTGGGTGGTTAAAGCACTGTATAGCTAATGCATTGGTGATTGCATGAGTACAGGACTAACGTCTGGGGGATTAAAGGAGTACATAGGTAACGCCTGGGTGATTGTATGACTACAGCGGTAATATCTGGGTATTACATGACTACATAGGAAGTGACTGGGTGATTTCATAAGTGCATGGGTACTGGCTAAATGATTGGACGAGTGCATAGATCCTGAGAGGGTGATTGGACGAGTGTAAGGGTAGTGCCTGGGTGATTGAACAACTGTATAGCTAATGCACTGGTGATTGTATGAGTGCAGAGATAATACCTAAGGGATTACAGGAGTACATAGGTAATGTCTGGGTGATTCATAAGTTAAGGGATAATATCTGGGGCATTATAAGAGTACATAGGAAGTGCCTGGGTGATTTTATAAGTGCATCGACACTGCGTAGGTGATTAGAGTTCGATTGTGGTAGTGCCTCAATGATTGGAGGAGAGAAAAAGTAGTGCTTGGGTGATTTTATAAGTGCATGGGCACTAGCTAAGTGATTGGACGAGTGCATAGATCCTGAAAAGGTAATTGGAGGAGTGCAAGGGTATTGCCTGGGTGATTGAACCAGTGTATAGCTAATGCATTCGTGATTGCATGATTTTAGAGGCAATATCTGGAGACTACAGGAGTACATAGAAAGTGCCTGGGTGATTTTATAAGTGCAGCAGTACTGCCTGGGTGATAGGAGTAATACTGTGGTACTGCCTCAATGACTGGTAGAGTGTAAAGGTAGTGCCTGGGTGATTTTATAAGTGCACTAGCTAAGTGATTGGAGGAGTGCATAAAACCTGACAGAGTGATTGGAGGAGTGGAAGGGTAGTGCCTGCATGAGTAAACCAGTGTATAGCTAACGCATTGGTGATTGCATGATTGCACGAATTATGTCTGGGGGATTAGAGGGGTACATAGGTAATGGCTGGTGATTCCATTATTACAGGGGTAATTTTGGGGAGATTACAGGAGTACATAGGAAGTGCCTGGGTAATTTTATAAGTGCATGTGTACGGCCTGGGTGATTGAAGTAGTACTGCAGTAGTGCCTGAGTGATTGGAGGAGTGCAAGGGTAGTGCCTGAGTGATTGAATCAGTGTATAGCTAATGTATTGGTGGTTACATGAGTGCAAAGGTAATGTCTGGGGGATTAAGGAGTACATACATAATGCCAGGGTGTTTGCATAAATTGAGGGGTAATATCTGGGGGATTACAAGAGTACGTAGGAAGTGCCTGGGTAATTTTATAAGTGCATGTGTACGGCCTGGGTGATTGAAGTAGTACTGCAGTAGTGCCTGAGTGATTGGAGGAGTGCAAGGGTAGTGCCTGAGTGATTGAATCAGTGTATAGCTAATGTATTGGTGGTTACATGAGTGCAAAGGTAATGTCTGGGGGATTAAGGAGTACCTACATAATGCCAGGGTGTTTGCATAAGTTGAGGGGTAATATCTGGGGGATTACAAGAGTACGTAGGAAGTGCCTGGGTGATTTTATAAGTGCATGGGTACTGCCTGGGAGATTGGAGTAGTACTGAGGTAGTGCCTGAGTGAGTGAAAAAGTGCAACATCCTGAAATCATGCATGCATATGTCTCTATCACAACACTATGCACACCTCAAAAATTCACAAAACAAACTTCAAATTTGAAGCAAGCACCAACATTTATGTGGCATATGGGAAACCCTTTTTGGGTAGCTACGCGCATTACAAAATCAATTAACATAACATAACATAACATATTTCAATTGTACCTCTCTAGAGACTTATGAAAAGTAGTGTAGTCACTAATACCTTATCTCAACATCTTTTAAACCACACTATTGTACTGCATCTTCACCATTCTACTACTACTCACAGTCTTTAGCCTACCACATAAAAACCAACAACACCTCTTTGTTATACATCATGCACTTTCAAATGTATAAGACATATAAATTTACATATACAACTAGAGACATACTTCAGATAGAAGTCCATGTACACCTTAAAACTTAACAGACTCCACTTCCAATTTTGAAGCAACACCTAAAATTATGCGGTATACTACAAATGTACATATGCACACACTAAAACAAACTACCATAATCACTAATTCATCTTCCAATATACACATTACTATACAAAATCTATTTCAAACAACATTTAACTACATTAAAACAAACTACAATACACATCTCTACATTTAATAATATATTTCAAACATCACAGTTCTGCAATAATTTATAAAGTTTAAAAATAAAGCTAATACATAATACACCTCACAAATATATAACTCACCTTCCAAATTGATTTGTAGAATATGAAATATCAGAAACTCATAAAAGATTTTCTTATGCACACAATCAATGTAATGCACCTCTCTAAACAAGGTAAAACCAGTAATGGCAAAATTTCCCTCTCTTTCTCCACACAAATAAATGTTAGTAACAAATCACATTGCTTCCTACATAATTTCAAATTGTAAAACACGTTTCTATTGGTTAGACATATTAAACCTTACCAACTGACTTCTAAAAGTGCCCAAACTGGTTCTGGAATTTTTTGGAGTCGCGATTCCACTGTGCACCATCGCGATGGAGCCGCGAATCCATATGGGAGTTCAAAAATATATTACAAATAACAATACCACTATTTTTTAAGATTACACCACTTCTAAAGATAGTACTGACTTGGGAAATGTTACTTTAATAACATATCACTTATATATGAATTACAATTCCACATTTTAAAACCACAGATAACAGTCAACCCTTCCCCCTTCTGCCTAATGCCTGTTTCCATAGCAACAGTTCATGGAACATTCAAGTGAACTGACAGGTCACAAGTTCACCATATCTTCAAGTTCAGCACACAAGCTTACAAATGCAAAAAGCAGGTGTGGTTGACGTCTGCAAAATATGACCTTATCCTATCTACTGTACCTTTCAAACATTTTTAACAAACCAATAAGAAACATGCATTTTAAAGAAAGTAACATGCACCCTATTTTTGAGTGTACAATGTTCATAAACAGCCAATCAATTATCTACTTTTTCAAAAACAGCATCTTGTCCACCATTTTAGATACCTCTCATTCTACCAACTGACTATCTCAGCTACAGACTTCTTTTCATTACTTCCAGACATCCCTTCAAAATGCTTACAGTATGGATTGTTGGGCACAACTATGTTTTCTGGTGCAAAAGGTATGCTGAACGCAGAGGTATTGACAAAGACCTAGCTTTGCAAAATGTGGATATTAAATGGATTGCACAGAGAGGATTAAAGTGGCACCAATTGATGCCTTTGGTTAAAACCTTTCTGCATCTCCAACCCCCTGACCTCATGATTGTGCACTGTGGTGGTAATGACCTAGGCACATTGACTGGGGTAGGACTGGAAATGCTAATGAAGGACACCTTTGCACAATTGATGTTGATTTTACCACAAAATGTCTTTGTATTTTCTAATATATGCCAAAGACAGAAATGGAAGTGGTCAAATCAATTCTGTCCACAGATTGAGAAAGCTAGAAAGAATGTCAATAAAGCTGTTTCTGCATACCTCAGAGATCATAGAATGGGGTCCATCTACAACAATAATATACGTTTTGATATGGACGACATCTACAGAAGTGATGGAGTGCACTACACAGATCAAGAGAACAGAGTCTTCCTCAACAACCTTAAGCTGTGCGTCCGCATTTCCATGTAGCTTCAACAAAGTCAAAGTAAAAACAAGGGCTCTTTTTAGAGCCACCCTATAACCCAACATATAATCTTACTTTTTCAAAAACATATATACTCTTTTTTAAACTTTTGCCTAGAGTCGTGAATCCAACGTGATGTTAAATGGGGGCCGCGCTAAGAGCCGCGCTGGAGTCGCGAATCCAAACTCGAAAGAAAAAAAAAATGCCCCACTTCCATAATTTGATATTCGCCCCGGGGACCCCATCCCCCGGGGCCTGGCCTCCTTGATGGGGACCGCAGGGGAGCCCCAATGCCCCCGCGGTCCCTGCCGGCTCCCCACCTCCTGCGGGAGCCGGCATTGCCTTTGGGCAAGGGGAGCTGCTAACATGCAGCTCCCCTTGCCCAAAAGCAAATCTGCTTTGCTTCTTGGAAGAGAGAGCAGTCCCTTCCAAGAAGCAAAGCAGCGTTTGCTATGACAGGGCGGGAGCCGTGCTCCTGTCATAGCAAACTGCAACGTCCCAGGGGTGGGCACCCCAGGACATTGCAGGAGCTGGCCCTGGGGGGTGGCAGTCCCCAGGGCCATGAAGGGCTCCTGGAGGGGGGCCGTGTGGCCCCCCTCCCATCATGTGTGAAGCCCCGGGGAGGTGGTGGTCCCCGGGGCTTGTGGGGGCCGCGTGCCCCCGTGCATAATTAAATAAAGCCCCGGGGAGGTGGCGGTCCCCGGGGCTTGGGGGGGCCTGGGAGGCCCCCCACCCCTTATTAAACGAGCCCCGGGGAGGTGGGGTCCCCGGGGCTGCGGGGGCCTGCGCGGCCCCTGCATATATCTACATATTGCCCTCGGGACCTGGCCCACCCGGGGGCTCATTAAAACGAAGCGCTGGAGTCAGCGCTTTGATTTTTATTTTATTTTCTCGGCCGGAATCGTGCACCCAGCGCGACTTCGGCCGATTTTTTTTTTTTTTTTTAAATGCTTTTTTGGGCCTTGGGGGTCCTTGTGGGTCCCCCTGAGCAGGCCTAGGGGTCAGGGTGTTTCTACCCTGCTCCCTTTTCTAGTTTTTTTAATGTTTTTTCTACTGTTTTCTTGTGACTTGGTTACCGAGTCACAAGATGGCTGCGAACAAATTCTGGTTTGGAGTGTTGGCAGCCAATCAGAATTAAGCTCGTGCTCAGGAGGGTTTGCGAACCCTCCTCTGTGCTCAGATATATACATTTTTATTTTTTGAATTTCTCAAGAACTACTGAACAGATTTAAACCATTTTAAAAAAGGGCGCTTTCTGAACCAAGAGCTACCTTTTTGCCAAATTTGGTGTAATTCCGTTCAGCAGTTCAAGCTGTAGCCTGTTCCAAAATTCCTATGGGGAAAACGCGTTTTGAGACCCCCCTTTTTTCCTCTGCCCCCGCTTGACGAATCACCCCGAAACTTTCAATACAGGAGCTGACCTCGGCGAACCATTAGTTTTGAAAATTTCACGAAGATTCCTCAAACGGCGCCAAAGATATTGGCAAAAGAAAAAACGCTTTTTGAATAGAAACAAGGTCCCAATTATAACTACCGACTGGCGACCGCAAATAGGTAATATATATACATATATATATATATATATATATATATATATATATATATACACATATATACATATATACATATACATATATACATATATACATATACATATATATATATATATATACACACACACAAACACACACACACGCACGCTACAGGGACATTATAGTTAGACTAATATTTCACTCGTACAAAACCAGAGAAATTCAACAGTTATAGTTAGCTGAACTAACTATAACTTGCGCCCCCGCAATGAACTTCTTATTACCTCACATATTAGACCACTCATGACATGGTTAGTGACATCACTGATGACAGCATTGATGACATCTCAAATGACACCACTGATGACATCATCCAGTGACTGAGTGTTTTTAAAAAGTTTATGTGTGATAAATATATATAGCAAGGTGTATTGGTGAACCAGTGTGTGTATGACTGCCTGTATGTTTGATGTAGTGGGAGTGTGACTGATTGTATAAATGAGCGGTATCATATGTAAATGCCCCTGGGACCTGGCCCACCCAGGGACCTAATGAAACAAAGCTGAAGCAACCTGCGCTTGGTTTTTTAAAAATTTCGGCAGGATTTGTGGATCCAACAGGACTCCTCGCTGAAAATATAATAAACCAAAATGCTTTTTGGGCCCTGGGGGGTCCCTCTGGGACCCACCCAAAAGGCCTAGGGGGTCAGGGTGTTTCTACCCTACCACCTTATCTTTTTTTTAATAAGTTTTTTCTTGTGACTCGGTTCAACCAAGTCACAAGATGGCTGTCAACATTCCTGGTTTGAAGTGTTGCCAGCCAATCAAATCTCAGGCACTAGATCGGGACGGGTCGCGGATCCAGTGCGGCCGCAGTTGTATATCTGAGAAATCTTTAAATTTCTCAGCAACTACTGAACGGATTTACACCATTTAACAAAAAGGTCGCTTTCTGGACCAATGCTACCTTTTTGACAAATTTGGTGTAATTCCATTCAGCAGTTCGGGCTGTAGCCATGTCTAAAGTTTCCTATGGAAATTAACATGGAGAAAAAGCGTTTTGGGACCCCTCTTTTTCTCTGCCCCCGCTTGACGGATCACCCCGAAATTTTTAAGACAATAGCTGAAGTGACAGGCGTATTAGTTTTGAAACTTTCACGAGGATTCGTCAAACGACGCCAAAGTTATTGGCAAATGAAAAAACGCTCTTCCTATGGAAACTACATCCTAACTATAACTACCTAAAGATGACCGCCAGTAGGTAATTATATATATATATATATATATATATATATATATATATATATATATATATATATATATATATATTTATTATCTACTGGCGGTCGCCAGTAGATAGTTATAGTTAGAACCTATTTTCCATAGGAAATCCGCGACATTCTATTTGAAATAACTCTCTTGCCGGTTGACGTATCTTCGCAAAATTTTCAAACTTTGTGGGGCGCTCCGGTCCGCTCCTACCCTGAAAGTCTCGGGGTGATTCGTCAAGCGGGGGCCGAGAAAAAGGGGGTCCCAAAACGCGTTTTCCCCATTCATTTTTCCACAGGAAACTTTAGACACGGCTACAGCCCGAACTGCTGAATGGAATTACACCAAATTTGGCAAAGAGGTAGTTCTTGGTTCAGAAAGAACCCTTTTTGTTAAATGGTGTAAATCCGTTCAGTAGTTGCTGAGAAAATCAAAAGTAAAAGTACATATATATCTATGGCCGCGTAGGATTTGCGCACCCTCCCGATCACGAGCTGTCTGCTAATTGGCTGTCAACACTCCAAACCAGGAAGTGTTGGCAGCCATGTCATGAGTGATGTAATATGTGACGTCATCAGCAGTGCATTGCGGGGGCGCGAGTTATAGTTACCTGAACTAACTATAACGGGGGAATTTCACGGGTTTTGTACGAGTGCAATGTCCAACTAACTATAACTGTCGCTAAAACCTTATGGTTTTTTCAGTGATTTTTTAAGGTTTTTTAAATGCAAATTTCTAACTATAACGTGCCTGAAACCTATGGTTTTTTCAGTGAATATATTATATATATACACATATACATACACACACACTTTATTAATGTGCTAATATTATTTCATTTTCTACACAGTCGTGGACCCCCTGACACCATAACTAGGAATCAAAGACACTTAGGAGTCTGCAGACCCCAGGGTAAGAACCATTTTTATCTTTGTGTTATGTTTTTATTTTTTATGACCAAGTTATAATAAACCGCGACAGCAAGCATGCAAGCCGAAAAATTCTCACTTTTCAAACAACGAGCAAGATGTTCATCTTAGGAGGTGATCTACTTTTATGTGCACGTTTGATTTGGACGCTTTGATCTGTCTTTTCCAAATGAGTTCTTGATCATAAATATGAGAAAATTATTCCACTGTCATGTTCACTGTATTCACGTTAATTGTATATGCTCTATTTTGATATCTGAGACCTGGAGAATGGGTTGGATAGAGTATTAGCGGACAGGATGTAAACATTGTGACTTGTTGGACCACAAGAAGCATAGGGCACCTGATGAGCAATAAGGTCAAATGGGGACTTATTGTGTTCATATTTAAATGCACAGGCTGCCTCTCTGTGACCAGGTATACACCACTCACAACTATGGACCAGTTAATACTACATGAATAATGGGCAGCACCTTTAATACTAGATTTCCACCTCATAACGTGGGCAGGGCCTTAAAAACACAGTATATCACAATGCTTTTGACACAAAAAAATGATGGGTGTAATGGGTGAATTAATCTCTGGACTGAATTCCAGTACACTGCTTTTTTGCTCAGTCTGCCACTATAGGCAAGTAACAAAGATGAACTGTAAGAAATTGGGTTATTGTTTGAGGGGTTGGAAGTCCCACTCAGGCATCAACCACAATCTTTGACAGGGTAAACCACAAGAGTTAGTAAGTTAACCTGTTCTTAACCTTCAGGTAGCTTGGCACAAAGCAGTCAGGCTTAACTTAGATGCAATGCGTAAGATATTTATGCAACACACAAACAGTAATAAAGTGAAAATTCAAAATAGAAAAACCACAAGCCAATTTAGAAAAATAGAGTAAATTATAAAAAAATGATACCAGAGTGACAAAAATGTAATAAGTAGAACTGGAGATATACAATTTTAAAGTTTTAGAAAATAGAAGCATCTAAAAGCACAAAGCGCCACTCGCGGTCTATTTCTAGACTAAGTCACAAGTTTAGGCTGACTGCGATGGAGCAGGGTTCAGATGCAGGTACCAGATTTCTCCTGCTGAGAGAGTTACCTTCTCAAAGTCCGGCACGAAGAGTACAGTTCCCGTTGGAGGAGGCCACGAGAAGCAGGTAGTGACAACGATGGTCGTCGCTGTAGAGCTAAGAATAGACCAGGAGGCGCCGGCTGTCATCGTGGTAGCGCCAAGAGCCAGTCAGGCATTGCGGACGTTTGTTGCTGGAGTTTTGCATTGATGATCACAGCAGGCTGTCATTGCTGTAGCATGAAGTGCTGATCGCGCGTTGATGGTCATCGCGGGTGGCAGAGTCTCATGCAAAGGAGCCCATTAGCGGTCGTGAAGTGCCCAAACTTCCAGATTTCACTTTTTCTTTTTGGGAGGAGCTCAGGTGGATGCCAACCAAGGGTCCAGGATAGGGGCCACCTTTTGGGGATCAAGAACTCACTCAGCACTGCTCCAAAGGGTCCTGCTGCAGTTCCAGTTGAAGTAGGGCAGCTGGACAGTTGCAGGGAGGCCTCTGGGGCTTGTTCTGTCCCTGCAGCTCAAACAGGAGGTCATCTAACTGGCTCTTGGAGTCACTCAGTTTAGCCTGGTATGAAGGTAATCAGCATCAGCAAGGCAGTCCTCATGCAGCAGGACAGTCTTCTGGCAGCAGGAGAGTCCTGCTGTACTGTCCTAAGGTCCAGGAGCGTTCTGATGAGTTACTCTGGAGAGCCAATATTTTTACCTGGTATCTGCCTTTGATGTGGGGGGAATCCCTATACTACTGCACAACTGGTTCTGGAAAGTTCTTCCCTTCCCGTCAAGACTCCTAGAATTCTGGGGTGACAAAAGACTGGGCAGGCCTGGTGTCAGATTCCTTTGTGTGTGCAAGAGGCAAAGCTCTTTGAAATACGAGTGAGGCTGGGTGCAGCTCTTCCCAGTCATCCTGCCAGGATGTCACATCCTGCCCACTCTCAACGCTCCCTTTGGGTCACTATCTGGAAGGAATACACAAACCCCAAAAGCAGAGCCATTCAGGGGAATGTGACCCAGGGCACTGGTAGAGGCACAAAATGGTTAGGATTAGAATATGGCAACTTCCTAAAAGTGGGATTTACCAGAAATGTGTCTTAAAATCTGACTATCATTAAAGAGGATTTAAAATTATGATTTGAGTGTAAACAGCATATCTCCATCTACTCCCAGTCCAAAAGTAAAGCCACCTTAAACACTAATCTTCATCACCCTAACACCTCAGTCGACTGAGCACGTACAAGTAAGATTCATATAAGCGATATAGCACTGCCCACGTGATGAAATGGACTATCACTTTCCTTTCACATGCCACTCTGCACAATCCATATCACACCTCCACTTACCCTACCCCCCTTTTTCTATACCCCTCTACTTTACCATATTATATTGAAATTTATCATATTGCTTTGACAATCACCAATGCTTTGTTCACAGTCGCACTTACTTATGGCATACTTCTAAGACTGATGATAATGTTCTACTTTGTCTCGCATAAGATGTGAAAATTGTATACACCATGACTGTTATCTTTTTTATATCCTTGAAAAACCAATCAAATATTTTGGTAAAAAGAGGATTTTAAATTACAATTTATTTAAGTCTAAAAATAGCATCTACCCGCTGCCAACCCAAAGTTACGTCTTATTAAATGCAATAAGGAAACCCAGAGGTAGTCAATGGGAGAGACAGTCCTTACAGTAGTGAAAAACGACTTTAGGGGTTTTTCACTACCAGGTCATGTAAAATATAAACCCGCATGTCCAACTTTTTAAATACAAGGTACTCTGCCCTATGAGCCTTTAGGGCCTACCTTAGGGTGACATATGTATTAAAAAGGATGGTTTAGGACTTAAAAAAGGATTATTGTGCCAGGTCGAATGGCATTTTAAAACTGCACTACAGGCTGCAATGTCAGGACTGAGATATGATTTAAAGTTGTACGTTAGTGGATGGAACAATGAGTGCTGCATGCCCACTAGAAGCATTTAATTTACTGGCCCTGGTTACATGTAGTAACATATACTAGGGACTTATAAGTAAATACAATGTGCCAATCAGGTGTAGGCCAATTTCACCATGTTTTAGGGAGAGAGCTCAAGCACTTAAGCACTGGTTAGCGGTGGGAAAGTGCACAGAATCCTAATGCCAACAAAAACTAATTTAAAAAAACAGGAGGGGTGAAGGCAAAGGTTGGGGGAATACCACACCAAGGGTGCCTGGAAAAATCACTTTTCACCTTGTTGCACCTCATCTGCAAGGTGCAGATTGGGCATTATGGTACAGTGAGCTGCAGCACCTGTGTCTGGGAATACCCATTACATTTAGGAAAATTCACTGAGAAAAGCATTAAAATGACTGGTGGAATTAATTAAAGCCACCAGTTATTACTTTTGAGAACATTCTAGTAAAGGCTTTCTTGTTCAAAGTTCTACTAACAATAGAACCAATCATTTGCAAATCAACCTTCATCCTGGCTCAAAAGGGACATCCAACCTTAACTGGTAGGCCATGCTCCCCATGAACGGGAACTACAAGCCAGTCAATTTTGCCCTTTCTAGGCCTCATCAGAGAGTTGCAGCTTCAATCTAATGGCACAGTGAACATGGGACCTGTGTCTGTGCACCCATGTCAAACTTAGGGAATTTAACAATTACACAAATCATCCTTCTGCATATAAAAGTGTAAAACACCGCTTTTGGGAACTCATCATGGCTGTTGGAGGGACCTGGGTAGGAGGAAGGCTTTTAGTATCAAGCTGCAAAAAATATGCCTATCTGTAATGTACTGAGGCAGCAAATGATGGACGGAATGCTGAATGAATCAAACATTCACCCCCAGTCAAGAGAGCTGGGTTAAATCCATTGTTCCTTTGCTCACTACATCACCCCAGTTTAGACCCAGTCATTTGCAAATCAGTTTTCACCCTGCTCCTCATGGGAACAGTCCAGTCCGAACTGCCAAGCCGAGTCCTCCCTGGACTGGGAACAAGCATCATTTGACCGGTTTTGTGGTAACACCCCTCATCAGCCAGGCTAGCTTGAATTCAGTGGCATAGCGAGCAAGGGACCCACGTCTGGGCATACTCATCCCACCTAGGGCGAAAAATGCTGCGGCGACAAATGATGGACGGAATGCTGAATGAATCAAATATTCACTCCTAGTGAAGAGATCTGGGTTAAATCCATCATTCTTTTGTTACTACCCCACCCCAGTTTGGCTGGGTCCTGCCAACACTTGGTCCCCCTTTGTCTCTGTGTCAAGGAGAAATACAAAAGGGCCAACTGCCAACTATTCACAGTCATGTGACCGGGACACACAAGCTGGCACCAAATGGTTAGGACAAGAAAATGGCAATTTTCTAAAAGTTTCATTTTCAGAATTTTGACTTAAAATCTGACTACCATTAAAGAGGATTTTAAATTACAATTCTTTTGAGACTAAACATGACATTTTTACTTGTTCCCAATCAAATGTTAGCACTTATTTAATGTAATAAGATAACCCAATGTCATCCTATGGGAGAGGTAGGCCCCACAGTAGTGAAAAACACATTTGGGAGTTTTTCACTCCCACAAACTGTAAAACTTAAACACTCATGTCCTACCATTTAAATACAATGCACTCTGCCCTATGAACTGTGTAGGACCTACCTTAGGGGTGACATATGTATTAAAAGGGAGGTATGTGCCTGGAAAAAAGTGTATTTTACCAGGTCGAATTGGTAGTTTAAAACTGCACACAGGCTGCAAATGGTAGGCCGGAGACAGGTTTTAAGTGGCTACTTTAGTGAATGGCAAAATAAGGGCCGCAGGCCCACTAGTAGCATTTCATTTACAGGCCATAGCCACATGTAGTACCATTTTTTAAAAGACTACCTTAGTGTATGGCACGAGTGCTGCAGACTCGCTAGTAGCATTTAATTTGCAGGCACTGGGTACATATAATACCATATACTAGGGACTTATAAGTAAATTAAAAGCACCAATTGGGTGTAAGCCAATTTTGCAATATTTAAAGGAGAAAGCTCAAGCAGTTGAGCACTTGTTAGCAGTGGTAAATTGAACAAAGTCCTAATGCCACCAAAAACGAAATGCAGACAATAAGAGGGGAGAAAGCAAGAGGTTTGGGGGAAGACAACACCAAGGATGTCATGGCTAATGGTGGCCATCTATAATATGGCGCCTCAGCAAGGGTAAAGGTGTACTGTCATTTGCATACGGTCAAGCCCCATGAAAATGAAAAAATTCCAAGTGCAAATCATGGATGAGCCAAATACACTGCCTTACAATCAGTATTACAGAAGAGTCTGCACGAGCTTCTTTGCCCTTTTGCAGACGTGGCCCATGCAGGTAAGAGCGGTGGGGCTGGGCGGGGAGAGTCGACAGAGGACGACGAGGGAAAATTACTTTTTTTTAAAAAAGAGAACCACTTACCTTGCGCTTGCTGCATCACTGACTTGGTGATGCAGTGAGTGCAAGGTAAGTGTTTTTCAGTTTTTTTAATTTAATTTTCCCTCGTCATCTGTCGACTACCGTCCCACCCCGCCCCACCACTCTTATCTGCATGGGACGCTCCTGCCTTTGTGTAGGACGGAAATGGTCTGGGGCCACTAGAAGCCGGTATAAACCTCCAATGCACTCCTGGTACACATTCGTAACAGGGACCAAGGGCACCACAGTGTTTTTCAGAATCATAAAGGGGGGTTGTGGACAGCCAAGACCGCAACTCATTGCAATGCCAACAATTGCAAGACTCAAATATTCATATTTAATTCCAATAAAATGCAAAAACAATTCCCACACTTCTAAAAGCCCCCAGCATTACACGGACAAGGCTGGTCACGTGTTTTGGAGCTACTTTTAAACGAATAATGTGATTTACACTGCAAAAACATTACTCATCCTATCTTGAGTATACTAGCGCACAGAACTCAAGTGCACTTAAGCAGGAGCACACTCCTGTTTAACGCAATAGAACTCATAATGGCGGAATATTTCAGAGCTCATGTCTCACAATAGATATTAATAGCTCTTCTTATGGTGTTTTGCCAAGGGTGGAATGTCCATATTAATAACACATGGTATTTGAAAGTACCTATTTGGTTTGGTCAGTGAAATACATTTCATTAAACTAAGCTGGCCATATCGGCCACTTTTAGATTACCATGATCCCGTTAAATAGATTCAGGCAAACTACAAAACGTACATCAATCTGGGGTATTTTTAAACAAAAAGTAAATTTTTGTCTTACTTCGTTAGACGAGACTATCCATAAGGCAACAATGCAGCACTTACCATAAACATTTCCAGTTAGATCATTCATAAAGTTTTCTACTTGGCTTTTGGGGAAAAGTGTTGTTCCAACATGATCAAGGTAAGTTATATCTAAAGGAGAGGGCAAACGACAAAAATTAGATTAACTGTTAGCCTCAGTTAGAGATTCAAGTGCAATAATTATGTACACCTTTCATTAAGTTGATTGTTCATCCTTGGCTGTGCAATAAAATGTTCACCTTTGCCATTGTATGGTTGAAAAAGTACATTAACGCATGCTATAAAAAAACAAAAAAACTGAATAGCATCTGTTTCTCGCTCAGTGCCGCATTCATACTTCTTTGTGTGACAGTCTGTTATGATAAATCAGAAGGGCACATGGACAAAGGCTGAAGCAGGAAGCATTCCGTCTTTTTGTGAAACCTTGGGGTACAGATTAAAACATTTGTACTAGAGAATAAAATGTTCCACATCTTCTACACTTTTTTTTTCTTTTTGCCTATTGGGAAACTGATCAAGCACATTTTGCTCCAGTTCATGTTACAGGTAACATTTTGTCACCAGGGCAAAATTACAAAATGGATTGTGAAACTATTAAAACAACTATTGTCAAAGCCAACTGCTCTGCCTTTAAACTGCTAATCAGCAACACACGTTGTTACTAGAAGCCCCAGTTGAGTTCACAAAATAAGGTTGCAATACTACAAGCAGTGGAGTAACGCAAAATGACCCCCCTCCCAGTGCTTAAATTGTAAAAAATAAATAAATATGAGAGCCCTTGTCAGGAGGCCACTGCAACTTGCAGCACCCATTGCCACTGCCAGTGCTACCAATGACACTACCAACACCACTACTGACTTTCACACTGCTACAAGTGTGCCAATTCAGACTATTCCAGGCGCCCATCATTGCAAGGATGGCTTGGACAGCAGGTATTAGTCGTTTTTAATGTATATTGCATTAATATACAACTGCTTATGTGCTCATCTCCAAATCAGTGCCATCATGTGGCAGACTGTCATAAGTGAACAATTCAATCATGATAGGGTGGAGTGCACACCTCCATTATTTCTTCTCCGGTTTTAATATTCACTTTCTTTGTTGCTCCAGGCAATTATTATCAGCGTGCAACCCTGAAACGCTCCGCCCATGCGCGTATGTAATCAATCCACTGTCTCCGACCCGTTCAGGTTTAGGGAGTGTCAAGATGCACAGCCAAAGTACCGACATTAATCCATTAACGTCATCTGTTCTACATGTTAATCTTTTGTCCACAGTTACATTCAGTCAATAATCAGATTTTTCTTCTTCATTTTTATTCCAAAAATTTCAACAGGTGCCAAAAGGCTTTCCTTGAGCATATTATAATTCAATCCTCTTCATAAAACCATATAGTAGTAAAAAACCAATGCATTTCGGGCTTAGGCGTTCTTCAGGAGTAACTATAAAAAGACATGCCATCAGTATCATCATAAACATACTTAAGATCAATTGCGTCAGTGAAATTATCCATTCATTTTATACCAAGTGTTATTCTCACATGTATCATCCCAATGTTAATGAAAAATCATGTTCTCCAAAACAAACAGAATTATTCGATTACATATCCCAACCCTATTCACCCTACCTAACAAACAAAATAACGCTCAAAATAACGCTCCCGTGCATGCTACCCACCAGCATATTCACAATCCCAAATCATATAATATTTACCTGCCACTAAACAAACGGCCCGTTCCTTGTGCGCCCTAGTGTTAAACCTTACTCATAAAAACACTTCCTGCTTTTAAAAAAGAAAAGAAAAATCCCATGATCCTCCCGTACCACGTGATGTCATACCAAACGAACGAGAAAAAATACTATTACTACCAAGTCCTATGCCTCCTTATTCCTATGCTAAACCACAAATTGCCTACGAAAATTTCCACTTAAATATCTAAATGCAAGTGCCTAAAACCATACTTCGCTTCTATGCCTTCACTTGCTGCAGACCTAACGCCTCCTTCTCAAAACAGAAACGAAACAGAAAAATCCTTCAGTATTCAATTCGGAACTAAACCACCCAAACATGTGACTTGCCAACTTCTACTCTTTTTCAAAAATGATTTTTGAAAAAGAGTAGAAGTTGGCAAGTCACATGTTTGGGTGGTTTAGTTCCGAATTGAATACGAAGGATTTTTCGTTTTTCGTTTTGAGAAGGAGGCGTTAGGTGCACGAAGCAAGTGAAGGGCATAGAAGCGAAGTATGGTTTTGGGCACTTGCATTTAGATATTTAAGTGGAAATTTTCGTAGGCAATTTGTGGTTTAGCATAGGAATAAGGAGGCATAGGACTTTGGTAGTAATAGTATTTTTTCTCGCTCGTTTGGTATGACATCACGTGGTACGGGAGGATCATGGGATTTTTCTCTTTTCTTTTTTAAAAGCAGGAAGTGTTTTTTATGAGTAAGGTTTAACACTAGGACGCACAAGGAACGGGCCGTTTGTTTAGTGGCAGGTAAATATATATGATTTTGGGATTGTGAATATGCGGGTGGGTAGTCATGCACGGGAACGTTATTTTGAACGTTATTTTGTTTGTTAGGTAGGGTGAATAGGGTTGGGATATGTAATCGAATAATTCTGTTTGTTTTGGAGAACATGATTTTTCATTAACATTGGGATGATACATGTGAGAATAACACTTGGTATAAAATGAATGGATAATTTCACTGACGCAATTGATCTTAAGTATGTTTATGATGATACTGATGGCATGTCTTTTTTTATAGTTACCCCTGAAGAAGGGCGCCTAAGCCCGAAATGCATTGGGTTTTTTACTGCTATATGGTTTTATGAAGAGGATTGAATTATAATATGCTCAAGGAAAGCCTTTTGGCACCTGTTGAAATTTTTGGAATAAAAATGAAGAAGAAAAAATCTGATTATTGACTGAATGTAACTGTGGACAAAAAAGATTAACATGTAGAACAGATGACGTTAATGGATTAATGTCGGTACTTTTGGCTGTGCATCTTGACACTCCCTAAACCTGAACGGGTGGGAGACAGTGGATAGACTGTCATAAGTGCCAGTGTTGTCAAATAAGTGCTGGTGCCAAGCACCGGAAACCACCAGTTCAAATTAAGCACTGACCACCCCGCCTCCCACCCCACCCCCAGCAGTAGAATGTCACAAGGGGTCCCTGACTTTCCCTTTTCTCACAGATCACACAAATGAATTTGTCTTGGGCTGAATGGGGCCCTCTGAAGAGAGTGGGGGCCTGAACTACAGGGACAGCAGGGACCTGTGTTACACCCCTGCTTACAGGTTGGCACTAGGTGTCTCTGCTGAATTAGGAGCATATGGGGGCATTATCGCAAGGCGATACCGGGTTTTCCTTGTTGAGTCAGCAACAAGGGTGCCATACTAACTGTAGTTACTAGATGGACCTATTGAGTCAACAGCACAAAGGTGCCATACTAACTGTAGTTAGCAGATGTCATGATTGAATTTTATCTCCTTTTCTTAAACAGCAGAAAATAAAAAACAAAATAGGTTTTATTTTAGAATACTGATTTGAGGGTAATGAAAATTTTAATAAACTTCTTTGTGCACCACACTTAGGCAGAACTTTTCTACAGGAGAGACAGTGAAAGTAAATACTTTACAGAATAATCTTCAGACCAATCTATGTAATATTCTATGTATATTCTAGCTACAAATGACGGACAACAAAATATTCAAATATTCTTTGGTGACTTCAATCTTCATGGGGATGACCTGGACGACACAGGGGTCAATAGCCTCAAAGCTTTCCTCTCTGACCTTCACCTTACCCAAATCTGTAACAGCCCCACACACGATAAAGGCTCAACCCTCGATCTAGTAATTTCCAAAGCTGACTCCACTCAGCTTGAATCGATCCTCCATTGCGACTGGTCTGACCACCACATCATTACATTCCACATCAATGAATCAGTTAAATTACTCTCTGCACAACCCACGAGAACGAAAATTTGGAAGAGGAACCTAAAAAATGTCGGTTCCGACTTACTCACAACCTCTAATCCTAACATCCTGCTACCCCCTGAAGGCCTATCCGATGTAGAAGGTCTGACTAACCATTACTTCCACTCCATGAACATGGTACTAGACAAACTAGCTCCCTTACAATTGAAAAGAGTCACCACAAAACACTCAAAACCCTGGTATGATGGTAGGCTAAATGAAGACAGACGATCCCTAAGATTAATTGAACGACGATGGAGATCTGCACCATCCTCTGAACACCTCAAGCTACTAAGAACCATGGGAAACTCCTATTACAGAAAGATTGGACGTTCAAAAGCTGACTTCTTCAGTAATCAATTAAGCCAAACCAAGAATTGTCCCAAAAAGCTATTCAAATTAATCAAAGCTCAAACTAAGGGCGTACCCCCCACCCCCATGATAACCCTGACACACTACCCAATTGTGAGGAATTTGCCTCCTTCTTCACTATGAAGACATAAAACATAAAGACGGATCTGCTCAACGACCTAATATCCCTTACTGACACTCAGATGGACACTTCATTGCCCCCGCCAGGAGCCCCATTCATATGCTCTGCAAAGTTCGACCTCAAAAACAACGCATCCTGGTCCTCCTTCAACACTTACAGTGAAGAAACTATACTAAAAACGCTAACGGCCTTGAATCCCTCCAGCCACTACACAGACTCTCTTCCCGCAAACTACTTAAAAGACTTCATTCCACTGTTACTGCCTCTATGGACCAAGATTATAAACACCTCCCTCCTTCAAGGAACCATCCCAGAAATCCTTAAAACAGGGCAGGTATCCCCTATCTTAAATAAGCCTACGGCGCACCCATCGGACTTAAATAACTATCGCCCAATATCCAACATCCCCACTCTGGCCAAACTCTTAGAAAAATGTGTTAACACACAGCTTGGCAACCACATAGATCAATTCAACCTGCTCAACCAATACCAATCAGGCTTCCGTGCAGGTCACAGTACGGAATCAGCCATGACCCACATAATAGACGACGCACTAAAAATCCTTGACCAAAACGAAGCCTGTTTACTAATCTTGCCTGACCTATCTTCCGCATTTGACTCCGTCAAACACGACAACTTGCTAGATCTCATGAAATACAGAATGGGATTATCTGGATCTGTGC
This sequence comes from Calotriton arnoldi, assembly GCA_963921515.1. NCBI lineage: Eukaryota > Metazoa > Chordata > Amphibia > Caudata > Salamandridae > Calotriton > Calotriton arnoldi. Next base: position 277,065 of record CAWUFW010001520.1, on the reverse strand, counting down.
TTACTTGGTTCACCTCTTTCCTCCAAAATAGATCACAAATATTCAAGGTTAATCAATCCTTATCCAAACCCGTCCCAGTCACTTTAGGAGTACTGCAGGGATCATCCCTTTCACCCACACTTTTCAACCTTTTCATGGAACCACTCACCGAACTTCTCAGCTCCTCTAATGTCCATTATTACATGTACGCAGATGACACACAACTCTACATAAAGATCCACTCACTTGAGGCCGAAAACCATTTGAAACTAAACACCCTCAAAACTGAATTCCTCTTAATCACAACCCCCAACCAATCGACCATCATCCTTGATTGGCTGAATCACCTTACAGCACTCAAAGGTCAACCTCTCATTATCGACTCAGCGAAATCCCTGGGAGTAACACTGGACAGAAATCTAAACATGCAGAAACACATCAGCGCCTCCACAAAAGGAGCAGATTTCCAGATGAACACCTTGAGAAGACTGAAACCCTTCCTGCCCGCAAATGACTTGAAACAGGCAGTTCAAGCTCTAGTAATCCCAAGAGTGGAATATGGGAGTGTCACTCTTTGCAGCCTTCCCAGATCGACGACAGCCCCGCTAAGAGCTTCAATCAACACGGCTGCTAGACTCATCACAGGTTCCAAAAGAAACTGTCACATCTCCCCAGACCTTAGAGCCCTCAACTGGCTACCTTTCGAGGCTAGAATTCACCTGAAAATCGCATGTATGACGCACAAGTCTTTACATCACAATACTCCGAGTTATCTAGCTCAGAAACTGGTACTCTCTTGTGGTAACAGATCCACCAGGAGCTCCAGGAATCTTCTTCTGAAACCACAACGATTTGCCAAGAAGAAAACTTACAACCAGACCTTCTCAGGAATGGCTCCCAGGATATGGAATGCTCTGCCCCCAGAAACGAGACAGAACCCTTCTACTGCCTCTTTCAAAAAGAAGTTAAATCTATTCTCATGGCTAAATTTACTTGAACTATTTATATATCCGTATAATATATTAGCTAGCTTGTATTAGTTATTACTGTGTATTAGACTCACCTATATTTTTCTATGTTTGTCTCTGTTTCTTACATCTGCCCTGTAAAGCGCTCTGATACCCGCAAGGGTCTTGTTCGCGCTATATAAAACCTTCAAAATAAATAAAAAAATAAAAAAATAATATATGTATACCCAAAAACATTTGCACAATCCCGAACACTTGTTTTTTATTCTCAAAGGAAAAATACATTGAGTATTGAAGGCTAGAAAAAGGTTTTGGCTTTTACTGTATTTGTTTTTGTGGAAGCGCATGCGAATAAAGACTTGTCATAATACTGAAAGAGTTTTAATTTTCCTTGTCAGTATAATATGGCTTATATGAAAACAAAAAGACCAATATTGCTTACTTTTGAAGGGTAAGTAGTGGAGCAAGGGGTGCAAGCATAAAAGAAACTTTGGCAGAATAGTCCTGAGAAAATTGTGATATTGTGATTCGGGTGAGGCACTTCCAGTGGTTATTTAGGTTAATAATGAAGTAGAAAGAGTCATGCATTTTTTAGGGGAGACAGTGCCATCACAGATTTTTATAATAATGGCAGGCCCACAATCCTCCATAAGCTATTTGCATACCCATACTCTTTTGCACAATCCAATCACTATGGGCCTCATTTCGATGTCGGTGGGACCACCACTGACAGGTCATCGGTGGCGGTCCCACCGACATCCAGGTCATCCTTGATCCTGTCAGAGGTGTCGGTCTGTCCCTCAGACCGCTGCGGTCCAGGCGTCCGCATCATAATGCAGCATCGAACTGGTGGCTTGGAGGACAGACTGCCGCCTCCGACAGGATCAAGGATCCCGTCGGGCAGCAGGTGGGCTCCTATCCCTACCATGAGGGCATAGCCTGCGCAGGCACCGCCATAGGGATAAGGATGTACCTTTCCGACTGCCTTTTCATGGCGGTCCCACTGCCATGGAAAGGCAGCCAGAAAGGGACTTTGGGGGCCGGAAGCAGGGCCCCTATGGGCCTCTGCTAAGCGGCCTTGGGGGCACAAGTAGTGCCCTCCCACACATCCATGCATCGTGTGCCAGGCACCCCATGTGCCTGGCACACGGTGTATGGATGTGCACAATGTGCAACCAGAAAAAGTGCTGCAGTAGAAAAAAGCCCTTTCCGACTGACTGCACAGTGGTCTCATCATAAAAGGGTGGCTGGGACCGCCGACTCATTGTGGGCCGGTCTCCTGCCCGCGGAAATGGCAGTGGGGTGCTCATCCGACCACCATCATAATCAGGCTCTTTGTTTTTAATCTCACTGAAAAAAACAAGACAGGGTGTCATAGCGTGGAGTGGCAAAGAGTGGCGTGCAGTGGTGTAGAGTGGAATAGCAGACTAGAGTAATGTGTTGTAGAACACAGTGGAGTAAAGTGGTTTCGAGTGATAGATGGAGTTGCGTAGAGCATCAAAATGTAGTGTTGCAGAGTGCCACTGAGCCGAGTATAGTATTGTAAAGAGGAGTAGCATGTCATAGAATGGAGTAGAGATTAATGGAGAAGAGCATCAGAGTGGAAGAGTGGAGTGTTGTGTCGTGGAGAGAGTGGAATGGAGTAAAGAGGCCTAGAGTGAAGTGCTATGCTGTTTTACAAGACGCGCGACCGGCTACAGTAGCTTGACCTGTGAGGACACAAAATAAGGTGTCGACGAAAGCATAATAGCCAACACTGACTGACCTAATTGAATCAGCAGTAATCATGTGGATTCGATGTATTTAAGGGACTGGATTTGCGAGGGGAAACTAAATGCCTAATTGGCAGATGAATAACCCTAATCGTCCTGAGGAAGTTCACGTGTGGTGAACGAAACCTGTTGGCTGTCTTGTGTTATCACCAATGAAAATAAAGACAACTTGGATTATATAGATTTTGGAACTGGACTAGTATCTGAATGGATGCTATTTTTGTTGCGCACCACCATTTGTATATTTTATATTTAATTTGACCCTCTGGTAGCATTTTGGGAGTGGCAGGTGCTTTGGTGGGGTGCTCGCAGTAGAATTACACCAGTTAATAATTTGGGAAAAGGGGGAGGTTGGATATCTTGTATGGCTCGCTGCTCTACTGTGTTGTGTGATCCTAGAGTGAAGTGATGTAAAGTACAGTGGTGCAGAGTAGATTGGCATAGTGCAGTGGCATAGAGTAGAGTGGTGGAGAGCAGAATGGAGCGGTGCAGCTTAGTGGCGTGAAGTGCAATGGCGTGGAGTGTCACAGGGTGGACTTACGTGTCATACAGTGCAGTGGCACAGAGTAGATTGTTTCAGAGTAGAGTTAAGTGGCGTGGAGTGATGCAGGTTAGAGTGCGCAGGTGTAGAGTAGCATAGAGTGCAGTTGCGTGGAGTGCGGTGGTGCAGAGTAGATCAGAGTGGCAGAGAGTGCAGTGGTGTTGAGTGGAGTGATGTACAGTAAAGTGGTGTAGAGTGCATTTGAGTAGCATAGAGTTCAGTGCAGTGGTGCAGCATAGAGTGGCGTAGAGTATAGTGGCATAGAGTGCAGTGGTGCAGAGTAGTTGGCATAGAGTGCAGAGGCATACAGTGCATTGGTTTTGAGTAAAGTGATGTAGAGTGCCTTGGCATAGAGTGCAGTGCTGCAGAGTAGAGTGGCATACATTGCAGTGGCGTAGAGTACAGTGGTGCAGAGTAGAAGGAAGCAGTGTAGATTTCCAAGGCGGAGTACAGTGGCATAAAGTGCAGTGGTGTAGAGTAGATTGTTTCAGGGTAGAGTGAAGTGGGGTGGACTGGGGTGGTGCAGGGTAGCGTGCATTAGCATAGACTGCAGTGGTGCAGAGTAAAGTTGCATAGAGTAGTGGCATAGAGTTGAGGTGTACATAATGGAGTGGATTGGCATCAAGTGTGTCGGGGTAGAGTGCAGTGTTGCAGATTAAAGTGGCATAGAGTAGTGGCTAGAGTGGAGTGGTACAAGGTAGAATGCACTTGCATAGAGTGGATTGGTGTAGAGTGGAGTGGTGTAGAGTGGAGTGGTGTAGAGTGGAGTGGTGTAGAGTGCAGTGGCGAAGAGTGCAGTAGTGCATAGTAGAGTGGAGTGGGGTAGAGTGCATTGGTATAGAGTGCATTGGTATAGAGTAGAGTGGTACAGAGTAGAGAGGCGTAGAGTGAAGTGGCATTAAGTGAAGTGTCAGAGTGCAGTGGTGCACAGTAGATTAAAGTGGCATAGAGTGCATTGGCATAGAGTGCAATAGAGTGGCATGGAGTGGTGCAGAGTAGAGTGCAGTTGTGCAGGGTAGAATGATACAGAGTAGAATGGCGGAGATTGCAGTGTTGCAGAGCAGAGTGGCATAGAGTGCAGTTGCGTAGAGTGTAGTGGCATAGAGTGCAGAGGTGAATAGTAGAATAGAATGGGGTAGAGTTCAGTGACAGAGTACAATGGTGTAGAGTGGCTTAGAGAGCAGTGGCGTACAGTGTTGTGGCAGAGAGTGAAGTGTTGCAGAATAGAATATAGTGGCATACAGTGCAATGGTGCAGAGAAGATTGCCATAGAGTGCAGCAGCACAGAATACGGCTGAGAAAAGTGCACTGGTGCAGAGTGGCAAAGGGTAGAGTGCAGTGGTGTAGAGTAGGCAGTTTCAGAGTAGAGTGGCGTATAGTAGACTGTTGTAGAGTGCAGTGGTACAGAGTAGATTAGAGTGGCTTAGAGCAAATTGGCATACAGTGGAGTGATGCAGAATATATTGGCTTTGAGTGGTGCAGGGCGTAGGGGTGTAGGGTGGAGTAGCGTATAGTGGATGTTTCAGAGTGAAGTGGCTTAGAGTGGAGAGGTGCAAGGTAGAGTGGGGTGGTGCACTGTAGAGTGGACAGGGACAGAATAGAGTGGAGTAGAGTGCAGTGGCATAGAGTAGAGTGATGACGAGTAGAGTGGAGCAGGGCAGAGTTGAGTGGCATATGGTGGAATGGTGCAGGGAAGAATAGAGTGACAGTGTACAGTAGAGTGCAGTGGCACAGAGTGCAGCTGAGTGGCATAGAATAGAGAGGTGCAGAGTAGAGTGCAGTGGCATGGAGTGTAGGGGTGCAGAGTAAAGCGGCATAGAGTTCAGTGGCAGAGAGTGTTTAGTTGCAGAGTAGAGTGCGTAGAGTGAAGTGGCATGGATGGTACAGAGTAGAGTGGTGCAGGGTAGAGTGTAGTGGCAGAGAGTGGAGTGATGCAGAGTAGCATAGAGTGTAGTAGTGTAGAGTGCATTGACGTAGAATGGCGTAGAGTGGTTCAATGGCAGAGAGTGCAGTGTTGTAGAGTAGACTGTCAGAATGCAGTAGTGAATAGTAGAGTGATGCAGAGTAAAGTGGCATACAGTGCAGTGTCAGAGTAAAGTGGTGCAGAGTAGAGTGGCATAGAGTAGAGTGCATTAGCATAGAGTGTGTTGGACATCACAACAACTCCAGCTTTGTCTTGGTGTCTATTTGATGTCACGTAGAAACTCTTGGTGAAAAATATCCGAGTTATTCACTGTTATGTTTTTACAATTCTATATTTTATGTACAGTAGCTTTTCTTGCAAGGGTGCCAAATCAAATTAGAAAAGCAAATTTATATAAAGGCAGTGAGAGGCAGAAAAAAACCGAAGATGTGTCCTGCTGGGAAGGGTTGTATGATCAAACAACTACCTCGTAAATCACGAGTGCCTAAACCACGAAGGCTAAACAACTATCAAAGGCAAACCACGTACTTCCTGAACCACAAAAAATATTTAATTTACATACATCCCGAATCTACCACTATGTTCAAAACAGAACATACCATGAGCAACCTGCTTTCTGCGCATGTCAGATGAAAACAGGAGGAAATGTCACAACATCCACAACTGAGCCGGCGCGCAGCTCCATGGAACGTCACGCAGAAGAAAAGAGAAGAATCCAGCCTCCTACACGGCTTCTAAGGCTCGAGGTAAGCAGTTCGAACGCATGTTTGTGCTATTTTTAAAATGCACTCACCGCTGATTTTAAAAAGTACCGGGCAGACCTCAACATTAAAAAAGCGCTCCCTCTAGCTCCTCAGCTGCGCACAATATTCTGTTTCCAATTATTACCGTGTTACAGCGAGTAGATGGACCTCCGCATAGGTATACATTACTAAATGCACGTAAGGGAAAGGCACTCCGATTTATCCCACGGGTATTATTCTGGATTAAAGAAAATCTACGCATGCAGCGCAGACAAAAATGTCACAACGCCGCAGCACTTTCTCTGACTGACTGCAGATTGCTATGGGGGACTACGCTTAATTTGTGAAAGAAGACTGCCGGTGCCCGAGGCTCTGCTCAGAAGTCAGCGGCCGCTGCAATTGAACGTCGGTGCATAAAATACAATGGCTGGAAGTCTTTAATTCACCCCCTGCCCCTTTTTCTTGGCCTTGCAGGTTCCTGCTTTCTCTCTTTGGGACAGTGTTGCCTCCCTTCTCTTCCTCCTGTTTCCGATCTATGTGTTTTCCCTTTCTAGCACTCGGAAAATTTCTGATGTGGAAAAAAAGTGCTGGTCCCCAAAAATAAGTTCTGGTGGCCGCCACCTGCTCAAATTAGGCACTGATTGGGGAAATATATTAAACCTCCTTTGCGCATTGTTTAAGTAATGGTAATGAGAGACAAAATCCGTGCCTCCCATCATAAACGGAGGCCTAAATAACATTTATGCCTGATTTTAATAACATTAAAAAAACGACGTGGAAATCTTCTGCTCAAAAAACGCTCACCGTAGACAATTCACATGGCTACAAGTATAAACGCTCTCAAACCACTGGTCTGACGTCATCCTCATTATCAGTTCTCTCAGACTCCCAGGGTGTTTAGAGGTGCTTACGCGGCTTGTCATTGTTTAGTCATCAAAAAGATTTACTGAGTAATTCCATAATTCATTTAGATGGCCTACCTGAAAACCATCTACATCTGCCCCATCTGTCAGGAGCGGGACCCAGACTTGAAAAGACGTATAAACACTCTTAAACCATTTGGTTTGTAATTCTTGACCTTTACATATATATATATATATATATTCACTGAAAAAACCATAGGTTTTAGGGACAGTTATAGTTAGTTGGACATTGCACTCGTACAAAACCCGTGAAATTCCCCTGTTATAGTTAGTTCAGCTAACTATAACTCGCGCCCCGCAATGCACTGCTGATGACGTCACATATTACATCACTCATGACATGGTCAGTGACATCACTGATGACATCACTGATGACATCTCAAATGACATCACTGATGACATCACTGATGACATCATCCAGAGACTGTGTGTTTCTGTAAAGTTTAAATATGTTTAATATATATAGGGAAAGGCGTATTGAAGAATGAGTGGGTGTATAAGTGTCTGAATGGATGATTTAGTACGTGAGTGACTGACTCTACAAGTGAGTGATTAAACGTATCTTACTGAATGCATGGGTTAGTGACTAAACTGTGTGAATGTCTGTACCCGTCTGTTTGTTGGTGTGTAAGTGGATGCATGGATTTGCGAATAGCTACATGAGTGTCTATATGGGTTATTGATTGGTTCTCTGAGTATCTGTATGGCTGCCTGAGTGTTTGTGTGGGTGGGGTGTGTGTGACTCTATACATAGATGTGTGAGTGGGTGATTCACTGGGTGCATGATTTCAAGAGTGCATCTGTGATGGACTGCTTGGGTGGGTGAGTGTGTGAATGGGTGTGTTAGTGAGTGAATGTATATCTCAGTGGTACATGTGCGAGTAACTACATATGTAAAAGGCAGTATATATGTGTGTTAGAGGATTTAAATGGCTATAAGTGAGAGTGTGTTATTGTGAGAGTGGCTGTATGGATGCGTGTGTGCTTGTATCAGTTATTGTATAAGAGCATAAGAATGTGCTAGTATTTGTATGAGTAAGTGAGCTGGTGTGTGTATAACTGTATAGGTGAGTAAATGGGTGTGTGATTAATTTTTTGCATGACTGACTAGGTGTGTGAGTACCTCTATGGATGAGTGGCGGTGTGTGAGTGTTTATATAGGTGTATGAGTGCATATGATAGTCCTGTACTGAGTGACTGTAAGTATGAGTGACTGTACAGGTGAGTGAGTGGATGTGTGTGTAGACCTAAGAATCAGTGAGTGGGTATGTAGTTTTTGGTGTTGGAGTGTCTATGGTTTTGAGAATGGCAGTCTGTAATTTAGAGTGGGTGTATCAAAAGTTATATTAGGGTGTGAGAAGATGCATGAAATTATCACATGAATGATGTCATCAGTGATGTCATTTGAGATGTCATCAGTGATGTCATCAGTGATGTCACTGACCATGTCATGAGTGATGTAATATGTGACGTCATCAGCAGTGCATTGCGGGCGCGAGTTATAGTTAGCTGAACTAACTATAACAGGGGAATTTCACGGGTTTTGTACGAGTGCAATGTCCAACTAACTATAACTGTCCCTAAAACCTATGGTTTTTTCAGTGAATTTCAAAGGTTTTTTAAATGCTAATTTCTAACTATAACGTGTCTGAAACCTATGGTTTTTTCAGTGAATTTCAAAGGTTTTTTAAATGCTAATTTCTAACTATAACGTGCCTGAAACCTATGGTTTTTTCAGTGAATTTCAAAGGTTTTTTAAATGCTAATTTCTAACTATAACGTGCCTGAAACCTATGGTTTTTTCAGTGAATTTCAAAGGTTTTTAAATGCTAATTTCTAACTATAACGTGCCTGAAACCTATGATTTTTTAAGTGAATTTCAAAGGTTTTTTAAATGCTAGTTTCTAACTATGCCAACAGAGGTAGGACATGTGAAGAAAGAAGAAAAACGCACAGAAAGAAGCAAAAGATGTGCAGAAAGAACCAACAGAGGAGCAGAAAGAGGCCTTGTTGCAAAATCATCCTGTGCCCACAACTTTTTCAGACGGGTACTGGTGGTAACTGACTCTGACTAACCAGAGCCAGTGCGTGCTTGCACAGTGGTGAAGGGAGGGGGGCCTGAGGTGACGTGTGCAAACGCGCTGCCGTGCGCGCGCTTTAAGTTGCGGGATTAAGTCCCCTTGAATCCTGAGGGTCCCTGGGGCCTAACTAGCCCCCCAGGTACCTACAGTTAGGACCACAGAGCTGAGTTGCAGAGAGGCGTTCCGAGGCCACGCACCTTTTTCACCTCTCTGCAACGCAACTCTGTTGTGCTTACTGAAGGTACCTGGTGGGCTAGTTGGCCCCCAGGATTCAAAGGGAATTAACTCCCCAACTTAAAACGCACCACAGGGCGTGTTTGCGCACATGTCATCTGAGGCCCCGCCCCCTCCCTTCACCACTGTGCAAATGCGCCCAGTGGCGCGTTTTAAGTTGGGGGATTAGGTCACCTTGAATCATGAGAGTCCCTGGGGCCCAACTAGCCCACCAGGTACTTCCAGTAAGCACCACAGGCCTGCGTTGCAACGCCTGTAACAAATTGTGCAGTTGTGTTTAGGTAGTGAAGAGGGTCGTGCTGGGGGTAGAGTTTTAGGGTTTAGGGTAGTGCAGTGGTGTTTGTGTAGTGTAGGGGGTCATGCTGGGGGTAGATTTAGGGTTTAGGGTAGTGCAGTGGTGTTTGGGTAGTGTAGGGAGTCGTGCTGGGGGGAGTGTTTCAGGGTTTAGGGTAGTACAGTGGTGTTTGGGTAGTGTAGGGGGGTCGTGCTGGGGTTAGTGTTTTAGGGTTTTAGGGTAGATCAGTGGTGTTTGGGTAGTGTAGGGGATACTGCTGGGGGTAGTGTTTTAGGGTTTAGGGTAGTGCAATGGTGTTTGGGTAGTGTAGGGGTACTGCTGGGGGTAGTGTTTTAGGTTTAGGGTAGTGCAGTGGTGTTTGGGTAGCGTAGGGGTACTGCTGGGGGTAGTGTTTTATGGTTTAGGGTAGTGCAGTGGTGTTTGGGTAGTGTAGGGGTTCGTGCTGGGGGTAGTTTTTAGGGTTTAGGGTAGTGCAGTGGTGTTAGTGTAGTGTAGGAGGTCGTGTTTTAGGGTTTAGGGTAGTGCAGTGGTCTTTGGGTAGTGTAGGGAGTCGTGCGGGGGTATTGTTTTAGAGTTTAGGGTAGTGCAGTGGTCTTTGGGTAGTGTAGGGGTTGTGCGGGGGTAGTGTTTTAGGGATTAGGGTAGTGCATTGGTATTTGGGTAGTGTAGGGGTCATGCGGGGGGTAGTGTTTTAGGGTTTAGGCAGTGCAGTGGTGTTTAGGTAGTGTAGGGGGTCGTGCTGGGGGAGTGTTTTAGGGTTTAGGGCAGTGCAGTGGTGTTCGGGTAGTGTAGGGGGTCGTGCTGGGGGAGTGTTTTAGGGTTTAGGGCAGTGCAGTCGTGTTCGGGTAGTGTAGGGGTCGTGCTGGGGGAGTATTTTAGGGTTTAGGGTAGTGCAGTGGTGTTCGGGTAGTGTAGGGGTCATGCTGGGGGTAGTGTTCTAGGGTTTAGGGCAGTGCAGTGGTGTTCGGGCAGTGTAGAGGGTCGTGCTGGGGTGGTGTTTCAGGGTTTAGGGCAGTGCAGTGGTGTTCGGGCAGTGTAGGGGTCGTGCAGGGGGTGGTGTTTCAGGGTTTAGGGCACTGCAGTGGTGTTCGGGCAGTGTAGGGGGTCGTGCAGGGGTGGTGTTTCTGGGTTTAGGGCAGTGGTGTTCGGGCAGTGTAGGGGGTCATGCTGGGGTGGTGTTTCAGGGTTTGGGGCAGTGCAGTGGTGTTCGAGCAGTATAGGGGGTCATGCTGGGGGTGGGGTTTCAGGGTTTAGGGCAGTGCAGTGGTGTTTGGGCAGTGTAGGGGTCGGTGCAGGGGTGGTGTTTCAGGGTTTAGGGCAGTGCAGTGGTGTTCGGGCAGTGTAGGGGTCGTGCAGGGGTGGTGTTTCAGGGTTTAGGGCAGTGCAGTGGTGTTCGGGCAGTGTAGGGGGTCGTGCAGGGGGTGGTGTTTCAGGGTTTAGGGCAGTGCAGTGGTGTTCAGGCAGTGTAGGGGCGGTGCAGGGGGTGGTGTTTCAGGGTTTAGGGCAGTACAGTGGTGTTCGGGCATTGTAGGGGGTGGTGCTGGGGCTGGTGTTTCAGGGTTTAGGGCAGTGCAGTGGTGTTCGGGCAGTGTAGGGGTCATGCTGGGGCTGGTGTTTCAGGGTTTAGGCAGTGCAGTGGTGTTCGGGCAGTGTAGGGGTCTTGCTGGGGCTGGTGTTTCAGTGTCTAGGGCAATGCAGTGGTGTTCGGGCAGTGTAGGGGGTCTTGCTGGGGCTGGTGTTTCAGGGTTTAGGGCAGTGCACTGGTGTTCGGGCAGTGTAGGGGGTCGTGCTGGGGCTGGTGTTTCAGGGTTTAGGCAGTGCAGTGGTGTTCGGGCAGTGTAGGGGGTCGTGCTGGGGCTAGTGTTTCAGGGTTTAGGGCAGAGCAATGGTGCTCAGGCAGTGTAGGGGGTCGTGCTGGGGGTGATGTTTCAGGGTTTAGGCAGTGCAGTAGTGTCCGGGCAGTGTAGGGGGTCGTGCAGGGGTGGTGTTTCAGGGTTTAGGGCAGTGCAGTGGTGTTCGGGCAGTGTAGGGGGTCATGCTGGGGTGAGTGTTTCAAGGTTTAGGCAGTACAGTGGTGTTCGGGCAGTGTAGGGGGTCGTGCTGGGGCTGGTGTTTCAGGGTTTAGGGCAGTGCAGTGGTGTTCGGGCAGTGTAGGGGGTCTTGCTGGGGGTGGTGTTTCAGGGTTTAGGGGCAGTGGTGTTCGGGCAGTGTAGGGGTCTTGCTGGGGGTGATGTTTCAGGGTTTAGGGCAGTGCAGTGGTGTTCGGGCAGTGTAGGGGTCTTGCTGGGGGTAGTGTTTCAGGGTTTAGGCAGTGCAGTGGTGTTCGTGCAGTATAGGGGTCGTGCTGGGGATGGTGTTTCTGGGTTTAGGGCAGTGCAGTAGTGTTCGAGGCAGTGTAGGGGTTGTGCAGGGGTGGTGTTTCAGGGTTTAGGGCAGTGCAGTGCTGTTCGGGCAGTGTAGGGGTCGCGCTGGGGTGGTGTTTCAGGGTTTAGGGCAGTGCAGTCGTGTTCGGGCAGTGTAGGGGGTCATGCACGGGGTGGTGTTTCAGGGTTTAGTGCAGTGCAGTGGTGTTCGGGCAGTGTAGGGTGTTGTGCTGGGGCTGGTGTTTCAGGGTTCAGGGCAGTGCAGTGGTGTTCAGGCAGTGTAGGGGGTCGTGCTGAGGCTGGTGTTTCATGGTTTAGGGCAGTGCAGTGGTATTCGGGCAGTGTAGGGGGTCGTGCTGGGGCTGGTGTTTCAGGGTTTAGGGCAGTGCAGTGGTGTTCGGGCAGTGTAGGCGGTCGTGCTGGGGCTGGTGTTTCAGGGTTTAGGGCAGTGCAGTGGTGTTCGGGCAGTGTAGGGGGTCGTGCTGGGGCTGGTGTTTCAGGGTTTAGGGCAGTGCAGTGGTGCTCGGGCAGTGTAGAGGGTCGTGCTGGGGGTGATGTTTCAGGGTTTAGGGTAGTGCAGTGGTGTTCGGGCAGTGTAGGGGTCGTGCAGGGGCTGGTGTTTCAAGGTTTAGGGCAGTGGAGTGGTGTTCGGGCAGTGTAGGGGTTGTGCTGGGGCTGGTGTTTCAGGGTTTTGGGCAGAGCAGTGGTGTTCGGGCAATGTAGGGGGTCATGCTGTGGGTAGTGTTTCAGGGTTTAGGGCAGTGCAGTGGTGTTCGGGCAGTGTAGGGGTCGTGCTGGGGGTGGTGTTTCAGGGTTTAGGTCAGTGGTGTTCGGGCAGTGTAGGGGGTCTTGCTGGGGGTGATGTTTCAGGGTTTAGGGCAGTGAGTGGTGTCTCGGGCAGTGTAGGGGGTCTTGCTGGGGGTAGTGTTTCAGGGTTTAGGGCAGTGCAGTGGTGTTTGGGCAGTGTAGGGGGTCATGCTGGGGGTGGTGTTTCAGGGTTTAGGGCAGTGCAGTGGTGTTCGGGCAGTGTAGGGGGTCGTGAAGGGGGTGGTGTTTCAGGGTTTAGGGCAGTGTAGTGGTGTTCGGGCAGTGTAGGGGTCGTGCTAGGGGTGGTGTTTCAGGGTTTAGGGCAGTGCAGTGGTGTTCGGGCAGTGTAGGGGGTCATGGAGGGGCTGGTGTTTCAGGGTTTAGGGCAGTGCAGTGGTGTTCGGGCAGTGTAGGGGGTCGTGCTGGGGCTAGTGTTTTAGGGTTTAGGGTAGTGCAGTGGTGCTTGTGTAGTGTAGGGGTCGTGCTGGGGGTAGTGTTTTAGGGTTTAGGGTAGTGCAGTGGTGTTTGTGTAGTGTAGGGGGTCATGTTTTAGGGTAGTGCAGTGGTGTTTGGGTAGTGTAGGGGTCGTGCTGGTGGTAGTGTTTTAGGATTTAGGTTAGTGCAGTGGTGTTTGGGTAGTGTAGGGGGTCGTGCTGGGGGTAGTGTTTTAGGGTTTAAGGTAGTGCAGTGGTGTTTTTGTAGTGTAGGGGGTCATGTTTTAAGATGCAATGCTCCAATACCTGACCAGTCTGCACTACATAAAACTGCAAAAAAACTAAAAATAAAAAGTGTTTTGCACACTTTTGTCATTGGGCTATATGTGGGCTACATCTGGGTAATATTTGTGCTACATTTGGGCTCTTTTTTCACTGGTGGCCATCTTGGAAGACTTCTTTGTTATGAAGTTTCCTAATTTCTTCATTTACTGCAGACTCCTCAGTAGGAAATGCTTTCAGTTTTTTACTTTGATTCCATCAAGAAGGCATTCAGATGTGTCTCACATCTGCCATAAATTCAGAATGTTAGCACTCTACTTGCTCATTAGATCACTGGAGTAAAGCTACTGCTCACCAGGGAGTTAACTGGTAGTCTGCTGCTGGTATTGAAAGTGATTGTTTCAGTCTGCATGTCCGAATTTTCTAATGAAATAGAAGAGGATTTGAGATCTCACTTAAAACATGCCCTAATTTTTCTTTCTGCAGCACTAACCATAATTTCTATTTCAAAAAGTACCCTCATTTTGTTCCTTTTTAAATTAAATGTTTTAAGTGTTACCGGTTTATTCCAATCAAGATGGTTTCAGGTGTGCCATACTTTTGTCATAAGTAAGGCTGTTAGTGCTCTAGTTGTTCTTTAGAACACTCTGGGAAGCTGCAGTAGAACACAAAGGCATCAACTGGCAGGCTGCTCCTGTTGAAATATAACAGGAAGATATTTGAGATCACACTTAAAATATGTCCTAATTTTTCTTTCTACAGCACTAACCATAATTTCTATGACAAAATGAACCCCATCATTTTGTTCCTTTTTAAATTAAATGTTTTAAGTGTTACCAGTTTATTCCAATCAAGATGGCTTCAGGTGTGCCATACTTTTGTCATAAGTAAGGCTGTTAGCACTCTAGTTGTTCTTTAGAAAACTCTGGGAAGCTGCAGTAGAACACAAAGGCATCAACTGGCAGGCTGCTCCTGTTGAAATATAACAGGAAGATATTTGAGATCACACTTGAAACATGTCCTAATTTTTCTTTCTACAGCACTAACCATAATTTCTATGACAAAATGAACCCCATCATTTTGTTCCTTTTTAAATTAAATGTTTTAAGTGTTACCAGTTTATTCCAATCAAGATGGCTTCAGGTGTGCCATACTTTTGTCATAAGTAAGGCTGTTAGCACTCTAGTTGTTCTTTAGAACACTCTGGGAAGCTGCAGTAGAACACAAAGGAATCAACTGACAGTCTCTGCCCTTGTTGGATGTACATGTTTTACTGAGAATGTCAGACTTCATTCTCACATGAGTGAGAAAGATAATGTGAATTTACAGAAAATATGCTCTCATTTAGCTTCTGGAGCACCTTCCAAACCTCCATGGGACAAGCATGAGAAAATAGTGTTCTCTCAAACATGATTCATGATATCCCAGCAGAAGGTTTTTCACATGGTAAAATCACCTTAGAATACACCACAATTCCTAAAATTAGTATGGTACCATCAACAAATAAATTCTAATGTAACTAAAGCCTGTTATCACCCTTTATAGTTCTCCTTTTGGTGACCCTCAAAATCTTCTATTCACTACAATGCATTTCAATGAGGTACTATCATTTATATTGGTCCTAAGATGGCTGCCAGCAATTCCAGGATGAAGTGCTGACAGCCAATCAGATCTCACGATGACATGTGTGGTTAGGCTCCGCCCAGATATATATGTGACTTTACTTTTGATTTTCTCAGGAACTACTGAACGGATTTACACCATTTAAGCAAAAGGCACGACACTGAACCAAGGGCTACCTCTTCGCCAAATTTGGTGTAATTCCGTTCAGCAGTTCGGGCTGTAGCTGCAACTAAAGGTTCCTATGGAAAATGAATGGGGAAAATGCGTTTTGGGACCCCTTTTTCTCGGCCCCCGCTGACGTATCACCCCGAGACTTTCAGGATAGGAGCGGACCGGAGCGCCCCAACAAGTTGGAAACTTCGCGAAGATTCGTCAACCGGCGCCAACGTTATTTCAAATAGAATGTCGCTGATTTCCTATGGATAATAGGTTTTAACTATAACTATCTACTGGCGACCGCCAGTAGATAATATATTATATACACATATATATATATATATATATATATATATATATATATATATATATATATATATATATATATATACCATTAGTGCCATCTATTGGCCAGTAAGGAGGTCGTTCATTTAATTCGTTGTTTAGCTTTTCGTTGTTCGTGTAAGTCGTGGTTGATGATGTCGTGGTTCATATAAAGGTCGTTGTTTTGGATTCGTTGTTCAGTTGTTGTTAAGACTTCGTTATTAAGGCTGTTTCCCGCTGGGAAGAGCTTCTCTGAGTGTAGAAAAGTTAAGTCAGTGGTATGTAAATAATTAACCTTGTTTCCCAACCTGACTCCATGTAGAAACTGCTTCATTGGCCACTGGACAGACAGGAGTTCTGGGCTCCAGTGATATTAGTTGGGTCTGTTTAGGTCCTTCTTACTGTGTATCAAGTATACTCCTTCCACTCTTGACACTCAGAGTAGAGAGACAGAGCTGTTGAAAGCGTAATCAAGGACGTGGTGTAGGCTGGAAACTCAGAACTCAATGACACAGAATAATGTTTAAAGAATTCATCTCAGCCAGGTCTTTTATCTTTGAATAATTAAACTTATTTATTTTGATCACACAGCGAAATACTAATCAGAAAAACACAACGGCAAACATTGTTAAACTAGTATTCAAAAAGGTAAAGTACTACAGTGGTGTGGCAACTGCAGGAAGTCCTATGGACTGCACTTGACACTATGGTCTGTTCAAGCACTCTCTGGGCCAGCTAGTACCATTTTTTAGCAATATAAATTATCTAGGTGTTAAGTCAAAGGTCATGTTAACTCATTAGTGAGTTATGGTACTCCGCTACACTGAGTTTGTAGTAGGCTTTATTGCATGACCACTCTCAATACTGTAGCACAGGTGCATCAATATTGTGGCCACGTGGTGCAGCCCTCCTGACACCTCCCCCCCCTGTACATGCCTTGCCCAGTTCTCAATTATTCCAAAATGGAGGTAGGAGTGGCGGCAGTCATAATTGGATGCAGAAGCTGTTTGACCTTCCTGTAGTTCAATTACTCCCCTTGCCGTCCTCAATTAAATGGGCAATCACCAGAAGTACAGTCAGATAAAGGCCCCACCAGTATGGAAAACAAGAGGATGAGGGCTACAGTTTTCCCCTGGAGCCCATGCTCTAAGATCCCAGTATTGCTGTGCTGGTGGAGAGGTTTAATTGCTAAGAGTCTGAAGCAGCACCTCACAGATCCACACACTTATACAATTGTAGTCAAGGAAAACTGCTGATCACAGTGCAGTTGTAAAGGTGCTGTATGCTTCGAGGAGCTTAGACACCAGTCAGGGTAGCAGGGGTTCTAAAGCAGCAGGCTCCCTGCCGCACAATTTAGCCCAGATGTCAAACAACACAAAGTTGCCAAGAGAATTAAAAACTTCAGCACTGGTAATCCTACGTATTGCCCCAAGGCCAAAAAAGCAGGCCAAGTAAGACTCAAGGCCCAGTTTAGAAAGTGGCTAGAGAATTCAGTACTTCAGCACTAGTGACCCTACCTATTGCCCAAGGCCAAGAAAGAGGGCCAAGTAAGACTCTAGGCCCAGTTTAGGGGCTACCAGCAGGGGCGTATTGCAGGCCCCTGCAGCCCTATAACACAAGGGGTGCCTCACACCTTTCAGAGAGCAATCAGCATACCCATATGTTGTGTGAACTGAGGTCAAAAATCAAAAATATCCTGAAACTTGCTCCCAGAGGAAACTCATGGCAGTGGTGCATGCTCTCCAGAGCCATGCAGGGATATTTCCCTCCCAACACCAAGTAAATAGTTGCTTGTCTCTAAAAGGATTTATTTACCAGGTGCATTGCTATATTTGAAATCTGTGACAAGCATCATGAAATTAACATCGAGAAACAAAGTGAAACAGAAGCATGATTCATTAACTAACACAAACGTTGGATAAGGGTTCTAGCTGTATTTTTGATCCTACCCACTTTCTTAGCAATCCTTATACTGAACCGAAAGGCAAGTTTTTAAAAAAGCATTTAATACGCTTCATTCAATACTCAGAACTTGAAGAACCTGATTGTCAGAAACCACTAGCCCTGTGGTCTACATCTACAGGAGCAATGAGTTGTGATTAAGAAAAATATTTCTGAAAAAGTTAATGCAACCAATGATTCCATTTTGTCTTCATGTCCTGTATGGTTCCTTAGTCATATGATTCCCTTGGTTTGTTTTGAAAATGATCATGAAAAGATGCTTTTTAATTTAATTTATTCTCCTGAGTTAAAGGTGATCTATGTATGACATGGTAGTCCTTGCATAAACAAAATCATGATTAGGCAGCCTCAAAAGTGCAATTGAATTCCAATTATTGTTAGAATGGAGAATGAATATCAGACATTAGTCCACAAAAATTTCCTCTGCATGCCTTTACTGTGCAGATTTTACTCTGTGTTTACTCCGCAGATTCAATGATATAATCAATTTGCCTTTACAACGCAAGCCTTTTTCCCACAATTTCCTTTTTATATTTTGTGGTTCATTTTTCATAAATATAAACTATTAAAAATGTAAAATTGAAATATTTTAAAGTGAAATCAATATATATTTTTAAATAAATGTTTATATATTATTTAGGAAAATGCCCACACCCAGATGGTGTGCGCATGTCTATTTTCTGAGGTACTGTTAAAATCGTTTTTTATTTCATAATTTAAAAGCTATCAGTTGAGTCATTAAGATGTTTTAAAAAATAATAATTCTAAAGGATATTTTACCTAAAATTAAGGTTAAAGCTTAAAAAAAAAATCTATAAAAGGGACTGTCCACCATTTTGTGCTCAGTTGTGTGCCTGCTACTGTGGAGATCAGATGACATTCTAAATGCTCATTTGAATGGTGCCATCTGCCTGCTAACTGAGGTAAGTACACTAAAGATAAAAACTAATTCTAAACAATAAAGGCAGTAAATATTTACGTTACTGTTATTTGAATTAACAGGGATTACAATTCTGGTTGTATCAAATATTAAAGAAAAAAGATACAGAAGACCCTCTGAATATAAAACAATTACTTCACCTTTTATTATATTTTTTAAATGATAATCTGTTTTTTTAACAAAACCCCAGGAAATGTCATAATTAAAATGTATTTACGTGTTTCATAACATTAAACCAAAAGAAATGTTTCCATTTTTCTAGAACAAAATATATATACTTTTTTAACTAAGAGTACATCTCCAAATTGCTATTCTTCACATGAAGCTATTTTTTTCTTAACACAAAGTAAGAAAATGTTTTATAATGACCATTTTTTTTTTTAGTTAACAGGAGGTAATAACGTAAAGTTCAAGGTTCTTTATTTATTTGCTCGATTGACTAAAATCATTGTAAATCCTCACCAGATAGTCAATACAGGAAAACAAGAAATGTAAAAACAAAGGAACGTATATAAGCGAATCAAACCATAAAATGCATGACTTAAATATAAAAATTTGAGAACATGGACACTTTGGTCAAAATAAGTACATAAAAATAAGAAAGACACTACTAGGTGATCCTCCACACACTATATTGCACCTAACTAGAATAAATAATAAAAAGAGACTCACATGGTGACTTGCGGACCCAACATGTAACCTTATCTTTGTATTTCGTATGTAAGAGTCATCCAAACACTTTCAGGATGCCAATTTACACCATGCATGCCATAAAATACGTCATAAATATCAACATTTAAGAACACGGACACTTTGATCAACATAAGTAAAGTAACGGGCAGTACTAATAGATCCTCCATATACTATTATATAATAATAATAATAATAATGAGGTAATGACAAATTTACAAGAACAAACTTGCTATTTAACCAAAACAATCATAAATGTGGAAATGTTTTCTCTTTTCTCTCCTCTGAAATAAAAACATACTAAAAACGTTAAGATTTAATATTTGTTAAGGATTTTCACATTGAAAGCATCAATCAAACTTACCAAATGAAGTAGTTTTCAACAAAAGGAACAACAAACTCCATTCCAAAAAAAGAAATCTCACAAAAAGAATTTTAAACTGTGTTTAAAACAACCAGTATGCCATCATTAACCGAGACCAAAAACAATGTCAAACTACTAACACATTGTATTTCAAGTCCAAGAAAAAAAAATTTCAGTGCCAACAGCAAAAAACAATGCCCTAAATAACCAAAACACATCATTTACATTTCTTTGTACATTTCATTTAAAAATTGTACTTTCAACAACCTACAGAAGAGAAGTTACACTCACAACCAACAACAAAGGAAAAGCATACATTCTTAATTACAACATATAATCTAAGTTTAAAAAAAAAAAATCGATTAATCAAATATATTTCTTATCAGCATTAACATTTACATTTTCAAACAGGGACAGCTTGGAAACAATTAACCAAGACATTTCATTTCCCAGTTGTTGAGGCTAAAACTCATGAAATATGGCTTTAGTTCAAAAAGACATTTTAAAATCTTTTTTTGTCTTTCGTTTTCAGAACGTCATCACACAAGAAAGAAGATGGAGAATAAACCATTGGCCCATATGTGCAATCTAAAGGTGAGAACATGTTATTAAGGTACAACAGGTACGTTTATTCTAAGGAAAGGAATACTGAAGCTAGGACTCACTGGAGATGTGTCAATTACCACTCAGCCTCTTGCAGAGGCAGAGCAATTACAGTTGGTGACCGAACTGAAAAACACAAGGAACATAATAACTCTGCCTGGGCAACATATTTAGTGGTACAAGATACAGATCAACAGCTAGAAACACTTAGATGAATACTACACAACAATTATCAAATACACCATTATTCACAAAATTAAGTAACATTGGCTCCCCTACTAAATTATTTGGAGCAAAACTAGAATGGCAATCTAAACAGGTCAGGTTGCAGGAGACTACTAAGGTTTCAAATAGAATGGTGGAACTGCTACTCACCATGTTTAGAGGGGGGGGTGCAAAAACTAACAATGCCATAGAAGGGTGTCATAAGTCTTTCTGCAGTGCATTTGTCAAAGCTCATCCTTCTTGCTACCATTTGTTGGAAATGTTGATAAAGGAAGAACGTTTTCATGAAATGTGACATGCACAATCTGTTCCACATAGTCTACAGCCCAGAGTATCTAAAAAAACAAAAAACACATAAAGGAGCAACTCCTTCTCAAACTTTCACAATTTGGCATGTTTGGGGTTGTAGACTATATAGAAAACATTGCCTATATACTAAATTACTAATCACTAACTAACCTTACTAAACAGAAGACATCCTTTTCATTTACCCTCCTGTCTACATTTACAATAATTCAATTGCCTCTATTACACAACTTCTGATGTCTACAGATAAAGCTCTGTTAACCTGTCCTTTCAATATACATTACTCTAAATTATTATTTTTAAAATTTAAATGTATATACCTCCGGACCGCAGCTGCATAACTCTGTCCTGCTTCATTAACTGCAGCCAAATGTCGAAATTAAAGCAGCAACCAAGTTTGCATAAAAAAAATGGCTGCATACATACTTATGCATATGCTTATGTCTACTCTTACTTGTACTTAATCCTGTTTTCACAATAAAATTTACCACAGTATATAACAATATACATGCAAAGTGCGTTTATGCGGCTGCTTGTAACCTGTGCACCGCAGGTACTACTCCTTTTTCGCTCCTGGGTGGACCCAATGGACATTTTTCTTGCTACCTCTAACTAATGCATGCCATGTGCTCCTCCTCTGTCGTTCATAGAGATTGTATTTGGCATGTATCCCTGCTGCCTATAACCAATGCATGACAAGGACAAATGCTCTGTCTCTGCTGGGTGTACCATAGTAAGCAAAGTTTGAAATCTGATTGACACTACTAACTTTTGATGTCAAAGGGGAAAATGTAATTTTCAATCTGGCCATTAGGCAATAGCTTCAAGTATGCTTCTGCCCAAACTCTCTCACTTCACCTGTTTCTCCCTCACTGTATCTTCACTTAAGCGAGCACACTTCTCTTGCAGGCACTACTACATGTCACCAGTGACTACAGCAGATACTTAGCAATTCAATACTTCTTGCGTTAAGCCACAGATCATTTAACATGTTGTTTCTCTCTCTTGACTATACCTCATGGTATCCTCTGTGGGTTTAGCACTGCCCCAAAGGCTAAGATTATGTCCCTCAGTGTTGTTTCCAGGTGATATTTCCTGATGGCTTGGCACTGCCACCAGGAGCTCGGATTCTGTTGCTCCTATGCTGATTCCATACTGTACTTTCTGGTGGCTTAGCACTGCCACCAGAGGATCGTATTCAGTCAGTCCTGGGCTGACTCTTTATTGTACACACTGGAGGCTTAGCACTAACATGAACGGCTTGGATTCTGTTGCTTCTGAGATAACTGCAAATAGGTACCACTATTGCCGCATGGTAGGTATTTGTGTGCATGACTGCTCGCATGACCACTTGCAAGACCACATGCTCAGTTACCAGAATGACTGCCTACATGACAGATTGCATGACAGCTTGTGATAACTTTATATAATAGATTGCACAACCAATTACATAGCAAACTGCTTACAAACCATGTAACAACTGTGTGATAAACATATGTAACTCAATATGCATGACATATTGTAACTCAATGTACACGTCAAATGTCTCTAATGTTTTAAGCATCCCATGCACTAGCAAGCTACCTGTCCACAACGTGCTTCAACACTTCATCAACTGTAGTAAGCTCTATATAAATCCCAGTGCAATACTCCAATGCCTCACTATTTCTACTCTTACTACTACCTAATCCTACCTTGCCTCTACTCCTATTCCTACTTACTCCTATGTACACACACATATTCCCATTCGGACTTTTGCTTACTCTTACTCCAACGTATCCTTAATGTTATCACTTCTTTTATCTCACATTTACTCCTACACCTATCTATGCCTACATAGACCTCTCTTCTGACTCCCAATATCACTTCCACTCCTAGTCCTACTTCTAAATGCATCTATTTGTCCTCCTACTCTTACTCCTATGCTTGCTTCTTCCTACTCTTACTTCTCATAAACCTCCTACATATACTTCTACTAGTCTTCTCTATTTTTCCGCCACACTCACCTTTCTTTTCACCACTGTTTGTCTTCTGAAATATTTTTCTGCATGTTTTACCTCACCTATTCTATGACTATGCCTACTCTTACTCTCTTGCTGCCTTCCTTATTCATTTTCCATGTACTCCTTACCCTTTAGCTTCTCTCCTTTCTGCACTTGATCAATTGATCCACCTGCTCCTTACTGAAGGCCATCAACTTTGTTGCTTTAAAGTCAAACAACAGTACTGGAACCAAATTTTGGTCTGGTGACTGTCTCCATCTTATGTACAGGACCCTACTGTTACCAACCAGCATTCCTTACATATTTCTGCGTCCCAAAGACTCTCTTTCCAAATGTGTAAACACAAATAAACTCATCTGTATCAAAGGCAGCAATACCCTGCCAGAACCCATTTTAGAGGGGCCCGGGGGCACACAGGAGCTACTTGGCCCAACAGTGGTGGCTGGGACCTTTTACTACTGATGACCCGGAACCATATCTACTGTGGGTCCTGAGCAACTGGGCCAAGTACACCTTCTGTACTTGGCTCACAGTGGTAGCTGTGGATGAGCAGTCAAGCTCCCGCAGGGTGGGTGTTAAGTGTAAATATTGATTAGTGAACACAACTCGTAACTCAAAGTGCACGCAGTAATATCAATACATCAATGTCCAGTCAAATACTTGCTTTTATATGAAAAATAAGTCTTTTATTTCTAACTCTACACTTGCAATGGAATAAGGACATTCATAAGCAACAACACAATTCCCATAAGGTCGGGGCGCTAGAGTTTGTCAGGCAAATCTCTATCTCACCCTCTTCCTGGTAATGTGGTCATGGTTATTCCCCATTAACTGGTGGGTGCATCCAGGGAATGCTTACAAGTAGGCAGTACTCAAGAGTTTACTTTGATTCTTTGGAATTAGTTGAAAGGGGTTATGGTGCCGCAGCACTATCAGCAGCTGTCTCCCGGGGCCAAAGAGGCCTGATTCAAGTCTTACCCACTCCTGCAGCATGTAAACATTCAGAATGTCAGCAGGAGCCCCGACTGTGGGCCCTCGCAGGCTCTGATCCGGTTCGGTGAAGTCGGGCTGCTCGCAGTACAAGCAGCAGCATCTGGCAGGCGCATACTCTCTACGGAGATGCACTGACAGCATTCTCAAGTGATCGGAGATACTCTCAGCCTGCATAGACTGGTAATTCAGACATTCCCACAGAGGTGGGGAGGGGGACACTGTTTGGCATTGTTGTTAGCCTTCCTACTCCCGACCGGAGCCTAGCGACAGAGAGACTTCTCACTTGGCGTCCTCCAAGGTCCTTTGGGTTTGATCAGGGACAGATGGCTATGCACAGGGCTCGTCCCACTGGTCGCAGCCTTACTCTTGTCTCAGGCAACGGCATGAACTCTTTGGCAACTTAGTACTGGCAGGGGACGCCCAGAGGTCCGGTTTTTTAGCTATCCTAGCCGTGAGGGGAACGGCCAGCATTGCCAGCAACACGCCATGAGGGGAACGGCAAAACCACAACCCCCAGCAGCCCCAGCGCCGTGACGCTGCCACTGACGCTGCACTCGTGCCCGGAGGCGCGATAAGAACACCGGCGAACTCCCGCAGCGCGGGACGCCCAGAGGTCCGGTTTTTTAGTTATCCTAGCCGTGAGGGGAACGGCCAGCATTGCCAGCAACACGCCATGAGGGGAACGGCAAAACCACAACCCCCAGCAGCCCCAGTACCGTGACGCTGCCACTGACGCTGCACTCATGCCCGGAGGCGCGAAAAGAGCACCGGCAAACTCCTGCAGCGCGGGACGCCCAGAGGTCCGGTTTTTTAGTTATCCTAGCCGTGAGGGGAATGGCCAGCATTGCCAGCAACACACCGTGAGGGGAACGGCAAAACCACAACCCCCAGCAGCCCCAGCACCGTGACGCTGCCACTGACGCTGCACTCACGCCCGGAGGCGCGATAAGAGCACCGGTGAACTCCGCAGCGCGGGACGCCCAGAGGTCCGGTTTTTTAGTTATCCTAGCCGTGAGGGGAACGGCCAGCATTGCCAGCAACACGCCGTGAGGGGAACGGCAAAACCACAACCCCCAGTAGCCCCAGCGCCGTGACGCTGCCACTGACGCTGCACTCGCGCCCGGAGGCGCGATAAGAGCACCGGCGAACTCCCACAGCGCGGGACGCCCAGAGGTCCGGTTTTTTAGTTATCCTAGCCGTGAGTGGAACGGCCAGCATTGCCAGCAACACGCCGTGAGGGGAACGGCAAAACCACAACCCCCAGCAGCCCCAGCGCCGTGACGCTGCCACTGATGCTGCACTCGCGCCCGGAGGCGCAATAAGAGCACCGGCGAACTCCCGCAGCGCGGGACACGCGCGGGCGTGCCCGGGCCAAGGGCGGGCCCGTCTTCACCCGTCAGAGCCTGGAGGAGGCTGGGCTGGGCCACCTCCCTGACATCTGGACATCTGGATACCGGTGTGGTTATAAGTTGTAGCGTACAGGTACTGTTGTGCAACATTTGTGTTCATCTGTGGGGGTTCTTAAGTGTGCTTTTGTAAGGACCAGTGTTGTAAGGCAATACAATGAATAAGCAAAAAGGAGTTGTGGGCACACTGGATGCATTTTTAGTCAGGGCAGAATCAATATTGACCCATGAAATAGAAATAACGGAACGACGTCTCTCCTTGGATCCATTGAACCTCCAGAGACGGTCTTCACTGGGCATCTCTGACCCTGTTTTGGGGGAGTTTACACAAACATCACTACTTACAGTCTAATAGAAAAAGTGCAAACGGCAGACCAAGGTCAAGCACATCCAGTCCACATGTACAATAAGTTTGAGAGTGGTGCAATCACTTCCCACACCCGCCGTCCAAAGCTGTCAGAAATTACCAAGTTTTCAAGAAAAAAACGGAAGGTGCACTCATCGTGAAGTCAGTACACACGGATAGGAATCTGTTCCAAAAGTACTTCTTTTTATCCAATTATTCGTTAAAAACTGGCACACAGCCAACGCGTTTCGTTCCCGATTTTTTGCCAGAGGGAACTTCGTCAGGGCTTTTGTTTCTATCCATGCGCAGCTAAGCAAATGTTCTTTTGTTTCTAATCATGCGCAGCTAAGCAAATGTTCATGTAGAGCAGTGATACTTGCCAACAGAGTTGCTGTGAAAGCTCGGGATGAGCGTTCTCCGTAAACTGCTTCCGTAATGCATGCGATTTTTCAGGTGGCGGTGAATCGGAATTAAATCCTTTGGGTCCCTGTACTTATTAACTGCACCCGGCTGTGGGAAACCCCCATGGTGGGAACAACGTGTTGTGGGGCAGATGCGGGGAATGTAGCCACTGTCCTGTGGCTGCACCGCGGGGTAACAGTGCGGGAGCAGGAAGGCAGGCAGTCGGTATGCACAATCATTAGCTGTATAAATTTGAATTTAGGGTTCCTGGACACTTTCCTTGGATATTCCAACAGAGCTTCCCACTCTTTATTAGTAATCTCATGTCCCACATCCATAGCCCATTTGTCACGGAGGGCCTGGAGTGGCACTGCCACTACCGCTCTTATACCTTGATATATCCATTTCGTCAGATGGCCACCATTACCCATCAGATACTGCATATTGATTAGTTTGTGTGTCAATGGCTCTGTCCCCTCTGGAGACCAGTTAGTGCGAATGTAGCGTGTAATGTTGGCGTGCAGCATAAATAGTGAATTCGGCACCCCGTGTTCCCTCACAAATGCATCATGTGTCATCAGTGCACCATCCGTAAAGAGCATGCCCATTGTGGTCACTCCTGCGTCACCCCAGGCCGATATTTTTCTGAGTGTAACTATACCCGTCGGCAGTGGAAGCCCTAACAGGGGGATATTAGGCGCATAGGGGGCCCTTATCTTCGTGTAGCTTTATGCCCTTCTCCAATATAGTAGTGCTGTTTGTAGTAGCAGTGGCGCAGTTCGAGGGATTTTACTGCCAGGTAGTAAAAGTGTATGTAGTTCCCCTCATTCCCAAGCCAGTTGAGGCAGTGCAATTTCGTGTAGATTACGCCCTGAGATTCAATAGGCCAACCATTGTAGCTGGTTTGCATAGTAATACGCCTTGAAATCCGGCGCACCCATTCCTCCCCGTTTCGTATCACACTGCAGCTTCGTTAGCCCGATTCGCCTTCTGCCCATCCCCCATATCAGCTCTACCAGTAGGGAATCTAGGAGCTTGAACACCTGTCCTGGTACAATAATAGAGAGCTTAGTAAAGTAATACAACTATCTTGGTAGCACCACCATTTTGGCAATTGCCACTCTGCCCGCCATTGATATTGGCAGAGAAATCCAAAATTTTATTTGGGGTTTAAGAGCAGCTATGGCTCGATTTAAATTACCGTCCAACACATCCTCCTTTTCCCTGTATATCTGGATTCCCAGATACCTAAACATAACAGGTGCCGTCAGAAATATCCAATCACCAAAAGGCCTTGGATCTGTGCGTGCTGTGTCCCTGAAGTAATACACATAGGACTTACTCTCGTTTATTGAGAGGCCGGAGAGCCTCTGGAATGTGGCGAAAATGGTGGGTATAGGCTCATAATCTTCGTCCAGGTCACCAATGTATAATATTAAATCATCTGCATATGCTGAGATGACATTTGTAGTAGTGCCCACTTTTATCCCTCTGTGACCTGCCGTGGTCTTTATCCTTTGCAGCAGAGGCTCAAGCGCCAGTACAAATAACAGTGGTGACAGTGGGCATCCCTGTCTAGTACCTCTTGCTATCCCATATTGTTGCGAAATGTGCGCACCTGTGCGCGCCCGTGCCGTGGGTTGCGTATATAGCAGTCTCACCCAATTTATATATACCTCTGGAATATTGAATCGCGCTAGAGCATAAAACATATACTGCCAGTGTATGGAGTCAAATGCTTGACGGAGATCTAGCGATATACAGCCCTGTGCATTAACCACTGTAGGCGTGTGTGACATCACTTGGTGCAATCTCCAAATGTTGAGGGCCGTGTTTCTCCCAGGTACAAAGCCACATTGATCAGTGTGTATGAATTGTGGGATAAACTGAGCCAGCCTGTTCGCCAGTAGCTTACTCAGGATTTTATAGTCCGTGTTTAGGAGCGAGAGGGGTCTGTAACCTGCCATATCTGTACTGTCCCGCCCTGGCTTTGGCAACGATATCACTATTGCCTGCAATGTACTCAGAGGGAGTGTGCCAGTGTCTAGTGCCGCTTGATAGAGCTGCTGTAAATGAGGAGACAGAAAGTCCAGGTATGCAGCATAAAATTCAATAGTTAAGCCGTCGCTCCCTGGTGCCTTATTACGGGGCAATGCCTTTATTGCCATTCTGATTTCTACGGTAGTTACCGGTTTCTCCAGCTCCTCTCTATGTGTATTTAATAGTTGTGGGAGTTGCAGGCCCTCAAAGAATGGTTCATACTCCGTTTCGTCTAAGTCCTCCGGTCCCTCATACAGCTTCTCATAATAATTTTTAAATGCTTCGTTTATTTCTAATTGGGTACAGACTGTATCACCATCCATATTTCGAATTTCACACATAGGCAGCACTGACTGGGCATCTTTAATAATTTTAGCCAATAGTGGACCTGCTCTATCTGCTGTTGCGTGTTGTTTCTGCGTGTATAATCGGTAGTCTACTAGGCGCAGCTCTTCTAAAAGTTCAGCGTATTTTATTTGTGCTTCTTGCAGCGTTACCTTCTGAGCCTCATCTGTTACTGCTTCCTGCTCTATTTTACCCAGCAGGTTTTCAACTTCGGTAAGTTGTTCTAGCAGGCCCTTTCGAACTCCTGCCCGCGTACTTATTGCAATCCCCCGGATCACTGTCTTAAAAGCGTCCCATTCAATTTGACGTGTACTCGCTGTGTCTGCATTCTCCTGAAAGTAGTTACCTATTGCCATTGACAGTGCGCTGTGGTAGACCGGGTCTTTCAGTAACGAGGACTGCAATTTCCATGTTGGTATCGGCACAGGTACCCTACCCCAGCCGAGCGTAAGCTCCAAGGGGTTGTGGTCCGACAGCGTTTTGCCCAGATAAGTTGTGGAGCAGTATATCCGGTCAATGCGAGTGTGTAACCCATGTGGGTACGAGTAAAAGAAGTATTCCCTGCTAGTGGGATGGATCAGGCGCCAAGCATCTCCCACTCTCCATCCCTCAGCCCAGCTCTTAAGTGTTTCAGCAATTTTTCTACATCCTGTGTTATACAGCGGGGGTGTGACCTGTCCAAATCCACGTCCAATACTGCATTAAAATCACCCCCCAAAACCCAGGGGTACTCCTCCCACCCCACTAGGGCCTCCAAAACTTTATCCTGCTCTGTATTCTTGGGCATATATACTACCTACCACAATGTGCTCCCCGTCTAGTAGTCCATGCACCACAACATATCTACCCCTGGTGTCTACCTTTTGTTCAAGCAGTTTGAATGGGACGCCATTCCTCACCCATATTGCAGCCCCCCGTGCAAAGGCGGAATATGACATAAAAAACAGTTGACCCCTCCATTTCTTTTGCATTTTACCCGCCTCCACTGTCGACAAGTGAGTTTCTTGGAGGAACGCAAAATGGGCTTTCCTAAGGTTCAACTGCGCCAGAAGCCTATGCCTTTTATGTATTGAGCCTAGTCCTCTCACATTCCAAGAGATGTACGTATATTTACTGGGTTGTGTTCTATTTCCGCGCGTGATATGATCTGCCATGAGTGTTAATCACAGTGATCCCGTTAATTAAAACATAACTTATGTCTGAGTCTGCGTTCCCTTGAACTTTCCCCAATACCAGGTTCCCCCTTACAACAACAGAGGACCAAACCCTGAAACACAATTCTATAGAAACGTTACATATTGCAGAACTTAGTGCAGTCGCCAGAGGGGGAGTGGCAACCACCAGATTCCTAACACACATTTCACTGTATGCAGTTACATTATCCATAGCACTCTAGTGCAAGCCCCATATTTGTTCAAAGACTATGAGCAGGAGGACCATCTTGTATCTGAGTATATAATTAAGCATACTCATCTGTACAGTATATTACACCAACAGCTATTGCTTTCAGTCTTCAGCCCAGGTAGTCGTTCACAGTCTGGGGGGTAATCGTGGAGAACAATGTCAAGCTGTTTTCAGAGTCCGAGTTCGCAGCAGCATCTTCCGACGAGTCCACTGTCTCCTCCGTGGATCTGGCATCATGTTCCGCCATTGCCGCCACCGTCAGGAAAGCGTCCTTTTGGCTGTTCGAAATCTGTTCCAGTGTTGGGCTCAGACTAGTACCAGCTCGGGGGTGCCGCTGTTCCTCCACCTCAGCTCTTCCATTACGCCTTTGCGTGGGTTGGCCAGATTGACTCAGCGGGAGCGAGGCCTGGGATGCAGTTGGCGTGAAAGTGGTCTCCATCCAGTCCGATACCTCCTCCGGACTGTCGAAGAACAATGCTTTTTGACCTGTAATAACTTTCAAGCGGGCTGGGAATAGTAACGCATATTTCAAATTATGCACCCGAAGTTTCTTTTTAACGTCCTGAAACGTGGCTCTCGCTTTCTGCACTGCTGGCGTAAAGTCTGGATATAGGGAGATCGTTTTATTCTCGAACTGTATGGGTGCGTGTTCTCTTGCTGCGCGCAATATCGTGTCACGATCTTTATAGTTCAGTATGCGTGCTATAAGTGGCCTGGGCGGTGCTCCGGGGGGGGGGCCTAAACGGCATCCTGTGCGCTCTTTCTACACTGTAGAGGTCTGTGAGTCCCTCACGCGCCACATGATCCCACAGCCATTTTTCAACGAATTGTGTGGGGTTGGACCCCTCCCTTCTCTCCGGGATTCCCAAGATGCGCAGGTTGTTGTATCGGGATCTTCCTTCTGCATCGTTCACTCTATCCTGCAATTCTTTGAGTTGTCGTTGCAGTTGCTCTATTTGTGAAGAGTTTGCCGTTTGCCGAGGTATCAAATCATCCAGTGCCACTTTGTGCGTTTGAACCTTGTCAGCTAGTTTCATATGGTCCGCCTTCAGCAGGTTAAGACTGACCGATAGCGTACCTATTTGCGTTTTGATAGCCCGTCGTGAATCCCGGACTTCTTTCAGGATCAAATCCAGCTTGTCCACATGGCCCTCACGTTCCGTGGGTGGTACCACTTCCTCTTCCTGACTTTGCGAACTGACATTTTGTCGTGCTGTGTCTGGGTCTCCCGCAGTCTGTGGATCAGGCTGCTTGTTTCTTGTTCGCCCCATTATCATGAGTGGGACCACGACTGATACTTACGTTACTGCCGAGGGCTCCGTACTAGGAACTGCGCTAGCTCATGTTCATGAATTGATTGAAAAGAAATTTACCGTATTATGGGAAAAATTGGAACGAATGGACACTGTTATAAATAACATAAGTAGTACTAATGTGACCCAACAACCAAATGTTATAGAAAGAGAGGGTCCAAATACTGTAGTTGATGGTAATTTAATTGTGACTTTGCAAAACTTAGATGGTAAAGCTAAGGATTGTCCTATGATAAATAATATTGCTATGAAAGATAAAACACAGAAAGAACCCAAAAGCTCAAGTGTGAAATGTGGAGGCTTGCACAATGCTTATTTGGAACGTTTAGATTCAGGCACCGTACCAAGCACTGTGTCTAACAAATTAGTAGATGACTCAACCAACACTTGCTTGAAACCTAATACTGATGTGTTGAGTTTACCACCAGCCACGTGCCCATATGTTTTAGTATTAGCGGGTGAACCTGTCCTTAGGGAGGGCCAAAGGGAGACGTGGGTTGAGTTACGCAATAAAACCGTGGACTGGTTAATAAAACACAAAAGATTCCATCCGTCTGCTATAAGGGAGATCTTAATGGTTCGCAGGGTTGGGTGGGTTCATCCCCCAAGTGTATTGATGGTGATTGCATTGTGGTTAACTTTCGCCGGCCACAGATGGTTCGCTACCTACTAAACTTCCGCGAGACACTACACACCCAGAGTAATAGTATTTGTGCTCTTCCTCTGGGATACTTCTACAAACCTCCACTTGGTCACCTTGTAAATAACCCCCCTTCAATCTCGCTGTCTAACAGGTTCCAGGCCCTGTCAGATTTAAACGCCCAAGACTGACAATTATTTGTAATGCAACATGAATCACATTTATTCAATGGGTCTCAGGTTCTAACACTTGCTCTCTCAACCAATACTCAGGATAGACAGCTAGCTTTAGATAGGGGTCAAGACTGGATAGGTTTGATAAACAAGCAAGAAGTAGTTAGGCCTCATGGTATATCGGATGTAATACCAGTGTGTTTACCTGGCGACAGTGCGGTTACTGTTGAGGTTAACCAGCCATTACAAGTTAATGGAATGGATTCCTTTAATCATAATTGCCACGTTGAGAACAAGGGTGGTGAAAGTTTAGGATCCAGGAATGAGATGGAAGTAGTACCCAATCAGCAAACAAGGAATGAAGGGCAATCAGAAATACGATTCACATCCTGGAATATAGCAGGGTTAACAAGAAAACAAGTGGATGTAGAGTGGCAGGAGTACATTGGGTGAAGCGACATAATACTTTTGCAAAAACATGGGCTTTGGAAATCCCCCATAAAGTAGGATTCAAAACATATAGCGTTAATACTACCCCTTCTATTAGAGGGAGACCTTCGGGAGGTCTTGTTATATGGATAAAAATGACTTTATGTATTGATATAATTCAGTTGGATTTTCTATCACAGGATATAGTTGGAGTGAAGATCCGAACACAGGATAAAACTGAAATGTATATATAGTAAATATTTATAACAGACCTAGTCCAGCTAGCAAAGAATCACCTGTAATAGACCAACTAGACCAACTTTTTTGTTCAATTGATTCAAGGGCAAGGGTAATTGTGGGGGTGATTTTAATCGTAAATTTGAACCTGTTGTTGGTTTTGAAAATATTTTCAAAGAAGAAGACATGGTAAATTATATTCCTATATTGGAAAGTAGTCCGGTAGTCACCCTGTACAGTTGCCGTAGCACAATTAATGAGATTGGTGTCAGGACATGGACTCCGAGCCTGTAATGGTCGACTGCCTTCTGATAGTCCGAATGCAGTTACATTTAGCAGGAATAACTGTAAGAGTTGTATTGATTATATACTGGTATCTATTGGCCTTTGGCCAATTTTGCATGATCTGGCAGTTGAGGATAGATCTGACAGTGATCATTACCCCCTATGTTTGACACTATCATCTGATTGTTTTCATCTAACTCCCTTAAACAATGGAGATATTAACTTCAGTGTCACCGAACCATTACTAAGTAACAATCGAAGAGCCTTAAAATGGCCTTCTATACGGGGAAATGACGAGGCTATGATGCAGATATACGATATCTTTGCAGATACTATTTCACCGTATGTAGATCTCCCTGCTGCAGATTTCCCAATTATGAATATACATCATGCATTGGTAGATGCTCTGACACCTATCTTAAGTAGGATTCCTAAAGAATGTAAAAAGGGGACAACTGAAATAATTAACCTGGAAAACCTTTGGTATAACAAAGAATGCCGCGAGGCAAAAAGGAACTTATTTCAGCAACAAAAATAAAAAATATAGTGGTATTAAGAGAGAAAAGGAATAGGTATAAGAAATTATTAGCACAAACTAAGAAAAATTGGGACGATAGTATATGGACTGAACTGATTAGTGCAGCCAAAGCGAAGGACCACTCTAGCTTTTGGTGACTGATATCTAAAGGAAACAAAGCGGGAGATGTAGCAAGGACCTTTTTTAGATGCGAATACATGGGTCAGCCATTTCTCCAGCCTTTATTCAATATCTACGAGTGATATAGAATTTGAAATTCAAGACTATGCAACATTCCCAATTATTTCTCCTTTACATTTCAGTTTGGAAGACACCTGTCAGCTATAGATGCAGAAAAGCCCAGGTCCAGACAAAATACCAGGAGATTTACTGAGGCATGATAAAGAGATCTGGGGCCCTTATATTAACTGTTTTATGTAATTCAGTCGCTGCAGGTGCAGCAATACCGGAATCATGGAAAGGGGCTGAAATTACAACAATTTTTAAAAAGGCAATCGCCAAGACCCTTCGCATTATCGACCGATTAGTTTAATAGATGCTTTACAAAAAATATATGCTCGACAAATTTTAACAAAATTAAATGTTTGGATTGAGGAGAACAGTATTTTATCAATATATCAGGCAGGTTTTACAGCTAAAACAAGCACAATTGACCAGGTTTTTAGATTCCTTTGTATGAGTTGGAAATACACAGTCTTTAAGAAGGGTCATCTGTACATCGCATTTGTCGACTTGAAAGCTGCTTTCGACCTGATCCCTAGAAATCTCCTCTGGAAATCCTTAAAAAACCAAGGGGTACCGGGGGAAATACTCATGCAAATGATAAGATTGCATGAGGATAATTATGCAAAGGTTAGATGGGGTCCGAGGGGAGAGCTTACTGAGCAAATCAAAGTAAACAGGGGTGTAAGGCAGGGATGTGTGCTGGCACCCACCTTATTTTCATTGTATGTAAATGATATTCCAGAATATTTATTGGGCTGCGTACATGATTCTCCCAAGTTAGGTGGGGTGCCAGTGCCTGCCCTCCTATTTGCAGATGACACCATTCTAATATCCCAAACTCCCAAAGGTTTACAATGTTTAATAGATACCTTTGGTGTATATTACGAGACTAAGGGCCTGGAAATAAATTCTAGTAAAACAAAATATATGGCAGATAACCTGCATAAATCTTTCAAAAAGAATTTAACTGTTAAGGGACAGAAGATAGAATATGTGCATAATTTTAATTATCTAGGTATAACCTTGGATACTAAAATGTCTTGGAAAATGCAATTGGAGAAAAGTATGAGTATTTTACTCCAAAATTCCATACCAATAGTAAAGAAACATGAGAGTAGTATGTCCAAGGCGGTATCCCCAGCCCTTGAGGTATACAAGTATAGGGCGCAGTCGGCTTCTTTATATGGGGCTGAGTTATGGGGACCTTCAAGTAATAATACTTTTATGGTAGGAGAAAATAAGTTTTTAGGAACATTCTACACCTTCCAATGCGCACACCACTAATACCAATTGTAATGGACCTAAATATACGCCGTATGGATCACCAGGCAATCTTAAGACCTCTATTTGTTCTGGGTGCGACTGTGGTCCAAAGAAGAGCTTGTGCATTATAAAGAAGGGCTGGAGGAAATTTTAAGGCTTAATCACGGAACAGGCTTGCCGTGGTTCAAGCATGTTTGCTGCTGGTTTACTAAACTAGGGTTAAAACATTTCTGGGTGGAGCCTGCACAATTGTCTATGGGTTCAAAAAAATACTAAAATCAACTTTCTGGGCCTATATTAAAGATAGTGTGCTACATAATTCAACTACAGGTACATTAACAACACGGTTCCTTCTAATGAAACAAATTTGGAGCTTCGAGTCCTTCTTGGATGAGGTGCAGCCCCAACTAGCAAAGTCATTATATATGAAATTTCGATATGGTATCTTGCAAATAAACGCAAACATATCGAAATGGGCTTGCAAGCAAGGGGAAGAAAATATTGAGTGTTGTGCCCTATGCCAATCAGGTGCAAGAGAAAATGATCTCCATTTATTATTCTTTTGCCCAGTTTATGTTAAAACTAGAAAGAAATGGATTAAACCTATTTGCCGGTTATTGGGCATTACATCTTGCCACGAGGCAGCAAGAATACTGAAAACTGATACCTCTCAAAAGGTCGTTTTTAGTGTTAGTAGGTATTTGTTTGATGTAGGTTTAATAAGAGCAAATGAAGGTTTGAAATTTTAGTATACCATACCTGGAATATTATTATTATATCAGCTTTCAATCTGTATTTTAACTTCATTTGCACTTTAAGATTTAACAAGATAAATGAGTATAATGACATTTTAACTACGTATATTGCACTTAAAGCATTTGCACTTTTGTATTGATCCTATTGAGCAACTTAACAAAAAGGTTGCCAGCCAGATACAAATAGTTCTTGGCTTTTTAGAATGGTATTTGCTACTGCTCCTTAATATGTTTTATTTATGTAACAAGTTTGAATTTTAGCTGTTTTTATCTAAATGGCCTAGCGGTACCTTTTGAAATGAATTAGTATTATGATGTTTAAATTGTTATTGTATATCTTTTATGGTTTTTTAAACCGAAATAAAGATGAATTGAAGAAAATATGTGGAAGGCCATACCAAGCATACACACGTTGCACTTTAAGCATTTGCACTTTCTTTTTTTTTTCTTTTCTTTTTTTTATTTGGAGTTGTGCCAATATTTTATTCAGAAATCACAGACGGGGAATAACAGAATGTAAGTCACAAAATATTAGAACATCAGAACAAGCGCCAAGTCCAGCCTCCCTTTCCTGCGGAGGCTCTTGTGATGGACCCTAATGCTCAGTAACCAGTCCCTGATCATAGAGTGCAGGTGGCGATCCGAGACCAGAGGATTCTGGGTACCCAGTGCCATTAGGGAAGCTGGGTGTGGCTGGCGCTACTTTTTGCCAGAGGCCTTGATGGCGGACTTGGTGACTTTGCCAGCACTGGCAGCCTTCTTCTCAACCGCCTTGATAACTCCGACAGCTACCGTCTGCCTCATGTCGCGGACAGCAAAACGACCAAGAGGAGGGTAGTTTGAGAAGCTTTCCACACACATGGGTTTGCCTGGAATCATCTCCACAATGGCTGCATCTCCAGACTTGAGTGCTTTGGGGCTATCTTCAGCCACAGTGGCATTTGTGCCAATCTCCGGCTGGCACAGGGACAACATGCTGGAGCCCAGCACCAACATGGCCTGGTTTAAGGGCTGGAAGGTTGACCGTAAGGAGGGATCAGCCAGTGGGGTCACCCTGCTCGAAGCCCTAGACTCCATCATCCCGCCTACCCATCCCACCGACAAGCCCCTGCGTCTGCCCCTGCAGGACGTCTACAAGATAGGAGGTATTGGCACAGTCCCAGTGGGCTGTGTAGAAACCGGTATCATTAAGGCTGGCATGGTGGTGACCTTTGCCCCAGTAACGTAACCACTGAAGTAAAGTCTGTGGAGATGCACCACGAGGCACTGGTGGAGGCTCTCCCAGGTGACAATGTTGGCTTCAACGTGAAGAACGTGTCTGTGAAAGATATCCGAAGAGGGAATGTTGCTGGTGACAGCAAAAACGATCCCCCGATGGAGGCTGGGAGCTTCACAGCCCAGGTCATTATTCTGAATCACCCTGGCCAGATCAGTCAGGGATACGCTCCTGTGTTGGATTGCCACACCGCTCACATTGCCTGCAAATTCGCTGAGCTGAAAGCATTTGCACTTTCTAACGAGTGATTCTTAATTAGAAAGTTTTAATTAAAAGTTGCTTGATAAATTCTTTTCATGTCCGTGGTTAATATAATGTATCTTGTTCTAATCTCTCAATGTGTTTTTATTATTTAAATTATTTAAATTTTAACTGCATTTATTTTTTAATGGGTGAGAAAGGTCAGTATTGAAAAAATGTATTTCATTACTTGTGCAATGGTCTAGCGATACCTTTGGAATATTTTAGTATGTTGCTGTTTAAATTGTCTTGTGTATCTTTTATGGTTTTTTAAACCGAAATAAAGATTAATTGAATTGAATTGAATAGTACTGGCAGCCCCACCTGCCATACAGGGCTGCTGCGGTACATCTGGACACAAAGCATACTCCTCTGGTGAAATTGCCCACACAACGGCAGCCCCACCTGGCATACAGGGCTGCTGCAGTACCTCTGGACACAAAGCATACTCCTCTGGTGCAAAAGCCCACACCATGACTGCCACTCCTGGTACACGGGGTTGCTACTAATGCGTTCACAAGTCCTGGCAATCTGGTCAAACAATTTCTTCAATGGTGGCCCCCTCTGGCATACGGGGTCCCCTCAATAAGGCAGAACTGGCTTTGTGCTCCCCGCACAGCACTCGATGCACGGCTTAGTCCACGGCAGCCCTCTCATGGCATACAAGGGTTGTTAAATCCATCGTGCACACGGGCAATGACCCGATCACTGCACATCCATATCCTTCCACCTCGCATAGGGAGTCCTCTCTGTAGGGCTCCCCAATGGACCTCGCTCCTGTCAATGCTTTCCTCTTCCTCAGAAGGCACACTTGTCTTGGCAAGCAGGCGCGAGCTGGTGGTCTAGGCTCCAGGGCCGGTGGTCTTGGTTACCCTGTGTGATGTCCCCTCACCCAGCATGGAGACTAACGGGCCTTGGCACCCCAGGCCTGGTCACAGGCAGAAGGCTTGCAGAGCTTCCCCTTCTCACACAGCCAGTCTGGCTGCTCAACAGATGACAAGTTTTGGAGTTTCAATCTCCCTTTCTTATTGTCCATTTCCAGACACCACATGTGATTTAGAGTCTGAGTCTTTGAAGTTTTAAGTTGGGGTTCTGCTTCTTTTGAAGTGCACACTTTACTTTCTATTCTTTCCTCTTGAAGGCTGTCTGTCACAACAGGAGAGACGCTGAAGAGGATAGTCCCACAACACAAGCCAGGGGGGGTGACTAGAGTTCACACCTGGATGTCAGTCACAGTGATATCTACATCAAAAGATTAATCCTGGCTCCCAGTCCCACTCTTCATGATTCTCTTATCAGTCCTATCTCCTTCTTGAGATGTGTCCAGCCCCCCTCCTTGTGACCTATCACTGAATCAAAGAGCACCACTTTGAAGTGTAAAGGGGGAGTCTATTTCTCTCTTCCTCCAATGTGTCCCAACCGGCTCACAGGAATGCAGCAACATACAAATATTTCTAGGGGGGGGATTCCTCGGCTCCTCATGCCTTCACCAGCCAGGCCTTGGCTTCCCAAAATGGAACCCAGGGTCTTCCTTGTAATGTACTATTGCAGGTACTCTTGCACTAAGTGTACATAAACAGCACACATACTATCCAGCACTGTTACTCCATTTATTGTACCACCACAGACACACATACATTCAAGCAAACAAATTCAATTAGTGTGCACTGTTCAGTACTCTAGCTTCTTTGTATTGTACAATGGTGTGCTATTTGCAGACACACACACTCCCAGCACACACACACTCACAGGTGCACACTGTGTGGAGAAGTGTGGCTCAATGGTTAGAGCGGCAGACCCTGATGCAGAGATCTGGCCCGGGACCAGGGTTCAATTCCCGCCTCGGCGGGTCTTGGGCTCAATTTCCTCAGACCTGATAATTCTCGCCTCGGTGCTTATTCTAATCATGGGTCCCACTCTGCAACTCTGGGCAATAGCTTGCTTAATCTCCACAACGGCCCCACCAGCGCTGGGATGCCTGGCTTCACCTTGGGGGTGCCCAGGAGTGGACATTTCACAGGGAATAGCCAGGAAGGGTTCCACAGCGGTATGCGTATAGCGCCAGGACGCCCCATAGCTGGGGCAGCAGTGCGCTTTACAAGTACGAATTTACATTTACATTTTACATTTACACTGCACAAAACTTCACCCTTCATATACCACACTTCTCACAAGCACACATACACCCAGCACATCCTTTCATTGTGCATGCACTGCACAGCACCACATGTCTAATGTAATGTATTCCTTGAAGGCATACATACATTCAGTACATGCACTAACCATACATACTTTCCCAGGCACATGTACACCCAGCGCAAGGTCACTGCTCCTGCACTGCGCAGCACTTTACATTTACCAGATGTAGGACCAGGGTTAGTTAAGCACACAGCAACGGAACTTTAAATAGGTGAGTGAGCCTTTAGGACTCACTCCAGTGACACAGGGTAAAAGGAGCTGTTCACTCCTACTGATCACTACACTATATGCTGCCACCACCGCCGTCGTGCTTCTAAACTCTTTGTTGAAGTGGAAGCCTTCCACCACTATGAGGGTAGCACTTTGGTGTATACCCCTCCTGGCCCAACAAGACCGTAATCTGTGAGACCGGTCTATTTCATGGTGCACAAGCATAAATCCACGTTTGCCCATGAGAACAAAAATCAGCATTAGGGATCCAGACAAAAGTACAGTTAGGCAATCAGGGCAGGGGTACATGTCTATTACCATGCAGAGGGCTTTTCCGTTCCAACCCTCCTACACACTATCAAGTCCAATTTCCACATTCTATTGTGCATACCTCTTTATGCCAAGTCAGTCAACACTCAGCATCCTGAAGTCTCCAGCTTCATTTCGAACCATGACCTAGCTTTACTCCAAAGCTTACACCAGCATTCCTCCCAACCTACAGACTTCAAAGGCAAAATACTAGGTCTCATCTTCATGATCTGGACTTCATCAAATGCTCCTCCCTCATTCCAAATGACTGGTTGGTTCACTTTTCTTTTACATTACAATTCATATTTTGCCTGTACCTCAAACTTGTCCAACAACACCCTTGTCACTAAACGTTTGTTTTACAAAGTAAGAAAAATGGCATCTCCTATACTCCTGGACCTCACTACTGAACTGAAGCAACAGGGCCTATCGGCTGTCATAAATGATGCTCAAAAACCCAATAATTATATCATTCATATAGTACTCAAGTCAATGGCCCCTGGCCAACTAAAAATATTCTTGCAAAACACTCAATTACTTATTGTTTTTGTGAATCCTTATAAAGTAAAAGAAGTCTGGGGCAGATGTGCTAGGATGCCAGGTGGGGGACAAAGAGGGTTCGCCACTTTCTGGAAGTAGCTGAACTCATGTGTTCCAGACAGCTTAGAGTAGAGGCGTGTTATTTAGAAAAGGTTCACTACATATCTGAAGAGAACAAGTTCGTAATGATCATCCTTTTTAAATTTATAGGATGGAGTCTCGTTAGCTCACTGTTTAATATATAGAACATTTTTTATAATCTGCGAACAGGTAGAGCGGTGTAGGTGCCCAGAGCACAGCTGATAATCTCAGCAGTCAGTCCATAGTCTATAAGGTTTGGATTGCTTCATTGGGAGGGTGCAGAGAGTCATGTGGTAAGCTTATGTTTGTCAGGCACAGTGCCTTGGCATATTCGGATTTATGGTTCATAAAGTGCTTCTTGTCCGCTAGCATACCATTGCACTCAGAAATACTGTCATTAATGTGTACAACCACATCCACACATCTTTTATCCTCACCCATGCTCCTGTCTATTTACCTGCAGTCATTTGTCCTGTGTACATTCTATTCACACTTATCTTCCTATGCAATGATCTATTTATCCTTCAATCTACATACATTCATGCACCACTTCACACACATGACCCACACCTATGCATTAATTGACCCATGCAAACGTGTCCATCATCAATCCTCATCATATCACACATCCTTCTCCTTACAACCAGGCATTAATCATCAACCTAAAACTAAACATTCACCCACCCACCCACCCACATTTCTATCCATCCATTTTTCCATCTATACAACTGCATCCATTCATCTAAACAACCCCAAACCACTTTATGCATTCCAAATCACCCAAACTGTATTGGTCTTTACAAAGGCACAGCCATCAATCCACACATTCATTTATGCACCCACCAGTTTGCATGTGCTTGTATAGATTTTATATGTGTTCGCATATTTGCATATCACATAACAACATACGACAATTACAACAAAGAACCCAAACACCTTACAGCAGCCACACCAATTCAATTTTCCCATGCTTTTTGTATATGGATCTAGTAAGAAAAGACACAGTATTGAGTGCATTATTGGACGAGAACATTATTCTCTCTCAGACTGGGCACAATGCAGTCCCTGCCGTCCTAGGAAACGATGGTGTTAGGAATCATTTGCCCAAGGCAGGCTGTTCTCTAAGGCTCATAAAAGTAAAACTGCAGAATTTCTAGTCAGAAATGTCAAAGGTTCGAACAATTATCACTTGCAGAAAAAGAAACTGTTCCACGGCTGGGCAGTACCTAATTGTAGCAGGCCCTGTCGAGTCACCCAGCAGTCAGTCTGCTGCCACAGGGCAAGTTTCATTTCCAACTGTAAGTGAATCTACTGAGTTAGTCAATTTCACTGATCCTGCCCTTGACAGATTAACAAATGTTAATTTACACTCAATGGATGGTACCAGAGGCATCCTGTTTAATCCGTTCAAGGATGTCAGAAAGTGCCCTCAATTAGTAAAGACAATCCCAACATTGCGTTCGTTCTTCAGGACAGCAAACATCTGCAAATTGAGGTTAAATACAATATATAAAATGCGTACACAAGGTCTCAATTAACTGAAGTTCCTCGTTGGAAGTGTTAATACTATAAAAGTGTATACATCATAAGTAGGCTACTTCTTGTGTTAATATACATTTCAAATAACTAAAACCTGCCCCCCCCCACAAAGAGGGCATGCCTCATAGCATAGATTACTTCAAGTAACCCTCTATCTTCACAACCTACCTTAACACAGATGCTGGAGGGACAGATCAATATGGTCCCAAAGCAGAACAAGTCTTGATATGTCAGAATTGAAAAATGGGATAGAGCACCCCTGGCGTACATGTAACAAAGGAGTTGCATTACTCTTACAAGGTCATGGAACTCCATATGGCTGAGGGTATTTTAGGCCTTATATTACATTGTCACAAAAACGTTACCGTCTCTAACCAAGCAAGCCTTGTCACAGCTAAGGGGAGAGGATGTGGTCTAACTGCTAGGGCGATCTCAAATCTGGGGAACCGGGTTCGAGTCTCGGCAATGACGCTAAACATCCTGTGATTCTGGGCAAATTGATTAATCTCCACGTGCCTAACAAAAATGAATGTGTCTATCTGTAACGAAACTGGTGCTCATGTAAAGCACTCTGATACCCGACACCTTCGGGTCAAGTTCGCGATATATAAAACTCCGAGAAAAAGAAAAACAAAAAAGCTAAAGGAGCAGCAGTAACTGATTTTGCTTGGAAAAGTTGAGTTTTTCGCACATCATCAATTTTGCTTTCATTACATTTAAGTACAGATCAGTCAAAAATTAGAAATTTGGATTTTTATTCACCTCTCGCCCAGATTAGAATCCTCTGACTGGTTCATGTCTGGAAATCCTGCATGTTTTATCGTCTTTCCACTAAGCCCTTATATCTCTACTTTTGTCTGCCCCTATTTTTCTCTGTCTGATCTTTATGCACGGGGATTGATTTTTACATTAACTCACAGTTGTATAAAACCCTGAGTAGGTGAAAGTAATAATATCTATGCAGTAAAAAATAATTTACAGAAACACAGTCAAGTACCCCAACTTAAAGGCCTCTCCAATACAATCTAAATAAACAATGATATAAATATTTGTAATTTATATGGGGGGAAAAAGTCTGCGTGGAACACGTAAGCAAGCGTCATCATGACTATAATCAGCTGCATCACTCATGATAGGTGTTGTTGGGCAACAACTGATGTTTAGGTGTCGTTGTTGGCACACTGGCTGAGCCAGTCAGTCAGTCAATCAACTTTATTTCCGCTCAAACGAACCATAAAAGAATACAAGATAAAAATTTAAAACAAGATAAATGCAGATCACAAGGCAAAATGTATGGAATTAATTACAAAGGATGTAATACATCTGCTGATAATAAAGTGCCAAATAGTAAAGACGAGACCAAGGAAACAAAAACCTCCAATTCGTCCTTAAAAGAGGACACATAAGGGATCCGCCAAGTTTCTCAGGAAGTCTTGACGGCTAACAATCAGATATTAATATCAGAGTTATTTAGGTCTGCATAAATCCATAATAATAAAAACATGCCGTCGAGAGAGTCAAATAATTTAACATTTTTAATCCTAAGGCTGCTGCAAAGGTCCAATTATGCATAGGTAAATTGCTTTAAAAGTTTGAAATTTAATATATATATATATATATATATATATATATATATATATATATATATATATATATTTTTTTTTTATCAAAATCCACATTTTTACAAAAATATCTTTAGAGCAGTACAGAAAGCCTTGAGGACTCCAATCACTGCTCTGAATGCCTTGCACTGTTTTTCTGTTGGGGATGCACAACTTAATCTCAGAAGACGAGGAACGTCCCTTTAAACAGAACATGATTATTAGTCATGGGAGTCAGGCTCACTACATTTTTGGTGGAGCACGGGTTGTATGAGCAGTTCTTACTCAAGTGCCTGATCAATGGGAAACACCCAGGAATGCACACTACCTTCCCCAACCTCCTAGACCATGAATACAAATTAATATTTTTTGCAGTGTGCCTGTCAACCAGTGCCGAACAATCAATACTGAACACCCACGCTCCCCACCCTTGAACTCTGAAACAAGGAACAAGTTCAAATGCAAATGGCGGGGAATATTTAGCATAGAAAGCCTATTGCTTTGTGATCTGATTGATTTGATTTAGAAACTTCTTAAGCGCGATTGCTCCAAAGCGTCTTGGCGCTAGTATAATTATACCTCCACCCTCAAAACCCTCAATAACCGAACACTAAGAGAAACCACACTATAAGGAAAGAGAAAATAACCAAGTTTTTAAATGCTTCCGAAAGCAGAGAAAATTAGTCTGACTTTT
Source organism: Calotriton arnoldi (assembly GCA_963921515.1). Lineage (NCBI taxonomy): Eukaryota > Metazoa > Chordata > Amphibia > Caudata > Salamandridae > Calotriton > Calotriton arnoldi. The sequence goes on along the minus strand of CAWUFW010001520.1, from coordinate 233,040 downwards.
AGGATGCTGATGCAGACTGTTCCAGAGATTGGAATGGACAATACTACGACCAACCCATGCCACTTTCTTAATTCAGTAAACAATCACTGATCTTGAAGTGGCTGACCGTAGCAGTCTCTTAGGAGAGTACCATCTGAACTTCCTTTTGAGACACTCTGGACCTAAACCATTTAATGCGCTGTGTGCCAGACACAAGGCCTTAAAGGCAATCCTCTTCCTTACCGGGAGCCAATGAAGCTCCACCAGAGCGCCTGCTACGGACTTGAACTTTGGAATTTTGTTCAGTAGGCAACAAGCTGTATTTTGCAGCATCTGTGGCTTGATCAGTGATCTCTGTTTGATGCCAATATACAGGTCTTTACAGTAGTCAATCCTTGCTAAAACTAAGGAGATCACCACTGATGTTTGTAGATCTGGGTGGATGAAGGGTAGCACGTTCCTCAAAATTCTTATTCTATAAAAACAAGGTGAAGACAATTTGCTTACCTGAGCCTCAAATGACAGCTCGGCATCAAAAATGACACCTAAATTCCTTGCTTTAGAAACTGGTATAGCAAGAGAACTGAGGGACTGAGGCCACCATGAATGATTCCAAAAGTCAACATCCTACCCAAAAAGAAGAACCTCAGTTTTTTGAGAGTTCAGTTTTGAACAATTTTTGCTCATCCAACTATCAATAGCTAGCATAAATCTGTTGAATCAATCGGCCTCCTCCTTTACATTACTAGAAATCGACACAACAATCTGAATATCATCAGCATAAGATACTGTGGAAAAGCCGAAAGAATGGATAAGCTTGGCTAATGGAGCCACATAGAAATTAAAGCGTAGGGCTGAGAGAAGACGTATGGGACCCCACAAGGCAGGGAAAAATGTTTTTAATTAAACTCCCCAAGGGCCATCCTTTCCTCATGCCCTTCTAGGAATGAAGCAAGGAGATCCAGGGCTTATCTGGTAATCCCAGTGTCTGCCAGCTGCTTTAACAAGACCACATGGCTCACCGCATCGAAGGCTGCGGAGAGATTCAAAAGAATCACCACAGACTCCCCCCCTCATCCATAATAGATCTCATCTCTTCTGAGACTGCTACCAGTGCAGTCTCAGTACTGTGATTTGACCTAAAACAAATCTGTGCTTAGTTCAGTATTTAGTTTTTTTCTCTAGATAATCTGCCAGAGTTTTATTGAGATGTTTTTCTATAACCTTTGCTGGAAAAGGTAACCGAGAGATGGGTTGATAATTATTCTCTATCGTAGGGTCAAGAGTGAGCTTTTTAAAAAGAGGAAGGACTGAAGTTTTTTCCATTCCTCAGGAAAATGTCCTTCCTAAATTATGGTATTACACAAAGTTGTAAAGGACCGGAGCTATTTTATGAACTACATCATGTTGAACCCTAGGCGGGCAAGGATCTGAAGGAGCTCCTGACTTTGTATGTCTAATTAAATCGACCACCTGATCCACTGTCAAAAAGGAAAATTTAAAAGCTCAGCATCATTGCAGAGTGATGGACTCCTCATCCCGCTCCCTGAAGGATCTAGTAAGATCAAAGCTGCTGTATACAGCTTCCACTTTACCTTTGAAAGACGTTGCCAATTTGTCACAAAAGGACTGGCTTGGAGGAGGGCACTTGGAGGATGAAGATTTACAAATGTTTGTTCCTCAATTATGCGTTTCTTCTGCTCCTGAATTTGACTTTTGTAATATACTTTTTGGTTTTCACTATAATTAGATCACATTTTTTCCCGCCTATGACATTTTTGTTTAATTTCTCTTCATTTGGGGGGAAATCGTTATAGCCTCTTCTGAAATCATAGCTAAGGTAAAAACTTTGCAATGTATATAACATACGCATGTGAGTATATGATTTAGAATATATGTTTTCATATGTAAACAACATGGTCGAAAATCTCTGACATCTCCGCGTGTGATGTTTTTGTTGTATGCCTCAAAACTGTGTGTGCTCTCTACAAAAACAATAAACTAGATAATTATCCAAGCGTGATTGTGAAAAGCGTAAAGTCATTTTATGTAATGTAATCACAAGCACATTTTCCATATTTTAAATGGCAGCTGACTCGAGAAATGACTCAAAATGTTAACATTTTAAAACTAATGGAGAGCAAGCGCGTTAGATTTATTTAAAGAGCCAGTTTTCATCAAGTAAAACAAATACTCTGCAGTGAATGTTATAGTGCTTGACTGCTAATGGTATCTATAGCAAGTGAGAGAAATGACGACGTTGCAGCTGTGTGTGTCTGACCCCTGCATGTCCCATTTAGATACGCTGATCACTCTTTCATCCCTTGTTTTACCAAAATTAGGAACCGGACAATACATCTATCCTCAGGCAGGCCCCACCACAAAATAACTTGGTCCAACCCTTGGGCTCTGAATTTTTGGTGGGTCCCAAGCCCCAAATGCCCTTGGAACCTGGCGCCTATTAGCCCTTTCTATGAAGGATGCTGCTGAATTAAAAGCCTCTCCCTCGAGTTGAGCTACCCTTTCCTGTAATAAAAGCAGACAGTAGCTGTTTCAGCAGCTAGAACATTGTGTGATAGGTGAAAACTATCAGCCATAAATAATTGTCAGGTCAGACAAGTTAGTGGTTTCTTCAGTGAATACGAAGTCCCGAGAAAGAAATCTATCTAAAATGGGGTCAGAATAGCCGAGATCGAAAATAGCTGGTAAACCAATATTTGTAATACTTCAACCAACGTGTATTACCTAAGAATGTAACCAGAGGCACCCTGGCTTTTTGATACCAGTTAACCAACACATTTAATAACGAGAAAACTACGGAACCACATCTTAGGGGAAACTCTTGCTGCTGTGAAGCGTTTTTTCATGAAGTGGATTAAGCAAAAACCGCAAATTGCCATTAGTTTTATTCTGAACTAGGGATTTTGTAAATAGGACACAAGTCTACAACTCTGCCCCTGATGACCCATTTTAATTACTTCGAGTGGAAGTACTTGATTTAGTTTCCATGAAACGTGTACACCTTTTATGTAAAGTGATTTTTGTTCCAGTCTAATACGGCTGAAAAGATTAACATTAGTATCATGGCTGTCTCTAGGGCAGTGCAGCCGGTGCGACCGCACTGGGTGCTGACCTGTGGAGGGGCGCTGACTTCAGGGGGGTGCTGTGTTTAGTAATAACTTATGATTGGAGAGATGAGGGGCACTTTTGCCCGGTGGTAGTGAGAGAATCTGAGGAGGAGGTCATGGGTTGTGGGGGCACCAAAAATGATTGTCACACGGGGCGCCACCAGCGCTAAAGTGTCTGATTGGTATCTAATGTCTTTGACATTGTTGAATGCCGGTAAAACATTACGGGGGATTGAAGATGTTCAGAGATGGATTTTGCTTGACACTGCTTACAATTTGCGTGCAGTTGTTTGCGTACAGTGTGATTGGAGCGCTGTTGGCTTACTTTATTCATTTAACACAGAAATAGTCATAGTTGCATATATGAAGTTTTACCGTATTAAATAATAAAAAGAAAAAAAGAGTCGCACTTCAGTCTTGAAATGCATGTTCTAAGTTTTTTTTTGCCAACATTTGTCGGTCGTACTTGGGATTTAAAAAAATGGCACGTCTTAAAAGGCGCTAAAATCCACCTCTGCTCCCACTACCATTGTGCGCAAACGGTGGTGCGAGTCTATCAATTACTACACTCAATAATTTTGATTCAATTGTTTGAAGACACAGGAGCATTGAAGGGTGTATATTTAAATTTAAATTATTTTCCTGAAGAAACTAAAACAAAAAAAAAAATTAAATATGAGGATGGCATAAGCATAGACAATTTTAAATCATCATGCAGATAGAAATAGCATTTGATACATCTATCATGAGCACAGAACAGAGGGACTCAAAAAAAAGTATTGTGTTTTTCAATTACCATAACAAAATGGACTCATTTTGCTCTTATAAATCTATTACGCAACTTGCACTATAATTGGCGTTAAACAGTGATCAGAAATGGAGACACATAAGGTATACAATTTGAATTTTATTAAGCTTAAAAATAGAATAGAGCAGTGGTTCGTAATCTGTGGTCTGGAACCCCTGGGAGTCCGCAATACCTAATCAGGGCACCCGAGACTGCTTAGAACATGGGTACTCACAAACTTTCTCTCGGGGGGCAAATTTAGAGTGTGGTTTGTGGCCGAGGGCCGCAGCGGTGGGGGCGGGGTCAGGGGGGAGGGAGGTGGGGCTAGGGCAAGAAAAAAAACCTGTGACAATGAGGTTGAACACAGGCCCCTGCAGCGGACGCATTCGTCCACTGAGCCACCAGACCCGGCATACACACATCTATCTCTCTATCTCTCTATCTATCTCCCATGTGTCTCTGTCTCTGTCTATGTCTATGTCTATGTCCCTGTCTCTGTCTGTCCCTGTCTCTGTCTGTCCCTGTCTCTGTCTGTCCCTGTCCCTGTCTGTCCCTGTCTCTGTCTGTCTCTGTCTGTCCCTGTCTCTGTCTGTCCCTGTCTCTGTCTCTGTCTCTCCCTGTCCCTGTCTCTCCCTGTCTCTGTCTCTCCCTGTCTCTGTCTCTCCCTGTCTCTGTCTCTCCCTGTCTCTGTCTCTCCCTGTCTCTGTCTCTCCCCGTCTCTGTCTCTCCCCGTCTCTGTCTCTCCCCGTCTCTGTCTCTCCCCGTCTCTGTCTCTCCCCGTCTCTGTCTCTCCCCGTCTCTGTCTCTCCCCGTCTCTGTCTCTCCCCGTCTCTGTCTCTCCCCGTCTCTGTCTCTCCCCGTCTCTGTCTCTCCCCGTCTCTGTCTCTCCCCGTCTCTGTCTGTCCCCGTCTCTGTCTGTCCCCGTCTCTGTCTGTCCCCGTCTCTGTCTCTCCCCGTCTGTCTCTCCCCGTCTCTGTCTCTCCCCGTCTCTGTCTCTCCCCGTCTCTGTCTCTCCCCGTCTCTGTCTGTCCCCGTCTCTGTCTGTCCCCGTCTCTGTCTGTCCCCGTCTCTGTCTGTCCCCGTCTCTGTCTGTCCCCGTCTCTGTCTGTCCCCGTCTCTGTCTGTCCCCGTCTCTGTCTGTCCCCGTCTCTGTCTGTCCCCGTCTCTGTCTGTCCCCGTCTCTGTCTGTCCCTGTCTGTCCCGGTCTCCATCTGTCTGTCCCGGTCTCCATCGGTCTGTCCCTGTCTCTATCTGTCTGTCCCTGTTTCTATCTGTCTGTCCCTGCCTCTGTCTGTCCCTGTCTCTGTCTGTCCCTGTCTCTGTCTGTCCCTGTCTCTGTCTGTCCCTGTCTCTGTCTGTCCCTGTCTCTGTCTGTCCCTGTCTGTCCCTGTCTGTCCCGGTCTCTGTCTCTGTCCCTGTCTCAATCTGTCTGTCCCTGTCTCAATCTGTCTGTCCCTGTCTCAATCTGTCTGTCCTTGTCTCAATCTGTCTGTCCTTGTCTCTGTCTCTATCCTGGTCTCTGTCTGTCCCTGCCTCTGTCTGTCCCCGTCTCTGTTTCTATCTGTCTGTCCCTGTCTGTCTGAGCCTGACTCTGTCTGTCCCTGCCTCTGTCTGTCCCTGTCTCTGTTTCTATCTGTCTGTCCCTGCCTCTGTCTGTCCCTGTCTCTGTCTCTCCGTGTCTCTGTCTCTATCTGTCTGTCCTTGTCTGTCTGTCCCTATCCCGGTCTGTCCCTGTCTCGATCTGTCTGTCCCTGTCTTTATCTGTCTGTCCCTGTCTTTATCTGTCTGTCCCTGTCTTTATCTGTCTGTCCCTGTCTTTATCTGTCTGTCCCTGTCTTTATCTGTCTGTCCCTGTCTTTATCTGTCTGTCCCTGTCTTTATCTGTCTGTCCCTGTCTCTGTCTGTCCCTGCCTCTGTCTGTCCCTGTCTCTGTCTCTATCTGTCTGTCCCTGTCTGACCCTGTCCCTGTCTGTCCCCGTCTCGGTCTGTCCCTCCCTGTCTGTCCCTGTCTCTGTCTCTATCTGTCTGTCCCTGTCTCTGTCTGTCCCTGTCTCTGTCTGTCCCTGTCTCTGTCTGTCCCTGTCTCTGTCTGTCCCTGTCTCTGTCTGTCCCTGTCTCTGTCTGTCCCCGTCATGGTCTGTCCCCGTCATGGTCTGTCCCCGTCATGGTCTGTCCCTGTCTGTCCCCGTCTCTATCTCTGTCCCTGTCTCTATCTCTGTCTGTCCGTCCCTATCTTTCTCTGTCTCTATCTGTCTCTGCGCCTCTATCTGTCTCTGCGCCTCTGTCTCTGCGCCTCTATCTGTCTCTGCGCCTCTATCTGTCTCTGCGCCTCTATCTGTCTCTGCGCCTCTATCTGTCTCTGCGCCTCTATCTGTCTCTGCGCCTCTATCTGTCTCTGCGCCTCTATCTGTCTCTGCGCCTCTATCTGTCTCTGCGCCTCTATCTGTCTCTGCGCCTCGGTCTTTGTCCAAACTAGGAAGCTTCCCAAAAGGCACTTTTAAAAGTCTGCTGTGAAAGCGCTTACAGCTGACTTTCAAAGAGCCTTTGGTGAAGCTTTCGAAGGTGCCCTGACCTCACAGGGGCCGGCAGTAAACACAGAAGAAGGCTGCAGGAGCATACGTAGTGAATACCTATTTAATACGTATTCACTACGTATGCTCCTGCGGTCATCTTCTGTGTTTACTGCCGGCCGTGGAAACTGCAAGGCAAGGTCCGTGGGCTGCCAATGAAGGCCTTCCGGGCCGCTGGCGGCCCGCGGACCGTACTAGGAGTACCAGGGGCTTAGAACATTAAATAATATTAACAGATTAATAAAGTGTCCCTTAAAAAAAAAGTATAACTGACATTTTTTAAATGTAATGTGACGGAATCTGAAACTGGAGCCTAAAAATGTTGTTAGTATCCTCAGACTGGTCCACTTGTACTGTTCTCACGAATCAATCAAAAAGACATGGGCAAAGGGTGTCTTAGTTGAATTTAGAAGCACTCCAACCTTCCTAATACAATCTTTTTTATATTTCTTTGCAAATTAAATGAAATATTTTATCATTTGTGCATTTGTTTGATGACAATTTTTTTTGTATATTTTGTGTACTGTTTTGCGGTTCAAATCATTGAAATTCTTAGGCCGTATTCCCCGGCTTCCAGTAATGACAAAGTGGGGATTGCCAGATTCCAATAATGAGTCAGTGGGGCTCCCCAGGTTCTAGTAATGTTTAAGTGGGGGTCCTCAGAAGTTAAAACGTTAAGAACTACTGGAATAGAGCATATTTAATTCAAACGAGACTGTCATAGCACATGCAAAAAGCAGAATAGCTTTATAATATATATTGTATATATTTTATAATTTGCCCATTATAGATACAAGAGTACAAACTCCATCACGTTTGACTTGTTTGATAAGACATCCAATAGAGGACCACAGTACTTCCAAGACCCGAATTCATTAACATTGAGTATGTTGCTTTATGGAATAACTCTGGCATAACAGAAATATTGTCATCTAATGCTATTAAGTCTTAGGTCTCCTAGATGGTTTCACTTTAATTAGAGCAAGGACTCACTCAGAACCAAACATCTATTGTCAGAAGAGATTAAATGGGCTCATAGCCAGCTACTCAATTTATTATAGAGACTTTTAAGTGAGTTTGCAATATTTGTCTTAAAACTATAATATCTGTCCTGCCACCTGTAGTTTATGAATTAGCACTCAAAACTAAAATGAATGTAAATGAGTGAGCATTTTTTAGTTACTAAAATGGATTATCTGAACATTATGTATTAACAAGAAGACATTATGAATTGGCTTAAGACATTTTTGGGCTAAAAGTAAGACTGATCTTGTAAGAATCATGTTTCTTCCTTTTTGGGATGGATTCCAACTAGTCTGAATTTGTGGATTTGTTGGCTATCCAAACAGTGCAGAGCTAGGTTGTCTATTGTGGTACATATAACAAAACTGTTATGTATAGACTGTTAGAAAAGTATGTTTTTACCATCCCTTATGAATTCTCCTCTTGGACGAAACTCGCTGGCTGGACAGAAGAATCAGTTTTAATCTATAACTGTTGGATTGAACAATAAAAAGGAACAAATCTTAACACATGATCAAGATTGACCAAAGAAAATTCTTTTGCACTGTGATCGATCAATTGTTGAAGAATAATGTTTGAATATTTTGAACATCAGAATAATAAATGATAAAGTGTCCTCCTATCAAACCATACATATGTACAATACTAATGAATACACCAAAGATGCAAACGTATCAACAATGCCAAATTTGGTGCAGAGAACCACAAACCATTGTGCCAAAAAAGACATCAATACTGGAATCAAAAAACAACCATCTACCCTTAAACCCAAGAAACATCGTCAGACAGAAGATAAAGTGCGAGTGAAAACAAGTGCAAAGCTCAGGACCAAGTGATCAAAAGGTGTGTTTATACATCTTGGACATTTTGGCCAAGCGGACCTCCAAAAAAAGTGAGTACAAACTGTGTCGATTCAGTTTCTTTAACGGAAAGAGGGTGAGTTTGTACAGCTGGAGTGCAACACAATACAGGAAGAGGCGACCAGTATTATTCAGAGGCCCAATTGTACGTGGATGCCACATATCTAGCTACTAATGTTGTCCTAGTACAGGAGGCATCAAGTTGTAGATCTGCAGTGTTTTGCAGCAACTTTGAAGTGGCACATTTGAGAAACGTGCAAAGGAGTGTAAAAAATGTATATTGCATATGGCCCAAAAATATCCTGAGATGGTGCAGCAGATGGGGCAAATGCAATGAAACCCCTTTGAGCCATTAATCATGAAGGCAGCTTTCAATGGATGTAGAAATGTTAGGAGCAACCCAACCAAGAGGGCAATTCCAGGATTATGATGAGTAAGCACAAAGGATGGAACAGGTGGCACACCCTCTGAATATTGAACCATAATATTGATGGGACACAATATCGAACACAGAATAACATAACAGCATTCATTAGAGGTTAAGCCACCAGATGTTGAATGCCTGACGTATCAATATGAGGAAATTAAGTTTGGACAGGAGTAAAACAAGAACTCAGAGGCGAATGCATAGAAGGATTAGTCGCTTTGCTTCCACACAGATCCATGAAAAGCATGGTGAGCCTTCCTGCACGCTGATATCTACATTAACATTGCTGTTGGAAACTCGGTCACTGGTCGAAGGAGGTGAAACCTTGCTCAAGCAGTAGCCACAATTTCTGTCAGAGTGAAGTCTCAAGCGAACCCAAATTAACCTGTACTTAACACTCTGGTAGCTTGGTACAAAAGCAGTCAGGCTTAACTTAGAGACAAAGTGTAAATTATTTATGCAGCACACAAACAGTAATAAAGTGAACACACAACAAAAGAAAAATCCCACACAAATTTAGAACAATAGAGTAACATTTTATAAATTATTTGAGACCAAAACGACAACAATCCAATCAGTAGAAACAGAGGTATGGGATTTTAAAGTTTTAAGTAAAAGTAATGCCTAAAAGCACAAAGTGCAAACTGTGATTATCTGGTCGTGCCACACTGAGACAAAGCCACAAGTTCAGGCTGACCGAGATTGAGCGTGGTTGGGATACAGAGACCAAGTTAGGCCATCCAAACAAAGTGCCTTAAATCCTGGTGTGCGTCGAGGATGCGTCACACAGCAGAGGTTCCGAGAAGGATGCGATGCGAAGTCCTTCATGGGGGATGAGTGGCAATGTGGCGGTTCCAAAGTGGCGGTGAGGACATGTGTTGCACTGCATCGCTTTTATTTACAGGACCACAGCTGGGCAGGTAGAGCACTTTCAGGCCCACTTCCAAGGGTCCATGACTGGGGTGGCAACACTTGGAAGGCAGGCCTGTTTTATGGTCCACTGTGCCAGTTTTTGCTGTTAATTTCCCTGATAATAAAATACACATTGCCTACACCAAGCTCAAATCCATGTAATACTAATAGTAATAATAATGCCACAATTGCGAAGTGTGAACTTATCACACCATGGGGTATCCAGGCACCGGGGGCCATAGGGGAGATTATATGATGCTGAGCTGGGCTGCCGCCGGGGATCGAACAGTAAGCCCTGTGCTCCGGAGTCAGCCGCTCTGGCCGCTCCACCACACCTCTACCACCTATAGTCCTATGGTCTTCTATACCTTGCAAAACACTCATCTTTACAAGTTCAGAACTGCCCCGATTTGCAAAGCTGGGCCACTTTTTTGGTTATCTGATTCGCAAATAGGGGTCACTGAGTTTGGTGCCCAGGCCTATTTTCTGTCCCAGTTCGACCCTGTTTATTTCGGACTCAGAAGCTCTCTTCTCGTGACCGTCTATTCACGCTCTGTGTGCACTGAAAACAGCAGACGCAGATCAATAAAGATGTTTATTGACGTGGTTCTCAATCCTATGCACACGCATGTATCAACATTACATTACATTTTCAGTAATTGCACAAACAAAAAGAAGCGTCGATCGTGATTTTCTGTTTTCTTTTTAATTTTCTACGCCCAGCCAACACGTGTTTCGTCGATAGGGGATTAACCCGTGACTTCTTCAGGGCTGTCTGGCTCACCAATTGCCTTGTTTCTTCACACCTCTCCGCCGGTTCTACTTCCGAACGGGCTGGTCAAATAATAATAAGTCCTCCTTCACGTTATCCTGTCGGTCCAGTATAGCTATCCCCCCAATCAGGATAGTGCAAACACTGACTTCCGTTTGATCTAATGTCATCGATGTTAGAATCCAAAGTTTTGTGTCCTTTCCTGTCAGCGAGTACGCTGTTGTATTCAATATCTCCGCAACCCTGTGATAATCTGAAAGACTGGATGTTTATTGATGTGATCCAGCCTATAACCCCTCGGCAAGACACTTTGTTCCATTATTTCTTCACTTTCTTCTCTCCACATTTAATTCTAGAATCTGTGACATTGTAACCTGCCAGCCAACAATAATGCAACATAACACATCCCACTTTCTACAACAAAGCAAAAATAATATACATTCTAATATCTACTAATGCTGATTACAATCTTAAAAAAAAAAACAAGTTAAGGTACATATTATACATAAAATCATATTGTAAATATCCGACCTAAATAACAACGAATTGAAATTAACAGAACCCTATTTAATCACATACATATTCCTCTAACCTTTTGGGTCTAAACTACAACCATGTACTCATTCTCCCTCCTTCAATCAGAGACTCATGTTGACCCAAACCAGCAAGCTACGCCTGTTGTTCCACTTAACATTTTCGTGACATTTTTTAAAATCTATTTTTTTCCATTTTTCAATATTAATACATTTCTTCTTTACATTTCTGAACTTCCTGGGTTCTGCCTATCTGGAAAGAATCTATTTCAGGCAGGCTCAAGAGGCAATCTGACAAAATCTCCTTTATTAAACTTTGGATTTCTGACTCAATTTATCTTTGTGCTTCTGGGCATACCTAACCTGATGGCCGTTTACCCTGTCCTCAATCACATTCCGTTCAGTCCTAACACAATTCGTCCTTTCCATCCATGCAGGTGTGATAGTAGTGCAAGGTACCCTTCCTTATAGAAAGAACAATTGTGTGTTCCCAGTCTCTGAATGTGGTGTAGTCCAGTAACTCCACAACATATTCTATACCTTACATTTGTAAACCAATCCACTCCACACAGTGAACTGCACACATTCACTCAATACACGATTGAAGCATTCAACAAGACCATTTTTTCTGGGATGATAAACTGTAGTTCCAATGTACTTAATTCCCTCCTTCTTCAGGAAAGACTGGAACTAATGGCCCACAAACGGTGGGCCATTGTCTGATAACAGATTCTGGACATCCTTCTCTCCTGAAAACCTACTCACAAAAACGAATCATTTTTATTTAAAAGTATTTTTATAAACATCTTTCACATTACAGAATGAATAATTTTCATTTATTATCACGTCATTTCAACACTTGAGGTATAGCTTATGTGGACATTGTCCGACAGTACTTGTACAAGCAATCTACTACCAATGGATGTATGCAGGGAAACCCTTTAGTGTATAGCAACACCTTCCCACTTAATTAGGTATTATCTGTAGCTATGACAGGACATGCGCCCTCCAGGAAGTTTCTCCATAGGACGTAGTGTGTCTCCCCCACAATAGGGTCATTGCGAGCAGTTAGGAAGTGTTGTTCTGCCATGGAATAGTCATATATGATAAAATTGTAACTTACTGTAAACCCACAGTACATGAACTGGAGAACTCAACTAACGCAGGGGGGGGGGGCATCAAAAGGAGATCAAGAGGCTTTGGGGGTGGTAGTCATTAAAGTCTAAATCCAGGCGAGCCTGACTTATAATTGCGCCCATTGCGGTCATGTGGTTCCGTGGCGTGTCCTCTGGGGGGGGGGGGGGAGGGCGGAGAGGCGGAGGGGTGCGGGAGAGTTACAGTCCCTCTCTATCTCCACCGAGACCAGGCCCTGTCTGTCCCCATTAATCACGGTACTTCAGTTTGCGGAGGTTTCACTATCTTCGTCCGTACTATTGGAAAGGCCCGAGTGTTCCCAAACAAATAAAGCATTTTTCCAGAGTTCTGCAATCGGATGCTGGTGCAAGCCCTTTAATTCTTCTCTATAAGGTGCTCTACCCTCGGCCCCAGCCCATTTAGTCACTTCTTGGGTCCAGGAAGCAACCTGTGGTCCTAGAGGCAGCTTCCATGTTACCGCTATTCGTCTCCTGGCCAACACCAAGGCCAGGTCCATGAACCTGTTTCCTACTTTGCGTTTGGGTGGGCGAGGACACAATCCAAGCAGACATACCTCTGCCGTTAAGTTGAGGGCCTGCCCCAGGGCGGCATTAAGCTTGGACAGCACTGCTTGCCAAAAGGCGTATAGTTTTCCACAGTTCCAAGTCATATGCAGGAAGTCTGCATGTAACTCACCACATCTCGGGCAGCCTATCGGCTACCCCCCAAAGGCGGCAAAAAGGCAGTGAGGAGTCATGTATGACATATGTATGAAGTTAAATTGGATACATTTTAGTCGAGAATTACGAGAGATTTTCTTGGAGGACTCCAACACTATTACACTCTGATTCAGTGAATCCCCTATCAAGGAGCCTCTCCCATTTGCCCCTCAGTCGCAACAGTGGGGTCAAGGAAGCCTTGATTAGTGATGCGTAAAACCATTTGATTTGGTGGCCCGCAGCTCCCAGTGTGACCAGAGAGTGCAACACCGCATGGGTTTCTGGTTCTTCCCTGGCCGTGTCCCACAACCGTCCAAACGTCTGCACCAGCACCTCATATGTAAGGAACGGACCCGGCGGGAGTCCGCACCCATCAACCAGTTCTGCAAAAGGGAGTAAGGTTTTGTCCTGGTAACAGTCCCCTACCGTTTCGATCACGGCTTCCGTCCAGGCAGTCAATTGCTCAGCTGCAAGGATCGACTGAGGCTCCCCGTATGGCAGCCCCACCAGCGGTAGTTCCGGGGAGTATCTCAGACCGTCTGGTACTCTAGCCATACACCGTTTCCAGCACTGCAAAGCTGTGGTCTGCAGTGTCGTGTTGTAGGGGACCTTAGTTGCCTGATTCAGGAGCCTTGCCAGCAGGAGGCGTGGATGCTGGTTTGGATCCATGAGGAAAGTCGCTTCCTGCTTCACTCCCTCCAACTATTGAGCCACCCATTGTAGCTGTGCTGCCAACTGATAGAACTCAAAATCCGGCACTCCCAGTCCCCCTTCTCTCATGGGACGCCGTAGGATTCGTAGCAACACTCTGTCTCCCGTCTCACCAGATAAGGTCTTGCACTAAGGCATCTAATGGTCTAAACCAGACCGCGGGCATTAGCACTGGTAAATTAACAAAGAAATATAAGAGGCGGGGCAGCATGACCATCTTGGTCAGGGAGACCCAGGCCATTATAGGGAGCCCCAAAAGGCTACACTGGACCGGAGCGATCGGATTGGCCTATCTAGGTTACCTTCCTTCAAATCATCCAGTGAATGGAAAACTCTGATACCCAAGTATTTGAATGCGTCAGGAGCCCAGTTGAGGTCGAGAGGGAGCTCTGGAGGTCTAGGCAAAGGTCCAGCCACAGGAAACAAGTACGTTTTACGCTTGTTGATCTGCAAACCCAAATGAATCCCGAAAGCATTGAGGAGCCTGAAAGCGGTCTCTGCTCCTCTCTCAACGTCGCCTAGGTAAATCAATAGATCGTCCGTGAACAACGAGATAATATGAGTTCTGCCACTTAATGTCAGTCCCAGTCCATCTCCTCCCTGATGGAAGAGCGCAGCTAAGGGCTCTATCGCCAGCGCGAACAAAAGCGGGGATAAGGGGCATCCCTGGCGGGTGCTGAGTGTAATCAGATACTGTGAGGAGATATTCCTGCCCGTCTTAACCTGTGCCATGGGGCGGGTATATAATAGTAGCACCCATTTCACCCATCCCTCTCCCAACCCCAGTCTCTTCATGACCTCAAGTAAGTATGCCCAGCCCACCGTATCGAATGCCTTTTCCAGGTCAACTGATAGGAAAGCCGCCTGTGGGAGGGACCTTGCCTCTGAGTGATAGAGTACAGAGTATAATCGCCGCAAATTGTACGAGGTATTACGGGAGGGGATAAACCTGTTTTGATCATGGTGGATTAAATGTTGCATATGTGGGAGCAGGCGAGTCGCTAGAATTTTGCTCAATATCTTAAAGTCAGTATTGAGCATAGACAGGGGTCGGAAGTCTTTCACTTGAGCGTCTGGGCCCGACGTCTTGGGGAGCAGGATCACAACTGCATTTTGCATAGAATCTGGCAATTGTCCCAACTCCAGAGCTTCAGCATACAAAGACACCAGGTGTGGGGCCAGCTCAGCTACGTATTTCACATAGAACTCTGCCGGCAGGGCCTGGCGTTTTACCATTAGCCATCAATGCAAAGGCCCCTCGGATCTCCTGTATAGTTACAGGGCCACCCAGCTCGTCCGCAGCATTTCATCTAGTGTGTGGAGGTGGAACAGGGCCAGCAACGTGCTACGGTCAGCTTGGGGGGCCTCCTGGGGGCAGTATACAGCATTTCATAATAGCTCTAGAATAGCCCATTAATCTTATCCGGATCAAATTCAGTTGTGCCTATGTCTGTCTAGATATGGGTGATTAGGGCACCCTGGCTCTCCGGCTTAATTAACCACGCCAGTAAGCGGCCAGCCTTCCCTTCTTCTCCCTGCACTCTATCCATGTATGCCCTGTAGTTGTGAGATCGGAGTCTCTCTAGGGCCTCATCATATTGTTTGCGTGCAGCAAGTAGGCGTGAATGTGTTTGTACCCTGCTTCCATGCATGTTATCCAATGTGTGCAGTTCTCCCTCAATGGTCAGGAGCTCTTGGTGGATTTCCCTCTGTATACCAATTGTTTGTCCCATACAATGCCCCTCACCACCACCTTGAATGCCTCCCATTCCACCAGTGCCGAGGATGCAGTGTGTGCATTATCCACAAAGAACGTACCTACCAGGGTTTGCTGGGATTCGCTGAACGGCACATCTTCCAGTGACAAGGGATTAAGTCTCCATGTGAGAATCGGGGATCCATGCCTATAGGGTTGGTATGTCAGTAACAGAGGGCTATGGTCTGAGAATGTCTGACTCAGGTATTCCGTGTGTTTGATGGAACCGCTAACACCCCGAGAGCACCAGAAGACATCCAACCTCATGTGCAGTTGGTGTATGGGGGCGTAAAAGGAGTATTCCCTGTTCCCTGTGTGCTGGAGCCTCCAAATATCCTGAAACTCCCAATGTGCAATCCACTCCCTCAACCCTGCTACTCTTCGATGGGCCTGCACTCCCAACCGGGTAGGGTGAGAGCGGTCAAGTACCATGTCCGCCACACAATTGAAATCCCCTCCCAAGATCACATGCCCCACCTTTATGTCCGCCAACTGAGCAGAGAGACCGGCCATGTAGGCCATCTGGTCATGGCTTGGCGTGCAAAGACAGCCCAGCGTAATTTCCCAGCCCTGAAGTCTTCCCGCCAGCAGGACATACCTGCCTTCCTTATCTATTATGGTACGTGTAGCTTCAAAAGTGAACTCTGGTTTAACCCATATCAGCACCCCTCTGGCGTACGCTGAGAATGTAGTGGCAAATATCTGCCCACTCTATCTCCTGCGCAGCCTATCCACTTCACCCTGGATAAGATGTGTCTCTTGTAAGAGGGCTATCTGTACACCTCGTCTTTTCAGATAATTGTGAATGTTATGTCATTTAGACATCAACCCCATCCCCCCAATGTTCCAGGTAAGGAATTTCAATTCCTGGTGAGATGTCGACATTCTAAGCGATTCTAGTTCCCCCCCTCCTGTGACCCCCACCCTACCCCAGGCCCCGGAGAAGTGAAAGAGCATGCCCCCACCTGTCTTACCAACAGAACAAATCAAATACAAAAAATCCCAACAGTCAACAACTCCCCAGACCAAGAGCATGCTGGCAACAGCCATCTGCCCAAACCGTAAATCTATCTTTCGAGTTCAGTAAAGGCCCAAGCCAGCCACAGCAAGAGCCTTCAGGGGATTGCGGCCTCACAAATTAACACACTGGGAAGTGCGAAGCAGTGTTATGTGGGGTGGCGTGTTGCGGTGCGGTGCCTCGTGCACCGGCCCCAGTATTCCTCCAACCCAGTTATTATCCTTTTTATTTTCCAATGATTCAAGGTAATGTTGGCCTCCCCAGAGTGCCCAGGGCTACAGCCGCCCCAGGTATAGGGCCCAGTTATATTATCTCATCTGAAGTTTTCGGGGTCACCACTGGCAGATCAAGGCAGATTTTGTCGTCGGAGTCTGAACCTTCGGTCCCCTTGAGAGATTGCGATTCCGCCTCCAATGGGTAACCTTCATCACGAACAATCTCCGCAACTGCCTGAAGTGCCGCTGCTTGCTCATGCTCAGTCTGAGAGGGACTCGGTTTCTTTGAGAGGGTGCGCACAGATCTCCGTTTGGATTGTTTTCTGAGTTTGTGATTTTCAGGTGCCGGAAGTCGCCTCTGTGTTGTCTGGGGTGTTTCAGTTCTATATACCTCAATCCAGTCCCAGGCTTCCTTAGGATCTTCGCAGAAGTGGGTCTTGCCGTCCAGGACTATACGGAGATGGGCAGGGAACATTAGGGAGTACTGGAGGCCTTTTTGCCTTAAGGCTCTCTTAACATCCAGGAACGAGGCCCGTATCCGTAGGACATCGAGGGTATAATCCAGAAACATCAAGACTTTACTATTATTCACTATAAAAGGGCCTTTCGTTCGGGCTTTCTGTAACAAAATAGCCCTGTCCCTGTAGTGCAGGAGCCTAGCAACCACCGGTCGCGGAGGGCGGCCCGGCGCCGGTGGGCGGGCTGGCAACCGATGTCCTCTCTTAAGGGTACAGAAC
Organism: Calotriton arnoldi; assembly: GCA_963921515.1. Classification (NCBI taxonomy): domain Eukaryota; kingdom Metazoa; phylum Chordata; class Amphibia; order Caudata; family Salamandridae; genus Calotriton; species Calotriton arnoldi. The sequence goes on along the minus strand of CAWUFW010001520.1, from coordinate 215,759 downwards.
TGTGCCAGGGCCCCCGTGGCCACCACCGTACTGAGCCATGGCTCTAGGTATGTCACCATATCTCCATTCTCGACCCCTTCCGGCAGCCCAAGGATCCGTATATTGTTCCGTCTACTAAGGCCTTCTCCATCCTCGCCCTGCACTCTATGATCTGAACCCTGTCTGTAAGTTCTGTCACTTGCCGAGTCAAGGCCTGATGCGCCGGGGTCAGCCCTTGGAGGCTCGATTCCACCACTTTCACCCTTTCATTCAGCTTTTGGTCCTCTGCGCAAAGAAGCCCTAGGCCTACCGACACTGTACTGATGTCCTGGTGCAACGTCGCTTTGGTATCGGAGATGGCCTCCAGGATCTTGGATAGCTGCTGTTGGATGGGGTCCACTTTCGGTTGTCTCTCCAGGCTGCCCTGCGCTTGCTCTCGCAGGTCTTTGTCCTGTTCTGGGGCAGCCCCTGTTTGTTTCCCCCTAGCTGTGCCCATCTCCGTGGGTGAGGTGGGACCCAACCCGTGGAAGTCTGTGGGGGCCCCAGGGTAGCGTCGCCCAAGAGTGTTCTGTTAAGTCCGGATGCAGACTTCACTAGCACCTGATTACAATGTGGGCCTCCAAGGGGGCAGGCACCTGCCGAGGACCAATGAGGGGGTCAGGCACCTACAGTGCTCCTAGGTCCAAGAGGCCGCTGCACCAGACTATCAGCAGAGGGGAATCATTGTCTGCCCCCACATGCAATAAGTGGTCCCCGGTCCAGCCTATTTACCCTGCTTCTGTACAGTATCCTCTCCTCTCCTCGTGCTGCCTCTTCTGTCCCAGGGGTGGGGTGGGGAATCCTTAGGGCATGACTATGTAGGCTGCAATCACCAGTCAGGCTGCCCCGGGGTTCACCCCCTCGGTGCAGGAACCCGGCTCGCCGCAGGATCAGCCAACACTCCAGGCGCGTCTCCCTCCCTTGCAGGGACGATGGTACAGAGTTTCGGCCACCTCTCACTGTCCCTCAGAACTATCTCCGGGCCCGACCTAGTCCCCGAAATCCTGTGGCAAGGATCTTCCCTACGCCCGCTAAGCCGGAGTTCTTCACAAGCCAGGGCCCGGCTGAGACCCTTCGCTCAGGCCCGGCTATCTCCCCGGTCTCACCCAGGACCACAGAAGTAGCCCGTCCGCCGCAGTCCGCAGTCCTCCACTGGCTCCAGCAGGGCCCCACGCCCATCAGGGCCCACCGCAAGGATGTCGTCAAGGGTCCGGGGGGCCCCGCCTCCACGGTGTCCCTCCTCAGAGGCCCCCCACTCAAGGCGACTCCCCAGGGCACCCCGCAGAGGTGCAGCCGCCATGTCAGACCTCCAAGGCGAGGGCCCAGTATGGATCAGGCTCCCCCAGAGAGCAAAGGTGGCTACGCTGTGCTTTCTAGTCCCAGGGCTGCAGGATCTACCAGGGACAGGGGGGGCGACCTCATCTCCCTGTCCTGCGAGAGGTTTGCCGGGCCCCGACCGGCACATGGTCGCCTCAAGTCTCCCACCCTAGCAGGGCCTGTCCAGCTCTCCATACCTCCGGCACAGCTGCATCGCAGGCTTCCCCCAGGCCTCACAGTGACAATGTGCACGACTGCCACCGACGGTCTCTCAGGGATCGCCCGATTCTCAGCAGCCACAGCACCTGGCGGGCTGCTTGGGCCAGCTGTCCCGCCTCCAGTTGTCGGCGATGCAGGGCAGCTCTCCGGGATTCCTCTCCGAGGTGCGTCCTCACGCCATGCCCTCAGAGCACAAGCCCCAAGCCAGTCACGCCCTCAGCATTGCTGCCGGCACGGCTCCCCGAACCACAAAGATTGCCCCGGTGGTGTCACTCGGGGGCCGGCTCAACCACCTCAGGGCATCCAGGCTGGAGACTGCTTCGGTATTGGACGGATAAATGGCAGGCTGGTGCGGAGCTCTTCGCTCACGCGTCCGCCATCTTCGGCTGGCAAGCCAAGCCCCCCCCCCCAAAAACTAATCATGTTGGAAGCTTTGACTTTTTAAGAACACTATCTTGAGCCACTTACCGTGATAATACATTAGTATATGGCATTCTTGACCTCCATACCAGGACCCCTAATTGGGCCACAAATATAAATCCTGACTTTCTCCCAAGCCCTTTTTGGACACTCAATTGGTACTATGGGGGTTTCCAACCATTTGCGGGATTTATCACTACATGCCCAGGCAACACAATTACACACAAACCTTTCAATCTCACAATCTATTCCAGGACATCAACACTCAAATCCAGCCATTTTCTTCATGACTGACATACTACCATGCCCTTCATGAAACAAGTTTAATAAACTAAGATGCAAGCTCATAAGAACCACCAACCTTTCACACCTATTTATTATTCTGTTAAGCATCGGTAATTCTGTCCACACAGGTTTAAAATTACTCAACCCTGCATAACTTATTTTACTTGCATACTTCCTCTGAGACAAAAACTTTATCAACAATTGCATTGATTCATCCTCAGCTATAGCCCTTCTCCAATCTTCCGGCAAACTGGCTCCTCTGCATGACTGGCCTATCTCAGCTACAACCCATTCACCCTCCTCTTCATGCTCAAAATTCTTCAAAGGGAAATGTGATAAACAGTTAGCACCAACATTTTTGGTACCTGGAACTTACTTAATGGTGAAAGGGCATTCTTGGAAGCGATATATCCATTTAGCTATTGATGGAGTTGCCTTTACTGTGCCTTTCGTTGAAAATAAATCTACCCAAGTCGGGGGTCCATGCATAACTGGAAAGAAATTACGCAAACAATTATGAAATGTTGTATTCCCCACTAACAGGCAAGCACCTCCTTCTCAATAGTGAAGTAAGTACACTCTGTACCCTTCAATGTATGAGATGCAAATGATACTACTACCTTCTCTTTTCCATTTTTCAACTGCATCAGAACCGCACCTAGCCCATAGTCATTGGCATCCGTACTCACTCTGATTTGATCCTCAGGATCAAAAGGCACCAAATGCCTGTACAAAGCACTTCTTGATCTCTTCAAATGCACCTTGACATTTAATGGACCATTTAAAATTCTCTCCCTTTTTCATTAACAACCATAGGACACAGACCTTGTCAGAGCAATGGTCTCCAAATTTGGCCTAATACTCTGCTAGTCCTAGCAAAGAACGTTTGTTCTGAGGTGATGGCGCACATTAATTCACTTCTACTAGCTTTGTTTTGGGCTTCACACCTTCCTGCTCCAATCCGAATTTCAATTTTTCAATTCCCACTGTCAAACCAGTGATGGAGCTAATGTCCTCATTTTGCAAACTAAGCTCATTTAACTGAAAAGTTTTAATTTAAAGCTTAATAATACACATATAATAAATGCAAAAATTATAGTAGGTAATCATATTTAATCATCATAAGCACACAAATAAATTAATGTAATGTATTGACTCAAGAATGCCTAAATACCTATACCATGTTGAATGTCGACTATACAACATTTGAGACAAGAGGCCTTATTTTGCATTTAAACTGTTTTTATGTACTAGATGTTTTTCCCTTCCCTATTGCCGAATCTGTAATTTTCCAGAAAACGTCTGCTAGCAAGTGAATAGGAATTTGTTATGCATTAGACAACTAATAGTGAGGTTTTCACTGGGAGGAGAGAGTTGGCAGGAAACGCGACTCGTGGGAAGAACTGTCTGAACTACAAAATGTGATCAATGTAAGAATTGAAAAACATGATTCTGTGCTCTGTTGGGAAGATGTGAGAAACCAAGGTGTATACCTGCTCCTAGAGTTTGCTGGAGACTGATTGGTTGGTGGGAACGGGGAATATGTCACTTGATATGCGACTCTTGGAGAGTGTTATTAGGATTTATGTTTTTTATTTGTACAGGTAAAGATGATTATTTATACTTGACATCTTATTTTTTTCCCCATCGTCTTCTTTTTGTAGGTTATATTAGGTTCCCGGTCCGCCAGCACCTTCGATAAAAAGGAGAGAGTTCAAGTAAGTTGATCGTCAAGGTGGTCGTATGGTTTTTACTCTTTAGAAAGTGAGATGAGTAGGTGTTATCCCTCTCTCGGACTCCTAACTTGTAGTGTGAGGTTAATGAGGAAATAAAAATGGTGCCACTATCAACAAAAGATTACCCCGTCTAGCCAGGAGAGACTTATACAAAAAGTGCCCCAAAGTGAATAATTTATAACTGAAGTTTCATGGCAGTCTCTTAGCTCCAAAGATCTTCCCCGCAATCTGGTGGTCTTTTAGGTAGTCACCAGAGTGAGTCTGTCTCATTACAAATTAAACTGGAGAAGTCTCTTTAAGTTTGAGGACTTCTCCAAATTGCAGCCCATTTTCTTGCACGGTTTTCCGTAAAAACAAGTTAGGGAAAGCTCTTTTGCCTTTAATGAATCTCACCGTAGTTGTGCGCGTGTTAAGGCAGGTTTCCTCGTTATGAGAGGCCCCAATCTACTACACCTGCTCCACCTGCTACTCCGTCTAGCTTCCCTGGTCTAAATCTCATCCGGTTACACACCTGACTGAGCCTCGCTCCTCTGGGAGTCTGGCTGGGAGATGCATCCTGCTGTCAGCTCTCGGACGGTTGAGAGCGATCTCCGTCTTCCTGCAGCTCGCCATTTTGTACTACTACTGTACTGCTCCCGCTTTCACTTCCGCCTCTTGGCTCGTCTCAGCTCTGCAGAGATCTTCCTCTCCCGTGTTCTTTGTTTCCTGGTGGTGTTCCAATTTCAATGAAGACTCCTCCCCTCTCCAGACCTCGAGCATGTCACTTGCTTGGCTCTCTTCTGTCCCCGAGTACCGGGCCGGACCTTGTTCTCTTGATTTGTCTACTGCTGGGTCGCACGCCTGGAATGAAAAAATGAGGCTTTTGTTTGTTTTTGCTGCCTCGGACCCAGGAAAACAGTGCGGTAAGTCTTCCTCCTCTCGCTCTTCCTGACAGTAAGTTTTATTACTAGTGATGTTTTGCAGAATTAGATTAGGGTGTTGCTTAGATTAGTCAAGAAGAACCCATCTGAGCCCTTCTCTTTCTCATCCCAAGACTAGGTGCAGAGAGCTTGCTTTAGAGCTTAGGAGGAGATCTTATTATGTATGCTGACTTTTGAGCTGAGAATATTTTCAAGCTTTTGCAAATTATCCATTGTTCGAGTGCTAAGGCCTCATGCCTCTGCATTCTTATTCTCTCATTAGAGCCCTTTATTTGGGTTTCTGAAACTGACCATCACCTTGCTTGCTGAAATTAAATGTCTTTCATGTCCAAACTTCATTAATTTAGCTTGGTAGTTTTCTTTAATGTGACACACTTGCTGCATTTCCTCTATATTATTTGTAATGCTTATTCATGTGGTATTTTATCTTGTCTTGAAATATCGACTAATGGATTGTTTGAATTTGTAACAATGCTAAGCTAATTTAATACTTACTAAATAAATAACTGGACTTAAATTAATTTAAAGAAAACCACTAAACTCACAACATCTCTCTCTACTGTTTCCTGTGAAGCCCCAAATGGACTTCACAGTTTATGGTGTTTGATGTAAATGATTGCTCCTTATTATCTCTCCTCATCGACTAACAAAAATCCATATGACCAATGGCGGAGGTTATTTAATGATTATACTTGAAGACTGAGGTACAAGAATGCCCGCTCTGACACCAGCTTGTTCCAACTTTTACAATACACTTTCTAAATTGGCATCATGTTTCACAGGATTTGATCCCCATACCACGATATCAAACTGGAAGAATAACACATTCTTCAATCCCCTTGGGATCTTTTCCAGCAAGTGATAGAATTCTGCGGTGGCCGAAGCCAAACCAAAAGCATTCTTACAAACTGGAATGCCAATTCCGGTGTCATAAAAGATGTAAAATGTCTGGATTTGGATGCAAACGTACTTGGTGATAAGCACTAGACAAATCAAGAGATGAAAAAAGGTTGGCACCTCGCACACACACAGGGCAAGAAAGCAAAAGCAAAAAGCTGAGAAAGCATCAGCATAGATGATGGACGGAATGCAGAGCAAATCAAACATTCACCCCCAGTCAAGAGATCTGGGTTAAATCCATCATTCTTTTGCTCACCCTGCCACCCCAGTGGGTCCCGGGCTCACTGTGCCACTGGATTCAAGCTAGCCTGGCTGATGAGGGGTGAAATCCCGAAACCGGTCCTAGTATGCTTGTTTCTGGTCCAGGGAGGACCTAGCTTGGCAGTTCGGGCTGAACTGTTCCCATGAGGCACAGGGTCAACTGATTTGTATATGACTGGGTCTAAACTGGGGTGACATGGTGAGCAAAAGAACAATGGATTTAACCCAGATCTCTTGACTGGGTGTTCATTTTTTTAATTTGTTCTGCATTCCGTCAATCATTTGTGTGTCTTTTGCTTTCTCACCTTTCACACACATAAGCATGCCAATAATACACGTCAATGATCCACCCAAATACTTTGATTTAAATCCTTCAAAATCCACATACATGAGCAATTTTCCATTTGCCTTAGTGGCCAGAACCAAAGGACTCAGCCACTCAGATAACTCCATTGGTTCAATCACCTTGCAGTCACACAGCATATATAATTCCTCCTTCAGTTGACTTCGGAAGCCAAGGGACATTTATCTTTGTGTACCTTAGGCACTACTCCCTTCTTTAGCACAATACAGTGTTTAAACATTGACAAACAACCCAATTTGGCATGAAACAGTTTTGGGAACTTCACCTTCCATTTATCAACATCATCCTAATCTGGGAGCAACATTTGACACCCAATTTCCAATTTTCTATTTCCGTATCAAAAATACCAGAGTCTGTTGGTCGTGTTTACTTATAAAAATCAAGGTCTCCTGATTACTTGGCTCACTCTGAATGTGAAAATAATTACATACTTAGCCTAGACGTTGGTCATATTTTATTTGGCCTAAGGAGGGTAAAGGTGCACCAAAAGACAGTGTAAGGTACATCTCTGCAAAACAACTCTTCCATTTCTCTGTAGCGCAACATTTGTGAAAATGATAAATGCAGTGTCTGCCATCTCTTTAGAAAATAACTCAGATTTTAATTTCACTGGTTTGACACCAGTAAGCTGGACTCAGACTTCCATGCACTAGAGTTCATAAAATGAGTACCATTCTGTTGGGCAATAATAACATTCATCTATAGAACAAACAGATAGCTCAGCATATGGTGTGCACCATATCAAAAGATGTTCTTTGCTGTGATCAATATTGTTGATGATATTGCTATTTTTATTCAGACATTTAGATAAGACGTTTGATACCTTCCACAGTGTGAGCTAATCTTCTCACCAAATTCCACAGGGCAAATGATTCAGTAGGATTTGGGCTTTTAATATCAAGATAGTTTTTTTTTTACAGGTGAGAATTTCTCAAAATGTGTTCAAACAGTGCATGGTAATCACTCCAGGTTTCAATGGTCCCTTGGTCACAGAAGATTGTTTCCAAAGTGTGTGTGAGAAGGGCCTTAAGTAGCTGCTGGAGATCAAGAAATTTGTAAGTGGTCAGGATGGAGTTAGTGCATATGCAGAAATATGAGAGAAAGGCCAGAGATGTGCCTAAGAAGCATAGATAGAGTTGCAGAAGTATTCTGTAAAGGCCGGGTTATAAGAGGAAGGATGATAAATGAGCAGATCAGAGGAAAAGAGAAAATGGACCTTAGAAGTAGGGATATGCATTACAACTCTGGGAAGGGAGGAAAGGATCACAGTGAGGATTTGTGAACAATAGTTAGTTCGCTAACATTTTGTTAGGGTATTTCCTGACACTGATTTTATATCCTGCAAAAGGCTACATGAATGATTGGAGCGATGTATTCTCAAACCAGGCTTCAGTAATGACCAGCACTTGCTGCTGTTTATCTGAGTGAAGCTTGTAGTTATATTACCAATCTTTGTACACTGTACATCTATAGATGAAGATACATTGGTCAGGTCAAGAGGGAGATGTTAAGAGGGACAGTAAGAGGAGATTAGTGTTGTGGTGCAGGGGTAGGAGGGAGTTGACTATCCCTAACCTACTTGATAGTATTGGGGTAAAGGGGGGTAGCACTAACTGCCGAGAACTGCTTACAAAAAAGCAACTAAAAGCTATGTACTGGGACAGGGTAGCCAAGAATGAAATTAGGGACAGTAAGCGGGTCAGATTAACAGGGGAATTTTTAGATTTTAAACTGTTGCGTTCCTTGGAAGGCTACCTCGACCTTATTCAGTTGCCGGCAGATAGAAAGCTACATCCAATTTAGACACAGTTCACTCCCCCTGAATTCATTTACGAACTCATGGTCATGTAACGTAGCTCGAAACAAGGGCTGTCTCACTTGCCCTGCTCCATTTGAATCCATTGGCCAAGTCTTTTTTGCTTGCCAAGCATACTCTGGCCCTAGAGGAAAATGGCTTATTCCTATTTGTAAATGGCTGGGAACCAGAGATCATGGCGTAGCTTTACATATTTTAAAATCTGATGCAAGACCCCTATTTACTTGTGCGATGGCAAAGTTTTTGGGCCACGTGTGGGAAATTAGAAGGAAGGCTCAAAATTAAATCTGTTATACCTTCCATCAGACCAAGTATGAACTTCTTCAGGCACTGCCAGTGGTGAACTCTAACTATGTATTCATGAAGAGCAGACACTGAGTGGTCTTTATAGACCTGAAGGCTAGGCTCCCAGTGGTGAATAATGTTTTACCCCTTTAATCAAATGTCAAATTTTAATGGGTACAGTTTTTAGATGGTTGCATTTTAACATTATGTTATATGTATCAATCAGATATTATTCTTTTAAATGAAATCAAGGATTTTATACATGTAAATTTTATTAATTTGTATATATGCATTCTGCACTGTTATGGTCGGTTGACCAAAATAAAGTTTATTGACTGACTTAGTGAGGAAGGACATATGGGTTAAAGTCTAGATGATCGATGAAGGAAGTGACCCAATTAGGGCCACCCGGGTCACTTACGACCACCTCTTAGCCTTCCAAACAAGTGAAAAGTCGGTCAGACAGTAGAGAATATAAACAATCATTTATTAGTAAAATACACTGCAGCGGAGCCCAATCTGATCAGCACCCGGAAATGATTGTCGAGGGAACTGGTTCCCCAACACTTGGTAACACATACTCATTCTTCTGACAACCCCCAACCAAGCCCCCTATGGAAAGTTACCGGCCTGAGCCGTACATGAATAAAGAAGACACAGAAGGATGGGCTGCCACCTGCACGGTGGGTACACACTATCACTATCTCAAGGTTGCCTTGCGGAGCCTGGCTCCTCCTAATGTGGGAGCAGGGCTACGAAGAAGGATCGGCATGCAGAGGCAGAATGGCCTATTCATTAGTAAGTCGAAATCCAACCTTGAACACGAAAGAAAAAATAGCTGAACACAGTCTTTTGCTGAAGCAAGAAATACAGATGTTGGAGTTTGAATCAGTCACCACCTCGCGTGGCCTACATACTACAAAATGGAGCGTCAAATGCTAACCTAAGCTTGTATTATAAAGACAGCTCTGTGGGGTACATTTTAGGCCTAGCGGTTACTGCTAATCATAGCCTTCTAAATGCTAACATAACGTAAAATCAGTCCATGTAAGTACATAAATGGCCAAATTCTAACATACCCTCCTCTTAGCATTAGAAGGGTAACTTTATTAGTGCTATCAGGTAAGGATCTTTACAATTCTAAGCAGGAGAGCATAATAATAGACTACGTTTGTTCATTCACTAATAGAGCTAGGTAATCATGTCACTACAAAACATATTCAATATTCAAAAATGCCTTCGTCGATATTCATCAAATCCTGGACATCTTGCATCATCATACTCGTGACTTTAGAATCATGTTCCGCTATTTTGGGTGTAGGCGTCAGCTTACTAACACAGTAAGAGCAACAGACTGGGAGGCAATTAATACATAGGCAGCATGAGAAGATTATACCTGCAATGAGCGCCAAGGTAAGGAGTAGCTTCCAACCCCAAGTGGTTATCAAATCCCAGAACCACCCAGATAAAGACCAGGTCCCGTTTTCTTGGTGAATATCAGAAGCAAGCCTGTGTAATTTCTGTATAGCGGCATAAACATTCGGGGCGTGGTCTGGTATGTACACACAACAACTACTGCCGATGACGCGACAGGCCCCACCCCTATCAGCGAGTATGACGTCTAGCACCATCCGGTTTTGAAGAGCAACAAGCCTGGTAGCCTGAAGCTCGGCTGTAATATTGGTCAGAATTCCTGCAGTGGTATTAATAACCCCTTCCATTACTCTAGTGAGGCGACGAATACTACCACTGTTGTACATGTGACCCCAGAAAGGCAGAATACCCTTCATTGCATCAGTGAACTGTTGCAGGGTAGTATCTGTTTGATTTATATCTTTGGTATCGATGACTCTTTTCACCCAGGGTAGGTGTACATCCCTGAGCCGTAACCTATGGTCTTTGTGATAATTGGATGGTGCAATATATACAGGTGGCAACAGGAAAGAGACATAACATATACCAGACCAGCCCCTAGGGAGCCATATGTATGCTTGGGACCCACAGACAAAGTATACATTATGGGGCAGGAGTAAGGGTGGACTACTAGTTGTATTCAAACGGTATGTATAGTTGCAATTGCTTTTCCCCACTGGAATATTTCCAAAACCATGAACACAGAAACTGGCTGTAATATTTACTACCGGCACTGGCATTGCTCTGTCTTTGGTAATGTTACGTGAATGGAAAGATTTAAAGTACTCAGTGACATTGAATCCCTGGAAATCCAACATCTCGTACTGGAGCCAGGTGGCATTTTTCTTGCATTCGTAAACATTCATGCAAGCATCAGGGGGTAAAGTATCCTGAGCCCCTCCTTCTCCCGGGGTAAATCCTTGGTGTTCTACTATATATTTCAACACTGTCTCATAATCAGATTGGGTAATATTCAGAGCATTGGCACATCGAAAGGAACTGAAACCATGACTCACAGCTACTCAAATATGACATAGGTAAGGACACCAATAAATCATTTTTATGCATGACAGAAGAGAGTAACCCACACACCCAGCAATTGGTAACATTGGACGTTTGATGTGCTTGATGGAGCATCTGAAGGAAAACATTAGCCGCATACGTCTGTCTGTGCTGCTCTTTGTGCGGGGCCAAAGTAACAAAGATATGCTCAGGAGGGACGGGAGTCGTTCCCAGCAGGATGTGCACAGGATGCTTTTCTTCCAAATACCACACCACCCCAAATACTGTTATTAATACTACAAAAGCAAATACTACTGCTATTATCCTACTCTTAGTGGACCAACAAGACCAGCCAGGACTACTCGGCTCTACCAGAGGGGCTGCTAAGGGCTGTTCTTCTTCCATAATGGGACGACCAAAGGGATACATTTTCAATAATTCGCAACTGCCAGAGGAAATCCGTATACTAGAGCCAACAGTAATAGAATAAGTAAAAAGAAGCACAAGTCTCCCAGTGTCCGTCAGAGCCTCACTGGTAGACTCCTATTGTTCATCTACGATGTGCACTCGTCGGTGGAGCTGCGCGATCGCAGCCCTTGCTGAAAAATGCGTCCGCTTCTTTCAGGATAGGGCACCCTCCCTCCTGGGAGAACACCCTCAACTGATCCTGTTCAGTGTCTAGGGCAGTGCACCACTCTTCTTCTGACCCCATTACTATCACCGGTACCTTAGACAGGGTACCTGCATCCTATTCTTCATCCATGAAGTCCATCCCTATTCTTCTGACTTTCCCTTCGGTGCACTGTCCTTCCGTCTGGGACGCAAATTGTATCGAGCTACTCCAGACACAGTGTCGTCACGGAAAAGAATCTGAAACTCAGGGCCAGAAGGAGACGGAGACTCAATTGTTGGAGAACTGGACAAGGGTTGCTCTTGGGAAGCTCTGATCTCTGGAGGTATAGCTTCCTGCAAAACGGTGTCGCTCTCCTCTTCCGTCTGTGCCCAACTCACTCGGGCATCAGAGAAGGGAGCGAAATGGGGTACGCGCTCTGTTTCATGGTCTCCTATGCCTTCGCGCACCCAACAGTCGTAAGGGGGCGGGAGGGAGATCCTGCGGGTGTGTGAAGCATGAATCCAGTGCTTCCTTCCATCTACTTTCACTGCTGTACGGGTGGCGAGAAGGACCTGAAAGGGTCCCTTCCAGCGAGGCCCCAGACAACTCTTCCTCTGGAAGTTACGGACTAATACATAGTCACCAGGCTGCAGCTGATGCCCAGGCCCCTCCGGTACCAGCCGTAGTGTCTCCTGAACCTGTTGATGAATAGAACGTAGGACTTTAGTTAACTCATAAAGGTAATCCACAAGCAAGGGGTGTTCTATCTCGGAGAAACATCGGGGGCGTGGGACGCCCCATACATTCGCAGGGCAGCCAAAAACCAACTCATAGGGGAACAACCCTGTCCTAGAATGCGCAGTCGATCTGGTGGATAACAAAGCTAAGTGTAGAGCATCTGGCTACTGCAATCCTGTGGTTTCCTTTATTTTTGCTAATTTCAGTTTGAGAGTACCATTGTACTTCTCAACCAAACCTGCTGACTGGGGGTAATTCGCTGCATGGAATTTTTGTTTAATGTGTAGACCATCACACACCAGTTGGATGACCCTTGAATTGAAGTGTCTTCCGTTGTCACTTCAGATCAAGCGTGGCAAACCAAATCGTGGGAAGAACTTCTTCAGGAGTGCCTTCGCCGTTGCCAATGCTGTATTCTCTTTGGTGGGGTAGGCTTCGATCCACTTACTGAACGCACAAACCACCACCAATACATACTTCAAATTATTCTCTCATTCCATTTCGATGAAGTCCATCTGGAGAACCTCGAATGGGAAGTAAAGTGGTGCAAAGTTACCAGTGGGTGTAGGGTTGCCCTTTCCAGGATTGTGCATCATACAGATCATACAATTTTTTTCTAAATGAGCAGCTACTTTGGGGATATTATCATTCTGCCATACGGGGTCTAACACCTTACATATTCCCATCACGCTAATGTGGGCTGGGCCATGTGCCATAGTGACAACAGGGAGCACATATGCATTGGGCAACATCCATCTTTGTTTCCCTGAAAGATCTGTCCAACACCCATCCTCATCTAGACGCCCTGTACTCTCCTGCCATATTGCCAATTCATCCATTGTCGCCTCACTCTGTATTTCTTTAACACTGTCTAGTGTGTCCTCAAACATTCCATTGTCTGGCACCCATCTAGCCGGACCTGCTACAAACATCTTTTTCATCTTAGATCTAGCTGTCTTTTTTGCTGTCTGATCTGCAAACGCATTTCCTCTCCTTTTATCATCAGTAATCGCCTTATGTGCACTACACTTCACTATTGCTACTCTTTTTGGAAGTGTCAAAGCCGACAAGAGTCTATGTATCAGTGGGCCATTCTGTATTTGTAAACCACGGGAAATCAAGAACCCTCTCTCTGCCCAGAGGCGCACAAAGTTATGAGCGACCCCGAAAGCGTACTGGCTGTCAGTGTAAATATTGACAACCAGTCCTTCACTTAACTCACAAGCCCGAAGAAGGGCAATAAGCTCTGCAGCCTGGGCCAACTGATATGGGACACGTGATGTTTCAACAACTGTACGCAGCGTTATCGAATACACTGTAGTAGTGGTGCCATCCGGTAACTTAAAACAAGAGCCATCGACATAGTTCCCCTTGTGGGTCAGATAGAGGAACATCAGTCAGGTCTACCAGTCCCTTCGTCTCTTCCTCCGTGCGGTATACACAATCGTATACATCGGCATCTCCATCCACCGAAGGGAGAGGTAGTAACGTGGCTGGGTTCAGAGTGGCACAGCGTTTGATGGTAATGTGCGGTGCAAATAATGTTACTTCATAGCCAGTCAAACATGCACTAGTAAGGTGCTGTGTCTTTGTTTTATTTAGAAGCGTATCCACAGCATGAGGTATCATAACTGTGAGATGAGTATCAAGAACGAGCCCCGCCGATTGTCTGATAGAGACCGCCACAGCCGCAGTGGCTCTCAAACAGCTCGGGAGGGCTCTGGCAACATTATCCAGGATAGCAGAAAAGTAAGCGCAAGGTCTTTGCTTACCACCAAAGGCCTGTCTTAGGACAGAAAGCGCGCAGCCAGCCATCTCATGTACATAAAGCACAAACGGTTTCTGATAATCAGGTGTACCAAGCACAGGAGCAGAGCAAAGCGCAACCTTCAGTTGCTCAAAAGCTTGCTGGCATGCAGGTGTCCAAGGTAGGGGTTCATGCACATCTTTGGTAGTTAACTGAAGGAGGGGTTTTGTTAGTAGGGAGTAATTGGGAATCCAGTGACGGCAGTACGAAGTAATGCCAATAAACGCACGCACATCACGTTGGGTTTTAGGGACAGGATTAGTAGTTATAGCAGCAATGCGCTCAGGTGTCAATCTACAACCCTCCTTCAACAGTAGGTGACCTAGATAGGTGACCTCCTGTCGACAATATTGAAATTTGGAAAGGGACACTTTATGCCCATGCTGTGCCAAATGCAACAATAATTTAATAGTAGCGTCTTTGCAGCCGTCCTCAGTGTCGGAGGCCACTAAGAGGTCATCAACGTACTGCAATAGGACATTACCAGGGGGAAGGGTCAAAGAATCCAATTGTCCTTTCAGAGCTTGACTATAGATACTAGGACTTTCAGTATAGCCCTGAGGAGCACGACAGAATTAAAAACTCCTTCCAGCTATGGAGAATCCAAACAGATATCTGCTATCTTGATGGATTGGAATGCTAAAGAAAGCATTTTTTAAATCAATCACAGAGAAGAATTTTGCTGAGGGAGGAATCATCATTAACAACATAGTGATGTCAGGAACCACAGGATATTGAGGAATCACAATCTTGTTAATCGCACGCAGATCAATTACAAAGCGGTAAACATCAGGGTGAGCATCCGGGGCATCAGAAGGTGCCTTCTTAAGGATGGGAAGAATAGGGCTATTAAAGACATTCGCTACTGTTTCCTCAACCACCCCTCTCCGTATCAAGTCCCTAATTATTTCCAAAAGGGCTTTCTCCCCTGCCTGTGGTATCTTATACTGAGGAATACGTGGTAGTACAGCATTATCTTTGATCTTGATAGAGACAGGTGGTCTTCGTAACAACCCCACATCCGTATCCCCTGTAACCCATAAAGTACGTGGCACATCTTTGAACTCGGCAGGGAGGGGGGTATCTTTAGTAAAACACTGTTTTGTACTAACCACCTTCGGGCCAATGGTCATGTAAACGCCGTCTGGTGAACAGAAGATGGTCGCATGTAGCTTCTTCAACAAATCTAATCCCATCAAATTCTCCCCACAATTCGTTGTCAGTAAAAATGGGGAGTCAACAGTAAAAGGGCCAATTGTCAAGACAAGGGGCTTGGAAATGGGGCTCACAACTGGCACGCCAGAGAAACCTACCGAAACATTATGTTGGCCAGACAGAGCTGCCCCTGGGACCAGCGAATGAGAAACAGAGCTATTCATAGCACCCGTATCAATTAGGAATGGCTTGGCCGTGCCATGTATGTCCGCAGTGACATAAGGTCCACGCTGATCTACAGGCACTGAAACTGGTCCCTCACCCTGTCCTTGGCAATCCTAGCTGTAGGACATTCCCGTCACCTCATCCATCATAATCATCATGGTAATATTGCCCTCCTCGAGCATCATCAAAACAGTTCTTATTCTGATGACCAAACGACAAATCCGCCCTCTGCATTTCATCACGACTGCCTCCATCACGACCACGTCCTCTATAACCCCAACCTCGTGGGGCCGCAACCTTAACAATTCCGGGCACTCGCTTCTCCAATGCCCCTCCTTATTGCAATACGCACATTGGTTCGGACCAACAGGTGCACCCATAGTGCTATTCCTATTTGTCTGAGGCAACTGCTGGACCGATCCTGATCCCCCTCGCCCCCTGCCATTTCCCCTCGTCGCTTGCTGCATCAACACTTTCGTCTTTAGGTCCTTAGTCTTTTTCTCCACCTTCTCCTTCTCATTCTCTCTGTGCTCATAATACTGTGCCATACTCAATATTATAGATTGGGAGGATGTTGTCCATGTGCTCTCTGAAGCCTGCAGCCGAGTCGCGATCTCGGGAAGCAAGTTTGTGACAAATCTATTAATAAACAATCGGACACCTCCCTCACCGACAAATCTTGACCACTAAAGTCCAAGAATACGGCCTTCAAACCTGGTAAAAAAAAAAAAACAGACACACTTTCATCCTTCTTCTGACGACATGCCGTTAACTTATCCCAGTCTACTCGTCTAGGTGGGTAAGAGAATGCATATAAGTAATGATACGACCCGGTAAAGCTAATATTTCTGCCCTCTGCTTCTCGCCTGGCTTCCGGTCCTTATCCCACGCCCTGATCTCGTTCCATGTCCCCCCTAATTCCATGGCATGATCCTGCGTATGCACCTGCCTCCAGATGTCCACCGGTACCAATAATCTGAAAAACAACTCAATATCAGCTAATGTCATTATCGTAGAGGAAACTGCCTCTGTCAATTCTTTATAATATGCAGTTGGATTCTTCCTAGGATCTGGCAGCTGGCTCTTTAGGGATAGTACTTCACTCTTCTTCCAAGGAGTGTAGACCCACTGTTCCTGAAAATGAGCCTCCACCCTTTGCTGAATCACAACTTTCGCTGCATTACGCGGTTCTGGGATCTTGGGATGGTAAAAGGGGTGCACCTCCCTCATAGGGAACTGCGCACCTAAAGTTGGGGTCTTCTGATGCAACCTACTACGATAACCGACCAAGGTCGCAACATTACTAAAGACGTCATTGGGGGCCAAATCAGTAACGTACACCCGATTCCCGAATATCAAATATGATCTGTGGTGCTACACCATTGAAACACTGTTCCCACAATCCTATTAGCGTTGCTGACATATGTTTAAGAGCATGCTGCTGCACAAATGGCTCATAGTCTTTCATCACACTCCACACAACTTCCACACTGTAAATCAGATTCCGGGCCCACTGCGCAGCCTGGTCAGCCACCATTCTTTTCTCCTCATTCCCAACATCGGACCTCATCAATGCCCTCCCCATCCGTTCTCGCGCTGCTGCCCAACTTCTCTCAACCTCTCCACGTACAGGCGTCCCAACACTCAACAGCACCCGGGTCGACACACTTGAGGGAGACAGAGCAGATGAAGAAGCAGGTAGCAGCATTAACAATGATTGCGAAGAAGGGGTGAGAGAAGGGGAGACAACAGGTGTAGGAGCATCAGACTGAACAGGAGAGCTAGCGGCCCCCGCACCTACAGCGGACACAGACCAAGAAGAAGCAGGCGGGCCGAACCCGGAGCAGTCAAACCAGAAACAGGGGGACCAACAGCAGCAAGTGCAGGGTCTGGAGGCTGAGATGCTGGAACAACAGGGTACACCCTCTGCAGGGCATAAGGAGGCGGGGGTCGGGTATCCAATAGTTCTTCCACAAAGCCATCACCTTTGTCTCGAGCAACATAACATTTATCACTCTGTAAACGGAACTTCCTATCTGCACATTATATACCCTTCTCTATTTTCTCTCTATCATAAGCCATGGCTTTCTGCGTCACCGTCTGCACCTTGCCCCTCCGGGCCTCCTTCTCTGCCCTCATACATCGCTGCTTTGCTTCTTTCTGCCACACCTGGATATTATCAAACATCGACTGTCTACTTCTTTTAGCAAATAATTTGTCCTGCAGGAAATTCAATTTCTGTTCATCAAATGTACCCGTAAGTGGCCACTGCAAGTCGGCATTGTCCCTCGTATATTTATGCCACAGCGTGCTAAACATAATAGGGCCAATACCATACTTGACGTATACGTCGAAATTTGGGGTACCTTCTGGAGGCTCAGGCTGCCTCTCCTCCAATCAAGCCTCGGTAGAACAACACCGACATCCAAAACAACCCAATTTACTCAAACAAGGCATCTTAATATAAGACACGTTTACCGTTCACACTGAACAGATATCATACCGAACAACACAAACAAGACGGTCCGAAAACCATACCAGGCAGTCCGCAGACTGCACCAGACAGTCCAAAGACTGTACCAAGACAAGAGAATAGGCTCCCGCCCAGGCCTTTTCAAGAAGAGACCACATTTCCAAGTGGCCTGGCAGAGCGTTCACAATCACACTGTACCTCAAGGGGTCAGCAAACCCCCCCCAAGTTCGAACAAACTAGAATTTGAGAATTCAAAATGGCGCCATATTCATCACAAGACAAGATAAACTCACCTGGTGCACACAGGCCAAGTAAAGTTATTCTCCACTGCCGACTTCAGACCAAACGGTCAAATCCAACGGTTTCGCCTTCTCAGGACCCCAGCCCGGGTGACCGCTAGACGAGGAGCCGCCCGATCAGACAGGCGGGCAGCTGCAAGTGCAAAGCTCTATCGTGCAGGGTACCCTGATCCGGCCATCCAACCAGACGTAACCCCGTCCTCCTTACACCCGATTACGGGTGAGGATGGGCCACCCAATGGAGGAGTCCCTGTTCGGTTGCCAACTGAAGGAAGTGACCTGATTAGATCCACCCGGGTCACTTACGACCACCTCTTAGCCTTCCAAACAAGTGAAGAGTCGGTCAGACAGTAGAGAATATAAACAATCATTTATTAGTAAAATACACTGCAGCGGAGCCCAATCTGATCAGCACCCGGAGATGACTGTCGTGGGGACTGGTTCCCAAACACTTGGTAACACGTATTCATTCTTCTGACAACCCCCAACCACGCCCCCTATGGAAAGTTACCGGCCTGAGCCGTACATGAACAAAGAAGACACAGAAGGATGGGCTGCCACCTGCACAGTGGGTACACACTATCACTATCTCAAGGTTACCTTTCGGAGCATGGCTCCTCCTAAAGTGGGAGCAGGGCTACAAAGAAGGATCGGCATGTAGAGGCAAAATGGCCTATTCATTTCTAAGTCAAAATCCAACCTTGAACACGAAAGAAAAAAATAGCTGAACACAGTCTTTTGCTGAAGCAAGAAATACAGATGTTGGAGTTTGAATCAGTCACCACCTCGCGTGGCCTACATACTACAAAATGGAGCCTCAAATGCTAACCTAAGCTTGTATTATAAAGACAGCTCGGTGGGGTACATTTTAGGCCTAGCGGTTACTGCTAATCATAGCCTTCTAAATGCTAACATAACTTAACGTAAAATCAGTCCATGTAAGTACATAAATGGCCAAATTCTAACATTGAGTAGGCAATACTAATAATTTATCTAAAATATTTAAGAGGGAAGTGCATATATGTACCTTGTCAGAGTACATACAAGTAGAGTTAGGTATACAAAATATATATATATTTATCTGTTGATAATTTTTTCCTCTCTATTTTGGCTATGACATTAATGTAGCTCGCTATTACCTGATCACTATTCTGTGCAAGGAGCAGGAAAATAGTTGGGGCAACAGGGAGTTGTGGTTTTAAGTGGGATGTGAGAGGGCAGGGGAAAGAAGGGAGCATGCTTAGTCTTGGCCTTACAAAGGCAGAAAGCCAAAGGGAAGTAAGAGCGCAGGCAGCGGGCTGAGGAAGCTCTGGGAGAGGGAATGGAGTAAAGGTGGTTTGATGAATACCGTTAAATTGGAATTAGGAGTAAGGCCAGAAAAAGAGGTGTGACTGGGTGAAGGGGTAGAAAGATGGGGCCAATGCAGGTATGGGGGAAAGTTTTTAGGATATTGACATGTTGAACAGGGGATTGAAAGTAGACGAGGCATATGGAGGTGTATAAGGTAGCTGGAAGAGAGGGTAGTAGCAAATAAGAAGAAAGACACAGGGTAAGAGCCAGGAGGTGGAGGAAAACAATAGTTCTGCTTTTCTATTCCATGCTTGTACTCTGTCCATCAACTGTTGTTTTTGCATTTGTACTCTGGTTTTAGCCTTTATAACAATTTACAAGACACAAAATGAAAGAAAATTCAGCTAACTTCCTAACTGAAGGTCTTGGTTAAGGGTGCCCATCTTATTTTAAGATTTTTTTTTCTACTTCTTTGATTTTGGTAACCTTCCGATTCCCTTACCTAGCAATAATAGAGTGATAGACCACCTACATTCAAGCCTTTCGTCATTCCCAAACCTTTATGGATGATGCTAAACCCTGGTCGGTCTTGTAATAGGCCGCACTTTCGATACTCATGTATGGGAGGTATGGTCAAATAAAGTTTCATCTTTTACTAATAGTTAAGCTTACTCTAAAACAGATCCACCCCTTGCTTAGCTCATTCTGATTGAAATCAGCCACAAACTCACTGAACATAGCCTGGAAGCGGTTTAGGGTCTGAAGTAACAGTTGGATGATTCTCCATTTACCTTTCATAAAATATTAATACTTATTTGAGAGATCATGGCTGCATGAAGCCCTGAAATAATCATGACCTGTATACATAAAGAGACACATGATGAATTCATAGCACGCAAAGAATTTCTGAACACAATAAAAAGAACATGCAACTGGAATATAGTGAGACTTTGCTAAAGTTAAGACACTGGTATGAAATTGCTCTTTATTTGCTCATCATTGCATACTGGTAGCAAAACAAAACAATCAACTCATCCCTGCAGCTATTATGGGGAAGCTTACGGAAGTGAGTTTTTTCACCTCTTGCAGCAGCTCCACTTGTTTTTCAATTTCCACAGCAGAGGCAGCAGTATAAGAGCAGGGAAGCTATTACTAGATCTATCCAAAGGATTTCCCAGTGCCAGTAGTTTCTTCTCAGTTGATTTTAGGGCATGAGACAAAGAACAGAAGATCACCAAAACTCTCAAAGATATTTTCAGACAGTAAGATGCCTGTGCAACAGCCTTCTGCTATCAATTCCAACACATAAGTGGCAATCAAATGGCAGTTCCACCTGAAAAGGGACACATCAATGCAATTTCTTTGATAGACTAAAGTGAAAACACAGCAACTGCGACGCCTTGAGACTACTAATGATTCAACCACTTGGGAAAACCTTTGGATACTTTGAAATCTGGTACATGTGAGCTGCAGAAATAACAGAAAGAAATTCAAATTGTGTATAAATAGAACCACGAGTATTTGAAATGGCAAGCCAAAAATCTTTCATGAGTTACTAGGTCCTTGAAAGCCTTCTGACATTCTAAATTTCAGATAACTCCTACACTCCTTTTTAGATGTCCCATCTGTTAAGGGTGCAACTATGGTCCCACAAAGTTCCTGTAATAGTCTGCGAGCCTTAAAAAGGCTGTCATCGCTGTTCGGGTAATGGAAATTCCTCCTATAACAGACACAAGATCTTGGCATCTAACAGGTGGATCTTCCCATTGTCTACCTGATTCCCAAGGCAGGCCAAGGGACTGGTGTCAACCCTGGGCACAGCAAGATGAGATGAGGAAATTATCCCAGTACCTCTATACACTTTTCGTGCTGTCTAGTCATCAGTTCAGGGGCAGGCTGTATCCCCTGTGCAAGATCATAATTGTCATCATCATGCAACATGTCAAGGAGTGGCTCACAATCCTTCTCAACTTTTTTGCCATTGCCATGATGTTCAAAGTCTCCAGAGGTATGGCTTCAGCCAGTCCACTTGGAACATCTGCTTGGGTTCTCATGTCACACCTGTGCCCACCAAGTCGTTCACACATCACTTATACAACAAAAGTCTGGGACAAATGGGCTTCAGCACCAACACCTCCTGATGCTTCTGGTACCCAAACAGCATCACTTCTTGGCTCACCATTCCTTCATTATCTGTTGGGCTAGCCTAAAGGTTTTTCTTGGCCTGACCCATGTATTTGCTACATCAACTTCTTAAGACCAGCCATCTAGTCTAGCTCATCCCTCTGGGGTGACTCAAAGGTCCTTCCCAACCATCTCTGACTACAGTGAGAGGGCATACACTGGGTGCCCAATTACAAGTGGAGAGGGACTGAACCCAACTCCCTTATGGGGAATTCCTCTGTAGGCAAAAAAGAGATATGGCAGGAGGAGATTCCAGATCCTGTTAGAAATTGGGTCTCTAGTTTTCAGCGGTATGCACTCTGTTCATGGAGGTACCACAATCCTTGTCAGAGTAAGCTTTAAATTAACTTGTGCTCACCCTTTGGTAGCTTGGCACAGAGCAGGCAGGCTCAACTTAAGAGGCAATGTGTAAAATATCTAAGCAACACATAAACACACACACAGTAACACAAGAAATACTCCATAAAAAGACTCCACACCGGTTTAGAAAAATAGATAATATTTATCTGAGTAGCACAAGACCAAAACGACAAAGATCCAATCAGTAGAAGTTGAGATATAACTTTTTAAAGAAAAAATGCAAAAACCGTGCTTTGAAGTCAATAGCGCTAAAAGGTTACTTGAGATCGAGAAGGATCACGGTAGATCCAAATTTGAGGCGGACCGCAATGGAGGGCAGGCCAGCTATGAGACTCACGCAGGTCCTGCTGAAAAAGTCCTTGGATTGAGCAAAGCATAGACGCTGAATGCACAATCCATTGAACTTTTCCATGCAGTCAGGTTGATGCGTCATCAAGCTCTGTTGAGATGCAAGCAATGCGTCACTGTTATGCTGCGCAGAGCGTTGTCCCCGGGCTATAGAACCACAGTCGAACAGCCTCTGCGTCGCAGGGCGATGCATCAGATTTGATAAGCGCAAAGGTGACGATGCGCTGGTTTTGTTGAAAAACAGCTTCAGAACCCACTTCTGAGGCCCAGAACTGGAGGGGGCCCCTCAGGCACGGATAGGACTCCCAGATGGCAGAGTCCAGCAGCACCAGCTTCGTCCTCGAGCCACGCAGGCTGTGGATTCTTCGTCATCGAGCAGTCTCTGCATCGGCATTGAAGCGCGATGCAGTGGAAATTCTCACGTAGTCGAGGCTATGCATCTGTTTTTGCAGAAATCAGCTGCAGAACCCCCTTCTAAGGCCCAGGACTGGAGGAGGCACATAAGAGAAGAGTAGGACTAACAGATGGCAGAGTCCAGCAGCACCAGCAGAATTGCAGGAAGTCTTTTCTATTCCAGAGACTTCAGAAAACAGGAGGCAAGACAGAAAGCCCTTGGAGTCATTGGTTACAGGATTCTATGTATGTTGGGAACCTGATATTTAAGGCCTCTACTTTCTGTTTCCCTTAGAATGCAGTTCAATCGCTGGGGGAGCATCGAGGGAGAAGACCCACAAACGGCCTGAAGTTTAGCAGAGAACCAGAGATGAGACCTTGGGCATATATACGGCTTGTCGACCCCTTTGACAGCACTTGCTAATAAAAATCCTTACGTAAACCAGAAACCTGGTGTGGGTTGCGTCTTACCTCCCTGTAACCGCCTTATCGAAATGTATTAGGAGCAGGGCTGTAGGACCTCTAAGGCGGTGGGCCTGAGAGAGGGCCAAATGGACCCTTCGGATACAGTGTTGAGTGCTCCTGTTTGGCATAAATTTACATTGGTCCAGGTGAACCATGTAGGGTAGGTACGGCTGAGTCAATTAGCCAAACCTTTTGCGAACACCTTAACGTCAAAATTGATGAGTGAGATAAGCAAATCCACGAAACATCGATCTAGGTGCTGGGCCAGTTTAGGGATTACAACAATAGTTACCATGTCCAACTCTGGAGAAATAACCCCCCTGTTCCTCCGATTCGGTGTAAAGCACCAGGAGGTGGGGAAGCAGGAGAGGTCGAAATCGCTTGAGAAACTCAATCTGGGGTTTTCCCCGGGGCCATGGCAGACAGAGCCTCTTCAATCTCCGCAATCAGTTGGTCAGGAACCTCAGCTGGAGAACAGGGCGTGAGGGGTGAAAATCGAGGGCAGAGGAATGTGTTGCAGTACTGGGCGCCCAACTTTCCACGGAAGCCTGGGGCTCTCCGCATATAGCACACAATAGTAGTCCGCAAAGACCTGTGCCACCTCCGGAACCTGTTCACGGAGGTAGCCCTCATTGTCGCGAAACGAGGGCAACTCTCTAGAGGCTGCATCCCTAGAAACCACCCAGTACAGGAGGTTCATTGATTTATGCCCTTACTCGTATACATGTTGCGTGTTGCGCTAATGTCCTCCAACACTGTCTGACCTCTTCCAGGAAAATCCGTCGTAAGTCAGACCTCGCCAGTGCCAACTTGCAGTCGAGGTCAGCCAAGGGCCGTTGACGAACTCACTGATCCAAGGATAGGATCCGGGTCTCTAGGGCCGTTGTTTGCAACAGTTTGTGTGCTTCCTTACCCCAGACATACCTATGGCTAGGTTTGCAGGCCGCCCAAAGATATCTGGCTGAAGCCACTGTGCTCCGATTCTCCTCAAAGTATGAGTGGATCTCTCTTTCTACAAAGTCGGAGCAGTCTTGGTCAGTGAGATTCCGGGTGTTAATGCACCACATGGGTTGCAGGGTCTCAACCGGTGGCCCTATCCCAAGTAGCAGGGGGGCATGATCCGATATGCCCCGGGGAAGAGTCCCAATCTCTGAGTTGAAGGATATCTGTTACCGGGAGTCAGGCCTCGTCAATGTGTGAGAGGGTCTTGTGTGCCGCTGATGTGTTGGTGTATGCATGTTCGTGGGGGCGCCATGTGTCTCAGAGCCCCATTAAGTCCACCCAGGAGGAAAGCTGCTGGCAAAGCACTCAACGTCCCTGTCTAGAAGGATCAGATGTGTCATGTATGGGGTCAGGAACTGCATTAAAGTTACCCTCTATCAGTGTGACACCGTGAGGAAGGTTCAGCAGAGGAGCCGGTAGTGTCTGCATCATGGTGTAGAGTTGCTGCTGGGGAACATAGACCAATAAGAAATTGTAGTGTCTGCCCTCTAGTAGACCCTTAATCCCCATATATCGCCCTGGGGACCTTCATGGGAGGCAGAAACCTCCAACAGGAACCCCATCTGTAGTAAGATGGCAACTCCTCAGGAGCCCCGGGAAAACCCAGCATGGAATACTCCATCATAGCCGAAGTGACCTAGAACGGGACAGTGCATGCCCAACAGGTGGGTTTATTGAAGTATAAGCATACCAGGTGGAATCTCATCATGTTTCTGAGAATGGCTGATCTCTTAATGCGATCTTAGCAGGCCGTTACCATTTCAAGATAAGACCTTAACGGTCATCAACAGAGGGGAAAAGACCAGGGAGGTGTCAGCACCCACAGGGAGACGACCAGGAGTCCAGTGGGACTCAATCACAGGTAGGTAATTCAAGGCAGTGTACCCCGGTGTGCATGTTTGGTGTGCGAGGAACGTGTCAGCAACGTGGGTGGTCAAACCTAAAATAAACAAAACAGCCAAAGCAAATTCTCCCTCTAAACTTCTCCCCATCCCATACTTCCATCCTTGAAGCATCTGTCGCCCTAACTCCATACATACCAACAATCAAACGGGGCCTAGGGCTACCTGAAAGCTCCTACCAGCCCCCACAGTAAGGATTCTAGTGCCCGACAGCAAGTATCCATATATCACAGCAATGCGTCAACTACAAGTTAGTCACAACAAAACCTGAAACAATACAGAGAAAAACAGGTATATCGAGGAAGACTAAAAGATTCATACATCACTTCCTCGCCCAGTCTCCAGAGCAGCAGAGCTCAGGGTAAGACTGGGAGCTTCATGGGGGCACATCTGTGCCTTCCTCTCGGGATAGGAAACGGTCCGGTGTGCCAGAGAGCGGGCGTCTGGGCCAGTACTGCCAGTTTCAACATCTCTTTGGTTGGGGCTTGTTGAGTCTTGCCTCCTCTTCCAGCAGAAGCGAGTCTCCCAGGAGTAAGTTCACTTCCTCCTGGATGTTTTAGTGGGGGTAGGGGGGGGTCTCTCTCCTCACCTGGAAGATGACCCCTGTAGGGCCACCAGGCTGCTGAGGCTTACGCTGCTTCATCGCCCACTCCCAAGCCTGCTCCGGAGTATCAAAGAAATAGGTAGAAGAGTTAAATATCATTTTCATTCTGGCTGGGAAAAAGAGCATGTATTGCAAGTTGAGAGCCCGAAGTTTTTGTATCACATCCTCAAACTAACGTCTACAATATTGGACTGCACGGGTATATTGATCAATCTTCATCTGTGCTGGCACTGGTGGGGGAGGTCTATCCTACCCCATCTCAAACTCGAGGTCCGTATGCATACCTGGGTGAACTCAAGTCACCCCCCCTGTGGCCCACTTACCCCGGTGGGGCAGTGCGAGCATCCTAGGCAGCCGAGAATATACCGGTGGGTCAGGTTAATAGAGTAGGCATAGCACTGAGGCTAGGTGGTAGGTTGCCAATAGAGCTCCATCCACATGCAGCATCCACCTTGTCGGCAAGCAGAAACACAGCAGAGCATAAGTATCTCTAGGGCCAGCTCCAGCACACCCCAAAAGCAACAATCCAAATGAGGGGGGCAGGAGTGTCCCAGAAGTGCACTATGGCATGAGGGGGGGGGGAACGTGTTAAGAATCAGGACCCCAGGAGCAGGCTCATCCCCCGGAACCACTCACTCACTCTGCAGTCTCAGCAATAGTTAGGAGGGGTGAACTCTGACCTCAAGCACAACCCCAATCTGCCAGTCCATACAGAGTTTGCAGCAGGCGTCCAGAACCTCAACAAGCGTGTCGCAAAAAGGTGTGGGTGCCCCTCCTTAGGTTGCAGACAGTAGCTCCCACAGTTATCTGGCTTCCTACCACTGCTCAGGGAGGCAACAACGATGTCAGGGGACCCAGTTGAGGCTTGGGCTTGCAAGGTGCTCCGAGGCCAGGGCACAGGCAAAGAGGGAGGTCCAAGCAACCCTACTTCAGGGCCAGTCACCCCTACCTCTAGGCGCACCCACTTCCAGTCACCGGGCCTCTGCATGCCCTCCATTGTTAATCCATCATTAAAGGTACACCTCACGCAGTAGCGTCTTCCCCGCCTCAAAGCAGGTCCACCGATCCGCGGTCTCCAAACCCAAGGGGACTGACAGCCAGCTGTGCCGTTGCACCCAGCTGCGGCACTCCTCAACTTTAGGCACTGCCCCCAGCGACCCTGGAGCAGAGTCTCCCCAAAGTCGCTGGAGAAGGTTGCCACCAACCAGCAGGGCACTGCAGATCCCATTGTCTTCTTCCAGGCCCATTGGTTAGTCGCAGTCCGCCATCTTGTGTGAGCCTCGCAGCTGTCACTTAAACTCAGGCTCAGAATATGGCCCCGCGACCCTCAGCATTCCTGCCTGAGCCATCGGGTCCTCCACCACCACAGGATGCGGCGGGGGAGGCAGAAACTTTGCTGTCGGGCAGCGGATGATCAAGGATTATCGCAGAAGCAGCCTTAGGACCCAGCCACCATCTTGGATGCCGAAGCCATGTCCCGGCTAGTTTATTAATAGCAAAAGTGTTCATGGGCTCTAGTTCATCATTGGTGCAAATGGGAGGATACGTAGATCATTTAAATATTCTGTTATTTTTTCAGCGTTCATTAGCGAAGTTTGTGGTTACAGTTATACACAATATTTTTTGTAAATGCTATTTATCTAAGATTGGGTATGGACAACTTAAAAATATACTCTCTTAATATCAGCGATGAATTCAATAAATGTCTCCTTTCAATGCATTAAAGCCAGGAGCCTCCTTTAGATGTCCTTCTCTCAGTGAGGATGTAGTAAATAAGGACTTGAAACTAATATCTTTGGAGCCATCACCACCATTTCATGCTCTTTCCTCGCAAGTCCCAGACCCCTCCCTGAGTTTGGTTGAATCTCTGGTTAAATAAGAAAACTTTTGTTCATACATTTGTACTTCATGACTCATGGTTTTCCCAATCTTGCATGCAAGGACATATTTTCTCTTCTGAGAAATGTTTTAATATCTTCAAATGACTTGTATACAGTGGCGGCTCCTCCATTGGGATGTGGGGGCGTTGCCCCACTGCTTTCTCGCAGTGCGAGAAGCAGAAACATAAAATGGTAAAACTACCATTTCATGTTTCTGCTTCTGCATGGCGAGAAAGCAGAAGTGCCTGGAGTGCCTGGTTGGGGGAGGGGGGCGGGTGGGCGTTCCTGCTCGAGTGCAGGGGAGGCGTGGCTAGCCCACTGTCTTGGTGCTGACTGTTTGTTCGGCCCCAGGGCCGACCAAACCAGTCATGCGCAGTAGACGCTCTCTCTTTTTCTCTATGTAGGCTGCATGCAGCCTACATAGAGAAAAGGGCCTCCCTAAAGGCGCCCGGCTGGGGCGCTGTCCGCTGCACCGCACCAATCACAACGCTGCCATTGCAGCGTTGTGATTGGCTTATGGGAGTGGGAGGGAGGCTGGCTAGGTTAAACGCAGGCCCGGCCGGGAGCAGCAGGAGCTGAGGCGGTGGTGTGTGACCCGGAGGAAGCAGTGGGAGGAAGGTAAGTTTTAAATTTTATTTTGATTACTGTCCCGCTCCCCCACACCCGCGCGAACCCCCCGCCCTGCCCGCCAGTCTTGCCGGCCGCGACTGACATTGCATCCTTTAAAGATACAGTCTACCTTTTCTTCCGGTGCGTTTCTGGCAAATAAGGCGCATTGGGAATGTGCATTGTATTTAAAAGTCTCGACACGGCGTATGGTTTGTGTTTCTTTGTGTCCTCGCCCTGGTCGCTGTCAGCCATGCTCTGTTGTGCGTTTAGATGACATCGTCGCTTTGGTTGATCTATTGTTAAGATATCACTTAGTCTACATTAGTCGTTGTCAAACTGCAGGGTTATTCATTTATGGAAAATTTATTTTCTCCAAGTGCTCCCATTGTTTCCATATCTCGATACTAGACCACAGAGAACTGGCACAGGGTCACAAACTTGTCACGAGTGGGTTGCTGGGTTTACAATTTAGATCTTTTGATTCTGCAGCCCACAATTTGCCCATTATTTTGCGTCTCCCTTATTATTGGGTTAACTTTGATTAATTACAAAGTGAACCGGTTGACCCATATATTGGTAACCTCTGCCCCCTCAGAACTTGTTATTGCTGTTGCTTTGAGTGTGTCTGTAATATATATTTGTTTCCATGTCACAGTGACGTTCTATTCAATATTTTTGAAAATGTTTTCTTCATTTGGCACTGAGCTGTAAAATGATGTTGCAGAGGTGTCATTCCAGTGTGCTCTATTATGTGGGAAAGATCCTGTTTAAGTGAAAATAAAATCCTGTTGTGCTTTTTGAAATGATTTGAGTGAAAATGGCAAGGCTACCCCCGTACGGGTCAAAAGCGGTCTATGCTGCAGAGGACACTGAGCCGCGGTGCAATGGCCTTCACATTGATACTTTCATCATTTCTTCGGTACTTGAAATTAAGGGAGGGCTGTTGGGCGCTTCAAAAGATCCTTTTTATTGTGAAAGGAAATGAGTATAAGTGCAGCCTCTGAGAAGTGACTTGACCCTGGCCAGACACCGGCAACGTCTCAGACCCACGTCCATTTCCCCTCCATTCTCTACTGGCTTCTGTTGTGTTGCGCCCTTAAGACTGTTCTGCTTACATAAATATTACGGAGCCGAGTTTGAACCTAAGGGACTCCCAGGAGACTACATTGAATGGATCCTTTCTTGTGGACTGTCAGGCGCTCATCAAACCTTGTATGTTGCTTATGTCCGAGTACTCCTGCAGCTCCTAGAAGACGGCTGGAGCTGATCATCAAGCTTATATCCCTGATGCCGCTGGATGGCGTTAAATGCAATGCATCGCAAATTGAGCTCCTGGCATGACCCTCAACAGACTGTCTTTTTCAGTGCATTAATAATGCTTGTAGTACCTTCTTGCCCTTCTGTTTAAGGAACCAGCATTTCTTTTTTATTTATTTGTTTCTACTTATAGCTGTGAGGGATGGGGTGCCTAGAAGTACAGTTATGCTTATGTGAGATCTTCTGTAGTATACTGCCAAGGGTTTGAGGAGGCCACTACATTTTGAGGGCAGGTGAAGGGTGCTTTATGTATTTGGGTGTAAAGTAAGTAGCCTGAGAAGATCACTGCTTGTACTGGTCTTTTTAGCTTGCCAATAAGCATGTTCTTTGGGATTGATGAGGCCTAAGTGAGTGCTTTCATGCTGACAGGAATCCTTAAGTTCTGTTTGAAGGACCAAAAAGGCTATACCATTTATTCTGAACCTCTGAAGAATGTATTACATTTTCAGTGGTGGCAGAAAATGTTATTTGATTTTAGTTTTTGTGGTGGCACGTTTGCCAGACCTTCGAAGTTCCTAGGGTGTGTTGTCCAGAACCTATTCTGAAGGCACTAAGAGGAGTTCAGTTCTTGAGCAGACTTCTGCACTACAAAAAACGAAAATAAGTGGGTATGTGATGGCTATATGTAACGAAGAATGTACAGTTATGCTACGAACTTAAGTTGCTGTGTTAATGGCGTGTATGGGGGTTAAGGTAGTGGATTGATATCTGAGTCGAAAGGCTCCAGTCGGATGAGTAATTAGGTGTATATATTATATGATGTACAGTGGTCCTCCCTATAATGCCTTTATGGAATTCTTATGACAAAATAATCATGGACCGACACATGAAATTATTTCTTAATGCCGCAAGTGCCTTGAGATGGCATTATAGGAACTACATACGGCACTACACAGTATGTATATGTTAATGACGAGTGTGTGCATGCATGTTATCCAATATTGTACCAATGTTGACCATTCAGGTGTTATTTAAACTAGGCTAGCCCAGTCTCGTTGAATACATTTTATACTGAGCCAATGTATGTCCTTCGCCACCTGATAGCAAGAAATGAGGGTCTTGTTGAAGCCAACAAGCACATTGTAGAGCGAAAGAAACTCAAATGGAATTCACGAAAAGCACTGAATATTAATCTGCTGCTGCTGGGTGCGTACTAAGGGTGTGTGATATTTCTCAGTTTACCCCAAATAAATCCTCGGTTAATAGAAAATGATATGTTGTCGCGAGTCAGCGAGTGTGTCCTGAGGGCAGGACCACCATCACAAAAGACACTTCAAGCAAAGCACAAATAGTGGTAGGAAGATATTTTTGAGGGTTGGAGGCCTAATTTACTGCAGGTGACGAGGCCGAATGGATTCAGCTGCATCGCTTTACTTTCCGGTTGTTTTTCGAGGTGGATTTGTATCCGCAGCAAAATCCGAAATGCAGCGCAGTCGATGAGGGTTGTTCTGTAGTTTCTGAAGTGGGCAGATAATAGCTTGGGCAGTACAGGATAGGAGGCCAAAGGAGAGTGAGATGATAACAGTTTTCTTGACTGTGAGCCGGGCACCACTTCTAACAAAGACCCCGATTGGAAATGAGGTGTAATAACGTGTGCACGTTTTACACCCTCTCATTATTGCATGGCATGCAAAGAGCGGATGTATAATTTGCACCCAACCCCGGGTTTCATAGCCCTGCTTGGAGAATTGTGTGGACTTTGTGCATGGTTGAAAGGGTTGACAGTGCGTGCACCCGCCCTTTTTGTGCCGTAAATCACTGGGGCATGTGTCAATGTGTGCATGATTATATTCTTGTTTCAGGCACAAACCTAACCTTACACCCAATAGTATATTGGTTTCTTTTTGTGTGCCTAGGATGTCAGCAGAACAAGTGATAGACAGTTTTGCCAGTCACTGTCTTTGTTAGAACAGATTCACAATTGCTTTATTAACCTTCCTGCTTTCTCAAATTTGCTTGAAAATGCACCATTTGCCCACTCTTTTTTCAAACTTTTCTCGGTGGGAGACCCCCCCAAACCTCCCGTAGGTTGGTTCGGGCTCGCTACAGTGCTGTACGACAATTGTTTTACGCCGCACCAATTTCAAATGTCACCAGCCGCCACTGCTTGTATAAGCATATCTTTGTTTTTATTTACTTCAAAAAAGGCTTTGTGATAGCATTTCCTAATTGTTCTGTGAGAGCAACATCAGTCAGTTAATAGCCTAAGAAGATTCTTCAAAACAATGGCAGGTTCCGATGCAAGCATAGCCATTGAGATTTTAACGCCGGATAGCAACTTACCCCTGGACTTGTAGCCCTTAATCCACATCCCAGCCATTTCATTTTCCAGGATTATGCCAATGCTAGTTAGTAATTTATTGACAGCAAAGAAGCATAAATAATTCATACTTCCTGCACAGTGAGTAAACTAAATATCATGCTTACCCCGTTGTCCATAGCCCTAAAAAGGGGCTGAGCAGCCAGATATGGAATATTGTGTAAAGTAGGGTGTCTCTCTAAGCTTTAGTTTAGATTTGCCCATAGCCCTTCAACCCAATGCAGCAGGCAGAAATCTTTAGGTTTGATATCCAATGCATATCCCTCAAAGAAACCATGATCATGTCTGCTAGCAGCATATGTATTTTGATGTTTAAATTAATTTGACAAAAATGTTCATCATTACCAAATAATCATACCACACGCACTAGAAGTAAAATGAGAGAAACACAGCAGTTGTCTCCCACTGTTTCATCATGTCACCCTCAGATGCCTAGTAGGTCCCCAATAGCATTAATAAGACTATTGTGGGGGTAAGGGGAATACAATTGCCAAGGAAGATAATTGTACTGGGACCCACTTATAGAGGAATTGTACCAAAGAGTGACAGTTTGTAAAATATCAGAGAGACAGCACATTCAAGTACAACAGAAACAGAGCAAGAAGGGTGTGTGTCCAACGCATAGGTAGAAGATCAAGAAACCAGGAAGCCATTGAGTACAATAATCCTTAAAACAGGAACCAATTACCACAGGTAAGAAGCAGTGAAGGGATAAATATTGTACGAAGAAGAAAAAGATGTGTAATTTGACAGGGCACACAATCCATTGTTGTGCCCAAACAATGCTGCAAAAGCTGGTGCGAGTTAGGCAGAGTTATGAAAGAACACGATACCTCCACTTCCACACAGTGCCTTACAGTGATAACACAACATACATCTCATTGACTAAATTAATAAGATTTTTTTTAACTTGCTAAATTGGAGGATCACATGATATGCCCCCCTTTCCCATATAAAACATAATATTACAGAAACCTCCCACCTACCAAACTACATCATCAAAACACGTACATAACAGAGAAGTCTGAATGTCACACTACCTCATGGAGATCATTAGTTAGTGAAACTATTACCTTAAACCTCACCCATTGCATAGGAACCTAAATCATCGAAAGACTAAGGAATTTGCAAACACTTAACTTAGCAAAAGATATCTAACATAAGATAACAGACAATAGCAGAACTTAAAACAATATAACACAACATAACATTCTCCTTTTACAAGATCTTTTGGACTTGTTATGACTTCCATTGTATAGCTCTAGCTCCTAGCATTCTTAGTCACCACTCCTAACCCAACCATTACATATTATTTCTATCTAAATTTGTCTCCCCATATTCACTTGGTACCTGAGGGAGTGAGGCAGCCTGAAAGCAGCTGGTTTCAGTGAAATTTTGATTGCCCTCCACACTTCCGGGTGGAGGATGAGACACCCTAAGGTGTACCATGAATGTGGGGAGCTGGGCTGCTGGAGACTCTGAATAACTCAGACACATAAGAGAAGGGGGTAACAGGCACATGGGTATTTCATGGTAGTTCCCCACCAGGAGACCAGATCCTGATATAATGCCCATTTTTGGAAGCTCTGAAGTCCATGACTGAGCAAGTCTCCTCTGGAGGGATATAGCGAAGCCTGTGTCACCAATGCTGGCTGGTAAGTCTTTAAGCCCACTGACTCTAGGGAGCGGTGCAGATGCAGGTGTGAAAGAAGTGCACATCCCCTTCCCCACCTTCAGAGACCTCTGGCCTGGTAGCTCATTGAGAGGTTCTTTGCATTTTGTCAGCTTGCCTGGTCCTTCTCTTTTGTAACATGCTCACTCCCTACTCCATTGCCTTGGTAAACTTGCACATAACCTTTTTTGTTCCTTTGTGGTCTAGTCGCTTTATATGTCTGCATTTCCTACCTATGCCTGGGCTCATCTCTCTCTGGCCCACCTGTGCAAGTCTTGCATACTGGCAGGCAGCACAAGGCTTTAGTTAATCATATTAGTTTTTCACAGCATGGCTCAGGTTACTAACGAGGTGGAGGGCTGAGGTCTGATGCTGCGAGGACCCAGCACACAAGCAGAAGTGGGGGTGGCAGAAATGGGTTGTAGGGTAGATATCCCCCTGTTTAGGGGTTCCCTGCTTTTCTCTCACTCTGTGCCTCCTGTCCCAATGAAGTCCACAGACACCAGGGTCAAAATGCCACACAACCCCCTCCCCATCCATCAATGTGGAGTGCGTATTCTCAATAAACGAGCTGGGCTAGATCAGAGTCCCCTGCAAATGCAGGACCAAAGAATTAAAATGATTCTGGCAATGAAGGCTCTTGAGACATATTGATCTGGATGAACTAACCTCTCCAACTAGGTCTCTACCTAGGCTGTGTGATCAAGGTGAAATCAACACTGTAGATGTTAGACTGCTTTAATTGTACTACACTTCCTCTTGGCAGTCCATAATGCCCAACTGAGGAGAATCCATGATCTATCATTAGATATGCCTTAAAAGTGCCACAGAATCTGTCCCACGATGTCCTGCAGTCCAATTTAATTTGGTCTCAAATATGGAAGTGGTTCCAGTTTTATCGATAAATCTTTATATATGAGAATCACAAAAGGATAAGTGCACCAGCAAGAGCTCAGAGTCCAATAAATTTCCAACGTGTATTTTCCAAATATGCTATTTATTATGAATCTTCTATAATCCAATTAGGTAAAATCCAGCCAACGTGTTTTGTTCCATCAACTTCTAGAACTTCGTCAGGGCTTGAGATAATAACATGAAAGGCATTACTCGAGTGTGTATCATAATAATACTAATCCATCCAGAATGTCAACTGGTTCAATATCGATAATGTGGATGTAGTGTTTTTAGCAACAGAAATAATATAAATCCCTGTTTGATACCTTAATAAGTATTCCCTCCTCAGAGGGGATACTTATTAGCGTAAAATGCGGACAAATTAGACATACATTGCAGAAAGGAATTACCAACTCCTACACAAACCTCTGTTTGTGCAGGGATCAGATTGATAAAATATGCTGTTTACTGCC
The DNA here is from genome assembly GCA_963921515.1 of Calotriton arnoldi. Taxonomy (NCBI): domain Eukaryota; kingdom Metazoa; phylum Chordata; class Amphibia; order Caudata; family Salamandridae; genus Calotriton; species Calotriton arnoldi. The sequence goes on along the minus strand of CAWUFW010001520.1, from coordinate 180,780 downwards.
ATTCCTAATTTCAGGATGCCATAAACTACACATTCCCAGTTGTCCACTAGTACATTACAGCTGGTCAGACGTACTGTAATTCACCAGATAAAAAAAATGTCCAAAAAATACCAAGATACATGAATTTCCGTGCACAAAGCATAAAAATCTCCTTTGTAGGTTGCATTTGGAGGGAAAACCCCATCAGAGGTTCCAGATATGGATAATACCTGGGGTACAGGATTATACCTCTGTGGTAAATATCGCAAACCCCTCTCAAGGCGCAAGTGGGGCAAGGTAGGGCAAAGTTCCAAATCATTATGGAAAACTGGAGCCAAGAGTTAACTTTTAGGTTGTTTCAATTTTAGTACCAAATCTGCTCTTTTGCAATATGTCTCTCATTTTCAATATTCCTGACCTTCATCACCCCCTCCTCACTGCCAAAATAGAGAGTAGGTAAAACTGTATATCGTTGTCTATTTTTTCTATTAAGACTTTGTCCCTGCCCCCGGGTTTCAAGGATGGCAAGATTGGGCATCCAGCACTGTTTGGTTGGTGCAACACTAAGCGAACAAGCTACTCCTGAAATGATCTTGAGTTAGGGTCAGTGCTTTCATTTGAGTCTTTTCCATGAACCATTATGGTTTTGAGGAAGGGTATCCTACGGGGAACGTTTGTCATCTCGCCTCCCTATGAAACTGCTCGTATGACCTAGACCCCACCGATAATTTGGTGAACCTGGCTCCTATGAGGACAAGTAACAATGACTTACTACCACACTCTGCAATACCCATGTAGACCAGTATTACCATCCTTGCAATGGGCAAATCCGAATTTTACCAACTGGACTGGGAAATGTCAAGAGAAAGCACCATTTTCCACTTGGTTTTCCTGAATTCCGGATAATTCTCTGGGCATATTTCAGTCAGTTTTTTGGAGCTGGGTATGTGTGCCCTACAAACACCGAGACACTTGTAATTCTTTTTCTACTGCGAATTTGAGTTTTCATCAACAAACATCATCGACAGTCACATGAAACTGGACCGCTTGCGTACTCGCTATACAGAGCAAGGTTTTATTGAAAACACGTGCCTAGCTCCATTACTCCAGAGTACCTGCTGGCTGCTGAGAAGTGCCAGTACTCTTCCATTATGGTACCTATGTTGGGAAGTGGGGTGTAGCTTCAGGGGGGTGTTTGGAGAGTTACACCCCTCTAATAAATGTATTTTCCATTAAAAATTTGGGTACAGGTGCTTTCAGTCGGGTATGGTGAGGTGTCTGTCGGATTTCAGTGGGAATTTTAACAAAGAAACAAAAACGCACACACGCACTCTCCGTCTCTGCGTTGAAAGTCTTAAAAAATGTTGGTTATTTTACAAAATATATTGTTTTCTCTCACTGAGTACCCCTTTCCACTGTCCCCTTAGCCCCCTCTCATGCACTCTGCTTGTTGTATAATATAATTTACCATTATGTGCAGTGCTTTAAATGGGCCGGTACTTACCGGTACTGAGTACCGGCACTTCCGATTTTTTTTGCTGTCAGTACCGGCACTTCTTTGTAACCAGGGAGAGTACCGGTACCCCGATTCACAGCACGGCAGACGCAGGTTAGGTTTCTCCTCCAGTGCAGGGCAGTTGCCTTGTGGCTTCGGAGGAGCTTGTAATGAACCGAGCCGTAATGTAGCCTTTTGCAAAGTTGCAGCGTCCATTTGAGTGTCCCCAAACTGCAGGGGTTTGAAAGGGCTTGTGTCACGCTGTGATTAACAGGACAGGATCTCTAGACAGACCCTGCACTGTCAATCAGGTGCGCAGCGACCATTCCGGTGAAAGTGCCATCATGGCTTTCATTATGTGTAATGAGTTAATCTGTTTTATTGACATAAACGCATTTCTCGTGTGCTTTATTATGTGCTGTATCTAGTACAAAAGTCATTATGTATGATCATATCTTGCCCTTAGCCCCGCCCACTTGCCACACCTCTATTTTATTGAGTACCTGCACTTATTTTTTCCCATTTAAAGCACTGATTATGTGCCAGTTGCAAAATCTGAATCTGCAACACCCCTCCTCCCCCCCCCCGCTCCCCCACACACACCTGACAGTGCCTGCCCACTAAAAACACTGGCAGTAACAATCAAATAATGATGTAACCCCTAAATTATAAAATCGCATATTTCGTCTTGCAACGACCAGGTTACTCTTTCGCAAACAAACTGCACACGCTGTTCTCTGTATTTGTGCCGTATCGTGTGTTTCAATGGCTCCAATGTAGCCAATAAGAAATAGTCCCCCGTCCCTGGTTGGAAGGCAAAAGCCATAATAGAATTTCAATGTTGCAATAGCTCCTGCACATACCAAAAGCGAAAAAGGAAAACACAACGTGATACATTCTTTCCCGTCCTGCAATCACAGTGATCGCAAATGTTGCCCAGGTCAAATGTATGACTTCTGTGTTTCACTGTTACCTCCGAGCCTGCTGAACTCCTTCTCCCTGACTTCTTTAATTTTCCCCCCGTAGCCGTAGCCCCGCGCATGGGGCAGCTCTTGGAAGTATCTGAAAGACAGCAGCTCGTCCCATGTGCTGGTGGCATTGCTGAAGAGGTGCTGTGGTCTTTCCATGCTCTTCTCTTGCTCCAACTAGCCAAGCAGCAGAAACCGAACCAGCCGGCGCTGCCTCGCAGCGCGTGAACCCAGAGATTAGGAAACAGGAAGAGAGCGTTACACCTTTGTGGGCGGGGCCAGTAGTCACTTCAGTTTGCGATAGGCGCGTGAATGATTACAGAGATCTCCAAAGTTGTACTTGAAGCCCTTCTCTGTGCTTGACTGGCCGCCGAACTTATAAAATAGTAGTTCATGTTTGAAAACCATAAACATATGTATATGACTAGTCAAATCATGTGCTCCAGTGTAAACACAACCATGCTTTTTACAACTAAAGTGTAATAATGCCGTGCACCGCGCTCCTAAACACACCTAGGTAACTGGTTTGCTCGAGGCCAACAAGAACGGGTATGACTGGTTTCTGATGTATTCTCATCCCAGATAAAGTTCGGAAATACTTGTAACCAGTGCCACTGGAATTATGTGACAGGAAAGGACCGAATTACGCAGCAGGGTTCACCAAATTATGTCGCTTGAAGAGGTAATTTATGCAGCGTAATATCGCACATTTTAAAACAGCATCTCTTCACTATTTTGTCTTTTTTTGACACACGTTAACACTGTATGGCAAAGTTTTCACTTCATTAATATCAGTTTTCTAAATACAGCAATCAGCAACTGAGAGGTGACCTACCCCTCTGTGACGAAAGATTTGCCACTGCGCAGCACCATGCGTTGCATTGTTTTAGTAACTTTAGATCCATTAGAGTTAGATACAATTTTATTGCAAGACAGGAGGCTCATATTTTAAATCTCGCATGCTTGCCGTTTATTGAATATCACTTCCAAAGAACTATATTTCCCATGATCCTTCTCTCCTGCGCAGGAAGAAACAACATTAAGAACATCCATCCAGCCCATACAAACAGGGCCACTGGAATTATGCGGCAGGGGAGGGCCAAATTATGCCTCAGGGTTGGGTAAATTATGCTGCAAGAAAAGCCAAACTGTGCTGCATTATGTGGCACAGTGTGGCACGTTTTGGGATAATATCACTTCATTATTTTGTCATTTTTAGGTCTCGCCTACGCAGCGCGCATGCGTTGCTTAGGAGAGACCTTTAGCGATCGGCACAGCTTTCGGGGCAAAAACGTGCACGTGTTGCATTGCTTGCAATGGCAACGCGTGCACGTCTGGCGATTCCCTTGCGGGAGCCCGCGGCGCCATATGGTGGCGCCATATGGTCGCAATCATCGCGCCTTGCTGCACGCTCCCGCAAGGGAATCGCGCAGGCCCCCTCCCCCTGCTGCCGCGCGCGCTTGTTACCATTGCTTTCTGTGCAGATAGCGGCCTGGTGGGGGTTCTATCTTTCCTTCTTCCTTGCTCTGCGCTTGCTGTTGTGTTTTTTTTATTTATTGTTTTTTTTCTTCATCTTTCTTCAATGTCTATTTTAGTTTACTGGGGCGTTCGGGCACGGCTTAAAAAAAGAGAGAAATTACACCGGTCTCGCCGTCCACGCAGGAGAAGGTACCTCCGATCTCTACACTGTGCGGAGGGAGGGGGGAAGTCCAAACGGTGACCAGGAACTGACCTCTGTTGTCTCATGAGTGCGTTCCCGTTTAGGGACACGGGGAGAGAAACTTCACAAGATATATCAACATTTTAATTGTTTTTAGTCGTGCGTGTAAATGTACCCGCAAAGCACGTTGGATGTAGGCGTGCTCTACTTAAAGAATAAGTACTTTCAAAATATTATTGCAAATGATTTTTTAATTATTATTACAAAGCAGCCTACTTCGGTACAATCACAAGTGTTGGGGGCATGTTTCAGCGGGTACCCTTCAGAGCTTCCACTTAGTTGTGTAAGTAAGGAGCTAGTATGCCAAAATAATCACCATTTTCAAACTTTTGCCTCTTTGAGTTGCTTCTTGCACACTTTATTTTGTTTTAGCATCTCTTATGACATTAGAGCCCTCCCGATCATCACTCCCACCTGCCCTCCCGATCATCACTCCCACCTGCCCTCCCGTTCATCACTCCCACCTGCCCTCCCGTTCATCACTTCAACCCAATTGCCAAAGGCAATACCTTGCCCATAAGCAAGACCTTTGCTTACTTAATATATGGGTAGTTTTTGCATCTCGTGTTTTTCTGTTAGCGAGCTCATTTTATAATTTGGAATTTCTAATATTGTATTTTTTTGCATACAATTACTTGAAACCGTGTCCTGCATCACGGATCAATACACATCAAAAATTAACGTGATTGTTCCTTGACTCCGGCAAAATACTTCTCCTAACATACTAACATGCGACCGGTGTTTCACGACTGCATCTCATGTAGGCTAATCCCATTTCCATGGGCCCTGCAATCTGGGTATATAATCATACAGATATGGCGACCATAAGGAACACCAACAGAGCCACACCATGTGATATTACAGAGTGCTCTTGGTGAGTTTTCAATCTGGCTGATTTCGCCATTCTTTATTTGTTGTTGCTTTCTAACCTTTCGGCCTTTACGTCATAGTTTTCAATCGTGCCCTCTTCCCTTCCCTGTGTTAAATTGCTCTGCTTTCATGCTTCCCTCACTGCTTTTAGTTCCCGCACCCTCACCCTCCTGTCATTGCTTTTTATTTCCAAAAACCCCCAGCCATTGGTTTCAGCCCTTCCAACTCCCCAGGTAAAAAGCATTAGCAAAGTTTTGCCAATGCCTTTATTTTTGTTTCTTGCATCTTTATATAGTGTCCGTTTGATCGAAGGCATTGGACTGCTTCACATGAGCACTAGTTACTTTGCACACGGTCCCTCCCACCTGCTGCTTGTGATGCGTTTTTGGCACGCTAAAGTTTCTACGAATGGGGGCGGTCAATCCGCCTCCGCTAACAAAATGTCGTAAGAAGAGGTCAGATTCTCCCAAAAAATCCCTTTAATAACACGCTGTATGTCACCTTCAATTTTAATTACAATATTATATAGTCTGTCTGAGGGTGCCACTCTGGTGTCTGCTGTCTCGACAGTAATGAATGTTTCAGTTGCTGTCGCCTCCACATGAGGACGTAGCGCCTCCCGCACTATGGTAACTTCCGTGGCGCTGTCTAGGAGCGTCACTGCCCACGTCCAATTCAGGAGTCTCGTTCTCACCGTCTGTGGCATATCTCGCTGTTACAGCGGCAACTTTCTTCTTCTGAAACTGGGCGAGAACGTTGAAATTCTTCTGCTTTCCCTCGGACTTGTTGTCGAGGTTGGTCTCGTCCCTGTGGAGCCTCTCGACCCCTTCCTCTATCCTGGCGATCTCCTCCACCAGCCTGCGAAGTTGTTGGTGCCTGTGAAGAACGAGGAGAACGCGAATCAGGGACTTGAAATCTCTCTGGAGATTTAATTCTCGCCCTATCGCACAAATCATAAGTGCGTTCAGAAGAGACGGAAACCGGGGATGCGCCTCGCGACCCCGGCTTCTTCTGTTGCTTACCCTGTTTTTTCAACCTCCAGCTCTTTTTTTGTAAAGAACGGTTTCTCATCTTTCTCAGATTGAGTTTTTGGTTGTTGTTGCGATTGTGTTTGCGGTTTAGCAAAAGGCTTAACTCCCAGGCTATTGCGGCCAATTGTTTTGTAAGCTTGTGCAATAATTTTCGGTAATTCGCGCGACTTGTCCGGATCTGGGCTCAAAGCCAAAGCATTAGCTACTTGAAAGTTAACTGCATCGCCCTTGACACTTGCAAGGATCAAATCAGCTACTACGTCGAACACTCCCACCAGTCTCATCCCTAATTCCAAAGCCGCTTCAGGGCCATGCTCATCCTGCACACGTTTAATTACAGAGGGGAGAACTGTCATGGAAGGAGTGCCGAAACACTTTGCATATACTGCTGCGAATACCTTACCCCAGTTGTTGCATTCTGCCAACTCGGGGATTAAGTCTTTTGGCAAACGAATCGGAAGAGTTCTGTGTTTTTCCACGAGAGAAGTGTTTGGAAAAACTGCCTCCAGCTGGTCAAATTTTTCTGCAAGCCAATAAGGAAAATCATCCTTATTTTGTGGGCGCTTGCCCATCACCGAATTAACCATGACAGGACTTATGGTTACACCGCCTGCTCCAGCTGGATGGGCTGCAACTCCAGGCGGGGCTCCCTGGATGTTGCCTGTAACACCCACCTGCTGCTTGTGATGCGTTTTTGGCACGCTAAAGTTTCTGTTGTTGCTGATATGCTTGCTGAAGGAGTGAGCCTGTGTGGTGCTGAGTGAGGAATTGTTTTTAGCCAATTCCCTAAACAGTGAAATTGTTGTGCTGGGCTGTCCCACTTCATTATTGCCAATACTGGCTAATAGTCCTGGAACTAAGATGCATTGCAATATTAGCTCTTCCACTTAAAGTGATGGCCGCTTTATAGCGCTTTTAGGTCTCGGCCTGCACCAGCGCTTGCGCTGGTCTGGCCGAGAGTTTTAGTAAGCGGGTTTTGGAAGTGCAAACACTGGCTTTCGGCTGGCGACCAGCTTGAGTTCACGATGGCGTACACGCGCAGCTGCCATCTGTTGTTTCCTATCTCTTCCTCATTTCCTCGTCATGGCTCATTAACTCTCTGGACTCTGATGTTTCAATCGCAGCAGCAGCTCACATTACCAACTGAGGGCCCTGGACTACAGTCACATGAAAAACAACCGCGATTAGCATTGAAATGCAAGCTTTTTTTTGTCTAGTTAGAAATATTGCTTCGGTGGGTTGATTTCACCTTATATCGCTATTTGTTTTATATTGGGAGTCACAGCCTAATTACCAGTATTTTTGTCTCTCACTGTTTTTTAAAAAATATTTATTCGCGCAAAGCACAAAGCTATATTTAAGGTTACTTTTTCCGCGTCACTTCTTCACTCTATTTAAACTCCACACCCCCACTCTTATTGTCTCTCTCCTTCTCTCTCTCTCCCTCTCTAATTCTCTCTCTACTTAATTAACTCTCCCCTCTCTATCTTTTTTAGCCTTTCATTCTCTCTCACCCCTTTATCTGTTTCTCTTTCAAACTCCTTCATTCACTCTCTCTCCCCTTCTTTCTCTCTCTCTATCCCGCTCCACTCTTTATTCTATGTACACCCTTTCTCTCTCTCTCTCTCTCTCTCTCACCACCCTCTCTAATTGGGCATTATATCTTCACTCTATCTCTCACTTGGCAACACCACAGCATCACTCAGCGGAACCACAGCATCAATCAGAGCCAGCACAGCATCACTCAGCACCAACACAACACCACTCAGCACCACCACAGCATCACTCAGCACCACCACTCAGCACCACCACAGCATCTCTCAGCACCACCACAGCATCTCTCAGCACCACCACACCACCACTCAGCACCACCACTCAGCACCACCACTCAGCACCACCACTCAGCACCACCACTCAGCACCACCACAGCACCACCCCAGCACCACCACAGCATCACTCAGCACCACCACAGCATCACTCAGCACCACCACAGCATCACTCAGCACCACCACAGCATCACTCTGCACCACCACAGCATCACTCTGCACCACAACAGCATCACTCTGCACCACCACAGCATCACTCTGCTCCACCACAGCACCACTCAGCACCACCACAGCACCACTCAGCACCACCACAGCACCACTCAGCACCACCACAGCATCACTCAGCACCACCACAGCATCACTCAGCACCACCACAGCATCACTCAGCACCACCACAGCATCACTCAGCACCACCACAGCATCACTCAGCACTACCACAGCATCACTCAGCACTACCACAGCATCACTCAGCACTACCACAGCATCACTCAGCACTACCACAGCACCACCACAGCACCACCACAGCACCACCACAGCATCACCACAGCATCACAGCACCACCACAGCATCACAGCACCACACAGCACCACCACAGCACCACCACACCACCACTCAGCACCACCACAGCACCACCACAGCACCACCACAGCACCACCCCAGCATCACTCAGCACCACCACAGCATCACTCAGCACCACCACAGCATCACTCAGCACCAACACAGCATCACTCAGCATCACTAAGCACCACCTCAACACCACTCAGCAGCATCACTAAGCACCACCTCAACATCACTCAACACCACCTCAGCATCACTAAGCACCACCTCAACATTAGAATAGGCAGGAAGAAGTTGCCAACATTGCAACGACAAAATAAACGACAAGACCTTTCTTATGTTTATTCTTTTTTAATTGGGTCATTCAGTTGTACATAATGTCGTCTTAGTTATATATAAAGTAACAAAAATGCTTATAAGTCTTTTTATTATAACTTTTCAACATGCTGCACAGCAGCCACAATGCTCTTAAAAACATTGGCAAAACCAATAGCTCTGCCTAAACACTTATAAGGCCCCAAAGGCGAGACCTATTGGCTATGCCAATGCTTGTTAAACTTGTTAACACTGGGCATTGGTTGCAACTCACTAGTACAAGTTTAACACCCAAACACAGCAATAAGCTACAGAAAAGTGAACAGTCTACCTTTGTAAAGGGCCTTATACTGCACGGACACACGTGTCACTATGTTTTTTAGGTCTCGCCTGAGCCAGCGCATGCGTTGCTCTGGCGAGACATTTAGTGAGTGGGGCTTTAAAAAGCCGACCAGCTCTTTTTCAAAGCACGTGCTTGTGGCGGCATACAGCTTGCGGGAGTGCGCAGCGGCGCGCCACAAGCACGAGTATGTGCTTTGAAAATTAGCAGACTGCTCTCCCAAGCGCGCGCTTCTCTCCCGGCCACTCACTTTTTGCTCGCGCTTCTTGTTTAACTTTAAGCGCGAGGCGCGCGCGCTTGTGTTTAACTTGTTATTCCTGAAAATGTCGTCTTCATCCACAATAAGGTAACCCTCCTTTTCCCTTCCTGATAGTTTCCAGAGTGAGGATTTCTCTATTATTACATTCTCTTAATGTAGACTTGCTACCGTGGGCTGTAAGAAATTAGTCTTTTATTCCTCCCTGTTAAGCTGATTGCATCCTCATTCCGTAGAGGCCGGTGTCCGTGTTATCGGTCGCGTGCCCCGAGCAGGCACAGAGGCTGCAGAGATTCGCCCAGAACGGCCCAAGCCCTTTCTGTCGGCAGCTTCGCGCAACCTCCGGGACCGACGAACCAAGAACCTTTGTTAATGACCTGCACCCTCCTCTTCCTCCTGGGTAAGGACTGACCTTCCGTCTTCTCAAACAGCCTCTTTGTTCACTTCTTACGCGCTTTCGTATTCAGTCCATACCCTTCTCATACCTTGCTATTTAGTGATCACATGTTATGTGTAACACATACAGTCATTGCTGTCGTTTTAACAGCTCTTTGAAGTCTTAAGCTTACAGGACGATAGCTTCAATGTTAATTCCAATACTACAAGTCCCAGAATGCAGAGTTGTTTGCTTAGAAGCCTGCCCACGGTGTTCCACACGAGATTTGGTCGTCGAACATGTGCTCCTTTCTCCATACCGCACACTTCAGGACTCCAGGCAGGGGGGGTGAAATTTCTGTTACGCATGCATAATCTTGGGTATTTTTGCTTTACGTTTGTTGCATAATTGGGCGCAGTTCGCGGCAAAAAATTAGCCCAAGCGCAAGAGCACATCACGAACAGCAGAACACGTTCAGCTGCTTAAAATGCTGGAGTTTTATGTGATATTATTTTTAACGCCAAATGTTTCCTCACGTCCATTTAATTTTACGCCAAAATACAACGCAAAATGGCAGTTTGGCATTAAATGAAATTTTGCAGAATGTTGTGAAAATTTCACTTTATTATTACACAACAGTAAATTAAATTATTTTTGATATGCCCATTCCCAGTCCGCTTGCCTTGTGTTATGAATTTGCAGACTCAGCCTAGCTTTCACCCTGCATTATCACACCCCACCGTGCTTCCCTCATACAATGACATTTTCCTGTCCAATATCCTTGTAGATCTCGCCTTCGCCTACCCCTGCCCACCGGTCTCCATTCAGGACCCCCACCCCTCTCTAGTCGAGCAGCCCCTAAAAAAGGGCCCTGCCATTCCTTCATAACTCAATTTGTCCTCGTTTGGCAAAGTTGGCACATTCCTGATCTGTGGTACAAGTAAAGATTTGTTCAAGCCCGAGCTCGGAAAACAATGAAAGCTGTTATGTAATTCAGAGTTCATGAACTGTTAGAAGTAAATTGTTAATAACTTGTGGTTTAGTAGGTTGTTCTAAAGAGTATCAATGGGTTTGGCATGTTTAAAGTTTTTACATTTTTATTAATGAAAGTACAACATGAGTTTGAATTTGTATGCATTGGGTGGCACACGTTGGAAATCCAGTTACTTTAACTTTTTTTGCAATTTATCTTGTACACTGCACAACATTGCCACAGTGGCTTTCCTGGCGCTCTCTCCGAGTCGCACATACTGATACCAGCAAAAGATTGCAAAAAAAACCCAAGCATTGGCATAGCCAATAGGTCTCGCCTTTGGGACCTTATAAGTGTTTAGTTATCCAGCACAATATCCTTGGTGCAACAACATCAAGTGTTGCATGGCTAAACACTTATAAGGTCCCAAAGGCGAGACCTATTGGCTATGCCAATGCTTGTTTTTTAATGAGACTGTCTTCTATTCTGAGCAATTTCAAGGTTCAGGGAATGCTTTTGTAGGCCTTTCTCGCACACTAGTCGCCATCTTTTCAATTGCCTCCTTTCCCCTCTGATTTTCTTTTTTACTATGTTACTATGGAGCTGAGGTTCGAGTTGAATTTTAATTTACCAGTCTGGCCAAAGATGGTTCCAAAAGGCACGACTCATCATCCTTTCATTCCAACGCACAAAACACTGAAAAGTATTTTGGCTAATTTACAAACAGTCTAAAATGCGTTAATTGTCACGTGTGAAGTTCACAAAACGTTAAAGGAATTCATTCATGTTTGTATTACTTTAGTATGGTGTATTATGAGGCATGAGTAATTTCTTTTTTGGTCTCAAAGTAGGTGTTCTCGTATCGGGTGCCTTGGAATGTTTAAGCAGACACACAAACTCATATGTTTTTGCGCATTCACAAAATTGTCACTGTCCAAGTCCCACCCTGTAATCAGACCAATATTTACTCTGGTCAATTGCAGGAGTAAATCCATTTGGGAATGGAAAGGGAATGCTCACAAAATTGGTGTGAGTACAGAGTAGTCATCTCCAATTATTGCTGGTGAGCTACCAATAGCTCTGCAGCTACCTGTAGCTCTCCTGTATTCGACCCATTTGCTAAGTTTAATTAATATATCTATAGCAAAATTAACAAGCATTGGCATAGCCAATAGGTCTCGCTTTTGTGACCTTATAAGTATTTAGTTATGCAGCACAATATCCTTGGTGCAATAACATCAACTGTTGCATGGCTAAAAACTTATAAGGCCCCAAAGGCGAGACCTATTGGCTATGCCAATGCTTGTTTGTAACTGTTGACCCGTTTGAGCTAGAAACACATTTTTTGTTAAAACCTGCAGATTATGCAGCAAATGATGGATTATGCGGCAAATCTATAATTATGCGAAAATCGCAGGGGCTGCACAATCATAAAATTCCAGGGGCCCTGTCTATAAATAGACTTCGTTTGGCTTATGAGCTCTGCAGATGGCCACGTTCGTTTGTTAGAACTTTGTTTGTTTCGAAGCATGTTAGCATAGCGAGCATGTATTATTTCTTGGCGCCGGATGGCTATTTCAGAGAACCTGCTTGGTTTCTGATAACGAAGCACTCATGTTTTTTCTTTCTGATTGAGGAAAGGAAAGTTTTTGGTTTGTGCTTTCTCAGGTAGAAGGGCCTTTGGCTTAATGATTAAGGTCTTAGGTTCAGAATGCGTAATTTAAAGGTTCAATCCTTGTGCCCCAAGGGTCTCTTGCTTGGTCAATGATGAAGAATTACAATTTTCAACAAAATCTAGTAAGAGATCTTGTAAGGCTTGCACTGTCTCAATCACTAAGCGTTAAACTTTTTACTCTGAAGTTTAAGGGTTTAAGCCCTAGTTTCGATTTGTCATGTTTTTGGTCTAACAACTGAGTAATTACAAAACTTTCAAATGTTTAACAAAATATCACGAAGTAATTGTTAAAACTTTCATTGTATTATGTTGAAAAACAATGCTTAAAACACTGTGGATGTTAAAAAATAAACCCTGTGTGCAGGTGCAATTCTATTGTGGGGATTCAATTGCTTGTACATTCATTATGGATGTTGAGGAAGAGGAAGCGTCAAAAAAATATTGTGACTTTCTGGATAAGTCTGTGTCAAAATCAGTTTAAAAGGTGGTCTCCTCCTCCTTTAAAACTGTGCCTAATGATATTGGGAGTGGACTGGAAACAGACATATCTTCCTCTTTGTCTGCACCCTCCGGGGGCTAGAGGTTAATGCAAAATAAACAGAGACTGATGGAGCAATATTCTCAGGGGATTCAGCATAATGTGGGTGGTTACAGTTCAATTCCACAGTATGCAAAGGGCTTATTGTCCCTAAGGGTGGTCCCTATTATGGGCAGCTTGTGTGGGTCATGTAAAAGACCATATGATGAAGTAAATGATTCGTTTACAGGGGATTTGTTTTAGGACAATGCTTACTATGCTGATGATGATACCACCAGTTCCCTAAGAAACTAAAAATGACTGATACAATTCAAATAGTGGTTTTGGGTGTGGAGGGTTACCCCATGTTTTGACACAGGATTGTTACAACACCTGCATTCCACTGAGTGGCTTCTCCTGCCTTTGTGGATGAGCATGTAAAGTTGAGAATCAGAATTCCAAATGACAAAAAAGGGCAGAATGGCCAAGACCTTTTATTTCAGATAATGCAACAGTCTGCCCAATTGTAGGCACTAAAATAATCTCTTTCTTAAATATAGGTAGTAAATATCCCAGAAGGCGTCTGGATAAAGCCTGGTCATCATGCCAGGATACAATGTTGGACACCATGGGTCCATTGACAAAACAATTGTGCCTACCTGACCAAGCTAAAAATATGGGGGCCCAGAAGTAATACAAAGATGGGCCCAAAGGGCTGTATTTATTTTGGGTAATGCCAATGCTAGTCTGTCTAATGAGAGACAAAAATGACTTTTGCTGAGAATTGATCCAAAGTGGGGGAATTTCTCAGCATCGGAACGCTTCTTGGGAAGCAACTGTGTGCTTTACAAATGATATTCACTCATTCATTCAATTATATAATTCTGAAGTTGGATTGAATAACCAGGGGTGTTTATTTGGTGACTCTATCAAGGAAATTGGTCAGTATGTGCAAGCATTTGCTTCACTGGCTGAAGCACACTCCTCACTGACAAGGGTGTTTGGTTGAGTCTCTCAAAGGACCAGTGGATACAGGCAATTTTATTCCCACAGACAAGGGGAGGATGTTTTGGTATCAGTGCAGGACAAGCAAGGGGAGGGGGACTTGAAGGTGAGGCTATTCTCCTCTCCAAGATGAAAACTGGGGGCAGGTTAGCCCTTCTGGTATTGGCAATGGTATTTATTTCAAGCAATCCTTGCATTTTGCAAACAGTCCCGGGTTTTAAATATAAAGTTTTATGCCACTCCTGTTCAGGCTATATTTCCAACTCCAATTCAGCTTTGCCGGGAAGGGACAGAGTGGATTTATTTGGAAATACAGGTGCTGCTCTAGAAAGGGGCTATAGAGAGTTGTTTGTTGCACCCCAAATGCTCTGAAAGCAATATATTTTTAGATTTTAACTATTAATACTGAGAGTGATTTTTCCCCGAAAACCTTAAGCAACAAGCCCTTAAGGCTGATCCAATTTGATATCTAGGGATACATGTCACTAATCAATATGGTGAACTTTATAAATTAAACTATGAAGCCATGCGGAATAAAATAAAAAAACTATTAGATGACTGGTCATTATTACCCCTCACATTGATAGGCCACGTGGCCCTTATAAAAATGTCCATTTTACCTTTACTTGTTTTTCTCTTTATAAATATCCCTATAAAAATTAATACCATCTATTTTAAGGAGCTTGAAACAATGTTTAGAAAGTTTGTCTGGAGTAAGAAGGCACCCATGGTCAAACTCTCGGTGCTTCAATTGGATATTAACCAGGGGGGGCTTGCACTTTCTCAAATTTGTACATATTATGAAGCCGCCATTTTAGATCTTACAGCTCGCTTAGTGGACTCGAACGGATCAGTAGATAATTTTTTTCTGCATAAATTGCAAAATTCCCTAAAAGAGCTAGGTACAAGACTTTGCAGGAATATTCTTGTAGACTGCAGACTTTTTTTCTCTAAGCAAGCAGGTGCTGCAGGGTTCTACTACTTAAAATTAGGTGAATGCAAACGTCTGGGTCTTCAAATACAGACCAGCCATTTAAGGTGCTGGAATAACTGGGGCCTGAAAGAGCTGGGGCATTTTCTAGTGGGAAACAGAGTGATTACTTGGCAAGAGGTCCAAAGCAGATGTGGTGACCGGAGTAAGCCTCGCTTCTTTGAATATATACAGATTGTATATTTTTTAAATAGATACAACTTCCCTTCAAGTGCCGGTCCAACTAAACTCGTGACTGCCCTTTAGGGAGCAAAGTTAGGAGGGGTGGGAAACTGGTACAGTCTTTTATGCTCCCAAGGGGAATCAACGCTGGTCAAGAAATTCTTAGAAAAAGTCCACTCTCTAATCGGGATTGGCAGGCCATATCACAAATAGGTAGTAAGGCCCTTAAGAGCAGCCAACTTTAAAAGAATGGCCTTTCTGTCTCGATGGATGGCATATTATACACCTAAAGCACTCCATAAAATACGTCCAGAATTGGAAAATAGATGCTTTCGTTGCCAGGCAGAAGGTGGAGGAGATTGGCTGCATACATTTTTTACTTGTCAAAGGCTAGGGCAATTTTGGGAAAGGATCTTCTCTGTCTTAAGCCGGGGGATGCAAAAGAGATTAGATCCCGAGGCAGATGTAGCTCTCTTCGGTATTACTAGGCAAAGAGTACACCTGGCAATGACAAGAGGTGAGGAGACATTTACAGCAATTGCCTCCCTCGTAGCACGTGCTCTGATACTTCAGAATTGGAGGTCTTCAAAAATACCTACTTATTTGGGATGGGTAAATAAGATGAAACGAACAAGGAAATTTGAAGAAGCGTATGCAAAAAGAGTGGGTGCTACTAAAAAGTTTACTGCTGCTCGGAAATACATGGCGAAGTTAGAGATCACGCTGGAAGAATAAGCCCATATTGCATCGCAAAGTCTCGTTTAGAATGAAAAGGGGTTAAAAAAAATTAAAAAATGCACTTTAATACTGCACCTTAGGATGAGTAGCTTAGGAAGATAAAGGAAAGTTTGCACCGGATGCACTTTAGCACTGTACTTTGGTATTAAGTAGGGATATTAACCACTGTATTCTATAAGATTTGTATCTAGTCGCACCATAGTTAGGGATATCTCTGGAATACGCCATATTGCACTTTATAAGTATCTGCCTCATCCAAAATGTTTTATATGTATAAGAACGAATATTGGTCAAATTGTGTTTTAAATGCCCTGTTTTTATCTATGGTTTTTTTGTTTTTCTCTTCATGGTTCTGCTCAATAAAAATAAAAAAATAAAAAAAGCAATGTATTTTTAGTTCAAAAGAAAAAACAAGAAGTTCAGGCCAGTAATAAATCTGAAAGAGTTCATTCAGTTTGTCCTTTATTGTCATTTCAAAATGTAGATGGTGGTCACTCTCATGGATATTCTCCTTTTAGGGGACTGAATGATCCGTCTGGATTTGAAGGAGGCCTATTTGACAGTGCCAATTTGTCCCAGTTACATAAAGTATCTGCTCTCGCTTCGATTAGGAGAAGCATACAAGTTCAAGTTCTTTTAATTTGGTCTATCCTCTTTTTCATGGTGCTGTACGAAGATGATAAAACCAGTGGCCGCAGCTCTACGGTCCCAGGGGCTCAGAATGGTGGTACACTTGGAGATAATGATATTCCTAAAAGGGGAAAATATTCTCTCGCTGAAGCAGTTCAGTTGGCCCTAGAATTATACCAGTCTCTAGGCTTTATCATGAATGTGGAAAAATTGATTCTGAAACCGTAAAAAAAGATCGAGATTTGGGGGGTTTTAGTGGACTTGGACAAAGAGGTATTTTTACTCCCAGAGGCACAGTTAAAGGTAATGAAGAGTGGAGGATTATGTTGGCGCAACAGCGGGTTTCTCTCCAGCAGATGGCGAAGCTGGTGGGGCCTTGTTTCATCCTGAATTCTGGTGATCTTTCCAAGACCCCTTTATTACAGTGCTCTCCAACATTTAAATAAGACATTTACAGAGGGGCCTAGAATACTTAGATGGGTCAGTTAGATATGGAAGCAAGAAAGGGGATGCATTGGTGGTTATGCCATATAGATGTATGGAATGGAAGGGCCATGTCTCGAATTTCTCCAGATCTACTATTGGAATCAGATGCAAGTCTCTAGGGGTTGGTGCACCAGATGTGGCACCTCAACTGGTGGAAGATGGCCCAGGAAGGAGTTGTCATTGCAATAACTTGTTAAGAGCTTCATGCAGTTCAGAGTCAAGAGTCTGATAAAAGGCAATATAAAGTGTTCAGTCCTTCTGCATATGGACAGTCTGACAGCAGTCAGGTACGTAAACAGATTGGAAGGCACAAAATCCAGACCAATAGCAGAATTGGCCAGGGCAGTTATCTCTGAAAGTGGAGTATCTTCCGGGACAACACAATTGGGTGGCAGATTGGTATGCAAGGAACATCTACCAGGCCAGCGACTGATGTCCAAATGTGCTGATCTTCAAGGCCATAAGCGTGGAATGAGATCCATTCAACTTCAATCTGTTTGCCTCCAGGTTCATAGCTCAGCTTCAGAGGTATTTCAGTTGGCGGCCAGATCTGAAAGCTTTAGCGACAGACACTTTTCTTCTGAATTAGTCCAATGGATATCACTATGTTTTTCCACCTTTTATCATGATTCTCGGGTGTATGGCGCAGGTGCACAGACTGTCGGCTAGGGCGATGTTGATAGCACCACTCAGGATGGCTTGGTATCCATTCTTGTTGGAGCTCATTGCGGATTACCCAATTCAAATGCCAGTGTTCCCTTAATTGTTAAGGGGTCATCATGGGCAATATCTAATGCTTGTTCTGGAGAAAAAATAGGTGGCATGGAACCTCTCAGGTTGCTTGCAGACATGCTAGGACTTTCAGATTCTGCTTCAGGGTACATCAAGGCCTCTTGGGCTCAAGGTACACTTAAAGCATATAATTCAGTGCAAGAAACTGGGTTATTGGTTGAGGGGAGTGAAACCCTTCTCAAGCAATAAACACAATCCTCTTCAGAGTGGCCCACAAAAAGTCAATAAATTAACCTGTGCTGAACCCTCTGGTAGCTTGGCACAAATGCAGCCAAGGCTTAGCTTAGAGGCAATGCTAAAAGTATTTATGTAGCACGCAAAAAGGGATAAAGTGAAAACACAAGAAAAATCCCACACCAGTCTAGAAAACTAGAGTAAATTTTAATAAATAAAAGGATACCAGAACGGCAAAAGTCCAATCAGTAGAACTGGAGATATTCTATTTCAAAGGGTTGGGTAAAGGTAGCACCAAAAAGTGCAAAACTACAACTGTTGTTATCTGGCCGCGCCAGACAAGGACAAATTCACAAGTTCAGGTCAACTGCTAAGGAGCGCGGACCAGGTACAGGACCAAGTTCGACCCGCTGGACAGTGTACCAGGTTGTACTTGGGCTAAGATGCAAGGTCCTGCGTCGTGCTATGTCAAGTTGCATCAGTTCCGATCAGTAGTTGCAAGATGCTGTCTCCAGCTGCATCGCACTGCATTGATTCTGATGAGGCCACCGATCAAGAGCTGTGAGATGTTGTTATGCAAGGTTTTGCATCAATTTACGCTGCACCATTTCTAATGAGGTTCTGCATCTCAGTTGGACAAGGAGCACTACACTCTGTTTCCAGCCAGGGGTCCAGGACCTGGGGGGGCACCTCATGGGGCTCAGGACTTACCCCAGCAGAGGTGACCGGCAGTGCACAGGAAAGTCTAGTTGGGTGTGGTCAGCTGGGCAGAGGCAGAACAGCTCTTTGGAGATTGCTATAGCCCTGTAGCTCATGCAGGAGGCCAGCCACCTGGCTGTTGGAGTCACTCTGGAGATCCTGAGTTCAAGAAGAAAGTCCAGGCTTCTTTCCTCAGGCAGCAGGGCAGTCCTTCCAGCAGTAGGCCAGCAGAACAGTCATTCTTCTGAGCCTTCCACAGGTCCAGAAGTGATCTGATGAGTGGCTCAGGAGGTCCAATATGTATCCCTTGTGCCAGCCTTCGAAGTGGGGGGATTCCCTACACTAAACCCACCTCTGGTTCTGGAAAGTTTTTCCCTTCCCATCTCAAAGCTCCAAGTAGTGTAGGGTGACAAAATACTGGTGTTAAGTTCCTTAGTGTGTGTGTTGGAGGATGTCCTTTGAAATGTAAGTGGGGCAGGGAACATCTTCACCCCAATCATCCTGGCAGGATAGCCCATCCTGCCAACACCTAGTCCCCCTTTGTCTCACTGCCTGAGAGGAATACACAAAGGCCAACAGCTAAGCTAAACCCACCAATGTGATCCAGGATACTGGCTGAAAGCACAAATGGTTAGGACAAGAAAATACCAGCTTTCTAAAAGTGCCATTTTAGAATTGTGACTTAAAATACAACTTTACCATAAAAGACAATTTAAATTACAATTCATTTGAGTGTAAATATAATTTTCCTATCTGCTCCCAAACTTATGTTATAACTTACTAAGTGTAATAATGTAACTCAATGTTATTCTATGAGGGAGATACAGGAAATGCAAAACCTAAATCCACATGTCCTACTTTTCAAATACAATATATCCTGCCTATAAGCCTTTAGGGCCTACCTTAGGGGTGACTTATATGTACTAAAAAGGAAGGTTTATGCCTGGCAAAATGTTTATTTTGCTCAGCAAAAATGGTAGGTTAATACTGCACCACAATCTGCAGTGGCAGGCCTGAGACATATTTTTTAAAAGGCTACTTTGGTCGGTGACACAATGCGTGCTGCAGGCCTAACAGTAGCATTTAATTTACAGGCCCTGGGTACGTTTAGTGCCATTTACATGGGACTTTCAAGTTAATTAAATGTGCCGATTAGGTTTAGGCCAATTGTACCATGTGACACTGGAACCAAGCTATACCTGGATGATGAGGCCAAATTAAATGAAGCTGGCCATAGGTCGCTTGTGTTCCGATTCAAGAGGGCCTGTCAGTTCGGCTGGACTCTTCCATGAGAAATAGGGTAAAGCCTGATTTGTATATGATTGGGTCCAAACTGAGGTGGCATGGTGGTTGAAAAACAATGAATTTAGATGTGGCCCAAGTGATTGCCAGTGGCTGAGATTAATTCAAGTATTCCATCCATCACTTTGTTGTTTTTGCATTTAACGCCATAAATGCTCTGGGTATGCACATATGTGGGTCCTGGGCTCACTGTGCCACTGGAACCAAGCTATTCCTGGCTAAAGAGACCTAACTTGGGTGAAACCTGTCCTAGTTTGCTTGTTTTCCAGTTCAGGGAGGATCTGGCCTGGCAGTTCGGGCTGGACTGTTCCCATGAGGAGGAGGTTCAGGACTGAATACCATATGCCTGCATCCAAACTAAGGTGGCATGGTGGGTGAAAAACAATGGATTGAGATGTGGCCCAAGTGATTGCGAGTGGCTTAGAGTTATTCAAGCATTGCGTTCATCACCTTGTTGTTTTTGCACTTACATGTGAGGAGGCCATGACTTCTTGGAGACTTCCTTTAAAAATGTTATGTAAAAAAGAAGGACCATATTCCTCCTCTAATGCTCTATAAATGGGAACCACACCCAACCACCTTTGGTGGTCCCCTGCCTTCGGTGCTAGGTTGGACAGCAGCCTTGAGGGGTAGAGAGACCCTATGGGTTCTTCTGGGAGCCCTACCAAGATTCCCTACCCACTCATGTCTGGGAGTAACATCTGGTTAATGAGCACCAGCTTGTTGCTGGCATCTGTTGTCACCTACTTTCAGGAATGGAGGAGGTGATAGCGCAATGCATGCACTGCTGCATTTTTGGTTTTGGCTGCAGTGCATGCAGTTCTCTATGTGGATCTATAGCAAAAAACTGTGTGTGCACTGTGTTGCTTGTGCATTGTTATTATTTAAACATGAAACTCCCAAGTTGATATTTTTTTTTTCCAGTGGAGGATAAGCAGTCCTCTAACAGCATGTGTGACTTCATCCAAGAGAGACTCTGCTGCTGTGAGTCAAGGAGTTATTGATGGACTCAATACAACTCATTAGAAGACCTTGATGTCAAATACTTTTAGGGAGTTGATGGTGCAACAAAAATTCTTCCCAAGCGGGATTTTTTGGTGCCCCCTCCTTCCTCCCCTTCTACCTGGTCTTCACAAGTATCCTGGGGATGTTGATTTGGAAACCTCTGTTCTGTTTGGTGCCAGAGGGAGGTTAGTGAACAAGGAATGAATGGAAGTTGCCATTTCATACATGAGAGAAAATGTAAGCATCCTTTCTAATTCTAAAGAAGCTCCTTCTATAAGCTCTGCCTTTTTTCCAGTTCCTCAGACCTCTTCCCAGACGCCATCCTGTGATCCCAGTCCTTCAAGGCACAATAACTCAGGAATGGAAAGAGATGGAGAAAACCACACTGACTCAATTTCTTATTAGAATTTATCCAGTTGAGGATCCAGATTTTTCTTTGTCTGTTGCTGTAGATCTGTTGTTTCCAAAGCTGACAGGTTGATCATGTGTAATGACGGAAAATTCCTCCCATGCAGTTACAGTAGATGAATGAATGTGAATGAAGCCCTGCACCAAGCCTACTTAGGAATGAATTCGGGTATGATGGCCTCATCATGCTCCTATGTCTTGTAGATTTTAGTCACAGACTTCCAGTTCTTTTCCACAGCTATTGTGACAAGCAGAGACTGTGCAGAACTACTAGCTACGATGGATTTGCAAGCATAGTTTTTGGCAGAAGCATCTCTTGACACCTTGACAGCCACTGCAATTTCATTGGGGCAGTGGTTAGAGCTAGGTGTCATGTTTCGTCTAGCTGGACAAGCTGAAGGGTTCCAGAAATCTTTGGTTCAATGCCTACCCTTCTAATTTGGACTTCAATTGGAGGATCATCTGCATGTGTCTTTCAAAAAATAGAGTACAGGCCTTACATTAACTTTAGTAGTAAGGTTTCAGATTCTTCCAAATCCTATTTCAAGTCAAAGTTTATTATCGCTGCTCAGTCAAGAGGTAGTGCCAGTCATTGTAGAGCCAAAATTAGCAATCCATGTATAAAAAAAACTTTTGGATTGTACCTCCAAGCTAAAATGTTCCTGACAATTACAACTTTCTTGCCTTTCCCTCTGTAGGGTGAACGTTGAGAGTTTTTTTTCTGACACTTGGGAGCATATATCTCCGACATCTCATTTCTGGGTATTTTATAAGAAGTAAACAAAATCAGATTTTCCGCTCTACCTCCAGATTTCAATCCTCTAGTGACTCTTTGCCATCACGGTCTTCAGAAACAAGAGGCTTCAGTAAGAAAATCATGGAAAGGTTGTGTGTGTTCTTGCATTCCTAGTTCCAAAAATTTCAGGAGGTTTTCATCTCATCGTTAATCAGAGGAATCTCAATTTGTTGGTAAATATAATGCATTTCAAGATGAGCAGTGTGTAGTTCTTCTAGTCTTGCAAGTATATGAGAGTATATGACAATCTTGAATTTGGAGGATGCTTACCTGTATGTTCTTGTGTACTTCTCATCACCAGTTTCTAAGGTTTGTGATTCTGTCCTATCATTTCTAGTTTGAGGTTATGTTAGGAAATTTTTAAAGCGCGCGAATACCAAAGGTGTCTTGGCACTGTCTGAACAGGCTGGTGAGTAGAAGCTTATATGTTAAATAACCAGGTTTTTATCTCCTTCCTAAACGTTGTTAATGAAGGAATAGCTCTGAGGTGGGGTGGGAGGCTGTTCCAGAGTTTGATAGTGTTGAGGATTAACCTCTACCAGCCCATTGCATCTTTTTGAATGTCGGAACAGCTAATAGTTCTGAGTTCTCTGTTGGGCTTGTATCTTTTGAAGGCCGCTCTGAAGAATTCTGGGCCTAAGTTATGCAATCCTTTGTGGGCCAAGCAGAGGACTTTAAACTTGGCCCGGCTGCGCATGGGAAGCCAGTGCAGCTCATGAAGTCCCTGCTTGATGGAATGGAATTTAGGAAAATTAAGAATCAGTCTTGCTGCAGTATTTTGGACTAATTGTAGTCGCCTCATATGTTTTTCTAGAATAGTTAGATAAAAACTATTACAATAGTCCAGTTTGGGAAGTACAAGCAGGGTTATTAAAGTTCTTCTTTGACTGTCTGGAATAAAAGGAAGAATTTTTCTTATCATTTTAATGATATAATAAGTTGCGGATGTAACTGATGATATTTGCACACTTATATTAAGGTTGTCATCAATGATGATTCCCAAATTCTTCACTTTGGTGACCGGGTGTTAGAAATGGGATTCTTGGTAGGCTAGGGCGCGGGCCAAAGCCAGGCAAAAACCACCACTCTAGTCAGGATAAGGGAGTTACACTTCTAAAATAACCCCTGCTCACCCCCTTGGTAGCTTGGCACGAGCAGCCAGGCCTATCTTAGAGGCAGTGTGTAAAGCATTTGCACATAACCAACAGTAATATAGTGTACGCAATACAAAAGGACACCACACCAGTTTAGAAAAATATCCAATATTTTTATATAATTAAAACAAGACCAAAAACGATAAAGAACCACAATACTATACTTAAAAGTTCACAATTCAAAAATACGCTGATTAAAAAGAGTTCCTTGTGTGGATAGTGCCGTCCGGGCTACCACGGCGTCGTGAACACACAAATCCAAAACAGTTCTGGCTGACTGCGGGGTCGCAGGCCAGCTACGGTGTCGGGAAGACCCGCAAACAGAACCTTTCAGAGATGGAGGGCGATGGGGCCCTCGAAGTCACACGCGTTGCAGGTCGATCTCCTCTCTGATGGAGTCAGGGGCGCTGGCGTCAGCAGGCGTCGGGTGCTGTGGTGCGAAGTGCAGCAGTGCGGCGTGCGGTGCCCTCAGGTTGCGGTGCGAGCAGCGGCTCGGTGGCGGCGTCTGATGGCGTCGTCAGTGAGACCAGGGTGGTGGTGCGAGATGAAGGCGGTGCTCGTCACGGTGCTGGCAGATCACGGTGCAAGCAGCGGCGTCATCGTTGCTGAAGCGCTGTCGTCGGCTGATGAACTGGAGTCGATGGCGCCGGCGCCGGTAGGCCAAGGCTGCGGTGTGGGATGAGGGCGGTGCGTCGTGTAACTTACGAGCGGTGCCACCGAACCACGGTGCAAGCAGCGGCGTCGATCTTGGCGGGAAGTGGCGGCGTCAGGCAGGCCCAGGCGTCCTCGTGAAGCCAGGCGGTGCGGAGTGAGGTGCCCACAGGTTGCGGTGAAAGCAACGGCTCGGTGGCGGCGTCAACAGGCGTCGTCGGTGAGACCAGGGTTGCGGTGAGGCATTGGGGCGGTGCCTTCTGCATTGCCTCCAGGGCACGGGGTCGGCAGTGGCGTCGTAGACGTCGTCGAGTTGGTGTTCTTCGGGTTGCAGCACAAAACACACAGTCCCCAGTGCTGCGGGTCGAAGAACTTGAAGTCTTTGCTGTTCCGGAGACTTCGTGAACATGGGGCAAGCTCTACCTCAAGCCCTTGGAGAGACTCACAAATTTAGGTTGCAGAAAGTCCAGTCCAGGCCTTTCACTACCCAAGACAAAAGCAGCCACTGCAGGTCAGCCCAGCAAAGAACCCAGCAAAGCAGTCGTTCCTTTTCGCAGCTTCTCCGGCTCTTATTCTTGGCAGTCTTCTTGTCCAGATGAGTTCTAAAGTTCAGGGTTCTGGGACCCAGCATTTATGTCCAAAAATCCTTTGATCTCTTAGGCAGAGAGGGCCTGTGCCCGGTCAGGACCAGTTCTGCCTTCTCTGGTGTGAATTCCTGGCAGAAGGTGGAGACGGCATTTGTCAGAGGCAGAGCAGGCCCTTTGAGGTGCAAGGGAATCTCCTCCCCCTTCCCCCATCGTAACCCAGGTCTCTTCAGCCCTTTCCTGATCTACCTAGACCATCTGGCGCCCCTCCTGCTCCCCCAGCCTTCTGTCATCCAAAACCCAGACAGGCAATCCACATTCCAGCAGAGGCACACGGGATGACTGAGCAAGAAAATACCCACTTTCCAAAAGTGGTATTTTCAAACACAGAATGTAAAAATCACCTTCACTAAAAGAGGCATTTTTAGATTCTGAGTTGAGGCATACGAAACTTCCTTTTCTTACCGAATTCCCTGGGCCAGTTATGTGTAGTAAACTACTACTCTGCTTTTCCCCACTGCACTGCTCTTTTGGAATGTATCATGACATCATAGAATGTCTGAGTGCCTCTCTGTGTTTAGAGTGTCAGTTGGTCTACTCAGGCTGAGCAGCTAGGAGCTTGCTCCTGGTGGGGCTGCATCTATACCTTCTACCTTATCCTACTCACCTATCCTGGAACCAAGCTACAATAAAGGATTACTCTATTTATACAGCTGGACTCTGTATCCTCCTTTACAACATTTTGGCGACGAACTTGAACCTACGCGTGGAGTAAGGAGTAAAGACAACTAAGCTACTAGGGAACTAAAGAACAAGGACATTAAGGACTTTCAAAACGTCAATTGAAATTCGTAGAAACGCCCTGGACAGCCCCACCAGTGTCCCTCTTCATCTGGACAGCCTGCAGCCCTGGGCGTTTGACCTTCTACTGCCAGTATTAGTGCAGCTTTGGAGGAGATTGCTGCCATCCTACTGCCTTGGAAGACTTGTCCACCAACAGGAGTCTACATGGATTTGGAGATATTTGTTATCTGGGCCTAAGTGGAAGCTGACTTAACTCGTAAACGTCCTTGATGCCACACAGAAGAAATGGTCGTTTTCCTCTGTGCTTGCCTGTGTTGAAAAGATACTTTTACAACCATCCGGCTCACCGTTTACCAGCCCTTGTGGATTTGGGCCAACCTGTGTTTTGAACGTTTTCTGTCATGATTTTTGGCATTTTGCGCTTCACCGCTGTGTGCCTCTACAATTTGGCAGTTGAACCGCTGCCTGTCAGTTTAAAATTGGCACGCGCTGCGCATAGCGCACACACAGAGCGCACGCTGCCTTACCTTCATTCATGTGTCCGGCGATGCCTCCTTTCAGTCCTCTGTGACGTTTGCTCGTCCATGAGGCTTCTTGCTGTCTGGCACGTTTGGGAGCACAGTGTTGCCGTGAGCCATCCCGCTCAGCGTCCCAGACGTGCCGCCATCTTGTGCTTGTAAGTAGCACATCGACGCTAATGTATTCCTAGCTGTACCGTGGTGGAGTTCGTCACTGCCAATCACGTTTTGTTGGGAGAGGCCTTAAAACATAATTGCCCGGAACGTCTTCCGCATGTCTGTGACTGTGGCATTTCTCCTTTGGACGCGGATACGCTTTTCTACCAAGCGCAATGATTGGTTTGAACATGGCGAGTTATCCCTGATGACGTGTTTCGCTATATGGGAAGAGCGGGAGACTAGAATAGCTCTTCCCTATCTGATGCAGACTGAGTTATTCCATCGGAATTTCTGCAGCGTGTCTTTTAGCTTTGAAGCAAGACGGTTATCTTTTGTAAGTGAGACGTCAACTGGGAGGAGGCAGTCACTGTATTGAATTTACAGCTACATGGAGCTCGTGGTCAAGGATTTCACGTGGGGTGAGCACCTCGGGTGAGAGACCGCTCACTGGAGCTCAAGACTTTCCTTTCATTCTTTTGCTAGCCATTACAATGCTTGTCCTGTTCTAGGGTGTCTGTGCTTACGGTCGGATTTAGTGCCTAAGGTCCATATCAGCTGTAGGACACCCCTCCTTCCAGTTTCTACTGCACCGTGTATCCTTTATTGGGGAGGCTATCGGGGTGGTTTACCCTGTCATGAGGAGGCTTAGTGAGTGGTCGGCCCCCCTATTCTGTTTTTGGTCCTGTGTGTACCTGTTTATGTGCTGGTTTGGGGGTCTAGTGTATCTTACAATGGGGTGGTTGAGGAGACAGTCAGTGACTTGATTCTATTCTCTTGGGTGACGGATACCCTGCGGTGTACCCATGTTTTGGGTGGGTGTGTGAGCGGTGAGTGCTCAAGTCTTGTTTTTTTGTTAGTGTAGAATGTACCTGTTTTGGTAGGTTGTGGGGCTAGTCAAATGCTCCAATGTCGTTTTTAGGGTGTTGTATACCCTACGGTGTACCCTTTATTGGGGAGGTTGTTGGGCCAGTCAATGCCCAGTTTTTGGTTTCCTAGGGTGTTGTGTTACCCTACGGTGTACCCTTTATTGGGGAGGTGGTGGGGCCAGTCAATGCTCACCGGAGTAAGAGTCTTTCTTTTCGTTCATTTCATGACTGTCATACTGTTTTGTGGGGGTGGTTGCAGGGTGGTGTATTTTGTTATTGGTGAGGTCTTGTGAGAGGTTGTGGCATAGTGTAGCTGAGTGCCCCAGTTCAGCTTTTAAGACGTTTTGGGAACTCAGTGCCCCAGTCAGGGATCATAGGGAGGTGTGTTTCCAGACATTTTGGCAACCAAGTGCTCCAGTTATGGATCATAGGGAGGTGTGTTTCCCTATTACGTGGGCGTTGTGGGAGCTAGTGCCCCAGTATTGGATGATAGGGTGATGTTGCCCTATTATGTGGAGGTTGTGGGAGCAGTGTGCCCCAGTTTAGTGTTAAGAGGTTTTGGGAGTGTAGTGCCCAGTTATGGATCATAGGGAGGGTGGAGGTTGTGGGAGCAGTGTGCCCCAGTTTAGTTTTAAGAGGTCTTGGGAGTGTAGTGCCCAGTTATGGATCATAGGGAGGTGTGCCCTCCATTACGTGGAAGTTGTGGGAGCCGAGTGCCCCAGTTCAGTTTTTAAGAGGTTTTTTTTTTTGGGAGATAAGTGCCCCAGTGCTGAATCATAGGGAGATGTGTTCCCTATCACTTGGAGGTCGTGGGAGCTCAATGCCCCTTTTCTGGATGTTTACCAGATTGTCGAGTTTTGAGTTGTATGCCAACGAGTGGCGTTAATGGTTGTTGGTTTTAATTTTGCCTAAGGGAGGGGGATGGGGTTATTACCAAGGTGTTTATTTGTAAGAATGCAATGTAAATGTTTTCCTTGCAATGTAAATGCTTTTCTTTCTGAATGCATTGTATGTATTGATGTTTGTGTTTACTTCGTTTACTTCTGCATTTTGTTTCCCTAAGGAAGGGTGACATATGTTATAAGTGACTTCTGTCTTTCCTGTCTCTGGCTTCCCTGTTGCTCAGCCTAGTATGAGTGTTGGAATGCCAGCACCTTCTACTGCTGGTATTCGTGCAGGCACTGTGGTTATTGCTGCCATCCTGTTATCTGGGAAATGTTACTCTTACCGTGCTGGCCTTACTACAGTCGTGAGTCACCCTTCTGAGTTTGATTGCCAGCAGCAACTGGTGTTTGGGAATTGGCACCAGCGACGTGTGTTGACAGCGAGTTGTGTTTCTTGAAGCAAAGTTTTACAGCCTTCAAACTTAGAAGCCAACAGCCATATGTGAGGACTGTCGTTTTAGTAAATTACTGTGTGGTGCATCGTGACAGTCTGAGCATCTTGCGGTGAGCAACTTTTATTCAACTAGTGAGGAAATCGGCAGTTACTGTGTTTGTTTGGAGTAACGCAGCACAAGCCATTGGATCGGTGTCTGTGTTAGTTTCAATTTACTAGGAGCTGTGTGCAACACAAAGCAGAGCGTACTTAATTGACTGCCATCCGTTGAAGCTGTGTGTGTACCCCAAATGGCTCTGCTGTGAAATACCATTTCTGAGGTGAGACAGGTTGTTGGTTGGCCGTTTGCCATGCTGTGTGCAATTTTTGAAATTTGTATGTGCGCCGTGAGCTCATTGGAAGCAACAGCACGCGCGCTCTTACCTCCGTCACAAATCCCTGAAGTTCTATAGTGACACTTTTCTGACGTTCCCACATCTTTTCAGCTGCTCATGGACGCTCTGCAGTGCATACGTGCCATAAGCCACCCGGCTCCACGTCAAAAACGTGCCAGTATTTTGTGGTTAGCCGTGGCTCATCCTATCAGTTGGTACAAGGCCCCTGCATGCCAACCATGTTCCCCACGTTTGTTCTTGTCTGGCAACTGCAGCGACATTGCAACTTTATCGGAGCTCTTGGTGACTGTCTCCCATTCTGCCTGGAGTGTTCTCTTGCTTCACAGATATTTCGTCTGGTGGTTCTTTGCTGCGATGATGCAACGGCTTCGTGGAGTCTCCACACGGTACTACAGTTCTTCATTACCACTGGGTTCGGGTGAGACGTCGCTCACCAGGTCTCCTTCAGTGTGGACTGTGGTTTAGGAACTGTACCATGCAGATTCGTTCTTATGCCTGTATACTGTATGTGCTTATGTATTCAAACAAACAAAATGGTGTGTACTCTTCCTTATGGAAGTTCTGGGGGCACTCAGTGCCACAATTCAGTTTTTTTCTAGGGTGACATTTACCCACTGGTGTACCCTGGTATGGGGAGGTTGTGTCCTGCCATGGGGAGGTCAGTTTTTTTTTAGGGTGACGTATACCCTATGGTGTACCCTTCATTGGGGAGGTTGTGGGGCCAGTCCATGCCCAATTTTGTTTCCTAGGCTGATGCTTTACCCTACGGTGTACCCTTCTTAGGGGAGGTTGTGGGGCCAGTTAAATGCTCCAATTTTGTTTCCTAGGGTGCTGTATAGCCTACGGTGTACCCTTTATTGGGGAGGCTGTGGGGCCAGTTAATTGCTCCAATTTTGTTTCCTAGGGTGATGTATACCCTACGGTGTACTCTTTTCGGGGAGGTTGTGGGCCAGTCAAATGCTCCAATTCCGTTTCCTAGGGTGACGTATACCCAACGGTGTACCCTTTATTGGGGAGGTTGTGGGGCCAGTTAAATGCTCCAATTTTGTTTCCTAGGGTGATGTTTACCCTACGGTGTACCCCTCATGCGGGAGGTTGGGGGGCTAGTCAAACGCTCTAATTTAGTCTCTAGGGTGTTGTTTTTACCCTACGGTGTACCCTTTATTGGGGAGGTTGCGGAGCCAGTTAATGTTCCAATTTAATGTTCTTTCTACGGTATTGCATACTCTTTGGTATATCTAGTGGTGGCTGTCCCTAATCATGCCCTCGCAATGTTGTTGTTCTTCCCCAAGGGAGGGGATGGGGCCTTTATGGTCGTTTTGGGGCATAAGATCTTTCCACTTTCATTTGTGTATGCCCTTGAATGTTTCTTCCTTTATGCATGCCCTCTCATGCCAGTTGTATTCTTGATACCTCATGTACCACACCTTTGTATATTTGCATTTCAATGTGCTTCTTTAATGCTGTTGTCATTTCTGAGGTATCTTACTGGTTTTTCCTCCTTATTCTTGTTGTCGTTCCCCAAGGAAGGAGGATGTGTAGTAAACTACTACTCTGCTTTTCCCCACTGCACTGCTCTTTTGGAATGTATCATGACATCATAGAATGTCTGAGTGCCTCTCTGTGTTTAGAGTGTCAGTTGGTCTACTCAGGCTGAGCAGCTAGGAGCTTGCTCCTGGTGGGGCTGCATCTATACCTTCTACCTTATCCTACTCACCTATCCTGGAACCAAGCTACAATAAAGGATTACTCTATTTATACAGCTGGACTCTGTATCCTCCTTTACAACATTATGTTCATAAGATGTTATGAACAAACCTCCCATTCTGTCCTATGGGGAACTGGTAGCCTTGCAATAGTGAAAAACGAAATTGGCTGTAATTCACTATTAGGACATGCCACACACACCAGGGCATGTCCTACCTTTCACATACATTGCACCCTGCCCACAGGGGTACCTTGGGCCTACCTGAGGGGTGCCTGACATGTAAGAAAAGGGAAGATTAGGGACCGGCCAGTGTGTGCACTGGCCAAGTTGATATGGGAGTTACAAACTGCGCGCAGACTCTGCAATGGCAGGTCTGAGTTACCGTTTTCAGGGCTGCTCACGGGGGTGGCACAACCAGTGCTGCAGGCCCCCGGGTAGCATTTGAATCACCGGCCCTGGCACCCTCAGTGCACTTTACTAGGGGCTAACAGGTAAATCAAATATCCAATCATAGAATCACCAATCCATAACACAATTTACCATAGGAGCACCTGCGCTTTACCACTGATCAGCAGTTCGAAAAGCGCGCAGAACCGTTACACCAGCAAAACAGAGTCAAAACCGGGAGGTCAGAAAGCAAAAACTCAGGGGAAACACGCCAAAAGATGCCAAGTCTAACACACGTCCCCTCCAGCTGAAAGTAGGGAGAACTACCCATTTACCTGGGGGTTCTCTTCACTAAGGCGGAAGAACCTGTACAGGCCATCTGCATTGGCGTGCTCTGTGCCAGGGCGGTGTTCCACCGTAAAGTCCATTCCCTGTAGGGAGATGGACCACCTCAGCAGTTTTGGATTCTCCCCCCTCATCTGCATTAACCATCTGAGGGGCCTGTGGTCGGTCTGATCTCGGAAGTGAGTCCCAAACAGGTATGGTCTCAGCTTCTTCAGTGCCCAGACCACAGCGAAAGCTTCCCTTTCTATGGCACTCCACCTCTGCTCCCTGGGGAGTAGTCTCCTGCTAACTAAGACTACCGGTTGGTCTAGGTCCTCTTCGTTCAGTTGTGAGAGCACCGCTCCCTCTCCATGCTCTGACGCGTCGGTCTGCACGACAAATTCCTTGGAGAAGTCGGGGGCCTTGAGCACGGGGGCCTTGCAAATGGCAGCCTTCAGGGTATCAAACGCCCTCTGGCAAGACTCAGTCCAGATCACCTTTCTCGGTTGCTTCTTGGAAGTCAACTCAGTTAAGGGGGCCACAATGGTGCCATATCCCTTAACAAACCTCCGGTAGTACTCGGTAAGTCCTAAGAAGGCCCTCACCTCTGTCTGGGTCTTGGGTGGCTCCCAAGCCAGGATGGTGTCGATCTTGGGCTGCAGGGGCGCCACCTGGCCGCTCCCTACCTGGTGTCCCAAGTACACCACCGACCCCTGCCCGATCTGGCACTTACTGGCCTTAATCGTGAGGCCTGCCGTCTGCAGCGCCCTCGACACTTCCCTGAGGTGTTGCAGATGTTCGTCCCAACTGGAACTGAACACCGCAATGTCGTCCAGGTACGCAGCGCTGAATTCCTCCAGCACGGCCAACACCTGGTTGACCAACCTCTGAAAGGTGGCAGGGGCATTCTTCAATCCGAAGGGCATCACCCGGAACTGGTAATGCCCGTCCGGGGTTGAGAATGCTGATCTCTCTTTGGCCCCCTCGGTTAGAGCGATCTGCCAGTACCCGAACGTTAAATCGAACGTACTCAGGAATCT
This sequence comes from Calotriton arnoldi, assembly GCA_963921515.1. Lineage (NCBI taxonomy): Eukaryota > Metazoa > Chordata > Amphibia > Caudata > Salamandridae > Calotriton > Calotriton arnoldi. The sequence continues at coordinate 148,765 of CAWUFW010001520.1, read as the reverse complement.
GGCCGCTCCCAACCGGTCGATGTGCTCATTAGCTCGGGGGATGGGTGGGCGTCAGTCCGCGTGACGGCATTGAGCCCCCGATAGTCCACACAGAACCGCAGTTCTGGGGCGGCCCCGGGTGCCGTTGCTTTCGGGACCAAGACCACGGGGCTGGCCCATGGGCTACTGGACGGCTCAACCACCCCCAACGCCAACATCTTCGAGACCTCCTCTTTGATGCTGGCCTTGACCCGGTCAGCCAACCGGTAAATCTTGTTTTTCACCAGGGGGCTGTCACCAGTATCCACGTCGTGGGTACACCAGTGAGTAACACCTGGGGTCAAGGAGAACAGTGGGGCAAACTGCCCCAACAACTGGCGACACTCGCTCTGCTGCTCAGAGGTCAGGGCCGGGGAGAGGGTCACACCATCCACCGACCCATCCCCCTCTTGGGCAGACAGGAGGTCCAGGAGAGGCTCACTCTCCGTTTCCTCCCCGTCGTCCGTCGCCAAGAGCATGCTCACTTCGGACCTCTCGAAGTGGGGTTTGAGGCGGTTCACGTGGAGGACCCGTAACGGGTTCCGAGGAGCCTGCAAATCCACCAGGTAGGTGACCTCACTTTTGCGCTCCACCTCCTCAAAGGGCCCCGTCCACTTGTCCTGTAAGGCACATGGTTCCACAGGGGCCATGACCCACACTTTCTGTCCAGGTTGAAACTCGACCAGAGTGGCATTCTGGTCATACCACTTCCTCATTTCTTCTTGGCTGGCCTCGAGGTTCGCCTGAGCAAGTTTCCTGAAGCGGGCAGTTTGGTTGCGGAAGGCCAGCATGTAGCTGAACAAATCCTGGGGGGTCTTCCTGGGAGCGGCCTCCCAGCCTTCCTTTACCAAGCTTAGAGGTCCCCGCACGGGGTGACCGTACAGAAGCTCGAAGGGACTGAACCCAAGAGACTTCTGGGGTACCTCCCTGTACGCAAAGAGAAGGCACGGTAAGAGGACGTCCCACTTACGCCTCATGGGTTCAGTGAGACCCTTGATCATGCCTTTTAAGGTCTGGTTGAACCTTTCCACCAGACCGCTGCCTTGGGGGTGGTAAGGAGTGGTGAACTTGTACGTAACACCACACTCCTTCCACAGGGATGTCATATACTTCGATATGAAATTGGTCCCCCTGTCAGAAACCACCTCTCTGGGGAACCCCACGCGGGAAAAGATCCCCATCAAAGCCCGGCCCACCACTGGCGCTGTCGTTGTCCTGAGAGGGATTGCCTCCGGGTACCGGGTGGCATGGTCCACCAAGACCAGGATGTATCTGTTGCCCATGGCTGTCTTGGGATCCAGTGGCCCCACGATGTCCATCCCTACCCTTTCAAAGGGTGTGCCCACCACAGGGAACGGTTGGAGAGGAGCTTTGACCTTCCTCCCACTCTTGCCACTTGCCTGGCAAGTTTGGCAGGACCGACAATGCACATCCGACTGCCTTCGCATTCGAGGCCAGAAGAAGTGGGTGACAAGCCGGTCAATGGTCTTGTCCTGCCCCAAATGTCCTGCCAAAGGCACGTCGTGAGCCAGACCCAGTAAGAAGGTCCGGAAGCGCTGGGGTACCACCAGCACATGGGCTGACCCAGGTTCCGCGACCTTAGGCTCGCTGTACAGGAGATCATTCTCCCAATATATCCAATGTGATCCGGACTGATCACCAGTCGCCTGGGCTGCGGCCTGCTGCCGCAGACCCTCCAGAGAAGGGCACTCTTTCTGCTCCCGGCAGAACTCCTCCCTGGTGGGACCCCCTTCTTGCTGCCAATGGGTCAGCTCAGAGATGTCCCCAAGTTCGGCTACCTGTTCCCCTGTAGGCATGGGGCGTCCCCCTCGAGGTCCACCTCCTCCCAGGCCGTGGGAACTTCAGGGGCCAATTTCCAGCGCCCCTTGCCCTTCCTCTTGGCAGGGACCTGGGCCACTGTTTCAGGCTCCGGGTTCTTCTGATCACCCTCTCTGGCCGCCATCGATCGAGTGGACACGCATGCCCACTCTGGCAACCCCAGCATCTCCAAGTGGGACCTGAGCTCAACATCCTTCCATAAGGACCGCTCCAGGTCGTTACCGAGCAGACAATCGACAGGCATGGAAGGGCTCACAACTACCCTTAAAGGACCTGAGACCCCCCCTACTCGAAGGGAACCTGCGCCACCAGACACTGGCGCTCGGAATTGTCGACTGCAATCACCTGGTGGAATGCCCCGGGGACTACCTGCATCTCAGGGACCAGGTGACACCGAACTGAGGTCACACTGGCTCCAGTATCCCTGAGAGCCTCTACCCTTTTCCCGTTGATGGTCACCCAGGTGCTGTATTTCTTTGTGTTAGGGGGCACCTGGGCTCCTGGGACCATCTCACTGTCCCCTAGTGAGACGAGGGTCATTGCTGTGGGGTCCCCACCCTCCTGTTGGGACTCCTCCTCCTCCTCCCCCAGTGCTACGCTAGCCAACACTTTGGACGGTCCACCGGTGGGTGGCTGTGTCCCCTTTGGGCACTGTGGGTCTCCCCTCATGTGCCCCACCTGGTCACAGGCAAAACACTTGCGGGGGCCGGTCTCGGCAGGCTTTCCTGTCGAGACCCCTTGCTTCTGATCTCCGGGGGGATGGGAACCTTTACCCTGGGTGTTATTTTGGGGCCCTTTCGAGAACTCCTGTGTTTTACCCTTGTCCCCCCACTTTTCTGCTGGGGACCCTACCCACTTTTGACTGAGTCCCCCCCAAATGTTTTCTTGTGGACCCTGGTACTCACCCAGCGGTCCGCCTCCATAGCAAGCTTCCTGGGGTCAGTTAGCTTACTATCAACTAGGTGGTGGCGCAGATCTGCAAAACATAGACTAGACAAGTGCTCCCACGCAATCAAATTGTAGAGCCCCCAAAAATCTGTCACATTACTGCCCTTCACCCAGCCATCCAACGACTGACAAAACCCATCCACACATTCCAGCCACGTGTTGGCATCTGATTTCTTCCAGGACCTAAACTGATCCCAGTACTTTTCAGGAGTAAGACCATACCTAGTGAGAAGGGCTTCCTTCATATCAGCATAGGTGAGGTAAGGCCCCTTACCCAAAGCTGTCAAAGTATCCCTGGCTTCCTCTGGAAACAGAGACCACAATCCTGCTCCCCAATTCTCCTCAGGGACCCCATTCATGTGTATCGCTGCCTCATAACCCTGAAACCACCTCTGTATGTCATCCCCCTTCTTGAACTCTCTGCACACATTCTTAGGGATGTGTACGATTCGGTCTGCCTTGACGAGTTGCTGCCACCATCCGAGCCGGGCCTACTCTTCAGCTCCAGCTCTTTAAGACCTCGTTCATGTTCCAATAGCATTCTCTTCTCCTCCATGGCCAATCTAATCTTTTCTAGCTCCGTGGCTGCTCTCCTTGCTTCCCGCCTGTCCTCCAGGTCCTCTGGGGACAGGCCACTGCTGCCTGGTCGGAAGGGTTCCCCCCCTCTCAAAAGCACATGCACCCTAGGACTAGGCTCCCCCGCCTCTCCACTAAGGTCACCAGATTGCCCACTTGCGTCTCTGGCTGCTACCCAGGCCCTCAGCGCCTTTTGTAGCTCGTCCTTCCTAGTGAGGCCTCTGATTTGGACTTTTAGGTTTTTGCAAACGGACTTCAATTCTCTCACAGTGTAGAGCTCCAACCTATCCTCCTCAAAGGCAATGTCCATGGATGCAACGGATAATGCTATTGATTCCGGCATGGTGAAGTAGAAAGTTCACCTGGCAAGATCACAAAAATCGGCCAAAAAGAAAACGGGTTAGTATGTGGTACGTAATGGTCTGCGATATGGTGTTGTGCACACCAATCACTGTAAGTCAAGTGCAAACGCAAGTCCTATCCCACCGCTGCCACCAATGTTAGAAAAGGGATTCTTGGTAGGCTAGGGCGCGGGCCAAAGTCAGGCAAAAACCACCACTCTAGTCAGGATAAGGGAGTTACACTTCTAAAATAACCCCTGCTCACCCCCTTGGTAGCTTGGCATGAGCAGCCAGGCCTATCTTAGAGGCAGTGTGTAAAGCATTTGCACATAACCAACAGTAATACAGTGTACGCACTACAAAAGGACACCACACCAGTTTAGAAAAATATCCAATATTTTTATATAATTAAAACAAGACCAAAAACGATAAAGAACCACAATACTATACTTAAAAGTTCACAATTCAAAAATACGCTGATTAAAAAGAGTTCCTTGTGTGGATAGCGCCGTCCGGGCTACCACGGCGTCGTGAGCACACAAATCCAAAACAGTTCTGGCTGACCGCGGGGTCGCAGGCCAGCTACGGTGTCGGGAAGACCCGCAAACAGTACCTTTCAGAGATGCAGGGCGATGGGGCCCTTGAAGTCACACACGTTGCAGGTCGATCTCCTCTCTGATGGAGTCAGGGGCGCTGGCGTCGGCAGGCGTCGGGTGCTGCGGTGCGAAGTGCAGCGGTGCGGCGTGCGGTGCCCTCAGGTCGCGGTGCGAGCAGCGGCTCGGTGGCGGCGTCTGATGGCGTCGTCGGTGAGACCAGGGTCGCGGTGCGAAATGAAGGCAGTGCTCGTCACGTTGCTGGCAGATCATGGTGGAAGCAGCGGCGTCGTCGTTGCTGAAGCGCTGTCATCGGCTGACGAACTGGAGTCGATGGCGCCGGCATCGGTAGGCCAAGGCTGCGGTGTGGGATGAGGGCGGTGCGTCGTTTAACTTGCGAGCGGTGCCCTCGAACCATGGTGCAAGCAGCAGCGCCGATGTCGGCGGGAAGTGACGGCGTCAGGCAGGCCCAGGCGTCCTCGTGAAGCCAGGCGGTGCGGAGTGCGGTGCGAGCAGCGGCTCGGTGGCGGCGTCAACAGGCGTAGTCGGTGAGACCAGGGTCGCGTTGCGGCGGTGCCCTCTGCGGTGCCAAAGCTTCGGCGTGAAGCGAGGCGGAGCGGAGTGTGGTGCCCACAGGTCGCGGTGCAAGCAGCGGCTCGGTGGCGGCGTCAACAGGCGTCGTCGGTGAGACCAGGGTTGCGGTGCCCTCTGCGTTGCCTCCAGGACACGGAGTCGGCAGTGGCGTCGTAGACGTCGTCGAGCTGGTGTTCTTCGGGTTGCAGCACAAAACACACAGTCCCCAGTGCTGCGGGTCGAAGAACTTGAAGTCTTTGCTGTTCCTGAGTCTTCGTGAACAGGGGGCAAGCTCTACCTCAAGCCCTTGGAGAGACTCACAAATTTAGGTTGCAGAAAGTCCAGTCCAGGCCTTTCACTACCCAAGACAAAAGCAGCCACTGCAGGTCAGCCCAGCAAAGCACCCAGCAAAGCAGTCGTTCCTTTTCGCAGCTTCTCCGGCTCTTCTTCTTGGCAGTCTTCTTGTCCAGATGAGTTCTAAAGTTCAGGGGTCTGGGACCCAGCATTTATGTCCAAAAATCCTTTGATCTCTTAGGCAGAGAGGGCCTGTGCCCGGTCAGGACCAGTTCTGCCTTCTCTGGTGTGAATTCCTGGCAGGAGGTGGAGACGGCATTTATCAGAGGCAGAGCAGGCCCTTTGAGGTGCAAGGAAATCTCCTCCCCCTTCCCCCATCGTAACCCAGGTCTCTTCAGCCCTTTCCTGACCTACCTAGACCATCTGGCGCCCCTCCTGCTCCCCCAGCCTTCTGTCATCCAAAACTCAGACAGGCAAACCACATTCCAATAGAGGCACACAGGATGACTGAGCAAGAAAATACCCACTTTCCAAAAGTGGTATTTTCAAACACAGAATATAAAAGTCACCTTCACTAAAAGAGGCATCTTTAGATTCTGAGTTCAGGCATACGAAACTTCCTTTTCTTACCGAATTCCCTGGGCCAGTTATGTTCATAAGATGTTATGAACAAACCTCCCATTCTGTCCTATGGGGAACGGGTAGCCTTGCAATAGTGAAAAACGAAATTGGCTGTAATTCACTATTAGGACATGCCACACACTCCGGGGCATGTCCTACCTTTCACATACATTGCACCCTGCCCACAGGGGTACCTTGGGCCTACCTGAGGGGTGCCTGACATGTAAGAAAAGGGAAGGTTAGGGACCGGCCAGTGTGTGCACTGGCCAAGTCGATATGGCAGTTACAAACTGCGTGCAGACTCTGCAATGGCAGGTCTGAGTTACCGTTTTCAGGGCTGCTCACGGGGGTGGCACAACCAGTGCTGCAGGCCCCCGGGTAGTATTTGAATCACCGGCCCTGGCACACGCAGTGCACTTTACTAGGGGCTAACAGGTAAATCAAATATCCAATCATGGAAACACCAATCCATAACACAATTTACCATAGGAGCACCTGCGCTTTACCACTGATCAGCAGTGCGAAAAGCGCGCAGAACCGTTACACCAGCAAAACAGAGTCAAAACCGGGAGGTCAGAAAGCAAAAACTCAGGCGAAACACGCCAAAAGATGCAAAGTCTAACACCGGGCGAGGTGGTTGAGGCTAGTTATCAGGCCACCACATGGTGAACCAAGCCGGGGAGGGAGTGCCAAACACCATAATCTCTGTTTTCCCTGCGTTAAGCTTAAGCCAATGCCCACACATCCAGCCACTGATCGCATTAATGCAGTTACAGCATCTTAGGGGGCCTGATGAGTCATTATGAGCTGCTGCAATTATTAGCTGAGTGTCATCAGCATACGAGGTTACCTCCAGATTGAAACTTCTTATGAGCGGGGCCAGTTTAGCTACATAAACATTAAAAAGTGTGGGGCTGAGGGAAGACCCTTGGGGGACTCCACATGCAGTGAGTAGGGTGGGGAGTTGAAGTTCTCTAACATTACTGTTTGATCTCTGTCTCTGAGAAAGGAGGAGAGAAGCTCCAGTGCGACCCCCTTAACTCCTATTTCCTTTAGACAGCCAATAAGAGTGGTATGATCAACAGTATCGAAGGTAGCAGATAAGTCCAGTAAGATCATAACTGCTGAACCTCTATCATCGACTGCCTTCCTCACTTCCTCAGTTGCCTTGACCAGGGCAGTCTCTGTGCTGTGCCCTGTTCGGAAACCATACTGGGAGGAGTCTAGGAGCCGATTGTCAAAAATGTATTTAGACAGTTCCAGGTTCATAATCTTCTCACAGATTTTAGCAGGCAGGGGTAGTCGGGCAATGGGACGATAGTTGGCAGTGTCGTTAACCTTTAAATTGGGTTTTTTTAAGAGAGGAAGGATAGAGGCCTGTTTCCAGGCCGAGGGAAATATCCCTGTGGCGAACATGATATTAAAGCTCTGCTCTAGGTTCCTAGAGCTTCAAGATTTTTACTGGGCAGGGGTCATAAGGGGAACCTGATTTGGATTATAGAAGTAGGGAACTTACTTGATGTGGTGAGGTGGCAGAAAAGTGTGTGAAAGAGCTGTCACCGAATGTATTCAGAGTAAGGGCTCCAGGAGGATGAGGGTCCCCCTTGTTGAAGTTCTGGAAGATAACATTTACTTTCTCATTGAAGGCGGTAGCAAGGGCATCACAAAAGGATTGGTTATCAGCTGGATTGTTTTTGTTAGAGATGGTCGTGAGTCTCTGAACGACTTGAAAGAGCTCTTTCGATGAGTTAGAGGCCCTGTCTATTGCCTGGGCAAAATAGGCACTCTTCTCTTTTTTTATAAGATCCTTGTATGATGATAAGGCCTTCTGATATAACAATCTCTTTTGATTATTATAGTTTTTTCTCCAGATCCTTTCATGCCCTTTGGCCGCAACTCCTTGCCAAGAATGTTTACTGAGCTGCTGATTCTATTATTTGTTTTTCTACCCTACATGGTTATAGCACTTCATCGATATCTGGCAAATTCATTCAACCATCTGAGAAGCCAAAATTTGAACGATGCTGTAAGTTTGTCCTTTCTGCAGGGACACCCCAGATTTTTTTCATCTTTTTACTGAACCCTATTTTTGCTGGGTATAGAACTCTGTGTACTTTAACCCTGCTAACAAGGGGTAACACATCTGGGCTCCTTCTTTCAACATAGTAATATTGGTATACTGCTTATTGGCATATTTAAGTTACCTATAAGTCCCTAGTATATGGTACCAAGGTGTACCCAGGGCCTGCATTTAAATTTCACGTGGGCTGCAGCACTCATGGTGCCAGCCCCTGCCTGACAATGCAAACATTATTGCAGATCTGCCACCAGTATCCTGGCTGTGCAGGTTTAAACTATAAATTTCACCCATAAAAATAACCCCATTTGATGGGCCGAAAACCCTCTTTTTAAATTTTTATGTCACCCCTTACTTCCCATATACCATGCACCAGGGTGCATGGTATATGAAAGTAGGACATGTGAAGGGTAATGTTACATGTCCTTATAGCAGTGGCATAACACAGGCCCCCGCGCCCCCTGCGGTGCGGATGAGCCCCAAGCTCCAGGGGCCCCCACAGTATTCCGGCCGGAGAGTTCCTGACTGAGTCTGGAGGGGGGCCCTCCACGTACCTTGCAGGGGGGCTGCTTCAAGTTTCGTTATGTCGTTGCCTTATAGGGTCTAGTACCTCAAACCTGTTTTCATTTTTTTTTTTATCTTGAACATTTTTCAACCTTTTACAAAGCTCGCCCACCCACCCCACCCCCATGATCAGGGAATAAATACAATCCTAAGAACCACACATAATAATCGATACATGATAATACAGTTGAGATACTGGAATAAAGCTATTGGTAACAAACATCACGTAATTAATCGACGAGTCATAAAATACAGTATTAGATAAAGTCCCGGTAAAACAGATGTAAACTTCGGACCATTATTTAAAGTGCGGTGTGCAAACAGACAGAAAAAAAAGGAGCTAGAGCAAATTGGCATTCCCCAGTAACCTATCCTGAGAATAAACATCCCCTTTCCAATCTAGATAGAGGTGCCTATATTAGCTGCCCTTTTTCCTTTGCTGTGAAGCCTTTTCTGTAATAAATCGCTTTCTCCAAATTAGAAATGGCTAATAACCGGGCAAGCCAATTTTGAAACAAAGGAGGTTGCGGATCGAGCCAAGCCGTAGCAATTACGAGTCTAAAAATCACCATTGCGACAGCAAGAACATAATCTATATCAGGAGTCTGTTTCTCTTCGAGCACCCCATATAAAATAAGTTTTGGAGTCACAGAGACTTTAATATCTAATTTGCTATGGAAAAATCTTGTATTTCATTCTTAACAGATTTTAGAGAAGGACAAGTTGCGAACAAATGGACAATGTCAGCGCAGGAAGTGGTACAGCCAGGACAATTAGTTTCCTGGCCTGAACCCCATTTTGCAATTCTCGCAGGTGTATAATATAGCATAAAACAAGTTTTGAAAAACTGCACTTGTAAGTTGGCCGACATTAAAACCGTTTGGGATAAACTAAGAGCCTGCGCAAATTCATTCTCCGAAATCACCTTCTTATTTTGCCACTTAACAAGCACTTTATCAAGATCATCTTTCATTTCATTATTCAAGGACTGATAGATTGTTCCAATGTGAATGTTGTCCTGCACTATTAAGTTTTCAACCAAGGCATTCTTGTCGAAACCGCTGGACGCACCCGCTTTTCGCTGAAGGTAATCCCAGACTTGAAGGTACTTTAAAAACGCCTTATTGTTAATATTGAACTCTGTCTTTAACTCCTCAAACAAGAGCAAGCCAAAAGGAGAGAAAAAGTACCTAATTTATTTATCCCTGCCGAGGACCAGACTTGCATATAACCATCGTTAAAGATTTCAGGTAGGTTTGGATTATTCGAAATCGGAGTATAAAAATTCAATCTCCCCAGACCCAGCAATTTCTGTATAGCGGCCCAAGCCCTAAACACACCCAAAAGGCACTAGAACCGCACTTTTTTGTAATAGCCATATTCGACTTGTCTGAGAAGACACCCCCAAGCCACTTTTCCTATCAATAATTCAAATATGGAAGGTGTAGAATTTGGGAGGGTCATTAGCGTAGGTTCCATTAGTAAAATCCGGCTGTATTGCAGCATTGTGGCCCAGTCATATAGGTTAAGGTTTGGGAGAGCCCACCATCCTCTCTCTTTTTTAGGAGTGATAGATACCTTAACGCTCTTCTCGGTTTAGAATAGGCCCATAAAAATCTAGAAAATACAGCATCTAAAATTTTAAGAGTTTCATTGGGAAAATCTAAAGGAATTGCTCTAAAAAAGTATAAAAGTTTAGGAAAATAAATCATCTTTATAAGATTACAACGACCAGTAAAATGCAAATTATTTAGTACTACAAGCTCTTTCTTGGATTTATCTATGAATGGTTCCAGAGTTAGATTAACAATAGCCCCCACATTAGATGATATAGCAACACCTAAATATATTGCTTTCTTAACTACTCTTATGTCAGACAGTGCAATCTTATCATTAATTACAATTTGTGTCTTTTCCTTATTCAGTGAAAAGCCGGAGATATCACCAAATACAGAGGCTTCTGTCTCTATTGCTGTTATAGCAGCTTCAGGATTAGGGGTCAGAACTGCCACATCATCTGCATACGCCAAGATTTTTGTTTCATGTCCATGCATAATTATTTGGGCGATGGCAGTGTTTTGCGCTATTTTTCTTAAAAATGGGTCGATAAACAGCGCGAACAAAAGTGAAGAACCCCCTGTCGGGTTCCAACAGTGATCATCAATGGTCCGGTCATACTTCCTGAAATACAGACCTTTGCAGCAGGTTTGCATTATAAGGCCTTAATTCCTTGAATACATTTTGGGCCAAAATCCCTTGCATACATTGCACGCCAAAGGAACTGCCAGGAGACCCTATCAAATGTTTTTTCTGCATCCAACAAAATCAAAGCCATAGGGTCTCCTGACATCCACAGCATCAAAAAGTGAGATCACTCTCTGAGTATGATCGGTAGTGTCCCTCTCTGCAATAAAGCCATGCTGTTGGTCCATAACCAAATTTTTGATGACCTGTGTTAAATGAACTGCTAATACCTTGGAGTAAATTTTGGAGTCTCTGTTAATCAATGTGATTGGCAGGTATGAGCCTAGTTCTGCCAGTGGCTTATCTTTCTTTAGAAAACGACTATTTTGGCCACCGACCAAGAATCTGGTGGTGTGGCTCCATAAATACATAGTTAAAAAGTGCTAGCATCTGATATTTCAGCTGGGGGCAAAAGTTTTATAAAATTCTGAAGGGATCGCATCCACACCTGCTGCTTTACCCGAAGAAAGATTGGAAATTGCAAGCAAAATTTCTTCCCATAATAGCTCTTCTTCTAAGAGTTACCGTTCATCTAATGATAATTTACTTGCGGGTACTGTTTCGAGGAACTCTTTGGCCTGTCAAGGGCAATCGTTAATTTCTTCAGTATACAAAGTTTGATAGTATACTTGGAATGCCTCATTGATTTTCTTTGTATCAGGGACAACCCCAAGAACCGGATCCCGAATTTCTCTTATCTCGCTATTTGTGCACCCCTGCCTTGCTCTTACTGCCAGATGCTGTCCAACCCGCTCGCTTCACTTGTATGTTCTTTCTTTCCAAGTAGTATATTTTTCTGCTACCTTATTTGCAAATATCCCCTCTAAATCTGCTCTTGCTATTGTTACCTTGATCTGTGCTTCATTTATATCGCCTAGTTGTTGTATCACTTTCACTAAATTTTCCTCTGCTACTGCCAAATTATCTTGTTTGGCTTGTATCAACTGTCTATCCTACTTCCCTTTGTTCAGCGAAAACCTTAGGGTCTCCCCCCTTAGACAGGCATTGAATGTATCCCAGACCGTACAGGGAGAGGCGCTTCCATTATTCTCTTTGAATTATATTGGGATCCACCTGCTAATATGTTTGCAATAATCCTCATTTACGAGGAGGGCGCGTTCAAAGCTCCATGTACATGATGGTTTTCCCCCTGTTCCCTGCAATTCTACTACGAGAGGATTATGAGCTGAGAGGGACCGTGGGTATCTCTCGATCTTACATGTCATGATGAGCTTGTTAGACACAAAAAAATAATCTAGGCGTGCATTTGTAGATTGCTGGGCAGAAAAATAAGTGTAGCCATGCCCCAATGGATTTTTTTTATGCCACACATTGACCAAGCCATGATCTTTACATAACCCTTTAAGAGGAGGATGCACTTCAGGTTTCCTCCCGGTGTATTTTGATTGTCCGCCTATGTCAAAATTACTTGGAAGGCTAATATTAAAGTCCCCACATAGACCAATAGGTAGAGGGCAGTGGGTTAGCTCTTTCGATACCTGATTGATAATGGAGGGATCATCAAGTACACTGCCGTAGACTGAGCAGAGCGTGAATTTACCTCTGGATGCAGGATGACACAGTGCTGCCACCCACCTACCTTTGGTGTCAGACCCAATTTGGGAAAATGTTATCGAACTACCTCTGGCCAAAACTGCAACACCGCCAGTGCGAGCACCTTGTGATGTGCCAACTATGAGTCTATATTCCAGGGAATTTAAAATATCCCTTTGCGATGCTTCAACATGTGTTTCCTGTAGGCAGACGAGGTCCACCCTCAGGGTTTTTAGGCCTAGGGAGGTTCTAGCTCTCTTTTTAGGATCATTTAGGCCACAGATATTAATAGAAGCAATTCGAATCATCTGATTATCAATCATTTCATTATTTTACCCCACAAACTCACCTCCAAACCCCTCAGCTTTATAACAATGAAACAATAACAATGTATCAAAAATATTGTCTTTCCACACCCAACTGACCATGACCCAGTCCTTCACATTCTTCCCTTTTTCACCCTGATAATGGGTCCCCTCCCACCCCTAAACACCCCCCCCACTCCCACACCCGCCTACTGAGCAACCAGGCCTAGCCTGAATGACGCCGTCTGAAGAGTCAAACCCCGCTCCAGAGCCCCCTCCACCAACCCCCTATTTAACACCACGTGCTTCATCACTGTCTATATATATGTCTAACTTTTTTTTATTTTAAACCCCTGCACCTTATGTATATATACATATATATATATATATATATATATATTTTTTTTTTTTCAAAAGATTTTACCCATTTTCTCCCCCTGCCATTACAGCATTTCTGACAAATTCATCAGTTGATTTTTGATTCTGCTTGACCAGCTTTGTCTAGCACCTTTTAGAGTTTCTAACTAAGGATCAGACCACCCCCCTGCAGCTCAGATAGGTATTCCTGGTCCTGAATCTCTGAAAAAAAGCTACGGGTGTGCCCCTTAAAGATCACTTTCAATTTAGCAGGGTTTTGTAGATATACTTCAGTGCCCAGCTTCTGAAAGGGACAAACATCAGCCTTAGACGCCATTTTCACTCTACTGTGGCGTGGGCGAAGTCTGCTTGTGCAAAAAAAGAAACTCCCTCAAACTCCCTTTTAGAGTTAGGACGTGCAAGATCGAAAATGCACTGTCTTAATAAAAAATTGCCAAAAAAAAACAGGACAGCCCGAGGATAAACTTTACTGTCTGCTGCTTCTTATGGGTTAGGGGTAAATCGGTGTACCCTCTGAATTTCCTTCTCCCACTCCCAGCACGTAAGTTCAGGGAATGCAGCCTTCAGGAGTTTGATTACATAGTCCCTAGGGTTCCCTCCCTCCCTCAGCCCCTTCTGGAATACCCAGTAGTCTCAAATTATTTCTCCTTTGTCTGTTCTCATGTTACTCCAACTTCTACATCATCTCGGTAAGCTTAGGGTCTTGCGTGGTGCTTAAAGTTTTTAGTTCTGCCACCTCATCTTCAAGAGTTTATGTCCGAGCCTCCACGCTGGTCATCCTGTTGGAGATCTCGGTGCAGGTTTTACTTACTTTCCTGACTGCGCCCTGTAATTTCTTAGAAGCCTGCCGAGCCTGTCGGCTATCCGTACGGACCTCCGCCTGCATCTGTTTGATTGTAGCCAAGATCAGAGAAGGTGGGGGCTCCGACGCTGCTGTAGTCTCATGCTGTCGCGGCTGATCCCCAGGGTGTACCTCTTCCATTCTTTGCTCTGGATGGTCAAGAGGTTGAACAGCGGAATAATCCCATCTAAGCCTGGGGCTTTCTTTCCGTGGAGAATCTTCGTGGCTTCTGCTTGTTTTTTTGACCCTTGCTGTCTGCTTTGTAGATTTTTTCTTATTTCTTGATCCTCCCGATCTCTTCTTTTGGCTAGCAAGGAAAACAGATTCATCCAAAGAACTGCTACTGCTTGATATGGATAGCGTGGAGGTTGAGGAGCCCAGCTCAGGCATTGAGTCTGAGTCATCAGTTAGAGAAAAAAAATTCTCTCCGCCGCCCATAATATCAGGTGAAACCAGAGGCCTAGGGTTACCCAAAAAGACAGAGCCCATCGTAACAGAATACACTTTTGCCAGTTGGGTGGAAGGGGGGGGACATAGGCCCCCCTAGGTCGACAATCTCAATAGTTCCAGAGCTGGGGAGATTCCGCTCGGGTTGTAATTTCTTACCTAGATCGTCCATAGGGGTGACTGCGCAATTCGACTCATCCCCATTTTTTGGGCTCTTGGAAAAATCTGCCACATTCTCAGGCACAACCTCCGACACGTGAATAGAAGCAGATACGATGACTGATAGGGGGGCGGCAATAGCATCCTGATTTTGTAGGGACCTGGGGAGTTTTAGCGGAAATAAGTCAGAGATAGCCGGTTGGCCCTCCACTGCTGCCACCAAACTACTCCCTCGAGTTGCTTTCTTCACAACACAACAACGTTGGTCTCTTCCCCCTTTTTCTTAATCCTCACCTCACTGCCGACTTCCTTTTGACTCTCCAGCTGCATGCTGGTCTTTGCAGTCCCACTCGGCAGACCAGCAGTGGCCACAGCAATTGAGGTTTTCCCCTTTGAGATTTTGGATCCTCTGCCAGGCATTAGTGCAACACGATTGTCCTGCCTAGCAATGCTTACGAGGCAAACCCGCCTCAACTTTCCTCCTGTCACCACACCGAGTACCACAGCAGCAAAAACAACCAGGGCTGCACAGCGTCTTCCGCCTATACTCCGCCTCGGGTTCACACAGCTGAGGCGGTCCGCGGAGCTCCCGTCAATCAGCAAAAGCCACAGGTCCACCAGCATCACTCCCTTCCTCCGGTGCTGAAGCGCGGATCGGGATGTGCTGTGGTTCGAAAAAGGTAAGGGGTGTAGAGGGAGCTCTGAGTCAGCGAGCCGCTAGCCAGATGCCATCTTCCTCTCACATAATACCCTCAAAGCTATTTTCACTGTAGCTGGGTTAGCTGTTCGACAGGAAAGCATTGGGATACAATACTAAGTGTAATACATGTTATCATCGTCTAGGAAACAGTTACAAATTACATTTTTGGATGTTTTGAAATATGTATTACAAGCTCAATTCACTGATGAAGTCAGATTTCTAATAAATATTTCGGAAAGAGGACTTTTAAAAAGTTACCTTTGACCTGCCTGAAGTCCCTCAAAGCTAAAGCTACATTTTGCTCTCTCCCTTCCCATAGCCACGAAATAACATTTTAGTAGGCATGAATGAGGTAGGAGCATGATTCCAGGACATGGACGAAAGGCCTTGGCTGTAGGCAGCAGATGTTGTGCACTTAATAGGATAGCCTGTGCTTTGGGCCCAAGGATTTGATTAACTTCATAGAGGTCTACTCTGTTACAAGCAGATGTAGCTAACATCCAGGCCTGCACCTTTCAATGGTCCCTCCAGCCAGACCAGCCACAATCACAGTGGACTTCTTATTGAGATCACAGTGTCAGATCATCCTGGAGCATCAAGACCTGCTTGACAGGTTTGCTGTTATTTTTCATTTGCCGTTGGGGGCATACTTCAAAGGAGGGAAACAGAATGTCAACTGCAGTGCCACAATAGATAACGACGACATGCAGGGGGGGCACTGCCAGGCTCATGGACTACTATTGGCAGTGTGGAGCACTATTGTACACTCAGTCGCTGAACTGGAGAGGCCTCGTCTCAATGGTTATTCTGTTAATAAACCTTTCTATGCTACATGAACAACCCATGAGCCGTCCAACGACTTTGTTACATCATTACCGAAGGAAAAGAACTACGGAATATTATGGCACAACCACTTGGAAGGATGTTCCCCAAGAATGCCAGTTGTTCAATAATGCTCAGCTATTCTTTGGAAAACCTTTGCCATTTGTATAGGCAAAGGCAACTGCTCAATAGTTACAAACAACTAGATGGGAACTTCTGAAAACAATTAATACCACAAAAGATGGATTTAATTCCATAAAGGAAGAGCTGCGTGCCATGAGAATGATAGTGATCGTTACGTACTTGACCTTATGACGGCCATGGAAGGAGGGGTATGTGCCAAGATAGGAACTCATTGTTGTACTGATGTCCCAGCAAAGGATGCAGACAATGGAATTTTGTTAGAGGCTATACAAACTTTGCATAATCTGCAGAAGAAAATGGTAGATGAAGGAGGTGCTATGAAGGTGGGGGAATTCCTCCTTTTGGAAAAAGTGCCCTCACATACCCATGCGGGTGTGATGCTTCATCATCGGGAATTGCTCCTCGTGAGGGTGGTGCTGCAGTCCCCCTGGGCCCCACAAGAGGGCTCTTTATTGGAGTTCTTTTCGGAGAAACGCCGCAGTGGTGAGTGCGGGTGTGTGGGGGAAAGAGGGTGAGTGAATTAAAAATACTCCACTGGTACTCTAAAAGAATTTCATTTTGGGGTCCGTGTAGTATGGTTAAAACAGATGACAAGAGAAGGCCTCTAGATTAATTATTTCAGAGGGGTGAGTATTTTCCTTCTGTTTTAATGTCAACAAGTGAAGGTGATAGTGATAGGTGAATCAGTTAGGCCAACATGTTTCACGCCTTAAATAGGTCCCTAATGGATCCCTTGGCGTTTTATCAGGACTGTGCTAAAAGTGAAAAGAGGTTAAAAATAGGAATCTGAGACGACGACACCCAGTATCCCTATAGTACCTATGTTCAGGTTTTTTAGGCGTCAGTGCACCTAGAGGAACGCCCACTAGGAGTTCCAAAATCCAACCCCACTAGTAGTTAAGGCTGGCCTCATCGGCGTTGAAGCACGGAATGAAGAGGACTAAGGAGCCTCTCCTGGAATGCAGCGTATTACCTGCCCTCCGCTGCTCGAATGCCGGAATTCCCCCACCTTCATAAAGTCTCGCTTCCAACCTACTCTGAGATAGTCTCACTCACAATTTCTCTTAGCAACCGAATAGGCTAGCGCTCTCTCTTCTCTTTAGGAACAGTCACCATTAAGTGATTAATATGTAAGCCTTGGGAGCGCGGGGTCTGGACCTTTTTTTCTTTTAGCTCCCCATCCCCCCTCTTTGTGTTTTTCAAGATGAAGGAGGTGCCCTAGATAATTGGCTTACTGGGTGGTTTGCTTTACTATCATCCTGGATGTCGGGACTGTTAAAAGCTTTATTTCCATCCTTCGTGTCACTGTTGTTGATTTGTTGTGATATTCAATTAATTATAGCATTTTGTAGAAGGATCAATACAAAGGTGGGAGGGAAGTTTTTGCAGTTAGGACACCTACATGAGTAGTAGATGCTCAGGGCAATACATATCATCTAGTGCCAAGTACAGACGCAGGATTAGAACCAGTAGTTGAAATATTGACTAGAGGGGGAAAGTTAGAGAGGAAACTAAATGTGAAGCAGTTGCATTACCAAAGACATCAGTAAAGAGAGTCACAGAGTTATACGTGGTGAAAGAGCAGTGCAAGGCCTAAGTTCCAAAATGATGCAAGACAGGTGAAGAATTCACTAGGAAATAGAGTGCATGATCAGCAAAGTATTAATTAGTTCAATGAAAACCTGTGTTTGCAAACCTAAAGGAATTTATGGTCACAGCACAACAAAAACTTATTCTGTTCTCTCAGTGATTGAAAACGTGACTGAAAGAATATGAGCTGGAGATAGAGTTAGCCAAGAGTACACAGAATCCGATAAGAAGTCTTGGGAGCAGAACAATATAATACACATGCACACACATGCATATGCAAGAAGTAAATAAATGGTTTGTTAAGCACTGTTAGACTTACAATAAAGAATGTGTAGAGAAAAGTTCAGAAGTTTGAAGACACAAGTGATGTGATGATTTTGTAACAAATATGCAATTGAGTAACTTGTTCTTTACCTTTTGTGAAATCACATTGTTCACGTGACTATTTAAGTCTGCGAGCAGCCATTTGAAACTAGCTGTTTACCTGTGTGGGGACAGCTACTCTGCCTGCTGCGACAGTAAACCTGATTTGCCTTGCCAAGAGGAGTCCTTTTTTTATTATTACAGTTTTCCTGCAACATTGTGAATTATGACCAAGGAAGTAGCAAGAAGTGACTGGTCCCCTTTGTGCACAGGAATTTCCTGTTGTCAGTGACCCACAGGGGCCTTCGCTGTACGCTTGGGCATAAAGAGGACTTAGTATAGGTTGGAAACTTTGTTTTACTGGCCCTGCTTGCAGAGAGACACCAAGAGGCTCTGTAGGACCTGTCCTACTTGCCAATTGAGTGGTAAAAGCAAGCTACTGTTAGGGTCCCGGCCAGCAGAAGGTGTTTCATTCAAGCAGGTGGAAATTGACATTGTTGTCCTATTTGACACTCCCCTCAACATCAGTCAAGGGGTATATGTTGCTACCATTTATATAGAGTTGGTACCTCTGATGAGCACAACTGCAAACGTAGTTGCCAGAACACTCCTAGGGATTTTTCTGAAAGGTTAGATTTCATAAGACAGTGATTTCTGACTGGGGAGCAAACTTTATCTCCTCTTACATGAGAGAGCTGTAGGTGCAAGCTGGTGTGATCTATCACTTCTCCATGGCATACTACCCGATAAAAAATGGTTTGGTGGAAAGGCTTAACAAGATCATTAGGAACATGTGGAGGACTTTGCCAGAGAACCTCAAGAGAAATTTAGATGTTCTCCTGCCATGTCTGCTACAGAGAGATTCAACAGAAAGTTGTTAGATTAAGCCCCTTTAAGCTTCTGTTTGGACACCCATTGCGTGGCCCACTCACCGTAAGCAGAGAAGGGTGCAAGAGATCCACAGACTAACCTCAGAAGAATGTGGTGGCCCATGTGATTGGCTTCAGGAGGTTAATGGCACGATGCATGAGTCAGGTGAAAAGAAACCTCAGGCAAGCAAAGAACTAATGAAGTAGGTTGACCAGAAAGCAAAGCTGACTGGGTTCCAGGAGGATCAGAAGGTGTTGACGATGAAATTCATTTGTTTACCAATGTTTCAGGGTAAATGGTGTGGATCATACAAGGTAGTACAGTAGGTTTTTTAATTGCATTACTAGGTGGACACACGAGCCAAAGAGTGTTGGTCCATGTGAATCGTCTCAAGTCATACCTCTGGAGAGATTTCACAGTAAATATCATAGCAATGGCAGAGTAGGTTAATAAAATAGTGAACCACTCCCTGATCTAATGCACAATGAAGTGAATGATGGATCTGGGGATGAGGTATAGCTTGCTCTGGAAATACCTCCTGAGCAGCTAAGAGAGTGTAGGTATGTACTACAATGATTTTCCCAGCTCTTTTTTGAGGTTCCAGGGTTAATACCTGTTTGTATACATGCCATAGATACAGGGAACAGTGAAGAGCAAGGCTTTTCAGGATATCGGACTGAGTCCGTCCAGTAGTGCATTAAGGTAGAGGTTGATAAGCTATTGGACTTCGGAGTAATTCAGCATATGGATAGTCCTTGGGTCAGCCCACTGGCATTGGTGCCCAAGCAAAAATACTGAGACTTGCACTTCTGTGTTGACAACTGGGCCCTCAGTGATGTGATTAAGACTGATGTATGCCAGATTACCAGAGTTAATGAGCCAGTGGACCTGCTGGGTGCTGCCCACTACACGAGGACCTTTGATTTGACCAGTGGCTATTGGGAGATCACATTAGCACCTAGTGCCAAGTAGACGTCAGCATTCTCTCCACACCAGAGGGATTGTACCAGATTAATGTCATGCCTTTTAGGTTTCAGAATACGCCTGCCAGTTTTCAGAGCCTACTGAACCATTCTCTCAAGTGGTTGATGGTAACGAATGGTAAGGATTCCAAGTTGCTGAGATGGTGTATCTCATGAGGGCCTAGATTTCACACTGGAGCACAAGGCAAGACTGAATCATCGAAATGTAGATCACCCCCTCCACCACACACCCACCCACTCTCCTGGTTTTGGCAATAAAACAATCAGACTTCTTCAATAGAAGAGTAAGATTCTGGGTAGTTTGATGTGGGAAGGTAGTCTTTTGAGACAGAAATGTCCCCTGCATGATAAATGGGTTTGTGCTTCTGCTCTGAGTGCCCAGCTGCATGTGAAACGCTGATTTTAATTTCACCCTGGCATTACACTAACCTAGTGTTTGTCGAGTAACCTAAGCTGGCCCCTGGTAATGTGAAGTCAAGGACCTGTCTTGTGACCTGAAGGGGTCCACTAAGTGTGCTGCTTATAGTAGGCAGTGGAGTATTGTCCATACACTAGGTACACCTCATAAAGTAATGGTGCCGCTTACCATGTTTAGCGAACCTATTGTGTGAGCAGACCTTTTTCTCTGTGTCATGGAAAGGACAGTCTACAGATCTCTCACACGTAAAGTTCTGCTGTTATGTGAAGCCCATAACTTTGTGCTGACATCCTGTGTGCATGTCGAGTGCCTGTGTTTGCAGTACATGTGTAGCACATGTATGGTAGGGTTTGTGTATGTGAATATCTCTTTCGGACTACTGGAGCCAGTGCGAGTCTCTTGGCACAGGATGGAGGATGTGGGTAGCCTCCCCAATACAGTAGAAGTGTATTGCTTCACCTTTGTGGAAAGAGAATAAAGACTCCCTTTAGAAATTCCATGAGGTCCTTGTTAGCGAAGGACTGCTGATTAGCACTTCCAGAGCATTGACATTTGGTAGATGATAGGGATAAGGAGTGGAACTGTAGTTTCTGATGTTCAAGGAGCAGAAGTTTTTCTCTCATTCCTGTCTGGCCTAGGTCTCCAAGTTTTAGCTTTCCCTCCCAAGGCTAACTGGATTGTTCAGTGCATCATCGCTTGGGGGGGGTCCAATTATTGTAGCTCCACATAACCCAACTGAGCTTAGCTGCTGGTGAGTGATCCATGCTCTCTGGGTTACAAACAGTGGTGTAAATGGGCAAGGGATGCAGTAGTACTTCAAATCCAATTTTGTTTGTTACAATCGTGCGCTCAAGCTCTGCACTAAAAGAAATACACTGTGTATGTTTAGAAGTGTTTATTTCAATAGTCTCCTCCTGGTGCTTAGTACATTTTTATTAATCACACATAATATAATTAAAATAGCACTTATGCATGTTGCTAGCAGAGAGAATAGGATGATTAGAATGTTCCTCACAGCCTAACATCCAAAATACTACTTCTATACATTACACTGAGAACATGTAGTAGATAACTTGCCTCTAGAGTTTTTTGGGGCTCAGCACACTGCATACCTGTTCACAGGGATAAGCTGTAGTTATCAGACTTAAACTGGAAGAAAGCGTTCTCTCGGAAGGGTAACACACATCAGCTGGGCTCAGTTCCTCTTCTCTCTGTATCGACGCTCAGTGGATGCTGCAGGAGTCTTTGTGTCTCATCCATTGATTGTGTAGTCTTTAGTTCTGCTGTGTGATGAAAGGGATTTCTGTTTTTCATAAACATTGAACACTGGGCTGTACATTACGTTTTTGTGTCTATTGGTTTAATGTTGATTTCTGAGCTCTAGCCCCCCCACTCACACACTTCCTCTCTTAGAAGCCTGTGGCTGCTTGATACCCTGAGTGTCAAGTGTAGAAAGGGTTGAGCTTGTCTGGGTTTGAAGAGTGTTAGAAATGGGGATCTCTAGTTGGCCGCGGCTGGCACCGAGGTCCAAATAGGGATCCTTCTTCCTAAGTCAGAGTAAGGGGGCTACACCCTTTGATAACCCCTGCTCAACCCTGTGGTAACGTAGCACGAGCAGACAGGCCTATCTCAGAGGCAGTGTGTGAAGCATTTATGACCATACACAATAACACAGGAGAGACGCTACAAACGGACACCACAAGTAGTGATAGAAAAATAGTTATCTTTATATAGACTGAACACGAGGCTAAAAGCACTCAAGGAGCCACAATGCACACAATTACAGATTCACTTCAAAAGCAATAAAGGCACTCGAAACGGGGGTGGAACGGACTTAGTTCGGGGCCGGGGTCCACGCGACCCGGTGATGCACAATGTACCTGAGATGTAAAGGGGCACGGCCCACAGCCTCACAAGGAAGCCGCGGTGATGACAGGCGGACTCGCAGCGGCCACAGCTCCCGGCTGTAGCGGTCTGCGGCGTGCACTCACGATAATCCTGGGACGGGGCTTAAAGGCGGGCACCCAGCGGCACATGCAGGTGGTAACAAGATCCTGGAAGTGGTGACTAGTGCGGGCACTCAGCGGCACAGCTCCTCAGCTGCAGCGGCCCACAATAGCTATAGCGGTGATTCTCGTAGGACGGCAAATGCGGGCACTCAGCGGCACAGCTCGTCAGCTGCAGCGGCCCACAATAGCGATAGCGATGATTTCCGTAGGATGGCAAATGCGGGCACTCAGCGGCACAGCTCCTCAGCTGCAGCGGCCCACAATAGCGATGATTTTCGTAGGATGGCAAATGCGGGCACTCAGCGGCACAGCTCCTCAGCTGCAGCGGCCCACAATAGCGATAGCGATGATTTCCGTAGGATGGCAAATGCGGGCACTCAGCGGCACAGCTCCTCAGCTGCAGCGGCCCACAATAGCGATAGCGATGATTTCCGTAGGATGGCAAATGCGGGCACTCAGCGGCTCAGCTCCTCAGCTGCAGCGGCCCACAATAGCGATAGCAACGTTCAGCCCGCGTTCCCCGCAGTAGAACCAGAGGCTCTGGAATTCTCAACAGAGGCCTCACCTGCGGGTAGAATCCCCCTCAAATAGGAATCCAGATGGCTGATGGGTGAAGTCTAATGTCCCTGAGACTTCAGCAGGAGGCGAGCTCAAATCAGGCCCTTGGGTAGTTGTGTTGTATTCCGCTTAAGGGGTCCGTATATAGGTTTTCCTGAATCATGTCCTTATATAGGCACAATTCGCATTGCCCTTATATAGGCATAGAATCCCTGTCCTTATTTAGGCATTAACCGTGCACTCCAAATACAGGCATGGTCACCGACATCCGTCCACCCTAACGTCACAACGAGTTCTTAGAAACCAGACCCTTAAGCTTCGGGAGTTCCCTAGCACAGGACTATTGATTTCTCCAGGAACTCGTCTATTATGTATGAACCGTTATACCTTAAGGGTTCATTCCTGACGTCTTCCTCTGTCCGACTTTACGTCAATGCTAACAATCCAAGACACCTACAAGGTATAAATATACCTTCTCTTGCCCAAGCAAGTTAGAGGAGACCTCGACTTCAGAGGAGCCTGTATCCCGGCCTGACGCACTGAGAAGACGCGGTCGTTCCTACACGCAGATGAATCCAGCTTCCAGTGTTCTGACTCCCTTCGCGGGGTGTTAGAGTTCTAGATCCGGCAAGAGATTCCCACCTCTCTCATTCTCAAGGTATGGAGCTGACTAGAACCTAGAGGGACTCTTGGCATACCATACTTGGCATACTATACTTAACATACTCTTAGTATACCAGACTAGAGAATACTCCACCTACTTCTACCTTTCCCTACACCTAGACTAGGTTAGGTACATTGGGGTAGAACTAGCTTAGAGACGCATCGTATGAGTACTCGCATTTTTAGCTCATGTTATTTATGTACGTGAATATATGCTAAAAGATAATGCTAGCGCAGTATTATTTATTTCTACTGCTTACGCTGTACACTATTTATCTTGCATACTGTCTTGTGATCATAACAGCACATATCTCTTACACGAGAAACAAGACTGTTCAATAAAACCCCTTTATTGAAACGCCCATCTTTCCTTTCTGTGTAACTCTGTAGAAACTAAGCATGCACGATTGACTAAGTGAAACTGTTATCTATTGTTTCCACGATTCTGAGACGTGTTCCGATTCTAAAGGGAAACAAAGTTGTCATGTTTTTCGGTTGCCAGAAACTACTCCCTTCTTGTTCTCAAGGAGTTTCTAGTGGCCTCTGAGCTAGCTGGCACAAGTAATTAAGTTTAATATACTCGATAGGGACATACCGACCTCAGTCCTATGTCAAGCCTATAGGTTATATTATTCCAATGCGCAGAGCTTATTAGGGAAATAGGAACTACACTACATGGCGCTCAACGGTTTGGTAAGGCAGTAATTTAACGCTAGATACTGAGTTACTCAGTCGTGCTTTTCTCAGAGACCCCTACTCACATACTCCATAAGACGTCTGGAGTGGGTAGGGTTAAAATATCCGCCATAACTAAATAGGGAAGCACCCTATATATTAGTTGTTTGGTTTGCTCAACGTTGAAGGATACAGTGTTCCAAAATATTGTGCACCTTATCTTTTTGTTTCCTTGAAACTTGTTCTACATTTTTCAAAAAACAAATGTCCACACGGGACAATGCCACCGAAACCGGTGGAGCTGCGGCTGACCCAGCCATAGTAGTTTTTAACTTTACAGGTTTAAATGAACCTGAGGAGGGTGTTATAGACATCAATCCAAACTTAAGAAGAGCCATCACTCTAAAACTTATAAAACATGGCCTACCACCAAGAGGCGGTAGAGCAGTTTTCGTGATAGAGGCACACGAATCCTTTCAGACAGAGGTATTCTATTCATGGGTAATATTTCCTGAATCAAATTCAGTAACAAGACTGTTTCACTTCTACAAAGAAGATGAACCACCAGAGGAATATATTCCTTTCGAGGATATTGAAATTCCACTAACATACCAGGAGCATCAGCTCTGGTTTAAAGGCGCCCTAAAACATCACAAAAACATTACCAGGCTCGGTCCACTAGGTAGACCAGGAGCAACATGGCCGATTCTAGCAGGCTACACTCCTCATCCTGACCTCGAAATAATGTCAGACGAGGAACTACTTACTCAACTTACAGAGTTAATAAAAATCTACAGACAATTAGTCCAATATGTCATGCGGACTTTCACAGTCCAACAACCATTAACCATTCCAAATCAAACTCCTCAACAGGGGAATACACTAAAAATTACACCACAGACTCTATACGCAGTCATGGGTAAAATGCCCACAAAACGTGAGCAAATTCCATTCTGGATAGCTCAAAAAATTACTCAAATCGAAGCAGTATTTCCAAATACTAGCCCTTATGAGAAACACAGAATACTAACAATCTGTTTACCAATGGGGATCACACCACAACTGGAAGACTGCACCACTTGGGGCTCAGTCTTTGCTGCCATCTATACTAAAACACATGGTATTCCGTCAATTGCAGTAATACCAGATGTCCTGAAACAAATTCAAAACGAATACGGGGCAGAGCCTGCTCTGAATTTAGGTATGAAATTACTGAAAAACTTCGACCAGGTCTCAACAATAATATTATCCAATATTAAAGGGGAGGCAGCAGCAGTGGCGATCCGCCAACGATTAAGGGAATTCGATGTTACAGAACATCACACAGAACTACCCAGAATAATAGAACAATCTTATGCAGAATTAGGCAGAGATAGTTTGGGTGGAAGACCATTGAAGCCAAAACTATCTGAAAGTCCTGAGAAGGACTCTATTAAACAAACTCCTACATCTTCTAAAAAGAAGTGGGAAACTAATAAACAAAATTCAAACGAGAACCGTTCTCAATCCCGAGGTAGGTCTCCTCAAAAGGAGCCCTCTGAAAGGAGGTATAACCTCAGGAATAGGGATAATTTGAAAAAGCCTGACAGGTATCAAGATACTGATACACGTTCCTCTCGTACCTTTCAGATCTCGTCACAGACATCGGAAAGAAGAGGACGGTCAGAACATAGAGAAGAACGCGTGAAATCGAAGACGACAAACACGTTCCGAAAAATAAATCCAAACCTCAATTCTCAAAGAAGAAGGTAGCAGGTCTGAAGGTCAGACATGCCGAGGATACTGAGAACACAACTCAAGAACGGAGAATGGGCTCAGACAATGCTGGACAGTGCAGCAGAAGTCACAATAGCTCGCCAGAACCTGAAGGAACTTCTGGAGATAGTGGACTTGAATGAGTACATTACAGTTGAGACTGTAGACACCAGGGTTAGTACTCCACAAAAGTTATATGAAATAACACTCCGGATGGAGGGAGACATACCTAGACAGGTGAAAGCACTTTTTGGGAAAAACTTTCAAGGGGCTATGACATACTTCTAGCAGAAAAAGACTGGCCACCACAATTTGTCAGGGAGTGCCCACATGGCGAGGACATTATTATGCCTGCCTTCTCCAATCATATTCCAATTCACCTAAAATATACTTATGCCAGGAAATGGGCAGTTGCCCAGGCCCCAGCATTATACAAAAATCATGTAGGATGGGATGAGGACTCACCTCACCATAAAATACATCTAAAAATGAACCTACTGCACAGAGGCAGTATCCAATAAAGCAAGAAGCTAAAAAACAGGTCAGGGAGATCTTAGATCAACTTGAATACCAAGGGGTGATTGAAACATGCACCTCTTCAATGAACAATCCTTTGTTTCCTGTCTCCAAACCAGACAACACCTATCGTCTAGTTTTGGATTACAGACACTTAAACACTTGTTCAAAAACATTTGCAGTGCAAAATGCACATAGTACAGCATTAATGAATTACATTGTGCGTAAAAATATAAAACAACATTGGATATCTCAAATGGTTTCTTTTGTCAAAACATAGCACCTGGAAGCAGGTACTTAACAGCTTTCTCAATAATGGGGACCCAGCGTCAATTTTGTCGACTCCCACAAGAGTTCAAGAACAGCCCGGGGTTATTCTCAGCGAGGGTAACGGAGATACTACAAATTTATGATACTGAGGCATTGTCATATGTCGATGACATCTATCTGACAGACGATGACCTGGACAAACACTTGAACAGGGTGAGCACCATTATACTGGGCTTCGCCTATGAGGGCTACAAATTCAACTTCAAAAAGTCCAGAATTGCCCATCTCAATGTCCTCTTTTTAGGATATGAGCTTTCAAGTGAAGGCAAGAGCTTGGCAGCCAACTTTTAGAAAGGTGTGCGCTGCTCCAACCTCCTGAAACGCTGAAAAATTTACAATCCATCCTGGGTTTCCTAACTTTTGGAAGAACTTACATTCTAAATTACGCAGAAATGGTTAAACCTCTCTACGCATTAATCAAACCTGATTTTTCAATCAAAAATTGGACACAGGAACATACAGAAATCTTGCGTTCACTCCAAGCTAACATGTTAGCAACAAATCACTTACAAACACGTGTAAGTCAACGCAATTTAGTGATTCGAATAATTTCGGGTCAATGCGGATTCACCTACTTAACATTTAACGAGGGTGAAAAAGTACCAATAGCATACAAATCACATTTGTATACACAAGCAGAAATGCGCTTCACTTCAACAGAAAAAATACTGACAGCAGTTCAAACTGCAGTAGCAAAAGAAAGAGCTCTAGCCCAAGGGAAACGCATTATCATCGTAACCCCAGTTCCGGCTTTAGAGGCGGTAACTAAAGTGAGCATTCCAAATGCTAAAGCATTACATCCGAGATGGATACAATGGGTTAATTCTCTTGCTGCAACAGATGTTGAATATTTTTTTGATCCTGATTTAAAAACACAAGCGTTCCTGCAATATGAACATGAATGTCCTCTGCCCACTAAGATTCTGCCTCTCGATCAGTATGAATTCATAATTTACACTGACTGATCCACACAGCCCGCAACAGGGAGTAAGCAAGCTTACAGTGCATCGTGCGCCATCGTTAAAGGTCGCATGAGCGATGGCAACTTCAGACCTATGGTCACAAAAACCCAATCTCTAGGAGATTGAACAGCTCAGCGAGCTGAACTACAAGCATTCAAACTGCCACTTGAAAGTACAGATCGAGAATTCCCCACACTCATAGTGTGCGATTCTTTCTACTGTGTGCAGTCGTTTAATGAATATATACAAAATTGGCTTGAAAGTGGGTTCAAAGATGCAAAAGGTGGCACAATAAAGCATAAAACGCTTTGGGAACAAGTAGTTCAGTTAAAAAGCGAACCACCAAAGGCTCACGTGATCCATACACTGAGTCATCAACGTGATGGCGTTCACGTTGCAGGGAATTCATTGGCTGACGAAGCCGCAAAGGGGGCTGTTCAGACGGCTTCCGTAGCTGCGATCACTCGTTCAAAAACGAGAATAGACAGTGAGATAATGTTGGCTGTCAATGCTACGAGCAAAGGCAGTGGTGCAGCGTTACCAAAAAAGTTTCCACTCAAGTACTCTTATGTAATTGATGCGAACAACGTTCCTTTTGCTCGAATCCCTGGAGTGGGGGATAGGGTAATTCCAAACATGGAACATAGAGCAGCTTTGATTCATGAAACACATCTGGGAGAGGGTCTGTCACATCAAGGGATCTCTAAAACAATATTGACATTAAAAGAGATGTACTGGTGGCCTGGCATGAATACACAGATTCACATCTTCATCAATGACTGCATAGACTGTAAGGTACAGCGAGATGCAGAACGCCACCAGAGACCATGCTACGAAGTAGCCTGCCAGGGACAGACACCATTGTTAGACAGCATTAGACTATCTATGCACAGGCGTCCTTGTGGACAACTGCAATCCCACAAATACTAAGTCAAGGTTCCTATGGATATGGCCTCAGCGCTCGGCTGACGCTCGAACTGTCATAAAAGATTTGCGAGTCTTTATCGGCACAAACGCAATAGGCACGCTACATTCTGACCAGGGCCCTGCGTTTAGCTCTCGAGCTTACAAAGAAGCCATGGCCAGTCTGGGCGTTGCATTGCGGTACTCCTCTCCGTTTCATCCTGAGGGAAATTCTGTTGTGGAAAGGAAAAACCGGGACATAAAGCAGTCTATAACAGCTAGGGTATTAGGTTCGGGTGATGGGTGGGTCAAACATCTTTATGGGGTCCAACGCTCATTAAACAATTTGCCAAGAAGTTCTCTAGGGGGGGTCACTCCATATGAGGTCCTATTTGGGACAAGAATGTGGGTGCCAGATCTAGAATGTAGTGGCACAGTGGTGGAAAATAAACCCTTTGATATCAAAGATCGTTAGGCTGTTTTACAGGATCTAAATGAACTAAGATCGAAACAAAGCAACGAATTCCTGCAGCCAACCACCACTGGGGAAAAACCGGCAGTCCCAGCAAGGCCTGTCTGGATTCCAAAAGTTGGGGACCTAGTCAGAGAAAAAATTGCGGACAAGAAGGAATTTGGACCTTCTTACAGACAACCAGTACCTGTCCTAGCCGTACACGGAACAAGAACAGTACTTCTGCCGCCCCTTGCTGGAAAAAAGGAGAAAAGATTTGTGTCCATCGACCTCATCAAACCACAGTATGTGGCCAATACTAAATAGTAGGCCTCGTGGACTCCGACCTAGTAGCAGACACACTCCTCTCGCTACT
Source organism: Calotriton arnoldi (assembly GCA_963921515.1). NCBI lineage: Eukaryota > Metazoa > Chordata > Amphibia > Caudata > Salamandridae > Calotriton > Calotriton arnoldi. Next base: position 119,305 of record CAWUFW010001520.1, on the reverse strand, counting down.
ATCCAAGAGGTTCAGACTGAAAGACTGATAACCATCGAGAATTCAGCAGTAACAGATGAAGGACTGAGCAACAATGCTATGGAACTCATCCCTCTTGAAACTCAAGTAACAGTTCATCCAAATACACCTGTCTACACCAATGTAACAAGTGATCAACTGGTTCCAGTGATTTCTACAAATCCTGATGCAATTCCAACAATTGACAGAACTGCTTCTGGCTATTTCATTAACTTTGATACGTTTTCTGAGGATCGGAGTGAGCTCGAGACGTCGCCAGTATCAAAAACTTTTAAACAGCAAGTACAAGACTTTTACATTTTTTGAAAAAGACTTATCTGGTTTCACCATGGATTGAACTTTGGGTTATTTCTGGAATATTTTTCTTCTTGCTTTGGCTAGCTTTGGTTATGACTATGAGCGTGCTTATAAATGGCAGATACATCCATTTGGACACTGAAAGAAAAGAATTGGACTTACTTTTAAAACCTCACAAATCATCCCATCGTGAAACAAGAGACTTGTCTGCAGTGAACATCACAGCCGTTCCTATACAGGATGGTACAGTGTGGGACAAAACAGATTTCGATATTTTTGGCCCGACGGAACATTTGAACATTCCACATTTATTTAAGATCTCACTAAGTGATTTTGTTTCATCCAGTACCTATTCTGATGATTGGGACTTTGAAACTGTAAATAACATGATGTTTGACCTAGAAAAATCTGCTGCATTTTCTAATAATGAATATTTAGAGGGTTCATCAGACTATGAACAGCTGTATTGCTATAACCACTATGGTCATCATTTTTTACATAAATCTGCAACACCTAGAAATGTGTTTATGTTTAACCAATGGGAGCATTGTCCTACACCACCAAAAGGTAGTTCAAAAACATTTGCTAAAAAGTTTCCATATTTTTCAGGATACAATACATCTGATCCAGAAACATTTTACTATACAAATGTAAACAAAACAGGACTGAAAATTATGTTAACAAATACAAAACAGATTTACTCTGCAGCATTTATTGCCCAACTGTCTAGACATGGTTTCGACTTGTGGAAAGAGACAATAGACACAAAATCTGTCTGGGGTACTAAATATTGGCAAGTGCAGGGGATAGAAGCTTTATTTAGAGCCTGTATCGTCCCTCAACAAATAATGTTTTTGAATGACACTGTGCAACAAACGTCTTGCCTTGGGTTAGCCAAGATTAAAGACATGAAAACTCTTTCTGTACCAACACCTGCAAGTGATAACAATAGACAGGCAGTGGTTACAGTTGACACCATACTACAACTCAACAGAACAAATCCTGATTGGAGAAAATGGTTGATCTGGCCCACAGACACAAACAACTGTCAAGAGAGATTCCTGAATAAAACACAGGGGTTTACTATTCATAGGCCAGACCCACGATACGTCCAAAGACAGCATCCGGGGGTAGTAACAACATACAGTGTAGGGAAATTATGCCTCGATTGGCTGCAAAAATCTACACTTAAGGATGTGAAACAACACTTATCTTTACTTACAGAAGACGCAGACCTTAGGGAATTCTTGCTTGGACCAAGAAAACCGCGTCAAAAATGTTTCATATATGCTGGCATTTATGCTGCTTATATTGAAGTATGGAAGGTGTCACAGATGGAGACCGCAGAACGAATACGAGAACTTGATCGTGTTAACTTAGAGAAAACTCTCTCTGTGGCCGACAATGGGTTAACAACTTTGTCCTCCAGAATTTATTCATTGGACAGTATTGTATCCTCTGCTATCGACATACTGGAACAAGATTTAGCCATGTTACAGCAAGGCCAGTCTCAGTTACGTTCTATTATGTTATTAAGCTGGACGCTGCAATCTTTGCGTGCGGGCTATGTGCCTTGGCGTTTTATCAACACGAAGGCTCTGTTTGCAGAATACAATCTAACTGATAAACAGATCGAACTGGCACAAAGGGGAGCAAAGTATACAGTACTGAGCATTGAAAAACTTGAAAAATTACCACTCACAGTGGCAGAAAAACCAGCTACAGAATGGCTTATTCATGGCAAAATTAGTCTACCTGTGACTACTTTCCAGTTTCAGTATTGCCTTAAACAGATGCAAGCAGGCAAATATGAAAGGTTGGGTAAAGAATACATTAAGACATCCTGGAATTTACCTTACGCATATAGATGTTGGAGTGGGGATCGTGAAGTGTTTCTAAGCAGTACACACTGTGAAAGTGCACTGAGCGGTTCACTGATTTGTCAGGACATATCTTTACACGGGGCTTGTAATGGTTCTGTGGCAAATTCTGTGGCCACCAGCAAGGTACACCAGCTGCTGTGATTAATCCAGCGTTTGGCCAACTTTCTAATGGGAGTTACCTCATGTTGAATGATCTGAGTTGCTGTGGCATGTTGCCAGGCATCCCATATCTAGTAACGGTCAACTCCAGGGTCACTTGCTGTATGCAAGTATTGTTTGCCCCAGTAGACACAGTCAGGGAGTCGCCTTTATAGCCTTCGTTGAATGTCTCTTTTATACGATTTGATACTTTAAGCAGAATGAAAGCCATGCTTATACAACAATCAGTGCCTTTGACCTCGGCCAAAGAAACCTATGATCTACAAGTTGCAAGGACTTCGGCTAAGATACAGGCTTTAATTCATACAAACTGCCCTATACATTTCGTAGAAATGATAGGACGTATCTTTAACATGTCTGATACAAGCGGAATTGTACATGTATTTAAGACCATCTGTTCCGGACTATTAGCACCTTTCCAGGCTGTCCTCGGAATCATCCCAAACTTCGCACATTCGGTGTTTGGTGGTGTGCCGTTAATTCTAGCACTTGTTGCAGGAATTCTGTTTCTATTCCTCCTACTACGCTATGGCAAGCCTCTTCGCCAACATCACTCCGAGCGATGTGGAGAGAGCCCTCCTTGAACGGAAATGCCGTGAGCGAATAGTACAGCTTTTGGGCATGCCTCGTCTACAGGAACTTAATACAACGTGGTTCCTGTCATTCAGACCAATCTGGCAAGATTGCATCTTACCTGTTCTACGCTGCCTGTTTTGCGGTGAAGAATGCGTGCTAGACACCTGTCTAACACTCCCATCACTCATGCCAACGGATATCGATACTCTGCTGGACCCGATAACGGCCCATGCTGTGTGTTGTCCCCAGAGGCTACCAATCCTGATGACGGCATTCATTGAGATCTCACAGACGCTTCCAGCTGCTGCTGAGGTACGAGATGGATCAATGGGCACACAGGTAACAACGGACGCGAACATTACTTCTTCTGCTGAAGGCGATGTTTCTCATCTCTGTGCAATTAACCTTCTGAACGAGGTGTTCCAAATGTCACCAACTTCGGTGGACGATATTCTGGCTACGGAAACAGATGCTCTAATGTTTACCCCAGACCCATACACTGACTTTGATTCGGCTCACAGTGTACCAGGGCAACAATGAAATTTGACCTTCATATTTTCAAAACTTGGAACTTTTCCCAGAATTGAACTTTTTCTTTTTAATTTTTGAAATGACATGGCAAAGAACAATCTGCTTACAGTAGAACTAGTCTTATAAAACGGACTTCTTTGAATACTTCCAGGGACACATTGTCACCTTACTTGTCTAACATTTCATTTAATTCTATGATATGCAATGGCTTTGATTTTGAGAACTTATCGACCATTTCGTCATATGTATATATTTCTGTTTCATTCACGTTGCATTTTCCTTCCGTTATATGCTTAGAATGGAAACGATGCTTTAAATGTACAGTACCTATTGCATTTCAACAGTTTTGAGCTTCTTTTAAAATGCTTTTAGAAATGTTTTTAGCAACATGTGGTACTCAATTTTATGTTTAGCATTTGAATGTTTAGCATTTAGTTTTATCGTTCAATCGAAAGTGGAGTGGGTGTTGTATTGCGCTTTAGGGGTCCGTATATAGGTTTTCCTGAATCATGTCCTTATATAGGCACAATTCGCATTGCCCTTATATAGGCATAGAATCCCTCTCCTTATTTAGGCATTAACCGTGCACTCCAAATACAGGCATGGTCACCGACATCCGTCCACCCTAACGTCACAACGAGTTCTTAGAAACCAGACCCTTAAGCTTCGGGAGTTCCCTAGCACAGGACTATTGATTTCTCCAAGAACTCATCTATTATGTATGAACCGTTATACCTTAAGGGTTCATTCCTGACGTCTTCCTCTGTCCGACTTTACATCAATGCTAACAATCCAAGACACCTACCAGGTATAAATATACCTTCCCTTGCCCAAGCAAGTTAGAAGAGACCTCGACTTCAGAGGAGCCCGTATCCCGGCCTGACGCACTGAGAAGACGCTGTCATTCCTGCACGCAGACGAATCCAGCTTACAGTGTTCTGACTCCCTTTGCGGGGTGTTAGAGTTCCAGATCCGGCAAGAGATTCCCACCTCTCTCATTCTCAAGGTATGGAGCTGACTAGAACCTAGAGGGACTCTTGGCATACCATACTTGGCATACTATACTTAACATACTCTTAGTATACCAGACTAGAGAATACTCCACCTACTTCTACCTTTCCCTACACCTAGACTAGGTTAGGTACATTGGGGTAGAACTAGCTTAGAGACGCATCGTATGAGTACTCGCATTTTTAGCTCATGTTATTTATGTACGTGAATATATGCTAAAAGATAATGCTAGCGCAGTATTATTTATTACTACTGCTTACGCTGTACATTATTTATCTTGCATACTGTCTTGTGATCATAACAGCACATATCTCTTACATGAGAAACAAGACTGTTCAATAAAACCCCTTTTATTGAAACGCCCGTCTTTCCTTTCTGTGTAACTCTGTAGAAACTAAGCATGCACGATTGACTAAGTGAAACTGTTATCTATTGTTTCCACGATTCTGAGACGTGTTCCGATTCTAAAGGGAAACAAAGTTGTCATGTTTTTCGGTTGCCAGAAACTACTCCCTTCTTGTTCTCAAGGAGTTTCTAGTGGCCTCTGAGCTAGCTGGCACAAGTAATTAAGTTTAATATACTCAATAGGGACATACCGACCTTAGTCCTATGTCAAGCCTATAGGTTATATTATTCCAATGCGCAGAGCCTATTAGGGAAATAGGAACTACACTACAGTTGCTTCAGCAAGATGGATGAAAGTTTCAAAGTCCTTTCCCTCTAGTTACACGGACAGAGGTTCGTCTTGGCATCCAGAAGTAACACACTTGTGGTGTTTTTCGCTCACATCTTTATACCCCCCTCGCCTTTGTTCTCTCAAAAGTCACAAGTCACTGAACCCAGTCAGAACCAGTTGGGGGAGGTCCTGGGGGCACGTTATTTACGAGGCGGCATCCTGCCCTTTAGGAGAGGGGGTCTGCCATCAGACGCACCGTGGGAGGGAGAGCCATCATTCACCTTGCCAGGCGCAGCCCTGCGCAGATCAAAGGGTCACCCCTCCCCATACTCCAGCTGCAGATCTCTCTACTCGCCCAGGTCGGGTTCAACCTACCCTGTCCCTCCAAAACCAGACGGCCAATACACATAACAGCAGAGCACACTGGAAGACTTAGGCAAGAAAATACCCACTTTCCCAAAGTGGTATTTTCCGACACAGAATAAAGGAATAACCCTCACAAAATGATGTACTTTAATATTCTGAGCTCAGGCATACTAAATTCGACTTTCCACTTTACAAGCTGCTTCTGTGGGTGGCGCAATCAGCACTGCAGGCCCACCAGCAGCATTCGGTCTACCAGCCCTGGGCACGCATGGTGCACTATACTAGAGACTAACAGGTAAACCAAATGAGCCAATTATGGGAACATCAATTCATACAGTCAATTTACAATAGGGAGCATTCGCGCTGTGGCACGGAATGGCCATGGCACAACGCCCAGAGCATCTAACACCAGCAAACACAGAGGAGACAAAAGCGAAAAATGGAGGGGAAACCCAAGCCAATGGTGCCAGGTCTAACACGTGTCCCCTCCAGCTGAAATGTGGGGAGAACAACCCACCCACTTGGGAGTTCTCATCACTAAGGCGGAAAAATCTGGACAGACCATCAGCATTGGCGTGCTCTGTACCAGGGTGGTGTTCCACCGTAAAGTCCATACCCTGTAGGGAAATGGACCACCTCAACAACTTTGGATTCTCTCCCTCATCTGCATCAACCATCTGAGGGGCCTGTGGACTGTCTGAACCCGGAAGTGAGTCCCAAACAGGTATGGTCTCAGCTTCTTCAGTGCCCAGACCACAGCAAATGCCTCACGCTCAATTGCACTCCACCTCTGTTCCCGTGGAAGTAACCTCCTACTAATGAAGGCTACAGGTTGGTCTAGGCCCTCCTCATTGATCTGTGACAGAACGGCCCCCACACCATGCTCGGAAGCGTCTGTCTAGACAACAAATTCTTTTGAAAAGTTGGGCGCCTGAAGTACAGGTGCTGTGCACATGGCAGTCTTCAGGGCGTCAAAAGCGATCTGACAGGTGTCAGTCCAGTTCACCATCGTGTGCTGCTTCTTAGAAGTCAGCTCAGTCAAGGGTGCAACAATGTTGCCATACCCCTTGACAAACCTCCTGTAATAACCCGTGAGTCCTAAAAAGGCTCTCACCTGTGTCTGGGTCTTGGGGGCTCCCATGCCAGGATGGTTTCAATCTTGGGCTGTAGGGGCGCCACCTGGCCGCTCCCCACCTGGTGTCCCAAGTACACCACAGAACCCTGCCCAATCTGGCACTTACTTGCCTTGATTGTGAGGCCTGCCCTTCGCTGTGCCATCAACACTTCCCAGAGGTGGCGCAGGTGGTCCTCCCATGAGGAACTAAACACTGCAATGTCATCCAGGTAGGCGGCACTGAAATCTTCCAGCCCATCCAACACCCTGTTGACCAACCTCTGAAAGGTGGCAGGGGCATTCTTCATCCCAAAGGGCATCACCCTGAACTGGTAGTGCCCATCTGGTGTGGAGAATGCGGACCTCTCCTTTGCCCCCTCAGTTAAGGCGATCTGCCAATACCCAGACGTCAAATCAAATGTGCTGAGGTTCCGTGCAGCCCCTAGCCGATCTATGAGCTCATCAGCTCTGGGGATGGGGTGCGCGTCAGTCTTTGTGATGGAATTGAGACCTCAGTAGTCCACGTAGAACCGAAGTTCTGGGGTGGCACCAGGCGCTGCAGCTTTTGGTACCAAGACCACTGGGCTGGACCAAGGGCTGCTAGAGGACTCAATCACCCCTAAAGCAAACATTTTGGAAACTTCTTCCTTAATGGATGCCCTAACCCGGTCAGTCACTCGGTAAGCCTTGTGCTTAACAGGAGGACTGTCCCCAGTGTCCACTTCGTGGACACACCAATTAGTGACACTAGGCACCAGGGAGAACAGATCACTGAATTGTCCCAACAGTTGGCGACAATCACTCTGTTGCTCAGGGGTCAGTGTGGCGGAGAGGACCACACCCTCCACTGACCCGTCTTGCTCCTTTGCACACAGGAGGTCAGGAAGAGGCTCACTCTCCTCCTCCATCCCAGCATCTGTGGCCAGGAGCATGCCCACTTCGGACCTCTCAAAGTGGGGCTTCAGGCGGTTGACATGCAGGACCCGCAAGGGGTTCCGGGGAGACCGCAAGTCCACCAAGTAGGTAACAGGACTCTTGCGCTCCACCACCTCAAATGGTCCGGTCCACTTATCTTGGAGCGCACAAGGCTCCACTAGGGCCATGACCCAAACCTTTTGACCAGGCTGAAACTTAATCAGAGTGGCATTCTGATCATGCCAACGTTTCATCTCTTCCTGGCTGGCTTCCAGATTTGTCTCAGCAAGCTTTCTGAAACGCCGAGTCTGGTTCCTGAAGGCCAGCATGTAACTAAACACATCCTGGGGAGGTTTCCTGGGAGATTGCTCCCAGCCTTCCTTGACCAGACTCAGAGGCCCTCTTACCGGGTGACCATAGAGTAGTTCAAAGGGGCTGAACCCTAGGGACTTCTGTGGCACCTCACGGTAAGCAAACAACAGGCATGGCAATAGGACGTCCCACTTACGCCTCATGGTCTCTTCTAGGCCCATAATCATTCCTTTGAGGGTCCGGTTGAATCTCTCTACCAGCCCATTCCCTTGGGGGTGGTAAGGGGTGGTAAACTTATAAGTTACCCCACACTCCTCCCACAGAGACTTCATATATTTGGAAATGAAGTTAGTACCCCTATCAGACACCACCTCTCTGGGGAACCCCACACGGGAGAAAATCCCCATCAGTGCACGTCCCACCACGGGGCCGTCACTGTCCGGGAGTGGGATGGCTTCAGGGTACCGGGTGGCAAGGTCCACCAAGACCAGGATGAACCTGTTGCCCATGGCTGTCTTGGGGTCCAGAGGCCCCACAATGTCAATGCCCACTCGCTCGAACGGGGTACTGACAACTGGAAAGGGCTGGAGTGGGGCTTTGATCTTCCCCCACTCTTCCCACTTGCCTGGCAAGTCTCACATGTCCTGCAGTGAGCATCTGAGCTCCTGCGCATCTGGGGCCAAAAAAGTGGGTGACCAGCCTCTCGAAGGTCTTGGTCTGCCCCAGATGTCCTGCCAATGGCACATCATGAGCCAACCCCAGTAGGAAGGCTCTGAAGCACTGGGGTACCACCAGCACACGGGCTGACCCAGGCTCAGCAACCTTAGGCTTGCTGTAAAGGAGGTCATTCTCCCAATAGATCAGATGTGACCCTGACTGATCACCTGCTGCCTGGGCTGCAGCCTGTCGCCGCAGCCCCTCGAGAGAAGGGCACGTTTTCTGCAGTTCACAAAATTCCTCCCTGGTGGGCCCTCCTTCCTGCTGCCACTGGGTCAGCTCAGGCAGGTCCCCCAGTTCGGCTACCTGTTCCCCTGTAGGCTCCAGGGCATCCCCTCAAGGTCTGCTCCTTCCTGGACCGTGGGAACTATGGGGGCCGGTTTCCGCGCCCCTACCCCTTCTCTGTAAGGCAGGGGCCTGGGCCATACTTTCAGGCTCCAGCTCCTTCTGAACGTCCTTACTGGCTGCCATGGACCGAGTGGTCGCACACGCCCACTCAGGCAGACCCAACATTTCCAAGTGAGATTTCCTCTCCACCGTAGCCCACGGGGAGTTTTCTAAATCGTTGCCCAACAGACAGTCTACCGGCATGGCTAGCCTCACAGCTACTTAAAGAGTTCCTGAGACCCCCCCCACTAAAAAGGGAACCTGAGCCACCTCACACTGGCTCTCAGAGTTGTCTGCTGACACTACTGGGCAGAATGCAGGGGGACAACCTGCTCTTTGGACACCAACCGGGAGCTGACAGCAGTCACACTAGCTCCGGTGTCCCTCAGAGCCTCCACCCTATGGCCATTGATGGTCACCCACTGCCTGTACTTCTTAGCGTTATCAGGCAGCGTGGGGTTAGGGACCTTCTCAAAGTCTCCTAGCGAGACAAGGGTCCATTCCACGGGGTCCCACCCACCTTGGGCACCCATCTCCTCCCCTCCCAGGGCTACACTAGCAAGCTGGCAGGGTGGTGCGCGGGGTGGGGCATTGAGGTCCCTCTGGGGACACTGGGGATCATAATACCGGTGGCCCACTTGACCACATTTAAAACAAGTAAGGGGCCCCCTATGAACAGGCCTACCTGTCGGGGCACTGGCTTCTTCTCAGGGGGAGACTGGGACACCACTCCTTGGTTCCCTTGGGAATTACTTTGGGGCCCTCTCTGGAACTCCCTCGGTTTACCCCTGTCCCCCCACTTCTCTGCTGGGGACCCAGCCCACCTTTGGCGAAGTCTCCCACAGGACCCTTGCGAACCCGGGTGCTCACCCAGCGGTCCGCCTCCTCAGCAAGCTTCCTAGGGTTAGTTAGCTTGCTATCAACAAGGTGCTGGCGTAGCTCTGGAAAACAGTTACTAGATAAATGCTCCCATGCAAACAAATCATACAGTTGCTCAAAAGTTTCCACTTTGCTACCCTTTACCCAGCGATCCATTGCTCTGCAAAAAAAGTCACATATTCGACCCAAGTGGTACCCTCTAACTTCTTACAGGTTCTAAATCTCTGCCTGTACATTTCTGGGGTCAAAGCATATCGCGTCATCAAGGCCTCTTTCATATGGGCATACACCATCCTGCTCTCTTCAGGCAGATCCAACAGGGTATCCCTCCCATCACTCACAAAGCGTCCCCACAACCCCGCTCCCCAATCCTTCTCAGGGACCCGGTGGGACCCATGGCTATCTCATATGCGGCAAACCATTGCCCAATAGCCTCACTCTTATGGAAATCCTTGATGACATCCTTGGGTATATACACTCTACTCTCGGTAGGTACTAACGGTATGCTGCCACCAGAGGGGGAGATCTCTAAGCTCTTAGCCTTGATCTCCAGCTCCCTCAATACTCTCTCATGCTCCAGTTTCATTTTCTCAAGTTCAAATGCCAACCTGTTATTCTCAATATCCAACTTTTTACTCCCTAGGTCCTTCTGACCTTCTAATTTGGCCATCTCCAAACTATGCCTCCTATCTCTCTCCCTGTCCTCCATCTTTTCGGGAGACAGACCCTTTGAGGACACACTAGTACCTGGATTGGAAAGTGCTTTACCTCCCACTAAATCCACTTCGTCCTCCTGCTACCCTCCAGCATTCTCTCCCTCATTCCTAGCGGACTCTCTCGCTTCTAACCAGGCCTTAAGGGCCTTCTGATACTCCTCCTTCCTAGAGAGACCCGCAACAGGGACTGTGAATCGCTTGCAAAAAGACTTTAGCTGTTTGGCAGTGTAGGTTTGTAACCTCTCTTCCTCAAAGATGAGATCCTCCGAAGCATTGGACATTGGCCTACCCATTGTAGACATAACTGGCAATTACAATCGACAATAGAACAAAATCAAACCGTACGTGGTTGCGCCTAGGCCTACACTCACTAGTAGCGTACACTGGTTATTGTATGTGGATCACAAATGCAAGTCCTGATCCTCACCGCTGACCACCAATGTTAGAAATGGGGATCTCTAGTTGGCCGCGGCTGGCGCCGAGGTCCAAATAGGGATCCTTCTTCCTAAGTCAGAGTAAGGGGCTACACCCTTTGATAACCCCTGCTCAACCCTGTGGTAACGTAGCACGAGCAGACAGGCCTATCTCAGAGGCAGTGTGTGAAGCATTTATGACCATACACAATAACACAGGAGAGACGCTACAAACGGACACCACAAGTAGTTATAGAAAAATAGTTATCTTTATATAGACTGAACACGAGGCTAAAAGCACTCAAGGAGCCACAATGCACACAATTACAGATTCACTTCAAAAGCAATAAAGGCACTCGAAACGGGGGTGGAACGGACTTAGTTCGGGGCCGGGGTCCACGCGACCCGGTGATGCACAATGTACCTGAGATGTAAAGGGGCACGGCCCACAGCCTCACAAGGAAGCCGCGGTGATGACAGGCGGACTCGCAGCGGCCACAGCTCCCGGCTGTAGCGGTCTGCGGCGTGCACTCACGATAATCCTGGGACGGGGCTTAAGGCGGGCACCCAGCGGCACATGCAGGTGGTAACAAGATCCTGGAAGTGGTGACTAGTGCGGGCACTCAGCGGCACAGCTCCTCAGCTGCAGCGGCCCACAATAGCTATAGCGGTGATTCTCGTAGGACGGCAAATGCGGGCACTCAGCGGCACAGCTCGTCAGCTGCAGCGGCCCACAATAGCGATAGCGATGATTTCCGTAGGATGGCAAATGCGGGCACTCAGCGGCACAGCTCCTCAGCTGCAGCGGCCCACAATAGCGATGATTTTCGTAGGATGGCAAATGCGGGCACTCAGCGGCACAGCTCCTCAGCTGCAGCGGCCCACAATAGCGATAGCGATGATTTCCGTAGGATGGCAAATGCGGGCACTCAGCGGCACAGCTCCTCAGCTGCAGCGGCCCACAATAGCGATAGCGATGATTTCCGTAGGATGGCAAATGCGGGCACTCAGCGGCTCAGCTCCTCAGCTGCAGCGGCCCACAATAGCGATAGCAACGTCTCAGCCCGCGTTCCCCGCAGTAGAACCAGAGGCTCTGGAATTCTCAACAGAGGCCTCACCTGCGGGTAGAATCCCCTCAAATAGGAATCCAGATGGCTGATGGGTGAAGTCTAATGTCCCTGAGACTTCAGCAGGAGGCGAGCTCAAATCAGGCCCTTGGGTAGTTGTGTTGTATTCCGCTTAAGGGGGTCCGTATATAGGTTTTCCTGAATCATGTCCTTATATAGGCACAATTCGCATTGCCCTTATATAGGCATAGAATCCCTGTCCTTATTTAGGCATTAACCGTGCACTCCAAATACAGGCATGGTCACCGACATCCGTCCACCCTAACGTCACAACGAGTTCTTAGAAACCAGACCCTTAAGCTTCGGGAGTTCCCCTAGCACAGGACTATTGATTTCTCCAGGAACTCGTCTATTATGTATGAACCGTTATACCTTAAGGGTTCATTCCTGACGTCTTCCTCTGTCCGACTTTACGTCAATGCTAACAATCCAAGACACCTACAAGGTATAAATATACCTTCTCTTGCCCAAGCAAGTTAGAGGAGACCTCGACTTCAGAGGAGCCTGTATCCCGGCCTGACGCACTGAGAAGACGCGGTCGTTCCTACACGCAGATGAATCCAGCTTCCAGTGTTCTGACTCCCTTCGCGGGGTGTTAGAGTTCTAGATCCGGCAAGAGATTCCCACCTCTCTCATTCTCAAGGTATGGAGCTGACTAGAACCTAGAGGGACTCTTGGCATACCATACTTGGCATACTATACTTAACATACTCTTAGTATACCAGACTAGAGAATACTCCACCTACTTCTACCTTTCCCTACACCTAGACTAGGTTAGGTACATTGGGGTAGAACTAGCTTAGAGACGCATCGTATGAGTACTCGCATTTTTAGCTCATGTTATTTATGTACGTGAATATATGCTAAAAGATAATGCTAGCGCAGTATTATTTATTTCTACTGCTTACGCTGTACACTATTTATCTTGCATACTGTCTTGTGATCATAACAGCACATATCTCTTACACGAGAAACAAGACTGTTCAATAAAACCCCTTTATTGAAACGCCCATCTTTCCTTTCTGTGTAACTCTGTAGAAACTAAGCATGCACGATTGACTAAGTGAAACTGTTATCTATTGTTTCCACGATTCTGAGACGTGTTCCGATTCTAAAGGGAAACAAAGTTGTCATGTTTTTCGGTTGCCAGAAACTACTCCTTCTTGTTCTCAAGGAGTTTCTAGTGGCCTCTGAGCTAGCTGGCACAAGTAATTAAGTTTAATATACTCGATAGGGACATACCGACCTCAGTCCTATGTCAAGCCTATAGGTTATATTATTCCAATGCGCAGAGCTTATTAGGGAAATAGGAACTACACTACATGGCGCTCAACGGTTTGGTAAGGCAGTAATTTAACGCTAGATACTGAGTTACTCAGTCGTGCTTTCTCAGAGACCCCTACTCACATACTCCATAAGACGTCTGGAGTGGGTAGGGTTAAAATATCCGCCATAACTAAATAGGGAAGCACCCTATATATTAGTTGTTTGGTTTGCTCAACGTTGAAGGATACAGTGTTCCAAAATATTGTGCACCTTATCTTTTTTGTTTCCTTGAAACTTGTTCTACATTTTTCAAAAAACAAATGTCCACACGGGACAATGCCACCGAAACCGGTGGAGCTGCGGCTGACCCAGCCATAGTAGTTTTTAACTTTACAGGTTTAAATGAACCTGAGGAGGGTGTTATAGACATCAATCCAAACTTAAGAAGAGCCATCACTCTAAAACTTATAAAACATGGCCTACCACCAAGAGGCGGTAGAGCAGTTTTCGTGATAGAGGCACACCGAATCCTTTCAGACAGAGGTATTCTATTCATGGGTAATATTTCCTGAATCAAATTCAGTAACAAGACTGTTTCACTTCTACAAAGAAGATGAACCACCAGAGGAATATATTCCTTTCGAGGATATTGAAATTCCACTAACATACCAGGAGCATCAGCTCTGGTTTAAAGGCGCCCTAAAACATCACAAAAACATTACCAGGCTCGGTCCACTAGGTAGACCAGGAGCAACATGGCCGATTCTAGCAGGCTACACTCCTCATCCTGACCTCGAAATAATGTCAGACGAGGAACTACTTACTCAACTTACAGAGTTAATAAAAATCTACAGACAATTAGTCCAATATGTCATGCGGACTTTCACAGTCCAACAACCATTAACCATTCCAAATCAAACTCCTCAACAGGGGAATACACTAAAAATTACACCACAGACTCTATACGCAGTCATGGGTAAAATGCCCACAAAACGTGAGCAAATTCCATTCTGGATAGCTCAAAAATTACTCAAATCGAAGCAGTATTTCCAAATACTAGCCCTTATGAGAAACACAGAATACTAACAATCTGTTTACCAATGGGGATCACACCACAACTGGAAGACTGCACCACTTGGGGCTCAGTCTTTGCTGCCATCTATACTAAAACACATGGTATTCCGTCAATTGCAGTAATACCAGATGTCCTGAAACAAATTCAAAACGAATACGGGGCAGAGCCTGCTCTGAATTTAGGTATGAAATTACTGAAAAACTTCGACCAGGTCTCAACAATAATATTATCCAATATTAAAGGGGAGGCAGCAGCAGTGGCGATCCGCCAACGATTAAGGGAATTCGATGTTACAGAACATCACACAGAACTACCCAGAATAATAGAACAATCTTATGCAGAATTAGGCAGAGATAGTTTGGGTGGAAGACCATTGAAGCCAAAACTATCTGAAAGTCCTGAGAAGGACTCTATTAAACAAACTCCTACATCTTCTAAAAAGAAGTGGGAAACTAATAAACAAAATTCAAACGAGAACCGTTCTCAATCTCGAGGTAGGTCTCCTCAAAAGGAGCCCTCTGAAAGGAGGTATAACCTCAGGAATAGGGATAATTTGAAAAGCCTGACAGGTATCAAGATACTGATACACGTTCCTCTCGTACCTTTCAGATCTCGTCACAGACATCGGAAAGAAGAGGACGGTCAGAACATAGAGAAGAACGCGTGAAATCGAAGACGACAAACACGTTCCGAAAAATAAATCCAAACCTCAATTCTCAAAGAAGAAGGTAGCAGGTCTGAAGGTCAGACATGCCGAGGATACTGAGAACACAACTCAAGAACGGAGAATGGGCTCAGACAATGCTGGACAGTGCAGCAGAAGTCACAATAGCTCGCCAGAACCTGAAGGAACTTCTGGAGATAGTGGACTTGAATGAGTACATTACAGTTGAGACTGTAGACACCAGGGTTAGTACTCCACAAAAGTTATATGAAATAACACTCCGGATGGAGGGAGACATACCTAGACAGGTGAAAGCACTTTTTTGGGAAAAACTTTCAAGGGGCTATGACATACTTCTAGCAGAAAAAGACTGGCCACCACAATTTGTCAGGGAGTGCCCACATGGCGAGGACATTATTATGCCTGCCTTCTCCAATCATATTCCAATTCACCTAAAATATACTTATGCCAGGAAATGGGCAGTTGCCCAGGCCCCAGCATTATACAAAAATCATGTAGGATGGGATGAGGACTCACCTCACCATAAAATACATCTAAAAAATGAACCTACTGCACAGAGGCAGTATCCAATAAAGCAAGAAGCTAAAAACAGGTCAGGGAGATCTTAGATCAACTTGAATACCAAGGGGTGATTGAAACATGCACCTCTTCAATGAACAATCCTTTGTTTCCTGTCTCCAAACCAGACAACACCTATCGTCTAGTTTTGGATTACAGACACTTAAACACTTGTTCAAAAACATTTGCAGTGCAAAATGCACATAGTACAGCATTAATGAATTACATTGTGCGTAAAAATATAAAACAACATTGGATATCTCAAATGGTTTCTTTTGTCAAAACATAGCACCTGGAAGCAGGTACTTAACAGCTTTCTCAATAATGGGGACCCAGCGTCAATTTTGTCGACTCCCACAAGAGTTCAAGAACAGCCCGGGGTTATTCTCAGCGAGGGTAACGGAGATACTACAAATTTATGATACTGAGGCATTGTCATATGTCGATGACATCTATCTGACAGACGATGACCTGGACAAACACTTGAACAGGGTGAGCACCATTATACTGGGCTTCGCCTATGAGGGCTACAAATTCAACTTCAAAAAGTCCAGAATTGCCCATCTCAATGTCCTCTTTTTAGGATATGAGCTTTCAAGTGAAGGCAAGAGCTTGGCAGCCAACTTTTTAGAAAGGTGTGCGCTGCTCCAACCTCCTGAAACGCTGAAAAATTTACAATCCATCCTGGGTTTCCTAACTTTTGGAAGAACTTACATTCTAAATTACGCAGAAATGGTTAAACCTCTCTACGCATTAATCAAACCTGATTTTTCAATCAAAAATTGGACACAGGAACATACAGAAATCTTATGCTTCACTCCAAGCTAACATGTTAGCAACAAATCACTTACAAACACGTGTAAGTCAACGCAATTTAGTGATTCGAATAATTTCGGGTCAATGCGGATTCACCTACTTAACATTTAACGAGGGTGAAAAGTACCAATAGCATACAAATCACATTTGTATACACAAGCAGAAATGCGCTTCACTTCAACAGAAAAATACTGACAGCAGTTCAAACTGCAGTAGCAAAAGAAAGAGCTCTAGCCCAAGGGAAACGCATTATCATCGTAACCCCAGTTCCGGCTTTAGAGGCGGTAACTAAAGTGAGCATTCCAAATGCTAAAGCATTACATCCGAGATGGATACAATGGGTTAATTCTCTTGCTGCAACAGATGTTGAATATTTTTTGATCCTGATTTAAAAACACAAGCGTTCCTGCAATATGAACATGAATGTCCTCTGCCCACTAAGATTCTGCCTCTCGATCAGTATGAATTCATAATTTACACTGACTGATCCACACAGCCCGCAACAGGGAGTAAGCAAGCTTACAGTGCATCGTGCGCCATCGTTAAAGGTCGCATGAGCGATGGCAACTTCAGACCTATGGTCACAAAAACCCAATCTCTAGGAGATTGAACAGCTCAGCGAGCTGAACTACAAGCATTCAAACTGCCACTTGAAAGTACAGATCGAGAATTCCCCACACTCATAGTGTGCGATTCTTTCTACTGTGTGCAGTCGTTTAATGAATATATACAAAATTGGCTTGAAAGTGGGTTCAAAGATGCAAAAGGTGGCACAATAAAGCATAAAACGCTTTGGGAACAAGTAGTTCAGTTAAAAAGCGAACCACCAAAGGCTCACGTGATCCATACACTGAGTCATCAACGTGATGGCGTTCACGTTGCAGGGAATTCATTGGCTGACGAAGCCGCAAAGGGGGCTGTTCAGACGGCTTCCGTAGCTGCGATCACTCGTTCAAAAACGAGAATAGACAGTGAGATAATGTTGGCTGTCAATGCTACGAGCAAAGGCAGTGGTGCAGCGTTACCAAAAAGTTTCCACTCAAGTACTCTTATGTAATTGATGCGAACAACGTTCCTTTTGCTCGAATCCCTGGAGTGGGGGATAGGGTAATTCCAAACATGGAACATAGAGCAGCTTTGATTCATGAAACACATCTGGGAGAGGGTCTGTCACATCAAGGGATCTCTAAAACAATATTGACATTAAAAGAGATGTACTGGTGGCCTGGCATGAATACACAGATTCACATCTTCATCAATGACTGCATAGACTGTAAGGTACAGCGAGATGCAGAACGCCACCAGAGACCATGCTACGAAGTAGCCTGCCAGGGACAGACACCATTGTTAGACAGCATTAGACTATCTATGCACAGGCGTCCTTGTGGACAACTGCAATCCCACAAATACTAAGTCAAGGTTCCTATGGATATGGCCTCAGCGCCGGCTGACGCTCGAACTGTTATAAAAGATTTGCGAGTCTTTATCGGCACAAACGCAATAGGCACGCTACATTCTGACCAGGGCCCTGCGTTTAGCTCTCGAGCTTACAAAGAAGCCATGGCCAGTCTGGGCGTTGCATTGCGGTACTCCTCTCCGTTTCATCCTGAGGGAAATTCTGTTGTGGAAAGGAAAAACCGGGACATAAAGCAGTCTATAACAGCTAGGGTATTAGGTTCGGGTGATGGGTGGGTCAAACATCTTTATGGGGTCCAACGCTCATTAAACAATTTGCCAAGAAGTTCTCTAGGGGGTCACTCCATATGAGGTCCTATTTGGGACAAGAATGTGGGTGCCAGATCTAGAATGTAGTGGCACAGTGGTGGAAAATAAACCCTTTGATATCAAAGATCGTTAGGCTGTTTTACAGGATCTAAATGAACTAAGATCGAAACAAAGCAACGAATTCCTGCAGCCAACCACCACTGGGGAAAAACCGGCAGTCCCAGCAAGGCCTGTCTGGATTCCAAAAGTTGGGGACCTAGTCAGAGAAAAAATTGCGGACAAGAAGGAATTTGGACCTTCTTACAGACAACCAGTACCTGTCCTAGCCGTACACGGAACAAGAACAGTACTTCTGCCGCCCTTGCTGGAAAAAAGGAGAAAAGATTTGTGTCCATCGACCTCATCAAACCACAGTATGTGGCCAATACTAAATAGTAGGCCTCGTGGACTCCGACCTAGTAGCAGACACACTCCTCTCGCTACTATCCAAGAGGTTCAGACTGAAAGACTGATAACCATCGAGAATTCAGCAGTAACAGATGAAGGACTGAGCAACAATGCTATGGAACTCATCCCTCTTGAAACTCAAGTAACAGTTCATCCAAATACACCTGTCTACACCAATGTAACAAGTGATCAACTGGTTCCAGTGATTTCTACAAATCCTGATGCAATTCCAACAATTGACAGAACTGCTTCTGGCTATTTCATTAACTTTGATACGTTTTCTGAGGATCGGAGTGAGCTCGAGACGTCGCCAGTATCAAAAACTTTTAAACAGCAAGTACAAGACTTTTACATTTTTTGAAAAAGACTTATCTGGTTTCACCATGGATTGAACTTTGGGTTATTTCTGGAATATTTTTCTTCTTGCTTTGGCTAGCTTTGGTTATGACTATGAGCGTGCTTATAAATGGCAGATACATCCATTTGGACACTGAAAGAAAAGAATTGGACTTACTTTTAAAACCTCACAAATCATCCCATCGTGAAACAAGAGACTTGTCTGCAGTGAACATCACAGCCGTTCCTATACAGGATGGTACAGTGTGGGACAAAACAGATTTCGATATTTTTGGCCCGACGGAACATTTGAACATTCCACATTTATTTAAGATCTCACTAAGTGATTTTGTTTCATCCAGTACCTATTCTGATGATTGGGACTTTGAAACTGTAAATAACATGATGTTTGACCTAGAAAAATCTGCTGCATTTTCTAATAATGAATATTTAGAGGGTTCATCAGACTATGAACAGCTGTATTGCTATAACCACTATGGTCATCATTTTTTACATAAATCTGCAACACCTAGAAATGTGTTTATGTTTAACCAATGGGAGCATTGTCCTACACCACCAAAAGGTAGTTCAAAAACATTTGCTAAAAAGTTTCCATATTTTTCAGGATACAATACATCTGATCCAGAAACATTTTACTATACAAATGTAAACAAAACAGGACTGAAAATTATGTTAACAAATACAAAACAGATTTACTCTGCAGCATTTATTGCCCAACTGTCTAGACATGGTTTCGACTTGTGGAAAGAGACAATAGACACAAAATCTGTCTGGGGTACTAAATATTGGCAAGTGCAGGGGATAGAAGCTTTATTTAGAGCCTGTATCGTCCCTCAACAAATAATGTTTTTGAATGACACTGTGCAACAAACGTCTTGCCTTGGGTTAGCCAAGATTAAAGACATGAAAACTCTTTCTGTACCAACACCTGCAAGTGATAACAATAGACAGGCAGTGGTTACAGTTGACACCATACTACAACTCAACAGAACAAATCCTGATTGGAGAAAATGGTTGATCTGGCCCACAGACACAAACAACTGTCAAGAGAGATTCCTGAATAAAACACAGGGGTTTACTATTCATAGGCCAGACCCACGATACGTCCAAAGACAGCATCCGGGGGTAGTAACAACATACAGTGTAGGGAAATTATGCCTCGATTGGCTGCAAAAATCTACACTTAAGGATGTGAAACAACACTTATCTTTACTTACAGAAGACGCAGACCTTAGGGAATTCTTGCTTGGACCAAGAAAACCGCGTCAAAAATGTTTCATATATGCTGGCATTTATGCTGCTTATATTGAAGTATGGAAGGTGTCACAGATGGAGACCGCAGAACGAATACGAGAACTTGATCGTGTTAACTTAGAGAAAACTCTCTCTGTGGCCGACAATGGGTTAACAACTTTGTCCTCCAGAATTTATTCATTGGACAGTATTGTATCCTCTGCTATCGACATACTGGAACAAGATTTAGCCATGTTACAGCAAGGCCAGTCTCAGTTACGTTCTATTATGTTATTAAGCTGGACGCTGCAATCTTTGCGTGCGGGCTATGTGCCTTGGCGTTTTATCAACACGAAGGCTCTGTTTGCAGAATACAATCTAACTGATAAACAGATCGAACTGGCACAAAGGGGAGCAAAGTATACAGTACTGAGCATTGAAAAACTTGAAAAATTACCACTCACAGTGGCAGAAAAACCAGCTACAGAATGGCTTATTCATGGCAAAATTAGTCTACCTGTGACTACTTTCCAGTTTCAGTATTGCCTTAAACAGATGCAAGCAGGCAAATATGAAAGGTTGGGTAAAGAATACATTAAGACATCCTGGAATTTACCTTACGCATATAGATGTTGGAGTGGGGATCGTGAAGTGTTTCTAAGCGGTACACACTGTGAAAGTGCACTGAGCGGTTCACTGATTTGTCAGGACATATCTTTACACGGGGCTTGTAATGGTTCTGTGGCAAATTCTGTGGCCACCAGCAAGGTACACCAGCTGCTGTGATTAATCCAGCGTTTGGCCAACTTTCTAATGGGAGTTACCTCATGTTGAATGATCTGAGTTGCTGTGGCATGTTGCCAGGCATCCCATATCTAGTAACGGTCAACTCCAGGGTCACTTGCTGTATGCAAGTATTGTTTGCCCCAGTAGACACAGTCAGGGAGTCGCCTTTATAGCCTTCGTTGAATGTCTCTTTTATACGATTTGATACTTTAAGCAGAATGAAAGCCATGCTTATACAACAATCAGTGCCTTTGACCTCGGCCAAAGAAACCTATGATCTACAAGTTGCAAGGACTTCGGCTAAGATACAGGCTTTAATTCATACAAACTGCCCTATACATTTCGTAGAAATGATAGGACGTATCTTTAACATGTCTGATACAAGCGGAATTGTACATGTATTTAAGACCATCTGTTCCGGACTATTAGCACCTTTCCAGGCTGTCCTCGGAATCATCCCAAACTTCGCACATTCGGTGTTTGGTGGTGTGCCGTTAATTCTAGCACTTGTTGCAGGAATTCTGTTTCTATTCCTCCTACTACGCTATGGCAAGCCTCTTCGCCAACATCACTCCGAGCGATGTGGAGAGAGCCCTCCTTGAACGGAAATGCCGTGAGCGAATAGTACAGCTTTTGGGCATGCCTCGTCTACAGGAACTTAATACAACGTGGTTCCTGTCATTCAGACCAATCTGGCAAGATTGCATCTTACCTGTTCTACGCTGCCTGTTTTGCGGTGAAGAATGCGTGCTAGACACCTGTCTAACACTCCCATCACTCATGCCAACGGATATCGATACTCTGCTGGACCCGATAACGGCCCATGCTGTGTGTTGTCCCCAGAGGCTACCAATCCTGATGACGGCATTCATTGAGATCTCACAGACGCTTCCAGCTGCTGCTGAGGTACGAGATGGATCAATGGGCACACAGGTAACAACGGACGCGAACATTGCTTCTTCTGCTGAAGGCGATGTTTCTCATCTCTGTGCAATTAACCTTCTGAACGAGGTGTTCCAAATGTCACCAACTTCGGTGGACGATATTTTGGCTACGGAAACAGATGCTCTAATGTTTACCCCAGACCCATACACTGACTTTGATTCGGCTCACAGTGTACCAGGGCAACAATGAAATTTGACCTTCATATTTTCAAAACTTGGAACTTTTCCCAGAATTGAACTTTTTCTTTTTAATTTTTGAAATGACATGGCAAAGAACAATCTGCTTACAGTAGAACTAGTCTTATAAAACGGACTTCTTTGAATACTTCCAGGGACACATTGTCACCTTACTTGTCTAACATTTCATTTAATTCTATGATATGCAATGGCTTTGATTTTGAGAACTTATCGACCATTTCGTCATATGTATATATTTCTGTTTCATTCACGTTGCATTTTCCTTCCGTTATATGCTTAGAATGGAAACGATGCTTTAAATGTACAGTACCTATTGCATTTCAACAGTTTTGAGCTTCTTTTAAAATGCTTTTAGAAATGTTTTTAGCAACATGTGGTACTCAATTTTATGTTTAGCATTTGAATGTTTAGCATTTAGTTTTATCGTTCAATCGAAAGTGGAGTGGGTGTTGTATTGCGCTTTAGGGGTCCGTATATAGGTTTTCCTGAATCATGTCCTTATATAGGCACAATTCGCATTGCCCTTATATAGGCATAGAATCCCTCTCCTTATTTAGGCATTAACCGTGCACTCCAAATACAGGCATGGTCACCGACATCCGTCCACCCTAACGTCACAACGAGTTCTTAGAAACCAGACCCTTAAGCTTCGGGAGTTCCCTAGCACAGGACTATTGATTTCTCCAAGAACTCATCTATTATGTATGAACCGTTATACCTTAAGGGTTCATTCCTGACGTCTTCCTCTGTCCGACTTTACATCAATGCTAACAATCCAAGACACCTACCAGGTATAAATATACCTTCCCTTGCCCAAGCAAGTTAGAAGAGACCTCGACTTCAGAGGAGCCCGTATCCCGGCCTGACGCACTGAGAAGACGCTGTCATTCCTGCACGCAGACGAATCCAGCTTACAGTGTTCTGACTCCCTTTGCGGGGTGTTAGAGTTCCAGATCCGGCAAGAGATTCCCACCTCTCTCATTCTCAAGGTATGGAGCTGACTAGAACCTAGAGGGACTCTTGGCATACCATACTTGGCATACTATACTTAACATACTCTTAGTATACCAGACTAGAGAATACTCCACCTACTTCTACCTTTCCCTACACCTAGACTAGGTTAGGTACATTGGGGTAGAACTAGCTTAGAGACGCATCGTATGAGTACTCGCATTTTTAGCTCATGTTATTTATGTACGTGAATATATGCTAAAAGATAATGCTAGCGCAGTATTATTTATTACTACTGCTTACGCTGTACATTATTTATCTTGCATACTGTCTTGTGATCATAACAGCACATATCTCTTACATGAGAAACAAGACTGTTCAATAAAACCCCTTTTATTGAAACGCCCGTCTTTCCTTTCTGTGTAACTCTGTAGAAACTAAGCATGCACGATTGACTAAGTGAAACTGTTATCTATTGTTTCCACGATTCTGAGACGTGTTCCGATTCTAAAGGGAAACAAAGTTGTCATGTTTTTCGGTTGCCAGAAACTACTCCTTCTTGTTCTCAAGGAGTTTCTAGTGGCCTCTGAGCTAGCTGGCACAAGTAATTAAGTTTAATATACTCAATAGGGACATACCGACCTTAGTCCTATGTCAAGCCTATAGGTTATATTATTCCAATGCGCAGAGCCTATTAGGGAAATAGGAACTACACTACAGTTGCTTCAGCAAGATGGATGAAAGTTTCAAAGTCCTTTCCCTCTAGTTACACGGACAGAGGTTCGTCTTGGCATCCAGAAGTAACACACTTGTGGTGTTTTTCGCTCACATCTTTATACCCCCTCGCCTTTGTTCTCTCAAAAGTCACAAGTCACTGAACCCAGTCAGAACCAGTTGGGGGAGGTCCTGGGGGCACGTTATTTACGAGGCGGCATCCTGCCCTTTAGGAGAGGGGGTCTGCCATCAGACGCACCGTGGGAGGGAGAGCCATCATTCACCTTGCCAGGCGCAGCCCTGCGCAGATCAAAGGGTCACCCCTCCCCATACTCCAGCTGCAGATCTCTTACTCGCCCAGGTCGGGTTCAACCTACCCTGTCCCTCCAAAACCAGACGGCCAATACACATAACAGCAGAGCACACTGGAAGACTTAGGCAAGAAAATACCCACTTTCCCAAAGTGGTATTTTCCGACACAGAATAAAGGAATAACCCTCACAAAATGATGTACTTTAATATTCTGAGCTCAGGCATACTAAATTCGACTTTCCACTTTACAAGCTGCTTCTGTGGGTGGCGCAATCAGCACTGCAGGCCCACCAGCAGCATTCGGTCTACCAGCCCTGGGCACGCATGGTGCACTATACTAGAGACTAACAGGTAAACCAAATGAGCCAATTATGGGAACATCAATTCATACAGTCAATTTACAATAGGGAGCATTCACGCTGTGGCACGGAATGGCCATGGCACAACGCCCAGAGCATCTAACACCAGCAAACACAGAGGAGACAAAAAGCGAAAAATGGAGGGGAAACCCAAGCCAATGGTGCCAGGTCTAACACGTGTCCCCTCCAGCTGAAATGTGGGGAGAACAACCCACCCACTTGGGAGTTCTCATCACTAAGGCGGAAAAATCTGGACAGACCATCAGCATTGGCGTGCTCTGTACCAGGGTGGTGTTCCACCGTAAAGTCCATACCCTGTAGGGAAATGGACCACCTCAACAACTTTGGATTCTCTCCCTCATCTGCATCAACCATCTGAGGGGCCTGTGGACTGTCTGAACCCGGAAGTGAGTCCCAAACAGGTATGGTCTCAGCTTCTTCAGTGCCCAGACCACAGCAAATGCCTCACGCTCAATTGCACTCCACCTCTGTTCCCGTGGAAGTAACCTCCTACTAATGAAGGCTACAGGTTGGTCTAGGCCCTCCTCATTGATCTGTGACAGAACGGCCCCCACACCATGCTCGGAAGCGTCTGTCTAGACAACAAATTCTTTTGAAAAGTTGGGCGCCTGAAGTACAGGTGCTGTGCACATGGCAGTCTTCAGGGCGTCAAAAGCGATCTGACAGGTGTCAGTCCAGTTCACCATCGTGTGCTGCTTCTTAGAAGTCAGCTCAGTCAAGGGTGCAACAATGTTGCCATACCCCTTGACAAACCTCCTGTAATAACCCGTGAGTCCTAAAAAGGCTCTCACCTGTGTCTGGGTCTTGGGGGCTCCCATGCCAGGATGGTTTCAATCTTGGGCTGTAGGGGCGCCACCTGGCCGCTCCCCACCTGGTGTCCCAAGTACACCACAGAACCCTGCCCAATCTGGCACTTACTTGCCTTGATTGTGAGGCCTGCCCTTCGCTGTGCCATCAACACTTCCCAGAGGTGGCGCAGGTGGTCCTCCCATGAGGAACTAAACACTGCAATGTCATCCAGGTAGGCGGCACTGAAATCTTCCAGCCCATCCAACACCCTGTTGACCAACCTCTGAAAGGTGGCAGGGGCATTCTTCATCCCAAAGGGCATCACCCTGAACTGGTAGTGCCCATCTGGTGTGGAGAATGCGGACCTCTCCTTTGCCCCCTCAGTTAAGGCGATCTGCCAATACCCAGACGTCAAATCAAATGTGCTGAGGTTCCGTGCAGCCCCTAGCCGATCTATGAGCTCATCAGCTCTGGGGATGGGGTGCGCGTCAGTCTTTGTGATGGAATTGAGACCTCAGTAGTCCACGTAGAACCGAAGTTCTGGGGTGGCACCAGGCGCTGCAGCTTTTGGTACCAAGACCACTGGGCTGGACCAAGGGCTGCTAGAGGACTCAATCACCCCTAAAGCAAACATTTTGGAAACTTCTTCCTTAATGGATGCCCTAACCCGGTCAGTCACTCGGTAAGCCTTGTGCTTAACAGGAGGACTGTCCCCAGTGTCCACTTCGTGGACACACCAATTAGTGACACTAGGCACCAGGGAGAACAGATCACTGAATTGTCCCAACAGTTGGCGACAATCACTCTGTTGCTCAGGGGTCAGTGTGGCGGAGAGGACCACACCCTCCACTGACCCGTCTTGCTCCTTTGCACACAGGAGGTCAGGAAGAGGCTCACTCTCCTCCTCCATCCCAGCATCTGTGGCCAGGAGCATGCCCACTTCGGACCTCTCAAAGTGGGGCTTCAGGCGGTTGACATGCAGGACCCGCAAGGGGTTCCGGGGAGACCGCAAGTCCACCAAGTAGGTAACAGGACTCTTGCGCTCCACCACCTCAAATGGTCCGGTCCACTTATCTTGGAGCGCACAAGGCTCCACTAGGGCCATGACCCAAACCTTTGACCAGGCTGAAACTTAATCAGAGTGGCATTCTGATCATGCCAACGTTTCATCTCTTCCTGGCTGGCTTCCAGATTTGTCTCAGCAAGCTTTCTGAAACGCCGAGTCTGGTTCCTGAAGGCCAGCATGTAACTAAACACATCCTGGGGAGGTTTCCTGGGAGATTGCTCCCAGCCTTCCTTGACCAGACTCAGAGGCCCTCTTACCGGGTGACCATAGAGTAGTTCAAAGGGGCTGAACCCTAGGGACTTCTGTGGCACCTCACGGTAAGCAAACAACAGGCATGGCAATAGGACGTCCCACTTACGCCTCATGGTCTCTTCTAGGCCCATAATCATTCCTTTGAGGGTCCGGTTGAATCTCTCTACCAGCCCATTCCCTTGGGGGTGGTAAGGGGTGGTAAACTTATAAGTTACCCCACACTCCTCCCACAGAGACTTCATATATTTGGAAATGAAGTTAGTACCCCTATCAGACACCACCTCTCTGGGGAACCCCACACGGGAGAAAATCCCCATCAGTGCACGTCCCACCACTGGGGCCGTCACTGTCCGGAGTGGGATGGCTTCAGGGTACCGGGTGGCAAGGTCCACCAAGACCAGGATGAACCTGTTGCCCATGGCTGTCTTGGGGTCCAGAGGCCCCACAATGTCAATGCCCACTCGCTCGAACGGGGTACTGACAACTGGAAAGGGCTGGAGTGGGGCTTTGATCTTCCCCCACTCTTCCCACTTGCCTGGCAAGTCTCACATGTCCTGCAGTGAGCATCTGAGCTCCTGCGCATCTGGGGCCAAAAAAGTGGGTGACCAGCCTCTCGAAGGTCTTGGTCTGCCCCAGATGTCCTGCCAATGGCACATCATGAGCCAACCCCAGTAGGAAGGCTCTGAAGCACTGGGGTACCACCAGCACACGGGCTGACCCAGGCTCAGCAACCTTAGGCTTGCTGTAAAGGAGGTCATTCTCCCAATAGATCAGATGTGACCCTGACTGATCACCTGCTGCCTGGGCTGCAGCCTGTCGCCGCAGCCCCTCGAGAGAAGGGCACGTTTTCTGCAGTTCACAAAATTCCTCCCTGGTGGGCCCTCCTTCCTGCTGCCACTGGGTCAGCTCAGGCAGGTCCCCCAGTTCGGCTACCTGTTCCCCTGTAGGCTCCAGGGCATCCCCTCAAGGTCTGCTCCTTCCTGGACCGTGGGAACTATGGGGGCCGGTTTCCGCGCCCCTACCCCTTCTCTGTAAGGCAGGGGCCTGGGCCATACTTTCAGGCTCCAGCTCCTTCTGAACGTCCTTACTGGCTGCCATGGACCGAGTGGTCGCACACGCCCACTCAGGCAGACCCAACATTTCCAAGTGAGATTTCCTCTCCACCGTAGCCCACGGGGAGTTTTCTAAATCGTTGCCCAACAGACAGTCTACCGGCATGGCTAGCCTCACAGCTACTTAAAGAGTTCCTGAGACCCCCCACTAAAAGGGAACCTGAGCCACCTCACACTGGCTCTCAGAGTTGTCTGCTGACACTACTGGGCAGAATGCAGGGGGACAACCTGCTCTTTGGACACCAACCGGGAGCTGACAGCAGTCACACTAGCTCCGGTGTCCCTCAGAGCCTCCACCCTATGGCCATTGATGGTCACCCACTGCCTGTACTTCTTAGTGTTATCAGGCAGCGTGGGGTTAGGGACCTTCTCAAAGTCTCCTAGCGAGACAAGGGTCCATTCCACGGGGTCCCACCCACCTTGGGCACCCATCTCCTCCCCTCCCAGGGCTACACTAGCAAGCTGGCAGGGTGGTGCGCGGGGTGGGGCATTGAGGTCCCTCTGGGGACACTGGGGATCATAATACCGGTGGCCCACTTGACCACATTTAAAACAAGTAAGGGGCCCCCTATGAACAGGCCTACCTGTCGGGGCACTGGCTTCTTCTCAGGGGGAGACTGGGACACCACTCCTTGGTTCCCTTGGGAATTACTTTGGGGCCCTCTCTGGAACTCCCTCGGTTTACCCCTGTCCCCCCACTTCTCTGCTGGGGACCCAGCCCACCTTTGGCGAAGTCTCCCACAGG
The DNA here is from genome assembly GCA_963921515.1 of Calotriton arnoldi. Lineage (NCBI taxonomy): Eukaryota > Metazoa > Chordata > Amphibia > Caudata > Salamandridae > Calotriton > Calotriton arnoldi. Next base: position 90,797 of record CAWUFW010001520.1, on the reverse strand, counting down.
ACCCTTGCGAACCCGGGTGCTCACCCAGCGGTCCGCCTCCTCAGCAAGCTTCCTAGGGTTAGTTAGCTTGCTATCAACAAGGTGCTGGCGTAGCTCTGGAAAACAGTTACTAGATAAATGCTCCCATGCAAACAAATCATACAGTTGCTCAAAAGTTTCCACTTTGCTACCCTTTACCCAGCGATCCATTGCTCTGCAAAAAAAGTCACATATTCGACCCAAGTGGTACCCTCTAACTTCTTACAGGTTCTAAATCTCTGCCTGTACATTTCTGGGGTCAAAGCATATCGCGTCATCAAGGCCTCTTTCATATGGGCATACACCATCCTGCTCTCTTCAGGCAGATCCAACAGGGTATCCCTCCCATCACTCACAAAGCGTCCCCACAACCCCGCTCCCCAATCCTTCTCAGGGACCCGGTGGGACCCATGGCTATCTCATATGCGGCAAACCATTGCCCAATAGCCTCACTCTTATGGAAATCCTTGATGACATCCTTGGGTATATACACTCTACTCTCGGTAGGTACTAACGGTATGCTGCCACCAGAGGGGGAGATCTCTAAGCTCTTAGCCTTGATCTCCAGCTCCCTCAATACTCTCTCATGCTCCAGTTTCATTTTCTCAAGTTCAAATGCCAACCTGTTATTCTCAATATCCAACTTTTTACTCCCTAGGTCCTTCTGACCTTCTAATTTGGCCATCTCCAAACTATGCCTCCTATCTCTCTCCCTGTCCTCCATCTTTTCGGGAGACAGACCCTTTGAGGACACACTAGTACCTGGATTGGAAAGTGCTTTACCTCCCACTAAATCCACTTCGTCCTCCTGCTACCCTCCAGCATTCTCTCCCTCATTCCTAGCGGACTCTCTCGCTTCTAACCAGGCCTTAAGGGCCTTCTGATACTCCTCCTTCCTAGAGAGACCCGCAACAGGGACTGTGAATCGCTTGCAAAAAGACTTTAGCTGTTTGGCAGTGTAGGTTTGTAACCTCTCTTCCTCAAAGATGAGATCCTCCGAAGCATTGGACATTGGCCTACCCATTGTAGACATAACTGGCAATTACAATCGACAATAGAACAAAATCAAACCGTACGTGGTTGCGCCTAGGCCTACACTCACTAGTAGCGTACACTGGTTATTGTATGTGGATCACAAATGCAAGTCCTGATCCTCACCGCTGACCACCAATGTTAGAAATGGGGATCTCTAGTTGGCCGCGGCTGGCGCCGAGGTCCAAATAGGGATCCTTCTTCCTAAGTCAGAGTAAGGGGGCTACACCCTTTGATAACCCCTGCTCAACCCTGTGGTAACGTAGCACGAGCAGACAGGCCTATCTCAGAGGCAGTGTGTGAAGCATTTATGACCATACACAATAACACAGGAGAGACGCTACAAACGGACACCACAAGTAGTTATAGAAAAATAGTTATCTTTATATAGACTGAACACGAGGCTAAAAGCACTCAAGGAGCCACAATGCACACAATTACAGATTCACTTCAAAAGCAATAAAGGCACTCGAAACGGGGGTGGAACGGACTTAGCTCAGGGCCGGGGTCCACGTGACCCGGTGATGCACAATGTACCTGAGATGTAAAGGGGCACGGCCCGCAGCCTCACAAGGAAGCCGCGGTGATGACAGGTGGACTCGCAGCGGCCACAGTCCGCGGCGTGCACTCACGATAATCCTGGGACGGGGCTTAAAGGCGGGCACCCAGCGGCATACGCAGGTGGTAACAAGATTCTGGAAGTGGTGACTAGTGCGGGCACTCAGCGGCACAGCTCCTCAGCTGCAGCGGCCCACAATAGCGATAGCGATGATTTCCGTAGGATGGCAAATGCGGGCACTCAGCGGCACAGCTCCTCAGCTGCAACGGCCCACAATAGCGATAGCGATGATTTCCGTAGGATGGCAAATGCGGGCACTCAGCGGCACAGCTCCTCAGCTGCAGCGGCCCACAATAGCGATAGCGATGATTTTCGTAGGATGGCAAATGCGGGCACTCAGCGGCACAGCTCCTCAGCTGCAGTGGCCCACAATAGCGATAGCGACTTTCAGCCCGCGTTCTCCGCAGTAGAACCAGAGGCTCTGGAATTCTCAACAGAGGCCTCACCTGCGGGTAGAATCCCCCTCAAATAGGAATCCAGACGGCTGATGGGTGAAGTCTAATGTCCCTGAGACTTCAGCAGGAGGCGAGCTCAAATCAGGCCCTTGGGTAGTTGCTTCAGCAAGATGGATGAAAGTTTCAAAGTCCTTTCCCTCTAGTTACACAGACAGAGGTTCATCTTGGCATCCATAAGTAACACACTCGTGGGGGTTTTCGCGCACATCTTTATACCCCCCCTCGCCTTTGTTCTCTCAAAAGTCACAAGTCACTGAACCCAGTCAGAACCAGTTCGGGGAGGTCCTGGGGGCACGTTGTTTACGAGGCGGCATCCTGCCCTTTAGGAGATGGGGTCTGCCATCAGACGCACCGTGGGAGGGGGAGCCATCATTCACCTTGCCAGGCGCAGCCCTGCGCAGATCAAAGGGTCACCCCTCCCCATACTCCAGCTGCAGATCTCTCTACTCGACCCAGGTCAGGTTCAGCCTACCCTGTCCCTCCAAAACCAGACGGCCAATACACATAACAGCAGAGCACACTGGAAGACTTAGGCAAGAAAATACCCACTTTTCCAAAGTGGTATTTTCCGACACAGAATATAGAAATAACCCTCACAAAAAGATGTACTTTAATATTCTGAGCTCAGGCATACTAAATTCGACTTTCCACTTTACAAGCTGCTTCTGTGGGTGGCGCAATCAGCGCTGCAGGCCCACCATCAGCATTCGGTCTACCAGCCCTGGGCACGCACGGTGCACTATACTAGAGACTAACAGGTAAACCAAATGAGCCAATTATGGGAACATCAATTCATACAGTCAATTTACAATAGGGAGCATTCGCGCTGTGGCACGGAATGGCCGTGGCACAGCGCCCAGAGCATCTAACACCAGCAAACACAGAGGAGACAAAAAGCGAAAAATGGCGGGGAAACCCACGCCAATGGTGCCAGGTCTAACAAAGAGCTACAGTAAGACAGGCTCCAGGACACTAGAGGCAAATGACCTCAACTACCACAGTTGGGGCCCAATAGCCCCTGTCTGCTCTGTGACAAAATCCCTCACCACACGATTCAGGCCTGGCCCTCACAGACTCCAGAGCCTGATGAATAGTTGAAACAAGATAAACTATTGTTTACAACTTTTGTGCTTGCAAACATGAGAAGGATCAGTGTTATGAACTGTTTTAACATAATATACAACATGAACAACATGACCAAATGTTACATATTTCTAATTGTAATCATGAGAATACACAAAGTTATTAAATATCTCTTACCATGATGTGCAACAGAATGCTCATTTGCTGAAACCTTTTAATTATTTCTGGAATATGCTTATTTATCTGCCCTTTTGTGAGGAAAATTACTCTGAGGCAAAGGCTGAGTAGGAAAGACAGCCTGTGGAGGACACCTGAAAGAAGAACCAACCCAACTCTGTTCTGAAAGTGCAGACAGAAAATACAAACCCCCCAGACTGCTCTTCCTGTAAAAAATTGGGAGCTCTTGACCCATTTGTTGTTCCAGTTCCAGGTTCTCTTTGAACAAGGAGAGGGTGCTCTGAAGAATACCCAGAGTGCTATTAGTGTAACCAGGGATGGGGTGTGCTTGGCTGCCAGCTCTCCAGAGTTGAGGGCACATCACCCAGAGTTTGACCTTAAAGAACATCTGTTCCTTGTCCTGGAATGCCTGGACGAAAATGGAAGGAACAAGCCAACCGTGCAGGAGGAGCGGATGGCTAGACTAGGCAAGAGCACTTGAGCCCAGTGTTCTGGGTCTGTCTGACAGACTTGACTTGTGGAAGTGTGCCCAGGAGGATCACCCCATTGACCCTGCTGTCACAGCAATGGCACTTGTCTCCAGGTGCCCATGCAGTCTGTGCCCTGCTAATGAAGAGATCTGTGTAAGCCTGTGGTAATAACCCCAAGTGTGCCTGAATTAACTTATATTGTAGCTGGCCTGCAGTACTTGCCTAATGTGTGCCCGTGCAGAGTACATGGCTAGAAATCAAGCTGCTACCTCAAGGCACTTGCCACTGTGTGCAAAAGTGACTGTGCGGCTGCTGAGATGCTAACTTGAAGTATGTATGAACAGACCAAGTCATCACTGTTGCACTAAAGTGCCTTTTAGATTTAGCGACTTAGCTGCAATACATGGCTTTCCAACCAGAAGTGGACCATATTGCCCCCTAGACGCAGGGAGGGCCAAGTCATGACCTGACAACTCACCTAGTCGAGGAGGAAGGAAGCCCTTCCATGACATGCGGACCCATCTGCTGCTGATGCTGTGCGCGTAGAAGAAGGCAAAAGATTTAAGACAGTTGCATGCCTTCCGCTGCATCTGGAAACTGTTGCACAGCCTGTCTTTGCTCAGGAGGAATGGAGCAGCTGCTTGACACATCTGCGGCTGGTGCAACTTCCCCCACTGTGGGAGAATCAACACTGAGGAGAGGGAGGCCGGAGTGAGGCTTACCCTGGACCCGATCTGTGGATGAGACAACCACTGAGAGATTGACTGCCTGCTAGAACAGGAGGTGGGAATGAGGCCTAACACTGATCTGATCTGTGGGTGAGACAAACACTGAGAAACTGTTTGCCTTCTAGTGCCTACCAGACAAAAGGGCAGATGAACGTTTCCTGTGCTGAAATATACACAGTTGTACCTTAGACTAAGGGGGCAGAAGGAGCAGCCTCTCCGGGAATCAGTAGTCCTGCAACAGAAACTGAGTATCTAATACTTTTTGTATAGTGTGTAGTATTGAGTTGTGTTGTGTATTAAAGTACTTCTTTTTCTACAAATATAAGCACAGGTTAGATAATCATGTTATTAAACTGTTGGGTGTCTCTTGAGTGCTGAACCCATACTGCCCTCACACTAATCTCCCTGCGAAGCATGTTTACTGCTCGCCATCGCTACCATTAAGTGTCAAGGGGATGTACTTGGCCCATTTTCTGTGGTGTAAAATAGGCCCCCCACAGCCCCCCATGGTGCGGGGGGGCCCAAGCCCCAGGGGGCCCCCTCAACACAGCACGCTGGCCTGAGAGCTCCTGATTGATTCCGGAGGGGGGGCTCCTCTCTGCACCTTGCAGGGGGGCCCCCTCAAGTTTCGTTATGCCACTGCCCAGTTTACCCATCCTTAATGGGACGGACCCCAGAACATCACAGACAAATGACTCCACCCCATATGGTTGTGACCCATTAGCCCCTGGTTGCCACGTGGCCCCTCAAATATGCTCTGATAGTGCAAAACAAATGTAATTATCTCAAAGCACTTAAAAAACCTTAACAGTGACCTGACCCTATATTTTAGAAGTTGCTTTTAGTAATTGACTGTGTTGAAATCCTTTGCTATGAGTGGTTAAGCTCATGGTTACACAATCATTTAAAGAACTTAAATTCTCTCATCAACTGGATCCAATCACTAGGAGACCTATGGTTTGATTTGAAGTTGGAAGCGAACAGAACATGCAATTCCCAAACCTTCTAGTGGACTGCCCCCTACGCTGCACAGCTCCACCTGGTAGCTGCTGCTGTCCGTTGCTGCTCCTGATCCTCTGGTCAGGAGTTCGAGGCCCTCCTCCTGCGTCTCATCCCAGGTGGCCTAGCGGTAGAGAGTCACTGCTCTGCTGCTTGACTGCCTTTCTAACTCTGTTTTTCTGCTTTTCTCTGCCTCTTTTACTTTTTCTCTTGCTTCTGCCTTTTTTACTTTTCTTTCCTTTTCCTGTGTTTTTTTTATTTCTTCGTCGCCCTTGCCGCTGTGATCCCCCGTGGCCCGCCCCCCAACAGTGACCCTTCCCACTCCCCACATTACACGCCTCCCAGCTGTCCAGCCCCCCACAGCACAACTTAATGGCGGCCGTGCCAAAGGCAAGCCCGTCTACACCCGTCCGTGCCTGGACCACGGCCAGGGACACTGGTTCTCGGACCTTCTACCACTATGACGCCAGAACCCTCCTCACCCTTAGGATACCATGCTGCCTGCCACCTCACGTCGCCGAAGGAGACCCAAGGACCCTTCTCATGCTTGAACTGCAGCTACACCTTTACCCACTCCCCCGACTGGCTCAACTACTTCCTCCACAAACACGCCACAGAAATCTGGGACCTCCTCGATGCCGCCTCTCCCGACATTGCCTTCTTCATGGAAACCTGGACCAACCCCTGTTCTGGATTGGACATCACCACCGCCATCCCCGATTGCTACAAATCACCAGCAAGGACCACGCAAACCGACCAGGAGGAGGCATCGCCATTGCCCACAAAAACACCCTCTGACTGACTACTTACTCGAATGACCCAACGACAACCATGGAACACATCCACTTCCAGATAAACCTCAACACCACCCTCCGCTGCACCCTCGTCTACAGGCCCCCTCGGCCCCCGCCTGCCCTTCACCAATGCCATTGTAGACCTCATTGCACCCCAGGCTCTCGCATCCACTGATTACATCCTACTCGGAGACCTCAACTTCCACCTGGACAACCCCAGTAACCAGAACACTGCTTCCCTACTGGAGAACCTCGCCAAGATTTGACTCAAGCAGCTAGTCACTGCACTGACCCACACAGCCGGACACACACTCGAACCCGTCTTCTACGCCAGGGGGAACATCACCTACAGCCACACCACAAACTCCTCTGGACTGACCACCACTACGTGCCCTTCGCCTTCGCCACTCCCCCTGTTCACCACCGCCCCTCAACACCCCCCCATGGTAGCTGGAACAAGGCCACCGAAGAACTTCTTGTCGCCTTCCTCAGCATGACCACACCACCAACACCAACAGACGCCAACACAGCAGCACGCAACCTTCACTCTGGCGCCCCTCAAGAAGACACCAGGCAAGCAACACTCCAAGAAAGCCAGCTAGTTCACTCCCGCCCTCCTGCAGAAGACTCAAGAAACAAAACCCCGGAAACCCACGCAACCTTCAAAACCGCCATCAACGCACACCACCTTCTCCTCAAAACCACAAAGAAAACAGCCCTTCAAGTCTGAATCAACGCTAACAACAGCTAAGAACTCTTCACCATCGTCAAGGAGTTCGCCTGACCCAACAGCAAGACCACAGACTTCCCACCCTCCCAAGTCCACTGCAACAAACCCAGCACCTTCTTCCACCCCAAGATCAGGCAGTTCTACGACAGCTTTGACACCCGAGACCCGGCCACAACACCCGTCACAACTGCACGCAACCACGCCGCACCCCAACAGATCGTCCTCAACTGGACTCCACTCACCACAGAAGACACACTCAAGACCATGAAGACCATCCTCTCCAGACCCCATCAGATCCTTGCCCGTATCACATCTTCAATAGAGCAGCCACCTCCATCGCCCCTGAGCTTCGCTGCACCATCAACAGCTCCATCGAAACTGCCACCTTCCCGGACGACTGGAAACACATCAAGATCAACTCCCTTATAAAGAAGCCGTCTGCCGACCCAACAGACCTCAAGAACTTCAGACCTATATCCCTCCTCCCCTTCCCAGCCAAGGTCATCAAAAAGGCCATCAACACCCAAGTTCATCGACGAGAACCATGTCCTGGACACCTCCTAATCCGGCTTCCGGAGCAACCACAGCACAGAGACCGCACTCCTTGCTGCCACAACGATATCCGCTCCCTACTCGACTGGGGCAAAAACGCAGCACTCATCCTACTGAACCTCTTGGCCACTTTTGACACCGTCTCCCACTGCACCCTAATCACGAGACTCCATGACGCCGGCATCCGCGACAAGTGGGTCTCCTAATGGGGAGTGATTCGGTCACGGACTGCGGAGGCTGGAATCAATATTAAGTTGCCACGAAACAGTGCCTCCCAGACCATAGATTGTGCTTACTTCATCAAAAGGGAGCTACGAGATTCTCCCTACTATTGTTCAGCCAATGAACGGTCCTTTACTTGAATTTACTTTTTGGTGAAACTGGCATTTCTCGTATCTTGCTTTAAATTGAAACCCAACTGGTTTAGTCAAATTAATTCTCATATGCCAGGTTCTTAACTTGAAATGATATTTATTTTTTCTATTTTTTAGATTTCATCTGTTTTCACATTTAAATGGAACAGTAACATACATATTTACATAGATTGTAATGATGACAATTTACGAACACAGAAGATAAATGAGAGAGTTAATGGAACAAAAAATGACAGTACATTTTACACATAGACATTTCATATACAATGAGACTTGACTTCTATAAAGTTACATATCCTGTACGCTGTTGCATGTGTTTGTGCGCAGGTGTCCAACAGGAATTTAATATTGGGACCTATTGCCCTTGTGTCCTCGTACACTTTTGTGATAGAATAAGGTCCTATGGAGGTCAGAGCATGAATGGATGGATGGATTACTGTCAAAGCGACCTTAACTACGCTTTAGTTTATGGTGCCTTTTGTGCTCCAATCATTTGTTCATGGTGACTCTTGGCCTCAGTTTGGAATGTGCTGACGCATTTCGACCTTCTGGTTTGGACCTAGGAGTTGGTTTGGTGGAAGGTCTTCTTCAGGGCAGTGTGTATTCTGGTAGGACACGTGGTTTGTCTTTAGGAACCGTCTGGTTCCCTAAGGTGTGTTCAAGGACCCATCACAGAAGGTGGTCTTCCATGAAGGGTGGTAGGCATAACGCCTTTATTTCTTTTATTCTTGTGCGTCGGCGTGTGCCGTCCGGATGCGGCGCTCGTGTTCCTTGCCTCGTCCTCAAGTGGCGGCGTCCGTGTTCTCCACTTCGTCTTCAGAGGCTCCTGGAGGTGGTGGCTGTCCTCCGGTGGCCCCCGGTGGCGGCGTCTCTCTTCATCTCAGTCTCCGTGGGCCGGACCCCCGCCACCGGGAGCCACCGGAGGACAGCCTCCACCTCCAGGAGCCTCCGAAGATGAAGTGGAGAACACGGACACCGCTACTTGAGGACGAGGCAAGGAACACGAGCGCCGCATCCGGATAGCACATTTGGTTGTTTCACCAGTCCGACAACTTATTCACATAGATGTTGTCCCCCTTTCTTTTATTGTCAATACATTGACTTTTAACCTCCTTTCACAGTCTGGCAATTGTACCATGATGCTTTTATGTCTTCTTTTTTTAAATTGTGTAAACTTTTTAATGTATCTAAGAGTACTCATGTTGTATCAATTTGATGTGTTTTATGGGCTGTGCCCGAAATAAACGATTTATACTACTCACCCTGGGACCGGCCCTCTCAGCCTGGGACGACTCCTGGTGGCTCACCACACTGAGAACCTCTCCCACCCCTAAGGACCAAGCACGCAACCTCAGAATCATACTGGACTCCTCTCTCACAATGAACCACCAAATCACCGCCATATCCTCATCCTGCTTCCACACATACACCGCCTGCTTCAAAAGACATTCAGATGGATCCCCACAGAATCCAGAAAGGTGGTCACCTATGCACTCATCACCAGCAGACTTGACTATGGCAACGCATTCTATGCCTGTGTCACCAAGAAACAGCTCAGGAAACTACAGAACGTCCAAAACGCCGCAGCCAGACTGGTCCTTGACATCCCCCACCGCAGCCACATAACAGAACACCTCCAACAACTCCCCAGGCTCCCAATCAACATGAGAATCACCTTCAAGCTCCTTACACATGCCTGCAAAGCTCTCCTCGACTCAGGACCAGTATATCTGAACCACTGCCTCGCATTCCACGTACCCGCCAGACAACTTCGCTCCACCCAACTTGCACTGGCCACCGTCCCACGGATTCACAAGACCAGAACCGGAGGAAGATCCTTCTCCTACCTCGCCGCCAAGACCTAGAACACCCTGCCCCTCCACCTCAGGCAATCCCTGTCACTGACCAAATTTAGGAAGGACCTCAAGACCTGGCTCTTCGACTGAATCTTCATGCCCAGACGGATCAGCAGTCGCCCCACCCTCCGCTCAGAGCCTTGAGACCCTCACGGGTGAGTTGCCGCGCTATACAAACTCCTGATTGTTTGATTGAATTCCCCGATTTATTGGAATGGTGGTAAATCCTCCACTGGAGGCTTCTGCCGTAATCCTCTGGGGGAATTACCTGCAACATACAATCTCTGTGGTACAGGTAATTCTGCCGGAAGAGTCTCTTAGAGTACAGAGTCCTCTAAAGTAGGATTTACTGTTTCATAAATAGGCCGGCTTATCTAAATTGAACACTGGATGTCCAAACCACAAAGGGGCTCAGAGGACGGGAGAGATAGGCTAGATTCATTTTAGCAGAAGAACACATTCTAACTTCTCACAGGCTGGATGAGGCGAATTTAATTATAATTGTACAAATTACCAAAGTGAATTGATGACCATCGACTGCAGCTTTTAACAAGGACATGCTTAGTTACATTATGTTCTTTTTAATTAGCAGATCATTGCCTGCTCATATAGCCAGCGAGCAGATATAAATCTTTTGTTCTAGACAAAATGTCGCTTGCAATCTCCTTTTTAACAGGAGTTTATTTAGAAAAAGTGTTTCTGTCTTGCGATTTTTTTCACAGTATGTAGTACTTAGATGAAGAGGCCATAGGACAAAAGAGAAAGCAACCAGACGAGTTTTGTTCAACTTTGAAAAATATCACATTGAAATGCGCTCGTAAAAGAGGCACTAAGGCCAAGATAAACGACAGAACAAATTAACCTTTTAACAGTGTGCTAACGCGAGGTTGATTCATTTATTGGTCGATGGTGAAAGTCAGAGACTTGTTATGCGGTTTTTACCTTTTCAAGGTTTTTGCACGGCCTGCGTTGTTGCTCTGAGCCAGCTGACATCCATTTTCCCCTCGGAGAAAGAACGATGTACAACGTAAGCGAGTGAGGGTGCGTGTGTGAGAGAGTGTGCCTGCGTGTGAGATAGAGCGTCGTCCCGTGGCCGTACTACGGTACATTTTTACGACTGAGTCTGAGACCTTTTTGACAGAGTTGCTGTTTATCTGACTTAGCTCACGCCCCTTGCTGCTAGGGTGACCACCTCATTCCGTGTCATTAAGGACACTGTTTTCCAGTCCAGAGATTTCATGTGACAAGCTAATGCATTTTGGGTATGGTAGTCCTGCTTTGTGTTCATTAGATTAGATGAACATACTTGATACCATTGCTTTGCGGGATAGAATTCCACGGCTGGAAACAGTGTCCGTAAGAACATGGAGTGATGTGGTCACCCTACTTGTTAGTTACACCCTACACCACTGCCTACAATTGCTTTGCCTTACAAGTTATGTTGTCGGTTGGTTTTGGAATCACAATAACACTTTGGGCCACATGTACGACGGTTTTTAGCTTGTGCAAACGGGTTTTAGACCTGTTTGCGCACACTAAAAACCTTGGCCCCATGTACAAAACCTATTTTGCGAGTCGCTAATCAATTAGCGACTCGCAAAATAGGTTTTGCGACTCGCTATTAGGAAGGGGCGTTCCCTTCCTAATAGCGAGTCATGAGGCATGTATGATAGTTTTGCGACCACAATTGTGGTCGCAAAACACCACCTACTTCAAGTAGGTGGTAATGCTATGATTACTTACCGGTAATCCCCATTACTCTTAGTCCTACTCGTCCTCGACCCAGTCATCACTAATGAGGTATTCCACTTGACAGGAAACAAAACAGGAAACGCTTTTAGGCTCCACCCACCCTCCTGCCAGGGGCTATAAGTACATAGCCAACAGAAAGCACATCCTGACATACCAAGCAACAAAGGCCTGAACAGGGAGGGTGGGTGGGAGAGTATGACTGGGTCGAGGACGAGTAGGACTAAGAGTAATGGGGATTACCGGTAAGTAATCATAGCATTACCTCTACGTCCCTCGTCCTCGACCCAGTCATCACTAATGAGGCATACCAAAGCAACCCCACAAGCAGGCCTTTGGCAAACCACACAGAGAACATAGACCGAACACAAAAGTGGAGTGCAGTAAGTGAAAAAACTTTATTAAACACACAGAATCAGGGGGGGGAACAACCCCCACAGCACGCAACACACCACAACCAAAATTGGTCCGGTCAGACAGAGCACAATTCAGACGATAGTGCAGCACAAAAGTAGAATCAGAAGCCCAAGTCCCAGCCCGACAGATCTCATCAAGGGAAACCCCATGAAAAGCAGCCCAGGAAGCAGAAACACCCCTAGTGGAACGGGCCTGAACCCCAGAAGGGCAAGGCAAATCAGAGCCCTGATATGCCAGAGAAATAACAGCCTTGATCCAGCGACCCAGAGTAAGACGGGAGGCAGCCTTACCTCGACCAGCCAGACCAAAGGTCACAAAGAGAGAGTCGGAAGAACGAAACCCCGCAGAGCGGGCAAAATAAATAGACAACGCACGCGTCACATCCAGAGAGTGAAGCAACAACTCAGCAGGCGAGGAAGGAGAAGGACAGAAAGAAGGAAGAATCAACTCCTGAGAGGAATGAAAACAAGAACGAATCTTCGGAACAAACCCAGGATCCAAAGAAAGGACCACCGCGTCATCCAAGAAACGTAAAAAGGGAGGAGAACAACGCAAGGCAGTGAGCCCACCCAACCGCCGAGCAGAAGTAACAGCAACCAAAAAAGCCAGTTTAAAAGAGAGGAACTTAAGGTCAACAGACTCCAAGGGCTCAAAGGGAGAGGACTGCAGAGCACCCAGGACTAAAGAAAGATCCCAAGGAGGAACCGGAGAACGAGCAGAAGGAGAGGACAGAGAGAAACTCCGGAACAACTGGGAAACCAACAACCCATCCGAAGACGGGAGCGAAGCCGGATCCCGGAATGGCCGAACAGCAGCCCACTGCCCCTTCAGAGTAGACAAGGCATAGTGCTTCTGAAACCCATCCAGAAAAAACTGAAGGATAGAAGCAATAGGGCAATTGGTGGGAGACAGACCAAGCCCCGAACACCAGGAGGAGAAAGAAGCCCAATGTTTTGAGTAGGAGGATAAAGTGGAACGCCTACGGGAGCCCTGCATCACAGTGATGAGGTGGTCAGGCAAACCCCGGACCCCAAGAGACAGCCGTTCAACCTCCAGACCGCCAGGGTGAGAGGGACCAGGAGGGAGGGAGAGGGCGATCTCAGGGGAGATGGGTAGCGGGGAAGAATCCAAGGAGGACCCACCGCCAGGCTCAACAACAACGGGAACCAGGACCTCCGAGGCCAGTGAGGCAAGACAGCCACCACCCGGGCACCCACCCGCTGGACCTTCAGCAAGAAGGCCGGAATCAGGGGAAGGGGGGAAGGCGTACAGCAACCAAGGGGGCCATCGGAGAGACAACGCCTCCACCCCCCAAGCACCCAACTCCGGAGTCCGGGAACAAAAGAGGGGAAGCTGCGCATTGGTCCTGGAGGCAAACAAGTCCAGCTTGGGAGTCCCGAACCTCCGACAGAGCATCTGGAAAATCCTGGGGGAGAGACACAGGGTCAGAGAAGACGGAAACCTGCGACTCAAGGCATCCGCCACCACATTGTCCACACCCCTGAGATGCCGAGCACAGATGGCCAGAAGATGACACTCCGCCCATCCCGCAATTGCACAGGCCACCAGATTCAATGAAGGACTGCGAGTACTGCCCTGGTGGTTGATGTAAGCCACAGCAACTGAGTTGTCGGACCGAACCAGGACATTGCTCCCCAGCAGACGACCCTGGAAGAAACGAAGAGCACGGTCCACTGCAGACAGCTCCCTCCAATTGGAGGACAAGTGGGACTCCGACCGGAGCCAACGAGCCTGAACAGCCCACTGACCCAGAGTTGCCCCCTAACCGGACGCACTGGCATCCGTCGTCAACACCAATGGAGGCGGCAGGTGAATCCACATTCCCTTGGAGAGATTGGAGGAATCCAGCCACCACTGGAGAGCGGACACAACCTCCAGAGACACCGGCACAGAGACAGCATAGTCCTGAACCGGAAAAGGCACCCAACGTTGAAGATGCCACAGCAGAGGCCGAAGATGAACCCTGGCCCAGGGCACCGTGAAGACAGTTGCAGCCATATGACCCTGAACCTCGAGCCACTGAAGGAGGGTAGCCGCAGCCTGGGACAACAACCTTCGCAACAGGAACTGAAGCTGCAGAAGCCGGGAATCCGGAAGGAACACCTTGCCCAGGATCGAATCGAAGACGGCCCCTATGAAAGACCTCCGAGTTGCAGGAAGCAGCTGGCATTTCGGAAAGTTCACGAGAAACCCATGCAGCTCTAGTGTACGGATGGTCAAGGACAGGTGCTGAGACAGGACCGCGGAGGAAGGAGCCTGGAGCAGCCAATCGTCCAAGTAAGGAAACACCGACACACCCAGGAGGTGAAGATGGGCCACCAAGGGAGCCACCACCTTGGTGAACACACGTGGAGTGGACCGGAGACCCAGCGGAAGGACACAGAACTGCCAATGATGACCCTCCAGGCAGAAGCGCAGGAACTTCTGATCCTCCAGAGCCACAGGCACATGAAGATAAGCGTCCTGGAGATCCAGCGTAGCAAACACCCAGCCGGCCTGAACAAAGGTATCACCCGTTGCAAGGTCTCCATCTTGAAGGGGATCTTCCGGACAAACAAGTTCAGACTCCGGAGATTGATGACAATCCGAAAACCTCCTGTGACCTTCGGAACAAGAAAGACAACCGAATAGGTCCCCAGACCCCACTCCAACCGGGGAACGGGCACAATCGCCTTCTTCAAGAGCAAAGTGCGAACACCGTCCACCAAAGACTGACGCCGAGACTGGTTCAAGGGCGTCAGAGTCCGCACCACGCCCGAGGGAGGAGGAAGGGACAGAAACTCGATCCGATACCCCCGGACCAGGACATCTAGCACCCACTGATCGGAGGTCGTCAGACGCCAAGCAGGAAGGAACAACCGCAACCTCCCACCAACCGCTGGCGCAACACCAGCGTGATCAACCTCGGGGGTTGCATAGTCAGGAACGCTGCGGCCCCTGCCCAGCATCTCGGGGGGGCTTCTTCTGGAACTTCCGGGGGAAACCCCTACCAGCACCTCTTGGGCCCTTAAAGGAGGACTGCTGAAACCTGGAAGGCTGACGAAAGGTCTTGGCATGAGAGAAAGAAAAATCCTTACGAGAAGGCTGTCGACGGAAGGAAAAGGAATGCTTCCGCTCTTTGAACACCTTGTGAAGTTTATCTTCAAGAGCGTCCCCAAAAAGACGAGGGCCAGTAAAGGGCAAGCGCAAAGCCATGGATTTCTGCGTGGCGTCCGTATTCCAACCCTTCAGCAACAAGTTGCGACGAGCAGCAATAGAGGAACCACAGGACAGGGCAGAAGCGCGCACAGAATCAAAGGCAATGTCCGAGAGGAATTCAGCCTGACGTTCCATGGACTCCAGAAAGTCCGGACAACTGCCCCCCTCCTGCATGGTGGAAAACAAAGTCTTAAAGTCAGTCAACAGTGATTGAGCGACATAAGCCCCATAGACACCAGAACGGATAGCAAGGTGAGAGCCAGCATAAGATTTCCTCAACGCAGAGTCATTTTTCTTATCCACCCCATCACGCAGAATATTATCATCCGCCATAGAGGGACGACCCACCAAACTGGCGACAATGGAATCAACATGCACCGACTCAGGAAACGACTCCTCCATGTCCTGCAAAAGATACAGTTTGGACATAAAGCGTGGCAACATGATGTGATCCGGATCCTTCCATTCTTTCAAGAGGACATCCATCACAAAGGGATGGATAGGAAGAGAAGTAGTAACAGGCTTTCCAACTGCGGCAGAAGAGCATCCGTGGAAGTACTGGCCACAGCATCATCAGGAAACCCCATGTTCACACGTACATGAGAAAGAAGGTCAGGCAACAACTCCTTGGAAATATATTTGCCTTTGAGATCCACCGCTCCCAAGGAAGAGGCATCAGAAGAATCTGAGGAAGAAATGTCCGAATAGAGACACCCCCAGCAGAACGACCCCCAACAGACTCCTTGGAGTACCTCAGATCTGACAAAGTTTCCAAAATCAGGCGCTTCAACCTGCCGTCATCCAACCTGGCCCGCTTCACCGGAGGGGCAGAATCCCCACTGTCCGCTGGGGAAGAGGAAGAGGAAACAGGAGACACATGCTTTCGCTTCGTTTGACGTTTCCCCATCACGAACACCAAAAACAGGACCCAGCGCACACAACCAACAGAGGCAGGAACAGACCAGAAAGTGACCCCCCCTCCATTTAAACAAAAAACAAGCCGGAAACTGCCCCTGAATCAACCGGCATGCCAAACAGCTGAGCACAACCCAGAAGCGAGGCGGGAGGGGGCGTGGCCAACCAAAGCCACAAAACTCCATCTATCACGGCCGCCGAAGGCCGAAATCACGCTGAGAGCCCAGCCCCGGCGCCTAGCACCCACCAGGACGCCGGGAACAAGACGCCAACCTGCCCAAATGCCGCGGAGCACCCTGGAGCCCAACCCTGGTGCACCGCACAGAGCACGAGCAGCGGAGCACCCGGAGCCCAACCTGGGCGCTCCACAACGTTTGCGGCATAGCGGCACAAGAAGGAACCAAAACGGAGCACCCGGAGCCCAACCCGGGTGCTCCCCAATGAAGTGCTGTGCACCGAGCGTCCGGACCCCAACCCGGGTGCTCCCCAATGAAGTGCTGTGCACCGAGCGTCCGGACCCCAACCCGGGCGCTCCATAATGCTCGTGCCTGAGCGGCACGAGAGGAAGCAGAAACGGAGCACTCGGAGCCCAACCCGAGTGCTCCCAAAGACACGCTGCACACGGAGCGTCCGGAACCCAACCCGGACGCTCCTCAGAAACCTGAAATGCATTGAAAGAGGCTCAGGCAGGCCCAAGGCAGGAGGAGCCTGACTGTGCAACCAAAGCCCATGGTGCGCTTCCCCTGCTCCTCGGAACACACGGAGCCCTAGAGCCGAAGAGCGCCCGAGCCTCCCCCACGCTCCAGACAGCAAGCAGCAGCGGCCAACTGGCGGGACCACAGCCACAGCCCAAATGACGTGCCGCATAGGAGGACTCACCAGACATCAGGACTCCAGGAAACCAGCGCAGCCCAGCAGTACCGGTAACCAAGAATCCGAAGGAGTCCAGGAAGCCAAGCAGCCCGACTCAAGCAGCTCCCACGAAGGTCCATGAGCACCCCCGGAGCCCAGCAAAGGAGGAAACCACAGGACAACATGAAGCAGGTAAGTGCCCAGCACCTACCCAAGCGTCCCCCGTCAGGTCCACCGACAGGAAACAAAACAGGATGTGCTTTCTGTTGGCTATGTACTTATAGCCCCTGGCAGGAGGGTGGGTGGAGCCTAAAAGCGTTTCCTGTTTTGTTTCCTGTCAAGTGGAATACCTCATTAGTGATGACTGGGTCGAGGACGAGGGACATAGAGGTAATGCAATCGCAAATGGAAAGGGGTCCCCAGGGGACCCCTTACCCTTTGCAAATGCATACAAAAATATTTTTTAAGGGCAGGCAGTGGTCCCAGGGACCACTGCCTGCCCTTAAAAATTGAAACGAAAACGTTTCATTTTTCTTTATTTAAATGCATCCTGTTTTCCTTTAAGGAAAACGGGCTGTATTTAAAAAACAAAACTGCTTCATTTAAAAGCAGTCCCAGACATGGAGGTCTGCTGAGCCCAGCAGGCCACCATCCCCGGGAGGGCAGCCATTCCTAATGGGGTCGTAAAATGCGATAACCTCATTAATATTAATGAGCCTCGCATTTTGCGACCCCATTGGGAATCGCAATCAGTGTCTCTGACACTGTAGTACATAGTAAATTGCGACTCGCAACTTGCGACTCGCAATCGAGCGCAAATTGCGAGTCGCAATTTACTATGGTCGTACATCCAGCCCTTTGTGATTCAATGAACCTCTGTAGTTAAATTCAAAACGTGCTAAATCACCCAAACAAATGAATGTAAAGCCCTAAAGTGTAGCGGCTACCAAATATATTATCCAATCACACAACATTGGGGATCACTTTGGGATCAAATTGTTAATGCCAGTAAAAGGCATTACAAAAGGAACTGTGACCCAGGTGATTGTCTTCTTACTTACACTCCCAGGCTGATGACAATAGCCCTCTGGAATTGATTTGAAATAACATTTCCACAATAGCAAAACTCTCAGGTTCTGATGACAAGCTGGCTGAATAGGGTGGAGGATTTACCGCACCCAGTCAGCACCCAGGGCCCGCTTTACGCTTAGGGCGCACAGCCCCTGTTTGTGCCACGGGCGCATTGAACAAGGTGCACAGGGCACAAACAGGAACAGTGCACTCTTTTACATATAATGGGCTGCCCTCAGGGCAGCGGTGAACTCTCAGCTGTCCTGGTGGCTGCGCGTTAGTAATGGGCAGAGCGACTGTTTGAAGCAGCCGCTCCATGTTTCACAGTGCATGCGGCACCCAGCGAGCACTTCAGAGGGAGACTGAAATCCCTTGCAGGTAAGTGCAGTGAGTGACTGCACCCACCTGCAGGAGTGTATCTGTGGGGTCCAAGTGACTCTCTTTCCCCCATTTCAGAGTGCGTCTTTCAGGGGCCACACGGACTGTGTGCCACCTCTTTGTGGCTTACAGTCGAGGCGACTCCTGACGTCTCTTTGCTTCTGCTCCTGTGTCCATAATATTGAGATGAGTGCAGAGGTAAAGTGTTTTCTTCATTAGCATTGGGGAATAGCCCCAGTCCCAGTGAAGAAACACATCCTTAATATAGCACTTGCACTATCCATATTGCAAAAAGGGTCGCACAAGCACCTGCAGCCCCTTCTGCAATACTTCAGTGCCCCTGGTTGCAGAAAATTAGTGTACACACCAGTTGCATGCATAGGGCACTGTATGTAATATGGTCCCCGGTGTAGTGTCCCTAGAAAGATGGGGAATTATGTGCAAATTGGTGCAATCCATATCAGAATAGCCAGGACGTTTTCCCACACTAAATTTCTAAGGGTTTACTGAAAGCCACACAACGTACACATTTGACAGCTGGATCTCAGGATTTGAAGTCGTACTCCTAGGTCTTTCATCGTAAAACAAACTGAAATCTACATTGTGGTCAACGAATATTAACTATTTAGCCTTGTCCTCAAAAAAGTCTCAAAATGGAACTGTGAGTTGCACTCATGACATCGCACATTTTCAAACAGATTGTACAAACAATTTAGTCGGTTCCCAGAAGGAAGGATGGTCCGTGATTTTACAAATCAGGATTGTCTGCATAGGTTTAACTTCACTAAGGATACCAACACATCAATCAAGGTTGAAATAAATAGAGCTAGGAAATAAATAAGATATATTGAGATATAGGATTACTGTAATATTGTAAAGTGATGCCTAGAAGAGTGGCATTAGAGGCTCCTTCAAATCCTCTCACCTTTCCAGCTAAACAGAAATGGTACAAGTCACAGATTGCTCAAGTCTCATGAGCCATGTTCTCTAGAATTCACAAAAAACACAGTCTGACAAGAGAGAGTTGCAAAATTGTTGTTTTGTCTGTCCCAAACACAGGGACTCTAGACTGCAGAGCTGTTTTCAAAAACGCTTCCGAGGTGACCAGTGATCACCCCAATCCCATAGGTCACGTGATTCTCAACGCAAAACTAGTGTGTGATTACATCCTATTTTTAACACAGATTCAAAGTGTTTTCTCTGTGACATGGTATGATGCAGCCATTCTGGGGCACATTGTTATGCCCATACTGCTACATGACAAGACATTTACAATGAAGCTACTTAGAAATGTGGGTATTTGCAAACATACGGCTCCTCTGATGTGCGCAGCATATTTCCAACTTTCTTAAAATTTACATTGAATTGCAGTGGTAGTACCTGGGAATTTGTGAATACTGCAATGGGCGAATTATGCATATGGAACAGTGGGTAGCATACATTCTTGCATGTGTAAATTATGGGTGGGCAAAGGTGCATGAGTAATCTTCATTAAAACCATGGATTCTATTATACAGGGCATGGATATGTCCCTCTCTTTTCTGCAGAGGCTATTGCTGTCCCTCATGGGAAAGGTGGTTATTAGTGAAATGATGCTACTTCCATGGTGCCTTTACACCTTTCAGATAGTGTTGTGTTTTGTACCCAGAATGGTGTTCTGTAGAAATTACACAATAATGACCACATTTCTACAGGGCGGATCATGACCCCGGAAGCTAATTATGCTGAAGCTCTCTTATGAGAAGGGTGGGCTGATCCTGATGGATTTTGAGTGCTACTACTTAGCGACACAGATGCAACATCTGCCGTTGTGGAGGGAGAGAAAATACTACTATAGAGTGCAGTCTTCTTCCAGGATGCTACCCTTTGGACACTCTGGGGATGGCATATCGGGTGCTGAAACGGTTGAACCAGGGAGTCTCTCATCTGGTAGTGTTAATGTGATAGATCTGGGAATTATATTGTAAGTACCTGATGAGGATGACCATTTTTCTATCAGAGATAGAAATACGGAATTCTTTCACAAATTAAGGAGGATCGCAGAGACAGCTTGGTGGACAGAAGAAGGGTGTAGGGAACTTGGCAACCTTTGTGAAGGGGGTAGCATCAGGGCCGGACTGGGAACCGAAACCGGCCCTGGCAAACTGCTCGGCTGCCCGCCCCCCCCCCCCCTGGGTGTAGGGGAGGTGCAGCTGAGCTGTTTGCGAGGGCCGGTTTCGGCCGATTTTGTTACAGGGGGCCGATATTGCCGACCCCGGTAACAAAAACGGCCCCCAGGGGCCCAAAACCGGCCCCCACCCTAGCGGCCCACCGGGGAAACGCCCGGTGCCTGGTACAGCCAGTCCGGCCCTGGGTAGCATCCCCCCCAGCCTGGGTATCCACCAATGACTATGACACACATGGAGCTTAGTATTACACGTCTTTATTCATGTGCGTGTAACTGCGAGCTCAACATTCTAAAACAAGCTTTCATCACGGTCCGCTCTGACACTTATATCATAGCTCTAGGAATCCATTCAGAGCTGAAAGGGTACCATCATAAAACTCGCAAGACACTATATCTCCCCCTCTGTTAAATAAAAAATTGCAATCATTTTTACAAATCAGTATAAATATATATGTACAATTACATCTCTTCAATAAACCTTCTTGGCACTTTAATTATTTGACCTCATCTGGTTACTGGACGCTGGGAGCTTTCATCTTTAATGTCAGAGATTTTCGAAAATGGTGAAGGGATAACAGCAGTCACTGAGTGTAAGGATTGGGATTCATGGTTGGGTGAGGCATGCACCCACACTCAGCAGGAACCACCACTTAAGTCAGGTTAAGCCAGATACACACTAAAAGATAACCTGTGCTCACCCTCTGGTAGCTTGGCACAGAGCAGTCAGGCTTATCTAAAGGTGCTGCACAAAGAAAGGATGGGCGGAATGCTGAACATATCACAAATTCACCCCCAGCCAAGAGATCTGGGTGAAATCCATTGTTCTTTTGCTCACCATGCCACCCCAGTTTGGACCCAGCCATATGCAAATCAGTCTCGACCCTGCTCCTCATGGGAACAGTCTAGCCTGAACTGCTAAGCCAGGTCCTCCCTGGACCGGAAACAAGCATCCTGGGACCGGTATTGGGGTATCACCCCTCATCAGCAAGGCTAGCTTGAATCCAGTGTCACAGCAAGCAAGGGACACATGTCTGGGCATACCCTTCCCACCCAGGGACAAAAAATGCTGAGCAAACAAATGATGGCTGGAATGCTGAAAAAATCAAATATTTACTCCCAGTCAAAAGATCTGGGTTAAATCCATCATTCTTATTTAAAGAGGCAATGTGTAAAGTATTTGTGCAACATACACCTACAGAAACACAATAAATACACCACAAGAAGACTTCACACAGGTTTAGAAAACTAGAGAATATTTATCTGTGTAAAATAAGACCAAAACGACAAAAATCCAATCAGTAGAAGTTGAGATATGATTTTTAAAGATTAAATGCAAAAACACTGCTTAGAAGTCACTAGCACTAAAAGGTACTTGAGGTCGTGCTAGACTGGGGTAAATCCAAAGTTCAGGCCGACCGCGATTGAGGGCAGGTCGGCTACAGGACTCAGACAGGTCCCGCTAACAAAGTGCCTTGGTTGGGGTAAAGTGTCAACATCAAAGACTCGAGGTGAGGAGTCGAGGAGGCGCCACGTCGTTCCTTGGATGAAGGTGAGCGTCAGCGCCAATCCGCGCCGTCAATTTAAACTTCGGTGCCGAACCCCTTTGCGATGCATGCGCTGATGTGAAACTGCACTGTCCATTGGCGTCAAGCCGCACCAGTTGTAGAATCACTGTTGTAGAGTGGCCGTTGCTTCGGCGTTGAAGGAGATGAGTTGGTTCCGATCGGCGCAAAGTCACCTCTGCATTAACATCGATGTGGAAAAAGCTGCAAGAACCCACTTCTGAGGCTCAGAACTTGGAGAGTGCACATCAGGCAAGGGTAGGACTCACAGAAGGCAGAGTCCAGCAGCAGCAGCAGAATTGCAGGAAGACTTTTGTGTCCATGAGACTTCAGAAACCATGAGGCAAACCAGCAAGCCCTTGAAGAGCACTTGGAGGGAAGGTAGAGTCCAGCTTTCATTCAGCAGAGTCAGGGAGCAGAAGGGCAACAAGCAGAAAAGCAGTCCTTCCAGAAAAGCAGTCCAGTTGAGTCCTTATGCAGCACAGCAGTCCTTCTGACAGAGGTTCAGTCCAAGATCCATCAGTGTCAGGGAGCAGCAGGCAGAAGGGCAACAAGCAGAAAAGCAGTCCTTCCAGAAAAGAAGTCCAGTTGAGTCCTTTATGCAGCACAGCAGTCCCTCTGACAGAGGTTCAGTCCAAGACCCAGAAGTGGCTGATTTTAGGGGTAAGAGACCCAGTACTTACACCCAAAAGTGCCTTTGATGTAAGAGGTGACTTCAAAGCAGTGCCCTGAAGATCACAAGGATCCCTTTCAACCCAGTCCTTTATGCCAGGGAGTAAATCAGGGATTTGTTTGTAGACCGGACACTCCCTATTGAAGGGTAAGTGTCAGCTTCTCCCATTCCTCCCTGCCCAGGAAGACCGACCATAATGCAGATGAGTGCTCAGAATGCAGATGAGTCTCACCTTCCTGTGTTTCTGGCTGTCGAGAGGGAATGCACAAAGTGTAGCTGTGACCCACCCCAGGCATATGTTGGAGACAGGCTGTCAGGCACATAGAGCAGTAAGTGCAGAGAAAAATCCACTTTCTAAAAGTGGCATTTCTAAAAATAGTAATGTTAAATCCAACTTCAGCAGTATCGAGAATTTATCATTACCATTCCAAAGATATGAAACATGAACAAGTTACTCCTCTCTGATCAGGAATTACAGCTTGAGAGTGTATTAAGGAATTCCCAATTCAGGCCTATGTGAGTGGTAGGCCTCACAGTAGTAAAAAACAAAATAGGCTGTTTGTCACTGCCAGGCTATGCCAAACATAAAAGTATATGGCCTACCTTTTGCGTACATGGCACCCTGCCCTTAGGGTTACTTAGGACCTACCTTAGGGGTGACTTATATGTAATAAAAGGGGAGTTTAAGGTCTGGCAAGTAGTTTTAAATGCCAAGTCAAAGTGGCAGTAAACTGCACCCACAGGCAGTGCCATGGCAGACCTGAGACAGGGTTGAAAGGCTACTCCTGTGGGCGGCACAATCAGTGCTGAAGCCAATAGTAGCATTTGAAGTACAGGCTCTGCGTAAATGGCATACCACTTTACAAGGGATGTACCAGTACAACAAATATGCCTATCAGGTATACACCAATGTCCTCATGTTTTAGGGGAGTAGCACATGCACTTTAGCACCGGTTAGTAGTGGTGAAGTGCTCAGAGTCTTAAGGCCAGCACAAAGAATCAGCAAAAATTAGGGCAAAAGGCAAAAGGTCTGGGGAAAGGCAACCCTAAGGATGACAGGTCTAACTCTGAGTTTTCAGGTTCAGTCTTTCTTCACCATCTCGATCAGAAGACCGATTAACCAAATGCCAAAAGTGGGAAGAGTCTCTGGTAACAGACTTTTCAGGACACTGGGCAGTCACCATGTGTCCCCAGGTGGGCACTATGTGGAAAGGTTCAACATCATGTGGAGCATCGAAATTCCTTCTGCGCATTTGTCAGGCGATCACTAGATCTCCTCTCTTAAATATCGATGTTCTTTGCTTGTCACCTCTTGTCTGCATAGGCTTTCATTTTCAGCTTGTTAACCAAGGCCTTTGTACAAGTTGTGTTCTCATTTCCTTCCCTTTTTTTGGTCCATTTTTGTAACTTGGTTGTCATTGCTCTCCCGAACATCAAAGTCGCAGGTCTTTTGCCTGTGGTTGAGTGAGGTGTTGAATGATAGCCTCTTAAGAGTGGCATGCTGTACTGCTTTTTTTTACTGTACTTATAAAATACTCAACAGGTCCGTTACCCTAAGGTAATAAAGGTATATACTTTTGATGCTCTATGTTCAGATGCTCCAGGAAATTCTCCACTGTTAAAAGGCGGGCCATTATCAGACTTCAAAATGGCTGGAATGCTTCATGTTGTAGGAAGTGACCCGATTAGGGCCACCCGGGTCACTCGAGACCACCTCTCAGCCTTCCACACAAATGAAGAGTCGGTCAGACAGTAGAGAATACAAACCAAGTTATTTATTAGTATTCGCTCGAGCGGAGTCCAGTCTGACTACCCTCCTAAGATGCTACCGAGGGGACTGACCCTCACCAACATTACATCAGTTGTTATACCTTTCCAATGCCCAGCAAGACCCCCCCAAAACTGGAAAATTCCAGTTGGAGCAGGCTAACAAAGGAGACACAGAAGATGAGTTACGCTCCTGGGATCGGGTACATGTTATCACTACCTCAAGGTTACTCTGTTCGTGCCCGCTACTGTAGAGCATTCGAACGGGCCTATCTAACGAAGAAGGTATACAAAGGCACAGTCATGTATTCATTAAGGCAGCGAAGCTCAACCTTGAAGAAATACAAAAAGAAATATCGGAGCTGTTCTCTGTTGAGGCAGACAAAATGAGACAGAAGTTAGTTTCGATCATCACACAAGATGGCGGCCGTGGACAAAATGGTGCCGCAAATGCTAACTTAAGCACAATGCCAGTAGGGGAGCCGATTGGAGGTATTTTCCAGTCCAACATACCCCCTTTTAGCATTTGCTAACTAATTTTGCTACTGTGGAGATCTAGGACTCTCTGTATTACGTAATGGACATATTACAAATCTAAACATACACCATCAGTACTCGAAAATGCCCTCGTCTATGCACATCAAATCCTGGATATCCTGCATCATCATGGCCTCGCCCTTAGGGTCATGTTCCAGGGGTTTGGGGCGAGGTGTCAATATTTTCATACAGCAGGCACAACAGGCAGGAAGGCAGTGTATACACAGACAGCATGTTAAGATGATACCAGCTATGGCGATCAGGAAGATAATAATCTTCCAACCCCAGGATGTGAATAGGCCCCAAATCCACCCAGTGAAAGACCATGTACCATTCTCTTGGTGTATGTCAGAGGCAAGCCTATGGAGCTTCTGTATAGCAGCATACACATTCGGGGTGTGGTCCGTTATGTATACACAGCAACTACTGCCGATGACACGGCAGGCCCCACCACGAGCAGCCAGGATGATGTCTAACACCATCCTGTTTTGAAGGGCAACAAGTCTCGTAGCCTGGAGCTCAGCTGTAATATTAGTCAGAATTCCAGTCGTTGCATGTATTACCCTTACACCACCCTAGTGAGTCTTCCAATATTGAGACTATTGGACATGGGGCCCCAAAAGGGAACAATACCCTTCATAGCATCAGTGAACTGCTGCAATGTGGTATCTGTCTGATCTATGTCTGCAGTGTCAATAACTCGTCTAACACGTGACAGATGAACACCCCTGCGTTGTAGTCGGTGATCCCTGTGGTAGTTGGATGGCGCTATATACACCAGGGAAAGGAGAAAAGAGAGATAGCATACTCCAGACCATCCTCGAGGGAGCCAAATATAGGCCTGGGACCCACAGACAAAGTAAACATTGTGAAGGGGCAGCAGAGGTGGGCTATTTGCAGTACTCAGTAAATAGGTGTAATTGCAATTACTTACCCCCACCCCTATTTTTCCTTTCCCTTTAACACAGAAACTCGCTGTCATATTAACCACCGGCACTGGCATTGCCACATCATGAGTAATATTACGCATCTGAAAAGATTTGAAATATTCAGTGAAATTGAAATCCCAAAAATCAGACATTTCATTTCGAAGCCATGTTACATTTTGTTCCCTTTCGTAGACATTCATGCAAGCTCTCGGAGACAATGTATCTGGTGTCCCTTGTTCCCCTGGGGTAAACCCTTGATGTACACTATATACTCTAAGACATTTCGTAGTCAGCTATCTTCATATTCATAGTGTCAGAGTGATAATGAGTGTATACCATAGTGAAGAGCTGAAACCAGCCTTCACAACTTCCAAGGTAAGAGAAGGGCATGGACAACAACACGCCATTCTTGTGTGTCACAGAAGGGAGTAGACCACAAATCAGCCATTAGTGACATTGAACGTACCATGGGCCTGGTGTAACATTTGGAGGAACACGTTATCTACATATGTCTTTCTGTGTTCACCTTTGTGAGGAGCCAGGGTGACAAATATATGTTCAGGGGGAACAGGTGTTGTACCAACCAAAGAGTGCACAGGATATTTTTCTTCTAGAAACCACATTATTCCAAGTACTGCTAGTAGGGAAATCAGGACAATTACTATAAAAGTCACTTTCCCCTTTTTCGACCAACTAGGCCAACCAACCCCATCCCTCTCCAAACGTGGTGCTGCAAAAGGCTGTTCCTCCTCAACAATTGGGCGGTCAAAAGGATACATGGTGATCAGAAGGAAAAAAACACAATGCAATGGTGTTGGTGACAAGTAAACAAGAAAATGGGCAAAAACTGTCCAGCGTCCTTCAGAGCCTTGCTGGCAGACTCGTATTGTTCATCTACGGTGGTGCTACTGAGCACAGCGGTGGGGCAGCGCAATCGCGGCCCGTTGAAGAAATCCCACGTCGTCCAGGATAGGGAGCCCCCCCTTTTCGGGAAGACGCCCTCAGCTTATCCTGTCCAGTGTCTCGGACAATGCACCAATCTTCCTTTCCCTAAGCTATCGTTGGTACCACTGACAGGGTACAAGCACCCTATTCTTCATCCACGCAGTCCATCCCTACTAATCTGAATTTTCCTTTGGTGCCCTGTCCCTCCGTCGGGGACGCAAATTGTATCTAGCGCCTCCGGGCACAGAGTGATCAATGAACAGGGTCTCAAATTCAGAGGGGCCAAGGGACTGGGGCTCAAGCACTTGTGGGCCAGGTGGAGGAGGATCCTGGACGGCCCTTATTTCTGGGGGGACCGCCTCATTCAATACTGCATCTTTCTCCTCTGTTTGCACCCACGTCAGTCAGGCATACGAAAAAGGGATGAAGCGTGGCACCTTCTCCGTCTCGTGATCACCTATGCCATCAATCACCCACTGGTCATAGGGGAGAGGTAACGGCACCTTCCAGCAGTGGTTTGTATGTATCCAGTTCTTCCGACCGGTCACCTTAACAGCACTCCTTTTGGCAAGAAGTACCTGCAGAGGCCCTTTCCAATGGGGCTCCAGGCTTCCCCGTCTCTGGAAGTGCCGCACAAGGACGATGGTATGCCAGGGCCCCTCTGTTTGCGGTGGTAACGTCTCTTGTATCTGTTGATGAATAGAACGCAAATTTTTAGTCAGTTCATAAAGATAATCCACTAACAGAGGATACTCAATGTCTGAAAAGTGTTTTGGTCGTGGGACGCCCCAAACATTTGCTGGGCGGCCGAACACGACCTCATATGGGGACAATCCTGTCCTAGCGTGAGCCGTAGCTCTGGTTGACAGAAGAGCTAACGGTAAAGCATCTGGCCACTTCAATCCTGTGCTTTCCTGAATTTTTGCCAGTTTCAGTTTGAGAGTACCATTGTACTTCTCAAATAAAAATGCTGACTGGGGTGGTGTGCAGCGTGGAACGTCTGCCTAATGTGTAGCCCATCACACACCAACTGGATGACTTTTGAATTGAAGGGACTGCCATTGTCACTCCAGATCAAACGAGGTAAACCGAAGCAATGGAAAAACTCCTTCAGGAGGGCTTTCGCCGTCGCCAAGGCTGTATTCTCCTAAGTGGGGTATGACTCAACCCATTTACTGAATGCGCAAACAACCACTAACACATATTTCAAATTGTTGACCCATTCCATCTCAATGTAGTCCATCTGAAGGACTTCAAAAGGGAAAGAAGGGGGTGCAAAATTGCCAGGGGGTGTAGGAGTGCCTTTTCCAGGATTGTACATCATGCATACCATACAATATTTAACCAAGTGAGCAGCTGTTTTGGGGATATTATCATTCTGCCACACGGGGTCTAGTAGTTTGCATATGCCCTTTGCACTAATGTGAGCTGGCCCGTGCGCCATGGTGACTACAGGGAAGAGATAAGCGTCCGGCAGCATCCACCTTTGCTTCCCTGACTTATCCGTCCAGCACCCATCCTCGTCTAAATTTGCTGTGCTTTCCTGCCATATTGCTAACTCCTCAATTGTTGCCTCGCTTTGTATCTCTTTCAGGCTGTCCAGTGTATCCTCAAACATCGAACATCGAGTACCCATCTAGCAGGACCTGCCACAAACATCTTTTTCATCTTTGTTCGAGCTGTCTCCTTAGCTATTTGGTCTGCAAATGCATCTTCCCTCCCCACATCATCAGTAATTGTCCTCTGGGCGCTGCACTTCACTATTGCTAACCTTTTGGGGAGTGTCAGGGCAAACAAAAGCCTGTGTATCAAGGGGTCATTCTGGATCTTTAACCCGTGTGAAGTCAGGAATCCTCTCTCCGCCCAGAGCCGCCCAAAATTGTGGGCAACCCCAAAGGCGTAGTGGCTGTCAGTATAAATATTGACGGTCAGTCCCTCACTTAACTCACAAGCTTGAAGAAGGGCAACTAACTCTGCAGCTTGGGCCCATTGATAGGGAACTTGTGATGTCTCGACTACTGTGTGTAGGGTGGTTATGGCATATGCCGCTGTTGTTGTGCCATCCGGTAATTTGAAACAAGAGCCATCGACATATAGCTCCCCTTGCAGTTCAGATAGGGGAACATCAGTCAAGTCTACCCGTCCCTTCGTCTCCTTTTCAGTCCGAAAACTACAATCATGTATGTCTATTTCCTCACTTTCAGAAGGGAGGGGTAGTAAAGTGGCTGGGTTCAGGGTGGCACATCTTTTTATTGTGACGTGTGGTGTGGTCAGTTCATAACCAGTCAGACGTGCACTGGTGAGGTGCTGTGTCTTCATTTTGTTCAAAAGTGTATCCACAGCATGAGGTACCATAACTGTGAGATCGGTATCAAGGACGAGCCCTGCTGATTTTCGGATAGAGACAGCCACAGCCGCGACCGCTCTTAGATAGCTCAGGAGGGCTCTAGCGACGTTGTCAGCCAGAGCAGAAAAAATAAGCACACAGCCTCTGCTTACCTCCAAAGGCTTGTGTTAAGAGAGAAAGTGCGCAACCAGCCATCTCGTGTACATACAACACGAACAGCTTATGGTAATCAGGTGTACCAAGCACAGGCGCAGAGCAAAGAGCGACCTTCAATTGCTCAAAAGCTTGTTGACATTCAGGCGTCCAGGGCAAGGGTTCATGCACATCTTTAGTGGTTAGCTGCAACAGCGGCTTTGTTAGTGAGGAAAAGTTAGGAATCCAGTGCCGACAATATG
This sequence comes from Calotriton arnoldi, assembly GCA_963921515.1. Classification (NCBI taxonomy): domain Eukaryota; kingdom Metazoa; phylum Chordata; class Amphibia; order Caudata; family Salamandridae; genus Calotriton; species Calotriton arnoldi. The sequence continues at coordinate 60,987 of CAWUFW010001520.1, read as the reverse complement.
AAGTAATGCCTATGAAAGCTTGCACATCCCGCTGAGTCTTAGGGATGGGCATTTTGACAATAGCACTAATGCGTTCAGGTGTTAGTCTCCTTCCCTCCTTCGACAGTAAGTGACCTAGGTAGGTGACCTCCTGTCGACAATATTGGAATTTTGAAAGGGACACTTTATGTCCGTGATGAGCCAAATGCAGCAACAATTTAACTGTTGCATCTTTGCAACCGTCTTCCGTGTCAGAAGCGATCAAGAGATCGTCCACGTACTGCAGTAATACATTACCTGGGGGGAAGTGTGAGGGAATCCAATTGGCCTTTTAAAGCTTGACTGTATATGCTAGGACTTTCAGTATAGCCCTGAGGAGCTCGACAGAATCTAAAGCTTCTGCCGGCCAGAGTGAATCCAAATAGGTGCCTACTATCTGGATGAATGGGAATGCTAAAGAAAGCGTTTTTCAAATCAATAACAGAAAATAATTTGGCAGAGGAAGGAATCATGGTCAGAAGGGCGGTGATGTCGGGGACCACTGGGAACTGAGGGACCACAATCTTATTAACCTCACGCAGATCAATCACAAAACGATAGACATCAGGACGATCATCAGAGGAACCTGAGGGGGCCCTCTTAAGAATGGGAAGAATAGGGCTATTACACACATTCGCAGTCATCTCCTCAACAACCCCTGACTTAATCAAGTCCTGTATAATCTGCAATAGAGCTCGCTCCCCTGCTTGCGCTATTTTGTACTGAGGAATACGAGGCAAAACAGCATTGTCCTTGACCTTAATAGAGACTGGAGGTATCTGTAACAGCCCTACGTCTGTATCACCTGTAGCCCAAAACGTGGGCAGCACATCTTTGAATTCAGCAGGGAGGGGCGCATCTTTGGACAAACACTGCTTGGTACTAACCACATTAGGACCCATCATCATATAGACACCTGCCGGGGAACAATAAATGGTGGCATGCAATTTCGTCAACAAATCCAATCCCATCAAATTCTCACCGCAATTGGACGTCAGCAAAAATGGTGAATCAACAGTAAAAGGACCAACGGTCAGGGCAAGGGGTTTGGATATGGGGCTCATAACCGGTACACCAGAAAAGCCTACCGAAACATCATTATGGCCAGACAGGGCTGCCCCGGGGACCAGTGAATGAGAAACAGAGCTGTTCATTGCGCCTGTATCCACCGAGAATTGCTTAGCTGAGCCCTGCAAGTCAGCAGTAACATAAGGTCTGCGCTGATCTACAGGTATCTGAACTGGTCCCTCACCCTGTCCCTGGATGTCCTAACAGTGGGACAACCTCGTCACTTCGTCCAAATCATAGTCATCATGATAGTACTGTCGCCCTCGAGGGTCATCAAAATAGTTCTGATCAGAGCGACCCTACTGTTCCTCATTGTCCTGACCTCCGTCATGACCACCTCCTCCACAACCCCATCCACGAGGACCCCGTCCTCTAGGGGCCGCAACCTTCTGCAACAACGCCGGGCACTCACTGCGCCAGTGTCCCTCCTCCTTGCAATATGCACACTGATTCGGCCCCACAGGTGCAGCATTTCTGCCAGTGCGGGGCAGCTGTCGGGCCGTACCAATGCCTTGTCCTCTCCCGTTCCCCCTAGATACCTGTTGCATCAACACCTTCATTTTTAACTCCTTACTTTTCTTCTCCACCTCCTCCTTCTCTTCGTTTTCCCTATGCTCATAATACTGTGCCATACTCAATATCACTGATAGGGAGGAGGTAGTCCAAGTGCTCTCTGAAGCCTGTAACCGAGTCGCGATCTCAAGAAGCAGGTTCGTAACAAATCTATTAACGAACAGTCGTACACCTCCTTCCATTGACAAATCCTGTCCACTGAAATCCAAAAACACACCTTCAAACCTAGTGAAAAAATCAGATACACTTTCATCTTTCTTCTGACGAAATGCTGTTAACTTGTCCCAATCTACTCTTCTAGGTGGAATAAGAGAGTGCATGTAAGTAATAATATGACCCGACAAAGCTAGTATCTCAGCCTTAGGCTTCTCACCAGGCTTCCTCTCTTTATCCCATGCCCTGATCTCATCCCAAGTGCCACCCAACTCCACAACATGGTCTATGTATGCACCGCCCGCCAAATATCAACTGGTACCAACAAGCCAAAGAACATCTCAATGTCTGCCAACGTCATCACCGTCGACGATGCAGCCTCTGTCAGTTCTTTATAATATGCGGTTGGATTTTTCCTAGGGTCAGGTAACTGAGTCTTGAGAAACAAAATCTCACTCCTTTTCCATGGAGTGTAAACCCATTGTTCTTGAAAATAGGTCTCTACTCGCTGTCTGACGACAGCGTCCTGCTGATCATGCAGCTCCAGTATCTCACGTTGAAAAATAAGATGTACTTCCCTCATCGGAAACTGGGACCCTGTTGTTGGGCTCTTCTGATGCAACCTGCCTCGATAACCAATCAGCGTTGCAACATTACTGAAATGTCCTTAGGGGCCATGTCAGCAGCATACATACGATCCCGGATGTCATAAATAATCTGGGGTGCGACACCATTGAAACACTGTTCCCACAACCCAATCAGCGTAGCTGACATATGCTTTAGGGCATGCTGCTGTACAAACCGTTCATACTCTTTCAACACACTTCACACATCCTCCACACTGTAAATCTGACTCCGGGCCCACTGGGCAGCCTGATTAGCTACCATCTTTTTCTCTGCATCTCCCACATCAGATCGAATCAGCACCCGCCCCATTCGCTCCAGTGCAGTCGCCCAGTCCCCATCATCCAGTCCACGCACCGGTGTCCCAATACTCAGCAAGGTCGGGGAAGAGAGATGCGGGGAAGACACAATAGCTGAAGGGGCTGGCACCAGTGTTATTAATGACTGTGTTGAGGGTGTGAGGGATGGAGAGAGTGAGTAAGCGGAAACAATAGGCGTAGCAGGGAGACTGGCAGTCATCGCAGCCGCGGCATGTGATGCCAGAGAAAGAACAGATGGTGCTGTAGCCGAAGCAGCCGGGTCAGGAGCAGGAGAACCAGAGGCAGAGGCAGGAGGGGCGGAAGACTGCGGGGCAGCAGGGTATATTTTCTGCGGGGCATATGGAGGTGGAGGTCGAGTGTCTAACAGTTCCTCCACAGACGTATCGCCTTCCTCTGGGGCAACATATGATTTATCACATTGCAATCGAAACTTCTTATCAGCACACTCTATACCTCTTTCTATTTTTTCTCTATCATACGCTACTGCTTTCTAGGTCACTGTCTGCATCTTTCCTCTTCGGGCTTCCTTTTCTGCTTTCATTTGCCTTTGCCTAGCTTCCTTTTGCCATACCTGAAGATAATCAAACATCGACTACCTACTTTGTTTGGCAAAAGTTATCCTGCGAGAAATTCAATTTTTGTTCATCGAAGGTACCTGTTAGCGGCCACTGCAGCTCAGCATTGTCTCTCGTACATTTGTGCCATAATGTACTAAACATAAGAGGGCCAAGGCTGTGCTTAACATACATATCGAACTTCAGGGTGCCTTCCGGAGGCACAGGCTGCCTCTCCTCCAATCGAGCATCAGCGGAACAACAACGGCACCCCAAACAACACAACTTGCTCAAGCAGGGCATCTTAAAAGGGGACAGGTTCACTATTCGTGCCAGACGAATAGTTCGCAAATATCTTTCAAAAGGTCGGTCCTCAGACCGTGTCAAACGAAGAAAACCATAAGTCAGTCCTCAGACTGCACCAAAGAGACAAATCAGAGTCGACGCCACAAAACCAAAAGCCGGCCAGATCCCAGGCATTTTCCAAAGTAAGCCAAATCCATTATGTTGCCTGGCAAAGTGTCTGCAGACACTCTGTATCCAAATCGGTCCGCAGACCTACCAAGTACAAGTCAAATGGTCCTCAGACCATACAAAATATTATTCAAAAGGGCGACATATTCAAAACAAAAACCAAGACAAACTCACCTGGTGCACACAGGTCGAACAAATTTATTCTTCACTGCCGACTCTTTGGACCAAACGGTCAGATCCAAGGGTTTCGCCTTTCAGGATCCCAGCCGGGATGACCACTGGGCGAGGCACCGCCCGATCAGACAGGCGGGGCAGCTGCGAGTACTAGGCTCTATCGTGCAGGGATCCCCGATCCGCCTATCCGACCTGACGTGGCCCCGTCCTCCTCACCTGTCCGCGGGCAAGGATGGGTCAGCCCGATGGAGTCCCTCTTCGGGCGCCAACTGAAGGAAGTGACCCGATTAGGGCCACCCTTGTCACTCACGACCACCTCTCAGCCTTCCACACAAATGAAGAGTCGGTCAGACAGTAGAGAATACAAACCAAGTTATTTATTAGTATTCGCTCGAGCAGAGTCCAGTCTGACTAGCCTCCTAAGATGCTACAGAGGGGACTGACCCTCACCAACATTACATCAGTTGTTATACCTTTCCAATGCCCAGCAAGGCCTGGCCAAAACTGGAAAATTCCAGTTGGAGCAGGCTAACAAAAGGGGCACAGAAGATGAGTTCCGCTCCTGGGATCGGGTACATGTTATCTCTGGATCACTGACAAAATATCGAAGGTCAAAAAATCGACCTACAAAAATATCGCAACAAAAATATCGATGTCAATAATATCGAAATCCTATCTACAACATGGTAAGTACAAAAATATCGAAAAAAAAATATCGATGTCAAAAATATCGTTATCAAAAATATCGTGTTTTTTTTTGTTAAAAATAATATGTAAAATAAACTAAATAATACTTATAATTAAAATAAACATAGTTAAAAATATTTTATAATTTTTAAAATTAATAAGTAACATATATAATTAAATAAAACATTAATTAAACAGATACATATAATATATAATATATATACTTACTTAGGGGCCCATTACGATACCCGGCGTAAAAGAATCCGCCAGGCATGGAAGCGGCAAAAATCCGCCCGCACACACCGCCTGAACACCACGCCATTATGAGTACACAAACCGAAAACCGCCATCGGCGGAAAAATCACACAAAATACCGCCCGCCATCGTCCGAGTCGGAGTCAAACCGCCCGCCACGGACGGAAACACGCACGACAACACAAAACCGCCCGCCCTCACGCCCGACACACCGCACGTGAGATTACGATCGCACCGCCATGAGCGCGGAAAAACAACAAATATACCGCCCGCCAGCGCAAACAACGCCGATGAGAATCGACACGGCAGAAGCCATGGCGCCAACGTACCTGCACAGAAACCATCCGCACACAAAACCAATAGCACACAACATGGCCAACAAGTCCACACAGCAAGGCACGCACAAATACACAAGCACAGTACACATCCCGAAAACACCCCCCGGACAAACAAAAAATACAAAGGCCAGAACACCAGACACAACACACCTGAAAACAACAGACCATCAGGACACACCCACATAGGTGAGTACAAAAGGAGCACTCCCACAGACCACAACCCCTTGCTACATTGCAAACCAGAGAGGAGAGGAGAGGACACAGTGACACAGCAAGGACAGCAGCACACCACAGAAACGCACACATCACAACCACCACCACCACCACCACCACCACCAAACACCTGCACCACAAACCCCCTGCACATTACACAACACACACCGCACCAGCACCACAAACACCATGGCACCACAAAGGATGCCCAAGTTCACGCCCATGGAGCTGACGGTCATGGTCGACAAGATCATCAAGGTGTACCCACAAATCTATGGGAACATGGTCCAGCACACACCACTAGCCACCAGAAACAGAATGTGGAACCGGATCGTAGACCAGGTCAATGCAGTCGGGACCCTGCCCAGGAACAGAGGTGAAATAAACAAACGTTGGAATGACGTAAAGAGCCTGGTCAAGAAGAAGGAGGGCAAAAACAGAGAGCTGGCTGCCGTCACTGGCGGAGGGAATCCCGCGCTCTTTAAGACCTTCAAAGCGTGGGAGGAGAAGGTGCGAGTCGTAATCCATCCGGAGATCCTCGCCGGATTAGCAGGGGGAGTGGAGGCTGGTAAGTACAAACTAATGTATACCTGCACACCGCTATGTACTCACATGCGCAACTACCATGCCACAGCTCCCAGGGACAAACACCCCCATGTCCAGCACACAATACACAACACATCACACACACATGCAACAGACACTACCACACACAGCCCAAACCGAACAACTGTAAGATGCGTGGGGACATGTGTACACTAAGCCAGCCACGTAACCACCAACAGGTCCCCAAATATGCCAGAAGCGCCACAACGAGCACCCACCACACCCATGTGTCCGCCACAGCTGCACTAACCGACAAGTAACAGGTAAGTGGCAGGAACACAAAGTGCAGTGGGTGGGACGGTGGACAGCCCAAGTACAACACACACCAGGCCCCAGTCCCACAGCACAGCAAGGAGGAGCATCCCCCACACCCCACAGCCACGTGTCAGCCACCGCAGTGCACAACGACAGCCGAAAGGCAGACATCACGGTCCACAGCAATCGGTGTCAGTGGGTGTACAGCCACCCCCACGACCCACTACACCCCCCACCCCCACAGACCTGCAACATGGAGCACCCCCGCTTAGAGCCATGTGGCATCCAGTACAGTGCACGCACGAACAACTTGCAGGTGGGAAACTGGACAGGGCTGGATTACTGGAGGCATGAGGACCATAACACCACCAACACATGGGACATGTCACGTAGCAGACGAACACGCAGCACCGCCCACCGTCACGAACAAGTGAACAATGTGCACACGGACATGAACAACAGACTCACACCCCACATGACCCATCACAGACATAGCAACACCCAAGGAGCCACGTCTGCATGCACAAGCCACACTGAATATAGTCCCACACGGCAGCCACTGTGCAACTCATCACACACAACCGAAACACCATTGAAGTCCTGTCCATGTAGCCCCCACTGCCTGTCAACCCCACACCCCACAACTACACCTATGTAAGACAAACAACACTAGACGCAACAGAGCGGAACAACAGAAATGCACACGAACACCACTGAACCCATCAAACTCACAGACACACCATGCACATACAACATACCATCCATCCCATCCGTCAGCCCCAGTCTCATGAAAGGCATGTCATCCGCACAGCTGCCACACATACAGCAGTCACGCTAAGACACATGCCCATGACCAACCATGTGCCAGAAGTCAATTAAGCGCACGACACACTGTGAGCAACAACACACAACATGGGCCACACACCCCCGAGCACTGCAGTGATGCACATGGCACAGGGCAGCACGCACACCAAGGAGATGGGACAACTGCAATACGTTGGCTGGCACACAACTATCACTCACTCATAACGATGCGTCCAATGCCATGTCCAGTAACCACAACAGACAGCAAATATGCAGGGCATGTCAGGCATGCACACACCTCAGACCATGCACTGTCATGCTGCCACAACACATGTCACGTTCGGCACCCATGGCTCACAGCATGTACCCCAAAAGCATATCCCCTCCCAAACGCGAATCTGGGGCATGGCCCCCATGTTGCCATATGCGTTCCTAAGCGTTCCATTTGAACCCCAAAAGCATATCCCCTCCCAAATGCGAATCTGGGGCATGGCCCCCATGTTGCCATATGCGTTCCTAAGCGTTCCATATGAACTCCAAAGGCAAAGTACAAACCAGACCCAGGATGGGCCAGGAGCCCGCATACACCAGAGTCCCAATGAGTAGGGGCACAGCAACACACCCATCGGCATGGCCAATCCGTCCCATGCCACATGTGCACAGCACACAGTCCCATTGCCTAGCACACACAACTACAGATGCCACAGCCACACACTCGCCTCCGGGAAACCCATGTACGAGATTGCACGAACTGCCAATGTCAGACGACTAATACATACTTCGCCAGGTGCAACACAATAACAAATCTCATTCTCTCCACAGGTGACGAACTGCTGGATGCTGGGGATGGAGACAGCAGCCAGCACAGCCAGCCTACAAGCCCCCAACGAGGACACACGGATCTGGAGGATCTGTCCTCCTCTTCGGACACGGACCACCAAGCTGGCCCATCTGGCGTGGCAGGGCCCAGCCGCTCCCCAGGACCCCTCCTACCCACCAACCCATCATCCAGGGATGCTGAACAGTCCCAGTCCCCTGCTGCCACTGTCGTTGCGGCCACACCCACGGTCATTGCGGCCACTACCACTGCCGCAACCGCCACCATCGCCGCACCGACCACCACCGCCTCCACCACCACCACGTCTTCGCTGGCACCAGCCCCAGCGCAGGTGGTGGCCCGGCCGACTGGATCCACCCTGGGAGCCACAGCGAGGACCGTGGTGTGCAATGTGGCTAGTGGGCAGGCCGGTGGCAGCAGGACTGGTAGGAGGAGCAGGGTCAGGGAAACGCCAGCCTCCCCTGGGAGCCATGCCCTGCCTCAAATGGCCAGAGTCCTTGGGGCCTATGAAGAGGCCCAAGGACAATGGGCCAGGTCTGCTACTGACACGCGGGAGGTGCTGGGGGTGCTGAGGTCCATGGACGCCCATATGGGCCAATTCGTGTCCCGTATGGACCAACTCGTGGACCTCATGGGCCAGCTGGTGGTGGCGGTGGGGTCACAGGCAAGGCCAGCAACACCACCTCCGCCACCACCTGCTAGGGCGCAGGCTCGGGCAGCAGTGTCCACTTCCCCTGCGTCCACAGCCAGTGAGCACACCTCACCCACCACCAGCAGGTCGCCACCACACACCAGCCCTCCCAAACGTGGAAGAGGCCGTCCGAAGAGGAAACAGATCTCCCGGGAGGACTTCGCACGCTCCAGTCGCAAGTGAGGCAGCCAGCCAGCCTTCCGCCAGCCTTCCTTGACCAGCCACTGCATTGACTTGCTCTACGATCCCACTCCACACAGCCAGCTGGATGGCATGTGTGTGTTGGACTATGGACATAGAACCAGTGGGTACACCCTGATCATCACGCAGCCATGACCGACAGCTCATTGTCACTGCACGCACCACTTTTGTCATCACCTTACACACAATCACATGTCACAGTTTGTAATAAATGCACCTTTTTCACTAACTGCTGTTTGTGCCCTGTGTTTTATTTGTACGGAATACAACGGCCACCTTGGGCGGAAAGGCACCTGATGCGTGGCATGGCAATGGAATCCGGAGGGCCTGTAGGGACCTAGGGGTGGGAGACAGAACAGGAGCACATTCAATGAGTGTGTCACACACCCATCACACAGTACATGTCAACAACTACAAGCAATGTACACACATCGCACAGAGCAATAGGGCACAATGCCACAGTCACCAACAGTGGCATACTACCCTGGCCATGGAGCGTTGACACACTGCACGCAGTGAACATACGGCCACCCTGACACAGCACACACACACCTGCACAGATACAGACACATCATCCGTCGTACATGGACACTCACCGTCAAGTGAAGTAGCGGGCGATGAGCTGCTGGCGCACATTCCCAGCTTCCTCCTCTCCGCTGTCCACCTCACTCGAGCTGTCCTGGTCTGCGGGCTGGGGCCCTGGTTGATCTCCGTCATCCACAATGAGGGGGATCTGCTTCCGAATGGCCAGATTGTGCAGCATGCAGCACGCCACCACTATCTGGCACACCTTCTGTGGGGAGTACGCCAGTGCACCTCGGTGCGGTCCAGGCACCTGAACCTGGACTTGAGGAGGCCAAAGGTACGCTCGACCACACGTCTGGTCCTCCCATGTGCCTCATTGTAGCGATCGTCTGCTGGGGTGCGAGGATTCCTCAATGGACTGAGCAGCCATGCCCCATTCGGGTACGCAGAGTCACCTGGGTGTGAGGGACACAGAGTACCGTTGCAATTCCAACTGGACAGGGGACAGCATCGCACAACCAGCACGCTACACCACTCCACATACTCACCGACAATACAGGCACGATCCTGTTGCAGATTGGCCATCAGTCGTGGCAAGATGCTGTTGCGCATTATGTGTGCGTCATGGGCCGAGCCTGGAAACTTGGCACACACGTGGGTGATCACCATGTCCGCAAGGCACACCACTTGCACATTCAGGGAGTGCGTGTGCTTCCTGTTGCGGTACAGGTGCTCAGTGGCCTGTGGTGGAACAAGGCCAACATGAGTGCAGTCAATGGCTCCCACGACGTGTGGGATTCTGCCAAGGGCATAGAATGCACCCTTCACTGCCGCCAATTCACGAGCCCTGGGGAATCTGATGTACCTGTTCCGGCACAGCATCATGGCTGCCAGTACATCCCTCAGCACCTTGCTGAACATGGGCTGGGACATCCCTCCTCCACTGCCCACTGTGTGCTGGAATGACCCAGTGGCGAAGAAATGCATGGCGGCCATCACCTTAGCCGTGGGGGTGACAGCAGTCGGATACACCCTGCGGGGACGGAGATGGGGCTCTAACATGGCACACAGTCGATGCAGAGTTGGCCTATCCAGCCGAAACTTCCTGATTACCTCTGTATCGTCCATGTCCGCCAGCAATTGGTATGGGCGGTCAATGTTCGGTCTCCGCCTGGGTTAAATGGCAGAGGACACATGTCAAAGCAACACGGCACATAGCAATTTCGCATACACATCACTGACATGACTGAGCAAGCACATGAGCCACAGCCCAGCTGTCAAGCTGGGACGGCACGGCCACAATACACTTACACAGGTCTCCCAACAATGGCAATGGTAAGTGAGACATACCACTGCCATGTGCATGCACATGGGGATCTAGGCCCCAATGACTTGCGGGGCGTGCTGATGGGGACTGACTGCATATCCGTCAAGCGGCAACGCCACGGCAACATGAGTGTCTGCTGAGCATGGAACTGCTTCCGAGGCTGGATGAGTATGGCACACGACGACGACGATGTGGGCACGGGCTGAGCGGCCAATACAAGTGGGACCTGTGGCACGAGGGGATATGAGACAGTAGTAGGTGTCAGCACTGCACCCTATGTACAGCACTGTACGGATCACAGCTCCCGAAACATTGACTGGTGTCCACATTGACAGCCCCATGCCAAGACGGCTGTGTGCTTGCAGTCACACGTCACAGGTGAGAGGTTGCATTGCACGTGCAAGGTGGCAGACGTACATAGTGGGAGCTGGCATGTGTGTGCATGTGTCTCCTGTTCAGGATCCACCAGATGGGCGCTGACTCTGTACTGACCATTGGACACAGCATGTTCCGTGGAAGGCTTGTGTGTGTGGGATGGTGGCACTGGATGTGCCTCCGTTGGGTGGGGGCCATGCACAGGGCGGGTACGTCGATGATTGCGCATTGTTGGTCACGGTGGGTGCACCAACTAAGATGTGTTGCCCTGTGTTCAATTCCTATGTCCGCATGATGATGGACTGTGGATGTGGGCAGACTACACATTGGTCGATGTGCTGTCTATATGCATGTGCCTTCACACCAGGCACAGCTGCCCCTGCACATGTGACCCCTGCTGGACTCGCTGCTGGGTCTGTGGAGCTGATGCACCTTCTGCGCGTGGGGCGGGCCGCTCTCCTCACTTCCCTCATTGCGCATGTCATGTCTTTGCCGCAGGTGACATGGATCATGGAGGGCCCACATGTACGCGTGGGTAGGCTACACATGATTGTTCACTGGTCGCCACCCCCAGTCAGTGTTTCGAATGGGAAGGTTGTCGTGCTGGTGGTATGTTCGATGTGGCGGATGGGCGGGCCTAGGTGCGGGCTTACATTCCGGACATGGGGGTAGTTGGATTGGCGACTAGTTGCAGTACACACGGGACACGTCTCTTCCTTTCCACATCTGGGTCATCCCTTGTACTAACTGACAGTGATACAGTCATCATCGCCCCAGCCCTCATGTCCTCCCCTCGCCCCCCAATATGCATGCTCACCTGCGAGGCTAGCGCTTGCACAGGCAGCCCCAAGCTCGCACCAGAGAGGGCAAGGAGTGTATGTGTGGGTCCAGTTGCACGAGTGGGCTGTCTCAGGGTATGATGTGTGGCGGGACGCCGTCCACCTGCGTGGTGCCCCAAATGGAGACCCGGCCTGCATGGACTATGCATCACAGTCTTCGCCTTCCGGATCCGCCACCTGCGACACCCAGTGGCTGTGGCTGCCCTTGCGGCCAGGCCGCGTCCGTCTGTGGCTGTTGGCCCACACATTCACTCTTTGGCCTCTCTGGGGAGGGCTCGGGGGTGGTGGCGCACGCGCTTGCACTTAGTCGCAATGGCATGTGGCGTGGTTGGTATGATGGACAATGGATGGGATGGTGCGAGCCACCTCCCGTGACGTCAGTGCTGCTCGTGCTGTGGTGCGTCCCCCTACACTTCCATTTGACTTGTGCCATGCTAGACGTTGAGGTTCTATTGCCTGCGTGATATGACCAGGAGGAGCGCGAGGAGACCTCTCACACACCATGCTCCACTGCCATCCCGTGCCCTGTATCGCCTGTGCGGATTGACTATGTTGGGGTTACACCTGGTCGACTGGGGCTGTGTGTGCCTTGTCAAGGGGCATGGCGGGCGCACAACAGGATCCAGCTTGTCCACAGAGGGTGGGCTGAGGTGCGCCTGGTACCGCTTTGTACGTGTGCCCGGCTGCTGTGCACACACGTGTTCACTCCCCCGACAGGTGTCCTCTCACAATGCCCAGGGAAGCGGTGGTGTACTGTTCATGACCCCTCCCAACACGGCGTGCTCCAACTTGGCATGTGCGCATCTACCCGTCGCACCCACCCACCTGAGCACTGCGTCCATACGACTTCACACGACACATGTGTGTCTTCCACAGTAGTGCTACTCATTTGCGTTGACATCCAATACCAGTGGACTACATGGTCATGTCACGACTGCCGTGTACTTCACATACTCTCATCCTCTCTCATTCGTACTTGTGAAATGAGTCAGCGGAGACAGTTCTGGTTTCAAACATTATATTGAGTCTTCTGTCCTCTGTGATGCAGTATAGTGGACACTACTGGCAGCGGAATACATGTTGAGGATATACTGAGCATGATGACAAATGGGATAGGGTGTGGGGTTACATCTGCTTGGCCAAGGCTGTGCTAATGTACATTTACGTATAGCTGCGGAGCTGCGGACTTTGACACAGACGGTATACATGTAGCCTACCAGACCGCTCGGCATCATGGGCACAGTCCATCTCAGTTCCATGTGACAGGTTTGCTGCGGTTGTTCCTCATGCACGCGTGCATGTGAGTTGACATCAGGGCATGTGCTTGCGTGCATGCAGCGGCGTGCCACTTGTTGTTGCACTGTGGTGGTTACTGGACATGTCACAGTCACTGGGGTCGTGTTGTTGTTGTATGCACTTGTCGTCCATGCAAAGGTCCTGGTATGGGATTCCCGGGGCGGGGGTGGGAGGGGTGCAGCACCCACAGACTCCAGGCGACCTATTCATGTCCACTGAGCGGTGTGTGTGTCCATGTGCGCTGGATCCATGTCGTGTCCTGGTTGTTCGTGCAGTTCCGTCCATGTGGGTGCGATGCACAGAGCCCATGCCACTGCCTCCCACGATGCATGCGGTGTTCCGGGATGTGATGGGGAACAGTGTGCATGTCCCGGTCATATCCGATGTCATGGCGATGTCGTTGATGGTGTGGTTACAGTTGCCGGTCGTTTGGTATGGCTGTTGTGGTGGTGACTGGCCAGTCCGTGCGGAAGCTGAGCATGGGTGCGGGGTTGGACTTCATAGGTCACTCGGGGAACCTGCGTTGTGGTCCGACGTATTTACAGGTTGACAGGTATGCGATGCCGTCCAGCAGGGCTTCCATGTCATTGGTGGTGTACATGTTTGCCAGCCAATGAAGCGGATGGTGGCTGTCAAGGTGTTGTTCGTAGGTTGTCCCTTGGAGGACCATGATGGGGCATGCTGGGTGACATTCGATGTAGCTGTTCTCGATGATCCGTCGTGTGGAGGCACAGTGGTTCCATTTCAGTGCGCGTGCGATGTTGGCCACATACGCCATGCCCCCATAGGCAGAGCAGGCCCTGTCGTGTGCGTCCAGAGGGAGGAGTAGTGGTAGCAGGTCCGCCTTCAGACATGCCGGGTTGGAGAGGCATATCTCGACGGGATGCTGGTAGGGACACCTCCGACAGTAGAAGACGGGCATGACGCAGCTGAACAATGTGATGCGGTAAGTCAGTCGGTAACTTACGTTCAGCAGGGACAGGAGATCGCATCCCAATGTATGTATCGTGTTGGTTTGGTACAGCTTGAGCTGTTCGGCGTAGTTGGGTAGGTGTGTTGCGGTTGCCATTTCGCAGCGGTTCGTAGAGGTGGCGTGCTCCGGCTGTGTGTGCAGTCTGCAATGTGCACGCTCCGGGGTTGCTGTGAGCTCTGTGTAGTCGTGGGGAGACAGGACTTGTGTTCTGTTGGCTTGTTTGGAGGACACGGGCCCTCTTCCCACATGCTTCTCAGACAGTTCAAGGTCAGTGCTGTGTGACTCCTTCCAATTAACTTGCATGTGGCCGACATGGGGGAGTGTTTTCTTCTTTCTTCCCCGTCCGTTGTGTGCTTCTGTGATATGCGCTATCTGCCATGTGGTCGGTCTCCTCGGCATGCCTGTGTTGGTCTATTCTTGGACAATGGCTGTATTCACCGGCTTCTGTCGTAGGGCTGTGGTTTCGGAGTTGGAATGGAAGGTCATTCAGTGCTGTCTGCTCTCCCTTGTGTTTGCGGCAGGCTGCCTTTCCGCTCTGCGTTGGGCCTTGTGTGTGGATGTAATTCTTGGGCCACCTGTTGTCGGTCCCCGGGCTCTTTGGTGTTCCGTTTCATGTGTCTTGTTCATATGTGCAGGGTGGTATGGGTTTTTCAGTGTGGTACTGGCGTTCCTCTTCCCGAAGGGGCCCTGCTTCTCCTAGTTGGTGTTGCCGCCGCTGTGTGCTACGCCATGTTTGTTACACTGGGGTGTGTCCTGCTGTTGCGTGTCTTCACTGACATGTGTGCGTCGGTTGTGTGGCGTTGGGTGTTGTCCGTGAATTGGGCGTTGGGGACATGTCTGTGGCCGGCCTGTCACGTGTCATGTGCGTTCGGGGTGGGGCTGATGTGTGTGCTGCTTGGTTGTGTCCCTGTGTCTGTGTGCGACGCATGCATGGCGCTGCGGTTGGCCTCTGCGTTGTGCGCATGTGTGGCGGTGTCATCGGCGCTTTGGGGCCGTGACGGGGTGGTTGGTTCCTAGTCCCAGGTGGTGTGTACACATGTGTTCCGCGATGTTAGGATTTGGCCTGTGTGTCATATGTGGATGCAATGGTGGATGTGTAGTGTGCACGCGCTGGTGGGGGGTTGTCCGCTTTATCCGCCCTTGCACTGTGTGCGCTGTTTGCGTGCACTTGTTGTGTGTGTGCCTACCTGCGTCTCCGCGGTACGTTGCGTCCTTGGTGGTGCATCAGCAGAAGCATGGGAAGGGCCTGCAGTGCTGGATTCATGCCCGGGTGCCGCTTCTTCGTTGTCCGTGCTCTGCGTCCGTGTTTCCGCCTCTCTTCACGTGCGGTGTCTCTTTGCCGTGGGAGCCGTTTGTTTGCGGCATCGTAATTTATGCGCCGGGCGGGACGTGTTTGGTCGGACGGTGTGTGTCAGTTGTGCTGCGCCGCTACGTGTGCGGGCGCACTTTGATGGCGGACGGTGTTGCTGGCTTGCCGGCGGTGTTTGGCCTGCTTTTCGCATCGTAATTGGGCGGGCGTGTGGACTGCTGCGTGCCGGCGGTAACTGGTGGTTTTTGCATCCGCCAGCACGGCGGTTGTGCTTCCGCCCGCCATCGTAATGGGCCCCTTAATAATCAGTTTGAATAATTATTTTAATAAATTATAAATTATTAAAAAATATTATAAATTACAAATACATCTATACACATAAAACAATAACATAAATAAAAATTAAATAATTATGTATAACAAATTAAAAATAAAATTTACTTTTAATATTTTTAAAATTAATTATATACTATATTAACTAAAATAATACAAAAAATATTAAATAGCGTAGGGAATAAAACTACTATTACAACCCCCAAAAAACAACAGTAAGAAAAATGTTGGATAGCGTAGGGGTAAAAATTACTATTCCCACTCCAGAGAGTGCAACAGTAGGGAAAGTGTTGGATAGCGTAGGGGTAAAAATTACTATTCCAACTCCAGAGAGTGCAACAGTAGGGAAAGTGTTGGATAGCGTAGGGGTAGAAATTACTATTCCCACTCCAGGGAGTGCAACAGTAGGGAAAGCGTTGGATAGCGTGAGGGTAAAAATTACTATTCCCACTCCAGTAAGTGCAACAGTAGGGAAAGTGTTGGATAGCGTAGGGGTAAAAATTACTATTCCCACTCCAGAGAGTGCAACAGTAGGGAAAGTGTTGGATAGCGTAGGGGTAAAAATTACTATTCCCACTCCAGAGAGTGCAACAGTAGGGAAAGTGTTGGATAGCGTAGGGGTAAAAATTACTATTCCAACTCCAGAGAGTGCAACAGTAGGGGAAGTGTTGGATAGCGTAGAAGTTACAAATAACATACTTATAAATAAATTAATTTTTTTAAATAATTAATGAATTATTAAATAACTCTAAACTATTTACCAATACCAATAAATAATTATTAAAAACATAATTACCAATAGAAAATGTATTAACAATAAATTAATAATAAATACCAATAAATAATAATTAATCAATATTAATTACTAAATAATAAATATTGAACAATAAAATATTTTTAATAACAAAAACATAGAAATTATTAAAACTTAATTACCAATTAACTAATATTAAACAATTAAATGCTTTTTATACCAAGAATAATAATTAAACATTAATTATCAATTAATAAATAATTCTTAATATATTAATTAAATGTATCAATAAATAATATTTAATAATATTTAATTACCAATTAATGATAAAACAACAATAAATTAATTTTTAGAACCAAAAAACTGTAATTTAAAAAAATTACCTATTAATAATTAATATCCAATAAATTAATTATCAATACCCAAAAATAAATTTAATAATTACTTAATTAGATTTCAATTACTTCCAAAAGTATTCCCCTATAAACGCACAACACACTCCAATGATAAAATAATACACTTAACATAATGATCAATTAATCAATTAATAAAAATTAATAACTAATTAATAATAATTAATTACCAATTAATAATAATTGATTACCAATTATCAATTAATTAACAATAATATAATTATCAATACCAATTAATTAAAATAAATTATAAGTTAATTACATTTAAATTACATGATGATCAATTAATCAATTAATAAAAATTAATCACCAATTAATAAAAATTAATTACCAATTATTAATTAATTAACAATTATATAATTATCAATAACAATTAATTAAAATAAATTATAACTTAATTACAATTAAATTACTTCCCACCCTATTCCCCTATAAACCCACAACCCGCTACAGAACTTAAACGCAAAAAAATTAAAATTAATTTATAATTCCTAAAAATTAATAATTAATTTAGTATAATTAAATTACTTCCCACCCTATTCCCCTATAAACCCACAACCCGCTACAGTACAAAAAAAAAAATTTACTTAAAAATGTTTTTATTAACATATAAAAATTGTATACATATATTTTTAAACAAGTAGAACACTTAACAAAAACACATATAACACATACATATTAAAAACATAACAAAATACATAACAATAATACAAATATCGATATTAGTAACATCGATATTAAAAATTCGATATTACTTACCTTAGGGTCGATATTCTGTCCATCGATATTCTGTCCCTTCGATATTCTGTCCCTTCGATATTTTAACTTCGATATTATTGTATATCGATATATTATTTTCGATATTTTGACTGCTCACCGTTATCTCTACCTCAAGGTTACTCTGTTCGTGCCCGCTACTGTAGAGCATGAGAACGGGCCTATCTAACAAAGAAGGTATGCAAAGGCACATTCATGTATTCATTAAGACAGCGAAGCTCAACCTTGAAGAAATACAAAAAAAAATATCGGAGCTGTTCTCTGCTGAGGCAGACAAAATGAGACAAAAGTTAGTTTCGATCAACACACAAGATGGCGGCCATGGACAAAATGTTGCCGCAAATGCTAACTTAAGCACAATGCCAATAGGGGAGCCGATTGGAAGTATTTTCCAGTCCAACAATGTCACAAAGATGTCATCTAGTTTCTCAATGAATTGCCCATGAGTTGTGGATGAAAGATCTTCTGTTAATGGAAAACGTGAGTACTCGTCCACGATTACCATCAGATGATGTCCATCATCGAGTGGACCAAAGACATCGATGGCTATTCTCTCCTATGCATACTTAGGGAGTTGTGACTTGTTAAGAGTATGTCGAGTAATATTGGTAGAAAGGCAGTTGCATATATGACATGCCTCGAGTCCCGTTACAGCCCTCTCATCTAAGTATGGAAACCAAACTCGGTCTCGGAGAGCTCTTTTGGTGGCAACAATACCACAATGTCCTTTATGAGCTACTTCAATTATTTTCTTTTGCAGACTCTCCGAAATCAGGATTCTCGCAGTGCAACTCCTTCCTGAGTTATGGACAGTTCATCTTTAACATTTTTGTATTTTTGATATTCACCATCACTGGTGAGAAGTCGGGAGTGTCGGTTTCATGACTGATGTGTAATTATATCTTTCAACTTCAGCATGTCACTATCACGGCTCGTGGCAGTGATGATCTGGGCTAACAATATAGCAGCTGGCTTATTTGATTATACAATGAAATTAATGTAGGCTTCAGCCGTCTTGGATGGAGTACCCTGATCTTGTATAGGCACTCCGGAAAAGTAGTCAGCAGGGTTTTGATTCCTCCCTGGATGATGCACAATGATATAATTGTACTCTTGTAATCGTAGTCCCCACCATTCAATGTGAGGAGGCATCTTAGCTTTTGGATTGCCAAAGATAGCCAGTAAAGCTTGATGATCAGTTACCAGTGTAAAACGCTTTCTGTACAGGAATACATGGAAATGTTCGCAAGCCCATACCACAGCTAAATTTCTTTCTCAGTTTGTGAGTAAGCACGTTTTGTCTGGGACAAACTTCTACTGGCATATGCCACAATATGCCTTTGAGCATTTGGGTTTCCGCTGTGCAAGGATAGCGCCTCACCTGACGGGGCTAGCATCAACAACAACCTCTGTATGAAGCTTTGGATTGAAGTAGGCCATTTCAGCTGCAGTTTCTATGGCTTGTTTGATTTTTTAAAACTTCTCTTACGTTCTGGTGACCACTTAAATGAAACATTTTTCGTCGTTAACTCTTGTAATGGAGCACTTATAGTAGCAAAGTCTCTTATGTATCTTGAACAGTAACAGGCCATGCCAAGAAATGGAAACATCTTGTTGGGGATCAGCATTCGACAATGCTTATACTTTTGCAGGATTAGGTGTCATACCTCCATCTGAAACGATATGGCCAAAGAACTTTAACTTTGTCTTGTGGAACTCACACTTGTCTACATTCAAAGTCAAACCTGCATTGGTTAGTAAATGACATACTTGTGTGAGAGCTTTCTCATGCTCCTTCTGTGTAGCTTCGAAAATCAATTTGTCCTCACTATAATCGAATGCATTCACAACAGGCTGTATGACACATCAAATGACATCTTGGAAAAGTTCTGCACCCGATGACACACCAAAACTGAGTCTCTTGTATCGAAACAGACTAACATGTGTAGGAAAGGTTGTAATGTACCAACAATCTTTGAATTCCAACTTGTGATAACCTTAATTTAAATCAAGGCGAGAGAAGACCTTTGTGCCATTTAATTGCGTTATCATGTCAGCAATGTGTGGACCTAGATGTCGTTCTCGTTCAATTGCTTTGTTTGCTTGAAGCATGTCAATGAATATGCGTACAGCTCTTTCACTGTCCTTTTTGGGCATTACTCCTAACGAAGAAACCCATGGCGCCAGACCAGTTGAACACTCAATAATGTTATGCTTAAGTAACAATTCAAGTTCTTTTTCAACAGCGTCTTGTAAATGACAAGCAATTTGTCTATGTCTCTGAGTAACAGGACAGACACCTTCATTAATATGCAACTTTACCTACATAGTCTTAAGTTTTTCTATACCATGAAACAACGAAGGGAATTGACTTATTATTTTGAGATGAGCATTCATGTTGTAGTTCACTGATATCAGTCCCATATCAACAGCTGTACTGAAACTGATCAGACAGACACTTGAAGCTGTACTTTGAAGCACTTGGATGGGTGCTTGCACCTTCGTTTTCATGTGTTGCATTGTCGTCACAAATAAACCTTGACTTTTTATGGGTGGCAATGCAGCCCATGTGTACACTTTGGTTTTCGATGGCTTAAGAAGTAGCAATGGAGATAATTCATGGTATTTCTATTCAGGCATTATGTTTATCGATGCACCACTGTCAATGATGAAAATTATCTAGCAACCATTTATTTTCAATGTAATCTTTGGTCAATGTTTATATGACTTTTGTTCTTTAGCATGTTGACTTTTCTTTGAGTGACATTTTTCCTCACATGCAGCCAGTCTGACGTGCACTTTCTTTGAGCTAAACGTTCACATGGCACAGACATCTTCCTCACTTTCAATTGATATTGAGGCAGAAGAACTGTTTGACGATGATTTAGATGATGATTGACTACGTTCAGTGTCAATGTGCCTCAATTGATGTCGCTGCCTGGCCTTGTGGGTGTGCATCGAACCGTGCTTCTGGAATGTTCTGGAGGCCCTTTTGTCTTCGTGCCATGACGCACTTCCATTTTCCTTCACTTTACAAACTGTTACAAAACGGTTCTCTTTTCCACAGCCTTTACATATCTGTCCAATAGCGGAACATTTCCCTTCGTGTGGATACGAAAATCCACATCTAAAACATAACTTATTTTTATGTGTAGACATCACTTTGTGTCCTTCAGTCTTTTGCTTTGGCTTACTTTTTATTGTTTTGCAGCACACTGTTTAGCTCTGGCAGCCATCAACACTCGCTCCAGACTTGGGGGCCGATTCCGATCTCGGCCGGTAGTGCTCCGAATCGGATTCGGATTTACCGGATCCGATTCGGAGCCCTGTTTCCCGACCGAATCGTACGCGGTCCGGCCGAGCGAGTACGATGCAAGCTCCAGCGAAATCGCCGACCGACTCGTACGCGGCTTCAACACGCTCCGACCGACTCGCACGGACACGACTCGCACCGCGCTATGGAGACGTTTCCCGGCCGGGTAAGTACGATGCGCGCCGCGAGCAGTCCGACCGACTCGCGCCATCCGGCTCGAAAGAGCTGTCGGAGCTGGACTTTGGGGGACCGCGTCGGACCCCCCTGTATGCGTAGGCGCGCGAGTCGCACACAGGGGGGACCCATGGGTCCCCCCTACCTGTGCATGTACGCCGCGATGCGCATGGACGCATACCCGCAGTAGGGGGTGCCCTTGTTCGCCTCGCACCCATTGAGTCAATGGGAGGCCGCGTACGCGTTGTACAACCGGCTCCCATTGACTTCAATGGGAGTCCGACCGAATCGAGTCCGATAGCATGCGAATGCATCGTACTCGTCCGGTCGGACTGCTAGGGTCCGATTCGGTCGGAATTCTCTCCGGGTCCGGCTCGGTCGGAGAGATTTCCGGCCGGAATCGGAATCGGCCCCTAAGAGTTTCTCTCAGCATTTGTCGTCTAAATTAACCTGACAAGCATCCATCAATAACTCTAAGATGTATAGCTTCTTCATTATTAAGTTAATTGAACTTAAAGTGTTTGCTGAATGTATCGAGTTTCTGCACAAATTCATCAATGGTTTCACCTACTTTTTGGTGCTCTAAACTGAAAATGTATCTTTCGTAATCAACATTTGGTATGTGATTGATCTTGAGATTCAGTATTTCTTTGATCTGACGGTACGTGAGTTCTTCGTCAGTTTGCTGCATTTTCTTTATGACTTCTTTCACAACTTTGCCAGCAAAATGTTTGAAAGACAAGATAATCTTTTTGTTATCAGTCTCTTCAAGTGCATCAATGAAATCATCAAATGTATCTATCCAAGCAGTCCTCCTATCACCAATATTGAAATTTTTGGCTATATCGAAAGACGGTGGAGGTTTCAGGAAGGCGGCAGCATGGTAACTAGTAATGGGAGTGGTTGACATTGAGGGTGGAGATCTTTCTGCTCCTTATAACTGTCCATTTGAGCCTTTTCATTCACTCTATTTCTGTAGCCTTGCGGTGGACCAACTTCAGAGTCGTCATGGACAATCGAGGGAACTGTGACCTCCTCCTTGGCCACCAACGTAGCCCCTTTACTTGTTGGAGTCCTCTGGAGTTATTTCTGAGCCGTCACCTGGCAGCTTTGGTGGTGTGCCACTTCAGGTATCAGACAGCTCTATAAGCACAACCCTCATGCTTCTTCTTGGGTCTCCTCGCCTGACGTTGAGGTCATAAAGCTCCGCTTATCGAGGCTCTGGTAAGTGCAATGATTATATGCTTTTTTCCCACTTATTCTGTCAGCCAGTTCTTCGGTTCGTAGCATTATTTTGCAAGTTATGATTATCAGCTGCTGCGTTTGTAAACCTAGTTGAAACCGCCTTCAGCATTAACACTCCGTATAATATACAACTTTATCTTATGCGGCAGCGCAGTACCTTTATGTATAGCCTGACCAGCAGTTTCTCAGCTATCGACATGTAGATTCTTTGCAATGCTTTCGTTGTCTTCAACTGCTTTACAGCGGATGGAGCAGCACCTTGCCTCCACAAGCATGAAGCGCTGATTCCTTATTTTGACAGTGACACACGTGGCACACACAAGCAGTTTGCTTGGACCATGGCAAACTCGCTGGGAGAGCAGGTCGTTCTTCGGGTTACTTATCCCCTACCTCGTCGCCAGTTGTAGCGACATTCCCAGACTGGGCGTCCGCCAATGACTATGACACACACAGAGCTTAGTATTACACGTCTTTATTAGTGTGCGTGTAACTGCAAACTCAACATTCTAAAACAAGCTTTCATTGTGTTCTGCTCTGACAATTGCATTATAGCTCTATGGAGTCCATTAAGAACCAAAAGGGTTCTGTTATAACACTAGGAAGATACTACAAAGGGGAGAACTTTATTACTTTGAATAAGGATTGTTAAATATTCTTGGTGAGCATGGGTCAGTTTTGACATTTGACAAAATAACAGCGGGGGCTCAACGCTGATGCAGAGGGTTTAATTGTCACTCCCTGGAATCAGCCAAAACAACAGTCTATTATAGCACTCATGGGGGTGTTGGGTCTCCTCCTCATATCGAGCAATGCTGCAGGACCAAACGATGGGGCGTTTGGCAGAGTGATAGAGATGCACCACTCAAAAACCCTAAGTGGGCTAGAGTGATACATTACCATAAGACTGTCTCCAGCAATGCTCGCTTTCGTTGGACTCAGTTTAAGATGCTGTATCGAGCCTACTTTACCCCTCAAACCCTCAGCAAAATACAACTGACTAGATTGGATTAGTATACCTGCTGTCACTGAGGTGGGATGGATTTCCATCACATGATTTGGGTGTGCCCGGTGGGGGAGGCTATGTTTCTGGTTCCCAGGGTATGTATCGATTGTTCCTTGGCACATTGTATACTGGAGTTGCACCCCCCAACACAAAAAGGGTCAAATCTTGTTATTGGTGACAGTACAATGCATCTCTCTTATCTCTGTTCCGGAGTCTCCTTGCACATATGGTTTCTGTCCGACCTGTCATCCTTAGGGCGGTCTTCCCCCAACTTTTTACCTTCGTGCCTCCCATTTCTGCTGTATGTTTTTGTTGGCAATAGGACTCTGAGCACTTTACCACTGCTAACCAGTGCTAAAGTGCATGTGCTTTGTTGCATCCTGCTCTTCCCTGCTCTTCTCTCTTCCTTGTCCTTTCTTAGTGTCTTGTACTCTGCTGCCCAGCCAGTCTCTGTGAGGTCATCTACTGTTCTATTTGTGTATGTTTAAGTGTACTGTCAGTCTTTCCTGAGGCTGAGCAGCAGGGTGGCTGCTCCCGGTGAAGCCTTTACCTTGGCCTTTATTTGATTCTACCATCTTAATTATATGCTGTGTCTATTTATCCTATGACTTTACCTTAGCCTTTACTGAAGCCTTTACTAGAACTTATCATCTATATTATATGCTGTACCTGTCCACCTTGTAACTTCTTTTAATCAATAAATCTACTCTTTGGACACAGCAACCAAGGATTCATCTTTATTTATTGGATTTTACACTAGCGACGATTGGAGAAAAGAAACCACGCGTAAAGAGAAGAAATTGCTAAAGAAACAAAGAGGAACTTCCTAAGCCTTATGCCCAATGCCTTGGATTCCCCACCGGTGTCTGTAACATCAGACAGCCTACAGAAGTAAGTTTTGAGCGTTGCATCTGGTCTGCCTAAAATCTGTTACTACATTCCATGTGCAGCTTGACATTTGAAACTGACCAGCTACAGACACTTTACAGAAATACGTTTTGGGCGTAGGAGATTATGGGGCCGATTCCGATCTCGGTCGGAGGCGCACCCAATACCATTCGGTCGGGAAAAAAGCCATGCGAAAGCCTGTTTCCCGACCGATCTGTACAGCACACCGAACGAGTAAGTACGATGCGCACAACAGCACAGAATCCGGCCGAGCCGTACTCACCCAAACCAGGTCCTGTTCCCCGACCGAGGCGAATCCGGAAACGCTGAATCGAGTCGCACGGAAGGGAAAATGCAGCTCCGTCCGGCCGAACAAGTACGATGCGCTTCCCGTACGCGCCGAACCCGTCGCTACGCACGGCACGTCAAAGCATCCGGGAGAGGCGCACATAAGCTCCGATTCGCGCCACAACACGATCCACTGCTACGAGACGAACACGCCAGCGACGAGGATGACGCGAAGCGACGTGGACGACGCGAAGCAACGAGAAGGACGAACGACACGAACCAACCATGAATCCCTTCGTCCCGATCATACCAATATTCTACATTTACTACCGGAACAGGCACGGACGCGTACAGCGCAGAAGGTAAGTCAGACACCAACCACAAAACACATACAACACGTACACGACACATCACACACACACAGAGGGATGCAGAATATACTTACACCAGCAACAGCAGCACCATAGGGGCGGGATGCCCATCACCAATGCCACATATGCACACAGGGGCCTGAATGCGCACCACCACCCCTACCCAGGGGGGCAGGATGCCTACCACTACTACCACCCTCACCCAGGGGGGCTGGATGCCTACCACCACCCTTAGCCAGGGGGGCTGGATGCCTACCACTACTACCACCCTGAGCCAGGGGGCTGGATGCCTACCACTACTACCACCCTGAGCCAGGGGGGCTGGATGCCCACCACCACCCTTAGCCAGGGGGGCTGGATGCCTACCACTACTACCACCCTGAGCCAGGGGGGCTGGATGCCTACCACTACTACCACCCTTAGCCAGGGGGGCTTGATGCCTACTACCACCCTGAGCCAGGGGGGGCTGGATGCCTACCACCACCCTTAGCCAGGGGGGGCTGGATGCCTACCACTACTACCACCCTTAGCCAGGGGGGGCTGGATGCCCACCACCACCCTTAGCCAGGGGGGGCTGGATGCCCACCACCACCCTTAGCCAGGGGGGGCTGGATGCCTACCACTACTACCACCCTTAGCCAGGGGGGGCTGGATGCCTACCACTACTACCACCCTTAGCCAGGGGGGGCTTGATGCCTACTACCACCCTGAGCCAGGGGGGCTGGATGCCTACCACCACCCTTAGCCGGGGGGGCTGGATGCCTACCACTACTACCACCCTCACCCAGGGGGGGCTGGATGCCTACCACTACTACCACCCTTAGCCAGGGGGGGCTTGATGCCTACTACCACCCTGAGCCAGGGTGGGCTGGATGCCTACCACCACCCTTAGGCAGGGGGGGCTGGATGCCTACCACTACTACCACCCTGAGCCAGGGGGGGCTGGATGCCTACCACTACTACCACCCTTTGCCAGGGGGGCTGGATGCCCACCACCACCCTTAGCCAGGGGGGCTGGATGCCCACCACCACCCTTAGCCAGGGGGCTTGATGCCTACTACCACCCTGAGCCAGGGGGCTGGATGCCTACCACCACCCTTAGGCAGGGGGTCTGGATGCCTACCACTACTACCACCCTGAGCCAGGGGGGGCTGGATGCCTACCACTACTACCACCCTGAGCCAGGGGGGGCTGGATGCCCACCACCACCCTTAGCCAGGGGGGGCTGGATGCCTACCACTACTACCACCCTTAGCCAGGGGGGGCTGGATGCCTACCACTACTACCACCCTTAGGCAGGGTGGGCTGGATGCCTACAACTACTACCACCCTGAGCCAGGGGGGGCTGGATGCCTACCACTACTACCACCCTGAGCCAGGGGGGGCTAGATGCCCACCACCACCCTTAGCCAGGGGGGGCTGGATGCCTACCACTACTACCACCCTTAGCCAGGGGGGGCTTGATGCCTACTACCACCCTGAGCCAGGGGGGGCTGGATGCCTAACACTACTACCCCCCTGAGCCAGGGGGGGCTGGATGCCCACCACCACCCTTAGCCAGGGGGGGCTGGATGCCTACCAGTACTACCACCCTTAGCCAGGGGGGGCTTGATGCCTACTACCACCCTTAGCCAGGGGGGGCTGGATGCCTACCACTACTACCACCCTTAGCCAGGGGGGGCTGGATGCCTACCACTACTACCACCCTGAGCCAGGGGGGCTGGATGCCTACCACTACTACCACCCTTAGCCAGGGGGGCTGGATGCCTACCACTACTACCACCCTTAGCCAGGGGGGGCTGGATGCCCACCACCACCCTTAGCCAGGGGGGGCTGGATGCCTACCACTACTACCACCCTTAGCCAGGGGGGGCTGGATGCCTACCACTACTACCACCCTTAGCCAGGGGGGGCTTGAAGCCTACTACCACCCTGAGCCAGGGGGGGCTGGATGCCTACCACCACCCTTAGCCAGGGGGGGCTGGATGCCTACCACTACTACCACCCTGAGCCAGGGGGGGCTGGATGCCTACCACTACTACCACCCTGAGCCAGGGGGGGCTGGATGCCCACCACCACCCTTAGCCAGGGGGGGCTGGATGCCTACCACTACTACCACCCTTAGCCAGGGGGGGCTGGATGCCCACCACCACCCTTAGCCAGGGGGGCTGGATGCCCACCACCACCCTTAGCCAGGGGGGGCTGGATGCCTACCACTACTACCACCCTTAGCCAGGGGGGCTGGATGCCCACCACCACCCTTAGCCAGGGGGGGCTGGATGCCTACCACTACTACCACCCATAGCCAGGGGGGGCTGGATGCCTACCACTACTACCACCCTTAGCCAGGGGGGGCTGGATGCCTACCACCACCCTTACCCAGGGGGGGCTGGATGCCTACCACTACTACCACCCCCACTCATAGGATGGACAATGCATGACACAACCAGCACACCACAACCTAGGGAATGCAAGAAAAAGACATCCCCCCAACACCATGACAAGCGTGTGTAGACTGTGTCAAATGCCTACAACACCGAACATGACTTTGAACATACAATGTGACCCCCTAGCACATGTGCCACACATATATGTGTGTGGCACCCACAATGCAAGCAGGCCATGACCATTGTGGCAATGGGGTCCAAACCCCCATCATCACAGTGACCAAAATGTAAGTGTGGGGTCCATAGCTGAAGCACATTTTGAACATTGTGGCAATGGGGTCCAAACCCCCATCATCACAGTGAGCAAAATGTAAGTGTGGGGTCCATAGCTGAAGCACATTTTGAACATTGTGGCAATGGGGTCTAAAAACCCCATCATCACAGTGAGCAAAATGTAAGTGTGGGGTCCATAGCTGAAGCACATTTTGAACATTGTGGCAATGGGGTCTAAACCCCCATCATCACAGTGACCAAAATGTAAGTGTGGGGTCCATAGCTGAAGCACATTTTGAACATTGTGGCAATGGGGTCTAAACCCCCATCATCACAGTGAGCAAAATGTAAGTGTGGGGTCCATAGCTGAAGCACATTTTGAACATTGTGGCAATGGGGTCTAAACCCCCATCATCACAGTGACCAAAAGGTAAGTGTTGACAAAGAAAGAGGTGCAACTGCCAAACTGCATGGATGATTCCTGGTCACAGAACAAAAAACACATCAGTGGCAAAGTAGTGTATGTGTCCCATTGCAACATAAATTGGGTGAGCCAAATACTGCAGTGCAAATAAGACATACCTTTGGCCATGTGCAGACAAACAACACCCATGGGGGCTGACACCGTCAACATTCATCAATGACACAATGACAGAAGTGACCATCAGAATGCAGACCCACATATTTGCACCAATGGGCACACAAATGCAGATACCCTGTGGAGACTGCAGATGTGAGGTGAACAGATACCATACCATGTCAGCAATGGGACACACAAACCATGATCATTGTGCTGACCGATGACCTAGGAGTCCCAGGGACAGCAGGGGAAACCCACCAAACTACATACAGCCAATGGCACACCCAAGATATGCCAATGCAGTGGTGCAGATGCACAAACACAAACAGGCAGACCCACACTGCACATCATACACAACAGGTGAGGGGGGTGCCAGTGTCCCCAGGCAACCACACAACACATGAGGAGACCTGAATACCAATCATACAGATGTGCATACAGTGCCACACAAAGGTAACTCATGGATCCAAATCCCCTATGTGGGCAAGCAGGCATTGTCAGATGAGAGGGAGCACAAATCACACATGTCACACAGGCACGTAGGAACAGCAACTGACACAGCAAGACACAGACACACCACAGCACCACCCCCAGGGCCCCCACAATGTGGTGACCCTGGGCTGCATTACAATCCCACTGTGATGACAAAGCTAAATGTGGTTCACACTGTGAACCACAGTCATGTGTCCTGAGCAACAAACTACCATCACACCTACACAAGCACAAATCAATCAGCATGGCCAGTAAGCCAAGGCCAACATGGAGGCAGGGGCCTAGCCGGGCAACAGCTCTCATCTGCACACACTCAAAACCACACCCCTCGACCTCCAACAATGTGCAGCAGTGAAGTACACATGCACTGGTGACATTGCACATGCACCCATGACTATTTCAGGGTGGTGGGTGGGAACCAAGGTGCAGAAACACATGACACATGGCCACTCAACAAGACTCCTGAATGTCTGACACACTGCACACTACGCTGTACATGGACATGACGGCAATACCACACCAACCAATGGGATCCCAGCCACAGTCACACACCAATGAAGAAGCCAAGGTCACCCACAAAGAACACACATAGACAACAACCAACATTGCAGCCCGGACCCTGAGGAGTGCCAGCAGTCACACACACAACGTGTCACAATCACTG
Organism: Calotriton arnoldi; assembly: GCA_963921515.1. Classification (NCBI taxonomy): domain Eukaryota; kingdom Metazoa; phylum Chordata; class Amphibia; order Caudata; family Salamandridae; genus Calotriton; species Calotriton arnoldi. Next base: position 31,542 of record CAWUFW010001520.1, on the reverse strand, counting down.
AAGGATAACACAAACTGGAAATCACATGACAGGGGCAAACAACAAGTGCCAAGGGGAAACCTGACTGTGACCCATCTGCGTCTGCACACAAACTCAGCCCTGACAGCAAACACACCTATGGGTGACACCCTGATGACCAGTAATGTGCCATGCACCCACATCACAGAGAACCCAGGGAGAAGACTTTGGGGAACATAGGTCAACTCAGCTAGCATCACAAACAGGTACAACACTAGGGATCACAGCATGCACAGCTAAACGGAAGTGAACACACAGACATGCACATACAACACACACCTTGGGCGCAGGCAATGTCACAGGAGTACACACTGCCATGAGGGGACTCCACTCCTGTGTGAAGAAAGCTGTGCCATATGTTGCCTCAGTAGGGCCCCATCATGTCAGCTGAGCACTTGGTCACACAATCAACAATTAGCACCAAATGAGGGCTCCCGTCACATCAGCCTGGTCATGGAAGTGCCAACGGAATCATCAGCACAGATCCAACACACTTGTATAGCAATGTTGCACTGACAACACAGATGAGTCCTTCCCCATTGATGCCCAAACCTGCATGTCCAGTGGAGATGGCCACACGGTCAGGGAAGTAGACGAATTGAACAATGGCAGGCACAACAGACGTGCAGGGGTGGAAGCCACAGATGTGAAATAGCTAATCTAAGTAGGGAATCCCATTGCCAAATACTGAACACATGACACCCTCAGATGCTGCTATGGATGACATGGATACACCACAGGATAGGACACATTCCCCCTGGACCACATGGGTTCCTGCACAGTAACACTTCATTATCATGAGACCAAATATCACCATCACTGCAGCAAGGGCATGGTTAGCATCATCAACAACATGTACATCAGAAGCATAAGCACTAGAGAACAGAAAGTTGCTTTATTCAGCATATGTGTGGAATGAAAACAAAGTCCAGAAAAAACACAAAGGCCAATGGCCAGTCCATTGTAAAAGTCCAAACAGGGTGACAGTGGCAGATGTCACCCTACGCATGCCTGCACAAAACCAGGGACAATCCACTAGGAGGGGCAACCGGGGGGCAGGCCAGGCACCGCAGGGACAGGATCAGGGCTCACCAGGAGGAAGCAGGGAAGGGGTGGTGGGTGCTGGAGAGCCACTGACAACTGCAGTGGAGGTGTCTGACATGGTGTGTGCCGGCACAACTGGGGGGCATGACTCAGATGTTGTGGGTGCCGGCACGACTGCAGTGGACCCTGCAGATGGAGTGGACAGGTCCGCCACTGCAGTGCCCAAGTCAGACAGGTTGGTAGTGGACTCCACTGCAGTGCCTACCACCAGGGGAGGAGAATGGGGAACAGGCAAGGTGGGCTGGACAGAGGGGGAGGACACCCTCACCACATCAGTGGCACAGACAAGCGCAGTGGGGGGTGTGGTGCCGGGAGAGCAAGTGCCAGGGGGAGAAGGCCGGATCCTCTTGGGGATGGTATATCTGTGGGTGGGGGAACCTGGGGCAGGGTGTGGTGGGGGCACCTGTGGAGTGGGGGCCTGAGGGATGGAGGAAGGAGACCTGGTGCCTGAGCTGCAGGGCGGCGGCGGGGTCTTGCTCTTACGACTCCGGGGGACTTGCGGGTGGGGGCCTCAGTCTGTCTGCGCCTGGGGGAGGGTGTCCGGGGGCGAGGGGCACTCTGCTCCGTGTGGGTGGGCTTCTTCTTCCCCCTGGATGCTGGAGCAGCTGGATCGGAGGGGAAGAGGCCGAGGTCACTGAGGAAGAGGCGCTGGGTCTTTGGGGTTGCAGGTGAGGCAAGGGAGGGTGTTTTGGAGGGAGAGGCAACTGAGGACTGCGCAGTGCTCATGGATGCGTGTGTGTGTACCAGGGCCCCATCCCCTGTGAGTCTGGTTTCAGTCCCCTGACTGTGCGTGCATGTGCGTTTTGTTTGTGGCGTGTGTGTCTGTGTGCTGGATGTGTGTGTGCTGGTGTGTGCCTGTGCCGGTGTGTGTGTGCTTGGGACGGGTAAGGTGCTGGGGAGTGTGGATGGAGCAGAGGCAGGAGGGGTGAGGGACTGTCTGAGGAGGGACACTGCTGCCGTCAGGGAGGAGTCCATGGACCTATTGCCCCTCTGTAGGTCAGACATGCCCGATGAGATGCCCTCCATGAACGACACCAGCTGAGTCAACAGAGCGGTGTGCGCATGGAGGACACTCAGCGTGGCTGTCTGCCCTACATGGAGCTGGTGAAGGAGGTACACAGACTCCTCACTCAGGGCAGCAGGGGACACAGGGGCAGGGGGTGCGGTGCCTGGCCCAAAGGAGACACGCTCCCGAACATGGGAGCCTCCACGGACCTGGGGAATGGGAGCCGATGGGAGGGCGGTGGTGGTGTTGGTGGTGGCGGGGACAGCAACACTAGCTGGGGTGTGGTGGCTGCTGACACCCGCCTCCATAAGGGAGTCATCCTCCGAGTTGCTCTGGTCCTCAGCTGAGGTGGTTGGTGCTGAGGACTCCTCGGTGTGGCTCCCCTCGCCCTCCGTGCCACTGGGTCCCTCCGACCACTCCTCGGCTGCTGACCCAGTCTGGCACTCCGGCTCCTCCTGGTCCGTGGAGCTGTCCCCTTCCGTGGCCGTGGATGTATCTGCAAATAATGTGGAAACAGACAGACATCAGTCACCTGCACCAAACGCACACACCACTGTGAGCACAGCACATTACAGAGCAAGCCCTGGCATCATTAGTTGTACATTGCTAAAAGTGCCCTAACTGAACAGGAGCAGCCAATTGTCAGTCTGATGCCAACCATGGCACTCACATCCCACATGGCCTTGCACCCATCTGTCTGGTGTCTGTTGGATTGCAACACCCCAGTGTGGACACATGCACCAACTACACAGTAGTTGGACAGTGCAGAGGACACGGTGTGGCATGTGGACATGCACACATCACAGCTCTTGCCACTGAGTCAGTACAGGTTTCCGGATGAAAGGGATGCCCAGAGTCAAATAGGAAATGCATGTGATGCATACCAGCGACAGACACCATGATGCACCCATGTCCTGATAGCCATCGCCACAATGGTGTGCATGTAACACATGTCACTCCCCTGCAGGATCACCAATAAGTAGACACATGCCATGGCGGAGGCATGACTGCTAAGTCATACATCACTGTCTCAGTGATGTATGACTTGGCAGCCAGACAACAACACTCTGCACTGTGTCACAATAGTAGGTCATGGGGAATGCAAGTCCTGGAGCTGCACAAGTGCACATGTACATCCCCCCACAACACATCATCTTAACCCTCATCTCTCCAGGTCATACCGATTGGACATATGGGAGACCTGTGACACTACCCTCTGAACCTGAGCCCCTCACAATCTGCTGTGAATGGGAAACAGCTGCCTGAACTTCACATTTGCATACCCCAGTCTGCACGGGCAGCTGATCAAACACCTATGTGACACACAAGTATCGTCTCCTATGGTCACATCTCCAGGGGCATGCTGAGCCCCTACCGAGAAACACCCCAGCAGTCCTGGCAACAAATCCACAGCACACTGACACAGAGGCAGACACCTGAGGGGTCAAATTACTGCGCACAATGTGTCAGCTGATACACGGGAGTGGGAGTACAGAGTGCATTGCATGGCCTGGAGTAGGCATGACTGTCCTGCCCCACATGAATGAGGGATGAGCCCTGGACAGTGGATAGCTGGCTATGTATGTGTGACACACGTAATCTGCACACTCCTGGGGCCCAAACATTGTACCCACCCGCTGCATGGGCGTGTGCCACATACCCCAGGCACATGTGGTGGCTCAGCAAGTGGACCGCATATCAAAGCAACACGCAGATTACATGTCCGAACACAGGCGTTGTGTGAACAATGGACCCACCCATGATGCCCACAACAGAGTTAGGGAAACAGATGCTGTCCCCCACCTTTAGTGAAGCAAACTGCAAGGACACAGTCCCAAGTGACACAATTCCCTGAATGTAAGGGCCACACCTGGGTATCAGATGAGCAGTGGGCAGTGCACAATAGAGGGACATGGCTCCTGGACAACATGACTGCTGCACTGTGGCAGTTGAACCAGGCCAGAGGAGGGCACAAAGCATGAAATACAGAGTTCACAGTGCAGTCTTTGACTCACCCCCTCCTTGCTGCTGTCTGGCCTTCAGCTGCCCATCCAGGTCTGGAAACACCACCGCCAGGATCTGGAGCATGTGGGGGGTCAGGGTCCGTGTTCCGCCCCTCCTGCGAGGAGGCGACCGCTTCAGCTGGACCCTGTGCAATCCTCCGGGTCCAGCCCCGAAGGTCCTGCCACCTCTTCTGGCAGTTTTGGATCCAGCGCTTGTAGACCCCCACGGACCGGACAGCCCGGACGATGTCCTTCCAGATCTCCTGCTTCCGATGGGCATTAACCTGTCAGGATGACAAAGTGAAAAGGCCATTACTACACATGCAACATATCCGTGCATGACACAGTTGTATATACATGTCTCAATCACAGGGGCACATGATGTACACAGGCAGTGCAAAGCTGCCCATGGACAGTTTGCCAGACGTCACTACATGGTATCATTGCATGGGAAGTAAAACCTTGTTCAAATGCACTGTCACTGCACCATACCTGTCCAGTGCATGTCACTACACACTATGGGGGGTGACAACTACTCAGTGAGCCTGCTAGCCAGTGGCGTGCAGACTTTCAGCCTTGCTAGTCAGACAATATGCACATTCAGAAAGGCAGTGCACAGAACACTCACCTGCTCCCCTGGTGTCCCATACAGCTTGCTGTACTGTGGAAGTAGGCTGTCCAGCAGGGCCTGGTTCTCCTCAAGGCTGAAGGCTGGGGCTCTCTCCACAGTACGTGCCATTGCAGGGTCCAGAGGGGCAGAGACAGCAGCAGTGCAGTGGCAGATGTCGTCCTGGAGCATGTAGTGCAGGCAAGTGAGCTCTCAGGGGAACAGCCAGCAATATATATGTGCTGGAGAGGCAGATACTGTCCCTTGTGTCCAAAGTGATAGGTCCAAGTCGTTTGCATCTTCTGAATCTGGCCAATCCATGGAATAGCAGCACCAATACACGCCCACAGCATCCTTCAAATCTTCAACTTCATGACATACATGATTTTGCAACATTGTTGTGGGTGACCAACTGAATTTCCAGCAACCGACTCGTTCGAAATTCGAAAACGCGTCCGTTGCCAGGCAAGGCCATTGTCAATGGGTGCGCACCGATCGGTCCATTGCGGTACAACGCGTACACGGGTACAACGCGTACCCGCACACATTGAATGCAATGGGCCGGCCGGGGGCACCGATCGGTCCATTGCTGTTCAACGCGTACAGGGGTACAACGCGTACCCGCACACATTGAATGCAATGGGCCGGCCGGGGGCACCGATCGGTCCATTGCAGTACAACGCGTACAGGGGTACAACGCGTACCCGCACACATTGACTGCAATGGGCCGGCCGGGGGCACCGATCGGTCCATTGCAGTACAACGCGTACAGGGGTACAACGCGTACCCGCACACATTGAATGCAATGGGCCGGCCGGGGGCACCGATCGGTCCATTGCTGTTCAACGCATCACTGTACATGTGACTGGCATATGTCAGCATGCCTGTCTCAGATGGACATATGCCAGCCACAGATAGCTCCCAGGGAGTGAGGGGCACACCTACATCACGACAGCCTGTCCAAACTTTATCATAAGGCATGTAAGGCTGCATTTCCTATTGTATGTATGTTGGTGTACATGTTGTCCTGTGGGTGTCACCTGTGGGCAGCCACCCCCAGGCTGTGCACGTGTTCATGGGGACAGGATCCTGGGTGTTACGTGTACATGACCACTGTGATGTGCAACTGTTCATATCTGTGCATGTGCCATGGTCACATTTCACGGTGGTGTATGTGTATGTCATGTCACATACCCCGTGAGTCCCATGTGGGACGGTATGTTTGAGCCAGGGTGTCCCAGTGGCACAATAGTGATGGTCCTCCACAGTCTGTGTGCATGTAGTGTTTACAATGTCTCTGATTTCATGTGCACAATGGGAGACAGTCTCCACATCCACGTTGTGTGTGCATGGACTTTGATGTTGTGCGTGTGTGTGTCACAGACGTCCATGTCTGTCCTGCCGTGGCAAGTGGGACCACTACCTGTGGGGGTCATGGTTGTTTTGCTGTGGTGTATACATGATACTCCATGTAATGCCAGTGTCCATGTGGCAATACAGGGTCCCTGGGAATGTACCTGTCGTTGAGCTGTGGTGCCTGGGGCACATCTGTCCTCACATGTCACTGTGGGGGGTGATTGTGACACGGCAGCAGGAGATGGGAACTGTGACACGGCCTCATGATATCCAATGGGCCAACCTGGGACTAATTGATGCCACTTGTTGGACCGTGTTGACAGATGTTGGCCATGTATGTACATACATGTCCTTACGGAACTGCACACTTCATGTAGTTGTGCCTCATAATGATGTATGTTGGGATATTGAGTGTGTTCAATGCCGCATATGTGGGCTGACTGACAATCTTGCTTACTTCTCCTCTGCACTGCAGGGCTCCTGCTGTCCATCGACCATTCCCAGACCTGGCAACGATGGTGGAACGGGACAGCATCCGACGGTACCGCTTCACCAGGCAGCTGATTGAGGATTTGGCAGTGCAGTTGGCCCCACATTTGCAGCCTGGCCGGCCGTATCCTACAGCGCTGACCCCCAAGGTGAAGGTGATGGCAGCCCTACACTTCTTTGCCACCGGTACCTTCCAACATACTGTGGCGACTGCTGGTGGGATGTCACAGACCATGTTGAGCCGTGTGCTCCGCGATGTTTTGGCGGCAATGTTGCTATTCCTGAACCGGTACATCTATTTCCCTAGACTGCGACGACTCACTGACGTGAAGAGTGACTTTTATGCCCTGGGGAGGATGCCGCATGTCATTGGCTCCATTGATGGGACACATGTGGCTTTGGTACCACCACAGGCCCAGGAGCAGGCCTACAGGAACCGCAAGCACTACCACTCGGTCAATGCACTGGTGGTGTGTCTTGCAGACATGACCATCACACACGTGTGTGCCCGTTTCCCTGGTTCAGCACACGATGCCTTTGTGATGAGGAGTAGTCGCATCCCCAGGATGATGGCACAGATGCAGAACCAGCGTGCCTGGCTTGTCGGTGTGTACTGACTTTGTGCCATTGTGTGTGATCTGATCTGTAGTATTCCGCCCACTTTTCCAAGTCAGCTAATGTGCCCTTGTCTGTCCGTAGGTGACTCGGGATACCCCAACATGCCGTGGTTGCTGACACCCCTCAGGAACCCTGTGACACCAGCCCAGATGCGCTACAATGAGGCACATGGTCGGACCAGGAGAGTTATTGAGCGGACATTTGGTCTCCTGAAGAGCCGCTTCCGCTGCCTGGACAAGACCGGAGGGTCCCTCCCATATGCCCCTGCGAAAGTGTGCAAGATTATCATCGTCTGCTGCATGCTCCACAACCTGGCAGTGCGGAAGGAGTTGCCTCTCATCCAGGATGACAATGACCAACATCCGCCACCTGTGGAGGATCCTGGCCTGGACCACGATGCCAGTGACGATGATGATGATGATGATGAGGGTGATGTCCGCACACAGCTCATCACCAACTTCTTTAGCTGAATGTGAGTATCCTGAGGTGTCATGTCAATGATGTGAGTTGGCATGATATGTGTAGGTGGTGCTCTGGTGCTGTTGGAGTGTGTCCATGGGCTACTTGACTGGATGTGTGTTGCGATGTGTGCTTACAGGTGGGCTGTACTCCCCAACAGTGTTGACATGCTAACTTGGTTCTGGGTGGGTATCTTGTAACATGTATTGTGCATGAGTTTTGCTGTTCTGTCCTGTACTCCATTGCTTTTGACTGTGTGTTATTTCTGTCCTTCACAGGGTACTTTCAGATTCGTTTGGTCAACTGTGTCCACCGACGACGTGATTGCACTTCCAGGCTGGTAGCTGTTGTGTCCCTACAGGTGATGTGCGCCACACCCATGGACTTCCTTCCGTCTACAGTTGTTGACTGTGTGCCCGCTGCCAGGTGGGATTACCTTGCATCTGTAGTGGTTACGACATGTTGCAACTGTGTAATAAACCTGTGCTTCACTTTGTGATGTGCGTTGTCTGTGGTCACACATTTGACTGCCATTTGCTTACTGCACCTGTGGGCTACTTGACTACAACTGGGAATGGGTGTGGTGTCTGTGCATTGCACCGTCTTCCCTGGCAACATCAGTGTAGGCAATGAGTCAGATGGCCTAGGTGTGTATGTGTTGTGTAGCCCTGGTGGTGTGTATCCCTCATATGTGTCACGTTGCCTTTACTCACATGCCTGTGTTGTACTTGCTGTTGCAGTTCGCATACACAGTGTAATTTTCCAGTTCATCATCCCCATAACAGCACCCACGTTGGAATCACAACAGAGGCAAGTATGGTGTATTAGTGTGTTTATTGTGATACATTTGTGTGAATAGTGCATAGGATGGGTAGTGCTGTACATAAATCTTGCAATCAGAAGTTCCTAGGTGAATTGAAAGTCCTGGTAGACAGAATCCCCAGTATCGGGGCCACAGTTGTCTGACACATTGGTCCAACTTGTACTCCCCATGCAATGTGTGGGAGTAGTGTTGCCGTCAACAGGGTGAACAGTCTGTGCACAAAGGTGAACATCCAGAACAGGTTAAGGCTTCCTGGGAGTTGCGCTTGGCCATCGGCCTCTCACTTGCCCCTCTTCGGACGACCCCTCTTCTTGGGGGGGCCCCTCAAGTACAGGCTGCTGCGGTGCAGGGGACTCTCCGCCAGAGTCATCCTCCCTCCCTGTGGCAGTTGCATTTTGGGCAGCACCAGATGTTGTGGCACACAGGGAGGTGTGGACTCGTTGCTGTTCATCTGGCGGAGGCATTGTAAAATGTCCCTGTGCACCGCCGTCATCTCATGCAGTGCATCCCACTTGGACTCCACGCGGGACATGTGTGAGTCCACGCGGGACATGTGTGACTCCACGTGGGACATGTGAGAGTCCAAGCGGGCATGATGGGCAGCCTGCTGCTGTTTCATGTCTCTGAGGAGCCCCACTACCTGGCTGAGGTCTCCGGTGCTGGACTGGTACGCATCAGCTATGCGTACCAGTTGTGGGTCATCATGCACACCAGCAACCTCTGCAAGCAGCGACCTCTGTCTCCCACCCCTCCCACCACCCCTGCTGACATGTGCAGTGCGTGCAGTGGCACGCACAGATGACCCTGGTCCACCTTGGAGGTTGGTGGTGGTGGTGGTGTCCATGGCCCCAGGTTGGTCCAGGGTCCCTGTGCTGGTGTTGCTCCTTGTTCTGTCCATGTCGGCAGGGATGGTATTTGTGTTGACAGTCATTGGAGGGGTGGGTGCAGGGGGTGCAGCTGGTGGTCCTGCTGGTGCTGCAGCTGGTGGTCCTGCTGGTGCTGCATGTAGACTTGCACCGGATGTGCCAGGTTGGTCTTCTTCGTCCGAGGAGGGCAGAGGCTGTACGACACCAGTGAGCTCCGCATCCTCTTGAGCCTGGGACTGGGACTCCTCAGCGTCTGCTGCTGTGTCCCCATCATCACCTGTTTTTGGGAGACACACACAATGTATGTTATGTTTCTGCAGGCATCAATGGTTGACACACATGACAGTTGTGACTGTGCCTCTGGGTGCGGGCCTGTACATTGCATTGTCCTAAGTCGTCACAGTCAGGGGTTGATATTGGTGTGGCACATTGTCCTGCATTATTTGGGCATTTCTATGTATTTGTTGGGGTGTGAACATGGTCTGCATTGGTTGTGTTTGGTTGACAGCCGGCCCTCCTTCCCACCCACCCAGCCAGTCAGTTATCCCACCATGGACTGTGCTTGCATTGCAGGGAGTGGAAGTTGTCTCTCAGGATGTCCGTCAGTGGTGTCCTGCTGTTTGTTGGTGCACAGTTGCCAGCAGGGCCTTGTGCTCCCCACAGCAGTAGCCAATGTCAGCCATCTTGTGAGTCCTTCTCCACTCCCTGTGATGTGAGCATGGTTCAGGGTGGTGTTGATGGGACAGTTGTGGGGGTGACCAATATCAGTGACTGCCACTCCCATCATGCTATTGCCTCCACCCCCTTCCCAGCATGCCCATGCTTCCTTCCTTTTGACTCTGCTTCCCTGTGGGGTGGGCTGGCTGTGCTGACAGGATGGCTGGGTGTGTTGTCCTGGCAGTTGTTTGGCTAAAAGTCCCAAGAGTGTCCCTGTGCTTCACACAACATAACCCAGGGTGGTGGTTCTTTGTGGGATCTTGAGTTAGGATGTGAGGCATTGCATTCTACCAGGTGGGTTCTGTGGAGTTTGTGTTGAGGGGGGTGTGAGGGGAGGTGCTTGTGACTATGGTCAGTGCTGCAAGTCCTCCTTCCCACCCAGCCAGCCAGATATCCCACCATGGAACGTGCTTGCATTGCAGGGAGTGGAAGTTGTCTCTCAGGATGTCAGTCAGTAGTGTCCTGCTGTTTGTTGGTGCACAGTTGCCAGCAGGGCCTTGTGCTCCCCACAGCAGTAGCCAGTGTCAGCCATCTTGTGAGTCCTTCTCCACTCCCTGTGATGTGAGCATGGTTCAGGGTGGTGTTGATGGGACAGTTGTGGGGGTGACCAATATCAGTGACTGCCACTCCCATCATGCTATTGCCTCCACCCCACTTGCCAGCATTCCCATACTTACTTGCTTTTGTGGGGAGTTCAGTGTGTGTGGGTGTGAGGGCAATGGCAAGATGGCTGACAGTGGTGTCCTGCTGTTGGTTGGTGTGCAGTTCCCAGCAGGGCCTTGTGCTCCCCACAGCTGTAGCCAGTGTCAGCCATCTTGTGAGTCCTTCTCCACTCCCTGTGATGTGAGCATGGTTCAGGGTGGTGTTGATGGGACAGTTGTGGGGGTGACCAATATCAGTGACTGCCACTCCCATCATGCTATTGCCTCCACCCCACTTGCCAGCATTCCCAAACTTACTTGCTTTTGTGGGGAGTTCAGTATGTGTGGGTGTGTGAGCAATGGCAAGATGGCTGACAGTGGTGTCCTGCTGTTGGTTGGTGTGCAGTTCCCAGCATGCCCTTGTGCTCCCCTCGACACAGCAACAGTGTCAGACATCTTTGATGGGCCTTTCCACTCTCTGTGGGATGTACATGCGTGAGTGTGAGCTTGCTGGGCCATGTGGTGGGGGATGTAGAGCTGTGACTACGACTCCCATCATGCTATTGCCTCCACCCCCCTTCCCAGCATGCCCATGCTTCCTTCCTTTTGACTCTGCTTCCCTGTGGGGTGGGCTGGCTGTGCTGACAGGATGGCTGGGAGTGTTGTCCTGGTAGTTGTTTGGCTAAAAGTCCCAAGAGTGTCCCTGTGCTTCACACAACATAACCCAGGGTGGTGGTTCTTTGTGGGATCTTGAGTTAGGATGGGAGGCATTGCATTCTACCAGGTGGGTTCTGTGGAGTTTGTGTTGAGGGGTGTGTGAGGGGAGGTGCTTGTGACTATGGTCAGTGCTGCAAGTCCTCCTTCCCACCCAGCCAGCCAGATATCCCACCATGGAACGTGCTTGCATTGCAGGGAGTGGAAGTTGTCTCTCAGGATGTCAGTCAGTGGTGTCCTGCTGTTTGTTGGTGCACAGTTGCCAGCAGGGCCTTGTGCTCCCCACAGCAGTAGCCAGTGTCAGCCATCTTGTGTGTCCTTATCCACTCCCTGTGATGTGAGCATGGTTCAGGGTGGTGTTGAAGGGCCAGTTGTGAGGCTGAGCAATGTCTGTGACTATCACTCCCATCATGCTATTGCCTCCACCCCCTTCCCAGCATGCCCATGCTTCCTTCCTTTTGACTCTGCTTCCTGTGGGGTGGGCTGGCTGTGCTGACAGGATGGCTGGGAGTGTTGTCCTGGCAGTTGTTTGGCTAAAAGTCCCAAGAGTGTCCCTGTGCTTCACACAACATAACCCAGGGTGGTGGTTCTTTGTGGGATCTTGAGTTAGGATGGGAGGCATTGCATTCTACCAGGTGGGTTCTGTGGAGTTTGTGATGAGGGGGGGTGTGAGGGGAGGTGCTAGTGACTATGGTCAGTGCTGCAAGTCCTCCTTCCCACCCAGCCAGCCAGCCAGATATCCCACCATGGAACGTGCTTGCATTGCAGGGAGTGGAAGTTGTCTCTCAGGATGTCAGTCAGTGGTGTCCTGCTGTTTGTTGGTGCACAGTTGCCAGTAGGGCCTTGTGCTCCCCACAGCAGTTGCCAGTGTCAGCCATCTTGTGAGTCCTTCTCCACTCCCTGTGATGTGCGCATGGTTCATGGTGGTGTTGATGGGACAGTTGTGGGGGGCAATATGTGTGACTGCGACTCCCATGATGCTATTGGCTACACTGACTTGGCCAGCATACACAGAATTCCTTCCTTTGAGTGGTCTTCACTGTGTGTTGGTGTTGTTGTGGTGGCTACATGTCTGGATGTGTTTGTTAGTTCTATTTGTGCCACTGCCTAGCTGTAGTTGTAGTTGTGTTTGTACATGTGATGGCACAGTTGGATGTAACTTTTTTGATGGCATGTGTTGTGTTTATCTGACTGACATACACATTTTGGGATGATTCTGTTCTGGTTGCTGTGTAATTGCTATGAGTGCATGGTTTGACTCTCCCCTTGACAGTGATGTGTGTGTGTTTTGTGGCAGAATATTGTGTACATTTGTTGTGTACTCACCAGTCTCTGGGATGTTCTCTAGTCCATATACGCTCACTGGCGGAAGGATGGCCCGCACCTTCTCCTCCCAGGGCCTGAGGTATATTGGCTTGGCAGGAGGCCACTGCCGGTGTATTGGCTGATGATGTACTCTTTCTTGAGCAGGTCCCGTACCCTCCTGCGCACGTCATACCACCTGTTCTGGATGTCGCTCTTTGTGCGCAGACATGGTGATTGTGCGTTCACCCTGTTGATGATCCTCTCCCACATCTTGGTTTTCTGGGAGATGGGGGTCTGTTGGACCAGTGTGCCAAACAGCTGTGGCTCTACCCTGAGGATCTCGTCTACCATGACTTCCAATTCACAATCTAGGAACTTGTGATTCTTCTTGGGGGGCATGGTGATGGGTGGTGATGGTGAGTGATGTGTGTGTTGGTGTGCAGGTGAGGGTGTGTTAGTGTGTGTTTTGCTGGGTGTATGTGAGGTAGGTATTTGTTGGTGTGCTGATGGTGTGTGGCTTGTGTGAGGGATGAGCTGTGGGTGTGTGGTTGCTGTCTCTTGGGTGCTGGCAGTGGAATGGCATTTGCAAAGGATCATGGTTGTGATTTGTGTCCTTTATATGGGTGGAGTTGTGGGTGTGTCTTTGTTCTCTGTCCCCACCCCCCAGTATTTATTGGCTTTGTAATTGCTTGTTTGGCCTTTTTTTGTGTGATTTTTCCTTTGTACTGTCTGTGCATGTTGGAAACGTTCTTGTGACCGAGTCGGACCCTGCATTTGTCTCGTACGGTGTTCTCCGTTTCGTTCACGCTGTGTTTGTGCAGTTTTCTATGCTGCGTACGCGTCGGTCGCGGTGTTTTGTGTTGCTTCGGCTCGGTTTTGTATGCGTGTCGGTCGTACGGCTTGTCCTCGGTCCGACTCGGTCGTGGTTTTCGCACCTTGCATCGTACTTTGCGGTTTGGAGTTCGCGTGTACGTTTCGGTCGGATTTGTTCCGGGTGCGTGTTGGTCGGTTGGATTCGCGTGTTTTTCCGACCGGATTGCTGTTTTCCGTGCGGCTCGGTCGTTCGGCTTGGGTTCGGTATGTGTCGGTCGGATTTTGCACGCCTTGCATCGTACTTGGCGTGTCGGGCGCCACAGGTACGTGTCGGTCGGTATAATTTCCGGCTCCGAGTCGGTCGGTGCTTTTTCCGACCCGAATCGGAATCGACCCTCTAAGTCTTTGCCTCTTCAAATCTTCTTGAGGGCCTTGCTGCTCTCATGGCCAGAGAGTAGATTTCCTTATTTCTATATTGGTTAGTATAGTACTGAAATCTGAATTTGCATAATCATTTGCAAATGTATTTTTGTCTCTGAATCTTTTGTCTCTTTGCCTTTCCACTCCTTTATACATTGTCATTGATATGAATTTGTCCTTTTCTCTTCTGATATTGTTTTCCTTGTGACGATCTGTGATTCATGCTGTATGTTTGTACCAATGAGCATTTATTTCACATTATTTAGATAAACATTATACATTTACAAATGCAGGTCTGTCTTTATTAAGAGTGATTTATTCAAGAGTATTGATTTGCCAAATGTAATCAACTATATAAAGATTGCATTGCCAATTTTGGTATACTAGAGATGTGAGTACATTATTGGAGATTGGTAAATTTGGATTTAGTTTGGAATTATACTAACCCAGCGTGAAGGGACTTGTTGGGCAATGGAAATTGGGCCTTGTCTATTAGGACATTTCTAGTCCTGAAGCGCTGGATCAGTTTTGGTAGCAGAATTTGATGGTTATATTGGTTATTTTGGCAAATTTATGATTGATTTATTGATTTAGAGATTTTTGATTACTAATATGAAAAGTTAGTGTCTTTGTTTTATGTAGTCTGGAAGTACGGGTACGGAGTTGCCTAAGATCCCGGGATGTTAATTTAAGCCGCTGTGGCATAGTCATAGTGTGGAGAAATATCACACTGGAACTTCTTTGTCTGTTGTTGTAATATCGAACAGTGAAATGCTGTTGATGTTATTTTAGGGACTTATTCTTAGTTTGTGTGGAAGAGAGAAAGTCCGCTTCCAAAACTCTGGCCTTATCCCTAAAGGAGTACCAAGACCTCTTTTCATAAAAGTCCTCTTCCGAAACTTTGGCCTTATCCCCAGAAGAGTACCAAGACCTCTTTTCACTTGTTTGGGAGTAGAGTGACGCTCGTCGTTATTTTACTGGAAGTAAAATGAATCTTTTAGAGTAATTGAACTATCTCTTTATTAGTGGAGCAGACAAAGGCGCTGTTTTGTGTCGTTTTTAATAAGAATTCTAGTTAGGAAAAACTCTTGTTTTATATTGCCGTAATATTTTTGCAAAGGGAGGGTCAGTAGTAGGAGTTATACTGATGTGACAAATGCCGCACTGGCATTAGTCAGAATAGCGGGTGTGTATTGTGCTGTGATTGGTTGGTTGGTGTGAGTTACGCTGGTATTGGATGAGCGTGAGCAAATAGAGTGAGTGGAATTGCGGAAGGATTTCCTTAGTTTTCCGAAATAGTTAGCGAAGAGAAAAGAGAGTGTTGAAAATGAAGTTGATTAAAGCGATTCAGGATTTCTTTAAAAAGGATAAACCGATTGTGATTAGAGAGGGAATTCCTGTATCTCCTCCAAGATCGCCTGCTTCTTTTATGATGTTAGAGCGTGGATATCTTACATGTACATGGTTGGAGAACTGGGTAAAATACACAGAGGACGATGGAGTGTTAGCTTTCCCAGAGCATGGTACATTTAATGTGAACATTTTGGAGAATTTGAGGAGACAAATGAATTCCTTGAAACCAAATCCTAAACCTACGCAGTATGAGGCGCTTGAGGAATGGGAGCATGCAGGGTACAGAAGGGAGAGAGACAGGAATGGATTGAAATATAAGAATACGATGAGATGGTTTTCAGAGGCTAATTGGGATGCTCAAATGAAGAGATGGAGGAGAGATGTAATTCTAGATGGATTATATCCAGTAATGGTTGCTGAGGATCAGGCTGGTGGAAAATGTAAAGAGAAAAAGAATAATATAGAAACTTCAGACTTAGATATGGATCCGAATGAAATTGATGATGAGTTATTAGAAGAGATGTTATTGAAAAGACCTCCACCATATCAGGAGAGCCCGGATGGGACTACTCCAAGTGCACCGTTAATTGAAATTGAAGCTCCCGAAATTCCACAGGTTTCACAGGTTACTCAAATATCACAGGAAAAAGAGATTGAGATGCTTAATAGAGCAAAGGAAGAATTGACTCAGAAAATTAATCAGATGAGTTTAAATGCAGAAGCGATGTCAGTACCAGTGACGATTGGTCCTATAGTTCCGTTGTATAGTGAGGGTCAAAATATTTCAAGAGTACATACATTGTCAGTTCCGGTGAATGGTGTTAGGAATGTTAGTGGGTCAGAGTCAAATGAGACAAGTACGTCATTAGTTGATCTTCCAGTAAATGGAAATGTGACTGAAACACCAAAAAGAAGTGTTCAGATAGATCCTAGAAAATTATTGCCGAATGCGAGAGAAACAACTTCGAGTATCAGAGGGTTCTGGTTCAGTGGGACCTTCGCCAGAGGAGTTGGATGAATGAATAAGAGGAAGGGCCTCTAATAGATCTAAACCAAGTATGGATTTAGGGAAATTGAAGGTAGATCTGGAAGAAATGATTATTGGTACAATTAGTCCAGAGACATTGAGTAAATATCAGGATGAACAGTTATTATTCATGTGTAAGAATATTACATTGAGAGCTACAAATTTGCATGAGAAGTTGGCAGAAGCTGCAAAAGAATATGGTGTGGATATTAGATAGGTCAAAGACTTTGCAAAAGACGTATAGGTTGGATTTCAGTAACAGATTTGGAGAATTTAAATGTTTCTGGAAAAACGATTGCAAATAAAGGAATTGATAAATACTCTGAAAAGATGGGGTGATGTGGAACATTGGAAAGGTAGATGTGCGAGAAAGAAGAAGAAGAAAGCGCTTATGAATAAGGGTGTGACTGCATCTCCTTTACTTCCGTTAAAAGAGACAGAGTCTGCTGAAATGATATATCCAATGAGAGAAGTTCCGGGTGGTGGATATGTTCATATCCCTTGGTCAAGACAGGATATATTGTCTTTCACGAATGAGTTCCCAAGATTGAGAGAGAAGCCTGTTGAATGGTACAAACAGGTAGAGAGATTTGTAAAAGTTTCAAAAGTCTTGTTGAAAGATTTGGATGGTTTATTTGATATTGTGGTTCCAGCTGATTTATGGACTGAATGTAAGATTGCAGTTCATTGGCCAAAAGATGAATATCCTAGAGATATTAAAACAGGAGCGCCTTCAGAAGAGGTGATGAAAAAATATATCCAAGTGATTACTTATTTGAAAGGTAAAATTTCTCCAAAAGAAACAGATTGGGTTAAGATTGATAGGACGACACAGGAATCGAAAGAATCAGTACATGCTTATTATGAGAGGCTGTTACAGGTGTTTAAACAGTATAGTGGTTTTGAAAGCATTACTGATAAGGATATGGGACATTTTGTCTATAAGTTTGTGTTTGGATTGAAACCGGAGATTAGCAATATGATTCAGTAGCATTTGATTTGTTGGCAGAAGAAGACAGTGGATGAAATCCTGAGGTATGCAAAGTATTGTAGTGATGATATTGAATCGAGATATAAGAAATTGAAGGAAAAAGTGATGTGGGCACAGGTGAAAGTGGCACAACAGAATAATGGGAATTTTGTTGATGGTTCGCAAACAGGTTACCAGATGAAAGGGCAGAATCAGAATTTTCAAAATGGTCAGGTACCTATGAATATTGTACCGAATGGAGGTGTTCAAGTGCAGTTACCAGGAAAAGGTAGAGGCAAGGGTAATAAAGAAGAAATGAAAAAGACATTCCCATGTCATGGATGCGGCCAATTAGGACATTGGAGGAACGAGTGTAAGTCTTTGTTAAAGAAATAATGGAATGGTTGAAAATTTCAATCAACAGATGCAGAATGAGGTGGCTGTGAATCAACAGCAACTGCAACAGCTAGTTACACCACAGGTACAACAGGTACAAGTGCCTCAAGCACCTATGCCAAATAATGTGAATGCTCAGGTACAGAGATACAGTGCGGATGCTGGGTTTCACGTGAGTGAACAAGTTGGTAAGAATCAAAATGTACAAATGGTTCCACAATATTGGTTGCAGTGTTCTGAGAATTATTCGGATTCATCTCAATGACGGTGCCTGAGGGGGAGAAGTGCGTGCTTGGCGCATCTCTAGAGGTAGATCAGTCAGCTCCTTTTGTTGATGGGAAAGTGGAAGGTAATGATATTACATTCCTTGTGGACACTGGGCACCGTTCTACTGTGAGAACAGCGGAAATTCCAAACCTACCCCTCTCAGGAGAAACTATCCAAGTTGTAGGAGTCTCAAATAGACATATTAAGACTCCAGTGACCAAACCAATGGAGGTTCATATTGGAAAATTCAAAGATTTGCATCGGTTTGTGGTATGTGACTCGAGTCCAGTGAATCTTTTAGGTAGGGATTTACTGTGCAAAATGAATTGCACTATTTATTGTACACCGGATGGTATTGCGTTCCAAACACCAGATGAGGTTGTTGCTTTTAAGATGATGTTAGCAAAGCAAGGGACAAAAGTGAATGATTTGTATCCCATGTTCACAACAAGTGATTTGGCTGTTGAATTAAGAGACACAGTGACAGCTGATGTGTGGGATCTTTCAGGGAAAGACATTGGATTAATGAAATGTGTTGATCCTATTCAGATTATGGTTAATCAAGGTGCAGAGTTTCCGAAAACACCACAGTATAAAATGAGTCCTGAGACTATAGAGGGAGTTACTCCAGTAATTGAGCAAATGATTGAACAAGGTATTTTGAGAGAGATACTAGGGAGTCCTTGTAATTCACCTATACCGAGTGAGAAGTATAGGATTGTGCAAGATTTGCGCAAAGTTAATAAGATTGTGGTACCTTGTTGTCTGATAGTGCCCAATCCAGCAGTGATTCTTTACCAAATCCCTTGGGATGTGGAGTGGTTCACAGTGATTGATTTGTGTCAAGCGTTTTTCTCGATACCCCTGCATCCGGATAGCCAATATCTTTTTGATTTCCGGTTCGGAGACCGTGTTTTGGCATGGTGTCGAGTTCCTCAAGGGTATACAGAGACCAAAATTCTGAAAAAGTGTCTGGAGTCATTGGTCATGCCAGAAGACTCAGTATTGGTGCAATACACCGATGACCTATTGATGGCATCAAAGACACGAGAGGCATGTGTGACAGATACAATTGCTCTACTGAACCATTTGGCAGTAGGTGGGCATAAAGTGTCACCAGCAAAATTACAAATTTGTCAAAAAGAAGTTCAATATTTGGGACACAAAATTGAAAAAGTAGTCAGGAAAGTATCACAAGATTGAATTGCTGTGATCTTGCAACTGGGACCTCCCAAAACGCAGAAAGAAGTTCGAATGTTTTTGGGCATGATTGGATATTGCAGACAGTGGATTAGTGGGTTTTCTTTGACAGCTAAGCCATTGCAGAGATTGACTCACAAAGATTTGAGTCGATCCAATTCAGTTGGATGAAGAAATCATGAAGGCTTTTATGGAATTGCGAGATAGTCTATGTCGAGCGCCTGCATTGGGAATGCCAGATTATGGTAAAGAGTTTGCATTGTTCTGTTGTGAGAGAGATGGGTGTGCACTTTCGGTCCTGACACAGACACATGGAATGGCAGGTCGACCAGTGGCATATTTCTCTGCTACTTTAGATTTGGTGGCTGCAGCGTTGCCAGGTTGTTTGAAAGCAGTGGCTGCAACTTGTGTGAGTTTGGAGCAGAGTGAGTCGATTGTAATGGGACATCCAGTGAGAGTGTATGTGCCACATTCTGTTGAGATTCTGCTGACATGTACTAGGACTCAAGGCGATACAAAAGGGGATGATGGACCGGAACGTTTGAGCCAATCAAACACTCACCCCCAGTCAACTGATCTGGGTTTAATCCATCATCATTCTTTAGCTCACTCCACCACCCCAGTTCAGACATGGCCATATGCAAATCAGTCTGACCCTGTGCCTCATGGGAACAGTCCAGCCCGAACTGCCAAGCCATGTCTTCCCTGGACCGGAAACAAGCATCCTAGCACCGGTTTCTGGCATTTCAGCCGTCATCAGCCAGGCTTGCTTGAATCCAGTGGCAAAGTGAGCAAGGGACCCACGTCTGGGCATACCCCCGCCAACTTAGGGCGACCAAAGCGATACAAAAGGGGATGATGGACGGAGGCGTTTGAGCCAATCAAACACTCACCCCCAGTCAACTGATCTGGGTTTAATCCATCATCATTCTTTAGCTCACTCCACCACCCCAGTTCAGACATGGCCAAATGCAAATCAGTCTGACCCTGTGCCTCATGGGAACAGTCCAGCCCGAACTGCCAAGCCATGTCTTCCCTGGACCGGAAACAAGCATCCTAGGACCGGTTTCTGGCATTTCAGCCGTCATCAGCCAGGCTTGCTTGAATCCAGTGGCAAAGTGAGCAAGGGACCCACGTCTGGGCATACCCCCGCCAACTTAGGGCGACCAAAGCGATACAAAAGGGGATGATGGACGGAACGTTTGAGCCAATCAAACACTCACCCCCAGTCAACTGATCTGGGTTTAATCCATCATCATTCTTTAGCTCACTCCACCACCCCAGTTCAGACATGGCCATATGCAAATCAGTCTGACCCTGTGCCTCATGGGAACAGTCCAGCCCGAACTGCCAAGCCATGTCTTCCCTGGACCGGAAACAAGCATCCTAGGACCGGTTTCTGGCATTTCAGCCGTCATCAGCCAGGCTTGCTTGAATCCAGTGGCAAAGTGAGCAAGGGACCCACGTCTGGGCATACCCGCGCCAACTTAGGGCGACTCAAAGCGATACAAAGGGGATGATGGACGGAACGTTTGAGCCAATCAAACACTCACCCCCAGTCAACTGATCTGGGTTTAATCCATCATCATTCTTTAGCTCACTCCACCACCCCAGTTCAGACATGGCCATATGCAAATCAGTCTGACCCTGTGCCTCATGGGAACAGTCCAGCCCGAACTGCCAAGCCATGTCTTCCCTGGACCGGAAACAAGCATCCTAGGACCGGTTTTTGGCATTTCAGCCGTCATCAGCCAGGCTTGCTTGAATCCAGTGGCAAAGTGAGCAAGGGACCCACATCTGGGCATACCCCCGCCAACTTAGGGGCGACCAAAGGGATACAAAAGGGGATGATGGACGGAACGTTTGAGCCAATCAAACACTCACCCCCAGTCAACTGATCTGGGTTTAATCCATCATCATTCTTTAGCTCACTCCACCACCCCAGTTCAGACATGGCCATATGCAAATCAGTCTGACCCTGTGCCTCATGGGAACAGTCCAGCCCGAACTGCCAAGCCATGTCTTTCCTGGACCGGAAACAAGCATCCTAGGACCGGTTTCTGGCATTTCAGCCGTCATCAGCCAGGCTTGCTTGAATCCAGTGGCAAAGTGAGCAAGGGACCCACGTCTGGGCATACCCCCGCCAACTTAGGGCGACCAAAGCGATACAAAAGGGGATGATGGACGAAACGTTTGAGCCAATCAAACACTCACCCCCAGTCAACTGATCTGGGTTTAATCCATCATCATTCTTTAGCTCACTCCACCACCCCAGTTCAGACATGGCCATATGCAAATCAGTCTGACCCTGTGCCTCATGGGAACAGTCCAG
Organism: Calotriton arnoldi; assembly: GCA_963921515.1. NCBI lineage: Eukaryota > Metazoa > Chordata > Amphibia > Caudata > Salamandridae > Calotriton > Calotriton arnoldi. The sequence goes on along the minus strand of CAWUFW010001520.1, from coordinate 10,038 downwards.
CCCGAACTGCCAAGCCATGTCTTCCCTGGACCGGAAACAAGCATCCTAGGACCGGTTTCTGGCATTTCAGCCATCATCAGCCAGGCTTGCTTGAATCCAGTGGCAAAGTGAGCAAGGGACCCACGTCTGGGCATACCCCCACCAACTTAGGGCGACCAAAGCGATACAAAAGGGGATGATGGACGGAACGTTTGAGCCAATCAAACACTCACCCCCAGTCAACTGATCTGGGTTTAATCCATCATCATTCTTTAGCTCACTCCACCACCCCAGTTCAGACATGGCCATATGCAAATCAGTCTGACCCTGTGCCTCATGGGAACAGTCCAGCCCGAACTGCCAAGCCATGTCTTCCCTGGACCGGAAACAAGCATCCTAGGACCGGTTTCTGGCATTTCAGCCGTCATCAGCCAGGCTTGCTTGAATCCAGTGGCAAAGTGAGCAAGGGACCCACGTCTGGGCATACCCCCGCCAACTTAGGTCGACCCAAAGCGATACAAAAGGGGATGATGGACGGAACGTTTGAGCCAATCAAACACTCACCCCCAGTCAACTGATCTGGGTTTAATCCATCATCATTCTTTAGCTCACTCCACCACCCCAGTTCAGACATGGCCATATGCAAATCAGTCTGACCCTGTGCCGCATGGGAACATTCCAGCCCGAACTGCCAAGCCATGTCTTCCCTGCATCGGAAACAAGCATCCTAGGACCGGTTTCTGGCATTTCAGCCGTCATCAGCCAGGCTTGCTTGAATCCAGTGGCAAAGTGAGCAAAGGGACCCACGTCTGGGCATACCCCCGCCAACTTAGAGGCGACCAAAGCGATACAAAAGGGGATGATGGACGGAACGTTTGAGCCAATCAAACACTCACCCCCAGTCAACTGATCTGGGTTTAATCCATCATCATTCTTTAGCTCACTCCACCACCCCAGTTCAGACATGGCCATATGCAAATCAGTCTGACCCTGTGCCTCATGGGAACAGTCCAGCCCGAACTCATGAAGTTATAATGGGGAGAGCATTGAGACAGTCGATTCTACCAGCATATCAACTGATGAATATTACTGATGATCTGGTGCTTGATTATTGCAAAGGATTAGCTGATGTGTCTCATCAGGTTGGAGAAATTGCAACCACAACACAGCAGGAGCAAGCACATGATTTAAATCCAGGTGAGTGGATCCTGGTGAAGAAACATGTGAGAAAGTTGTGTTTTGGAACCTAGATGGCGTGGCCCTTACCAAATAATATTGGTAACAAAGACAGCAGTAAAGTGTGGCGGCTTGCCGAATTGGATACACACAAGTCATACAACAAGAGTCCAAAGTCCACTTGAAAGACAAGAAGAAGAGCAGCAACTGGTGGAAAGACAAGAAGAGCCAGAAGCTGAAGAACGTGAAGCCGCAGAGTCTGAAATTATAGATTCTGAAACTGTTGAACACGTGTTAGCACAAGAAGGGAAGTCGAATAAAGTGGGCACCAGCTACTGGGTCTCATAACTGCTGTTGAAGGAGACAATAGAGAAGTGTTGAGTGAAAATCAAGAGCAAGTGCAACAGAGAAAAAGACTGAATAAGAGAACTTGCGATCTTGACACTGATGCTGAAGAAACAATTCAAGTAAAGAAAGCAAGAAAAGGTGATGTGTGGCCAAAAGGAGTGAAAAGACTGAAATACACTCTGAAACGAAGATCACCTGACACGATAATTGAAGTTCCAGATCAGACTGAGCAAAGTGAGTCTGAAGAAGAATCAGTTCGTAAAATGAAAAGAGTAAGAGTTCCAAACAAGAAATACACAGCTCCAGAATGAACATATGTGGTACTGGAAGAAATTGAAAATTCAGACCAGATTAAAGAAGACGTTGGTACAGAGCAAAGTGAGAGAAACGGTTTTGAACCACCTTAAAGAACTGTGTAAAATTAAGTTGTAGAATCCAGAAAATTGAAAATTCATTGAAAGAATTGCAGAAAATTTGAAGCAGAAGATCTGATGAAGAAGAGATAAAAAAAAAAGAGGGGGTAAAGAAGAAAGCAATAAAGTGTGAAGATACACTACTTTGGATATATTTTATAAAATCTTTATAGAGTAGATTTTTTTGATAAGTTTTTTAGTTTCTTCTTCTTTTTTTTAGTTTTTGGGAATTGATACAATTTTTTTATTAGAAATGGCAAATACAGCAGAGACTGGACATCAAAATCGTAGTTTTAAACGTAGATATATTAATGCTTGCTTATTTCGTATTTTTCAACTAATGTTGGTGTGGTTAATATTAATTGTCATTGTGCCTGTGTTAATGGTAACTAATCATAAAAATAATACTAATACTAATGGTGTGATGAGTGAAAAAGTAGATACTAAAAGTTTTGAAGAAGACTCACATACTACTCACATACTAAATTAGAGAAGATGAAAGATGATAGCATATATCATCATGCTAATCGATTAATGATTTTTCATTAAATGTTTTCACAAAACTACTTTATGAACATGTGGATATAATGGATGCGAGAGATTGTTATGTGTGCATGCAATTACTGCCGTCTGTTTCAGAGGGGGTGACTTATCATCAGCTACCTTTAACATATGGTGTGTCGAGTAGTGTACTAACCAGTCTGTTCTACGAGAAGGGAAGTTTGCAGTACTTCTATTCTAACATGGATTTAGTGTTTTCAGAAATTCCTATTAGAAAGAATATGAATAAAATAAATAGTGCTAGAAATGCAGACTACATGGGAGAGTTTTTTCATTCTACACAAACAATAGATACAGTATATGCACATAGACACAATTTAACATGTAGTTTACGGTTTGAAGAAATAGAATTCATTAACATGGTTAAAGATAGAAGACAAGAGTTTCAGAGAAAAGCTGCTGAGCAAAAGTCTCATGAACCTCCATGGGCTATCAGAGAAGGAAATTATAAGAAAGGCGAGACTTACGCTGCCATGACTCTAGACTGGTATCATAGAGGGAAGCTTTGTTTGCTTAGACAAAAGACTGATTATAATAATTATTTTATTGGTTCTAATGAATGTGACCATACTTTCCTAATTACGGGAGGATGGGGAATAAAAGGAGGAACTGATCCTGTCTTTCCAGGAATTTATAAAGTGTATGGTAAGAATGCCTACTATAGGTTGCCTGCACATTGGTATGGGTGTTGTTATTTAGCCATAGTATTTCCGAAGATATATCATATAGATAAGAATCATAGAATTAATGAAGTAAAGAATGGACTAATACGTAATAAGAGAGCGAGTTTTTCAGAAATAATTGGGGATGTTTTTGGAGCATTGATACCTTCAGTTGGAGTTATTCTGAATTCGCACAAAATTAGAAAATTGTCCACAGTGGTTGATCGTTTATCAACAGACACTGCTGGTGGGTTTTTAATGGTTGACACTGAAATGGTTGCAATTAGGTGTCATGTTCCGCTAGGTTAGGAGCATCCTGTTTGACTGCGGGAGGGTCTGCTGGCTCCGGAGACACATGCGGAAATCGGAGCACCCGACTTCCGTTCCATGGAGGTCGGCAGTCTAGCTTCGCTCCGGATGCTACCTCTGCAGCGTCCAGCACTTCCGGGGGAAACCGCATTTGAACAGCGGTTTTCGCCCGATCGGCGCTTCGGATTCAGTGTTTCCAGTTGCCTGCATCCCTGGACCAGGTATTCCTTTCCGCACTGGAGAGCACTTCCATAGCCTTGTCGATCTTTCTCTTTGCCGCGCTGAAGCTCATTCCACAGCCTTGCCGCGCTGGAGCTGCATTTCAGTCCTGCCTGCACTATACTTTCCGCGCTGGTGTGCTACACTTAGCTTGGCTCGACTTCCATTGCCACGCTGAAGTGTTTTTCTCTGTTTACCTTTTCTTCCTTTGCCGCGCTGGAGCGCTGCTTTGCCTCAATGTTATATCACGCACTGGAGCGCTAATTTACTTTATGGTTTGCACGCGCTGGAGCGCAACTTACCTCACTGTTGTCACACCGCGCTGGAGGGCTTATTCTTTATGTTATTGGTTGCGCAGGAGCGCTTGTTGTCTGCTTAATCCAAGCTCCACACCGGGGTACCTGATTGGTTCCTCATCTCAGGAGCGATATCCACGGTGACTCTACCGTGTGGATTACCTGGCTTGTGGTGTCTTCCTGACAAGGTAAAGGCCGTTTTCGCATGTGCATTGTATGGAGGAGCAGGAGGTGTGATTGTGTGGTTGTGTCCTTACTAATAGGGGCTGTTCTTTCTCTTCTCAGTTACCGGTGCTCACGGATAGTCCCCAGACAGAGGGAGGTTCCTTAACCGGGCTACTAGAACACCACAGCGTTATTCCTGGGTTCCTTCCCCGTGCCCATCGCCATCCTAGCCTGTTTTTAGTCCAGCTGGGGTAAGGTGGGTCCAGTGAGTGGTGGCTCATGTCATCTCTGCGAGATTGCTTCACAGGTTAAAGGTAAGACTTGTGAGTTACTTGATAGAATCCGAAGCCCAAGGGTTATACCTCGCCCGGGCAACATGAGCGATCCCGAAATCACCCTGCAGGACATAGCGGCCTTGCTTGCCGGCATACAGGCTGAAAACCTTAGCCTACGTCAGGACATGGCTGCCCTACAAGGGCAGGTGGCTGCTGGCACTGCAAACCCGTGGGGTAGGCCTCCCCTTCCAGAGTCAGACAGGAAGGGTTAATCCGTCCGCCAGTATTCTCCTTTGATGGCACTTCTACCCCGTCTAACCCAGATAACACCATACAAGTGATAGCACAACACCCTGTCCAGTTGGCACCACCCGAACGCTTTTATGGCGAAAGCACCAAGTACAGTGTCTTCCTTCACCAATGCCACCTACACTTCATGGCACGAGCAACTGCCTTTCCAGACAACGCATCCAAGGTAGCCTTCATACTCTCCTATATGGGGGGCGATGCCGCCCAGTGGTCCATCTCGTTGGTTGAAAACGACGATCCAATGCTGTATAACCTACCGGTATTCAAAGAGACTATGAGACGTATGTTTGCTCGTCACACCTTTGTCCAAGCAGCGGACAACGAACTGCTCAATTTGAAACAAGGAAACACAGATCTGCTCCACTATATCACCACCTTCAGCAGGCTTGTCATTGAAGCTCATTGGACCGAGTCCAAGAAGGTGTCCGTGTTCTACAGGGGGTTGCGTGACGAACTGAAGGACTTAATAGCACAGATGCCCGAACCACCAGACGAAATCGGACCGTTCATCGATCTGGTAGTCAAGGTAAATTATAGATTACAGGAACGGAAGACCGAGAAGACCAAAGGAAGCGACAACCGGTTCTTAGCGTACAAGGAAAGAATCAAAGAAGAACCAGTACCCTCCAACAATGCGCCTGAACCTATGCAAATAGGTGGAGTCCGGGGACCACTTACCATGGAAGAGAGAGAGAGAAGAAGAAAACAGAATCAATGTTTATACTGTGGTAAGAATGGTCACTTCATCAGGGAATGCCCAGTTAGACCCGCCAGAGCAAGAGGAAGGAGACCTTTTGCACTACCTATAACCAGAGGAGACAAGTCGGGAAACAGAGAAACCCAGTAGACAAAGGGGTTCGACTACTGGGTTATTCATCCAACGAGACCGCGACCCCTGCCTTCTTCCGAGGCAACCAGCATTTGGGTGTGGAGGTAGTCTTACAGGCACGGACTGGCCAGGAATGGCGGGTTACTGCGCTTCTCGATTCAGGAGCAACCAGCAACTTCATCGATACCCAGCATATGTAGGACCTGGGTATGATTTCCGTACAAAAGGCAAAACCAGAAACAGTAAAGGCAGTGGATGGAACGGACCTTACCTCCGGTTCCAAACCGAGGATGTGTCGATGACGTTTGAAAACCACCACACAGAAACCATCGCCTTTGACGTCATCGATGCGCCCCAATTTAGAGTAATATTGGGTCTTCCATGGTTAGTGCACCACAACCCACGGATCGATTGGGCGTGCGGAAGTATGTCCTTGGATTCGGCCGTGTGCACGTCTTCCTGTTATACGCTGCATGAATCCTCCGGAAACAGAGCAGTACAGGTCCATGCTCTACCCTTGATTGGAACAGGAATGGTCGCTCACGGAACCATGCCGGATGAATACCTGGATCTTGCGGTGGTGTTCAACAAGAAAGGAGCCAGTACTCTTCCTCCTCACCGCTCCTTTGACTGCAGAATAGACCTGATACCTGGCTCCACGCTTCCGTGCAGTCGGATATATTCCCTCACAGAAAAAGAAAACGAACACCTCCGCTCCTATCTGGAAGAATACCTGCGTAATGGGTTCATACGCCACTCCAGGTCTCCGGTATCCTCTCCTCTTTTCTTCGTGGCCAAGAAGGAGGGAGATTTGAGGACCTGCATAGACTTTAGGGCAATGAATGCCATCACGGTAAAAAACAGGTACCCACTACCCTTGATATCCAACCTGCTGGACCAGGTGAAGAACGCCGCCATATATACTAAACTGGACTTGCGTGGGGCCTACCATCTTGTCAGAGTCCGGAAGGGCGACGAGTGGAAGACCGCATTTCGGACCAAGTACGGTCCATTCGAATACCAGGTCATGCCTTTCGGACTCTGCAACGCTTCGGCGGCGTTCCAATTCTTCATCGATGAAGTACTCAGAGAATACATCGACATATACTGCATAGTATACATTGACGACATTCTGATCTACTCGCAAACCACAGCCGAACACATCCACCACGTACGGACCATCCTGCAACGACTGGAGCAACACGGTTTGTACGTCAAGCTGGAGAAGCGTCTTCCATGCTACTGCTGTTGAGTTCTTGGGACACATCATCACCCCTGCAGGCATTCAGATGGACAACAAGAAAGTGGAAGCCATAGTACAATGGCCATCCCCAACTACAGTGAAGCATGTCCAAAGGTTCTTGGGATTTGCTAACTATTACCATTGTTTCATTACAGGTTTTTCCGGTATAGTAAGTCCCATCACCAGGTTACTACGCAAAGGGGTCCAGTACTGCTGGGATTCCGCGGCAAGAACACGCTTTTCAGGACCTTAAAAGAGGTTCACTACTGCCCCCATCCTGATACACCCGGACTCCGAACAGCCATATGTAGTAGAAGCGGATGCCTCTACAAGACGCTCTAGGAGGTGTGTTATCACAGAGAGACGCCAAAACAGGCCTACTGCACCCTGTGGCCTTTTACTCCAGAAAACTGCAACCGAGCCGAACGAAACTACACCATATCGGACCGGGAACTTCTGGCTATCAAGACAGCGTTCGAGGAATGGCGCCACTACCTGAAGGACGCCAAACACCCTGTGACCATTTACACGGACCACAGAAACCTGCAGTTTCTCCGCTCAGCCCGTGCCCTTACATCCAGACAACTACGTTGGACCCTGTTCTTCAACGAATACGACTTTCTTATCACGTACCGACCTGGCAGGGAGAACGCCAAAGCCGATGCATTGTCCCGCCTGGAGGAAACCGAAGACACTGTACCAGCTGTGGAGCCGGACCCTATCATTCCTGACCGTTGCTTCCAAGGTGTGGTCTTGTCCTCTACCTTCCTTGCCCAATTGCGAGACGATATCAGCCAGGCGGATCCTGCTACCCTGGTAAAAGCACACGAAGGTATCACTCTACGGAACGGTCTCATGTACAAAGAAGACAGATACTATCTGCTGTGGGCTGCTAATCAACAACAAGCACTGTACATGTGTCATGACCATTCACTGTCCAATCATCCAGGGTACCACAAGACCATGGATCTGTTGCAAAGACACTTCTGGTGGTCAACCATGGAGGCAGACGTACAGTCATACATAGCCCGTTGTGCAGTCTGTGCACAAGGAAAGAACATGCCGGGATCCTCTGTAGGTCTGCTGCATCCCATCCCCGTTCCTCCCTATCCTTGGCACACCGTCTCCATGGATTTCGTAGTGGAATTACCTGCCACCAAATCTGGCTATACCACTGTTCTGACCATAGTTGATCACCTTACCAAGATGGCTCACTTTGTACCTCTGAAAAAACTGCCCTCTGCGGCAGAACTGGCGGTGGTTTTTCTGCATGAAGTGGTTCGCCTGCACGGCATACCATCCGCATTGATCACGGATAGGGGCTCACAGTTCGTGTCCCAGTTCTGGAATGAAGTCTGTACAGCTCTGGACATGGACGTCCGCCTGTCATCTGCTTACCACCCACAGACCGACGGTCAGGCGGAGAGAACGAATCACACCATGGAACAATACCTCCGCTGCTTGCTGCTAGCGGTGGACAAGGAATGGGCGGAAATACTGTGGATGGTGGAATACTCCTATAACAACAATATGCATTCTGCTATAGGCATGTCTCCTTTCTATTGCCTCCAGGGGAGACATCCACGAACAGTGCCCTGGGAGGAGCGTTTGACCTGTTCCTTGCCCACGGTGCAGGAGTACCACACCATGCTTCGCAATCTTTGGCAGCAAGCCCGTTTTGAGTTAGCAAAGGCCAAGGAGACATACAAACACTATGCAGACAAACACCGGAAGCTGGAACCCGCCTACAAGAAAGGGGACAGGGTGTGGCTCTCCTTACGTAACCTCAACGTGCATGGTCCCAAGAAGCTACTGCCCCGCTTCGTGGGTCCTTTTCCTATTGAGAGGGTGATTAATCGTGTTTCCATGAAACTCACTCTACCCCCGCACATGAAAGTGCACCGGTCTTCCATGTCTCCCTTCTGTGTGCTGTTCACCCAGACTGTATCATCTCTTCTCCTCCTGCCCCGATTCTGAGGGATGACCACATGGAGTACGAGGTCGGGGCTATTCTCGATTCCCGTCGCACCCGGGGTAGGCTCTTTACCTGGTGGACTGGAAGGGTTATGGTCCGGAGGAGCGATCCTGGGAACCCTTGTCCCATGTACGCAATGCTCCCCGATTGGTTCGTGCTTTTCATGTTAGACATCCCCTTCGCCCACGCCCTGCCACCCCTGTTTGAGCCTGTGGGTGTTGGGTGGGGGTTCTGTTTTGGTTGGCGGTGTTGTCATGTTCCGTAGGTTAGGGCATCCTGTTTGACTGCGGGAGGGTCTGCTGGCTCCGAGACACATGCGGAAATCGGAGCACCCGACTTCCGTTCCATGGAGGTCGGCAGTCTAGCTTCGCTCCGGATGCTACCTCTGCTGTGTCCAGCGCTTCCGGGGGAAACCGCATTTGAACCACGGTTTCCGTCCGATCGGCGCTTAGGATTCAGTGTTTCTAGTTGCCTGCATCCCTGGACCAGGTATTCCTTTCCGCGCTGGAGCGCACTTCCATAGCCTTGTCGATCTTTTTTCTTTGCCGCGCTGAAGCTCATTCCACAGCCTTGCCGCGCTGGAGCTCGTTTCAGTCCTGCCTGCACTATACTTTCCGCGCTGGTGCGCTACACTTAGCTTGGCTCGACTTCCATTGCCACGCTGAAGTGTTTTCTCTGTTTACCTTTCTTCCTTTGCCGCGCTGGAGCGCTGCTTTGCCTCAATGTTATATCACGCGCTGGAGCGTTAATTTACTTTATGGTTTGCACGCGCTGGAGCACAACTTACCTCACTGTTGTCACACCGCGCTGGAGCGCTTATCTTTATGTTATTGGTTGCGCAGGAGCGATTGTTGTCTGCTTAATCCAAGCTCCACACCGGGGTACCTGATTGGTTCCTCATCTCAGGAGCGCTATCCACGGTGACTCTACCGTGTGGATTACCTGGCTTGTGGTGTCTTCCTGACAAGGTAAAGGCCGTTTTCGCATGTGCATTGTATGGAGGAGCAGGAGGTGTGATCGTGTGGTTGTGGCCTTACTAATAGGGGCTGTTCTTTCTCTTCTCAGTTACCGGTGCTCACGGATAGCCCCCAGACAGAGGGAGGTTCCTTAACCGGGCTACTAGAACACCACAGCGTTATTCCTGGCTTCCTTCCCCGTGCCCATCGCCATCCTAGCCTGTTTTTAGTCCAGCTGGGGTAAGGTGGGTCCGGTGGTGGTGGTTCATGTCGTCTCTGCGAGGTTGCTTCACAGGTTAAAGGTAAGACTTGTGGGGTACTTG